>CM056735.1:96252034-97502034 GCA_029844215.1 Przewalskia tangutica
AGTGCAAGACAAAGGCAATGAGCAAGAAGATCGGACCAAAGAAGCGGTCGGCACTCATCGACAAGATCGGCCGAGCCCAAGACTCAAGCCAAAGACAACACAAAGCACACAACAAACAACAACTAGACTAGTAGTTCTAACTTCAATCACACCAACGAGTCCACAAAAATGACTTCATCATCCATATCATCACATTGCACATCTAGACATAGCAATAAAGAAAAAAGATAGATAAATAATGTCAAATATTAGAATTCATGCATGTTTTAAAAAATAATTAGAAGAGTTATAATAATAACATTACCTTTTTCAATTTTCTCCAAATCTTTCAAATTTTATTCAACATCTACAATCGACACTCCCTTTGCTCTAAAGCCAATCTTGTGTGCAAATTAGAGCTTGAACCATCTTTAAAAAAATTACAACATAATACATTAAAGTTACATTGGAATAGAGTTATAAGTTGAAATGAATACATTTTAAAATAAAGAGGCATTACCTTAGGAGTCAAAGAACTCCGAAATGGATCTAGATGACGACCACCCGCACTAAAAGCAGATTCCGATGCAACGGTGGATAATGGGATGGCTAGTATGTCACGTGTCATGCGTGAAAGAATCGAATAACGATGTCCATTACTACTCCACCAAGATAATGCATCCATTTCTTCTTCCTCCGCCCCTAGTTGTTCATTTATATACCTATCCAACTCACTAATCACATATCCACTTGTCCCCTTTAATCTTTTTGCTCTATCTTTTAAATTTTTCATGTATTCGTCACACCCTTCTATATTTCCATCCAAATCAATTGACATAGGATCTACATTTAGCACACTTGGAGGAAAACAAGAAAAATACAACAATCTATATTCATTAAATAATTTGTAAGTGAACTCCTTCACTTCATTGCAAAGTTTCATTCCCTTTTCTTTTCCATATATATCGGTTAGAGTCAATTCAAAAACTAACATCTTAGAGTGAGGATCAAGAATAGAGGCAACATAAATAAACACATTCATTTTCTCCACATTCCCCCAATATTTGTCAAACTTTTTTCTCATTGCAATTGCCATATTTTGGAAATCCGAATCCAATTTTTTTTGCCATTTATTCAACATGTCATACATTGTGGCAATCTCAAATAAACCTTTATTACTTGTCACATAAAGTGAACCAAAGATACGACGAGTCAAAGTATAAAATCCCTTCAAAAAGTGAACCAACCTCTCTACTTTTTTTCAATCATCGCATTGAGGAGGCCTTTCATTGTCCTTCAAATACACTCCACATGGAAGAGATATCCCACTAAAAACACGCTGAAATTTCAAAACCGTATCCAACATGGTGTATGTTGAGTTCCAACGAGTGGGGACATCAAAAGACAACAAACACTTGATGTCTATATTAGTTTTTTGCACAAGTTCTTTGAACCTAACTATTCTTGCGGGTGAATTCTTAACATACTTCACAACATTTCTAACTCTATCAATGCACACACCATGCTCTTTAATGCCGTCCCACACAATAAGATTGATGATATGAGCAATGCATCTAATATGAATATATTTGCCATCACTAATGCAACCAGTTCTTTGAACCATTCTTCTTAAGTGTGCACATACAACATCATTAGAGCTAGCATTATCAACTGTGACGGTAAATAATTTATCCTCAATGCCCCAATATTCTAAGCACGCCTCAACTGCTTTTCCAATGGCCTCACCTTTATGACTAGATATTGGACAAAAAATAATTATCTTTTTATTTAATTTCCAATCATTATCAATGAAGTGAGCCGTGAGACACATATAGTTAATCCTTTGAATTGATGTCCAAGTATTAGTGGTCACATAAATTCTTTGACAACTCTTAAACATCTCTTTCAACTTTTCTTTTTCGCTATAAAAAAGTTGCAAACAATCACGAGCAATGGTAACACGAGATGGAATGATAAAACTAGGGCATGCAACTTGCATTAAGTGTTTAAAGCCAGGTTTTTCCACATGTTTAAATGGAAGCTCATCAACAATGATCATATGAACTAGAGCTTCCCTCACATCTTTTAAGTTAACAATCCCATACTTCAATTTTCCAGTCCCAATATCAGTTTCTTTCTCAAAAGATAATTCAGATTGTTTTCTTTTACCCTTATCTTTATTTGCAGGAACACCAAGACATTTTTCCGAATGATTTTTAACATTTTTTGCACCATTAACATTTGAATCAGCAGCAAAAGTTTTATCACAGAACTTACATTCAGCTCGTAGTTTCCCATCCTCAATGTAGTCGATGTAATAGTCCCAATAAGCGACTTTCCTCTTAGTTTTTGTTCTAAACTGATATAATCTTCCCTCTTTTAACTTCTTATCCGGAGGTAAGGACTTGCGCAATTGCTCAATCTCCGCTTCCGATAGTGTTTGTATAGTTTCCGAAGAATAGCTAGATTCCCTTTTGGATTGAGAGCTTTCCATCTACAATAAACATGAACAATATATGTGTTGTGAGGATCAAATTATCCATTTCAATAGCCAAATAGACACTGCATTCAGATTCAACAAAAATAGACTGTATTCGAATTCGACAAAAATAGACTGTATTCAGATTCGATAAAAATACACTGCATTCAGATTCGACAAAAATAAATATCAAGGCTACAATAAACATGAACAATATATGTGATGTGAGGATCAAATTATCCATTTCAATAGCCAATAGACACTGCATTCAGATTCGACAAAAATAGACACGGTATTCAGAATTTCAGATTCGACAAAAATACACTGTATTCGGATTCGACGAAAATACACTGCATTCAGATTCTACAAAAATAAATATCAAGGATACACTTGCAGCATGTCTACATATAACATACTACATTAATTAATAACATCAAATCACACAAAATAGAGTAAAATAATTAAGCTTCTTACATTACAAGAATAAGAGTCCGTTGTGGCGGGACAACAGTCACCGGAGTTGTATGGTCGACTGGCGAGTGGTGATGCAGCAGGGAAGAGTCGGGGGTGGCGCACTGGCGGTGAGTGATGACACAGCAGGGTAGGGTATGGTCGACGGGCGAGATGGGGATGTCAAGATGTGCAGGGGAGGGTGTGGAGTACTGGAGGATTAGTGGCAGACTGGCAATGGGTTCTTGGCAGACTGGCGGTAATGGAAATCACGATGTGAAGAGAAGACAGTGAAGTTGTGAACTTATGAATGTGAAGAAATGAGGAAATAGGGTTTGTAGTCTTGTAGAAATGAGGGCAACCGGTTAAGGCCTTTGGGCTGGATTGGGCTGAAATAAATTAGGAGAGAATTATTAAAATTTTAAAAAAAATTGGGCTGGATTCCGGTCCATTCAGGTCCGGACCGGAAAATTCCGGTTTTTACCCGGACCGGACCGGAAAACCGGAATCCTTCATTTTGAAGGACCGGGGACCGGACCGGAATCTACAGGTCCGGTCCGGTCCGGTCCATTCCGGTCCGGTTCTGGTCCGGTTTTCTGGTCCGGTCCTATTTTGTACACCCCTATCTGCATCGGGTCTATGCAACGACGTCATTTTATCTGAAGCCTATGCAACGACTTCATCTCTGTTTCGTCTATGCAACGACTTCATTTCATTTAAGCTTATGAAACGGCTTCATCTATGTTTCGTCTATGCAAAGACGAATATCTGCATCGCGTCTATGCAACGACACCATTTCATCTTAAGCCTGTGCAACAGCTTCATCTATGCAACAACGAACATCTGCATCGCGTCTATGCAATGAGCATCACGTATATGCAACGACACCATTTTATTTAGGCCTATGCAACATCTTCATCTATGTTTCGTCTATGCAAGGACGAATATCTGCATCGCGTCTATGCAACGACGCCATTTCATTTAAACCTATGCAACAACTTTATCTATATTTCGTCTATGCAACGATAAACATCTACATCGCGTCTATGAAACGATGTCATATCATATAAGTCTATGCAACGACTTCATCTATGCAAAAGTTGGGGCATGTCAACTACCGCAATCTGAAAAAACTGGTCTCAAATGGAGCGGTTAGAGACTTACCCTACTTTAGTCATAAAGGTAAAACAGTCTGTGCAGATTGTTTGCAAGGTAAGCAAACCCGTGTCTCCCATAATGTTGCCCAGAGTGACGGACAACATTCAGGTACGTCTTACTGCTTTCAGCTTTTGCACATGGATCTTATGGGTCCAATCGAGGTAGATAGTTTAGGAGGCATGAGGTATTTCTATGTGATTGTAGATGTTTTTTCTAGATACTCATGGATATATTTTTCTGAAAGAAAAATCTCAAACTTTTGACATGTTTTAAAATTTTGCACTCTAGAATTAGGAACTTGTTCTATTCTCCTATTTTTTCGAATTATTTTCGACCATGGAAAAGAATTGAAAACATCTCCTTCATAAAATTTTGTGAGAAAAGAGGAATTTTTCATGAGTTTTTCTGCTCCCAAAAACTCCTTAACATAATGGGTAGCACAATGGAATAATAGAACATGACAAGTAATGACTAGAGTTATGCTTAGTTCTAAAAAATTGTCAAAATATTTTTTTTACTGCCTGTCACATCACTAATAGAGTCTACTTAAGGTCTGTAGCAAGGGTGACACCCTATGAGCTAATAAATGGAAAGAAAGCTACTTGTGTTACTTTCATGTTTTTGGGTGTATTTGTTACATTTTAAATGATAGAGATTATCTAGCTAAGTTTGACTCTAAGAGTGAAAGGAATTTTTGTTGGCTATTTCCAAAATAGTCATGCTTACCGAGTGTACAATCTAAGGACAAAAACTATACAAGAGTCTGTAAATGTTATTTTTGAGAATTTTTCTGATTTTGCAAGGAAAACAACTAAAAATAACACTTTAGGTTCAGTGGAAATATACAAACTGCTGAAGAATCAAATGTTGCCCTAAATGTTACCATATTCGAAGCAACATCTGAACTGAACTGAACCAGAGACCACAAAGGGGGTGAATGAGGAGTCAAATGCTGAATTGCTAAATCAAGCTCGAAGGGACCCTCATCAAGGATTAAGAAGAATCATCTAACAAGCCAGGTGATAGGGAGAGATTTTTAGGGAATTAGAACAAGAGGGAAAGAACCACTCAATTACAAGATATGTTAAGGTATGTGTGTATGTCTACCATATACCAAGAGGTTAGTCTTTCTTGTTTTATATCTGCTATAGAACCTATGTTTAGTGTTTGTGTATGTGCTCGATTCCAAGCCTATCCCAAAATCTCTCACTTAAATGTCGTAAAACGTGTCATTAGATATGTTGTCGGCACATGTGAGTTGAAAATTTGGTATTCCAAAGATACTAATCCTAATTTAATAGGATATAGTGACACACATTAGACTGATGATGTGGATGATAGAAATAGTACGAATGGAAGATGTTTTTATCTTGGCAATAATCTTGTTTCTTGATATAGTCGTAAACAAAACTGTGTCTCACTTTCAACTGCTGAATCTGAATATGTAGCAGCTGGAAGTTGTTGTTCTCAATGAATATGGCTAAGACTCATGTTAAACGATTATGGTTTTACTAGCAACATTTTAATTTTGTACTATGATTAGATATCATTTTTAAAGAGAATTGATTGAAAAACAGCTAGTTCAAATTGAACATGTTGATACTCTTCATCAACTAGCTGATACTTTTATAAAAGTGTCACGACCCGACCCCAGGCCCGCGACTGATGCCCTACCTGGGCACCCTTACAGGTATACATCATAGAAAATCAGCGGAACATACCTGAAACTCATAACGTACATTAACAGGAAAGTAAACAACAGGCTAGCCGATAAGGCTACCTCCCTGGACATATATATATATATAAAGCCAAAAGTAGTTACATCATTTTCTTTACAAACTGACCCACAAGATATGACTACAGACCTCTAAGAGTTTTGACATAACCACTGTGACGGGACAGGGCCCCGCCATACCCCTGAATATACATAATCTACATCTGCAGGGATCCGTACCAAAAGATAAGCCTCCGGAGTAAATGGAGCTTTTTCCCAAAAACTGAACAGAGATCCTAAGAGCAAGGATCACCAACCTGTGTACCTAACAAGTGCGGGCATGAACGCAGCCCCGGAAGGGTCGCATAACAAAAATTTAGTATGAACGGAAATAAGTACAGAAACAAATCATAATCAGATAAAAGAATGACAGGGGAAAATATAAAAAGTAAATACCAGATCCTACCGTGCCATTACAACCCATGAACTTAATCGCACATATAATATCACAGAAGCATGCTCGTGGAATACAACATCACTGTCAGCATGTAACAAGTATAATATATAACCCGTATCAAGGGAGCATGCCCGTGGAATTCCAACATCACTGTCGGCAGTCCATGATATATTATAAAGTCAACTGTCATGTCTATATACCTATGATGTGTCCCGGCCCTTTAGTGAGTGATCCGGTATAATGAGAGTAAACTGGACATTTGTAATAATAGAAAATCAACTCATGGGACTATTTCACCCGCATGGATCTTGTAGACCCGCAATGAGTATATATATATAGATATACCCGCATCATGGAGTAGCAGTCCATGGAATAATCATGGGAATTGAACCCGCATGGGACTATTTCACCCGCATGAGACTATTTCACCCGCATGGATCTTGTGGACCCGCATGAGGTATTCCTCGCATAGGACTATTTAACCCGCATGAGACTTTTTCACCCGCATGAGCCCTACAGACTCGCATGAGGTATTCCTCGCATCGTGGGGAGCAATTCCACGGAATAGGCAAAATGCAACATGCCCGAGGAATGACCCCCGCAATGAATAATATATCACAAGCACCATCGGCTAACATAATCGCGTAACTTAAGTACAATCGACTATCATAATCACATAACATAAGCACAACCGGCTATCATGATCACATAACATAAGCACAACCGACTACCATAAATATCATAAGCAAGTTAAGAAATCCCTTAACTCTTATTAGACTTAATTAGCATGCACTCTCATTTTATTTAACTTAAGGAACATAAAGTCACATAACGTAACCCGGCCTATGTGTAGACTCGGTGTGTTGTATCCATACTATTTAAACCATACTTTCTTACTCCTTCTTAAGTTGTTATAACAACTTCGTATAAAGCTATTATAACAACCTTTCATTTTGGAGAACTTAAGGCACTTTCATTTCTTATTACATTAGGGAAAACTAAACCCAAAAGTACAACGTACATGCATACTTATAAAAGAATCATGCCACACATTTTCTTTTAAATCAATAAACTTCTTCTTTTGAAAACTCAAGTTACATTCTCTTTTGAAATCAAGCCTCTTAACTTTTGAAATAAATCATGGAAACCACAATTTTTAAATCAAGTCATTCCTTCCTTTAAGAATCAAGTCCCATAACTTGAAAAATAAAGTCTCATAACCTTTTAAGAAATCAAGGTTCATAGTCTTAAAACTTCGTAATATAAACTCTTTAAATTAAGTAACATATACTTTTATGAGTTGTGAATAGGTTATACTCGTAATACAATTTTGTCTTATCTTAGTTTCTATGCAGATGGAGAATTATACTCATTTTAATATAATTGATTGTCGATACATTTTTATTAACGCTGCAATGGCTTGTTCGATACCTATTCTCATTAGTGCAGTAAATTAGCAAGGTCACCTCGACTCCACATACTTCCTAACGACTCTTACCAACAACCCCCATAAGACTTGGTAAGAACTTAGGATAACTTAGACATACCTTTTACATAGAGTAGATCAACATACATACCTCTTAACTTCTAAGAGTAGAAGGAATCATGAAATAACACCACATGTATATTTCATACGTAGAATCATGCCAAAAGAAGGAACAGGTTCACATACCTCGCGACGACTATCGACAAGTAGTAAAATGCTCAAAAGTACTTCAACCTTGATAGTTGTACCACCCTTAAAGTAGAATACACTATACGTAGTACTTTAACCTATAATAACCAGAACATGTCTATCAACTCCTAGCTTATTAACGTGGAATAATACTAAGTGCTAGGTCTCTTATTCTACAGAAATTTGGGCAGCACTTCCTTTGTTTCTACGTACTTTTCCACCTTTTTCAAGGCCCGAAATCAATAACCAACATGCCACATTTAAGGCTTAACCAATTGTCACGACCCGACCCCGGGCCCGCGACTGGTGCCCTACCTGGGCCCCCTGTTCAGGTATACGTCAGAGAATAGCAGCGGAACATACATGAAACTTATAAAATAAAATAACGAGAATTTAAACCACATGTTAGCCGATAAGGCTACCTTCCTGGACACATATACATATACATAACAACAGCAGTTACATCCCTTTCTTTTTACAAACCGACCCACAATATGTGACTACAGACCTCTAAGAATTACAACTGCGGCGGGACAGGGCCCCGCCATACCCCTGAATGTACATAAGTCTACCACATCAGGGAAACCGTACCAAAAGATAAGCCTCCGGAATGAAAGGAGCTTCTTTCCCAAAATCAACAGATCCTACGAGCAAGTGGTCACCGACTGTACCTATCACTGCATGAGCGCACTGGCGGCTGGGTCGATAACAAAAATTTAGTATGGAAATGTAAATAACATGCAATAACCAAATCATATCTGTATAAAAAAATGTCCTTTTAACTCTTGAAATCAATCATATATTAATCGTTCCTTTCCTTCTTTCAATAAGATTTACCAACATATTCTTACATACATACTTAAGAGTTTAATCCAGTTTTTCTTTTTTTCCACATAACTTACATATCTTTTCATAACATAATCCGCCCATTTATGGATACGATTGTCTTGTGGAATCATATAACATAATCCGCCCGCTGCGCTTTGCATCGTGGAATCATATAACATAATCCGCCCGCTGCTCGGCCTTGCATCGTGGAATCATATAACATAATCCGCCCGCCCTGGGGCTCGGTGTCTGATGACGAACCCGCCTATGTGTAGGCTCGGTAATATGGCGTAATCCTATGTGTAGGCTCGGTGTATCTCATAACGTAATCCGCCTATTTGTAGGCTCGGTGTATTTCATAACATAATCCGCCTATTTGTAGGCTCCTGTAATTTTCCTTACATAACATTTTAAAACCATCTTTTCACTTCTTATTAAGTCACATAACAACTTCCCATAAAGCTATTATAACAACCTTCCATTTTAGAGAACTTATGACACTTTTATTCTTACAACACTTAGGAAAATCGATCCAAAGATACTACGTATATACATACTTAAAAAGAATCAGACGCTTAAAACTTCATAATCCTTAAAAGACAATCAAAGTTCTTAGTCTTCAAACTTCATAACATACTTCCTTTAAAGCCCAATTACTTATACAAAGACATATAAAGTTCCATACCTTCCAAAACCAAGTAATTTATTCCTTAAAATCATATAACTTCAAGTCTTTTTTTCGAACATAAAATCCACTTACTTACTTTAAACAAATCAAGACACATAGCCTTTAAATCAAATCTCATAATTTCCTAACCATTCTTACTAACGCCTCCCATAATACCTAGTAAGGACTAAGGATAATTTAAACATACTCTTAACTTAGATACAACAATGTAAATACTTCTTAACTTCTAAGAGTAGAAGGAATCTTGAAATACTATCATATGGATATTTCATACGTAGGATAATGCCAAAGAAAGTAGGGTTCACATACCTTTGCATTTACTAGCGACAAGTTGCAAAAGGCTCCAAAGTACTTTCAACCTATAATGGCCACAATACGCCCATTAATCTCTTACTTCAAACGTAGAATATTCTGTGCTAAGTCGCTAAATTCTACGGAAAATCTGACAAAGACCTCCTTTGTTTTTACTTACTTTGCCACCTTTTCAAGGCCGAAATACAATAACCAAACAACCCCAATTGGCTCACAACAATAAAGAAGGTAGTCCAATACAAATGACTAACTAAATGCCCCAATTGGCTCACAACAATAAAGAAGGTAGTCCAATACAAATGACTAACTAAATGACCCAATTGGCTCACAATTTAGAAAGTAGTCCAAATTCGACCACCTAGAGTTCAACCATACCAATTCTTATCAAATTTCCATTTCAATCCAAATTGTTAACATAACATGATATCAAGTCGCATTTGATTAAAACTACCACAATCTTCAAATCAATAACATGCGACGATTCTAATAACGACTAAATTGAAATCCAACTTAACATGGCTTACTTTACATTCCGGATTTCCAAGGCTACAATCAATCCAAAACCTTATAAACTTCTACATATCAACTTCATGCTAGCAACACGTAAAGCTAATAACAACAATATAAATATATAATCTTGTAACACATAAAAGGACAAGATTATACCTCAACGAATCATAATCCAATTCCAATCCGAAGTCGCTCCTTAGTAGTTTAGAACCTCTCCAAGACACTTCAATCCGCTTGTTGAGACCATTAGAACCATACCAACAACTTTCCTTCAACTTCCAATCCAAAACCTAGAAAGACAACTAGGTTTTCGTTTTGCGACTAACCCGTAAACTATCTTTTTCCAAGATTTTTCTATTGAGATATGCTTACACTACCCTCAAGAACCTTGGTTTAAAGTGTGGAGTTGAATGAACAAGAAACGAAAATTTTTCTATCCTAAGGAGAGTGAACCCGAGAGCTAAGGCTAGGAGTTCTTCAATTTCTTGTGATATTTTGCTAAGTGTTAAGCCCTCTCTTGCTACTAGTAGTAATATAAAGCACATTGGAGGGTCATGATACAAACATTTGGGTGGCTAGGATAAGCTCTTATTAAATATCAAGCTAATTGTCTCCTTTGACTTAGTCAAAATTATCAAGCTACACTACTAGCAAGACTTAGTCATCCAAGACTATGGTCAATGACCATATTGGCCATGCATATATCTTCCAAGGCATCACAAGGGGGGGTGACACATGTCGCCCTCCCATTCGTCACAATATTACGTTTTTTTCCGACAATTCCATAATTCCGATAAAATTTTACAAGCCTCAAATCTTAACACTTGTGAGTTCTTACGTACTATCTTAAAACATGTCCTGTAAATACGGGGTGTAACATTCTTCCCCCCTTAGAAACATTCGTCCCCGAATGTTCTTTCGGAGCTCAATCTATCATTCTTTGGCATAGCCTCCTAAACTTGCACTTAGCAAAACCTAATTATGCCACCTATGGCCCTAATATACCGCACTTGCATATTTATCCATCACCAATCAAACGAGGAAACTATCCATAGTGTGCATCATCACTATATACTCACATTCAAGGCCTAAAAAGATTATCTTTCAGATTTCCAACTTACTTCTAGATAATGACATAATTTCAATATTATCCGCTTCGATACTTAAACATAAAATAACCTTATCATGCATACAGATCTGTAAAGGGCCGAAGATATACCTGAATTCATATAGGCGGTTCAAAGGACCGCTAAAACTGGGAACTTCCACCACGACCCCTGCCACGGCCTGCCGGTGGATGAACATCCTGCCTAGCTACTGAAGGCGAAGAACCCGCAACTGATCCTGAGACTTTTCTATCCTCCCGCAACTCTCCTACTAGGACAATCCTCAACATATGGCCCTCGACGGCCACAGGAAAATAAATACCAAGAGCACGACGACATTCTATGGTGATGCCGCCACACTGCGGAACATCGAGGAAGAGGGCCCCGATCGTTTAGAACCTACATGCGATACGATCCAAGCCTCGAGCTCGACCGGCTCCCGACTACCCGGCCGATCTAACCTCCGCCGTAAAATCGGGAAGGAGCACTGCGTGGCCTGAATCAGAGACCTAGTTCGCCGAGGCTCTCCGCCGAAAATCACCCTCAACTCCCGCCGCCTCGCCTTCTTGGCCTTGGTCTGGTCGGTCCTCTCTCTCTCGCCTCTATCCTCGTGCATATGTTCGCATCTCCGGCGATATCCATTCTCGGTGAAGGGCCACTCCTGTGCAAGCGGTGATCATATAACGGTCTAGTCCCATAACATAGCGATGGACTCTATCGGCCATGTTAGCCACAATAGTGTGCGATACCTAGCCAACGAGTCAAACTCTAGGGTGTACTCGACGGTCCTCCCATTCTCGCCTCAATGATAAGAACCTATCAACACGGGCTATCCTCATCTCGTGAGGCAAAAAGTGACCAAGAAAGGCCTCTGTGAACTCATCCCAAACCGGACGAGCATCATCACCTCTCGAAAGCAACCACGACTCAAACCGGTTCAACGCGATATCGCGTAACCTGAGGAGGCTAGCGTAATGCACTGTCTCAAGCCCTAAGAACTCGCGCGTGGTCCAGAGCCGCCGAATGAACTCCTCGCGATCCTCATCGACTTCGAACCATAAAACTCGTGGATGACATCCTAGAAAATCCCTAATCCGCAAACCGCTTCGGCTCAGTGGGTTGCCGCTCGCTTTGCCGCTCGACTACTATATCGGTCAATAATCGGATCTGCCCCGTAGTTCTATACTCGCACCGGCCGCGGAATCGAGGCTCGCACCGAACCTCGAGCTACCGCCGGCTCCTCTAATACCGCTGGCGTGGCTGAACTCGCCGACCCGCTTACTACTCGTGCATAGTCTGCTCTCGACCTCGTAACTCTGCGACTCATCGCGCCTCCTGCCGCTTTGCCTCTTCGGGCCCCGGTCTCCTTCCGTGGAGGCATAATCGATTCACATACATAAGAGTACGCCGAGATGGATCAACCTATTAATACAAATTTCATCGCACGACTCGAGTGAGAAGAATGGAAAAATCCTAAATGTCTCGCAACCTCCGATTATAGATGTGGTGCACAACACACCGATAATCAAGACTCATCGACACTGGTCGTAGACACTTTCCGAGGACTAATCGCTCGATACCACTTTTGTCACGACCACCCTGCCCGCGATCGTGCCCTACCCGGGCCCCCTGCTCGTGCATACGCCGAGAATAGCAATGAACATACATGAAACTTACAAAATAAAATAACGAGAATTTAAACCACAAAGTTAGCCGATAAGGCTACCTTCCCGACACATATACATATACATAACAACATCGCTACATCCCTTTCTTTTTACAAACCGACCCACAACATGTGACTACGCACCTCTAAGAATTACAATCAAGCGGGATGTGGCCCCGCCATACCTCGAATGTACATAAGTCTACCACATCGTGAAACCGTACTAAAAGATAAGCCTCCTAATGAAAGGAGCTTCTTTCCCAAAAATCAACAGAGATTCTACGAGCAAGTGGTCACCGACTGTACCTATCACTGCATGCATGAGCGCAGCCTGGGCGGGTCGATAACAAAATTTAGTATGGAATGTAAATAAAATGCAATAACCAAATCATATCTGTATAAAAATGTCCTTTTAACTCCCGAACAATCATATATTAATCGCTCTTTCCTTCTTTCAATAAGATTTACCAACATATTCTTACATACATACTTAAGAGTTTAATCCAGCTTTTTCTTTTTTCCACATAACTTACATATCTTTTCATAACATAATCCGCCCATTTATGGATACGGTAATCTTGTGGAATCATATAACATAATCCGCCCGCTGGGGCTCGGTGTCGTGGAATCATATAACATAATCCGCCCGCCTGGGCCTTGCACGATGACGTAACCCGCCTACGCATGTAGGCTCGGGGTAATATGGCGTAATCCGCCTATGTGTAGGCTCGGTAATATGGCGAATCCGCCTATGTGTAGGCTCGGTGTATCTCATAACGTAATCCGCCTATTTGTAGGCTCCTGTATTTCATAACATAATCCGCCTATTTGTAGGCTCGGTGTAATTTTCCTTACATAACATTTTAAAACCATCTTTTCACTTCTTATTAAGTCGTCATAACAACTTCCCATAAAGCTATTATAACAACCTTCCATTTTAGAGAACTTATGACACTTTTATTCTTACAACACTTAGGAAAACTGGATCCAAAGATACTACGTACATACATACTTAAAAAGAATCAGACGCTTAAAACTTCATAATCCTTAAAAGACAATCAAAGTTCTTAGTCTTCAAACTTCATAACATACTTCCTTTAAAGCCCAATTACTTATACAAAGACATATAAAGTTCCATACCTTCCAAAACCAAGTAATTTATTCCCTTAAAATCATATAACTTCAAGTCTTTTTCAACATAAAATCCACTTACTTACTTTAAACAAATCAAGACACATAGCCTTTAAATCAAATCTCATAATTTCCTAACCATTCTTACTAACGTCTCCCATAAGACCTAGTAAGGACTTAGGATAATTTAAACATACTCTTAACTTAGATTCAACAATGTAAATACTTCTTAACTTCTAAGAGTAGAAGGAATCTTGAAATACTATCATATGGATATTTCATACGTAGGATCATGCCAAAGAAAGTAGGGGTTCACATACCTCATGCATTTACTAGCGACAAGTTGCAAAAAGGCTCCAAAGTACTTCAACCTATAATGGCCACAATACGCCCATTAATCTCTTACTTCAAACGTAGAATATTCTAGGTGCTAAGTCGCTAAATTCTACGGAAAATCGGACAGCACCTCCTTTGTTTTTACTTACTTTGCCACCTTTTTCAAGGCCGAAATACAATAACCAAACAGCCCCAATTGGCTCACAACAATAAAGAAGGTAGTCCAATACAAATGACTAACTAAACAGCCCCAATTGGCTCACAACAATAAAGAAGGTAGTCCAATACAAATGACTAACTAAACAGCCCCAATTGGCTCACAATTTAGAAAGTAGTCCAAATTCGACCACCTAGAGTTCAACCATACCAATTCTTATCAAATTTCCATTTCAATCCAAATTGTTAACATAACATGATATCAAGTCGCATTTGATTAAAACTACCACAATCTTCAAATCAATAACATGCGACGATTCTAATAACGACTAAATTGAAATCCAACTTAACATGGCTTACTTTACATTCCGGATTTCCAAGGCTACAATCAATCCAAAACCTTATAAACTTCTACATATCAACTTCATGCTAGCAACACGTAAAGCTAATAACAACAATATAAATATATAATCTTGTAACACATAAAAGGACAAGATTATACCTCAACGAATCATAATCCAATTCCAATCCGAAGTCGCTCCTTAGTAGTTTAGAACCTCTCCAAGACACTTCAATCCGCTTGTTGAGACCCTTAGAACCATACCAACAACTTTCCTTCAACTTCCAATCCAAAACCTAGAAAGACAACTAGGTTTTCGTTTTGCGACTAACCCGTAAACTATCTTTTTCCAAGATTTTTCTATTGAGATATGCTTACACTACCCTCAAGAACCTTGGTTTAAAGTGTGGAGTTGAATGAACAAGAAACGAAAATTTTTCTATCCTAAGGAGAGTGAACCCGAGAGCTAAGGCTTGGAGTTCTTCAATTTCTTGTGATATTTTGCTAAGTGTTAAGCCCTCTCTTGATACTAGTAGTAATATAAAGCACATTGGAGGGTCATGATACAAACATTTGGGTGGCTAGGATAAGCTCTTATTAAATATCAAACTAATTGTCTCCTTTGACTTAGTCAAAATTATCAAGCTACACTACTAGCAAGACTTAGTCATCCAAGACTATGGTCAATGACCATATTGGCCATGCCTATATCGTCCAAGGCATCACAAGGCGGGGTGACACATGTCGCCCTCCCATTCGTCACAATATTACGTTTTTTTCCGACAATTCCATAATTCCGATAAAATTTTACAAGCCTCAAATCTTAACACTTGTGAGTTCTTACGTACTATCTTAAAACATGTCCTGTAAATACGGGGTGTAACACCAATCAACTAATCAAAGGGGATTACACGCCTAACAGGACGTGTAAAATTCTGCCCCACAATTGTATAAAACAGTCCAATAATTCAATGGTCATTCTCGGCTATAATGTGTAACAATATATAGTCTTTTTCATTTCTTTTCTAATCCAAATCATTATTCCAACATGTTATATAAGTCACAGTCAATTAAAACAACTATATTCTCTTCCTTATATAACATGTAACGATTATAACCAATAACCGAATTGATTTACTACTTTAAGGGCTAGCATGCCAATTTTTGGTTTTTAACATCTCAACATGATCCACATATTTTCAAACTTCATTCTATATACCACATGCTCGTCTATCAACTACTATACCATGTAATCTTCAATTACATTAGCAAGACGGAGATTATAACCTCTTTAAGCCCAAATCTTATCCAAGATCAAAAGTCGATCCTTAGCACTTTAGCTCCTCTTCTTTACGTTCCAATCCACTCCAAACAATCCTTATAAGTTCATAAACAACTTCTCTTCAAATTCCAACTTCAAAGTTGAAGAACACCTTAGGTTTTCATCTTGTGACTAACGTAAAAATGTAGTTTTTCAGGGATTTTTGTATTGAGACATCCTTAGAATACCTTTAGGGATCTTGGGTTTGAATATTGGGATTGATGAAGCAAGATTGCAAAATTTTTCTCTTCTTTGTCCTCACTTGGCCGAGAGCTCTTCAAGCTTGCACAACAAGTTCTTGATTTTTCTAAGTATGAAATGCTAGTATTTCACTAGTAGTAGTAGTAATATATAATACAATCAATGACTTAGATTAAAACAAATGTGTGGCTAGGATAGGGTCAATTATATCAAGCTAACCTTGACCCTTTGACTTGGTCCATTATTTTTTCTTCATCCAACAAACCCATGTGGAGGTGACACGTGTCGCCCTCCCATTGGTCCATAATATTTCGTTTCCAGAAATTTCCATAATTGGTCAAAATATCTGAAACCTCGTGGGCCCCACAAAAACGTAAAATTTCTCGAGTGGGCCCCACGTGACCAAATCCGAAAATAAAATTCCATAATTCCTGTAAATTCCATAAGTCTCAAATAACGATTCTGGGAACCCAATTCTTACTAACAAACATTTTCCTTCCCGAGGTTCGGAAGATTATCCTTAGAAATTACAACTCTTTCTTTCGTTCAAATTTTTAAGTCCTGATTCCTTACGTACATTCTCTTAAACATATCCTGGAATTACGGGGTGTAACATTCTCCCCCCTTTAGAAACATTCGTCCCCGAATGTTCTTTCGAGGTTCAATCCAAACGGATATCGCATAGCCCTTTTAACTTCCTCCAACATAATCACATATGCCACACATGGCCCTAATACATCGCACATGAATATCCATCCATCATAAGCCAAACGAGGAATCAAATCCAAAGTGTGCATCATCACTATTTACTCTCATTCATGGCAAAAAATGATTCTCTTTTTGTACTTTCCTTTAGTCATAACTATATGCACTTCAATTCTTTCAGCCCTTGTTATCTCATTTTCTTACTGATTGTATTCTTCTCGTACCTCCAAACTTATTCTAGCATACTGATCGGTGTATTTTATATACACCTTTTGAGTCATTTTTAGTTAGTATTTTACTCATTTCATTTATGTTTATATAGTATTAGGGTTGTTTTCCTTTCTTTTGTGTCACATCGGTCAGAAATGGAGAAATGGAGAAATGACGAAAAGGAGATGAAATGAGCATAAATGAGATGGAATTGCACACTAAAAGGGCCAAGAAATGAAGCCTAAGAAGTTCCGGGAAATATAGAAGAAATTAGACGAAGACCGGACGAACAAAGGATGAAGAAACGAAAAATCCGGAAGAATGTCGTCACCGGCGCCGCGTCGCCTGGCAGCAGAGCCGCGACGCCGACCACTGAAGTCGTCCGAAAGCTCTTTTATTTTCAGGTGCCGCAGCGCCGACTGCAGGGCCACGACGCCGACGCGGGATTTATGAGTTTTGGGCCGAATTTGACACACTTTCAGGGTCCAAAAGGGATAACTTTTCCTACCTACATATTCCTTAACCCTTTTCCATAACTTTTCCTAAACCATTTACCTAAAAGGATTCCATAACCTTTCCTACCTACATAATCCCTAACCCTTTACCTAAAGGATTCTTGAGCTATAAATAGTCTCTACACCATCCTACAATCCATCACCCATCCTTCATACCATCCTACAATCCATCACCCATTCCATTCTCCATCCACCATTCCATCTTGTAAATATTCCACAACACAATCCTTGGATGCTAGAAGGCTTGGAGACTTGTTCTTGAGTATTTTCTTTTCTTTCTTTTTGCTTTGTTTATTTCAGTTCATGTATGGAGATTATATTAGTTCTTAGCGTGACTATGGCTAGGAGCTAATTACTTTATTAGGGATTTCCTTGTGATTCACTTGAAACTCTATTCATGAATTAATATATTAGTTTGGTTTCTTCTTCACTTGTTTAAGATTTATTCAATAGTTGTTTTGATTGCTTGATAATTAATTGATCACTAGTTATCATCACTTATATGAGTTCTAATCGAAATCCGAAAGAGGAGATTGTGAATATGCTATAGTTGAATAAACATAGGTTTAAATCGTTGACGAAAGTACCCCGATACTTGTGTAGCTTAATAGGTTATTGCTCTTAATCCTCCTTTGTAGTCAATCTTGTCACCGAAAGGTAGAAGGGTTCTCCATTGGAGTTGAGTATTTATATTACCTTAACAGGAGTATAAAACGGTCTAGTTAACCTGCTATCTTAACGTAGAAGAAGAAGTTAGTCTAATTGTATTAAGGATTGAATAGAATGGATAGTTGATGATCTTGGAAGCCCTAATTCTCCATCATAACTGATTTAAATCAAAGTATTTTCATAATTAGTTTATTTCCTGCATTATTAGTTTAGAATTCCAACTCAATTAACGTTAACCAAATAAAAACTAAAGCATAGATAATCGGTACTTGAAAACCAGTCCCTGAGGACGATATTCGGTCTTACCTAGACTATATTACTTGTCACGATATGTGCACTGGCGTTTAGTGTGTGCATAAATCGCGCATCACATACGTACATAATTTCTATCACTGCTCTGTTTTCCAATCCTTAGAGTTACTACATCCGATATTTTAAGGCCATTTCTGGCTCTCACGATCCGATTCCGGTGGAACGCGCCCACGAACCCGTAAAACGATTAACTAGACTTGGGCCTTGCACCCTCATAACTCTGTCACACAGTGGGACAACCCTTAACTAACCCTGCTTCATTACAGTCTATGTGTCAACCCGTAATAGGTCCATAACCCGACTCGGCGGCTATCAATGTTCTAAGGCTCACAATTTCCATGCCCCAAACCTACATTATCCTTCCCCGCATACGAGTAAGATAGCTTCCCATAATACCATAATCGTGTTGTCTTGATCACAACAACCATACTTACTCCATACGGATCTCATCCGTACAATTCTCTTAAGCATACTACGTAGCTTAATCTATTAACATAGTCTTCCATTAAGTCCCTTAACATGATTTCTTAAGGGTTCATTACCTTCTCAGACAGCTCATCATCTCCTAATTTTCTCAAATTAGCACGTAAAACCCTGATGAGAATTAATTAAACTGTTTCATACCTTTCCGGTATCTATTTAGTCCTTACCAATTCCTGGTAATCTAAAATAATTCTAGGCAACACATATATGACCCTCATACATAAACCCGTATAGCCATATATCATTATACCAACTATACCACAATTCTTACCAACCTGGATACGCAATCCATAATAATCTTTTCTGGGCCACCGTTGCCTTTCTCATAGCTGCAATCATCATAACTCGTTAGAGAGAGACGACCCTAACAACACAACTCTATCGCACGATCTCAGAATGAGAAGAATGGAAACCAATCCTAAATGTCCTGTAGCCTCCTGGTTATAGATGTGGTGCACAACACACCGATAACCAAGACTCTACTAGACACGGTCTGTAGACACTTTCCGAGGACTAACTGCTCTGATACCACTTCTATCACGACCAGACCCCGGGCCCGCGACTGGTGCCCTACCTGGGCACCCTTATTGGTATACATCAGAGAAAATCAGCGGAACATACCTGAAACTCATAACGTACATTAACAGGAAAGTAAACAACAGACTAGCCGATAAGGCTACCTCCCTGGACATATATATATAAATCCAAAAGTAGTTACATAATTTTTCTTTACAAACTGACCCACAAGATATGACTACAGACCTCTAAGAGTTTTGACATAACCACTGTGATGGTACAGGGCCCTGCCATACCCCTGAATATACATAATCTACATCAGCAGGGATCCGTACCAAAAGATAAGCCTCCGGAGTAAATGGAGCTTTTTCCCAAAAACTGAACAAAGATCCTAAGAGCAAGGATCACCAACCTGTGTACCTAACACTGCGGCATTTAACGCACTTCTGGCGGGGTCAGTACAATAGGTACCGAGTATGGAACGGAAATAAGGTACAGTAAACAAATCATAACTGTACAAAAGAATGACAGAGGCAAGTATAAAAAGTAAATACCAGATCCTACCGTGCCATTACAACCCATGAACTTAATCGCACATATAATATCACAGAAGCATGCTCGTAGAATACATCATCATTGTCAGCATGTAACAAGTATAATATATAACCCGTATCAAGGGAGCATGCCCGTGGAATTCCAACATCATTGTCGGCAGTTCATGATATAATATAAAGTCAACTGTCATGTCTATATGCCTATGATGTGTCCCGGCCCTTTAGTGAGTGATCCAGTATAATGAGAGTAAACTGGACATTTTTAATAATAGAAAATTAACTCATGGGACTATTTCACTCGCATGGGAATATTTCACCCGCATGGATCTTGTAGACCCGCAATGAGTATATATATATAGATATACCCGCATCATGAAGTAGCAGTCCGTGGAATAATCATGGGAATTGAACCCGCATGAAACTATTTCACCCGCATGAGACTATTTCACCCGCATGGATCTTGTGGACCCGCATGAGGTATTCCTCGCATAGGACTATTTCACCCGCATGAGCCCTACAGACTCACATGAGGTATTCCTCGCATCGTGGGGAGCAATTCCACGGAATAGGCAAAATGCATCATGCCCGGGGAATGACCCCCGTAATGAATAATATATCACAAGCACAATCGGCAAACATAATCGCGTAACTTAAGTACAATCGGCTATCATAATCACATAACATAAGCACAACCGGCTATCATGATCACATAACATAAGCACAACCGGCTACCATAAATATCATAAGCAAGTTAAGAAATCCCTTAACTCTTATTAGACTTAATTTACATGCACTCTCATTTTATTTAACTTAAGGCACTAACATGTCATGAAAAATCCGGGAATTTAACCCAAAGTACTACGTACTTCTATTCTTTTCAAAAGACTCTTTTTTATATAAAACCCCAAGATACTAACACCCTTAGTATCAAGGCATGCTTACTTTTTCAAAACAAGTCACTACACCTTTAGAAATTTATTTCAATGCTTTTAAACCAAATGACTTCTACTTTCAAAACTTAGGCAACTTATGCCTTTAAATCAAGCTGTCTTTCTTAAAACCAAGTCATTTATCCTTGTTTAAATCATTTGAGTAAGCCACTCATTTAACTTCCCATAAAGTCGTTATAATTAACTTTCCATAAAGCCATTATAACATTTTATGTCTTTCTAAACCAAGCATTTCGTTCTTTAAAATCACATGAGTTTAACTTTCCAACTCAACCAAACTTACATACTTTACATCAAGTCAATGATATCAAAATGAAACTGAATTCATTTAAATCCCGTACGTCTACCGTACTATACATTTGTAAATACTCATGCTCAAGAGATATGAAAAGTTCCACATACGTTTGCCCAAAATGTTATACTGCCCGACCCATTCTGGGACGCGGTAAAGTCACATAACGTAACCCGTCCTATGTGTAGGCTCGGTGTGTTGTATCCATAATATTTTAAACCATCTTTTCTTACTCCTTCTTAAGTCGTTATAACAACTTCCCATAAAGCTATTATAACAAACTTTCATTTTGGAGAACTTAAGACACTTTCATTTCTTATTACATTAGGGAAAACTAAACCCAAAAGTACTACGTACATACATACTTATAAAAGAATCACGGCACACCTTTTCTTTTAAATCAATAAACTTCTTCTTTTGAAAACTCAAGTTACATTCTATTTTGAAATCAAGCCTCTTAACTTTTGAAATAAATCATGGAAACCATACTTTTTAAATCAAGTCATTCCTTCCTTTAAGAATCAAGTCCCATAACTTGAAAAATAAAGTCTCATAACCTTTTAAGAAATGAAGGTTCATAGTCTTAAAACTTTATAATATAAACTCTTTAAATTAAGTAACATATACTTTTATGAGCTGTGAATAGGTTTTACTCGTTTATAACGATCTTATTAAAGCAGCCATGATCTAGAAAATGTAATACAATTTTGTCTTATCTTAGTTTCTATGCAGATGGAGAATTCTACTCATTTTAATATAATTGATTGTCGATACATTTTAATTAACGCTGCAATGGCTTGTTCGATACCTATTCTCATTAGTGCAGTAAATTAGCAAGGTCACCTCGACTCCACATACTTCCTAACGACTCTTACCAACATCCCCCATTAGACTTGGTCAGAACTTAGGATAACTTAGACATACCTTTTACATAGAGTAGATCAACATACGTACCTCTTAAATTCAATGGCATGATTTTTGTTCACACAAGTATGATCCTCAATAAGAACATGATTCGAAAGTGATACCATTCTCTGCGATGATATTAGATATCATAAAAAAGGAGTATCAAAATAAGGCAAAGCCTTTACCAATCTTTGGCAACTGTGCAAAATGGGAAAAGTCCTTGAAATGATATCGTTCATATTCTATAGGAGTATCAAGTACCCGTGAAAAGATATCTTTCCTATTCTATAGGAGTATTGAGTGCTATAAAAGAATTATGAGAATGCTAAATAAGTACTCTTATTTTTGACACAAAAAATAATTTTGTATGTGTTTTATGAGTAGATCAAGGATACAATGGGAAAATGTTACATTGGTCCAGAGGTTAAACTCATAAAAATACATATAAAACGTGTCTTGATTTGTTGCCAAAATGAAAAGTTCTTGCGGAATCATAATACTTGTGTTGTCCAAAATGTTGCCAACATTGTTGTTGACATTTTCAGAAAATGATATTTGTTGGGATGTTGTTCTTAACTGATTTCAGAAAAATTAGATTTTTCTCCCTATTTTTATGCCTTGTTTTAATAGGAATTTCGAACTTTAAAATGATAAGATTAATTGAATTCCCACCGTGATGTTTATCTTTTTTCTCAATATTTTAGGTGGAAGTTATTGTGTAAAATTGAAACACCTAAAACTAATGGATTTTTGTTGCTTAGAAAGATTTGCCATGTATATAGATATTTCTCTCATTTGTTATTTTTCTATATCTCTTATTTTCCCTATACATATATATATATATTATTAAAAAAAAGGAAATCACATCACACCTCGGGCATAATACTACCTACCTGATGGAATCATCACCATTCCAAACTCCATCCTCAAAACCCTCTCCAATATATCCACCTATGGAAACCTCTCCCATGTCAACACCAATATCAACCAACACACCAACCAACTTTCCTGAGTACTAGCCCTTCCAATGAATATTGAATCTTCTGTGCATATTGTACCACATCAACCCTACCGGTTTCCTTCTTCACCATCCATAGAGGACTTGTCTAAAACTATAGTATTCAAAGGTTTAGATAAACCTTTGGACATCAGCTACCCAGGTGATGACAATAATCCAATAGATGTTGATGAAACATCTAATATTTCAGCATTGGGTAAGAGACCAAGATCATCCACCTTCCCTACTTGTCGAAAGAGTAGAATGTTTGAGATAACAGTTCGTGAAGAGACAAGCAACAAAAGGTCCAGATGGGATACTTTTATACCTGCTTGCTTGAGTAGTGACGACACGAACTTGGTGTTCTCAACTGAAGAGAGTGAAGAAGAACCAATTGCTTCTATACTGCAAAATGTGTCTCAAGAAAATGAGGAAGTTCCTGATGAAACTCCAGTGAAGCAATTCTCCCCAAAGGGAATTGTTACACCCCAGAAATATTTCAGGATATGTTTCTAAGAAAGTACGTAAGAACTCAAATGTTAAGGTTTGAGACGAGTAAAAATTTATCGGAATAATGAAATTGTCGGAAAACGAAATATTGCGACGAACGGGAGGGCGACACGTGTCACCCCCCTTTTATGGTCATGGACGAAATGTGCTAGGGTAGAATGGTCTTTTGACCATAATTTTATGATGAAGTCTTGCAAGGCTTAGAGCATGACAACATTGACCAAGTCAATGACCCCACTTAGCTTGATATTTAATTAAGATGCATCCAAACCACCCATTTGTTCTAATCTTGACCCTCCATATTTTTTATATAAGCTACTAGTGCAAGACACGGCTTAATACTTAGCAAATTTTCAAGAAAAACTTGATGAAACCTTGGGGAAGCTCTCGGCCAAGGCTAGGGTTCCAAGGAGAAAAATTTCAATTCTTGTCCAATAAATCCCCCACTTTAAACCAAGGTACCTAAGGGTATTATAAGTGTTTCTCAATAGAAAGATCCCGGAAAAATGGTGTTTTCGTATTAGTCGCAAGGCGAAAACCTAAAGGGTTATTCAACTTTGAAGTTGGAACTTGAAGATGAGTTATTCTTAAGCTTCTAAGGGTTGCTTGGAGTGGATTGGAACGTCGAAAGGAGGAGCTAAAGGTGCTAGAGATCGACTTGTACTCTTGGATCATAATTGGGCTATTTGAGGTATAATCTTCGTTTTACTTTAGTAATTGAAGATTTCATGTTTTGATAAGTTATAAGTGGTCATGTGATATGTATTATGAAGTTTGCTAAATGTTATGGAATTGGAAGCTAAAAATCAAAATGACTTATGTAGCCATTTGAAATTGAAATCCAATTTGATCAATAAATTGAATTGTCGATGTTACCTACTTGGAGAATGTAGTAGCTAGAATCAATTGCGGCTTGATATCTTATTATGCTACCAATTTGGATTGAAATGGAAATTGAATAAGAATTGGTATTGTTATATTATTGTGAGCCAATTGGGGCTGTTTGGTTATTAATTGGCATTGGATTACCTTCTATATTATTGTGAGCCAATTGGGGCTGTTTGGTTATTCATTTGCATTGGATTACCTTCTATATTGTTGTGAGCCAATTGGGGCTGTTTGGTTATTGTATTTCGACCTTGAAAAAGGTGGCAAAGTTAGTAAAAACAAAGGAAGTGCTGTCCGATTTTCCGTAGAATTTAGTGACTTGCACTTGGAATATTCTACGTTTGAAACTAGAAGTTAATAGATGTACTATGGTCATTATAGGTTGACATACTACGTACGACGAAATGGACTTAGCAAGTGGATTAAACCGAAGAGGTATGTGGAACTTTTCTTATCTTTTGAGCATGACTAGTTTCACGTATATAGTAAGGTAGACGTACAAGATTTTGACAATCTAGTCCATTTGACATCCTTGGCTTATTTTAGGAATGTCCAAGCCGATTGAGTTAGGGAATTAACTCACTTGTTTAAATGTTAAGGATATCTTGGTTTTCAAGTTAAGAGACTTTAAGTATGTTGAAAGTATTTTGATACTTGTTTTTATGGAAAGTTTAAAGAGTGGTTTACTCTAAGTAATTTAAGTATGTTAAGGGACTTGAAGAGTTTTAAAGTATGCGATACTTGTTTCGTTTTAAACGTATAAGTCCCTGGATAGAAATTGTACTTGACTAATGCATAAAGTGAATATAACGACTTTATGGGGAGTTGGTTATATTGGCTTTATGGAAAGATAAATGGCTTGTTTTATTGAAAGGCAATTTGATTTAAGGCATCAATTGCCTAAGGTTTTAAAGGAAAGAAGTCACTTGATTTAGAAGCCTAATTGTATTTCTAGAGGGTATCGTGACTTGTCTTGAAAAGTAGTTATGACTTGATACTACGGTTATTAGTATCTTGGAAGTAATATATGAAAAGAGTCTTTTTAAAAGAATAGAAATACGTAGTACTTTGGGTTAAATTCTGATTTTATAATGACATGTTAGTGCCTTAAGTAAACTAAAATGAGAATGTATATGAATAAGGCTAATAAGAAGTTAGGGGATTTCTTAACTTGCTTATTTATTGTATGATAAGCGTAGGGCTTATGTTATGTATGATGGCCGATTGAGCTAGGGTAAGAGTATAAACGAGGGTAAACCCCAAGACGTTATACCACCGCCTGTGGTAAGAGTATAAATGGCGGGTAAACCCCAAGACGTTATACCACCGCTTCGTGGATTTGCTACCCATGATGCGAGGAATACCTCATGCGAGTCCTTATGGGCTTACGCGGTGAAATAGTCCCACGCGGCGGTACAGCTATGCGAGGAATACCTCACGCGGTCCACGCGATCTACGCGTGAAATAGTCCCGTGAATAGGATTGCTTAATGACATCGGGCGGGTGGTCCCGCTTTGATCGTGAGCCTCCTACTTTATATTGTAAGTATACTCCTATTTACTCTCATTGTTAGTAAGGCACGAGCATCGTTAATTGAGTAATCATACATGTCTCCGCTTTATTTTAGACTTATGATTTCATTACAAGATTTCTGGGCCACATATTTGGTACATGTTGCATCGACCTCCTGGGCCGTTCATGCCGCAGTAAAGTACAGGTTGCTGATCCTCGCTCTTAGGATCACTGTTCAGCTGTTGAGAAGCTCCTTCATTTCGGAGGCTTATCCCTGTATTGGCGGTTGTTGTACATTCAGGGGTATGGCGAGGCCCTGTCCCCCCAGAGATGTTATTCTTAGAGGTCCAGTAGTCACATTGTGGATTGGGTCAGAAAGAAAAGAAAATGTCTTTTCTATTTCTCGATCGAGTATATTTTACTGGCGTGGTCTTATCGGCCAGCCTTGTTGGTTACCGTCAAGTTTTTTTGTATGTTGTGTATGTTCCGCCGCTATTCTCTCGATGTATACAGCGGGGTGCCTGTAGGGCACCGCCGCGCCCGGTCGGGTCGTGACAAAGTGGTATCGAGCGATTAGTCCTGAAAGTGTCTACAGACCGTGTCTAAGTAGAGTCTTGATTATCGATGTGTTGTGCACCACATCTATAATCAGGAGGCTGCAGGACATTTATGATTGGTTTCCATTCTTCTCACTCTAAGATCGTGCGATAGAGCTGTATGGTTAGGGTCGTCTCCCCCTAACAGGTTATGTTGTTTGCAGCTACGAGGAAGGCAGCAGTGACCCAGGAAGGATTACGTGGGTTGCGTATCCAGGTTGGAAATGGCAGTAGTTGGTATTGTGACATACAACTATGCGGATTTATGTATGGGGGTCACATATGTGTTGCCTAGGATGATTTTAGATTACCAGGATTTGGTAAGGACTAAATAAATACCGGGAAAGTATGAAACAGTTTAATGAACTCTCATCAAGGTTTTACGTGCTAATTTGAGATAATTAGGTGATTATGAGCTATGTGAGAATGTAATGGACCCTCAAGAGGGTGATTAAGGGACTTAATGTAAGACTATGTTAATAGATTGAGCTACGTAGAAGGATTTCGAGAATGGTACGGGTGAGATCCGTATGGAATAAGTATGGTTGTTGTGGTCAAGACAACACGATTATGATATTACGAGAAGTTCTTGTACCCGGTTACGGGGGGCTGATAAGATAGGCTTGGAGCATGGAAATTGCGAGCCTAAAAATGTTGATAACCACCGAGACCTTAGGTATATAAGGCCTTCTCGGGTAGTAAAAAAGTTAAGACAGCACCTAGAAAAGAGTTAAATGCGACGCGAGTCGGGTCAGATCTATTTAGGTCGCCCCATAACTTGAAAGGAAATGGGATCGATTAGTAGTAGTCCCGCTATGTGACAGGTCACGAGGTGCAAGTCCCAAGTTTAGTTAGTCATTTTACTGTTCGTGGACGTGTTCCACCGGAACCAGGTTGTGAGGGCCGGAATGGGCCTTGTATTGTTTAATTTAGTAACTCCAGAGATTTGAGGCCCAAAATAGTATGAAGGCTATGTACGTACGCTAGAATAAGTTTGGGAGTACGGGAAGAGTAATGATCGAAGAAAGAGAGCAACCAAGAATAAGGAAATGGAACCTGAATCCATGAGGACCTTTCGAGGTGACTACACCCGTGAGTGTTGGGTGGTAGCTGAGCGATTAGATAATAATTGACGGTAACGATAAAGTCGTTGGACCAGCAGAGTCAAGTATGACGCATATCGAGGTCATTATGAGTTCGGGCTAGTTGGCCTCTTGTTATGCCAACGTGGACTACATAAGAGAGATTGATTCGGTACCAGTTTCCCGGTAAGCCGGTTATCGAGTGGAAAGGAAGAGAAGTGGTGGTAACCAGTGAATTATCCTTCCTTCTTTGACATTGTTTTCTTTTAAGTCCTGTGTGACTTGTTTACTGGGGTAAATTGACGCAGAAGTATGTAATAATTGAATTTGGAGGAAGTTATTTTAAGTGCCCTCGAGGTACTTGGAGTTGGTTTGGTGGCGGGGCCACGACCTTCCGTATAGTTTCAGAAAATGTGCAAGGCATGAATAAATAAATGGGTGCTGCCATGAAAGCTGAGGGCATCTTTAGTAGGTTTTGAAAATCTACACGACTTTAAGGCGGTGCGTGATGATTAGATGTTTACTGGACCGCGAGAGGACCCTGTGATTAGGGTTGTGACTCCAAGGAAAGTTTAAGAAAAGGAGATAAGTCCTCTTCCCCACGAAAAAGGGACAGTTTTGCGTATTGTTGGGTCGTGTACCCATGTTGTTAGACGAAGGATATAAGACTGGTAGGTCTTCGGTATCGTCAGGCCATAGGTTACAGTTGTAGATAACCGTGGGAAAAGTGTTGTGTTGGGGTAATTATGAACGACGTACGAATTGGTCGAGGAAGTAGCGTAAAGATATAAATGTAGGTTGCACGAGGTATGTTTACCCCAGACGAGTGTAAAGACCATTAGTTGATAATGGGCAGTAAGAACATTTCAAGAAAATGTGGTAACACCTAGTGATAGGCTCTGCAAACTGGGAAAGGAAAACCGGGTTACTACTTGACGAGATCAAGGAAACCTCCCCCCCTAAATTGTGATTGACAGTAAGTCTTAGCCATGAGGCAAGCAAAGGAATTAAGTCTAAGTTTAGTGACCAAGTTTGGTTGCAACAAAAGGGAAACAGAACCATAAGTGAGATTAAGGATACCCGAATATTTCGCAGAATGAGAAAGACTTTCGCTTTTGGAAGACAAGTTGACCACGACTAGCTTCTAACCCTCCCGTGAGACTAGAGGGTTAGGTTATTATTGATAACACGTTGGGTGTTGGGCTAGGCTTTTGTCTTTGACGCAACCCGAGAAGGATAGAGCCTATGTTTTCCCAGTAGTTAGGGAAGCAGGAAAGGAAATTTCGCCACTCACGATTTAGAGCTGGCGGCAGTTAAATCATGCCTTGAAGATTCGGGGACATGACGTATATATAGACTTCATGTGGATAATTGTGCAGACCCAAAAAAGCCTCCCAGATATCCGCAGATCGAGGCGAGAATTTGCGACGACGATGGTGGTTAGAGTTACTCAAGGATCGTGATATTGATATCATATACCATCCGGGGAAAGCCAAGGCGATTCTGAATACTCTTTGTCGTGGACTGGGTAGTGCCGGTTAAGCAGCGAGACGGGGCGTGGTCCGTGAGATCCTTCAGTTACCGAGTCTAGGGGGTTCGATTATTTGTTTTCCAAGGTTAATGAAGTTCAGATCCGAGAGGTTGCCGAGTCTTCCATCGTTGAGGAAGTAAAGAGGCGACAGTATGAGGATCCAGTTATGATACGGTAACGAGATACGACTCTCCGAGGAGAGAAGAGCCTGTTTGAGTAGCACCGGATGGGTCTTTGTGAGATGAGGATAGATTGCGTGTGCCCGCATCGCAGACTAGTCACCGTTATAGGGAGGCATACAGGCTTATTGTTCACACCGCTCGAGGTCGACCAAGTTGTGTCGTGACCTCGGATGTATGAATGGGTAAGATGACCGAAATGGACATAGCGAGTTTCTTGCTTAGTGTCCGAGTTAGTAGCAGTCATGGTTGTGCACCGAAGCCAGTGGGCTATTGCAGCGATTGAAATCCCAACCTAGATATGAAGTATTTTTTTTTTTGGATTTTGTTACGGTGGCATCGTGCTCGAGGAAGCGACTCCACTGGGTCATGGTAATTAGGTCGTGAAACCAGCCGTGTTCTTTCGGATTTGGGACCACTTACTCTACCGAGGATTATGCTAGCTTGTATAGCGTGAGTATTGTGAGACCGCACGGTTCCTACGTTTATGATGTCGCAGATGAGCTCGACATGTATAACTCGGAGGTTTTTCAGAAGGGTTTAGGGACACAGGTGAGTCTCAGTGTTGCATTACACCCTCAGACCGACGGACAGGCAGAGCGTACTATCCAGGCATTTAGGGATAGGTAGCGGGCCTATGTTATTGATTCCAGGGGTAGCTGGGAAGGTTATTGGCCTCTTGTTGTGTTACGTACGATAACAGATACCCTTCCAGTATTCGGATGGCCCTGTATGAGGCCTTGTATGTAAGGAAGTGTAGATCGCCGGTTGGTGGGTTTGACATAGGCGAGGTTCGGCTATTTGGTCCAGACTTGATTCAGCGGGCTGTGGATAAGGCGAAGCTTATCCGGGAAAGATTATTTGTAAGCTTAAGAGTCAGCAGGAGCTTTATGCAGATAACCGACGTTGACACATGGGGTTCAGCTTGACTTTTTAGTATGTGTACTGTTGTGTGGCCACCTGTGGCATTATTGATATGTAGGGGTTGTAAGGAGACTATGTCGCTATCTTTAAGTTGGACTCCCGAGAGAACATTCGGGGACGAATGTTTCTAAGGGGGGAGGAATGTTACACCCCGGAAATATTTCAGGATATGTTTCTAAGAAAGTACGTAAGAACTCAAATGTTAAGGTTTGAGACGAGTAAAAATTTATCGGAATAATGAAATTGTCGGAAAACGAAATATTGCGACGAACGGGAGGGCGACACGTGTCACCCCCCTTTTATGGTCATGGACGAAATGTGCTAGGGTAGAATGGTCTTTTGACCATAATTTTATGATGAAGTCTTGCAAGGCTTAGAGCTTGACAACATTGACCAAGTCAATGACCCCACTTAGCTTGATATTTAATTAAGATGCATCCAAACCACCCATTTGTTCTAATCTTGACCCTCCATATTTTTTATATAAGCTACTAGTGCAAGACAAGGCTTAATACTTAGCAAATTTTCAAGAAAAACTTGATGAAACCTTGGGGAAGCTCTCGGCCAAGGCTAGGGTTCCAAGGAGAAAAATTTCAATTCTTGTCCAATAAATCCCCCACTTTAAACCAAGGTACCTAAGGGTATTATAAGTGTTTCTCAATAGAAAGATCCCGGAAAAATGGTGTTTTCGTATTAGTCGCAAGGCGAAAACCTAAAGGGTTATTCAACTTTGAAGTTGGAACTTGAAGATGAGTTATTCTTAAGCTTCTAAGGGTTGCTTGGAGTGGATTGGAACGTCGAAAGGAGGAGCTAAAGGTGCTAGAGATCGACTTGTACTCTTGGATCATAATTGGGCTATTTGAGGTATAATCTTCGTTTTACTTTAGTAATTGAAGATTTCATGTTTTGATAAGTTATAAGTGGTCATGTGATATGTATTATGAAGTTTGCTAAATGTTATGGAATTGGAAGCTAAAAATCTGAAAATGACTTATGTAGCCATTTGAAATTGAAATCCAATTTGATCAATAAATTGAATTGTCGCATGTTACCTACTTGGAGAATGTAGTAGCTAGAATCAATTGCGGCTTGATATCTTATTATGCTACCAATTTGGATTGAAATGGAAATTGAATAAGAATTGGTATTGTTATATTATTGTGAGCCAATTGGGGCTGTTTGGTTATTAATTGGCATTGGATTACCTTCTATATTATTGTGAGCCAATTGGGGCTGTTTGGTTATTCATTTGCATTGGATTACCTTCTATATTGTGAGCCAATTGGGGCTGTTTGGTTATTGTATTTCGACCTTGAAAAAGGTGGCAAAGTTAGTAAAAACAAAGGAAGTGCTGTCCGATTTTCCGTAGAATTTAGTGACTTGCACTTGGAATATTCTACGTTTGAAACTAGAAGTTAATAGATGTACTATGGTCATTATAGGTTGACATAGTACGCATTTACGAAATGGACTTAGCAAGTGGATTAAACCGAAGAGGTATGTGGAACTTTTCTTATCTTTTGAGCATGACTAGTTTCACGATATAGTACGGTGAGCGACAAGATTTTGACAATCTAGTCCATTTGACATCCTTGGCTTATTTTAGGAATGTCCAAGCCGATTGAGTTAGGGAATTAACTCACTTGTTTAAATGTTAAGGATATCTTGGTTTTCAAGTTAAGAGACTTTAAGTATGTTGAAAGTATTTTGATACTTGTTTTTATGGAAAGTTTAAAGAGTGGTTTACTCTAAGTAATTTAAGTATGTTAAGGGACTTGAAGAGTTTTAAAGTATGCGATACTTGTTTCGTTTTAAACGTATAAGTCCCTTGGATAGGAAATTGTACTTGACTAATGCATAAAGTGAATATAACGACTTTATGGGGAGTTGGTTATATTGGCTTTATGGAAAGATAAATGGCTTGTTTTATTGAAAGGCAATTTGATTTAAGGCATCAATTGCCTAAGGTTTTAAAGGAAAGAAGTCACTTGATTTAGAAGCCTAATTGTATTTCTAAAAGGTATCGTGACTTGTCTTGAAAAGTAGTTATGACTTGATACTACGGTTATTAGTATCTTGGAAGTAATATATGAAAAAGAGTCTTTTTTTAAAAGAATAGAAATACGTAGTACTTTGGGTTAAATTCCCGGATTTTATAATGACATGTTAGTGCCTTAAGTAAACTAAAATGAGAATGTATATGAATAAGGCTAATAAGAAGTTAGGGGGATTTCTTAACTTGCTTATTTATTGTATGATAAGCCGGTAGGGCTTATGTTATGTATGATGGCCGGTTGAGCTAGGGCAAGAGTATAAATGAGGGGTAAACCCCCAAGACGTTATATGTTACACCCCGTATTTACAGGACATGTTTTAAGAACGTACGTAAGAACTCTAAAGTGTTAAGAATTGAGACTTGCAAATTTTTTTTATCGAATTATGAAATTGTCGAGAAAACGTACTATTGTGACGAATGGGAGGGCGACACGTGTCACCCCCCCTTAGTAATGCCTTGGTCGAATTTAGACATGTCCATAATGGTCATTTACCATAAGTCTTGGATGAACAAGTCTTGCAAGTGTAGCTTGACAATGTTGACTAAGTCAAATGAGACAACTAGTCTTGATATTATGAAGACCTTATCCTAGCCACCCAAATGTTTGTATCATGACCCTCCAATGTGCTTTATAATACTACTAGTAGTGATACATAGTCCAACACTTAGAGAAATTGAAGAAAATTTGGATGAGCAACTATGAAGCTCTCGGCTTCATGTCCCATGAAAAAAAAAATTGTGTTTCTTGTCCAATAAACCCCACACTTTAAACCAAGGTTCATGAGTGTTATGTAAGTATATCTCAATAGAAAAATCCCGGAAAAAGAGAGTTTTCGTATTAGTCGCAAAGTGAAAACCTAGTGGCTTTCTAGGTTTTGGATTGGAAGATTGAAGGAAAGTTGTTGGTATGGTTCTAAGGGTCTCAACAAACGGATTGAAGTGTCTTGGAGAGGTTCTAAACTACTAAGGAGCGACTTCGGATTGGAATTGGATTAAGATTCGTTGAGGTATAATCTTGTTCTTTGAAGTGTTACAAGATTATTTATTATGTTGTTAGCTTTACATGTTGCTAGTATGTAGTATATGTGTAGAAGTTTATAATGATTATGGATAGATATTAGCATAGGAAATTCGAAATGAAATGTAGCCATGTTAAGTTGGATTACAATTTGATCGTTGTTAGAATCGTCGCATGTTATTGACTTGAAGCTTATGGTAGTAATAACCAAATGCGACTTGATATCTTATTATGCTACCAATTTGGATTGAAATGGAAATTGGATAAGAATTAGTTTGGTTGAACTCAAGGTGGCAGATTTTGGACTTGTAGTTTGTAGTAGTTGGTTAGTTATTTGTATTGGACTATCTTCTATTTAATTGTGAGCCAATTGGGGCTGTTTAGTTAGCCATTTGTATTGGACTATCTTCATTTAATTGTGAGCCAATTGGGGCATTTAGTTAGCCATTTGTATTGGACTATCTTCTATTTAATTGTGAGCCAATTGGGGCTGTTTAGTTAGCCATTTGTATTGGACTATCTTCTACTTAATTGTGAGCCAATTGGGGCTGTTTGGTTATTATGTCGACCTTGAAAAGGTGGCAAAGTGAGTAGAAACAAAGGAGGTCTTTGTCCGATTTTCCGTAGAATTTAGTGACTTGGCACTTAGGATATTCTACGTTTAAAGTAAGAGGTTAATGGACGATTGTGACCATTATAGGTTGAAGTACTAAGTATAGCGTATCCTACTTGGAGAGTGGAATAGCTATCAAGGTTGAAGTACTTTGGAGCATTTTGCTACTTGTCGACAATCGTCGCGAGGTATGTGAACCTCTTCCTTCCTTTGGCATGATCCTATGTATGGAATATACTTGTGGTATCATTTCATGTTTCCTTCTACTCTTAGAAGTTAAGAGGTAGCTATGTGATTTACTCTATGTAGAACTTTCCTATCTTTTGAGCATGACTAGTTGCACGTATGTAGTACGGTAGACGTACAAGACTATGATATTTTTTACTTGTTTTATGTAATGCCAAGTCGGGTGGGTTAGGAGATTAACTCACTTCTTTGAAAATAGTAAGGATGTCTTAAGTTGATTTTAAAGTTAAGGGACTTGAAGAGTTTTAAAGTATGTGATACTTGTTCCGCTTAAACGTATAAGTCCCTTGGATAGGAAATTGTTTATGGCTAAGGTATAAAGTGAATATAACGGCTTTATGGGAAGTTAGTTATATTTGCCTTATGGAAAGATAAATGACTTGACTATGTAAAAGGCAACTTGATTTTACTGCATCAATTGCCTAGGTCTTATAATAAAAAAGTCGAGTTGATTTGGCTAATTTACGGCACAAATGAGAATAAGTATCGAACAAGCCATCGGCGTTAATAAAGGAAAATGTAATGACAATCCATTATGTTAAAACAAGTAGAAATCCTCCATCTGCATAGAAGCTAAGATAAGACAAAATTGTATTACATTTTCTAGATCATGGCTACTTGAATAAGATCGTTATAAATAAGTATAACTTATTCACGACGCACCAAAGATTTGTTACAAATTTTAAAAGAGTTTACGTATGAAGCTTTTAAGACTTTGGAACTTGTTTTCTTAAAAGTTAAGAGACTTGAAGTATTTTTGAAAGTTAAGAGATTTGATTTGAAAGTATAAATCTCTTAGTTATAAAAGGAATGAGTTTGTCTAAAACCATAAAAGGATTATAACTTTATGGGAAGTTGGTTATAACGGCTTTATGGAAGATTAAGAGAATGGTTTTCTCTAGTAAAGTAATCAAAGGAATAACTTGTATTAGGTAAGGGCAAATTGGTTTAAAGGTACCAATTGCTTAAGGTTTTTAATAAAGAAGTCACTTGATTTAGAAGCCGGTAATTGTATTTCTAAAAAGGTATTGTGACTTGTCTTGAAGGGTGGATAGGACTTGATACTACGGTGGTTAGTATCGGGAAGTTTTATTTGGAAAGGAGTCTTTGAAAAGAATGTACGACGTAGTACTTTGGCTTAGTTAATTTAGATTTAGCCTATAGGTCTTTGGTGATAGCCTTTGAGTGCGATTATGTTTTATTACGCGACTCTCGGTTGGAGGCGTTTGTATTGTTATAAGTTACTTGGACGCATCGAAGCTGATGTGGGATTCCACGGTATGCTTCCGTTATTTGTAGCACTTGGGTTAAATTCGGATTTTATAAAAGACATGGTAGTGCTTATGTCTTGTTTGATCGGTCGAGATATGGTAAGAGTATAAATGAGGGCAAGCCCGAGACGTTATACCACCTTCTCCGTGGTAAGAGTATAAGTGAGGGTAAACCCCAAGACGCCTGCACCACCCGCTTTATGTGTTGTTTGACGACCGGTCGAGATAGGGTAAGAGAGTATAAATGAGGCAAGCCCCAAGACGTTATACCACCTTCTCCGTGGTAAGAGTATAAATGGCGGCAAGTCCCAAGACGTTATACCGCTTACCACCTTCTCCGGGTAAGAGTATAAATGGCGGCAAGCCCCAAGACGTTATACCACCTGTTTTGATTGATATTATGGGCGTGAGACCCATGGTTATGTTTTACACTTTTAGTCGCCGACGGTGATGGGGATTCCACGCATGCTTTGATATTGGTGTGACTTGATCGCCCCGGTTTGGTAGGGTAGTATATGTGTCCTCCGTAGTGGGCGGACTATGTTATGAAAGATAAGTAAGTTAGATAGAAATGAACTTAATGACTTCTCCTAAGTAAGTACGTAAGATATGGCTATAACTCTTAATGGAATGGAAAAGATATTGATGTGAAATTAAGTTCATAAGTGGTAATGACACGCAGATCCGTATGTATTTTTATACTTGTCCTTGTCATTCTTTTGTACATGATTATGATCCGCTTATCAGACGTTATTTCGCTCCATATTCGCACTTTTGTTATCGACTTCTTGGGCCGCGTTCATGCCCGCAGTTTTAGGTACTGTGTTGGTGATCCTTGCTCTTAGGATCTCGGTTGATTTTGAGAGAAAGCTCCATTTGCTCCGAGGCTTAGCTCTTGGTACGGTTTTCCCGAGGTAGTAGATTCATGTATATTCGTGGTATGGCGGGCCTGTCCGCCACAATGGTTATGTTAAAACTCTTAGAGGTGCAGTAGTCACATATGTGGGTCGGTTTGTAAAAAAATGAGGCAACCGCTTGGTTGTATTTATATATGTTCGGGAAGGTAGCCTATCGGCTAACCTCGTTGTTTTACTCCGATGTTTTATTTATAAGTTTCATGTATGTTCCGCTGATTTTCTCTCGATGTTTACTGTAGTGGTGCCTGTGTAGGGCACCGGGCCGCGATCCCGGTCGGTCGTGACATTATACCACCCGCCTGGTAAGAGTATAAATGGCGGTAAACCCCAAGACGTTATACCACCGCTTTAGTGGATTTGCTACCCATGATGCGAGGAATACCTCACGCGAGTCCTTATGGGCTTATGCGGGTGAAATAGTCCCACGCGGTACACTTACGCGAGGAATACCTACGCGGTCCACGCGATCTACGCGGTGAAATAGTCCCGTGAATAGGATTGCTTAATGACATCGGGCGGGTGGTCCCGCTTTGATCGTGAGCCTCCTACTTTATATTGTAAGTATACTCCTATTTACTCTCATTGTTAGTAAGGCACGATGTATCGTTAATTGAGTAATCATACATGTCTCCGCTTTATTTTAGACTTATGATTACATTACTGATTTCGGGCCACATATTTGGTACATGTTGTCTCGACCTCCTTGGGGCCGCGTCACGCCGCAGTAAGTACAAAGTCTTGATCCTCGCCTTAGGATCACTGTCACCGCTGAGAAGCTCCTTCATTTCGGAGGCTTATCCTCGTATTGTCGGTTGTTGTACATTCGTGGTATGGCGGGCCCCGTCCCGCCGAGATGTTATTCTTAGAGGTGCAGAGTCACATTGTGGATTGGGTCAAAGAAAAGAAAATGTCTCGTTCTATTTCTCGGATTGAGTATATTTTACGGAAGGTGGTCTTATCGGCTAGCCTTTGTTGGTTACCGCTTCAAGTTTTTTGTATGTTGTGTATGTTCCGCCGCTATTCTCTCACGTATACCGGCGGGTGCCTGTGTAGGGCACCGCCGCGCCCGGTCGGGTCGTGACAGGAATTTCCAGATATGCCAAATCGAGTGTTGCTTCTAATGTTGTCACTGATGCCACAACATCTCAGGCAACATTTCAGTCAACATCAGATGAGACACAAACTCCAATATCCTCCAGCAAAACCGAATCTGATTCAGACATTGAGGTATGTATATACTTAGAAAAATTCTATTCTAAAACTAATTCTGATAATTGGTACATGAATAGAGTTGTTAGGTCTGAAAAAAAAAAGCAATAGATATTGCCTCATGTTCAGAATATGATTCGGTAGAGTTCTTAAAAGAAAGACAGCTCCTAGGATCTGTTACTGAGAAATGACCATATGTTGATAAAATAGTCAGGTTGTTTTGTGCTAATTTGAGTTCTGTTATAAACCTCCTTGAAGAAACTTGGGGAGGTATATCTATATAACATAATATATTTTTCACACCTGCTGTTATAAATCAATGTATGAGATCAAATGCCGAGGAAAATGTTAGAGAAGCAGACCATGCAGTGGACAATGGAGATGAATTTATTGAGTACCTCACATGAGGTATTATGCATAAGTGGATCTCTAGATGTCCAGTCTCTAAATTAACAGCCCTGTTTTCCACCCTTCACAAATTACTATACAGAATTGGTTTCTTCAATAAATCAGTCAATTGTAACTACAGAATAAGCCATCCTGCTGTATAAAATTGGAAAATGTTTGAGATTTGATATAGGCAAAATGATCTTTTATCAAGTTGCTAACTTGGCACAGAAAGAATCAACCTCAATCCTTCTTTATCCCTCTCTGATATACAAAGTTTTAACTAGCCAAGGTCTTAAGCCTAAGAGAGATGACACATTAGAGAAGACTCTTAAACTGTACACAGTAAACAAATAAGTTTTGAAGAGTAGAGACAGAGTCATTGATCTACCCTAAAAAATAAAAGGAAATAATGCAGATATTGACAGGAATGTCACAAACATTCTTGGCAACACTGGTCCAAGACAATCTCCACTATATACTGAATGACTTGTGAATCAAATTGCAAAGGTCAACCAATAAATTTCTGAGGTTGATACTGTGAGGAATGCTTTGATTCAATCCAGAGACTAGTTCATATTGCTGCTTTCTTCACAAAAAGAGGGAGAAAAATGATGATGATGTTGAAGTCGATGAAGCAGAAAATAATGAGTGACGATGCTGCTGAAGTCGATGAAGCAGAGGAAAGTGCTAAAATGATGATGTTGCTGAAGTCGATGAAGCAGAGAGAAGTGCTAATGTAGGGGGAGATGATGAATCAGAGGAAGTGTTAATGCAGGGGGAGCAGAGGAAGAAGACTAGATGATGTTGATCTGTACAAAGAAGGAGTTATGCATGTGCAGAGAAAGAATTATGCAAGAGTATAGAACTGTTGGAAGCTACTGTTGTTGTGCTGAAAGCTACTGCTGCTATGCTGTTTGATGAGTTAGCTGATGCTGCTGGTTGGTATTGTATGAAGCTGATGCTATTGGTTTGTACTATATGAAGCTGATGCTACTGGTTGGTGTTGAGAATATGGTTTGAATATTTTGGATGATATGTGTATTGGTTTGAATATTTTGGATGATATGAATATATATTGTCTTGTATATATTGTGTTTATATGTTATTACAGGTTAAAGGGGAGCATGGTTGTAATCATAGATATTGGGACAACACCTATGACATTGTCGTAAGTCACTTGCACTGAATATATTAGGTTTTGTGAAGAAAGGCAAAAAGGGAGAGAATGTTAATGCTGGGTTTGGTGTTGTGACATTTTTCCCAACATATCATTTTTAGCTCTTAGTTAAAATCATAAATGTTGGAACAAATGTCACGACATTCAGACCAACATTCTGTGAAACAGTTTTGCCTTACTTCACGGGAACTAAAGATTTCATGGAATTTTTACCATGATGGTAAAGTGACTTGGCAAGGTGATTAGGAGCTGATTAAAAACGTGGGAGGACCAAGTCAAAGCTGTTGCTAAGCTTGGGGAACAAGTCCAAGAAGTTGAGGATCTTGCTCCACAATTCTCTCCAACAAACCTTATCGGCTGCCCACCTTTCCCTCAACCTCTACAACCAATCGATGAGTTTTTCAAGAAAGACTCTCTACTATAAATAGAGAGGGAAGATCAGTGAATCGATATCCAGAATCAAAATGTAAAAATATCAAGAGAGCTCTCGGGATTTCATCTCAGAAATATGGATCACAACTGTGTTGCCTGAGTTTTGACGACATTCTGTCCAACATTATAGTTGCTGCCTAGATTCTAGATTTGTTCTTTATTGAAGCAATTATAATGAGATGTTGTCTATTTTTATTTAGATATATTTTTCAGGCATAAGTTATATGCGACTTAACTTTTTTATTCATTTTGTATTATCTTGTAATATTGTAAAAGAAGGAATATATTCAATTGTATATATATATATATATACAATACTTTTGGTCATTGACCATCATAGGTTATATTAATATATAACCTATATAAATTTAAACATTTGTGTCTTTATTATTTCTGCTGCAATTTACTCTTCAAAGGTTTTTCTGTTTTTACTGAAGTGTTGTCACTGGCGTCGGACGACATTCACAAACTGTTCTAGCATTCGAATTTATTTATTTCTAGTTTGTTTTTATTGTTCCATAGCATAACCCCCGGGACCCAACAGAAACAATAAAATATTAATGAAAAGCACCCTACCTTTACAAATATTAATTAAAAAATGTAGTCTCTTGGATGACTCTACGATAGCACAAATGGGCCACACACACATACCTACATGTAAGCCTGGCCAGTGGGCCGGGATGACCCGATCCAGGCCCGGACCCACCTCGGTCCCACCCCGACCCTGTTTAAAAAAATAAAATAAAATAATACGGTACCGGGACTCGAACCCGGAACAGGAAATGGCCTCGTCCCGCCGGAAACTCCACTTTGCAAAAATAACGGTTGCACCAACGACCATTTTACATTTTGGCCGTTGTGCAACGATCATTTTTTGCCTCCCCCCTCCCTCAACCCCCTACCCCTTTATATTTATTTTAACCCCTAAGTTATTATATTTGCACTTTATCCCAAATTTCCAACTATAAATACCTCATTTTCTCTTCATCTTTCTCATAAATCTTCATACAATCTCTCTAATGTCTCAATCAATCTCTCTACAAGTCTACACTGTCTACTAAATATTCAATTTTATTTATTCATTTGGGAGTGAAGTTGGCAACTAGCTTGAGGATCATCCATCGAGCAAAGCTTCAATTTTCAACCTCTCGAATTCGATTACACGTCGACGTTACGTCGTTGTTTGGTAGATTCGTCCTTCATTAAATTATTATTGTTTCTTAATTTTATTATCTTTAATTATTTATTTGCATAATTATAATGGAAGGATTTAAACGTATGATTACGTGTAAGGTAAGAGTGTTTCTACTAGTAGGGGTAATAAGGATACGAGTACTTTTTCTAGTTCTAGTCATCCTATTCCTAGACAGGATCCTATTCCTAGACTGGATGATTTTGTTGATACTGAAGATTTTCCTGAAATACCATATGATTTAAACGAGGAGATATTTTCTGGAACTCGACAAGATTTAATTTAGAAGATGATCTAGATGATGACACGCCCACTAATGTAGAAGACACACCCACTAATGCGTCTTCAACTGAAATGCCTCCTATTCCCCCTAGTATGAGACGAGGTCCAGCAAAACACCATTAAAATCAGATGCATGGAAATTTTTTATTAGGGACGTAGCGAATCAAGTAGCTATATGTAAAATTTGTAAAGGGGTTTATAGTTTTAAAATTGGAAAAGGTCATGGTGGGACGGGGGGTTTAATGAGACACATAGTATAAAAACACCCAGCTAGGTATACCCAATACGATGCTAAAAAAAAGTGTGTGAAAGCTCCCTCTCCATCGGGACAAGGTTCACATACTGTCCCGGACCAAGTACATGCTCAAATTAACCCTGTGACAGGGGGAATTGTAGGCTCTAAGTACGATAAACATAGAGATAGAGAAGCACTAGCAAAATTAGTTCTTGTGGAGGGTTTGCCTTTTTCATTTTCTGAATCTCCTGGTTTTATTCATTATATTAGAGAAATGTATAATTCTGCTTATAAAGGTTTTCCTAGATCTGTTAAGAGAGATGTAATTAAATTTGCACACGAATATCAATAATATTTCGTTATTCATTATATAATTTTCCTGGCAAAGTATCTATTACGTCTGATTTAGGTCATAGTACTAATAGTCATGATTATTTAACGGTAACCTGTCATTGGATAGATTATAAATGATCTATGCAAAAATGTATTTTAGCATATAAATATATAAATGATAGACACACTGATAATTTTATTGCAGAAAATATCTATTATGTTTGCCATTATTATGGCATAACTGATAAAATTATGACTATTACATTAGATAACACTTCTTCTAATAATTATGCTATTACAATTTTAAAAAATAGTTTAACTCCATTTTTTCTAGATCATTTTCATATAAGATGTGCTTGCCATATATATAACTTAGTTGTAAAGGATTGTCTATCACTTTTTACAAACATTCTTGATAAAATATAATTTGCTATAAACTATATTTTTAAAAATAATAGAATACAATGAAAAAAAGAATATAAATTTTTTTGTCACGATTGCCAACTACCTTATAAAAAAATTCCCGAAGAAGTACCCACTAGGTGAAATTTTTTGTACCAGCAACTACTTATTGCTTATGACTATAGAAGACCTAACTTTATTTTTTAACGTCCATAATAAAAAACCAGCTTATATGGTTGTAGATAGCGATTGAGACAAAATTGTCAAACTTATTGTATTTTTAGAGAATTTTTTTGAAGTAACAAAAGAATTTTTCGGTATATATTATCCTACTATTTCAACTATATTTTTTATATAGCTCTCATATTTTTTTTACTTAATGAATATATGGCTAAACCAGATTATAAGGCTGCTATTAAAAAATATTTTATTCCGTTTCCCACTATTTATATTATTGATGTTGTATTAAATCCGACTATTACAATAGACGAATGTAAATCAATTATTGAAACTATTTATGATTGTATAGAAGTACTACCACCTACAACTCCCAAAAATCCAAATGATCCACCACCTATTGAACAAACTAAAGAAGAAGTGTTGTCTAGCATACAAGATTAATGCAAAAAGGTATATAAGTATTACCACCAAGAAAGTGCTAGCAACCAACCGACTTCCGTACCATCTTCTTATCCTTCTTCTTCAATAGAACCTAAAAAAGACATGTTGTTTCAGCGGCTAGTATTGAAAGCCTCAGAAATAAAATGTGCGGTGCTAACACTACTAACCAAATTAGCGAGTTTGATGTTTTTGTTTTGCAGGGTGCTTTACCGTACCAAGCATTTATCAATGAAGAAGGACATTAAGACTTGCTGAAATACTGGAGGGAGAATGAGAAGACATTTCCGACACTTTCAATGATGGGCCGAAATGTTTTGAATGTTCAAGCGTCATCAACGGCATCTAAAAGTGCTTTTTCTGTCGGCAGATTTAAATAGGAGAGCATAGACACTCATTAGCCGGAGACAGTTTAGGGGGTTGCAGTATTATTTAGATATTGGATACGAGCGGAGAAGGTGCGGTCAACCGGAGTTCAATGAAGAAGAAGACGAAAACTACAACGACATCTTATATGAAGGTATGAGTAGCGACGTGGAGCAATTTGACAAACAAATATCAATTTCAACCGAAGAACCACATGAAATTATAAGGAAAATAGAACCGGTTTTTTTGAAAATGCAATTTCTTTAATTGCAATTTTACTATGTCATTTGCAACTTTTGAACGACACTACAAAGTTGTAAATTTTGACAATTGTATATGTATACTGTATTAGAAAAAAAAATTCTATTAAATAATATAAGTGTTACACCCCATATTTTCAAGAAAATGAGATGGGAAGGGACGTGAGGAAGTAATATTTGAATTTTTGAAACTAAAGGAAAATTCCTTTTTTTTCCTAAGGTGAATTTCGGAAACTCGTAAAGGAAAAAAAATTATTAATTGGAATTTGATTATCAAATTTGGTATTTGGGATTAATGGAATATATTAGAATTTTGGATTTTTAAGTTTCAGATTTGGTTATGTGGGGCTCACCGAATTTTTTTATGATTTTGTGGGGCCCATAAAGTTTCAAGATATTTTGACCAAATATAGACGTTTTTGGTGAAGAAATAATTTTGGACCAATAGGAGGGTGACACGTGTCACCCCGCCACTTGTCGTTGACTTGGACTTAGATATTTTCATGAAAATGAAGTCAAGTGGACAAGTGGGTCCCACTCCACTTGTCCGCAATCTTGACCCTACACTTGGCATGATCTTAACCATTGAGCTTGTTATATATAACAAGAGCTTGCAAGACTTATCTTCCACACTTAGCCATATTTCAAGACAAAAATATTTTCCTCCTCCATTAAAGCTCTCGGCCATAGTGCCATGTGAAGACCAAAAATTCCTAATCTCTCCAAGATTAGTTCACTAATACAAGATTAAAGTCCCTAACCAAGTGTTAAGCCAAGGGCTATATTATTTCTAAGAAAATCATAGGTTGGCCGAGAATAAGGGTGTGAAACCCTAGGGTTCCGTCGACTTTTTGAAAGCGAAACGTGAAGTGAAGTTGGTTATAAGCTTGTGGTGGATGCTTGTGTGTGATTGGAACTTGAAGAAGTGGAGCGAAACAAAAACTGCGGGCCATTATAGTGCGGGCTATTTTGGACGTTTTTGGGCACAAAAATGAGGTAAACGTTCTTCTTCTTTTAAAGTAATTGGATATTACTTATTGTGTATATGTACAGATGAGCATGTGCTAAAAATAATGAAGATTAAAAAGCATTTGGTCCATTTTAGGGTGTTGGGCCGAGAATGGACAGAATTGGTGCCTTCGGATTTCGTTGGTTATTATCGTTGTTAAACGTCACCTATTGCATGTTATAATGAAGTAATAATGTTGTTGATAAGTTGATGAGACTTGTATATAAGTGTTGAAACTTGAATTGTAATAAAATGGATTATGCAAAAGGACTTTGGATTGTTGTAGTTGTTGTTGGCCGAAAACTGCCCAAAATTGTTAGACGTCGTCGTGTCGTTTTATGGACTGTTTAGTGGACTATTTTTATATCGCTGTGGGGCAGAATTTTACACGTCTAGTAGGCGTGTAATCCCCTTTGGTTACCTATTGGTTGTACCTTAAATGTGGCCTGTTGGTTGTTGAATTCGGGCCTTGGAAAAGATGGAAAAGTACGTAGAAACAAGGGAAGTACTGCCCAATTTTCCGTAGAATAAGAGGACCATTACTTGGTATAAGTCTTATACTAGTGTGTATGAAGTTGATAGAAGTATTATTGTTGTTATAGGTTGAAGTACTACTTGTGGCATATTCTAATTGGCGTGTGGAATATCCGATAAGGTTGAAGTACCTATTCGGGGCGTATTCTACTTGTCGTGTTGGTTAGTCGTCAATGAGGTATGTGAACTACTTCCTTCTATCGACATGTTTGTTATTGGAGTATACATTACTTGTTCCTTGAAGTATACTTGACTTATTATTGGAGTATACATGACTTGATTTTAAAAGAAGAAGTACTTGGTTTTAAAGGTGTAAGTTACTTGGCTTTAAGTGTAAACTTGACTTTAGAAGGGCAAGTGACTTAACGTGGAAAGGTTAGTACTTTGAGGCTTTATAAAGGAAAGGATGTACGGCGGACGTACATAGTACTTTTGGGTCCAACTCCCTTATATTGCATGATGTGATTCTTTTATAAGAATAGATGTACATAGTACTTTGGGTTATTTCCCTAATTTACATGACATGATAATGCCTTGGTTTTATTAAAAGGAAAGAGGTGATAGTGCCTTGGTTTTTTTAAAAAGAAAGATGTGGCAGTGCCTTAGTTTTCTAAAATGAAAGTTTGTTATAATGGCTTATGAGAAGTTTGTTATAACGGCTTTGTGAGAAGTCAAGAGATGGTTTAAATTATTAGATGGAAATCATGTGAGGATGTCCATGATTATTGTGAAAATTGTGTAGTTGGATCATGTGAGAATGTCCATGATTACAACATAAATCTTCTTGTAAAAATTGTGTAGTTGGATCATGTGAGAATGTCCATGATTACAACATAAATCGTCTTGTGAAAATTGTATAGTTTGATCATGTGAAAACGTCTATGATTACGACATAAATCTTATTGTGAAATCGGATTTGTTGTAAAAGAAGTTACTTGATTGAAAGGTATAAATTACTTGGTGATAAGTATAGCTTACTTGAGTTAAAAAGTGTAGTAACTTGATTGTTAAAAGTGGAAGTGTATTGATACTACGGGTGTTAGTGTCTTGAGGTTTATTGTAGAAAGGAAGGCATGGTATTATCTTGGTTTATTTTAATATTTTGTATCTGATGTGTTGGGACCTTGGTTTTATTCCTTGACAGTATTTGTGTATATTTTCTCAATGGATGTGCTTCCATGATGCGAGTAGAGATACTCATGCGAGTATAAATACCTATGCAGGTTCGATTCCTATGCGAGTTGGATTCCCATGAATAATATCCACGGACAAGATCCGTGATGCGAGTAGAGATACTCATGCGGGTATAATTACCTATGCGGGTTCGATTTCCATGAAAAAGATATACATATTGATTCTTGGGAAGGTGTCCCTGTCTTTGATGTGACTCTCACTTTGAAAAGATACAGTTGACTTTTATTTTATATGACACGGTTGGATCTGGTATTTGATTATTTTACTTGTCCCTGTCATTTTTTGGCCAGTTATGATTTTAATACTGTACTTTATTTCTGTTACATACTTAGTACTTATTGTACTGACCCCCTTCGGAGGGGTTGCGTTCATGCCCGCAGGTCTAGGTACTCAGTTGTGGATCCGCGTGCTTAGGATCCTTGTTCAGTATTTTGAGATAGCTCCAGTGTTTCAGATCTTGTCATTATGGCTAGGTATATTCACTGGTACGGCGGGGCCTTGTCCCGTCATAGTTTACTGTCCAAATTCTTAGAGGTCTATATTCATATGTGGGCTGGACTGGCGTGAGTTGTGTTTATATTGTTGTACGGTTGTAGAGCCATTCGGGTGTTATATATATTATGGCAGCTTTGCCGACTTTGCCTTTTTTTAAAGAAAAAAAATGAGTGTTATTTATCTTCCGCGGTTTGTTTGTGTTGTATGAATAGAAGGGTGCCCAGGTAGGGCACCAGTCGTGGGCCCGAGGTTCGGGGCGTGACAGAGTGGTATCAGAGCAGTTAGTCCTCGGAATATCTATAGATCGTGTATATTAGAGTCTTGTTTATCGGTGTGTTGTGCACCACATTTATAAACAGGAGGCTACAGTACATTTAAGATTGGTTTCTATTTTTCTTATTTTGAGATCGTGCGATAAAGTTGTGTTTTTAGGCTAGTCTCTCCCTAACGTATTATTGTGGTTGCAGTTATGCCTCCGAGAAAGGCAATAGTGGCCCAGAAAGGATTATATGGACTTCGTATCCAGGTTGGTAAAATTGTTGTAGAGTTGGTATAATGATGATGTGTATCTGTACGAGTGTATTTATTTGGGGCCATGTGTGTGTTGTATGAAATGATTATGGATTACCATGAGTTGGTTAAGCTTTAATAATTGCTTGGAAGGTATGAAACCGTGGAAAGAATCCACATCAAGGCTTTATATATGTACTAATTTGAAATAGTCAGGAGGTAATGAACTGCCTGAGATTGTGATAGACACTTAAAAGATTAGGTTCAATTGACTTAATGACATACCATGTGGTTAGATTAAGTTGTGTTATATGCTTAAGTGAGAAACACGAATAATAATTGCATGAAGTAAATAAGGTTGTAGTGAGTAGGACTACATGATTTTCAGATATTGAGAAGTCATCTTGCCCGTATACGGGGAGAAATAATGTAAGTTTGGGACATGAAATATTTGAGGATCTTAGGGTATTGAAATAATTGTTGAGACCTTAGATAGACAAGGTGTCACGACCCGTTCCGGGGCCCGTGACTGGTGCCTTACCCGGGCACCCAAGTAGTCATACATCAGAGTAATCAGCGGAATATAAAAACAAGACATGAAACAGTTGTAAAATGAGACACAGTTTTATGAGAAAAGGGTGCCTTTCGACATATATATATATATAAACAAAGTTTGGCAGTTACATCCCAACTGTACAATAGGACTACAGGCCTCTAGAAATGTAAACAACTATGGCGGGACAAGGCCCCGCCAAACCCTGAATGTACATATATCTACAACACAGGGAGAACCGTACCAAAAGTCGAGCCTCCGGAGAAGATGGAGCTCCTGACACCAACGTAGAGATCCTAAGGATGTGGATCTAGCACCTGCTTGCCTTTACCTGCGGCATGAACGCAGCCCCCCGAAGGAGGTCAGTACAACAGGTACCAAGTATGTGAAACTGTAAAGTACTTAAATGAAATCAAAGTATTTAAAACCAGTTGCAAATACACCGCCTCAATTGCACATAGTGCCGTATCACAAACAAGAACAATAATAGGTAAATCAGTAATGTGTCTTTTCTAGGCGCGAATGATCGAAGCAAGGCCAATCGCCCATAGTATCATTATGCGTGCCTAATCCCGACTTCCGCACCGCATAGTCACACACGCACGCATGAGGTATTCCTCGCGACGGGGTAGCTAACCCGGTACTCCTCGACTCCCGCATCGCATAGTCTCAATAGACCGCATAGTCACACGCATCGGATAGGGCATCCTGCGTCGGATAAAACACCGGAATGATCAATCTCGAACTCCCGCACTCGCGTAGTCACATAGATCGACAGCCGTATAGACCGCATCGCGGTGGCAAGCCCTCGGTATAACAAGTCAAGGGGGTAGGTGATGTAATAACAGTACAACGGACTTACCGCTTAGCAACGTAAGCACAACAAGAATGACCCCCTTTCACAACATCACAAGACACTAACACACATAGTATCATAATATGTCTATTTATCAAACAATCTTGCTACACTTTACAGAAATCAATACAAGGCTTTTATAACCAAATAAGTAAACAATTCTTTTTATCTTTTCTTAAGTTGTTATACCTAACTTCCCATAAAGCTAGTATAACTCTTAAGCTTTTTGTTTAAAAACCAAATATTTCTCTTCTGTTAAAAATGATTCAGTATTCTTTTTGAAATGCTTCAAGATTCTTATTATTCAGGCTTAAGTCAAAAGACATTGCCGTAATTATTATTCAGGCTTAAGTCAAAAGACATTGCCGTAATTATTATTCAGTTAACACACGTCGCTCACCGTACTATATATATATTTTAAAATATCATGCTCAAGAGTATAGGAAGAATCACATACCTTCTCGGCGAAATCCACCTGCCAAGTCGAATATGTCGCGCGCAGAGAATCAACCTATAATAGTCAGACACGTCTATCAACGTCTAGACTACTCTGTAAACAGTTCTAAGCAGAGGGTTCTCTATCCTACGGAAAATTGGGCAGCACTTTCCTACCCGTCAAGCTACTCAAGTCTCATCAGTGAAAACAAATTCTATGTAAGTCTGATTCAATTATTCTTCTTTTATACCCTTCTATTGTGATAACAGTTCAATTCTATTCAAATCTTATACTCAAGTTTTAACTATTCTTATATGTAATATCCAATTATAATAGAAGGACAAAAGTATTTACCTCGATAAGCCCAAAAATTATCCAAGTTAAATGTCGCTCCTGAGCAAGGTTTAGCTCCTAATTTGTACGCTCCGATAGCTCCAAGAAACCCTTAGAAGTTCTACACAACTTCTACTAAAATACTATAAGGGATTTGGGCTAGGGTATTTTGGAATAGTGACTATACTTGGAAGACAACTTTCTACCAAGGGGGGGGGGGGGGGGTTCGGCTAGAGCTACTAGGCTAGGGGGAGAGGTGTTTCGGCCAAGGCCTTCCAAGAGGGGGGGGGGAGTGTTTGGACGAAAACACTACAAGAGAGGGGAGGGATTTTTCAAGACTTGGAAATTGATTTGTGGATGAAGAACTCTTCATCTTAAGGGGGGTATTTATAGGCCAACCAATGGCCAAGATGAAGCCAAGTGGTAGGCAAGTGTAAGGTCAAGATTTGGGCAAGTGTCCTTATCCATCTACTACACAAAAATATCCTACCAACTCCTTGACAAAAAAACCATTCCAATCGTCCAAATGGACGCCTCACGTCCACCAACTAGAGGGTGACAAGTGTCGCCCTCTCGTTGGTCCAAAATGTTTCGTCCCTCGGAAAAATCCGCAAAAATAATAAATGACATACCCGGAATTTTCCCTTCGCAAGTTTTGTAAAATGTTTCGTCGAAAAACGATTCTTTTTGATAGGTGTGCCCAATCTTTTTCGTCCAATGCCTAACCTTAAGGCTAAACTTTTGTACGTATGCCCTCGCGTACATACTCTGGAAATACGGGGTATAACACAAGGCCTTCAAGAGTAAAGTACTTTATGTGTGATCGTGGTTAAAGTACATGGTACATGTGAAGTATATTAGAAGTGATAATTTCTTGGTTTGAGTGTAAACCACTTGTGATTAATGTTGATGATAGTTGAGCTAATTAGAAGTGGTATTATCAATTTTAAGAAACTGTAATAGGACCTTAGGAATGTGACTTTGATTACAAAGGAAGTACAATGTGCTAAGGACTATCCGAAGTAGAAGGAGACTATGCCGAAAGTTGTATAGCTTAAGACCTTAGATGAACATTCGAGGACGAATGTTTCTAAGGGGGGAAGGATGTTACACCCCGTATTTTCAAGAGAACGATATGAGAATGGACGTGAGGAAGTAAGATTTGAATTTTTGAAACGAAAGGAAAATTCCTTTTTTTCCTAAGGTGAATTTCGGAACCTCGTAAAGGAAAAAAGTTTATTAATTGATATTTGATTCTCAAATTTGGTATTTGGGATTAATGGAATATATTAGAATTTGGATTTTTAAGTTTCGGATTTGGTCATGTGGGGTCCACCGAAAAATTTTACGATTTTATGGGGCCCATAAAGTTTCGAGATATTTTGACCAAATATAGACGTTTATGGTGAAGAAATAATTTTGGACCAATAGGAGGGTAACATGTGTCACCCCGCCACTTGTCGTTGACTTGGACTTAGATATTTTCATGAAAATGAAGACAAGTGGACAAGTGAGTCCCACTCCACTTGTCCACAATCTAGACCCTACACTTGGCATGATCTTAACCATTGAGCTTGTTATATATATCAAGAGCTTGCAAGACTTGTCTTCCACACTTAGCCATATTTCAAGACAAACATATTTTCCTCCTCCATTAAAGCTCTCGGCCATAGTGCCATGTGAAGACCAAACATTCCTAATCTATCCAAGATTAGTTCACTAATACAAGATTAAGGTCCCTAACCAAGTGTTAAGCCAAGGGCTATATTATTTCCAAGAAAATCATGGGTTGGCCGAAAATAAGGGTGTGAAACCCTAGGGTTCCGTCGACTTTTTGGAAGAGAAACGTGAAGTGAAGTTGGTTATAAGCTTGTGGTGGATTCTTGTGTGTGATTGGAACTTGAAGAAGTGGAGCGAAACAAAAACTGCGGGCCATTATAGTGTGGGCTGTTTTGGACGTTTTTGGGCACACAAATGAGGTAAAAGTTCTTCTTCTTTTAAAGTAATTGGATATTACTTATTGTGTATATGTATAGATGAGCATGTGCTAAAAATAATGAAGATTAAAAAGTATTTGGGCCAGTTTAGGGTGTTGGGCCGAGAATGGACAGAATTGGTGCCTTCGGATTTCGTTGGTTATTGTCGTTGTTAAACGTCACCTATTGCATGTTATAATGAAGTAATAATGTTGTTGATAAGTTGATGAGACTTGTATATAAGTGTTGAAACTTGAATTGTAATAAAATGGATTATGCAAAAGGACTTTGGATTGTTGTAGTTGTTGTTGGCCGAAAACTGCCCAAAACTGTTAGACGTCGTCGTGTCGTTTTATGGACTGTTTAGTGGACTATTTTTATATCGCTGTGGGGCAGAATTTTACACGTCTAGTAGGCGTGTAATCCCCTTTGGTTACCTATTGGTTGTACCTTAAATGTGGCCTGTTGGTTGTTGAATTCGGGCCTTGGAAAAGGTGGAAAAGTACGTAGAAACAAGGGAAGTACTGCCCAATTTTCCGTAGAATAAGAGGACCATTACTTGGTATAAGTCTTATACTAGTGTGTATGAAGTTGATAGAAGTATTATTGTTGTTATAGGTTGAAGTACTACTTGTGGCATATTCTAATTGGCGTGTGGAATATCCGATAAGGTTGAAGTACCTATTCGGGGCGTATTCTACTTGTCGTGTTGGTTAGTCGTCAATGAGGTATGTGAACTACTTCCTTCTATCGACAAGGTTGATAATCTAGTATACATTACTTGTTCCTTGAAGTATACTTGACTTATTATTGGAGTATACATGACTTGATTTTAAAAGAAGAAGTACTTGGTTTTAAAGGTGTAAGTTACTTGGCTTTAAGTGTAAACTTGACTTTAGAAGGGCAAGTGACTTAACGTGGAAAGGTTAGTACTTTGAGGCTTTATAAAGGAAAGGATGTACGGCGGACGTACATAGTATTTTTGGGTCCAACTCCCTTATATTGCATGATGTGATTCTTTTATAAGAATAGATGTACATAGTACTTTGGGTTATTTCCCTAATTTTACATCACATGATAATGCCTTGGTTTTATTAAAAGGAAAGAGGTGATAGTGCCTTGGTTTTTTTAAAAAGAAAGATGTGGTAGTGCCTTAGTTTTCTAAAATGAAAGTTTGTTATAATGGCTTTATGAGAAGTTTGTTATAACGACTTTGTGAGAAGTCAAGAGATGGTTTAAATTATTAGATGGAAATCATGTGAGGATGTCCATGATTATTGTGAAAATTGTGTAGTTGGATCATGTGAGAATGTCCATGATTACAACATAAATCTTCTTGTAAAAATTGTGTAGTTGGATCATGTGAGAATGTCCATGATTACAACATAAATCGTCTTGTGAAAATTGTATAGTTTGATCATGTGAAAACGTCTATGATTACGACATAAATCTTATTGTGAAATCGGATTTGTTGTAAAAGAAGTTACTTGATTGAAAGGTATAAATTACTTGGTGATAAGTATAGCTTACTTGAGTTAAAAAGTGTAGTAACTTGATTGTTAAAAGTGGAAGTGTATTGATACTACGGGTGTTAGTGTCTTGAGGTTTATTGTAGAAAGGAAGGCATGGTATTATCTTGGTTTATTTTAATATTTTGTATCTGATGTGTTGGGACCTTGGTTTTATTCCTTGACAGTATTTGTGTATATTTTCTCAATGGATGTGCTTCCATGATGCGAGTAGAGATACTCATGCGAGTATAAATACCTATGCAGGTTCGATTCCTATGCGAGTTGGATTCCCATGAATAATATCCACAGACAAGATCCGTGATGCGAGTAGAGATACTCATGCGGGTATAATTACCTATGCGGGTTCGATTTCCATGAAAAAGATATACATATTGATTCTTGGGAAGGTGTCCCTGTCTTTGATGTGACTCTCACTTTGAAAAGATACAGTTGGCTTTTATTTTATATGACACGGTTGGATCTGGTATTTGATTATTTTACTTGTCCCTGTCATTTTTTGGCCAGTTATGATTTTAATACTGTACTTTATTTCTGTTACATACTTAGTACTTATTGTACTGACCCCCTTCGGAGGGGCTGCGTTCATGCCCGCAGGTCTAGGTACTCAGTTGTGGATCCGCGTGCTTAGGATCCTTGTTCATCATTTTGGGATAGCTTCAGTGTTCCGGAGCTTGTCATTATGGCTAGGTATATTCAGGGGTACGACGGGGCCTTGTCCCGTCATAGTTTACTGTCTAAATTCTTAGAGGTCTGTATTCATATGTGGGCTGGACTGATGTGAGTTGTATTTATATTGTTGTACGGTTGTAGACCCATTCGGGTGTTATATATATTATGACAGCCTTGTCGGCTTTGCCTTTGTTTAAAGAAAAAAAAGTGTTATTTATCTTCCGCAGTTTGTTTGTATTGTCTGAATAAAAGGGTGCCCATGTAGGGCACCAGTCACGGGCCCGGTGTTCGGGGCGTGACAATAAGAGACACAAAAACAGCTTTGAGATGTTTTTATTACACTTTTGTTCAATTATTAAGCTGTTTATATATATGTTATTTTTTATTTAAGTGCAAAAAAAAAACGCATCGCCCCGTTCCGCCCAGACCAATCCCACCCCGACTCACTAGCCAACGGGATCGAAACCGGGACGGGACTTAGTCTCATCCCGCTCGGACCCGGCTCGCCAGCCCCACCCCAGCTCGATCCCGCCCTCCTCCCCGTCCCGCCCCTATCCCGCCCCACCTCGCCCCGACCCGGCACGGCCCACTAGCCACCCCTACCTACATGTATATATCTAGCTCAGTCATTTGTTGCTTCTACACGTGTCCATACTAATATTGTCTACTAATTAATTTATCAACCTCCTACTAAATTCAATATTTAATCTATTACACATATAATTAATTTTTCAATTTTAATTTACTTAAATATTGTACAAAACATAATTTATCAAATTCTAATTGTTTCAACCTAATATCAAAAGTACAAATTTTATATTATAACTTCTCAAAATGGGAGAAAATAATTTCTACTAAATAAAATCACATGTATAAACTTTCTCGTGTTATTTATATAATTTAAAGTGTATCAAAAAAAAATAACTATAGAAAATCATATTTATAAAACCTTTTACAAAAGTATATCACTTAAAAGAAAATACTATATCAAAGTAATATCTAATGGTTTCAAAGTTGTCAAACTACGGGGTCTTATAGTAACATTGTCATAAACCCTCCAAGTTCATCTTAACTTACTTACAGCATATGCTGACGCAAAAATTGGGATGTTACATGCCTATGCTACTCCACCACTCCTAAACCCCGTAGAGACATGTTTCAACCTAAAGCTTCTCATTGTGTGTTTATTGGCTACCCTTTTGCCAAGAAGGGTTTTACATTGTACAACCTAAATTCTAAATAGTTTTGCATGAGCATATTTTTCTTTTTATTACTTCTTCTAATGGTTCTCCCGCTCCATATCCTTTTTCTTTCTCAGTTTGTTTTGAGAATTCATCCACTATTTTCTAAACTCATATTTCTTCTTTTGTTCCACCTCCTTCTGCTTCTCCTCCAACCTCTCCACTTTCTCATATTCCTTTTCCTCCTCATTCACCCTCTTCCAATCCTCATGTTACTTTTTTCATATTATTATATATCCTATTGTACATACTAGGACTTTCACCAGACCTAGAACCAAACCTGCTTATCTTCAGCATTATGTTTGCAATTCTTCTAGCGCCAGTTATGATCCATCTTCTTCTATATCCAGTCAACAACATGCCTTATAACCTTATACTTACTTTTAGGTTGCATCTGTCCCTGAGTGGCAAGATGATATGAGGAAAGAGTTTTAGACCTTGGAGGCTAATGAAACTTGGGATATTGTGACCTTTCCCCCACACAAGAAGCCCATTGGATGCAAATGGGTCTTTAAAGTTAAATATATAGATGATAAGAGTATTGAAAGTTATAAGGCTAGGTTGGTGGTTAGGGGGACACTCAAGTTGAGTGAATTGATTTTCATGAAACTTTTCTGTTGTTGTCAAGATGTCCACTATTAAAACTCTCATTTCTGTTGTTGTTAAGCAACACTGGTCCCTTTATCAACTTGATGTGAATAATGTTTCTGCATGGTGACTTGGATGAGGAAGTTTTTATGAAACTCCATCCTGGTTTGTCAGTTTTCTCTTCCTACACTTATGTTCCTTTGGTCTTTAAATTACGGAATTCCCTTTCTGGTTTAAGACAAGCCTCAAAACAGTGGTATGCTAAAATTTCCTAAGCTTTGAACTATATAGGCTATTCTCACTCTTTCAATGATTATTATCTCTTCACTAGAGGGTCCAGTGCTACCATCCTGACTGTCTATATAGACTGATTCTGATGAGATTATTGCTCTCAAACAATGTTTTATAACTCTTTCAAAATAAAAAACTTAGGGCTCCTCAATTATTTTCTTGGCATTGAGGTATTATACACCCCTTCCGATGTCCTGTTACATCAGATGAAGTTTATTACTGACATGTTGAAGGAGTTCAATTGTGATATTGCTTCTCATGTTCTTTGTCCTCTGGAATTGCATGTGAAGCTTAAGGATGGTGTGGGTGACCCCTTGCCCAAGCCTGAGGTCTATAGGAGTTGATGCACCGAGAAACTACGATACATTTGATTCCAATTGCATGAATGATTGATGTCCTTAATACATTTATAGTGTGTTTTTATTACATTATTTTGGTTTTTACAGGATTTTAGCCTCGGGCACCAAAAATGAAGAAAAATGTATAAACATGGACAAAAATGTTGAAAAAGGAAGAAGGGCAAAAAAGACTATTTTGCGGATCGCAGAATGGTAAGCTGGACCGCAGAAACAAACAATGCTTAAAAGACTAGGTGCTCTATGGTGATTTCAAACGCTTGTGTTTAATCTTGATGATTGCTTTTGATTCTTCTTAATGCGTGCGGTATTTTGAGCAATCGTTTTCCCCAATCCGAGAATATTACTTCCAGCTGCATATTTTATGATTGGGAATTAAAATCATCTATTTCATAATAAAAGGAGGGCCCCCTTTTGTTCGGTGCTGATGAGGAAGACGTTTTGACCTCATCTTATATTGGCATAAGGTTATACTTCTAAGGCTTATAGGTCGTGTCGTGTGTTCATGGTGGATATTATCGAGTCTGGGATGATACGTTCATACCAATAACTTTAGAGTATAAGGAGCGAAATGATACCTTTATTTTCGTGTCTTCCAGCTACTTTATCGCCTACTTTGATTTCACTTTTCTGTGAAATATATACACGAATCGTTTCGGGATTCTAACTAGAACCACCCCTTTTCTGGAAGCTGAAACCCTATTTTCATTCATGGTGTTCGGTGTGTAAACCCCGAGTAAATGTGCGTTTTGACTAAAAATAAGAAAGTACAAAAAGCAAAGGTCGTCGGCTCTTGAAAACAGAAGTGAGTATCTTCCTTCTGAATTCGAAATTCCGGGGAGGGTCCTTCTGAGTAATACACTTTACAATTATTGCCTCATTAAAAACCTTGCCAGTAAAAACCCTTTCGAATAAAAAGTCAGTCAAGGAAAAGAGAGCAACATATATTTTTTGGTCTTCTCTTGTCACCCTTGAGGTGCATGATTCCTTTGCACAGTCCCAGTCTTTATACTAGTCCCAGCCCTGCGATCAAAAGGTTAGAAAAATGAAAAAAAAGGACGAATTCATACTTATGACCTTTAAGGTCGTATTGTGGGGGCGATATCGTCTGAGAATTCTGACAAACTTTGAGTCTGTATTATTGAGCGAGGTTGGTATGCTATGTGATATTCACTTTTTTTCAACTGACCACTTGTCAATCGGCTTGTGAGATTCTCTCCCTGCAGCAGAGTGTGTAACGTGACACTCATAACGTCCGTTATCGGATAACACTAAAAATATGATCACAACTTTCGCATGGTCGTGACGAGGGCCAGGGCTAATGTCTCTGTATCTTGATATTGGGATTTTGCCCCAATTAACATTTTGCTCGTATAATAAATGGGTAGTTGTGCTTCTCTTTCTTCCAATATTAGGGCGACACTAATTAATACTGCAGAGATTGTCATATATATGAGAAATCTTTCTCTTTTTTTGGGTTTGGTCATTATGTGAGGGCTGTCCAAATAAATTTTGAGGTCTTGAAGGCTTTGATAACACTCTGGCGTTCATAATAAATAATGATCCTTTTTATAAGATTGAAAAATTTATGGCATCGGTTCGTCGATCGAGACATGAATCTTCCCAAGGCCCAGACCTTTTCAATCAATTTTTGTACTATTTTGATATTATTCAACGTGTCCGGTATTTCTTGGATGTCCCCGACTTTATCAGGGTTCATTTCGATGCCACGGCCGGAGACAAGAAAGCCTAAGAACTTTCCAGACCTAACTCTGAAGTACACTTATCCATATTTAGCTTCATTCTGTGGCGACCTAAGACGTCGAAAATCTCTACTAAAGAAACCAGGTGAGTTTTCGCTTCCCAAGATTTGACCAACATGTCGTCAGTGTATACTTCCATGGTACGACTGATTTATTTTTCACACATTTTGTTTACCAATCTTTGATAAGACACTCATGCATATTTATGACCAAAAGACATTACATTATAACAAAATTATCGTGATTGGTCATGAAAGAGGTTTTTTATCGATCCTCCGGATGTAGGTTTATCTGGTTGTAGCCGGAATATGCGTCCAGGAAGCTGAGCAGCTCATGCCCTACCGTGGCATCAATCGTTTGATTGATATGCGACAACAAGAAAGAATCCTTATGACATATTTCGTTGAAGTCTTTGAGGTCTACATACAACCTGAATTTGTTGAGATTCTTGGGGACCACCACAATGTTGGCCAGCCCTGTGGGGTCTTCGACTCTCCGTACTGACCTTATGTTAAGTAGGCATACCACCTCTTCTTTTAGGAATTGGTCCCTGTTAGTGAATATTGACCGCTTCCTCTATCTCATCAGAGTGTGATTAGGATTAGCGCTCAGCTGATGGTAGCTATTTTGGGAGGGATCCTTGCTATGTCAAGCTGAGACCAAGTAAAAAAATTGGAATTATCTTTTAAATAATGTAAAAATGCACACATGAGCTCAGGCGAGAGCTCTGAGCCCAAGTATACATTCTTTTTGGGATTATCTTTAAAAAGAATTGCGCTCTCTAATTCTTTTATAGTGGAGTCTGTGGGGTCGTTATCCGATAACGTGATGAAGCCTTTCGGGATAACCTGATCCAAGTATCCTTCCCACGCATGTTGCTCTTTCTTCCCTCTAGACACCCTTCTTGGGTTCGGTGTTTGTAATTGCTATTTACCTATCTCATGTCCTTGTGGTTCTGCCACCATCAAGGCTCCCTCTAAACGGGAAGTATTACATCTTCCTCTGATTTCTCTAACCCCCTAGGGCATGGGAAACTTGACTTTCTAGTGGTAAGTTGAAGGGACCGCCTGCAATGTATGTAGCCATGGCCGCCCCAATATTGGATTGTACGACATATCTTCAGACACGACGTCGAAGGTCATATACCATTCCATGCCATCGACATAAACCATTAATTCAACTTCTCCCCTTGTCAGCTCACTTTACATGTTGAAGTCTGTCAACACCTTTGTTATTGGGATGATGAATTCATTCACCCATATTTCTTTTAGGACACACAACTGAATGATGTTGTTGAACTCTCTAGATCAACCAAAACACGCTTAGTAAAAGATTTATTGATTTACATAGATATTACCAGAGATTCATTATGAGGAGAGGAAAGGTCCGTGTTACACCCCGTAATTTCAGGATATGTTTGAGAGAAGGTACATAAGGGTTAAGGACTTTAAAAGTTTGTACGAAAGGAAGAATTATTTTCCGAAGGAAAATCTTCCGAACTTCGGAAAGGAAGAATGTTCGTTGATGAGAATTAGATTCTCAAAAGGTGTTATTTGAGACGTATGGAATTTATTAGAATTGTGGGAATTTATTAGAATTGTGGGAATTTATTTACGGATTTAGTCACATAGGGGCCCACTCGAGGAGTTTTACGTTTTATGGGGCCCACGTGGTTTTAGATATTTTGACCAATTATGGAAATTTCGGGAAACAGAATATTATGGATCAATGGAAGGGCGACATGTGTCACCCTCCACATGTCATCTTGGACGAAATATCAATTAAAGAGTATCCAATTGGCTTGATATAATGGACCAAGTCAAAGGGCAAGTTGAGGCTTGAGATAATTGACCAATCTTAGCCATCCAATTGGTTCAATCTTAGTCCTTGAAGGTGTTATATATACACACTACTACTAGTAACAAATATGAATTCTACACTTAGAAAAAATTGGCAAATCTTGTGTGTTCTATAAGGGGCTCTCGGCCAAGAGGAAAAGGAAAGGAGAAAATTTTGCAATCTTGCTTCATAAATCCCTATATTCAAACCCAAGGTCCCCTAAGGTATTCTAAGGATATCTCAACACAAAAATTCCGAAAAAACTACGTTTTTACGTTAGTCGCAAGATGAAAACCTAAGGTGTTTTTCAACTTTGAAGTTGGAAATTGAAGAGAAGTTGTTTATGAGCTTCCAAGGGTTACTTGGAGTGGATTGGAACGTCTAGAAGAAGAGCTAAAGTTGCTAAGGATCGACTTTAAATCTTGGATTGGATTTGGGCTTATTGAGGTATAAATCTTCGTCTTACTATTGTAATTGAAGATTCCATGTTATGATAAGTTAGAAATGATAATGTGATATATATTATGAAGATTGATAAGTGTTATGAAATTTTGGAAGCTTAAAATCCGAAAAGTTCAAGTTAGGCATTAAGATTGTAATTCAATTTAATTATTAATTACGTTCGTCGCATGTTATAGAAAGAAGGGATTATAGTTGTTATAATCGATTGCGGCTATATAACATGTTAGAATAACAACTTGGATTGAAAAGGAAATGGAAAAGAATAAATGTGGTGTTATCCTTGTGATTGCCGAAAATGGCTCAAGTTATTGGACAATTTTACTTTAATTGTGGGGCAGAATTTTATACGTCATGTTAGACGTATAATCCCCTTAGAATTGCTGAATTGTTGAGCCTTAAATGTGGCGTATTTAGTTGTTGATTTCGGGCCTTGAAAAATGTGGAAAAGTACGTTGAAACAAAGGAAGTGCTGCCCAAATTTCTGTAGAATAAGAGACCTAGCACTTAGTATTATTCCACGTTAAAAAGCTAGGAGTTGATAGACATGTTATGGTTATTATAGGTTAAAGTAATACGTATAGCGTATTCTACATGAAGGGTGGAACATCTATCAGGTTAAAGTACTTTGGAGCATTTTGCTACTTGTCGATAGTCGTCGCGAGGTATGTGACCCTCTTCCTTCTTTTGGCATGTTCTATGTATGAAATATACATGTGGTATTATTTCATGACTCCTTCTTCTCTTAGAAGTTAAGAGGTACGTATGTTGATTTACTCTATGTAAAAGGTATGTCTAAGTAATCCTAAGTTCCTACCAAATCTTATGGGGGATGTAGGTAAGAGTCGTTAAGAAGTATTTGGAGTCGAGTTGACTTTGATAATTTACTGCACTAATGAGAATAGGTATTGAACAAGCCATTGCAGCGTTAATAAAAATGTATCGACAATCAATTATATTAAAATAAGTAGAATTTCCCATCTGCATAGAAACTAAGATAAGACAAAATTGTATTACATTTTCTAGATCATGGCTGCTTTAATAAGATAGTAAGAAAAGATGGTTTAAAATGTTATGGATACGATATACCTTTATGGGCAGACTTATGTGACTTTACCGCGTCCCAGAATGGGACGGGCAGTATACCTTTATGGGAAACTATGTGACTTTACCGCGTCCCAGAATGGGCCGGGCAGTATATCTTTATGGGCATACTATATGACTTTACCGCGTTCCAGAATGGGCCGGGCAGTATACCTTTATGGGCAGACTATATGACTTTACCGCGTCCCAGAATGGGCCGGGCAGTATACCTTTATGGGCAGACTATATGACTTTACCACGTCCCAGAATGGGCCAGGCAATATACTTTTGGTGGAAGACTTTTTATGAATTCACCGTGTCCCGCAAATGGGTCGGTTTACATTATCACGTATGCATAATCAAAGTGAACTTCAAAATGAGACGTCCCTCCATAAAGGGCCGGATTATGTTATGCAAAATACGTAAGTTATGTGTTTATGAACTTGATGGTGTTTCCTAAGTATGTATGTAAGAATTTGATTATAACTCTTATTAAAAATGGGAAAAGATAATAATGTGTGATTAAGTTCATGAGTTGTAATGGCACGGTAGGATCTGGTATTTACTTTTTATACTTGCCCCTGTCATTCCTTTGTACAGTTATGATTTGTTTACTGTACCTTATTTTCGTTCCATACTTAGTACTGTTATGCGACCCCGAGGCTGCGTTAAATGCCACGGTATTAGGTACCCAGGTTGTGGATCCGCATGCTTATGATCCTTGTTCAAAGATTGGGGATAGTTAGATGTTAGGAGCTTGTCACTATGGCTAGATATATTCAGAGGTACGACGGGGTCTTGTCCCGTCATAGTTGGTGTTCAAACTCTTAGAGGTCTATATTCATATGTGGATTAGACTGTAAGGGTTGTATGTTGTTATACAGTGATATGTTATGGTGGCAGCCTTATCGGCTTTGCCCTTGTTTTATGAAGAAAACAAAAGAGTGGTATTTATCTTCCGCGTTTTACTTATGTTGTATGAATAGAAGGGTGCCCAGGTAGGGCACCAGTCACGTGCCCGTGGTTCGGGGTGTGACAGAGTGGTATCAGAGCAGTTAGTCCTCGGAATGTCTACAGACCGTGTATAGTAGAGTCTTGTTTATCGGTGTGTTGTGCACCACATCTATAAACAGGAGGCAATAGTACATTTAGGATTGATTTCCCTTCTTCTCACTCTAAGATCGTGCGATAGAGCTGTGTTGTTAGGGTAGTCTCTCCCTAACGTATTATTGTGATTGCAACTATGAGAAAGGCAACAGTGGCCAGAAAGGATTTTATGGATTGTGTATCCAGGTTGGTAAAGTTATTGTATGGATGGTATTATGATGAAGTATATCTGTACGAATGTATTTATTTGGAGCCATACGTATGTTATCTAGAATGATTATGGTTTAGCAGGAGTTGGTTAAGCCTTAGTAATTACTTGGAAGGTGTGAAATAGTTTATTGAGCCAACACCTAGGCTTTATTTATGTACTGATTTGGAATAGTCAGAAGGTAATGAACGGTCCGAGATTGTGTTAGACTTCTAAAAGAGATCATGTTTTATTGATTCGAGAGCATACCATGTTGTTAGACTAAGCTGTGTTGTACGCTTAAGTGATTAAGTGAATAATAATGGTATGGAGTAATTAAAGTTGTTGTGATTAAGACAACAAGATTTTAAGATTTTGAGAAAACTACATTTCCCGTATGTGGGGACTGATTATGAAAGCTTGGAACATGAAATAATTATGAACCTTAGAATATTGATAACCGTTGAGACATTAGAGGTATAAGGCTTTCTCAGGTAGTAAGATTTATTTCAGACCAAGAATGAGAATTAAGTACGACAATGGATCGGGTTGTGGGCTGATTACGGGTCAACCCGTAGCCGAGAATAGAATGGGGTCAGTTGGAGGTAGTCCCGCTATGTGATAGGATCACGAGGGTGTAAGGCTCAAGTTTAGTTAATCGTTATACGAGTTCGTGGACGCGTTCCGCCAGAACCGGGACGTGAGGACCAAGAAGGGCCTTAACGGAAATTGAATCTAAGTATAATGACCAAGTTTTGATGTAGTAACTCCAAGGAATTGAAAACAGAAGCAATGATTGAGATTATGTACGTTTACTAGACTAAGGTTGGAAGTACGAGAAGAATACGATAAGTAAGAAAATGAGAGAACAAGGGTTGAAAGAATTGAAGTGCTTATAGTTTTGACTAAAGGAAAGTACGAAAAGAGAATCCTTTTAGGCCATGAATGGGAGTAAATAGTGATGGTGCACACTTTGGATTTGTTTCCTCGTTTGGCGTATGATGGATGGATATGCATGTGCGATGTATTAGGGCCATATGTGGCATAATTAGGTTTCATTAAGTGTAGTTTTATGAGACTATACCGAGAAATGTTTAGATGGAGCTCCGAAGGAACATTTGGGGACGAATGTTTCTAATGGGGGAAGAATGTTACACCTCGTAATTTCAGGATATGTTTAAGAGAAGGTACATACGGATTTAGGACTTTAAAAGTTTGTACGTAAGGAAGAATTGTTTTTCCGAAGAAAAATCTTCCGAACTTCGGAAATGAAGAATGTTCGTTGATGAGAATTAGATTCTCAAAAGGTGTTATTTGAGACGTATGGAATTTATTAGAATTGCGGGAATTTATTTACGGATTTGGTCACGTAGGGGCCCACCCGGGGAGTTTTACGTTTTGTGGGGCCCACGAGGTTTTCGATATTTTGACCAATTATGAAAATTTCGGGAAACAGAATGTTATGGACCAATGGGAGGGCGACATGTGTCACCCTCCACATGGTCATCTTGGACGAAATATTAATTAAAGAGTAGCCAATTGGCTTGATATAATGGACCAAGTCAAAGGGCAAGTTGAGGCTTGAGATAATTGTCCAATATTAGTCATCCAATTGGTTCAATCTTAGCCCTTGAAGGTGTTATATATACACACTACTACTAGTAACAAAGATGAATTCTACACTTAGAAAAAATTGGCAAATCTTGTGTGTTCTATAAGGGGCTCTCGGCCAAGAGGAAAAGGAAAGGAGAAAATTTTACAATCTTGCTTCATAAATCCCTATATTCAAACCCAAGGTCCCCTAAGGTATTCTAAGGATATCTCAACACAAAAATCCCGGGAAAACTACGTTTTTACGTTAGTCGCAAGATGAAAACCTAAGGTGTTCTTCAACTTTGAAGTTGGAAATTGAAGAGAAGTTGTTTATGAGCTTCCAAGAGTTGCTTGGAGTGGATTGGAATGTCGATAAGAGGAGCTAAAGTTGCTAAGGATCGACTTTAAATCTTGGATTGGATTTGGGCTTATTGAGGTATAAATCTTCGTCTTACTATTGTAATTCAATTTAATTATTAATTACGTTCGTCGCATGTTATAGAAAGAATGGATTATAGTTGTTATAATCGATTGCGGCTATATAACATGTTACAATAACAACTTGGATTGAAAAGGAAATGGAAAAGAATAGATGTGGTGTTGTTGACACCCAATTTTGACCCATCATTTAGTCATTTCTTGCAATCTTAAGCATTTTAGGACACCGCATTTTAATCATCATTTTTTGCATTTTTACATAATATTCTATGTTTATTTCTTCGCAAAATGGCATTGCATCTTTTTATTTTAAATTAAGCATGATGTCTTTGTTAATATTATGTTTATATTATTATTACACCATCGTTTTTTTAATAATGTTTGCATCGCTTTGAATAATTAATTGGCACCGCGTTTTTACTTTTAATTAGACATTAAACATTTCTTAAATATTACATTTTATTATTATAGCGTCGGCATTTTTATTTTGATAATTTTGTATCTTTTTAAATAATTTTTCTTTTAAATAATTAACCTGTTTTGCATTTTGTCAAACCAGTCCAGTCCGAGACACAATCCGGATCAGTCGATCATGGCAAAGCCCAAACCAAGAACCAAAAAATAAAGCCCAATACACTTTCATCTTGTTTCCCCCCCAAAACTCAAACCCTAAACCTAAATACCCCCTATAAATAAAAAACCTACCCTTTTTCTCTCCTTAACATCAGCCCAGCCGCACCCCCTTAACCTCATCTTCCTTACCAACAACACCATCAGCAGCCGCACATGGGCTCTCTCCCTTTTATTTTTTCAAATCCACTCTTCATCTTCCTCACATCAGCACTCAACCCCAACACCCTCAACCCTATGTCCGCTGCCATCGCCGAAGCTCACAGCTCCGGCGAACCATCGCCACTGTCCCACCATTAACCTCACCATCATCACCCCACGATTTGTCTCGCCGGCGGTGATGACCGGCGAACTACTGCTCGAACATCACTCGACCACCACTGTACCCGTCAACCACTGGCGGCGTCGCTCCGACGATAGCCGTGGAAGTGACGCCGCCATCCCAATCTCACCGCTTGAACCTCGACGAGACTATTATTTGTTTCTTCGTCTTTATTGCTATATTTTGTGTTTGTCGGACGTATTTCCTTCATTTCGAATATGATCGGAGTTTGTTTAAACTCCGGCGACTGCGTTTGGTTTCTTGTTGAGAGCTTTGTTGGCTGTTGCTGGTGGATGGTTTGATTTTTTCTGATTTTTTGGTCTGTTGTTGGTGTTGGTTGGACTGATTTTGCATTTTTGTATATCACCGGAGTTCTAAAAAACTCCGGCGACCTGTGTTGGTCTTATTTTGTGGTTATCTGTAGTCGTGATCTTTGTTGGACTGATTTCGCTGATTTTTCATTCGACTGGAGTTCTTGAAAAACTCCGGCGATGTTCTGAGATTTCCGGCGATTTCGTTGGCTACTGTTTTGATGTTTTCCGGCTGTTTGTGTCACGACCCGACCCGGGACCGCGACTGGTGCCCTACCTGGACACCCTTACAGGTAAACATCAGAGAAAATCAGCGGAACATACATGAAACTTATAAATAAAACATCGGAATTAATACAACAGGTTAGCCGATAGGGCTACCTTCCCGAACATATATATATAAATACAACCGAAGCAGTTGCCTCCTTTCTTTTACAAACTGACCCACAATGTGTGACTACAGACCTCTAAGAGTGTTAACATAACCACTGTGGCGGGACAAGGCCCCGCCGTACCCCTGAATATACATAGCCATGACAACTCCGGAACATTGGAGCCATCTCAAAATCTTTGAACCGATCCTAAGCTCGCGGATCCATAATCGTGTACCTAAACTGCGGACATGAACGCGGCCCCGAAGAAGTCGATACAACAGTACGAATATGGAAGCGAAATAACGTCTGATAAATGTGATCATAATCAGCAAAAGAATGACAAGGACAAGTATAAAAATACATACGGATCCTGCCGTGTCATTACCACTTATGAACTTAATTTCACATCGATATCTTTTTCCATTCCATTAAGAGTTATAGCCATATCTTACGTACTTACTTAGGAGAAGTCATTAACTTCATTTCTTCTAACTTACTTATCTTTCATAACATAGTCCGGCCCACTACGGAGGGACACATATACTACCCGGCCCAAACCGGGACGCGATCGATCACACGATATCAAAGCATGCCCGTGGAATCCCCCATCACTGTCGATAGCTAAAAGTGTAAAACATAACCATGGGTCTCACGCCCATAAAATCAATCAAAACAGGTGGTATAACGTCTGGGGGCTTGCCCCTCATTTATACTCTTACCCTGGAGAAGGTGGTAAAGCAGGGGGTATAACGTCTTGGGGCTTGCCCCTCATTTATACTCTTACCCTATCTCGACCGGTCGTCAAATAACACATAAAGCAGGTGGTACAGCGTCTCGGGGATTTACCCCTCACTTATACTCTTACCCTGGAGAAGGTGGTATAACGTCTTGGGGCTTGCCCCTCATTTATACTCTTACCCTAACTCAACCGGCCATCATACATAACATAAGCCCTATCGGCTTATCATACATAGCATAAGCACCACCAGCTTACCATACATAACATAAGCACTACCGACTTATCATACATAACATAAGCACTACCGGATTATACTAAATAACATAATCACTACCGAATTATCATACATTATATAAGCAATTTAAGAAATCCACTAACTTATTATTAGATTGTTCATATACACTCATTTTTGTTTACTTAAGGCACTAACATGTCATTATAAAATCCGGGAATTTAACCCAACGTACTACGTGCCTCTACTCCTTTAAAATGATTCTCTTTCAAATAAAACTTCCAAGATACTAATAACCGTAGTATCAAGTCATATCTATTTTTCACGACAAGTCACAATACTTTTTAGAAATACATTTATAGGCTTCTAAATCAAGTGACTTCTTTCTTTAAAACTTTAAGCAATTTGTACCTTTAAAACAATTTGCCCTTCATTATTTCAAATCATTTTTTTGCTTACATTACTGAAGAAAACCATTCTTTTAATCTTCCATAAAGTTGTTATAACCAACTTCCCATAAAGTCGTTATAACTCTTTATGTCTTAGACAAATTCATTCCTTTTATGACCAAGAAACTTATACTTTCAATTCAAATCACATAGCTTTCAAAATACTTCAAGTCTCTTATCTTTTAAGAAAACAAGTTCCTTAACTTTAGAAAGGCAAGAAATCAATACTTTCCAAATCAAGTATTCTATACTTTTAAATCAATTCATTTCTTCCTTTAAGAATCAAGTCTCATAATTTGAAAAATAAAGTCTCTTAACCTTTTAACAATTGAGGTCCATAGTCTTAAAACTTCATACGTAAATCCTTATAAATTAAGTAACATATACTTGGTGCGTTGTGAATAAGTTATACTTATTTATAACCATCTTAATCAAGTAGCCATGATCTAGAAAATGTAATACAATTTTGTCTTATCTTAGCTTCTATGCAGATGGAGAATTCTACTTGTTTTAACATAATTAATTGGCATTACATTTTCCTTTATTAACGCTGCAATGGCTTGTTCGATACTTATTCTTATTCGTGCCGTAAATTAGCCAAGTCAACTTGGCTCCAAAAATACCTCCTAACGACTCTTACCAACATCCCCCATAAGACTTGGTAAGAACTTAGGATAACTTATACATAACCTTTACGTAGAGTAAATCAACATACATACCTCTTAACTTCTAAGAGTAGAAGGAATCATGAAATAGTACTACATGTATATTCCATACATAGAATCATGTCAAAAGAAGGAAGAGGTTCACATACCTCGCGACGATTGTCGACAAGTAGCAAAATGCTCCAAAGTACATCAACCTTGAGCTACTCCATTCTTCAAGTAGGATACGCTATACCTAGTACTTCAACCTATCATGGTCACAATACGTCCATTAACCTCTTACTTCAAACGTAGAATATTCTAAGTGCTAAGTCGCCAAATTCTACGGAAAATCGGATGACAGACTTCCTTTGTTTTTACTTACTTTGCCACCTTTTTCAAGGCGAATACAATAACCAAATAGCCCCAATTGGCTCACAATTTCTATAAGGTACTCAATACAAATAAAAACTAAATGACCCAATTGACTCACAATTTAGAAAGTAGTCCAATACAAATGAAAAACAAACTAAAAGTCCAAATTCGCCACCGAGTTCAACCTTACCAATTCTTATCAAATTTCCATTTCAATCCAAATTGGTAGCATAACACGATATCAAGTCGTATTTGATTACAATAACCATAATCTTTAAGTAAGTAACATGCGACGATTTTTAGTAACGACTAAATTGTAATCCAACTTAACATGGCTTACATACATTTGAATTTTCAAGGCTACAATCAATCCATAATCCTTATAAACTTCAACACATATACTACATACTAGCAACATGTAAAGCTAACAACAAAATAAATAATCTTGTAACACTTTCAAAGAACAAGATTATACCTCGACGATTCTTAATCCAAATTCCAATCCAAAGTCGCTCTTAGTAGTTTAGAACCTCTCCAAGACACTTCAATCCGCTTGTTGAGACCCTTAGAACAACACCAACAATTTCCTTCAAGCTTCCAATCCAAAACCTAGAAAGCAACTAGGTTTTCACTTTGCGACTAACCAAAAACTATCTTTTTAGAGATTTTTCTATTGAGATACACTTACATAACACTCATGAACCTTGGTTTAAAGTGTGGAGCTTATTGGACAAGGAACACAATTTTTTTCTTTCTTCTAGTGAAGAAGCCGAGAGCTCCATTTATGGTTCATCCAATTTTTGTAATTTGGCTAAGTATGGAACTCTTGTCTTGCTACTAATACCCTTATATAACAACATGGAGGGCTAAGATAAATACAAATGTGAGGCTTGGATGCAATTCATATTAAAAAATCCATAAGTGGTCCCATTGACCAAGTCAACATTGTCAAGCTTTACTACATTGCAAGACTTAGTCATCCTAGCAAAGGTCAAGTGACCCTTTTGACTTTGCCTAATTCGACCAAGGCATCTATAAGGGGGGTGACACGTGTCGCCCTCCCATTCGTTACAATAACACAATTTCCGACAAATCCAAAATTTCCGATAAATTTTACAAGTCTCAAATCTTAACACTTGCGGGTTCTTACTTACGTTCTTACACCATGTCCTGTAAATACGGGGTGTAACAGTTTGTCGGACTGATATTTTCCAGCGTGTTTCTACTGTTTTGGCTATTTTCTGGAAGAGTTTTGATAAATCTGTCCTTTTATTTATTTATTAAACTGGTTGGACAGATGTTACACTTGGTGAAAGTCTCACTGATTTTTCATTCGCCCGGAGTTCTTGAAAAACTCCGGCGATGTTCTGAGATTTCCGGCGATTTCGTTGGCTACTGTTTTGATGTTTTCCGGCTGTTTGTCGGACTGATATTTTCCAGCGTGTTTCTACTGTTTTGGCTATTTTCTGGACGAGTTTTGATAAATCTGTCCTTTTATTTATTTATTAAACTGGTTGGACAGATGTTACACTTGGTGAAAGTCTCACTGATTTTGAACATGATACTACATTTGATTGGCCAATGAAAAAGTTATCCGTCGATTTTTGAGGCCTCCACAGTTGCAAAGACGGAAAATAAAATAAATGAAGCTTTCAGGGCAATGATGATTTCTTCCACTTACACCGGATAACCAACATGCGCTGGCAGGGCGAAATCTCGCAGCAGCACTTGTTTAAGATGTCCCACTTTATTTTTTATATATCTGAGCCCTCTGTATTTAAAACTATTATTGTTTTGGCGCGGATCTGAAGGTTTTATTTATTTTATTGTTTCTAGCAATATTGGTTGATGAAGGAATCTCTGTCTGATTTGCAAGGCCTCCCCTGTACAAAAGACATATTTATTTTTGGCTTTACTTATTAATTCTTGCTATTACTTTAAAATTATTTATTCTATTACTAACACTTTTACTAAGTGTTTATGCAGGTACACAGAGACGCATCTTGTGCAGAAGGCCTAAAAAGGACTAAAAGATGTTCCGGAGTTTATTTCGATTTTAGCTTTATTATTCTGTATTGAATTCCATTGTAATTGTAAATTATGAAAAACTGCTTAGAATATGTAGAATAAAAAGGCAATAAATAATTAACCTAGGTTTGAACGGATAACCGCAAGTTAGTGGATCTTAAAGGATGCCTAACCCCTTCCCTTTAGGATAATAAAGAACCCTGATCCAGAATCTCATTAATTTTGCAGACCATTAAATGGAGATTAATTGCAGTATTATTATTGCAATAAATCAAGTGTCCTAATTCACTTAAATAATTAGGTGGCGACTCCTCAAAATCAGCATTATTGCTCCATCCAGGGAACCGCGCCAAAGAGCAACGTTGCGGATACCGTTCAGACCCCGAGGTCAAAAACAGGCGCGACAGGTGTTATCCTTGTGATTGCCGAAAATGGCTCAAGTTATTGGACAGTTTTACTTTAATTGTGGGGTAGGATTTTATACGTCATGTTAGACGTATAATCCCCTTTGAATTGATAAATTGTTGAGCCTTAAATGTGGTGTATTTGGTTGTTGATTTCGGGCCTTGAAAAATGTGGAAAAGTACGTAGAAACTAAGGAAGTGTTGCCCAAATTTCTGTAGAATAAGAGAGCTATCACTTAGTATTATTCCACGTTAAAAAGCTAGGAGTTGATAGACATGTTATGGTTATTATAGGTTAAAGTAATACGTATAGCGTATTCTACTTGAAGGGTGGAACAACTATCAAGGTTGAAGTACTTTGGAGCATTTTGCTACTTGTCGATAGTCGTCGCGAGGTATATGAACCTCTTACTTCTTTTGGCATGTTCTATGTATGAAATATACATGTGGTGTTATTTCATGATTCCTTCTACTCTTAGAAATTAAGAGGTGCGTATGTTGATTTACTCTATGTAAAAGGTATGTCTAAGTAATCCTAAGTTCTTACCAAATCTTATGGGGGATGTTGGTAAGAGTCGTTAGGAAGTATTTGGAGTCGAGTTGACTTTGCTAATTTACTGCACTAATGAGAATAGGTATCGAACAAGCCATTGTAGCGTTAATAAAAATGTATCGACAATCAATTATATTAAAATAAGTAGAATTCCCCATCTGCATAGAAACTAAGATAAGACAAAATTGTATTACATTTTCTAGATCATGGCTGCTTTAATAAGATAGTTATAAACGAGTATAACCTATTCACAGCTCATAAAAGTATATGTTACTTAATTTAAAATAGTTTATGTTATGAATTTTTAAGACTATGAACCTTGATTTCTTAAAAGGTTATGAGACTTTATTTGTCAAGTTATGAGACTTGATTCTTAAAGAAAGGAATGACTTGATTTAAAAAGTATGGTTTCCATGATTTATTTCAAAAGTTAAGAGGCTTGATTTCAAAAGAGAATGTAACTTGAGTTTTCAAAAGAAGGTGTGGCATGATTCTTTTTTTAAGTATGTATGTACATATTACTTTTGGGTTTAATTTCCCTAATGTAATAAGAAATAAAAAGTGCCTTAAGTTCTCCAAAATGAAGGGTTGCTATAATAGCTTTATGGGAAGTTGTTATAACGACTTAAGAAGAAGTAAGAAAAGATGGTTTAAAATGTTATGGATATGATATACCTTTATGGGCAGACTTATGTGACTTTACCGCGTCCCAGAATGGGCCGGGCAGTATACCTTTATGGGAATACTTATGTGACTTTACCACGTCCGGCCGTATACCTTTATGGGCAGACTATGTGACTTTACCGCGTCCCAGAATGGATCAGACAGTATACCTTTATGGGCAAACTATATGACTTTACCGCGTCCCAGAATGGGCCGGGCAGTATACCTTTATGGGCATACTATATGACTTTACCGCGTCTCAGAATGGGCCGGACAGTATACCTTTATGGACAGACTATATGACTTTACCGCGTCCCAGAATGGGCCGGGCAGTGTACCTTTATGGGCAGACTATATGACTTTACCGCGTCCCATAATGGGTCGGGCAGTGTACCTTTATGGGCAGACTATGTGATTTTACCGCGTCCCATATTGGGCTGGGCAGTATACTTTTGGTGGAAGACTTTTTATGAATTCACCGTGTCCCGCAAATGGGTCGGGTTACGTTATCACATATGGATAATCAAAGTGAACTTCAAAATGAGACGTCCTCCATAAAGGGTCGGATTATGTTATGCAAAATACGTAAGTTATGTGTTTATGAACTTGATGGTGTTTCCTAAGTATGTATGTAAGAATTTGATTATAATTCTTATTGAAAATGGGAAAAGATAATAATGTGAGATTAAGTTCATGAGTTGTAATGGCACGGTAGGATCTGGTATTTACTTTTTATACTTGCCCCTGTCATTCCTTTGTAGAGTTATGATTTGTTTACTGTACCTTATTTTCGTTCTATACTTAGTACCTGTTGTACTGACCCCCTTCGGGGGCCTTGTCCCGTCATAGTTGGTGTTCAAACTCTTAGAGGTCTGTATTCATATGTGGGTTAGACTGCAAGGTTTGTATGTTGTTATACAGTGATATGTTATGGTGACAGCCTTATCGGCTTTGCCCTTGTTTTATGAAAAAAAAAGTGGTATTTATCTTTCGCGTTTTACTTATGTTGTATGAATAGAAGGGTGCTCAGGTAGGGCACCAGTCACGGGCCCGGGGTTCGGGGCGTGACAGAGTGGTATCAGAGCAGTTAGTCCTCGGAATGTCTACAGACCGTGTATAGTAGAGTCTTGTTTATCGGTGTGTTGTGCACCACATCTATAAACAGGAGGCTATAGTACATTTAGGATTGGTTTCCCTTCTTCTCACTCTGAGATCGTGCGATAGAGCTGTGTTGTTAGGGTAGTCTCTCCCTAATGTATTATTGTGATTGTAGCTATGAGAAAGGCAACAGTGGCCAGAAAGGATTTTATGGATTGCGTATCCAGGTTGGTAAAGTTATTGTATGGATGGTATTATGATGAAGTATATCTGTACGAATGTATTTATTTGGAGCTATATGTATGTTATCTAGAATGATTATGGTTTAACAGGAATTGGTTAAGCCTTAGTAATTACTTGGAAGGTGTGAAACAATTTATTTAACCCACACCTAGGCTTTATTTATGTACTGATTTGGAATAGTCAGAAGGTAATGAACGGTCTGAGATTGTGTTAGACTCCTAAAAGAGATCATGTTTTATTGATTCGAGAGCATACCATGTTGTTAGACTAAGATGTGTTGTACACTTAAGTGATTATGTGAATAATAATGGTATGGAGTAATTAAAGTTGTTGTGATTAAGACAACAAGATTTTAAGATTTTGAGAAAACTACATTTCCCGTATGTGGGGACTGATTATGAAAGCTTGGAACATGAAACAATTATGAACCTTAGAATATTGATAACCGTTGAGACATTAGAGGTATAAGGCTTTCTCGGGTAGTAAGATTTATTTCAGACCAAGAATGAGAATTAAGTACGACAATGGATCGGGTTGTGGGCTGATTATGAGTCAACCCGTAGCCGGGAATAGAATGGGGTCAGTTGGAGGTAGTCCCGCTATGTGATAGGATCACGAGGGTGTAAGGCTCAAGTTTAGTTAATCGTTATACGAGTTCGTGGACGCGTTCCGCCAGAACCGGGCCGTTGGTGCGCGAAAAGATGCACACACTTTAACGCAAGTGCACGTTGTCGACTCAAGTAATATTGTCTTGATAAGACCGAATATCGTCCACAAGGATTAGGGTTCAAGTACCAACTATCTATCTTTGGGTATCTATTTGGCTATTGATATTTGATTTTGTGGTTTATAACTAATAATTATAAAAGCTAATTAACTATAAGTTTACTTTAGTTGTGATGGGAATAGGGCTTCCATGTCTCCTCAACTATCCGCTTATGTTATTTATTAATGCAATGAATTATGGTCTTCTCTGAGCTAGCAGTGTTTACTGAAATCGTTTTATATTCCCGTTAAGGATATATAAACACTCAACCTCAAAGATTGCACCTTACCTACCTTTCTGATAAGGATAACTCTATAGGAGGATTAAGAACAAAAACCTAGTTAACCGTCACGCACCATGCACAAAATTAGGGTTGTTAAGCCTCTCATTAACGCTACATAAATAATTGAGGTATTTTCATCCCCAATCCAAAATATGTCTACCCAACTTACAGCATATTCACAACCTCCTCCTTTCGAAGTTTGATTAGAAATCATATAATGATAATTAGTTGTCAATTAATTACCAAGCATTCAAAGCAATTATTGGATAAATCTCTCAAAGAAGAATAATAACCATAGACATGCATTAATTCATAACATAAGTTTCTAGTGAATCAACATGGAAAGCCCTATAAAAGAATTAGTTCCTAGCCATTGACATGACAAGAACTAATTCAAAGTTCATCATACAAAACTGAAATAAAAGAAAGAAAAGAAAAGAAATTACTAAGTTTAGGGTCTCCAATCTTCAATCCAAGAAAACCTTGTGTTGTGCAAGAAAGGGAACCCTTAAAATCTGCCTAGGGTTCTCCTTTTATAGGCTGAAAACCGCCTCTAACTTATCCTTCAAAGCCTGGCCCAGAAAATCGTCATTAACCTGATTTTTCCCGCGTGCCGCGTTCGCTCGCGGGCCGCGCCGCACTGGATACATGAGCCGCGCGCTGGGACTTCGCAGCCTCTCGATATTGGGCGCCGCGTCTCGCCATCGTTGGCATGAGGCCGCGCGCCGACTGCTTCGCTCGTTCGCCACTTTCTCTGCTTTTACGCTCTGGAACCTCCTCTTTTGCCCTCTTTTAGCTCCTTTTCCGCCATTTGGCCATTTTAACCACTTTGACTCAAAAGAAAGAAAATATATCCTAATACGACACTTATTTGTACAAAAAGGGACAAAAGACTAACTAAAACTGACTCAAAAAGTGTATATAAAATACACCGATCAAATACCCCAAAACTTAACCTTTGCTCGCCCTCGAGCAAAGATAGAAAGAAATAAAAGACTCAAGAAAACGAAAAATAAAAGACTCACTGACATTGATCACTTTTGCTGTATTGATGTTATCTAGAAAAACATGAAGGTTAGCAGAATAATATGCAGGAACTTATAGCATGAAATTTTTAGCACACTAAACACATTAAGCTAGATATTTCGCAAACTCATTTTTTTCATGCTTAATGGAAGTCAAAATACTAAATCATGCTTGTAAAATAGAAAATTCCTATGACATGTTTACTTGATAATCTCCACTAATCCTGGATATGCATAAAAGAGATCTTCAGGACTTTTAAGGGTTGTAATGTAGGCTTAGGTATAGGTAGGTAAAAATAGGCATTTAGGCTCATTTCGTGTACCATAAACTCTTTAGCTTTTCCAATTTTTCCCTTTTCTTTTGATTCTTTTCTTCACTTCAAATCTATCTTTTCCCTCTTTTGTTTTGGGAGAGTGAAGTGTATCATAATAACAGGCACCCCCAAACTTAGGCTTTTGCCTATTTCTTATTACTTTTATTAGGGTGCATCAAAGTTGTTCACTCTTTTTGTCTCTTTTTTAACACAATTTATTCCACTATTTTATATTTTTACTTATGGCACAGTTTGTGGGAATATAGGGTGTCAAAGAAGAAGTTTCAATTTTTAGGCTCAATGAGGCTGACTAGGGATATATTTAAAGTCCGGGATAGAAAAGAGTGGTAACAATTGGCTATCAAAGAAATGCCTGAGTCATTTCCCTAACATGCATATCCTAACTATTTCGCCTCAAATAGCAAGCAATCATAACACATAAGTTTTTATCATTTAACATACATAATTTAGGCAAGAAACTCCAAATAGACAGATTTTTGTGAGTTTTTGGCATATCTAACCTAGGTGTTTAGAGAGTTGCTTCAATTCCATTACATTATTCCACTTTACTTCACTAGGTGTTTCTAGTAACTACAGCATACATGATCTTTGACAGGCAATTATGACTCAAAAGAAAAAAATTGTGACTCAAAATATACACAAAACAATAAAAACACAAATAAAACACCCCCCAAACTTAAATCACACATTGTCCCCAATGTGTGTAGACTCAAAGACAATAAAAGAAATAAGACACTTACAGATTTGGCTAAAATGGTGGTGACGGTGGATAGTACTTTGAGTTCCGTGAGGGGAGGAGAGCTCTGGGTTTTTGTTTTGGCGATAGGTCCTTCGGATCAGGGCGTCTTTCAGAATTCAGATCTTTTTTTTCGTTATGGCGCCGCGGCCCTGCAAAGGGGCTCCGCGGCGCCCAAACTCCTGTGCTGGTTCTGAATTTCCTGCGCCGCGGTTCTCGCATCGAGTCGCGCTCGGACTCCGGGCTTCTTACGATCTTTTGGCGCGCGTGCTCCAGGCGCCACAGACTAACCCGCTTTTTGGAAATCCTGCTGCCTCGGTTTTCGCCTTTCAATTTATTGGCTGTGCACTCAATCACAAAGACAAACACTACCTCCGTGAGACCGTTCTAAATAAAGACTAATTGCATTTAAACTAAATAAATCAAATACCTCGTTGCCTCCCAAGTAGCGCTGTCTTTAACGTCTTTTAGCCGGACGCAAGTTCCTTATTATTCTAGGATGTGAGAGGTTACTAAGTTCATGTATTCCATTTCATTGATCAGATAGGGTTTTAACCTCTGTCCGTTTACCTTAAAGGAAGCTCCCTCTCTCCCTTTTATTTCAATTGCACCACATGGGAATACTCTTACCACCGTGTATGGTCCTGTTCAACGTGATTTTAACTTGCCTGGAAATAATTTCAACCTTGAGTTGAATAAAAGCACTTGTTGTCCTTCTTGGAAGTCTTTCGGTATCAACCTCTTGTCGTGCCATAATTTCGTTCGTTCCTTGTAGATCTTTGCATTCTCATAGGCATTGTGCCTGAATTCATCTAACTCGCTTAGCTGTAGTAACCTCCTCTGTCCTGCTGTCGTGGCATCCATGTTTAACTTCTTCATTGCCCAATACGCTCTGTGTTCCAATTCTACTGGCAAATGACATGTTTTACCAAAAACTAATTTATATAGTGACATACCAATTGGTGTTTTGAATGCTGTCCGGTATGCCCATAATGCGTCATCCAGTTTAATAGACCAGTCCTTCCTTGAGCCGTTCACCGTCTTTTCCAATATGCTCTTTACTTCTCTATTTGACACTTCTGCTTGCCCATTAGCTTGAGGGTGGTAGGCAGTTGTGGTGCGGTGGTAGACTCCATATCGGGAAAGCAATGAATTCAGCTGCTTATTGCAAAAATGACTTCCTTCACATCGATGATGGCTCTTGGAGTGCCGAACCTTGTGAAAATATTCTTTTGAATGAATTTTTGAACAGTCTTACTGTCGTTTTCTTTTGTGGCCACTGCTTCTACCCATTTGGACACATAGTCCACTGCCAGAAGGATATATTGATTCCCAAAGGATGGCGGGAATGGTCCCATGAAATCGATTCCCCACACATCAAAGAGTTCTACTTCCAATATCCCTTGCGAAGGCATTTCGTTTCGTCTTGAGATGTTCCCTGTTCTCTAACAACTATCACATCTCTTCACAAAAGTATGGGCATCCTTAAAAAGTGTTGGCCAATAGAATCCGCATTGCAGTACCTTTGCCGCTGTTCTTGATGCCCCAAAGTGTCCACCACATGATAGGGTGTGGCAATGGTTGAGAACCTGGTGTATCTCTTCCTCTGGTATACATCGCCTGATGACTTGGTCGGCACAGTGTTTGTATAACATAGGTTCCTCCCAATAGTAATGTTTTACTTCTGAGTAAAACCTCTTCACTTGTTGTCTTGTCAATTCTGGGGGTAGTACCTTAGCTGCAAGAAAGTTAACAAAATCAGCGTACCAAGGTAAATTAGAATTCATACTTACTTGAAACAGTTGTTCGTCTGGAAAGTGATCATTTATTTTCACATCCTTGGTGTTCTGGCTCTCTGTGTTCTCCAGTCTTGACAAGTGGTCTGCAACTGAATTCTCTGTTCCTTTCTTATCACGAATCTCCACGTCAAATTCTTGTAGAAGCAGGACCCATCGAATGAGGCGAGGTTTTGCATCCTTCTTTGTCATCAAGTACTTTATAGCAGAGTGGTCAGTGTATACTATCACATTATTCCCAATCAAGTATGACCTGAATTTCTCAAATGCATATACTATTGCTAGTAGTTCTTTTTCGGTAGTTGCATAATTTAACTGTGCGTCATTTAGAGTTTTACTAGCATAGTAAATGGATCTAAATACCTTGTCGATTCTCTGTCCAAGCACTGCTCCTATTGCATAATCGCAGACGCACATTAGTTCAAATGGAGCTCCTGGTTGGTGCAATGACTATGGGTGCTGAAATAAGCTTCTCTCGAGCGCCCAAATGCGGATAAGCATTCTTTATTGAAATCGAAGGCAACCCCCGTCATTAGCAATGTGGAAAGAGGCTTTGAGACCTTTGAAAAATCCTTAATGAATCTTCTATAGAAACCTGCATGTCCAAGGAAACTTCTGACTCCTTTTGTTGAGACTGGAGGTGGTAGATTTTCGATCACTGAAATATTTTCTTTGTCCACCTCAATACCTTGGTTTGATATTTTGTGTCCCAAGACAATTCCCTCTGTTACCATGAAGTGACACTTCTCCCAGTTTAGCACAAGGTTAGACTCTTCGCATCGGCTTAACACTGCTTCTAGATGCCTTAAACACTCATCGAACGATGCTCCAAAGACCGAAAAGTCATCCATAAAGATCTCTATAGTCCTCTCCACCATATCTGAGAAAATTAACATCATACACCTCTGAAAAGTTGCAGGTGCATTGCAGAGTCCGAATGGCATCCTTCTGAATGCAAATGTACCAAAAGGACAAGTAAATGTTGTCTTCTCCTGATCTTCTGGTGCTATTGCAATCTGGTGATATCCTGAGTATCCATCCAAAAAGCAGTAGTAGTTATGCCCTGCAAGTCTGTCCAACATTTGATCTAGAAATGGCAACGGGAAGTGATCTTTTCTGGTTGCCTTGTTCAACTTGCGATAGTCAATGCAGATTCTCCATCCGGTGACTATTCTAGAGGGAATGAGTTCGTTCCTTTCGTTGGTCACCACTGTTATTCCACCCTTTTTAGGCACCACTTGTACGGGGCTCACCCATGTGCTGTCAGATATAGGGTAAATTACTCCTGCATCGAGCCATTTTAGGATTTCCTTTCTGACTACCTCTTTCATGTTTGGGTTTAGTCGCCTTTGGGCCTCGATGGATGGTCTGCTCTCCTCATCTAGACGGATCTTATGCATTACCGTTGACGGACTTATCCCTTTTATGTCTGTTAATGTCCATCCAATGGCCCGCTTGTGATTCTTCAGTACTCTTAGCAGTTTATCAATCTCTTCGGTGGATAGGTGGCATGAAATGATCACTGGTAAGGTTTTCTCTTCACCTAGGTATTGGTATTGTAGATGATTGGGTAGGGTTTTTAACTCTAACTCTGGAGCTTTCTCTGTGGATGGTAATGATCTTTCTGGCATCTGTCCAAGCTCTTCATACTTCCTCGTATCCCATTTTTCATAAACATTCATCCAATTTGCGTACTCCATCAGATCTGGGTCGTTTCTACTATCATCATCCCATTTGGTCAGTACTTCTTCAAGTGTATCATCATGTCCGAACTCCTTGGCTGACACTATTTCTTCGATAAGATCAATGGCTGAGCAGTTATCCTTGACATCTGGAAAAGTTGCTGCTCGAAAAACATTGAAAATCACTTCTTCTTCATCTACTCGAAGCTTCAACTCCCCTTTGTGAACATCAATGAGAGCCTGTCCTGTGGCTAAGAAGGGTCTTCCAAGTATGATGGGGATTCCATCGTTATCTTGTATGTCTAAGATAACGAAGTCGGCGGGAAAGATGAACTTGTCCACCTTCACTAATACATCTTCGATGACTCCTCTAGGATGAACTATTGAGCGGTCAGCTAACTGCAAAGTGATGTTTGTAGGTTTGACTTCTCCCATTCCTAGTTTGCAGAAAACTAGATAAGGCATCAGATTTATGCCTGCTCCCAAGTCGCACAATGCTTTCTGACATTCAAACTTTCCAATGGTGCATGGGATGGTGAAGCTCCCTGGATCTTGTAACTTCTGAGGTAGTTGTCTCTATAGGATGGCACTACATTCCTCAGTCAACATCACTGTTTCGTAGTCCTCTATCCTCCTCTTTTTGCTAAGCACATCTTTCATGAACTTGACGTAGCTCGACATTTGCTCTAATGCTTCAGCAAACGGGATATTGAGTTGCAATTGTTTGAGGATCTCCACGAATCTAGAGAATTGCTTGTCAAGAGTACATGTTTTTAACTTCTGGGGATATGTTATTATCACCTGGGGTGCGGTTGCTACAGCTTCTGCTGATTTTTCGATTTACGGGTTCGGCGCGCGCCGCTCTTTGCCGTCGCGCGCCACTCTCTGACCGTCTCGTAATATTCGGCGTCGCGACCCTGCTCATAGGCGCCGCGGCGCTGCTGCTGCTGCGCACTTTCTATCTCCTTTGATTCGGCATCCTTCAGGTTAATTGCCTGACATTGTGTTTCCATATTGCCTACTCCAGGTGCAATTTGCTCTTCTTGCGTTTCGCTATTCAACATGATTGCGAGCTCTCCTATTTGCGTTTCCAACTTCTTCATGGCCATTCTCGTTTCGTCCATGAACTGATTTTGGTACCTCATGAAACTGAGTATAGCTTCTCGTAATTCCTCCCTCTCTTCCTCTATGGTTGGATCTCTATCATATTGACAGTAAAAATCCATATCTAAAGGATTCCTGAGATGAATCAAAACCAACAACGAATCACGGCACACTTGTTTGTACAAAAGAAAATAAAATAAAATAAAATAAACAATGTAAAGAAATAAAAATAAAAACCAAATTAGAAATTAAAAATAGATAAATTTGATATTGAACTATGCCTAATCCCCGGCAACGGCGCCAAAAACTTGGTGCGCGAAAAGATGCACACACTTTAACGCAAGTGCACGTTATCGACTCAAGTAATATAGTCTTGATAAGACCGAATATCGTCCACAAGGATTAGGGTTCAAGTACCAACTATCTATCTTTGGGTATCTATTTGGCAATTGATATTTGATTTTGTGGTTTATAACTAATAATTATAACAGCTAATTAACTATAAGTTTACTTCAGTTGTGATGGGAATAGGGCTTTCATGTCTCCTCAACTATCCGCTTATGTTATTTATTAATGCAATGAATTATGGTCTTCTTCTCTCGGAGCTAGCAGGTTTACGAAATCGTTTTATATTCCCGTTAAGGATATATAAACACTCAACCCCAGTATTGCACCTTACCTACCTTTCGGTGATAAGGATAACTCTATAGGAGGATTAAGAACAAAAACCTAGTTAACCGTCACGCACCATGCGCAAAATTAGGGTTGTTAAGCCTCTCATTAGCGCTACATAAATAATTGAGGTATTTTCATCCCCAATCCAAAATATGTCTACCCAACTTACAACATATTCACAACCTCCTCCTTTCGAAGTTTGATTAGAAATCATATAATGATAATTAGTTGTCAATTAATTACCAAGCATTCAAAGCAATTATTGGATAAATCTCTCAAAGAAGAATAATAACCATAGACATGCATTAATTCATAACATAAGTTTCTAGTGAATCAACATGGAAAGCCCTATAAAAGAATTAGTTCCTAGCCATTGACATGACAAGAACTAATTCAAAGTTCATCATACAAAACTGAAATAAAAGAAAGAAAAGAAAAGAAATTACTAAGTTTAGGGTCTCCAATCTTCAATCCAAGAAAACCTTGTGTTGTGCAAGAAAGGGAACCCTTAAAATCTGCCTAGGGTTCTCCTTTTATAGGCTGAAAACCGCCTCTAACTTTTCCCTCAAAGCCTGGCCCAGAAAATCGTCATTAACCTGATTTTTCCCGCGTCGGCGCCGCGGCCCTGCTTTCGGCGCCGCGGCGCTGCACCTATTGACATGAGGCGCCTCGGCGCTGGGACTTCTGCAGCCTCTCTGGATATTGGGCGCCGCGGCCCTGCTACTGTTGGCATGAGGCTCCGCGGCACGACTGCTTCGCCTCGCTCGCCACTTTCTCTCGCTTACGCCCGAACCTCCTCTTTTGCCCTCTTTTAGCTCCTTTTCCGCCATTTGGCCATTTTAACCACTTTGACTCAAAAGAAAGAAAATCTATCCTAATACGACACTTATTTGTACAAAAAGAGACAAAAGACTAACTAAAACTGACTCAAAAAGTGTATATCAAATACACCGATCAGCCGTGAGGACCAAGAAGGGCCTTAACGGAAATTGAATCTAAGTATAATGACCAAGTTTTGATGTAGTAACTCCAAGGAATGGAAAACAGAAGCAATGATTGAGATTATGTACCTTTACTAGACTAAGGTTGGAAGTACGAGAATAATACGATAAGTAAGAAAAGGAGAGAACAAGGGTTGAAAGAATTGAAGTGCTTATAGTTATGACTAAAGGAACGTACGAAAAGAGAATCCTTTTAGGCCATGAATGGGAGTAAATTGTGATGGTGCACACTTTGGATTTGTTTCCTCGTTTGGCGTATGATGGATGGATATGCATGTGCGATGTATTAGGGCCATATGTGGCATAATTAGGTTTCATTAAGTGTAGTTTTATGAGACTATACCGAGAAATGTTAGATGGAGCTCCGAAGGAACATTAGGGACGAATGTTTCTATGGGGGGAAGAATGTTATACCCCGTAATTCCAGGATATGTTTAAGAGAAGGTACATACGGATTTAGGACTTTAAAAGTTTGTACGAAAGGAAGAATTGTTTTTCCGAAGAAAAATCTTCCGAACTTCGGAAAGGAAGAATGTTCGTTGATGAGAATTAGATTCTCAAAAGGTGTTATTTGAGACGTATGGAATTTATTAGAATTGTGGGAATTTATTTCTGGATTTGGTCACGTAGAGGCCCACCCGGGGAGTTTTACGTTTTGTGGGGCCCACGAGGTTTTCGATATTTTGACCAATTATGGAAATTTCGGGAAACAGAATGTTATGGACCAATGGGAGGGCGACATGTGTCACCCTCCACATGGTCATCTTGGACGAAATATCAATTAAAGAGTAGCCAATTGGCTTGATATAATGGACCAAGTCAAAGGGCAAGTTGAGGCTTGAGATAATTGACCAATATAAGCCTATAATTGGTTCAATCTTAGCCCTTGAAGGTGTTATATATACACACTACTACTAGTAACAAAGATGAATTCTACACTTAGAAAAAATTGGCAAATTTTGTGTGTTCTATAAGGGGATCTCGACCAAGAGGAAAAGGAAAGGAGAAAATTTTGCAATCTTGCTTCATAAATCCCTATATTCAAACCCAAGGTCTCCTAAGGTATTCTAAGGATATCTCAACACAAAAATTCCGGAAAAACTACGTTTTTACGTTAGTCGCAAGATGAAAATCTAAGGTGTTCTTCAACTTTGAAGTTGGAAATTGAAGAGAAGTTGTTTATGAGCTTCCAAGGGTTGCTTGGAGTGGATTGGAACGTCTAGAAGAGGAGCTAAAGTTGCTAAGGATCGACTTTAAATCTTGGATTGGATTTGGGCTTATTGAGATATAAATCTTCGTCTTACTATTGTAATTGAAGATTTCATGTTATGATAAGTTAGAAATGATCATGTGATATATATTATGAAGATTGATAAGTGTTATGGAATTTTGGAAGCCTAAAATCCGAAAAGTTCATGTTAGCCATTAAGATTGTAATTCAATTTAATTATTAATTACGTTCGTCGCATGTTATAGAAAGAATGGATTATAGCTGTTATAATCGATTGCGGCTATATAACATGTTAGAATAACAACTTGGATTGAAAAGGAAATGGAAAAGAATAGATGTGGTGGTATCCTTGTGATTGCCAAAAATGGCTCAACTTATTGGACAATTTTACTTTAACTGTGGGGCAAAATTTTATACGTCATGTTAGACGTATAATCCCCTTAGAATTGCTGAATTGTTGAGCCTTAAATGTGGCGTATTTGGTTGTTGATTTCGGGCCTTGAAAAAGGTGGAAAAGTACGTAGAAACAAAGGAAGTGCTGCCTAAATTTCTGTAGAATAAGAGACCTAGCACTTAGTATTATTCCACGTTAAAAAGCTAGGAGTTGATAGACATGTTATGGTTATTATAGGTTAAAGTACTACGTATAGCGTATTCTACTTGAAGGGTGGAACAACTATCAAGGTTGAAGTACTTTGGAGCATTTTACTACTTGTCGATAGTCGTCGCGAGGTATGTGAACATCTTCCTTCTTTTGGCATGTTCTATGTATGAAATATACATGTGGTGTTATTTTATGATTCTTTCTACTCTTAGAAGTTAAGAGGTACGTATGTTGATTTACTCTATGTAAAAGGTATGTCTAAGTAATCCTAAGTTCCTACCAAATCTTATGGGGGATGTTGGTAAGAGTCGCTAAGAAGTATTTGGAGTCGAGTTGACTTTGCTAATTTACTGCACTAATGAGAATAAGTATCGAACAAGCCATTGCAGCGTTAATAAAAATGTATCGACAATCAATTATATTAAAATAAGTAGAATTCCCCATCTGCATAGAAACTAGGATAAGACAAAATTGTATTACATTTTCTAGATCATGACTGCTTTAATAATATAGTTATAAACGAGTATAACCTATTCACAACTCATAAACGTATATGTTACTTAATTTAAAAGAGTTTATGTTATGAAGTTTTAAGACTATGAACCTTGATTTCTTAAAAGGTTATGAGACTTTATTTGTCAAGTTATGAGACTTGATTCTTAAAGAAAGGAATGACTTGATTTAAAAAAAGTATGGTTTCCATGATTTATTTCAAAAGTTAAGAGGCTTGATTTCAAAAGAGAATGTAACTTGAGTTTTCAAAAGAAGAAGTTTAATTGATTTAAAAGAGAAGGTGTGGCATGATTCTTTTTTTTAAGTATGTATGTACGTATTACTTTTGAGTTTAATTTCCCTAATGTAATAAGAAATAAAAAGTGCCTTAAGTTCTCCAAAATGAAGGGTTGTTATAATAGCTTTATGGGAAGTTGTTATAACTACTTAAGAAGAAGTAAGAAAAGATGGTTTAAAATGTTATGGATACGATATACCTTTATGTGCAGACTTATGTGACATTACCGCGTCCCAGAATGGGCCGGGCAGTATACCTTTATGGGCAGACTTATGTGACTTTACCGCGTCCCAGAATGGGTCGGGCAGTATACCTTTATGGGCAGACTATGTGACTTTACCGCGTCCCAGAATGGGCCGGGCAGTATACCTTTATGGGCAGACTATATAACTTTACCGCGTCCCAGAATGGGCCGGGCAGTATACCTTTATGGGCAGACTATATGACATTACCGCGTCCCAGAATGGGCCGGGCAGTATACTTTTATGGGCAGACTATATGACTTTACCACGTCCCATAATGGACCGGACAATATACCTTTATGGGCAGACTATATGACTTTACCGCATTCCAGAATGGGTCGAGCAGTGTACCTTTATGGGCAGACTATATGATTTTACCGCGTCCCAGATTGGGCCGGGCAGTATACTTTTGGTGGAAGATTTTTTATGAATTCACCGTGTCCCGCAAATGGGTTGGGTTACGTTATCACGTATGGATAATCAAAGTGAACTTCAAAATGAGACGTCCCTCCATAAAGGGCCGGATTATGTTATGCAAAATACGTAAGTTATGTGTTTATGAACTTAATGGTGTTTCCTAAGTATGTATGTAAGAATTTGATTATAACTCTTATTGAAAATGGGAAAAGATAATAATGTGTGATTAAGTTCATGAGTTGTAATGGCACGGTAGGATCTGGTATTTACTTTTTATACTTGCCCTTGTCATTCCTTTGTACAGTTATGATTTGTTTATTGTACCTTATTTCCGTTCCATACTTAGTACCTGTTGTACTGACCCCCTTCGGGGGGTTGCGTTCATGCCCGCAGGTATTAGGTACCCAGGTTATGGATCCGCATTCTTAGGATCCTTGTTCAGCATTTGGGGATAGTTCCGATGTTCCGGAGCTTGTCACTATGGCTAGATATATTCAGAGGTACGACGGGGCTTTGTCCCGTCATAGTTGGTGTTCAAACTCTTAGAGGTCTGTATTCATATGTGGGTTAGACTGCAAGGGTTGTATGTTGTTATACAGTGATATGTTATGGTGGCAGCCTTATCGGTTTTGCCCTTGATTTATGAAAAAAAATGGTATTTATCTTCCGCGTTTTACTTATGTTGTATGAATAGAAGGGTGCTAAGGTAGGGCACCAGTCACGGGCCTGGGGTTCGGGGCGTGACTGTCCGCACAGTCATCATCGGAGAATGTGATATCCCATATTTCCATAGGTTCCCGAATGTGACTCGCAGTTATGACATAGATCTTAAATTTCCTCATTGATGTGTATGTAACTTTGTTTACCACATCCGCTTCGAAAATCATGTTGATAGTGTGAGTGGGTGGAGGTGCCTTTTTTAGTTTCTATCCAACATTCCTACTAAAATTAAGCTTTTCCTGGTCATTAATGTATTCTCTTAAGTATCCCGCATGCAGCGGATGCGCCAGTTTGATTCTTAATTTGCACAATCCTCTGTGGTGTGCCCATGCGTGTTGTGAAAATAACACCACATCCCTGTATTTCTTTACTCTGAATTTGTGCATACATTGTCTGGGAATCTGACTTCTTTTATTATTTTCATCATTGCTACTAGTTCTGCTGCATTTATGCTGACGTTGTGATTTTGGGGGGCGAGTCCCCCTCGACATAGATGATTCAGATCGTGGAGGCCCCCACTTAATGACCATTTGATGATTCTTGATGCTACCCAAACTTTTTCATGTGCTAGGGAATCTTCTGGCATCATACGACTCAAACCGTCCCCTATTTGTGGTACTGGAGCTGAACCCTTGACCCGACCTTCTCGGGGGGCGACTACACATGTATGCTGATGCTACCATCCGCTGATCTTCCTCAATTTGCATTTAATCTATAAATATGAGGTTTATCACTCCATATTTTCACTAGAAAGCCCCTCAGACTTTTCTTGAACTTTTTGAAAGCATTCGAACTGTTCGGGTTCAATCCATCTGCAAATGTAGCCGCAACCTAGTCTTCCAGGATGGCCGGCAACAACATTCTTTCCCTCTTGAACATGTCTACGAATCCCTGCAAAATCAAATCTCTCCGCTGCTTTATCGTGAACACGTCCTGTTTATGTGTTTGCACCCTTCGGGCCCCTATGTGGGTCTTGACAAAAGTATCTGTAAGAGTAGCAAAAGAATCAATAGAATTTCCAGGTAAATGAGTATATTAAAAGAGTGCTCCCTTTATGAGTGTTTGGCTAAATTTCTTTAGTATAACATATTTGATTTTGTGTTGCTTGAGGTCGTATCCGGTAACATTTGTTTCAAAGGTCAAGATATGCTCATATGGATCGGTGGTGCCATCATATTTTGGTATTTTAGGAATCTTGAACTTTTTTGGGATGGGGATAGGGACCGCACTTTCCGGATACGGAAAGACCCAATTTGATTAAAGAATGACCCAATTTTAGGAATCTGCCTTCATAAGTGTAGTGCCTTTATGACAATTTGATTAAAGAATGACCAAATTTCTAACAGTAGATCTAATTGATGATTCACCAGAACCTCACTATCACTACAAGAAAAACAGGGTACGGTGACGGGTAAAAACCGTCATCTAACCCCTAAGATGACAGTTCCTGTAAGTGTCATCTTTGTCACTATCACAAACATATGACGGTTCTGTCTCTTTTACACGACATGTGACAGTTTTTACCTGTCACACAAATGTCACAAACAGATGACGGTTCAAACCCGTCACACAAACGTCACAACGGATGATGGTTCAAATCCGTCACACAACCCGTCATATATAATCCTTTCCTAAAAGAAGATTAGTAAAAGACAACCTGCAGTTATGATCTAAAAAGCTGATTGCATATATAGATGAGATGAAGTCATCTGAAACACATGCATGCTGAAAGATTAGTAATAGGTTTCTGAATCATTATCTAAACGACAGCTTTTACGTATGCACAAATTTACCTGGTCTTAAGAAGGAAAAACTTAAAAAGAACAAAATAAAGTAAAGGATATGCTAACCTAGTTGCTTCAAATCGCGAAGCCTATAACATACACAAGAAAACACAATTGGAATTATTTCCAGCCAATCAAAAATGTCATGAGCATAAAAGAAACAATTTAAAACAGTTCGGTGTCGATGAACTGTTGTTAAATAAAGTAATAAATATAGAGAATCTGATATCTTCACTAACCAAGTGCAGATATTAAAGAAAACATATATAATTCATGACAGTATATATCCTCTATTTCACTATATTTTCACTTGAATCGGACTTTAAAAGGGAATAATGTTTTTCATGAAGGAAATACTATTGCTTTACAAAAAGTTACCTATCTGCTTAAGAAATACCTACAATAAAGAAGAAAGTCAACGAAGTTATAGAATAAACGAATCACAAAAAAGGTACTGAAACAACTCAAACCAGTAGTAGTGTTGATGTTGGATGAGTGTTGTGACAACATCGCTTATGAACATAAGGATGTTGTCAGCAATGTTATGACAACATCACAGACATCTCTGTAAACGATTTTGCCTATTCTTCCAGCCAAAATAGTATTTGTCACTGTGAGTTAAAAATGACCTAGGCAAGCTAACAATGAAGCTATGTTAAAATGTGGGAAAAGAAGAAGTCGAACTTGGAAGAAAAGCAACGTGAAGACCAAGTCAAAACTATTGAGTTTTCCATGGATGAAGAATCGGTCCAAGCTGCAGCCTTCTTTCTCGCAACTCCCACAACCAATCAGTGAGGATTTCAAGGAAGTTTCACACTATAAATAGAGAGGGAACTTCAGAGTATCGACATCCAAAATTCAAAGAAAAGAATCACCAAGAGAGCTATCAGATATTCACCTCAGAAAAAGGATCAACATCTTAGCATAAAGTAGTATAACAACATCTAGTCCAACATTACTTATGCTGCCCAGATTATATATTAAGATTATTGTTGAATCAATTATAATGATGATGTTGTATGTTTCTTTTTAGATGTTTTATCTTTAGGAAGAAGTCATCTGCGGCTTCATTTTTATTTGTAATTTCTTTTTGTTTTCATTGCTACAAATTGTAAAAAGAAATTCAATTGTAATTGTATTTAATATATACATTACTTCGATCATTGACCATCAAGAGATATATTAATATATACCCTTAAAAATATAAACTTTGTATCTCTTACTTTTCCGATGCATTTATACTTTAAAGGATTATTATTGTTTTATCATACTATTGCCTCAGGTGTTTACTGACGGCAACATTCAGAAATTGTTTAGTTGTTCAAGTGTTTTATTTGTTTATTCTTACTTAACTGCTTATCCATAAGCCTCAGACCCAACAAGTGGTATCAGAGCCAACACTTAATACAATAAGTGTTTGATCCTGAATTTAACGGTTATGGACTCAGCTATTCAAAATGTTAGTAGACTTCCAATTCTTGATGGAACCAACTATGTCTATTGGAAGATTCGTCTTCGTTATCACATTAAATCAATTGACGTTCGAGCATGGAGATCAGTCTCCGAAGGTTATGTGGTCCCAAAATATTCAGCAGATGAGGACAATGATGTTCTTACCAAACCCGAATCTGAATGGACCGCGGAAGAGATCAACAGTGCTAGCTTTAATGAAAAGGCCTTTAATGCTATATTGGGATGAGTAGATCTATACATGTTCAAACTCATTCAGAATTGTACAATGGCCAAAGACGCTTGAGTGACTTTACAAACTCATTGTGAAGGTACCTCAAGTGTGAGACATACAAAGCTACACATGATTTGAGCCAATATGAACGCTTGAGAATGGAAGAATTTAAGGATATAAAGTACTACTTTGAAAAGTTAATTGACATTGCAAATCAGTGTCAAGTGCTTGTTTCTCCTTTGACCAACACGCAACTTGTGGACAAAGCCCTCAGATCTCTTCCTGAAAGGTTTAACACAAAGATTTGTGCTATTGAAGAGGCTCATAATCTTTCCACGATGGATCTACATGCCTTGATGAGCATCTTTCAAACTTATGAGATGAACATTAAAAGTCAAAGAGATCTGTATAAAGACAAGACTTTGGCACCCAAGGATAAACCTCGGAAACAGAGATTGAAAACGGGGATGAAAACCTGGAGGAATTAGGTAATGGTGCAATATTTGCCTTACTCACTCACCGATTTAATTTGATGGTGAGAAAGATCAACAATGATGTAATAAAACTAAATATAAGGAGCACCAAAATCCACTCTTCAATAAACAGTCAATCAGGTCACCTTCAGAATAGAGAAACCGCAATTCACTAAGAAAAAACAACTCGGACAACACCAATTTTAATCCCAAACAACTCGAGGGAGTGCAATGCCATGCATGCTCGGGTTGGGGACATTATGCTAATGAGTATGCAAACACCTTTAGAAAAGTTGGTAAGTGTCTATGGGTAAATCTCAATGATCATGAAAACGAAGATGAAGAAGAAGATCAAGAAGAAGAACCATAAGCAATGCTGGTAGCAATGTTCGAACACTTACTGTCTGACAATGTTGTGACAACATCTACAATAACATCGGGCACAATATCTAAAATCCCAGCGACATCAGAAAGGTACGTTTATTTTGACTATTCTGATATTAATTGTTTCAGTGGTTTTATCTCTTCATGTGAAGCTGTAGACTTGGCTCTAGTTGACCCTAAAGATGAAGTGATAAAGGATTATAAGACCTTTGTAAAGCCTTGATCACATAATTTGAGCAACTGGACTAAAAATCAAAATCTTTGGCTCTTGAAAACAACAATCTGAAAAGCACGGTTAACCGATTAGAGTTGGCACTTACCAAGAAGGATCTAGAATTTGATAAGATTCGTGCAAGATTGAACTTATCTGAGACCACCTTCCAAAGGCTCAACACGGGAACCTCCAAATTGGATGAAATCTTAAACTTCAACAAACCTATACAGGTAGGTCTTGGGTATTAATCACCTAGTAAAACCAATACTTCCAAGATCCATAGTAAGAGTTAGAGGATAAAATTCGTCAAATAAAATGCTAAGAATAACTCTCATAATACTACGAATAGATCGAAGTTTGGATGCAGCTACTGTAAAAAGTTAGGACATCTAACGCCCTACTGCTACAAACTTCAAAACTATGCACTCAGATCATTGCCAAAAATATCGTCATCAATGTTGCCCAATATCGTTGACAACACTCAAAGCAACCAGCCTGAGAGCAGAAAGAAGAAAAGGTTTGAGAGGGTGTGGGTACCTAAACTAAATCTGAGGTGTAATGTGTGCATAACTGCTTTACATACTAACATTACAGGATCTTGGTATTTCGATAGTGGTTGTTCACGACATATGACATGTACCAAAAGCCTACTGGAGTATTATGAAGCATGCAATGGAGGATACGTTACCTTTGGTGGGGGAAGCAAGAGTAAGATAATTGGTAAAAGAACTCTCAATGTTCCGAATGTACCAGCCTTGAAAAATGTTCTTCATGTAGAAGGTTTAGTGGCTAACCTTCTTAGCATAAGCCAATTATGTGATGACGATTTCGAGGTAAAATTCTATAAGTATGGTTGTAAAGTTACAAATTCTGCAAATAACTGTGTCATCTCTGGTACCCAAACTAGAGACAATTGCTATCTCATCGGTGGACAAGAATTTTGCAATTCTACGAGGTTAAGTTACTGTCACGACCCGACCCCGGGGCCGCGACTAGTACCCTTCCGGGGTACCCTGTCAGGTATATGTCAGAGAATAGCAGCGGAACATACATAAAACAAATCTGTATAAGGTAAACATCACTAGCAAGCCGATAAGGCCGCCTTTCATAAAATAACTTAACCGATAGTGAAACAGTACAACTTTATTCTTACAGCCCAAACCACAAACGTGACTACGCACTTAGAATAACAACTATGGCGGGACGGGCCGCCATACCCCGAATGTACAAAGTCTATAACCTCGAGGAATCATACCAAAAGACAAAGCCTCGGAGGATGGAGCTTTCAGAAATGAACAGTGATCCTAAGAGTGCGGACCAAGAAGCTACGATCTCGACTGCGGCATAACGCGGCCGAAGGAGGTCGAGACAACAGTACCAAGTGTGGAAACGAAAATCAGAATGAAATCATAAGTCCAAAATAAGTGGGGTCATGGATGAAATCAACTTACCTTTTCGTGCCTTACTAACAATGAGAGTAACAAGCATATGTATATAGTCGCATAAAAATAGGAGGCTCGTGATCAAAACAGGTCCTCGCCTGTAGTATCAATAAGCAATCCTACTCCCGGGACTATTTCACCCGCACGGGTCTCGTGAACGCATGAGGTATTCCTCGCATAGCCTGTACCCGCGTGGGACTATTTCACCCGCATAAGCCCATAAGGACTCGCGTGAGGTATTCCTCGCGTCGTGGGTAGCAAGTCCACGGAAGCGTGGTATAACGATCTTGGGACTTACCCTCCGGATATACTCTTACCCCGCGGATGGTATAACGATCTTGGGGATCAGACTCGCCGGATATACTCTTATCTTGGAGCGGATGGTATAACGATCTTGGGGCTTGCCCGCCGGATATACTCTTATCTTGTGCAGATGGTATAACGATCTCGGATCGCCCGCCGGATATACTCTTGCTAAGCGGATGGTATGACGATCTTGGGGCTGGCCTCGACATACTCTTACATCAAGGAGGTGGTATGACGATCTTGGGGCTTGCCTCCGGACATACTCTTACCCCAGGTAGGTGGTATAACGATCTTGGGGCTTGCCCGCCGGATATACTCTTACCCTAGCTCAAATCAAGTATCATATCATAATCATAAATAAGTTAAGAAACTTATAACTTCTTATTAGTCTTGTTCATATACCCTCTCATTTTAGTTAAGGCACTTAATCATATCTTTAATAAAAGAAAACCGGGAATTTAACCCAAAGTACTACATACTTCAACTCTTTCAAAAGTGACTCTTTTTCATGTATAAAACCTTTGGGCAATTGATGCCTTAAAATCAATTTGCCTTTCATAAATCAAATCATTTGTCCTTGCTTATCTTACTTAGAGTAAATCTCTTCTTGTTATCCTTTCATAAAGCTAATATAACTAACTTCCCATAAAGCCGTTATACTATCTTTATACTTTAGAAATTAAGACCTCTTTATCCTTTCACAAGGCCGTTATAACTAACTTCCCATAAAGCCGTTATAACTCCTTATAAACCATTTTGTTCTTTTACAAACCAAAAGACTTATACTTCAAACAATTCTACACAACTTCCAAAAATACTTCAAGACACTTATCTTTAGAATAATTCAATACTCAATACTTTCACACCAAGTACTCTATACTTTTGTAAAATCATACTTTTCCCTTAACCAAGGGACTTATACTTCTCAAAACGAAACAAGTCTTTATATATACTTAAACAAGTAAGAATACTAAATCTTGTACGTCTACCGTACTACATAGATACAAATACTCATGCTCAAAGGATAGGAAAGCTTCACATACCTTTTTGATCAATCCACTTGCTAAGTCCAAACTACCGCAAGTAATATGTCAACCTAAAATAACCATGATACGTTTATTAACCTCTAATTTCAATGTAGAATAATCTAAACTCAAAGCCACTAAATTCTATGGAAAATTGGGCAGCATTTCCTTTGTTTCTACTCACTTTGCCACCTTTCTCAAGGCCGAATTTATCATCCAAACACCACATTTAAGGTTCAACAATCCAACATTTTAAAGGGATTACACCCAAATACCAATTCTGCCCCATAAGTTTACAACAATTCACTTAACAATTCTAAGGTAGTTTTTTGGCTACAACATGCTCATAATCTCCTCTTAACCCATTTTTCATATCCAAACCACATTTCTAGCATGCAATGATTCTAAGAGCATTATTCACTACCACAAGTTCTTTCTTCTTAACATGCAACACTATAAACTAAATCTAAAGGAAGAATCATTACCTTAAAGTTTTAGCCAAGCTTATTCCAACACCTTGCTAGCCTTTCCTCCAAGAATACCACCACAATAACACTTTTAAGTTAGCCACCAACTTCCTTCTTGCCCTTAATTTCAGATTTTCCTTAGGCTAAGAATTTCTCTTGGGGTTCTAGAGAGAGGGCTGGAAGTTTAGGGAGAAGGGGGAGCAATTTGAGAGAGAGAGAAGATGAAAGATAGAAAATGACCTAGTCTTTGTAAATATATGGCATCTGTGAGAAAATCAGATGGGGGGGAACACTTGTCACCCTCCCATGGTCTCTTTTAAAACAAAAATCAGATTTTCTAAGTTTTTCCGCCCAATTTCCGCATCAGACGCCATGGCCACAAACCTCTGCAACTCTCTCGAACTTTTCGCGCGCGACCTCATGTCCGGCGCGCTGCAATCTTCAGCGACCCTCAAGACATTAGCGCGCCGCCTCGCACTCCGCGGCCAGCCGCGCTTTAGTCCAAACACGCCGTTTGATCAAGACTGAACTTGCAACTCTCATAACTTGCTACTCCGACGTCCTATCGACGAACGGTTGGTTGCGTTGGAATCCAGACTCAACGAACTACGCCCTAGGCCTTTGAAACACTTAGGAACTCTCAATGTACCGGGTCATAACCCGCCTCAAAGTTGACTAAAACCCGTCCGGAACAATCCGTCAACCTATCCTTAAAAATTTTAAGTCTTACATACTTTCGTACGCTCTCATACGTAGGGTCAGAACTACGGGGTATAACATTCTCCCCCCCTTAGAAACATTCGTCCCCGAATGTTCCTTTGGAGCCAATCTACTATTCCTCGATACATCCTCGGACTTCACGCTTAATAGGACCTTACTATGCCACTTGTGACCATAAGATATTGCACACGCTCAATCATTCCTCATAACTCAAACAGGAAAACGAATCCAACGTATGACCCATTACCACTTACTCTCGTTCACGGCCTAATGCATTGCCCGCTCGTATCTACCAACTTATTCCAAAGATAGGTACATAGTCTCAATATCCTGCTCATAACACTAAATCATACAATAATCCTATCACACATACTAATCTCTAAAGGGTCAAAGATGTACCTGTAACTATTGCTTCGCATTCTCCTTGTCGTCCTAATCATGATCCTGCCCTGCACGACGCATAACAAAAGAAGGCGATGAACCAGCCACTGATCCCGAAGGCTGAATCTCTACATCCGCGCTTATCCCGGCCTGACAAGTTCCTCGCGTAATGGCCTGGCCGCATGTATAGCAATTACCCAAACTACCACGACACTCCCCATAATGGGTCCTACCACATCGACTACACCGAGGTAGAGGTGGCCTCCTTAGACTAACACCCCTACTCTCCCGAAAACCTGAACCCTCGGAGCCCTGACCTGCTCCCGAATCTCCCGAACGTCCTGAAGACTGTGGTGGAGTACTCCGTACTGGCTGAGGCGCATAACTAGCCTGCTGCTGAGGCGGTCCGCCTTGAAAACCGCCCGAGATCTCGCTGTCACGGCCTCTTGGGCTGGTCTAAATCTAGTTGATCCTGCCTCTCTCTGTCCTCAATCCCGCGCGTATGCTGCATCTCGGCAATATCCATCCTCGGTCAAGAGCCACCCCCAAGCATCACGATGTCGTGTGACGGTCTAACCCCATCACATATCGATGAACCCTGTCTGCCATGTCGGCTACTATGGTGTGCGCAAATCTGGCCAAGGAGTCGAACTCGTGTACTCACGATAGTCCTCCGTCGCCTCAAGGTCAAGAACCTATCTCACGGGCTCTCCTCACCTCGTGAGGCAAGAAGTGGTCTAGGAACGCCTCGTGAACTCCTCCCAAACACCGGAAGAGCATCCTCACCTCTCGCCAACACCCATGACTCAAACCAGTTCAACGCAATATCGCGTAACGGTAGAAGCTAACACAACGGACACCGCCTCCGAGGCCCTAAGCACTGCGTGGTCGTCGCACTGCCGAATAAACTCGAGGATCCTCGCCGCACCTCGACCCATAGAACTCGGGTGGATCACAACTCGTAAAATCCGAATCCTTAAACTTCGGACCTAGGGTGAGCACGGCCTGGCGGTCGCCACAATGCTAGTCAACCCGACCGCTCTCCGTAATCCCTATACTCGCCCGGTGTGGAATCGAGGCTCGGTGCGGACCTCTGGAGCCACTGCGCTCTCGGCTCCCGAACAACTGGCGTGGTGAACTCGACCCGACTCTTACTACCTCGTGCATCGTGCGTGCGAGTCTCGTAACTCTCTGCGTACCACAGCCTCGCTGCTGCCTTGCCTCGGGCTCCGCGAGGCATAATCGCATTACAAGGATAGGTCGGAGAGGACTCAACCTATTATGACAAATTTCATCGCACGATCTTAGAGTGAGAAGAATGGAAACCAATCCTAAATGTCCTGCAGCCTCCTGATTATAGATGTGGTGCACAACACACCGATAATCAAGACTCTACTAGACACGGTCTGTAGACACTTTCCGAGGACTAACTGCTCTGATACCACTTTTGTCACGACCCGACCCCGGGGCCGCGACTAGTACCCTTCCGGTACCACCTGTCGGTATATGTCGAGAATAGCAATGAACATACATAAAACAAATCTGTATAAGGTAAACATCACTAGCAAGCCGATAAGGCCGTCTTTCATAAAATAACTTAACCGATAGTGAAACAATACAACTTTATTCTTACAGCCCAAACCACAAACGTGACTACAGACCTCTAGGAATAACAACTGTGGCGGGACAGGGCCCCGCCATACCCCCTGAATGTACAAAAGTCTATAACCTCAGGGAATCATACCAAAAGACAAAGCCTCCGGAGGGATGGAGCTTTCCAGGAAATGAACAGTGATCCTAAGAGTGCGGACCAGCAAGCTACGATCTCGACTGCGGCATGACGCGGCCCGAGGTCGCATAACAGTACCAAGTGTGTGGCGAAAATCGTAATGAAATCATAAGTCCAAAATAAGTCGGGTCATGGATGAAATCAACTTACCTTTTCGTGCCTTACTAACAATGAGAGTAACAAGCATATGTATATAGTCTCGCATAAAAATAGGAGGCTCGTGATCAAAGCAGGTCCTCGCCGTAGTATCAATAAGCAATCCTACTCCGGGACTATTTCACCCGCACGGGTCTCGTGACCCGCATGAGGTATTCTCGCATAGGTCAGACTACCGCACGGGACTATTTCACCCGCGTAAGCCCATAAGGACTCGCGTGAGGTATTCCTCGCATCGTGGGTAGCAAGTCCACTAATGCAGGTGGTATAACGATCTTGGGGACTTACCGCCGGATATACTCTTACCGGCGGATGGTATAACGATCTTGGGATCAGACTCGCCGGATATACTCTTATCTTGGAGCGGATGGTATAACGATCTTGGGGCTTGCCCGCCGGATATACTCTTATATCGGGTGCGGATGGTATAACGATCTCGGATCTGCCCGCCGGATATACTCTACATCAAGCAGATGGTATGACGATCTTGGGCTGGCCCGCCGGACATACTCTTACCGAAGGAGGTGGTATGACGATCTTGGGGCTTGCCCTCGGACATACTCTTACCACGGGTAGGTGGTATAACGATCTTGGGGCTTGCCTCGATATACTCTTACCCTAGCTCAAATCATATCATATCATAATCATAAATAAGTTAAGAAACTTATAACTTCTTATTAGTCTTGTTCATATACCCTCTCATTTTAGTTAAGGCACTTAATCATATCTTTAATAAAAGAAAACCGGGAATTTAACCCAAAGTACTACATACTTCAACTCTTTCAAAAGTGACTCTTTTCATGTATAAAACCTTTGGGCAATTGATGCCTTAAAATCAATTTGCCTTTCATAAATCAAATCATTTGTCCTTGCTTATCTTACTTAGAGTAAATCTCTTCTTGTTATCCTTTCATAAAGCTAATATAACTAACTTCCCATAAAGCCGTTATACTATCTTTATACTTTAGAAATTAAGACCTCCTTATCCTTTCACAAGGCCGTTATAACTAACTTCCCATAAAGCCGTTATAACTCCTTATAAACCATTTTGTTCTTTTACAAACCAAAAGACTTATACTTCAAACAATTCTACACAACTTCCAAAAATACTTCAAGCCACTTATCTTTAGAATAATTCAATACTCAATACTTTCACACCAAGTACTCTATACTTTTGTAAAATCATACTTTTCCCTTAACCAAGGGACTTATACTTCTCAAAACGAAACAAGTCTTTATATATACTTAAACAAGTAAGAATACTAAATCTTGTACGTCTACCGTACTACATAGATACAAATACTCATGCTCAAAGGATAGGAAAGCTTCACATACCTTTTGATCAATCCACTTGCTAAGTCCAAACTACCGCAAGTAATATGTCAACCTAAAATAACCATGATACATTTATTAACCTCTAATTTCAATGTAGAATAATCTAAACTCAAAGCCACTAAATTCTATGGAAAATTGGGCGATTTCCTTTGTTTCTACTCACTTTGCCACCTTTCTCAAGGCCGAATTTATCATCCAAACACCACATTTAAGGTTCAACAATCCAACATTTTAAAGGGGATTACACACCCAAATACCAATTCTGCCCATAAGTTTACAACAATTCACTTAACAATTCTAAGGTAGTTTTTGGCTACAACATGCTCATAATCTCCTCTTAACCCATTTTTCATATCCAAACCACATTTCTAGCATGCAATGATTCTAAGAGCATTATTCACTACCACAAGTTCTTTCTTCTTAACATGCAACACTATAAACTAAATCTAAAGGAAGAATCATTACCTTAAAGTTTTAGCCAAGCTTATTCCAACACCTTGCTAGCCTTTCCTCCAAGAATACCACCACAATAACACTTTTAAGTTAGCCACCAACTTCCTTCTTGCCCTTAATTTCAGATTTTCCTTAGGCTAAGAATTTCTCGTGGGGTTCTAGAGAGAATTTGGAAGTTTAGGGAGAAGGGGGAGCAATTTGAGAGAGAGAGAAGATGAAAGATAGAAAATGACCAAGTCTTGGTCAATATATGGCATGCAACAGAAAATCAGATGGGGGGGAACACTTTTCACCCTCCCATGGTCTCTTTTAAAACAAAAATCAGATTTTCTAAGTTTTTCCGCCCAAATTTCGCATCGGCGCCCGCTGCCCGCCAAGGCCATGGCTGAAACCTCCGCAGCCTCTCGAACTTTCGCGCGCGCTCTGTCCCGGCCAAGCGCTGCAACTTCAGCGACCCCTCAAGACATTAGGCGCCGCGCCCGCACCGGCGCGCGGCCTCGCCGCTTTAGTCCAAACACGTTTCGTCCGATCACGCCGAACTTGCAACTCTCATAACTTGCTACTCCGACGTCCTATCGACGAACGGTTGGTTGCGTTGGAATCCAGACTCAACGAACTACGCCCTAGGCCTTTGAAACACTTAGGAACTCTCAATGTACCGGGTCATAACCCGCCTCAAAGTTGACTAAAACCCGTCCGGAACAATCCGTCAACCTATCCTTAAAAATTTTAAGTCTTACATACTTTCGTACGCTCTCATACGTAGGGTCAGAACTACGGGGTATAACAGTTACTTGATAATTTGGCATCAGAAGTTGGGACACATCAACTACAACACCTTGGAGAAACTAATCTCATTTGAAATTGTTAGAGGCATTCCCAAGCTGAATCCAGAAGATAAAATAATGTGCGAAGATTGTTTGAAAGGAAAACAAACCTGTGTCTCTCGTAATGTTGTCCAACTTGATGGACAACATTCAGGTACGTCTCATTGTTTTCAACTATTGCATATGGATCTTATGGGTCCTATTGAAGTAGACAGCCTAGGAGAAATGAGATATTCCTATGTGACTGTAGATGATTTTTCCATATTCACATGGATCTATTTTTTAAAAGAAAAATCACAAACTTTTGACATATTTAGAATGTTATACTATAGGATTAGAAACTTGTTTTGTTCTTCCATTTTTAGAATCAGATCTGATCATGGAAAGGAATTTAAAAACCAATCTTTTGCAAAATTTTATGAAAAGAAAGGCATCTTCTATGAATTCTCATCACCCAAGACTCCTCAACAGAACGGGGTAGCTGAGAGAAAGAACAGAACATTGCAAGAACTGGCTAGGGTTATGTTAAGTTCTAAACATATGTCGAAAAGGTTTTGGGCAGAAGATTTAAACACTGCATGTCATATCACAATTAGAGTTTACTTAAGGTCAGGCGCCAAAATGACCCCCTATGAGCTTTTAAATAGAAAGAAACCTAATGTGCATTACTTTTATGTCTTTGGGTGTGTGTGTTATATCTTAAATGTCAGGGATAAACTGGTGAAATTTGACTCAAAAAGTGATAAAGGAATATTTGTTGGCTACTCACAGAATAGCCATTCTTACCAAATATACAATCTGAGGACTAAGACCATACATGAGTCCGTTAATGTTAAATTTGATGATCTTATGGATATATTTGGAAAGTCATCAAAAAATAACATTGTGGTTACAGTAGAAAAGGACACACTGAAGAAGCAGATGTTATCCCAGAAGTTGTCACAACATCAGAGGAAACATCTGAACCACAAGAAGAGACCACAGGGGTCGAAGTGGAAGATGAGTCTGCTACTGAATTGCATGATCAAGAAAGATGAGATCCTCCATCAAGGATTAGAAGGAACCATCCACCTGACCAGGTGATAGGGGGAGTTTTTGAGAGGATGCGTGCAAGAGAGAAAGAACCAATCAATTATTATGAAATGGTAAGGTATGTGTGTATGTCCACCATATACCACCAACATGTTAGTCTTTTTTGCCTAATATCTACTCTTGAACCAAAGAACGTTGAAGACACTTTAAAAGATAATTTTTGGATTCAACCTATGCAAGAAGAACTTGAACAATTTTCCCGAAATGAAGTCTGGGACTTAGTTCCATGTCCTAACAACATTAATGTTATTAGAACCAAGTGGATTTTCAAGAACAAATCAGATGAATCAGGGATAGTGTTGACACCCAATTTTGACAACAAATCAGATGAATCAGGGATAGTGTTGACACCCAATTTTGACCCTCTCGTACAGTCATTAACTATAAAATTACACTAATTTTGCAAAAATAATTTTTTTTATAATTTTAATAATAAAATGCAACAATAAAACATTAATACATGCACAAACAAGCAATTTAATAATGGCACCGCGTCTTACGTAGAATATTAAACACTTAGAGTCTCGCGTCCACATTTATTAATTTTAAGCTCTGTCATAATTCTTAAATGATAATTAATAATAAATACGTCAATAAATAATTTAGCAATAACGTCGTGTCAAATAGCATAGTCGCATTTATTAATACGCAAATCAATTTCATAATTATTGTAGCACCTAAAGTCATATTAAGATAATTTAAATACGCATAATAAATAAGTTTTAATAACGGCATCGCATTAATCACTAATTAAATAGTGCGCCTGTCTTTATTCTCTATAATAATTTAAACTCAAACATAGACTAATAAAGCACATAAATAATTTAATCACAATTTAAATAATCTAATTTACCATTAAATAATACACCTACAACTAACACTTAAAACTAATACCCAATTAAAACTAGCCTAAACTAAAACTTAATTAAATTAATTCGCAGCCCATTTTGTTATTCCATAGCCCATTTGTTTCTAGCCCAAATGACCACTGACCCGACCCAACTCCCATTATTTACCTCATCATCCCAAATAACCTAAAGCAAAACTCAAAAGCACCCTAAACCTAGCACAAATCTGAGCCGCCTCTGCACACCCCTCCCAAATCGGTTCAAATGCTTTAATCACGCCCAAATCTTCCAAAAATCGCAACAAATCAACCTCAAATCACATACCATAACAAGAATGATACAAGAATCAGTCCTTTAATATCAAGTTACCATAACCGAAATATACCATAATCTTACACCAAAATCTCACCTAAATCGGGCAAAAGACAACAGTAAATCTTACCGAGATTAACAGCCCTAAAATCATCCAAATCAGTCCAAAATAATTGACCGAAATCATACCAATAGTTTACCAAATTTGGAGTTGAATGAAAACTATATAAGCCAACCAACTACACATGCAAAGGGCATCCCCTCTTCAATGGAAAAATCCAGTAGTAAACACAACATATACACCCAATAGAAACCCCAGAAAATCAGAGCTCAGTTGGGGAAGCAGTCGGGTAGCAATCGGTTTTCCGCAGCAGAGGAACCCCATTAAGTATCCAGGGGAAGTAGTATCCAAAGGGGAATGGGCGTCGATTCGCGTCTTCAAACAACGATAGTCGAAACATATTCTTACACATGCATTTAGCATTTCCGGACTCGATGAAGCATCGGAATTAGACGCAAAGATCCAGAAAAATTAGCTTGATAAGAGTAGGAAATCTGAATCAGTCAAGAACCAACAGTTTTCCTCTCTTTTCCTTTTTTTCGCAAAGCTTTCTTTTCTTGTCTATCGCATGAACCGCATTCTCCGAGTGGATCGACGACTTGATACGCTACCTCGGTCCGCTGCCCGGAGAAGGTAAAACCATTACCCTTTCAGTCCTAGATTCCGTATAGACACTTATATGTGTAATGTGTGTTTCGGACTTCTCAAACATGTATTGATTATGTATCGAGTTGACGTCGACGTTTGCCTATGCTCCCTGAAATTAATTGCAGAATCTGTTAGTTAATCGTTGTTGGCGATTGTGTTTTAATACGATTAGACCAGTGTTTGGCATTTATCGGGTATCTGCATGGATTGGTCCAGTTATGTGGTTTATTGGATATTAGAAGCCCTTCTCTCTGCTTTAATTGTGCTTAAAAGATGTTAATATCAAATTTAAAATATGTGTAGCCGACTGCTTCTGTCTGGTTTGTCTGTCCCTGCTTCAGTTGTAACCTGAATTTGTTAGAAGATAAGTTGTGGTTAGGACAGTCTTCAAGGTTATTCAATGTTACTTATGTTATAATGTGTTGTTGACTTTCCATGAAATAATTAAAACTTGCTTACATTTTCAATCTAAGTTCACTGTATTGGAAGATGGAATGTGTTAATATCCTGTCTATTATCCCTTATTTTCTGAACTCCCCCCATGTTAGGCATACCTGTTTTTCTATTGTAGTTATTGACATGCTACTGTGGTGATGCTACCTTGCTTTTTTTTTTGTGTGCATTTGCCATAATCGATTTAATCATAACTGACCTCTATGCCCATGTTATGCCCTCTTAAGGGATTTCCCCTAGGTAAAGTGATATGTTTGCATAGGCAGCCTAAGCTCCATAACTCTTAAACTCTTAAGAATCACGAGAGGATGAATAATTGTATCAATATGCCATGGTAATGCTTCAATATACATGTTGGTGACTTTAGCTTGAGTATAGTTTCAAGTTTGGTCCTGTTTCTGCAGCTGGATTTGTGTTCTTGCTTAGTCAGGGTGTTATTGATATGGCCCTAGTATGTGTTGTAATGTGTTACACCCCGTATTTACAAGACATGTGTTAAGAACGTACGTAAGAACTCGCAAGTGTTAAAATTTGAGACTTGTAAAAAATTTACGGAATTATGGAATTGTCGGAAAACGTATTATTGTGAATGGGAGGCGACACGCTTCACCCCCTTATGTTGTCTTGGACGAATTGAAGCATGGGCACAAGGGTCATTTGACCTTTGGTAGGATGATTTAGTCTTGCAAGTAGTAGCATGAGAAAATTGACTAAGTCAATGACCCCACTTAGCCTTGATATTTACTAAAAACTTATCCAAGACACCCAATTGTTCCTATCTTAACCCTCCATTATGTTATATATGTATACTAGTAGCAAGACTAGTTCCCACACTTAGAAATTTTTCACACAAATTGGAAGAACTCATGGGTTGCTCTCGGCTTCACTCTTGGAAGAAAAGAAAAATGTTTGTTCCTTGTTCTTTAGGCTCCACACTTTAAACCAAGGTTCCTAAGTGTATTGTAAGCATGTCTCAATAGAAAAATCTTGGAAAAAGATGGTTTACGGGTTAGTTGCAAAACGAAAACCTAATGGTCTTTCTAGGTTTTGTTTGAAGATTTGAAGGATAATTGTTGGTGTTGTTCTAAGGGTCTCAAGGAGCGGATTGAGGTGTCTTGATGAGGCTCTAGGTTGCTAAGGAGCAACTTCGGTTTTGAAGATTGGATTACAATTGCTGAGGTATAATCTTGTTCTTTGAAAGTGTTACAAGATTATTTTTATTGTTATTGTTAGCTTTACATGTTGCTAGCATGAAGTGGTTAAGTTGAAGTTTATAAGTATTTTGGAGTGCTTGTAGCTAAATTCGAAATGTTATATAAGCCACTTGAAAATTGGATTACTAATTGGTCGTTTATTAGAAATCGTCGCATGTTACCTACTTAGAGATTATGGATTGTTATAATCAAATGCGACTTGATATCATGTTATGCTACCAATTTGGATTGAAATGGAAATTTGATAAGAATTGGTATGGTTGAACTCAAGGTGGCCGAATTTGGACTTTTAGTTTGTTATTCATTTGTATTGAACTACTTTCTAAATTGTGAGCCAATTGGGGCATTTAGTTATTCATTTGCATTGGAATACCATCTATATTGTTGTGAGCCAATTGAGGCTGTTTGGTTATTGTATTCGGCCTTGAAAAGGTGGCAAAGTTAGTAAAAACAAAGGAGGTGTCATGTCCGATTTTCCGTAGAATTTAGCGACTTAGCACCTAGAATATTCTACGATGAAGTAAGAGGTTAATGGACGATGGTGACCCTTATAGGTTGATGTACTAAGTATAGCGTATCCTATTTGAAGAATGGAATAGCTCAAGGTGGAAGTACTTTGGAGCTTTTTGCTACTTGTCGATAATCGTCGCGAGGTATGTGAACCTCTTCCTTCTTTTGACATGATTCTATGTATGGAATATACATGTAGTACTATTTCATGATTCCTTCACTCTTAGAAGTTAAGAGGTATGTATGTCGATTTACTCTACGTAAAGGTTATGTATAAGTTATCCTAAGTTCTTACCAAGTCTTATGGGGGATGTTGGTAAGAGTCGTTAGGAGGTATTTTGGAGCCAAGTTGACTTGGCTAATTTACGGCACGAATAAGAATAAGTATCGGACAAGCCACTGCAGCGTTAATAAAGGAAAATGTAATGACAATCCATTATGTTAAAACAAGTAGAAATCCTCCATCTGCATAGAAGCTAAGATAAGACAAAATTGTATTACATTTTCTAGATCATGGCTACTTGATTAAGATAGTTATAAATAAGTATAACTTATTCACAACGCACCATGTATATGTTACTTAATTTATAAGAATTTACGTATGAAGTTTTAAGACTATGGACCTCAAATTGTTAAAAGGTTAAGGGACTTTATTTTTTCAAGTTATGAGACTTTATTATTAAATGGATAAATGAATTGAGTTAAAACTATAGAATTCTTGTTTTGGAAAGTATTGATTTCTTGCCGTTCTAAGTTAAGAAACTGGTTTTCCTAAAAGTTAAGAGACTTGAAGTATTTTGAAAGCTATATGATTTGAATTGAAGTATAAGTTTCTTGGTTATCAAATGAATGAATTGCCTAAGAAATAAAGAGTTATAACGGCTTTATGGGAAGTTGGTTATAACAACTTTATGGAAGATTTAAAAGAATGGTTTTCTTCAGGATTGTAAGCAAAGTAATGATTTGAAATAAAGAAGGGCAAAATTGTTTTAAAGGTACCAATTGCTTAAGGTTTTAAAGAAAGAAGTCACTTGATTTAGAAGCCTATAATTGTATTTCTAAAAGTATTGTGACTTGTCGTGAAAAGTAGATATGACTTGATACTACGGTTATTAGTATCTTGGAAGTTTTATTTGAAAGAGAATCATTTTAAAGGAGTAGAGGCACGTAGTACGTTGGGTTAAATTCTGATTTTATAATGACATGTTAGTGCCTTAAGTAAACAAAAATGAGAGTGTATATGAACAAGCTAATAAGAAGTTAGGGATTTCTTAACTTGCTTATGTTATGTATGATAAGCGGTAGTGCTTATGTTATGTATGATAAGCGGTAGTGCTTATGTTATGTATGATAAGTCGGTAGTGCTTATGTTATGTATGATGGCCGGTTGAGTTAGGGTAAGAGTATAAATGAGGGCAAGCCCAAGACGTTATACCACCTTCTCCGGTAAGAGTATAAGTGAGGTAAATCCCAGACGCCGTACCACACCGCTTTATGTGTTATTTGACGACCGTCGAGATAGGGTAAGAGTATAAATGAGGGCAAGCCCCAAGACGTTATACCACCTTCTCCGTGGTAAGAGTATAAATGAGGCAAGCCCCAAGACGTTATACCTCTCGCTTACCACCTTCTCCGTGGTAAGAGTATAAATGAGGGCAAGCCCCGCACGTTATACCACCGCTTTGATTGATTTTATGGGCGTGAGACCACGTGGTTATGTTTTACACTTTTAGTCGGCGGTGATGGGGATTCCACGCATGCTTTGATATTCGTGTGATCGATCGCGTCCCGATTTGGTGGGTAGTATATGTGTCCTCCGTAGTGGGCTGACTATGTTATGAAAGATAAGTAAGTTAGATAGAAATGAACTTAATGACTTCTCTTAAGTAAGTACGTAAGATATGGCTATAACTCTTAATGGAATGGAAAAGATATTGATGTGAAATTAAGTTCATAAGTGGTAATGACACGGCAGATCCGTATGTATTTTTATACTTCTCCTTGTCATTCTTTTGTACGCTTATGATCTGCTTAATGCGTTATTTCTTCCATATTCGCAATTGTTATGCGACCCCGCCCGAGTGCGTTCATGTCCGCAGTTTAGGTACACGATTGTGGATCCGCGAGCTTAGGATCCTGGTTCAAGATTTTGAGATGGCTCCACTGCTCCGAGTTGTCATGGCTATGTATATTCAGGGGTACGGCGGGGCCTTGTCCCGTCAGATGTTATGTTAACACTCTTAGAGGTCTGTAGTCAAACGTTGTAGGTCAGTTTGTAAAGGAAAGGAGGCAACTGCTTCGGTTGTATTTATTTATGTCTGGGAAGGTAGCCATCGGCTAACTCGTTGTTTTACTCTGCTGCTTATTTTATAAGTTTCATGTATGTTCACGATTATCTCGATGTATACTGTGAGGTGCCTGTGTAGGGCACCGATCGCGCCCGGTCGTCGTGACATAATGACTGTGTCTTTATTTGTTTGAATTGAATATCTATGGTATTGGGTTGTAACTCACACAATTTAACATTGATGGGATGTAAAAGAGGCTAAAGAAAAATATCAATTGTCCTGTTTGTTGATTGGTGTCCGACATGTCCTGAAACTTAAATTAGCTTTTATCCTCACATGATCTCTCTGATGTCTTTGTTTTCCCCACTGCTGGCCTGATTTGTTCAATTAAAGTATAGATGTGATGTGTTGATATTCCAGAATGTTGTTGGGTCTACTCTTTACTTTGAGGTTGTCTATTGGAATTGTAGGACCCATTTGTTTCATATCCTGTGTGGACTGTTTTCTTATGTGGTGCCACTACCAATCTGATGTGATGTACCATGCTTATTCTGTGCGTATTTCAAGACATAGCATGTTATGAAGTAATTTGATCATCTCTTCTTTAGTCTGCCTATTGCCAAAATAAAGTGTAACCCACATGTGTTGATCTTTTATGCCCAATACTTATTTACTATGTTCAATAAAATTGGAGCATATACTAATCCTTTTCTTTTTTCTTATTTTGTTACATGAAATGCATCGGAGCAAAAATGAAGAGTCTCATGGCGAGACTCATCACAAAGCTACAGCAAATGAAGACCCGCATCTATGTGCATTTCTCTATCCGCATTGGAATCCCAAAACCACCAGCGAAAAGACATCGCCTTCGTCGAGTCATTTATTAATTTATGTCTGCCTATTCATTATTTGTAAATTAATTGCCTAACATCACTCTACTAGCAGAACCTTTAGGACATTCAAGCTTTGGGTTGCCATTAAGAGGTAGTTTGGTACTAGAAACTCGTTTCTTCTAACTTAATTATTTTATGCTAGTTATACATTGCTTAAAGTTGCATTAAATAACCTAACGATTTTTTACTTGCATAACTCTTCACGTAGTTAAAATACCATTTAATTCTATAAACTCAATAATTAACATTCATATAGGAAAATTAGTTCCATTTACTATATAGATACCTTGCATGCTAGGGCCACTTCATAAATGCATAAATCATCTTTGCACATATAATAATACATTTTAGTTAGAACTAGCTTTATATATTTTAAAACAAATCTCACATTTTTAGGTTAGCAAAAAATACTTCCTATATCGTTTACTTAAACACTTTTCAAGACATATATTGCATCTCAGCATAATAATTACCCTAGGTTTGAACGGACAACCGCAAGTTAGCGGATCCTTTAGGGTGTCTAACCCCTTCCCTTTAGGATAATAAAGAACTCTTGCCCGGAATCTCACATAAGTTTCGCAGACCATTAAAATGGAGTTAATGTTTACTTTAAACTAGTTAACATTTAGGTGTCCTAATTCACCCAAACTAATTAGGTGGCGACTCCGCGAACCCTAGCAACCCTTTTAGCATTTAGCACCTCTTTTAGCACCCCTTTTAGCATTAACCCTACTTTAACCTTTTAGCACCTTTTAAACCCTTTTAAGCACTTTTAATATTCTAGCACCTTTTAAGCACTTTTTTTTAACATTTAGCATTTTATTGTTTATTTTCTAACATTTTCTAAGCAGGAGTTAAATTAAGTCGCGGCCGGAAAAGGGCGTGACAGAAATGGCGACTCCGCTGGGGATTTAAGGCTCTTAACCACAACAGACCTAGGGTTATTATTTGGCCATTATTTTTGCATTTATCTTTTGTGCTGTATTTTGTTTTATTTATTTTAATTGCTACCTGTTTTACTGCTTTTCTTAAACTGACATTCCGCTCATATTTCTTCCACTCTGGAAAATTCACACAATCACACACTACATCCGAGGTGCGCTTGGTGCACCAGCAAAATTCTTTCTTCAAAACCCAAATTTAGGAGAGTTGGTAATATACGTGGAGTGTCCGGTCTAACCGGTGGCCGCGTAGCCTTCTCACTCGAGTTGTCCGCTCGGGAACCTTGCGTCTAGAAAAGCCAAATCTTAGAAACTTAAGATAGAGCTATACCACCCTTTATTTTAGGGAATGCATGCATTTACCTTAGGTGGGTCGGTCATTGGCATCGACACCACAATTAGGAAGACACCAAACTTGTCGACGGGTTTTCTCAACCCAACGACCAACCAGCATGTTATGTGTTGCGTGACCATGATAGACAAATCCAAGCCTAATCATGACATTGGAAAAAGTGCACCGTCATTTGGTCGTCATTTCCAACAAAAGAATTACAGTTGGACGGCTTGGACAAATCCATCATAATCTCGCATAAGTGACGTTTAGGCCTACCTCTGGCATAAAGGGGTCCCCATGCACGTTAGGACTCGCTTGCAACGTGACAATTTATGTGCAACATGTACTTGCTAAATGTTATTTATACTTTTGCAAAATCACGTGTTTTACACTAACGCAGTTTGCTACATTTTGTCTAAAAGAATTTATCATCTCCCCCAAAGGTCGATTTGTATTTGACTAAGCAATGACAGAACATCGATATTTCACGAGATCAAAGGCATGATCCAGCGACATGACTGATTCAAGGGCATTTGAGCAGAATGAGTCGGAACCCGTTTTGGTTCCTATAGACAAAGCAGAGGTCTCAGAAAAGAAAAGCAGCGTAGATCCGATCGAACACCTCGCCCAATTACCGCAGCAAATGGCAACCCTGCAGGCTGAAATTAAAAGGCTCAGAAACATCACTAAAGCACTCGTCGCACTCGTCACTTGGAACCTCGACGGGTTTTCTCAACCCAACGACCAACCAGCATGTTATGTGTTGCGTGACCATGATAGACAAATCCAAGCCTAATCATGACATTGGAAAAAGTGCACCGTCATTTGGTCGCCATTTCCAACAAAAGAATTACAGTTGGACGGCTTGGACAAATCCATCATAATCTCGCATAAGTGACGTTTAGGCCTACCTCTGGCATAAAGGGGTCCCCATGCACGTTAGGACTCGCTTGCAACGTGACAATTTATGTGCAACATGTACTTGCTAAATGTTATTTATACTTTTGCAAAATCACGTGTTTTACACTAACACAGTTTGCTACATTTTGTCTAAAAGAATTTATCATCTCCCCCAAAGGTCGATTTGTATTTGACTAAGCAATGACAGAACATCGATATTTCACGAGATCAAAGGCATGATCCAGCGACATGACTTATTCAAGGGCATTTGAGCAGAATGAGTCGGAACCCGTTTTGGTTCCTATAGACAAAGCAGAGGTCTCAGAAAAGAAAAGCAGCGTAGATCCGATCGAACACCTCGCCCAATTACCGCAGCAAATGGCAACCCTGCAGGCTGAAATTTAAAGGCTCAGAAACATCACTAAAGCACTCGTCACTGCAAACAACCAAAACAGTCAAAATCCTCCAAATTATTACCAGTATCCTCTTACTACATATCCCATTCAGCCAATATACAATGCACCCATATATCTCATGCAAAACCAAATGCCTACCATACCCCAGCCAAACACAAACCAAGATAAAAGGCCACCACAAACCTATTTTCGCAATACATACGACAACCTCTTGCGATACCCACCCGTGTATACACCACAGCCAAAGGCCCGTTCACTAAACATCTTCAAACCCCGCATAGATTATACCTGTCAACCGGTCCGGGTTGACCCGGAACCGGACCGGTTGACCTAGTGGTTTAACCGGACCGCCCGACCGTAGAGACATACCGGTTGGGGGTCGGATTGTCCCTCAACCCCAACCCGCACGGTCATTTCAAAACCCTGCAGACACCGGACTAAGTAGGCCCGTGATTGGAAAACCGGTTCCATTACTGCTAACCTGACTTACATAAAAAATAAAATTGCCCAACGGCCATTTCACTGGGCTGGGAAGTGGGGCAAAGGGTGGTATGGCTAATTCATTTCACTGCTGGTCAATTTTTTTTTTTTTTGTTTTTTGTTTTTTGTTTTGTTTAATTATTTATTTTAATTCCATTTTTACTCTTTAAAAAATCTATAAATTCTCTACATTTTCTTCATTTTTATCACACAACATTTCTCTCAATTCTCTTATTCTCATACTCTCTTAATCATCTTTATTATCAATTTTCAAGTTATTAATATTATTAGTTTTCAAATTCAAAGTAGCAAGACACAAGACTTCGAGTTTCTATTGAATTCTGAATCCCGAAGTTTGGTACACTCGTTTCATTCTCTAATTATTTTATTAAATTGTCATATTTATTTGTTGATTATTTAAATATTTTATAATGTCTTTACTAAGGGGAATTGCGTGGATCGCTAGTAAATCTAGTTCAAGGGTAAAATCAGGTTCTTCATCATCTAATCAAAATATAGATTATGATCAAATGCAAGAAGATTTTGGAATAAAAGATAATGAATGTGATAACGCTCAATTAGATAATATTGTTGAACTTGAAGAACAAGAACTCGCTACACCTACTTCAGTGCCCTTCATACGTTGTGGGTAGTCGGCGTCGTAGACCTCCTTTACTGTAACTAAGCAAGAAGAAAAAGGAGTAAAGTGTGGCTCTTTATGATAAAGTCTGGGTACCGATAGAGTTAAATGTAATATTTGTGGGAGAACTTATAAACATAAGCATGCGGGTGGCGACGGGGATCGTGTCACGACCCGACTCAAGCTCGCGATCGTGCCCTACCCGCACCCCGCTGTGTATACATCGAGAATAGCAAATGAACATACACAACATACAAAAACTTAGACAAGAACTAACAACAAAGTTAGCCGATAAGGCCACCTTCCGTAAAATATACTCAATCCGTAAATAGAATAAGACATTTTTCTTTCCTTTACACCCAATCCACAATGTGACTACGCACTTCTAAGAATAATAACTCAAGTGACAGGCCCCGCCATACCCTCAATGTACAACAACCGACAATACTGTGGATAAGCCTCCAAATGAAGGAGCTTCTCAATACCAACAAAGGATCCTAAGAGCGAGGATCAAGAATCTGCATTTACTCGCAGATTTAACGCAGCCCCAAGGAGGTCAAGATAACATGTACTAAATATGTGAAACTGAAAGTATCAGAATGAAATCATAAGTCTAAAATAAAATCGAGACATGTATGATTACTCAATTAATAAGACATTGTGCCTTACTAACAATGAGAGTAAATAGGAGTATACTTACAATATAAAGTAGAGGCTCACGATCAAAGCAGACCACCCCGCAGATCATTACAATCCTATTCCCGACTATTTCACCCGCATAGATCGCGCTGACCCGCATGAGGTATTCTCGTGATAGTCAGACTACCGCACGAGACTATTTCACCCGCATAAGCCCATAAGGACTCGCATGAGGTATTCCTCGATCACGGGTAGCAAATCCACTAAACAGTGGTATAACGCCTGGGGTTTACCCTCATTTATACTCTTACCCTCGGCAGTGGTATAACGCCTCGAGGTTTACCCTCATTTATACTCTTACCCTAGCTCAACCTACCATCATACATAACATAAGCCCTACCGCTTATCATACAATAAATAAGCAAGTTAAGAAATCCCCTAACTTCTTATTAGCCTTATTCATATACATTCTCATTTTAGTTTACTTAAGGCACTAACATGTCATTATAAAATCCGAATTTAACCCAAAGTACTACGATTTCTATTCTTTTAAAAATGACTCTTTTCATATATAACTTCCAAGATACTAATAACCGTAGTATCAAATCATAACTACTTTTCAAGACAAGTCACGATACCTTTTAGAAATACATTTAGGCTTCTAAATCAAGTGACTTCTTTCCTTTAAAACCTTAGGCAATTGATGCCTTAAATCAAATTGCCTTTCAATAAATCAAGCCATTTATCTTTCCATAAAGCCAATATAACCAACTCCCATAAAGTCGTTATATTCACTTTATGCATTAGTCAAGCACAATTTCCTATCCAAGTGACTTATACGCTTAAAACGAAACAAGTATCGCATACTTTAAAACTCTTCAAGTCCCTTAACATACTTAAATTACTTAGAGTAAACCACTCTTTAAACTTTCCATAAAAACAAGTATCAAAATACTTTCAACATACTTAAAGTCTCTTAACTTTGAAAACCAAGATATCCTTAACATTTAAACAAGTGAGTTAATTCCCTAACTCAATCAACTCGACATTCCTAAAATAAGCCAAGGATGTCAAATGGACTAGATTGTCAAAATTCAGACGCTCACCGCACTATATACGTGAAACTAGTCATGCTCAAAAGATAGGAAAAGTTCCACATACCTCTTCTGGTCAAACCACTTGTCAAGTACAAATTCCCGCCCGTAGTATGTCAACCTATAATATTCACAATACGCCCATTAAGGCCTTACTTCAAACGTAGAATATTATAAGTTGTTAAGTCTCTAAATTCTACGGAAAATCTGACAAAGACCTCCTTTGTTTTTACTAACTTTGCCACCTTTTCCAAGGTCGAAATACAATAATCAAATTTCAATTGGCTCACAACAATATGTATGTAATCCAATGCCAATGAATAACCAAACAGCCCCAATTGGCTCACAATAATATAGAAGGTAATCCAATGCAAATGAATAATCAAACAATTCCAATTGGCTCACAATAATATGTATGTAATCCAATGCAAATGAATAACCAAACATTTCAATCGCTCACAATAATATAACAATACCAATTCTTATTCAATTTCCATTTCAATCCAAATGGTTTAGTATAACATGATATCAAGCCGCAATCGACATAACTACTACAATTCTCAAGTAGGTAAACATGCGACGATTCTAAATTAACGACCAAAATTGCATTTCAATTTCAAAAGGCTAATCATGTCATTTTCGGTTCTAGGCTTCTACAATCCATGTCACTTATCAAACTTCATAACACAAATCACATGATCACTTCTAACTTATAATAACGTGGAATCTTCAATTACAAAAGTAAAACGAAGATTATACCTCAATTAACCCAATTATGATCCAAGATCACAAGTCGCTCCTTAACAACTTTAGCTCCTCCTTTCGATGTTCCAATCCACTCCAAGCAACCCTTAGAAGCTTAAGAATAACTCATCTTCAAGTTCCAACTTCAAAGTTGAATAACCCTTTAGGTTTTCGCCATGACTAATACGAAACGCCTCTTTTCCAAATCTTTCTTTGAGAAAACCTTACAATACTCTTAGGAACCTCGTTTAAAGCTGGGAATTATCGACAAGAATTGAAATTTTCCTCTTGGAAACTTGTCAAAACCGTGAGCTTCCATAGTGAGCAAGACAAGATTTCAATTTTTTTTCTAAGTGTAGAGAATGACACAGTCTTGCTACTAGTAAGCTTATATAACAAAATGGAAGGTCTAGATTAGTACATATGGATGGCTCGGATGTGTTTCACACGGATCTCGCCTGCCGCCCTCGACTTTAGTCAACAATGTCAAGCTAAGTCATTTGCAAGACTTGTCTTCCTAACAATGGTCAAACGACCCTTTGTCCTTGATAAATTTCGTCCAAGACAACATAAGGGGTGACACGTGTCGCCTCCCATTCGCACAATATTTCGCTTTCCGACAAATCCAAAATTCGATAAATTTTACTCGCCTCAAACCTTAACATTTGAGTTCTTACGCACGCTCTAAAAACATATCCTCGAATTTCCGGTGTAACATTCTTCCCCTTAGAAACATTCGCCCCGAATGTTCTTTCTGAGTCCAACTTAAAGATAGCGACATAGTCTCCTTACAACCCCTACATACCAATAATGCCACAGTGGCCACATACTAAAATGCCAACTCAACCCCACGTGTCAACGCTTGCTATCCGCATAAAGCTTCACGACTCTAAGCTTACAAATAATCTTTCCTGATAAGCTTCGCTTTATCCACACTCAACAATCAAGTCCGACCAAATAATCGAATCCTCGCCTACGCCAACCCACCAACCGGCGATCTACACTTTCTTACATACAAGGCCTCATACAGGTCATCCGAATCGAAGCGGTATCTCATATTGTACTCAACACAACAAGAGACAATTAACCCTCCCCGCTATTTCTGAAATCAAGAACACATGCCCGCATCTTATCCTCAGGTGCCTGGATAGTACGCCTTGCCTGTCCGTCGGTCTGAGGGTGTAATGCAACACTATGACTCACCTATGTCCCTAATCCTCCCGAAAAACCTCCGTGGTTATCCAGAATCGAGCTCATCCGCTTGGCCATCATAAACGAGGAACCCCGTGCAGCCTCACAATCTCTCGCTATACAAGCAAGCATAATCCTCACCGAGTAAGGGTCCCAAACTGAAGAACACTACTGGTTTCGCCAATTTAATTACTATGACTCTGTGGAGTCGCACTTCCTCCGAGTACGATGCCACCTCAGAACAAGATCTATATTAATTACCTCTCATATCTAGGTTGGGATTTCAATCGCCGCAATAGCCCACTGGCTTCGTGCTCAACCATGACTTACTACTATCTCTGACACTAAGCAAGAATTCCGCTATGTCCATTTTCCTGGCCATCTTACCCATACATACTTCGAGGTCACGACACGACTTAGTCGGCCCCAAACAATTAGGGCAATAAGCACCGCGTGCCTCCCTAAAACTCGCTGACTAGTCCCGCAAAGACCGGTACACGCAATCTATCCTCATCTCACAAGACTCCATCCGTGCTACTCACCTGTGCTCTTCTCTCTGAGAGTCGATCTCGACATCAGATTATAATCGGATCCCCATATCGCCGCTCTTTACTTCCTCAACGATGAAGACTCGCAACCTCTCTGATCTGAACTTCATTAACCTTGAAACCAATAATCGAACCCCTAGGCTCGTGAATCAAGAATCTTACTGACTACATCCTCGCTCATTTGGCTGCCCATCCGCACTACCCCAGTCCATCACAAAGAGTATATGTAATCGCCTTGGCTTTCCTGATGGTATAGATATCAATATCACAATCTCGAGTAACTCTAACCACCATCTGTCGCAAATTCTACCGCCTCACCGCAGATATACCGAGGCTTTGTGGTCCGCATAAGTATCCACATGAAGTTCAGATATACGCCATGCCCCAAATCTTCAAGGCATGATTTAACCGCCGCCAACTCTAAATCGCGAGTGGCACAATTTCCTTTCCCGCTTCCCTAACTACCGGAAAACATAGGTTCTAACCTTATCTGTCATACAAGACACAACCTAGCCCAACACCCAACGTGTTATCATCAAAACCTAACCTCTAGTCTTTCGTGAGGAGTTAGAACTATAGTCGTGGTCAACTTGTCTTCCAATAATCGAAAGTCTTTCTCATTCCCGCGAAATATTCGTATCCTTAATCTCACTTACGGTTCCTGCTTTCCCTTTTTGTTGCAACCAAACTTGGTCACTAAACTTAGACTTAATTCCTTTGTTTGCCTCATGGCTAAGACTTCATCACAATCACAATTTAGGGGAGGTTTCTTGATCTCGCCAAGTAGTAACCCTGCTTTCCTTTCCCGCTTGTAGAGCCTATAACTAGGTGTTACCACATTTTCTCAAATGTTCTTACTTTCCATTATTTACTAATGGTCTTTACACTAGTCCGTAAACATATCTCGTGCAACCTATTTTTAACCATAGTCGATTCTCCTTTATTATTCTCGTCATATCCTCGCCTAACAACATACGGGTACATACAACCCCATAATACGCAAATCGCCCTTTTTCGTGAAGAGAACTTATCTCCTATCTTGAACTTTCCTCGAGTCACAACACTACTCATCGGGTCCTCTCATGTCCAAGAATTAGCTAATCATCACGCCCGCCTTTAAGTTCATGTAGATTTTTCCAACCTACCAAAGATGCCTCGCCTTTCCACGGCAAAGACTCGTGATTTATTTTTATTCTCGCTTTGTACATTTTCCCGAAATTATCCAAGGTCGTGGCCCCGACCGCCACACCAAACCAACTCCAAGTACCTCCAAGGGCACTTAAAATAACTTCCTCCAAATTCAATTATTACATACTTCCTCGCCAATTTACCCCAAGTAAACAAGTCACACGCACTTAAAAAGAAAACAATGTCAAAGCATGAAGGATAATTCATCGTTACCACCACTTCTTCCTTTCCACTGATAACCGGCCATCGAAACTGTACCGAATCAATCTCTTATGTAGTCCACGCTTGGCATAACAAGAGGCCAACTAGCCCGAACTCATAATGACCTCAATGTTCGCTATAACAAATACCGGGTCCAACGACTTTATCGTTATCCAATTATTATCTAACCGCCAATACCACCCAACACTCACGCGTGTAGTCACCTCGAAAGGTCCTCATGGATTCAGTTCCATTTCCTTATTCTTGGTTGCTCTTTTCATCGGGTTGTACTCTTCCCGCATTCCCAAACTTATTCTAGCGCACGACATAGCCTTCATAATCGCTTCGCCTCAAATCTCCGAGTTACTAAATTAAACAATACAAGGCCCATTCCGGCTCACAACTGGTGGAACACGCCCACGAACCCGTGAAATGACTAACTAAACTGGCCTTGCACCCTCGTGACTCGCTACATAGCGGACTACTACTAATCGATCCCATTTCCTTTCAGTTACGGGCGACCCTAAATAGATCCCCAACCGACTCAAGGCCGATTTAACTCTTTCCTAGGTCTGCCTTAACTTTTACTACCCGGTAGGCCTTATATACCTAAGGTCTCTGGTTATCAACATTTTTAGGCTCGCACTTTCATGCTCCAAGCCTATCTTATCACCTCGTGAATCGTACAAGAACTTCTCGTAATATCATAATCGTGTTGTCTCGACCACAACAACCATACTTTCTTCGTCCGATCTCGCCAGACAATTCCCTTAAGCATACCACGTAGCTTAAGTTGCTAACATAGTCTTCCACTTAGTCTCTTAATTAACTTCTTAAGGGTCCATTACCTTTTCCGATAACTCATCATTTCCTAATTATCTCAAATTAGCACGAAACCTCATGAGAATTCATTAAACTGCTTCATACCTTCCCAGATTTATTTAGTCCCTTCCAAATCTCGTAATCTAAATCATTCTAGGCAACACGCTGCCCGAATTTCATACATAAATTCGCATAGTTGTATGTCACAATACCAACTACAACCATTACCAACCCGGATACGCAATCCACGTAATCCTTCCCGGTCATCACGCTTTCTCGTAGTCGCAAACAATCATAACTTGTTGTGAGAGACGACCCTAACCATACAAATTTCATCGCACGATCTTAGAGTGAGAAGAATGGAAACTAATCCTAAATGTCCCGCACTCTCCGATTATAGACGTGGTGCACAACACACCGATAATCAAGACTCTACTAGACACTGGTAGACACTTTCCGAGGACTAATCGCTTCGATACCACTTTGTCACGACCGACCTGCTCGCGATCGGTGCCCTACCCGGCACCCCGCTGTGTATACATCGAGAATAGCAATGAACATACACAACATACAAAAACTTAGACAAGAACTAACAACAAAGAGCCGATAAGGCCACCTTCCGTAAAATATACTCAATCCGTAAATAGAATAAGACATTTTTCTTTCCTTTACACCAATCCACAATGTGACTACGCACTTAAGAATAATAACTCAAGTGACAGGCCCCGCCATACCCCGAATGTACAACAACCGACAATACTGTGGATAAGCCTCCGAAATGGCGAGCTTCTCAACACAACAGTTGATCCTAAGAGCGAGGATCAAGAATCAGATTTTTACTCATGCAGATTTAACGCAGCCTCAAGGAGGTCAAGCATAACATGTACCAAATATGTGAAATCAGTATCAGAATGAAATCATAAGTCTAAAATAAAACTGAGACATGTATGATTACTCAATTAACAAGACATCGTGCCTTACTAACAATGAGAGTAAATAGGAGTATACTTACAATATAAAGTAGGAGACTCACGATCAAAGCAGGACCACCCGCCCTCAGTATCATTAAGCAATCCTATTCCTGGGACTATTTCACCCGCATAGATCGCGCGGACCCGCATGAGGTATTCCTCGTGATAGTCAGACTACCGCACGGGACTATTTCACCCGCATAAGCCCATAAGGACTCGCATGAGGTATTCCTCGATCACGGGTAGCAAATCCACTAAACAGTGGTATAACGCCTCGGGGTTTACCCTCATTTATACTCTTACCCCAAGCAGTGGTATAACGCCTCGGGGTTTACCCTCATTTATACTCTTACCCTAGCTCAACCTACCATCATACATAACATAAGCCCTACCGCTTATCATACAATAAATAAGCAAGTTAAGAAATCCCCTAACTTCTTATTAGCCTTATTCATATACATTCTCATTTTAGTTTACTTAAGGCACTAACATGTCATTATAAAATCCGAATTTAACCCAAAGTACTACGATTTCTATTCTTTTAAAAATGACTCTTTTCATATATAACTTCCAAGATACTAATAACCGTAGTATCAAGTCATAACTACTTTTCAAGACAAGTCACGATACCTTTTAGAAATACATTTAGGCTTCTAAATCAAGTGACTTCTTTCCTTTAAAACCTTAGGCAATGATGCCTTAAATCAAACCGCTTTCAATAAATCAAGCCATTTATCTTTCCATAAAGCCAATATAACCAACTCCCATAAAGTCGTTATATTCACTTTATGCATTAGTCAAGTACAATTTCCTATCCAAGGACTTATACGCTTAAAACGAAACAAGTATCGCATACTTTAAAACTCTTCAAGTCCCTTAACATACTTAAATTACTTAGAGTAAACCACTCTTTAAACTTTCCATAAAAACAAGTATCAAAATACTTTCAACATACTTAAAGTCTCTTAACTTTGAAAACCAAGATATCCTTAACATTTAAACAAGTGAGTTAATTTCCTAACTCAATCAACTCGACATTCCTAAAATAAGCCAAGGATGTCAAATGGACTAGATTGTCAAAATTCAGACGCCTACCGCACTATATACGTGAAACTAGTCATGCTCAAAAGATAGGAAAAGTTCCACATACCTCTTCTGCCAAACCACTTGTCAAGTACAAATTCCCGCCCGTAGTATGTCAACCTATAATATTCACAATACGTCCATTAAGGCCTTACTTCAAACGTAGAATATTATGTTGTTAAGTCTCTAAATTCTACGGAAAATCTGACAAAGACCTCCTTTGTTTTTACTAACTTTGCCACCTTTTCCAAGGTCGAAATACAATAATCAAACACCCCAATTGGCTCACAACAATATGTATGTAATCCAATGCCAATGAATAACCAAACAGCCCCAATTGGCTCACAATAATATGAAGGTAATCCAATGCAAATGAATAATCAAACAAATTTCAATCGCTCACAATAATATGTATGTAATCCAATGCAAATGAATAACCAAACAAATTTCAATTGGCTCACAATAATATAACAATACCAATTCTTATTCAATTTCCATTTCAATCCAAATGGTTTAGTATAACATGATATCAAGCCGCAATCGACATAACTACTACAATTCTCAAGTAGGTAAACATGCGACGATTCTAAATTAACGACCAAAATTGCATTTCAATTTCAAAAGGCTAATCATGTCATTTTCAGTTCTAGGCTTCTACAATCCATGTCACTTATCAAACTTCATAACACAAATCACATGATCATTTCTAACTTATAATAACGTGGAATCTTCAATTACAAAAGTAAAACGAAGATTATACCTCAATTAGCCCAATTATGATCCAAGATCACAAGTCGCTCCTTAGCAACTTTAGCTCCTCCTTTCGACGTTCCAATCCACTCCAAGCAACCCTTAGAAGCTTAAGAATAACTCATCTTCAAGTTCCAACTTCAAAGTTGAATAACCCTTTAGGTTTTCGCCATGACTAATACGAAACGCCTCTTTTCCAAATCTTTCTTTGAGAAAACCTTACAATACTCTTAGGAACCTTGGTTTAAAGTGGGAATTATTGACAAGAATTGGAAATTTTCCTCTGAAACTTGTCAAACCGTGAGCTTCCATAGTGAGTAAGACAAGATTTCAATTTTTTTTTCTAAGTGTAGAGAATGACAAAGTCTTGCTACTAGTAAGCTTATATAACAAAATGGAAGGTCTAGATTAGTACATATGGATGGCTCGGATGTGTTTCACATGGATCTTGCCCAAGTGGCCCTTGGACTTTTAGTCAACAATGTCAAGCTAAGTCATTTGCAAGACTTGTCTTCCTAACAATGGTCAAATGACCCTTTTGTCCTTGATAAATTTCGTCCAAGACAACATAAGGGGGGTGACACGTGTCGCCCTCCCATTCGTCACAATATTTCGTTTTCCGACAAATCCAAAATTCCGATAAATTTTACTCGTCTCAAACCTTAACATTTGAGTTCTTACGTACGTTCTTAAAAACATATCCTGGAATTTCCGGGGTGTAACAACGGGCACTATAGCTAGACATATAAAATTCGATAATACGGCACAATGGAATGATGTCCCTAATTTAGAACCCGGTCAACAACAACTTAATCCATTAACTGGGGGGGTGGCTAAGTACGATCCAAAAAAAGATCGCATTGAATTAGCAAAAATGATTGTCGGAGGTTGTTTGCCTTTTTTTTTTGCTTCTTCTTCATATTTAATTACATATATTCAAAGAGTATATAATCCTTTTTTTAAAGGTGTTCCTCGTAGTACTACTAGAGCCGATATTTTTAGACTTCATAATGATTACGTTATTTTCTTGCAATATTTGTTTGCTAACCTTCCATGCCATGTTAGTTTTACTTCGCATATCGACATGCATTGAACTGTTATGATTATTTAACAATTACTTGTCATTGGATTGATGAAAATTTTAGAATGGAAAACGATATTGCTTTTTGCGTATGACGAGGATCAAAGTCATAATCAAAAATATATAAGTTTAAACTATTTGTTTTTATGCCCAAAAATATAATCTTTATAACAAAATACTTTGTGTATCATTCGATAACGATCTAATAATACCGCATTGTAGATCTTTTAAATGAAGTACAACCACCACTTCGATATATTTCATGTTCATTGTGCTTGTCATATTTATAATTTAATTGTTAAAAGTGGTCTTGATATATTTTCACCAAATAAAACTTGTCAAAAGAGTCATTGGAGTTATTCAGTAATAATAGGAAAAATAGAATTATAGAATTTAAAGAAATGTAAACAATTTAATTTGAGACCTAAATTCATGCCTAAGAGATTATTACACGGTGGAATTATACTTATTTATTTTTAAAAGAATGTTATAAGTATAAAGACCCCATAACACATGTTTCAAATGCGCATTGTAAGAACGTGATGTATATGTTAACCGACGAACATTGGAAATCAATTGGTGAACTTTTAAAAATTTTACACTGCAACTGTTGAATTTTCAGGATCTTATTACCCAACAGTTTGTAATGCTTTAGCTCATATAGCTGAAATTTCCTATTTACTTTATGGTTTAAAATCAAATGTGAAATATACAGATGCAGTTACAGTTATGTTTGAAAAGTTTAAAAAATATTTTTTTCCTATTCCTGATGTTTATTGTATTGGTGCAGTCTTAAATCCTTCTATTAAAAAAGTAGATTGTCATAATTTAATATTTAGTTTATATACTTATATGGAAATAGGTCAAAATGTAAACTTCATCTTCATTTGATTGCATAAGTAAACTTGATACTAATTTAACTACATTATATGAATATTATGCTACATTACATGATAACACCAACTCGCTACTAATATTCCTTCTAGTTCGTTCTGTATACACTGCAGGATTCAATGATGATGACGATGAAGAAGAGTCTTTAGACATATGGAGCACTTTTACAACACAACCAACCACAAGCCGATCTCATGCGATGAGATGCAATTTTATTTGCAAAAGCCAATGAGTCAAGAAAATTTTGACCCTTTACAACGTGGCAGGATAACAAAAGGCAATTCCTGCACTTGGCAATGGCCCGGATGTTCTTTATGTGTCGATCTCAACAGTGGCTTCTGAAAGTGCATTTAGCCAAGCACGAGATCAATTAGGAGACACACGTCACTCATTGGGTGGAAACACATTAAAAGTGTTAGTCCGCATGGATCGGATCGATCGTAGAGAAGAAATCAAGGATGCGAGACGTTAATTCTCCTAAGATGAAGAAATAGGCAATATTTTGGAAGGCGGAGGCGGATCGAATTAATACTCCAGATTTAGAGGCTATGGAGCATAACCAATTCAATCAACCTATAGATTACGAAGAACTTGCAAAAAGGATGCATAATATGTAAATAAAATTATTATTACTTCATTATGTACTCTTATTAACATTATGAAAGTTCAAAAGTTAACATCTTATCATTAGTTTTAATTTTACTATCTATTTAGTTGTTAATTTGTTATTACTTATTTGTTAACTTATATCTACTAATCTAATAAATTAATAAAAGTATAATTACAAATTTACAATATAAAGTTATAAACTATAAAGTATAAAGTTATAAACTATAAAATAAAAAGTTAACTTTAAAGTTTCAATTTTAATATATACAACTAAATTATATATTATATTATTATATTACATATTTAAATTGAATTTAGTTTATATTATAGAAAATAAATACTAGAAATAAAAATAGAACCGACGGTTGACTGCTCACCCTTAACCGCACGCCAACTCGAATCAGAACTAACCGACCGGTTGGTCTTCAGAGTCCAGAAATCGACCAGAATCGTCCGAACCGGTTAAACCCTAGCGGCTACCGGCCCGACCGTCAGCCCTTAGCCACATTTAGCATAGATGCTGAGAGAAAGTCAACCAGAACCTATACACCTTTAGCCGAACCCATAACCCAAGTGTATGAGAAGCTGAAAGCCGCAGGAATACTCCAACAATTCTCTAAATACCCCTGTGCCTACTTCCCGGTGGCACGATAAAACCAAACATCAGGCATACCACTGTGTCGGCGGGCACGACATCGAAAATTGCTATACACTCAAGGACAAAATAGAGGAGTTAATCAAAGAGGAGTCATTCAGCGGAGGAGGCCTCCCAACGAAAGTACAATGAACCCCAAAGGAAGAGAGTGTTCTCGGCCGTAACTCGCTCCGCTGAATCACTATTTATCCAAGCATGCACCACGCAGGTCAAAAGAAGGAGATACCGATAGCAGAGCATGAAGACTCAACACCATGATGCATAGCAAGAAGGCGCGATTGGTTGGATTTGCACTTGTTCGGTCCGCCAGAGTCTTGGATAAGAAAGAGCAATTTAGTTTAGCGTAATAATTTAAGACTCATATTTAAGTTTTCATAATGTTTTGCTTAAGTTTTCATGTAATCGAACTACGCTCGACCGATTCCTTGGCGGATACGTAGGCGCCATATCGGCCTGGCCCCACCTTTAGAATTTTACCCACCCCGCTTGTAATGAACTACGCCATGACCGATTCCTCACGGAGATACGTAGCGCCTAAATCGGCTTCTGCATACACCATTAGGAAACTTTCTCTTCGTTTTGAAAATAACGAGAATACACATAATATACAAGCAACTCCATTGAGACCCACTTTAGGCCAAACGCCCTTTGCATATTCAAAACTGGGACAAGATAGGAAACTGCATGGGTTGCAGTCCGCAGTGCCGTGCACGCAGATATCAAGGAACAAGGCGGTGAAGTCAACACGACCGACTTCCCAAACTCACAAGTTTTCTTTGAGCGCAGGTCCTCCATATTAGCATAAGCAGAAAGAAGCAGCCGAGGCAGAGGATACGACAACAATCCAAAGTTCAAAGTCCGCAGCAGAAGCAGCAGAAGCAGAGAGGGGCATCGACAATCAACAGTCAGAATTCAAAATGCTTCAACAAAGTCTAGCGCATCAGCTCGGGCATAAAGTCAAATTTGCAACCCACGCACACAACAAAGGCATCATGGAAATTCGTCAGCTTTTAGCATGTCCGTGCAAGGACAACATCTCAGTATTCATCTGGCGTATCAGGGACGACATCTTTACCCATAGAATTGCACGTCTCATATATATTTATCATTTCGTTTAAACAGGTATACACTAATTTTTCTCAAACTTAGCTTGCAGGAGCATTTATTCTACAGGAGCAGCAGCAATACGTCTAGGCAACGACGTCAGCAGTAATACGTCCAGGCAACGAAGTTATCAATATTGCGTTTACACAACGACGCCAGAAGCAATACGTCCAGGCAACGACATCATCAGCATTGCGTCTATGCAACGACGCCAGCAGCAGTACGTCTAGGCAACGACGTCATCAGCATTGCGTCTATGCAACGATGCCAGCAGCAATACGTCTAGGCAACGACGTCAGCGTCAACATATCCAAGCAACGACGTCATCAGCATTGCGTCAACGCAACGACGCCAGCAGCAATACGTCTAGGCAACAATGTCAGCAGCAATACGTCCAGGAAACGATGTCATCAGCATTGCGTCTATGCAACGACGCCAGCAGCAATACGTCCAGGCAACGACGTCATCAACATTGCATCTACGCAACGACGCCAAAGAAGAATACGCCCAGCAACGACGCCATCGCGAATACGCCCAGGCAACGACGCCAAGATCAACACGCCCAGTGCAACGACGCCATCGCGATTGCATCTACGCAACGACGCCAAGAAGAACATCGCCCAGTGCAACGACGCCATCGGCAGGCTCACGCAACGACGCCAACCTCACGACGTCTAGTCAACGACGTCCAGGCAACGACGTCATCAGCATTGCATCTACGCAACGACGCCAAGAAGAACACGCCCAGTGCAACGACGCCATCAAGAACACGCCCAGTAACGACGCCACCAAAGATTGCGCTCACGCAACGACGCCGCAAAGAATACGCCTAGACAACGACGCCGCAGAATACTTCCAGAAATGACATCATCGCATTGCGCCTCACGCAACGACGCCGTATAATATGTCCAGCAACGACGCCATCAACATTGGCTCACGCAACGACGCCAAAGAAGAATACGCCCGTGCAACGACGCCATCGCGAATACGCCCAGTGCAACGACGCCAAGATCAACACGCCCAGGCAACGACGCCATCGTGTTATACCCTCGATTCTCGTGGTATGTATGCGAGGACGCACGCACGAGAGCACGTAAAAAAATTGGAAAGGAAGAAAGAGTGATTCTTCCACTAAAAAGTTTCCGCTTTTGTAAGGAAAATGTTCGTCATGGAATCGTTCCCGTGATTTGGAATTTGGGCTTTTAGATTATATTAGAATTTTGGAATTTTATTTTCTGAATGGTCACGTGGGCCCACGGAGAAATTTACTGCTGGGGCCCACTTTGTTTTCGAGATTTTGGCCATTGTGGATATTTTTCTAAGACGCTGAGGGCCAATAGGAGGGTGACAAGTGTCACCCCGCCTGGTGGCTCGCCGAATGACATTTGTGCACAACACCCTGCTAGAGTCGCCGACTAAACGCTTTACATAACTTGCGGCGGAAAATTCCGCTATGTCGCTTTGTATTTTTGCGGATTTTTCCGAGAGACGAAACCTTTGACTAACGAGGGTTGTCACCCTCATTGACGGTTTGGAGGCGCTGGCCACGCTGGCCTCGCCGATTGGCCCTCAAGTGTGCCTTGCTTTGTGGCTTGTTTCATGGAGTGTTTCATGGAGTAGGGTTTAGGGTGCACTTGGCTTAATCTTGCCCTTACACTTGCTATACACTTGAAGGATCTCGCCCTCGTTGGCCTTTGGTTTTGCTATAAATACCCCCTAAGTGTGAAGACTTCATCCATTCCAAAACTTCCAAGTCTTGAAACCCTCTCCTCCCCTTTGTGAGCTCTTAGCCGAGAGCCTTCCCTCCCCTTTTCGTGGCCTTTGGCCGAGGGGTTCCCTTCCCTTTCATGCACTGGGTACCCCCTAGCCTAGTTGTTTTCAGATAATACCCTCTCCTCGTGGTATTGAAATACTTCTCCTAGTATTGCTATAATGCCCAAAATACCTTAGCCTTGTACCTTGTAGTATTCCAAAGATACCTCTATACGTAGAGTCCTAAATACTACCTTTGTCCTTTTAGTCTCAAACCGAAACCCTAAGGAAATCTTCATAGTTGGTCAAGTATTTGAGTGTAAGTTGGTTAGAACTTCTAAGGGTTGTTTGGAGCGCACTGAGTAGGAGCTAAACCTTGCTCAGATCGACATTATCACTTGGATAATTTTGGGCTTATCGAGGTAATTATCTTGTCCTCTATTGTAATTGGAAATTACATGTTTGTTAGAATATATAGTTGAAGTATACTATATATGGAACTATACTTAGTATTCGCAATGTCTTTTGACTTAAGCCCAAGAATAAAGAATCAATCAATCAGATTTACATAGGATCAGACAGCAGTAGACTTGTGTAAGATTATCGAGTAGAATTGTACACGCCCGTTAGACGTAAACCCCCGGTTGGCTTGCAGCCTCGCAGAGGAGATTTACGCCACATGCGTGAGTGTGGCCAATGTTCTCAGAAGATAGAAACTTGTGTTTTGGGGTTAATAGACGTTTGTGACCTTTATAGTGAAAGTACTAAGAGTAGCGTATTCTACTCGAGGAGTGGAAAGGGCTAGTGCGTTGTAGTACTTGGAGCATTTTGCTTATCGTCGATAAATCGTCGAGGTATGTGAACCTCTTCCTATCTTTTCTAGCATGATTGTCAGGAACTATGTAGTACTGCAGACGCATACGCTAAGTGATTTGGTTGGTTTAAAACATGGTGTTATAATAGCTTTACGGGAAGTTAGTTATAACGACCTTATGTAGTGAAAATGGTTTATCGATGTTAGAAGTTAAGAGACTTGATCTTATAAGATAAGAGACTTAACTTATTTGTTTTAATGTGGATGTTTGTGTGAAACCTCATTCGTGAGTAATGAGTACTTGGTTTTTAAAGGGATAATGTTTTACCGATTTCGAATCGTAATGTATCGGCAGCACTCATCGCAATAAGTAATAAAGGAAAATGTATTGAATAATGATGTGTTGTATTAAAACCAAGAGAAACCTCCATCCGCATAAGCTAAGATGAGACAAAATGATATTACATTTTCTAGATCACGGTCACTGTAATAAGATCATTATAAACAAGAATAAACTACTCACATATATGACATATGTTACTCAATTGTTTTAAAAGAGATTAAGACTATGAGTTATGAAACCTTTCTAAAATAAGTGACTTGAGCATTTGAAAACGGTAAGCTTGAGTAATCAAACTAGGCAAACCGAACTTAGGAAAAGAATGTTGTTACTTGATTTTGAAAAGGAATGGGTTGGTCATTCTAATACTACGTATAGGTGACTTTTATAAAAGTAATGGATCTCTTTAAAAGAACTTAACGATGTAGTACTGGGGTTAAAAACCCGACTTTGGCATAAAATGAAAGTACTTTGAGTCATGTGAAACTTGCCTATGCTTGTTGTTGTGAAACTTGCCTATGCTTGTTGTTGTGAAACTTGCCTATGCTTGTGATGATAGCCTTGTTGTGCAAGTGTGGTATTTCGTTACCGCTCTCGATGCAGGCCTACGACTTGTCGAGAACTTACTTGACGCGGCCGCGGTGATGGAGAATTCCACGTATGTTTCCATTTTGATTATCGCTCTTGTTGATGTCACATGGACATGTCTACACCGACGCAGATTCCGGCACGCGCCACGCGCCGTTGATTACCCGATATATTGTTATTGTGGTTACATGGACATGTCTACACCGAGGTAGAATTCCGGCACGTGGCTACGCGCAGGTTGATCACCCAAGATATTATTGTTGATGTCACGGACGGTCTACACCGAGGTAGAATTCCGGCACGTGGCCACGGGCATTGGTATTATTGTTGCATCATGGACATGCCTACACCGATGCGCAGACTCCGGCACGCGCCACGATGCGGAACATGATTGATGTTGTGGGCGTGAGACCCATAGTTATATTTGAGTGATGACTGAGGCGCGAGTCCCCGATCGACATGATCGCTTATGTTGTGAATCGTAGTTTGGTTATCATACATGTCTCCCGCTTTATATAGACTAGTATGATTTCATTACAAGATTTTTACAGCCACATACTTGGTACTGCCAGATCGACTCCTTCGGGCCGCGCTCATGCCGCAGTAGAGGTACATCGGCCGTGGATCCTCGCCTAGGATCTCGCTCATTGCTGGGAAGCTCCGCTTTCTCGAGGCTTATCTTTTGCATGTGTTCTCGAGTCAGGTTCTTGTACATTCGTGGTATGGCGGCCCCGCCCCGCCATAGTTGTTGTAAATCTTAGGTCCGTAGTAATCGCTGCAAGTGTGGTTTGTAAAAAGGATTAAACTGCTCGCTTTGTAAGAGTTGTATTTATATATGTTATTGGAAGGTAACCGCTGGGTTGGCCTGCTTTATGATCATATATCTTGTTTCTTGTTTAAAGTTTTATTTTCCGCCGGTTTTCTCTCGATGTCAGGTCACTAGGGTGCCCGATAAGGCACCAAGAACGGCCCCGGACGGTCGTTACAAAAGTGGTATCGGAGCGCTAATCCTCTGAAAGTTTCTACTGCATCGCGTGTCTAGTAGTCTTGATTATCGGCGTGTCGCACCACATCTATAATCGTGAGGCTGCAGGACATTTAGGATTGGTTTCATTCTTCTCATTCCGAGATCGTGCCTTAGAGTCAGGTTGTAAGTTGGACCCTCCGACGATCTCGCTTTTACCGCTATGCCTCCGCAAGGCAACCAGAGCCCTGGCGGCAAGACACCGAGGGTGCCGCTAGTGAGATACAGAGGAGTACGAGGCGCAGTTCTGGCCAAGACTGAGATAAGCTTCCGACGGCGAAGTTTCGCGACGCCGCCAAAGACCAAAGAGAGGTTAGAGCCGCAGCCGTGGTCGATGAGACTACAAGACTGAGCCTCCAGCACCACACCGGAGCAGTGAGACGGGTCACGCGAGATGGCTCCGATTATTGGCCGTGGTCAGGCCGATATGAGGACAGCCGACGCGCGCCTGGTTCAGAAGACCGCGTGCACCCGGTGAGCGAATAGTTGAGGCTACGGACTTTCTCGAGTTGTAGCCCGCCAGAGTTTTACGGGTCGAGGCTCGAGGATGATCCGCAGGAGTTCATTCGCAGCTAGCCGATCACGCGGTGATCAAGGCTTCAGAGACCGAGTCAGGACCTTTTGTTCGCATCGGCCGCGTGATACCGCAATCGATTGGTTTGATTCACGGAGCTTTCCGGGAGAGCATGCACCTCCAGCAGATGGGATGAGTTTTCGGGCTTTCTCACGCACTTCTTGCCTCCGCATTTATGAGGGCACGGCCGACGATTTTTGATGCTTAGACAGAGCGCGCGACGGTTCGGGAGTACAATGTGAGTTCGACTCATCGCCCAGACGCCCCAAATACAGTAGCTAGTATGGAGGATCGAGTGCACCGATATGTTACAGGCTCGATGATTACATGTCGAGGCATGTTCAGAGTAGCTCTTCACCGCATGGACATTGCCCGCACGCAGCTCACGCACCAGATGCGAGGCACGAGAGGTCGACGGAATGACCAAGATCAGCAGAAGAGGCGAACAACAGTGGTCCTTTGGTGACTTTCGAGGCGGACCGCCAAGAAGATACTAGTTTTGTACCTCCGCCAGCGAGTGGTCCTCCACAACCTTCAGAGTATTCGGAGCAGTCGTGGCTCCGGGTTCAGTTTCCGGAAGTAAGTGTTGGCGATGCGGTCACCCTACCCTCGGTGGTCGATGGTAGACCGCATTTCGGGAGTGTCGTGGTGCCAGGAGCTTGTTATTTTTGCGCGCAGGCCATTTTGCGAACTCGTCCACCAAGGGTAGCACGGATGTTACGACTCACCTACGGATCGCTGGTTCATCGCTTCTACATGCATGCGCAGTGCGTGCCTATGATTAGAGTGAGCGGTAGCTTCGTATATCCTTAACCCTCTAGAGTTTTGGTATGCTTGTTATGATGGTCTCATTATTATGTGCTATGTAAGAATAGAGGTGTGTTAATAATGATTTAGAAAACAGGATTAGTTGGGAGGATACCTATGGGTGAATTTTAAGTGTGAACCTTAGACTAATTCACGACTGAGACATTAGGGGTAAGGTCGTCTTGAGTTAAAGATTTAGTTTATGTTTGACCCTTTATCGAGTAGTAGTATACGTGGGATTTATTTGTGTGATAAGTCCGTGGGTAGTGTGAGACGGAAGTGGTAGCTTTCATGACGTGAATTAGTAAGATTGTTCCGGATCGGGAACAAGAGTTTGGCGCGTTGGGTCGGGTTGAGGACCATTTGCGGTCAACCCGTGAGTCTTAAGGTGGGGTCAGTTCTGGGTGGTCCCGCCAGTGGTAGGGTCACGAGGATGCTAGGCCCAAGTTTGTATGATCATCGTATGAGTTCGTGGACGCGTTCGACCGTAAGCGTTCGAAAGGCGGAATGGCCTTAAGGAAGTTCGAGGTTAGTAAGATGACCAAGTTTCGAGGTAGTGACTCAGATTTTTGGGAACGGAAGTAATGACCAAGTATGGTACGACCGAGAGTTCAAGTGTTCGAGAGGCACGACGAGTAAGGAAGGAAGAGAACGTGTGTTATTTCGCGCCAAGCCGCGTGGCTGACAACTCGTTGTGAGGAACTTCATCGATATCCGCTTGAGAAGGAACATTCGGACGAATGTTTCTAAGGAGGAGAATGTTATACCGTATTCTCGTGGTATGTATGCGAGGACGACGCACGAGCACGGCAGAAAAAATTGGAAAGGAAGAAAGAGTGATTCTTCCTAGTAAAAAGTTTCCGGTTTTTGTATGGAAATATGTTCGTTGAATGTAATTTGGTTCCAAGATTTGGATTTTTGGCTTCTTAGATTTTATTATAATTTTGGTATTTTATTTTCTGAATGGTCACGCTGGGCCCACGGAGAAATTTGCGGTTTTGTGGCCCACTTTGTTTTCGAGATTTTGGCCATTGTGGATATTTTTCTAAGACGTTGAGGGCCAATGGAGGGTGACAAGTGTCACCCCGCCAGTGGCTTCGCCGAATGACATTTGTGCACAACACCCTGCTAGAGTCGCCGACTAAACGCTTTACATAACTTGCGAAGGGAAAATTCCGCTATGTCGCTTTGTATTTTTGGATTTTTCCGAGAGACGAAACCTTGGACTAACGAGGTTGTCACCTCATTGACGCTTTGGAGCGGCCGCGCTGGTCGCCTTGGCCGATGGCCCTCAAGTGTGCCTTGCTTTGTGGCTTGTTTCATGAGTGTTTTGTGGAGTAGGGTTTAGGGTGCACTTGGCTTAATCTTGCCCTTACACTTGCTATACACTTGGAAGGATCTTGGCCCTTTGGTTTTGCTATAAATACCCCCCTAAGTGTGAAGACTTCATCCATTCCAAAAACTTCCAAGTCTTGAAACCCTCTCCTCCCCCTTTGTGAGCTCTTAGCCGAGAGCCTTCCCCCTCCCCCGTTTCGTGTGGCCGTTGGCCGAGGGGGTCCCCTTCCTCATGTGCTAGTGGTACCCCTGCCTAGTTGTTTTCATATAATACCCCTCCCTTGTGGTATTGAAATACTTCTCCTAGTATTGTTATAATGCCCAAAATACCTTAGCCTTGTACCTTGTAGTATTCCAAAGATACCTCTATACGTAGAGTCCGGAAATACTACCTTTTGTCCTTTTTAGTCTCAAACCGAAACCCTAAGGAAATCTTCATAGTTGGTTGAAGTATTTGAGTAGAAGTTGGTTAGAACTTCTAAGGGTTGTTTGGAGCGCACGGAGTAGGAGCTAAACCTTGCTCAGGATCGACACTATCACTTGGATAATTTTGGGCTTATCGAGGTAATTATCTTGTCCCTCTATTGTAATTGGAAATTACATGTTTGTTAGAATATATAGTTGAAGTATACTATATATGGAACTATACTTAGTATTCGGCAATGTCTTTTGACTTAAGCCCAAGAATAAAGAATCAATCGAATCAGATTTACATAGGGTGTATTGCAAGAGACTTGTGTAGTAATCGAGTAGAATTGTACACGTCCGGTTAGACGTGTAAACCCTCGTTGGCTTGGTAGCCACTCGTTAGAGAGGAGATTTACGCTGCATGTGAGGTGTCACAATTTTCGTAGAAGATAGAAACTTGTGTTTTGGGGTTAATAGACGTTTGTGACCTTTATAGGTGAAAGTACTAAGAGTAGCGTATTCTACTCGAGAGTGGAAAGTGGCTAGTGCGTTGTAGTACTGGAGCATTTTGCTTATCGTCGATAAATCGTCGCGAGGTATGTGAACCTCTTCCTATCTTTTCTAGCATGATTGTGTGAACTATGTAGTACGGTGACGCATACGTGCTAAGTGATTTGGTTGGTTTAAAACATAGGGTGTTATAATAGCTTTATGGGAAGTTAGTTATAACGACCTTACGTAGTGAAAATGGTTTATCGATGTTAGAAGTTAAGAGACTTGATCTTATAAGATAAGAGACTTAACTTATTTGTTTTAATGTGGATGTTTGTGTGAAACCTCATTCGTGAGTAATGAGTACTTGGTTTTTAAAGGGATAATGTTTTACCGATTTCGAATCGAACGTGTATCGGCAGCACCATTGCAGCGTTAATAAAGGAAAATGTATTGAATAATGATGTGTTGTATTAAAACCAGAGAAACCTCCATCCGCATAGAAGCTAAGACGACAAAATGATATTACATTTTCTAGATCATGGTCACTGTAATAAGATCGTTATAAACAAGAATAAACTACTCACATATATGACATATGTTACTCAATTGTTTTAAAAGAGATTAAGACTATGAGTTATGAAACCTTTCTAAAATAAGTGACTGAGCATTTGAAAATGACGGAAGCTTGAGTAATCAAACTAGGCAAACCGAACTTAGGAAAAGAATGTTGTTACTTGATTTTGAAAAGGAACGGGTTGGTCATTCTAATACTACGGGTATAGGGTGACTTTTATAAAAGTAATGGATCTCTTTTAAAAGAACTTAACGTATGTAGTACTGGGGTTAAAAACCCGACTTTGGCATAAAATGAAAGTACTTTGAGTTGTGTGAAACTTGCCTATGCTTGTTGTTGTGAAACTTGCCTATGCTTGTTGTGAAACTTGCCTATGCTTGTGATGATAGCCTTTGTTGTGCAAGTGTGGTATTTCGTATTACCGCTGCGTCTCGATAGAGGCCATCGACTTGTCGAGAACTTACTTGGACGTCTTGCGGTGATGGAGAATTCCACGGGTATGTTTCCATTTTGATTATCGTCTTGTTGTTGATGTCACATGGACATGTCTACACCGATGCAAGATTCTCGGCACGCGGCACGTGCGGGTTGATTACCCGATATATTGTTATTGTGGTTACATGGACATGTCTACACCGAGGTAGAATTCCGGGCGTGGCTACGCGGCGTGGTTGATCACCCAAAGATATTATTGTTGATGTCACGGACGTGTCTACACCGAGGTAGAATTCCGGCACGCGCCAGGGCATTGGTATTATTGTTGCATCATGGACATGTCTACACCGATGCAGACTCCGGCATGCGCGCCATGATGCGAACATGATTGATGTTGTGGGCGTGAGACCCATAGTTATATTTGAGTGATGACTGGCGTGAGTCCTCGATCGACATGATCGCTTTATGTTGTGAATCGTAGTTTGGTTATCATACATGTCTCCCGCTTTATATAGACTAGTATGATTTCATTACTGATTTTTACGCTTCACATACTTGGTACTGTCAGATCGACTCTCCTTGGGCCGCGTCATGCCGCAGTAGAGGTACATCGGCCGTGGATCCTCGCCTAGGATCTCGCCACGTTTGGGAAGCTCCGCTTCTCCGAGGCTTATCTTTTGGTATGTGTTCCCGAGTTGTAGGTTCTTGTACATTCGTGGGTATGGCGGCCCCCGCCATAGTTGTTGTAAATCTTAGAGGTCCGTAGTAATCGCTGCGGGTGGTTTGTAAAAAGGATTAAACTGTTCGTTTTGTAAGAGTTGTATTTATATATGTTATTGGAAGGTAACCGTTGGGTTGGCCTGTTTTATGATCATATATCTTGTTTCTTGTTTAAAGTTTTATTTTCCGCTGGTTTTCTCTGATGTTGTGTCACTAGGGTGCCCGGGATAAGGCACCAGTAACGGGCCCCGGGACGGGTCGTTACAATCAGCATTGCGTCTACGCAACGACGCCAGCAGCAATACGTCCAGGCAACGACGTTATCAGCATTACGTCCAAGCAAAGACGTCATCAGCATTATGTCTACGCAATGACGCCAGCAACAATACGTCTAGGCAACGACGTCAGCAGCAACACGTCTACGCAACGACACCATCATCAGCGCATCTACGTAACGACGCCAGCAACATTACGTCTATGCAACGACACCAGCAGCAACACGTCCAGGCAATGACGTTATCAGCATAACAAGTCCAAAAATGATGCCAGCAGCAATACGTCCAGGCAACGACGTCATCCGCATCACGTCTACACAACGACACCAGCAGCAACACGTCCAGTCAATGACGTTATCAGCACAACAAGTCCAAAAACGACGCCAAGTCCGAAAACGACGCATGACGCCAAGTCCGAAAATGACGTCATATGTCTGAAAACGACATCATCAGCATATCACATCTACGCAAGGACGATTTCTATACTCTCAAACTGCATTTCTTATTCATGTTTTATTATTCTGTCTTAGCAGTTATGCACTAACTCTTCCTTGAGCTTTAGTCTATAGGGACAGTTGCAACAAAGACAACATATCCGCATTCAGAATCGCAACACGTCTGTGCAAGGGCGAAATCACAGTATTTGCAGCAGGCATCACACTTTTGCGGGATAGCATTTTCTACTCACACAGTTACATTGCTTATAAATTCATGCGTTATCATTTTGCCTTAACAATTATGCACTAACCGTTTGTTTAAGTCTTAGCATGCAGGAGCAGGAGCACAACGTGGATTTTCTTACAAATAACCGGCAATTTGTTGGGGCCAACCTTCCCAAATGAACGCGTAAGCCGCCTCAGCGTCGGTCCACTCATCCCACATCACCATACACCCAGCAACATAAGTCGATACCGGTACACCCCAGGTTCAAACCAATTTATTTCTATTTTTTTTATTTCAACACACGGCCAGTTGTCGCCATAACTCGACACCGACAAATTTGAGTCCGCCACCGCCTCGTGTTTGGCCATGGTAGTCCGATGTCGCCATAACTCGACATCGATAAATTTTGAGTCCGCGCCACGCCTCAGTGTTTACATGGTAGCTCAAAGATGTCGCCATAAATCGACATCGACAGATTTTGAATTTTGCGTCAGCCTTGTCTTAATTGCCCAACATTTTTTAATTCTGAGGATCGAGGCAAAATTGGCTATAAGTCAACGTCTTTGTCCGAAGATTCTTCCATCATCTCCATACAAAGAGGGACAAGTTGTTGACACTCAATTTTGACCCTCTCGTACAGTCATTAACTATAAAATTACACTAATTTTGCAAAATAATGTTTTTTATAATTTTAATAATAAAATGCAGCAATAAAGCATTAATACATGCACAAACAAACAATTTAATAATGGCACCGCGTCTTACGTAGAATATTAAGCACTTAGAGTCTCGCGTCCGCATTTATTAATTTTAAGCTCTGTCATAATTCTTAAATGATAATTAATAATAAATATGTCAATAAATAATTTAGCAATAACGTCGTGTCAAATAGCATAGTCACATTTATTAATACTCAAAATAATTTCATAATTATTGTAGCACCTAAAGTCATATTAAGATAATTTAAATACGCATAATAAATAAGTTTTAATAACGGCATCGCATTAATCACTAATTAAATAGTGCGCTCGTCTTTATTCTCTATAATAATTTAAACTCAAACATAGACTAATAAAGCACATAAATAATTTAATCACAATTTAAATAATCTAATTTACCATTAAATAATACACCCAAAACTAACACTTAAAACTAATACCCAATTAAAACTAGCCTAAACTAAAACTTAATTAAATTAATTCGCAGCCCATTTTGTTATTCCATAGCCCATTTGTTTCTAGCCCAAATGACCACTAACCCGACCCAACTCCCATTATTTACCTCATCTTCCCAAATAACCTAAAGCAAAACTCAAAAGCACCCTAAACCTAGCACAAATCCGAGCCGCCTCGGCACACCCCTCTCAAATCGGTTCAAATGCTTTAATCACGCCCAAATCTTCCAAAAATCGCAACAAATCAACCTCAAATCACATACCATAACAAGAATGATACAAGAATCAGTCCTTTAATATCAAGTTACCATAACCGAAATATACCATAATCTTACACCAAAATCTCACCTAAATCGGGCAAAAGACAGCAGTGAATCTTACCGAGATTAACAGCCCTAAAATCATCCAAATCAGTCCAAAATAATTGACCGAAATCATACCAATAGTTTACCAAATTTGGAGTTGAATGAAAACTATATAAGCCAACCAACTACACATGCAAATGGCATCCCTCCTTCAATGGAAAAATCCAGTAGTAAACACAGCATATACACCCAATAGAAACCCCAGAAAATCATAGCTCAGTTGGGGAAGCAGTCGGGTAGCAATCGGTTTTCCGCAGCAGAGGAACCCCATTAAGTATCCAGGGGAAGTAGCATCCAAAGGGGAATGGGCGTCAATTCGCGTCTTCAAACAACGATAGTCGAAACATATTCTTACACATGTATTTAGCAGCCCTCAACCTCAGTAAGCATCGGGAATTAAGGACGCAGCATCCAGAAAAATTAGCATGATAAGAGTAGGAAATCTGAATCAGTCAAGAACCAACAGTTTTCCTCTCTTTTCCTTTTTTCGCAAAGCTTTCTTTTCTTGTCTATCGCATGAACCGCATTCTCCGAGTGGATCGACGACTTGATACGTTGCCTCGGTCCGCTACCCGGAGAAGGTAAAACCATTACCCTTTCAGTCCTAGATTTCGTATAGACACTTATATGCGTAATGTGTGTTTCGGACTTCTCAAACATGTATTGATTATGTATCGAGTTGACGTCGACGTTTGCCTATGCTCCCTGAAATTAATCATAGAATCTGTTAGTTAATCGTCGTTGGCGATTGTGTTTTAATATGATTAGACCAGTGTTTGGCATTTATCGGGTATCTGCATGGATTGGTCGATTATGGTTTATGGATATGGAACCCCGCTTCGCTTTGCTTGTGCTTAAAAAATGTTAATATCAAATTTAAAATCTGTGTAGCCGATCGCTTCATGCGTTTGTCGCCCTCGCTTGATTGTAACTCGAATTTGTTAGAAGATAAGTTGTGGTTAGGACAGCCTTCAAGGTTATTCAATGTTACTTATGTTATAATGTGTTGTTGTCTTTCCATGCAATAGTTAAAACTTGGTTACATTTTCAATCTAAGTTCACTGTATTGGAAGCTGGAATGTGTTAATATCCTGTCTATTATCCTTTATTTTCTGACCTCCCCCCATGTTAGGCATACCTGTTTTTCTATTATAGTTATTGACATGCTACTGTGGTGACGCTGCCTTGCTTTTTTTTTTTTGTGTGCATTTGCCATAATCGATTTAATCATAACTGTTACACCCCGTAAGTTCAGGACAGGTGTAAGTGAAGGTACGTGTGGAACACAAGACTTGGAAATATGTACGAAAGGAAGAATTGTTTTTCCGACGGAAAATCTTCCGGACGTCGGAAAGGAAAAATGTTCGTTGTTGAGAATTGGATTCTCAAAATGCATTATTTAAAGAGTATGGAACTCTTAACTTTTTGGAAATTTATTTTGACGGATTTGGTCACGTGGGGCCCACCCGAGGAATTTTACGTTTATGGGCCACGAGGTTACGGAATTTTATGGACGAATGAGAGGGCGACACGTGGCACCCCCACATGGCTTGGTCGAAATTTGTACAAGGGTAAAATGGTCATTGACCACTTTGGAAGATAAGTCTTGCTAGCTTGAGTTTGTTGACCAAGTCAACTTGTCCACCTAGGCTTGATCCAAGTGAAACTCATCCTAGCCTCACATTTGTTTAAGTCATGACCCTCCATCAGGTTATAAGTATACTACTAGTGCAAGACAAGCTCATTTTACACTTAGAAAAATTAGAGAACCTTGTTGTCTTCACTACATGCTCTCGGGTTCACCTTGTATCCCACACAAAAAATTTATAGTTTTGATCCATTAGCCACAAGACTTTAACCCAATGTCCCTTAGGGTATTGTAAGGATATCTCAATAGAAAGATTTCGGAAAAAACGTATTTTTACGTTAGTCGCAAGGCGGAAACTAAGGGAGTTCTTCAACTTTGAAGTTGGAACTTGAAGATGGGTTCTTCATAGGCCTCTAAGGAGTGCTTGGAGCGGATTGGAACCTAAGGAAAGGAGCTAAGAATTGCTAAGGCGCGATTTTGGATCTTGGAAATTTTAAGGGCTTTGAAAGGTATAAATTTTGTCGTTTTAATAGTTAAGGCTTACTTATGATTGTAGCTATGGTTATTAGCAAGCATGAGATATATAGTATGAGTATTGATAAGGATATTGGTTATTGGAACCCTAATCCGAAATCTAGCATGTTTAACTTTAAGATTTCAATTTAGTTGATTATTAGTCTAAGCGCCGCATGTTGTATAAAGAAGGAAATTGTAGTTGTTGAAGTTGTTTAGACTATATAACATGTTAGACCTTAGAACTTGGAATTGGAAAAGGATTGGAAAGGACTTAGTGCTATGGAAGTTGGCCGAGAATTGGCTAGTGCCTTAGGCTATTTCGTATGAATTGGGGCGGAATTTTACACGATAAGAGGCGTGTAATCCCCTTTGTTTGATTGTTGTTTGGAGCCTTAAATGTGGCATGTTGGTTATTGTATTCGCCTTGAAAAAGGTGGCAAAGTGAGTAGAAACAAAGGAAGTGTTGCGATTTTCCGTAGAATTAGAGACTAAATACTTAGTATTATTCTACATAGAGACTAGAAGTTGATAGCCTTGTTGTGACCATTATAGGTTGACACTTCTACGCACGTGTATTCGGCTTAGCTTGTGGATTTAGAAAAGGTATGTGAACTATCTCCTCTTCTAGCATGATTCCTTAGAATAAAGAAAGTAAGTTCTACTCCTCGAATGATCCATTCCTTGCTTGTATTTGGATTGCCTAAGATAGAATTTGTTCTATGTACTTGGGTGTACTTTGATGTTTTAATTGTAAGTAGTATAATCCATTTCCTTAGGAAGTTTGGATTCTTAAAAGTGAAGGTATTTTTCTTAAAGTACATAGAGACTTGAAAAGGAAGTGGTTTTCCAAATCTTTTGACTAATGCCTTAGTTCTAAAACCTAAAGGTCATTATAATGACTTTAGAGTCAAAGGAGTGATTTACTTATTTGATTTAAAAGAGGAGAAATGACATGATTTAAGAGAAGTAACTTGCGTTAAGGGTGAAGTTACTTGAGGTTTAAAAGTAGAAGAAAACTTGTTTTCTAACTAGTAAGAGACTTGAAGTATTTTGAAAGTTAAGAACTTGATTTGTAAGTATGTGATACTTGGTTTTAATAGTATAAGTCTCTTGGTTATCAAGGAATGGATATTTAAAACCATAAAGGGTTATAACGGCTTTATGGAAAGTTGGTTATAACGGCTTTATGGAAGGTTTAGAAAGTTGTCTATTTTGATTAAATCGGCATAAGTTGCCTAGATTGTGAAAATTTGGAGTTACTTGATTTCAAGCTTTGAAATGAGTTTTCTAAAAGTGTAGTAACTTACTTTGAAAAATAGACACGCCTTGATACTACGGGTGTTAGTATCTTGGGGCTTTACATAGAAATGAGTCTTTTATAAAAGAATGTACGTATGTAGTACTTTGGCTTGATAAATTGAGAATTTGTCTAAAGTGTGCCTTGATAAGTACTTTGACTTGTTAAAAGAGAATTATTCTATGTATGCCTTGATTAGTACTTTGGCTTGATAAATTGAGAATTTGTCTAAGTGTGCCTTAATAAGTACTTTGACTTGTTAAAAGAGAATTATTCTATGTATGCCTTGATTAGTACTTTGGCTTGATAAATTGAGAATTTGTCTAAGTGTGCCTTAATAAGTACTTTGACTTGTTAAAAGAGAATTATTCTATGTATGCCTTGATTAGTACTTTGGCTTGATAAATTGAGAATTTGTCTAAGTGTGCCTTAATAAGTACTTTGACTTGTTAAAAGAGAATTATTCTATGTATGCCTTGATTTGTACTTTGGCTTGTTAAATGAGAATTTATTCTATTTGTGCCCGGATAAGTACTTTGGCTTGTTAAATGAGAATTTATTCTACTTGTGCCCTGATAAGTACTTTGGCTTGGTTAATTTAGAACTTGCCTATATGTGCTGGTAATAGCCTTTGAGTGCAAGTACTATGTTTAATTACGTTGTCGCGACTCTCGTTGAAGCGGTGTACCGTTGTAAGTTACTTCGACGCACCGATGTGATGTGGGATTCCACCGTATGCTTCCGTTATTTGTAGTACTTGGGTTAAATTCTGATTCTTTTATAAAAGACACGGTGGTGCTTATGTCTTGTTTGATGGTCGGTCGAGATAGGGTAAGAGTATATGCGGCGTGGTACACCCCAAGATGCTATACCACCCGCTTTACCACCTTCTCCGTGGTAGAGTATATGTGAGGGTAAACCCCAAGACGCTATACCACCCGCTTTACCACCTTCTCCGAGTAGAGTGTATGTGAAGTGGTACACCCCAAGACGTTATACCACCTGCTTTACCACCTTCTCCAGTGGTAGTATATGTGAGGGGTAAACCCCCAAGATGCTATACCACCTGTTTTACCACCTTCTCCAGGGTAGAGTATATGTGAGGGGTACACCCCCAAGATGCTATACCACCTGCTTTACCACCTTCTCCAGGGTAAGAGTATAAGTGAGGGGTAAACCCCCAAGATGTTATACCACCGCGGACTTGGTGTTCATGTATGCCTATTGGTGTTGTACTATATCATGGATCGGCGGTGAGGAAAGATTCCACGCATGATTGATGTTATGGCGTGAGACCCATGGTTATATTTGAGTAATGACTCAGGGCCTGCGTCCCGACTTGATGTATCGCTATGTATTATGTATCGTAGGTTGGCTATCATACATGTCTCCCGCTTGTTTAGATCGTTATGATTTTATTACAGCATTTCTCGCTCACATACTTGTACATTCTTCATCGACCTCCTTGAGGCCGTTCATGCCGCGCAGTTTAGGTACGCTGTTCGGTGATCGGCAGCGTAGGATCCTGCTCGTGGTTTTGGATAGCTCCTGCTCGTGAGTTTATCTTTTGGTATATATCCTTCAGATGTGCTTTGTACGCTGGTACTGGTGGTCTTGTCCGTCATAGTTCGAGATAACTCTTGAGGTCCGTATTCATATGTGGATCGACTCGTATGTTGTTGTGTCGTTGTTTATGTATATATGGCAGCCTTGTCGGCTTTGCCCTTGCACGCACGCTTATTTTTAAAAAAAAAAAAATGAGTCATTACTAATTTCCGCAATGTACTTAGTTAAGGTAGAAGGCGGTGCCAGTGTAGGGCATCACCACGCCCGGGTTCGGGGTGTGACAGAGTGGTATCGAGCGCGATCCTGAATGTCTACGCACCGTGTCTAGTAGAGTCTTGCTTATCGGTGTTGCGCGCCACACCCATAAACAGAGGCTACAGACATTTAGGAGTTGGTTTCTATTCTTCTCACTCCGAGATCGTACATGAGTAGTGTTAGTAAGATGATTCCTCTCGACGTATTTTTGTGTTACACTATGCCTCCGCGAGGGCAACAGCCGCCGAAGGCGGCAAGGAGTAGCAGAACTACTAGTCGACTCAGAGTTGATAGGGCTCGTGCCTGTGGTATACCGGATGTTGTTCCACAATGCAAGTTCTTCTCGCGAGTTTTGAGACCCCAAAGACTGTGAGCCTCTGATTTCGCTAGGAGAAGACTTTAGTGGTCATGAGAGAAGCGATTATGTTATTGACCAAGTTAGCGGCTACAGCTTCCACAAAGAGGAGTTGGTCGGCCAAGACAGCAGTGTGTACAGAGGAAGAGGCCATGAGATCAGAAGAGGCTAGACCGGTTGGTTATCCGGTGAGTTTTGGACGAGCCGCCTCAAGAGAGTGAGGTATTCGTCCCACCTACCCAAGACATACCCCGCAGCTCACGGTGGGAGATTTGACCCCACAAGGTATTTAGGAGCGGTCCAAGCTCCCGGTCGAGGTTCTCAGAGGAGCAGAGGACCTTTCTGTCGAGGCCACCTATTCCTCGCAGTATCGATGTGGTAAGCATCATTCGGGAAATTCCGCATGACACAGATGGTTGTTACTATTGTGGCCGTCCGCCACAAGAAGTGGGAATGCCCTTAGAAGGAGCACCGGTAGGGTGGCTCACCTGAGGCCTGTGAGTTGGTTCCCTTCCTCCGCACTGCGTCCCCCGAGGCGGTGTTCGGATGTCACCACCGTGGTAGAGGTCGGGGAGTTTATAGTTCGCGGTCCTTCGAACCGCATAGATGACGTGACTCATCGGACAGATCGTGAGGCGACATCGCACGGGGTACAGTGCATATTTCGACTCTTTGAATCATACGTGCTTTGATAGATTCGATTTTGCCCTAGCATATATGTTTTCCTTGTGTTGCTAGCGCTATAAGTGATAGTTCTGCAGGTAGGAATACTTTGATTACTAAGGTGTGGAGTTAAGAATGTTGACAAGAATGGTAAGTGAACCGAGACTATAGTTGTGTAGAGTTCACACGTAGTAATTGCCCCGACAGCTGTAAGACCAATAGGAAGATTATGCGGTAGAAATACTTGAACTATGTGACGAACCTCTAGTAATTAGGGATAGGGTAAGAAGTACCTTGAGATAAGAGAGAGATTTATTTCGTGCTAAGAACAAGAAGTTAAGTGTGACGATGAGTCGTTATAGACTCATTTCGTCAACAGATAGAATGGAATCCGGTGAATGTCAGATAGAAATGGTCCCGTTATGTGATAGGGTCCATATGATGACAGACACAAGTTGAGTTAATCGTTATACGAGTTCGTGGACGTTGCTCCACCTAACTAGGTCGTAAGGACCGAGAAGAGCCTTAGCAGGAAATTCAAGTAGCAAAATGGCCAGGTTGGTTAGTAACTCCAAGGATTGGGGAACAGAAACAGAATTTGAGATTTTGTACGTACACTAGATGAGTTTGAAAGTACGAGGAAGTATGACAAGTAAGGAAAGAAAGGAACCTCTAGGGATCCCGTGTTTGGGAAGACTGTAACCTTTGGGTTTTGTGAGAAGGGACCACGGACGGTAGGTCCATTATTATGTTTACGTATGTTATATGGTGGCCATGTGTGACATCGTTGGTCTTGTGCAGTTTTGATTGATAGGCACAGTATAGAGTTTATGCCGGAGTTTGTATAGCTTGACAACCGACTAAGAACATTCGGGGACGAATGTTTCTAAGGGGGGAAGAATGTTACACCCCGTAAGTTCAGGACAGGTGTAAGTGAAGGTACGTGTGGAACACAAGACTTGGAAATATGTACGAAAGGAAGAATTGTTTTTCCGACGGAAAATCTTCCGGACATCGGAAAGGAAAAATGTTCGTTGTTGAGAATTGGATTCTCAAAATGCATTATTTGAAGAGTATGGAACTCTTAACTTTTTGGAAATTTATTTTGACGGATTTGGTCACGTGGGGCCCACCCGAGGAATTTTACGTTTTGCGGGGCCCACGAGGGTTACGGAATTTTATGGACGAATGAGAGGGCGACACGTGGCACCCCCACATGGCTTGGTCGAAATTTGTACAAGGGTAATATGGTCATTGACCACTTTGGAAGATAAGTCTTGCTAGCTTGAGTTTGTTGACCAAGTCAACTTGTCCACCTAGGCTTGATCCAAGTGAAACTCATCCTAGCCTCACATTTGTTTAAGTCATGACCTCCATCAGTGTTATAAGTATACTACTAGTGCAAGACAAGCTCATTTTACACTTAGAAAAATTAGAGAACCTTGTTGTCTTCACTACGCTCTCCTGTTCACCTTGTATCCCACACAAAAATTTTATAGTTTTGATCCATTAGCCACAAGACTTTAACCCAATGTCCCTTAGGGTATTGTAAGGATATCTCAATAGAAAGATTTCGGAAAAAACGTATTTTTACGTTAGTCGCAAGGCGGAAACTAAGGGAGTTCTTCAACTTTGAAGTTGGAACTTGAAGATGGGTTCTTCATAGGCCTCTAAGGAGTGCTTGGAGCGGATTGGAACCTAAGGAAAGGAGCTAAGAATTGCTAAGGCGCGATTTTGGATCTTGGAAATTTTAAGGGCTTTGAAAGGCATAAATTTTGTCGTTTTAATAGTTAAGGCTTACTTATGATTGTAGCTATGGTTATTAGCAAGCATGAGATATATAGTATGAGTATTGATAAGGATATTGGTTATTGGAACCCTAATCCGAAATCTAGCATGTTTAACTTTAATATTTCAATTCTAGTTGATTATTAGTCTAAGCGTCGCATGTTGTATAAAGAAGGAAATTGTAGTTGTTGAAGTTGTTTAGACTATATAACATGTTAGACCTTAGAACTTGGAATTGGAAAAGGATTGGAAAGGACTTAGTGTTGCTATGGAAGTTGGCCGAGAATTGGCTAGTGTGCCTTATGCTATTTCGTATGAATTGTGGGGCGGAATTTTACACGTATAGTAGGCGTGTAATCCCCTTTGTTTGATTGTTGTTTGGAGCCTTAAATGTGGCATGTTGGTTATTGTATTCGGCCTTGAAAAAGGTGGCAAAGTGAGTAGAAACAAAGGAAGTGCTGCCCGATTTTCCGTAGAATTAGAGACTAAATACTTAGTATTATTCTACATAGAGACTAGAAGTTGATAGCCTTGTTGTGACCATTATAGGTTGACACTTCTACGTACGGTGTATTCGGCTTAGCTTGTGGATTTAGCCGAAAAGGTATGTGAACTATCTCCTCTTCTAGCATGATTCCTTAGAATAAAGAAAGTAAGTTCTACTCCTTGAATGATCCATTCCTTGCTTGTATTTGGATTGCCTAAGATAGAATTTGTTCTATGTACTTCCTTGGGTGTACTTTGATGTTTTAATTGTAAGTAGTATAATCCATTTCCTTAGGGAAGTTTGGATTATTAAAAGTGAAGGTATTTTTCTTAAAGTACATAGAGACTTGAAAAAAGAAGTGGTTTTCCAAATCTTTTGACTAATGCCTTAGTTCTAAAACCTAAAGGTCATTATAATGACTTTAGGGGAGTCAAAGGAGTGATTTACTTATTTGATTTAAAAGAGGAGAAATGACATGATTTAAGAGAAGTAACTCAAGTAAGGGTGAAGTTACTTGAGGTTTAAAAAATAGAAGAAAACTTGTTTTCTAACTAGTAAGAGACTTGAAGTATTTTGAAAGTTAAGAACTTGATTTGTAAGTATGTGATACTTGGTTTTAATAGTATAAGTCTCTTGGTTATCAAGGAATGGATACTTAAAACCAAAGGGTTATAACGGCTTTATGGGAAGTTGGTTATAACGGCTTTATGGAAGGTTTAGAAAGTTGTCTATTTTGATTAAATCGGCATAAGTTGCCTAGATTGTGAAAATTTGGAGTTACTTGATTTCAAGCTTTGAAATGAGTTTTCTAAAAGTGTAGTAACTTACTTTGAAAAATAGACACGCTGATACTACGTGTTAGTATCTTGGGGCTTTACATAGAAAGGAGTCTTTTATAAAAGAATGTACGTATGTAGTACTTTGGCTTGATAAATTGAGAATTTGTCTAAAGTGTGCCTTGATAAGTACTTTGACTTGTTAAAAGAGAATTATTCTATGTATGCCTTGATTAGTACTTTGGCTTGATAAATTGAGAATTTGTCTAAGTGTGCCTTAATAAGTACTTTGACTTGTTAAAAGAGAATTATTCTATGTATGCCTTGATTAGTACTTTGGCTTGATAAATTGAGAATTTGTCTAAGTGTGCCTTAATAAGTACTTTGACTTGTTAAAAGAGAATTATTCTATGTATGCCTTGATTAGTACTTTGGCTTGATAAATTGAGAATTTGTCTAAGTGTGCCTTAATAAGTACTTTGACTTGTTAAAAGAGAATTATTCTATGTATGCCTTGATTTGTACTTTGGCTTGTTAAATGAGAATTTATTCTATTTGTGCCCGGATAAGTACTTTGGCTTGTTAAATGAGAATTTATTCTACTTGTGCCCTGATAAGTACTTTGGCTTGGTTAATTTAGAACTTGCCTATATGTGCTGGTAATAGCCTTTGAGTGCAAGTACTATGTTTAATTACGTTGTCGCGACTCTCGGTTGAAGGGTCGGCTGTCTGGTTGTAAGTTACTGGGACGTACCGACAGTGATGTGGGATTCCACGGGTATGCTTCCGTTATTTGTAGTACTTGGGTTAAATTCCCGGATTCTTTTTATAAAAGACATGGTGCTTATGTCTTGTTTGATGGTCACGAGATAGGGTAAGAGTATATGTGAGGGGTACACCCCCAAGATGCTATACCACCTGTTTTACCACCTTCTCCAGGGTAGAGTATATGTGAGGGGTAAACCCCCAAGATGCTATACCACCTGTTTTACCACCTTCTCCAGGGTAGAGTATATGTGAGGGGTACACCCCCAAGATGCTATACCACCTGTTTTACCACCTTCTCCAGGGTAGAGTATATGTGAGGGGTACACCCCCAAGATGCTATACCACCTGTTTTACCACCTTCTCCAGGGTAGAGTATATGTGGTACACCCCAAGATGCTATACCACCGCTTTACCACCTTCTCCGTGGTAAGAGTATAAGTGAGGGTAAACCCCAAGATGCTATACCACCGGTGGGACTTGGTGTTCATGTATGCCTATTGGTGTTGTACTATATCATGGACTGCCGGCAGTGAGGAAAGATTCCACGGGCATGATTGATGTTATGGGCGTGAGACCCATGGTTATATTTGAGTAATGACTCCGAGAGCCTGCGTCCCTGACTTGATGTGACTGCTTATGTATTATGTACTGTAGGTTGGCTATCATACATGTCTCCTGCTTTGTTTAGACTGTTATGATTTTATTACGCATTTTCTTTACATACTTGGTACATTCTTCGCATCGACCTCCTTCGGCCGCGTTCACGCCGCAGTTTAGGTACGCTGTTCGGTGATCGGCAGCGTAGGATCCGCTCGTGGTTTTTGGATAGCTCCTCTGCTCGTGAGTTTATCTTTTGGTATATATCCTTCAAGATGTGCTTTGTACGCTGGGTACGGCGGTCTTGTCCCGTCATAGTTCAATATAACTCTTAGGTCCGTATTCATATGTGATGGACTCGTACGATGTTGTCATGCATTGTTTATGTATATATGGCAGCCTTGTCGGCTTTGCCCTTGCACGTACGTTTATTTTTTTTAAAAAAAAAAATGAGCTGTTACTAATTTCCGCAATATACTTAGTTGTTAAGGTAGAAGGGTGCCCAGGTAGGGCACCAGTCACGGGCCCGGGGTTCGGGGTGTGACAATAACTGACCTCTATGCCCATGTTATGCCCTCTTAAGGGATTTCCCCTAGCTAAAGTGATATGTTTGCATAGGCAGCCTAAGCTCCATAACTCTTAAACTCTTAAGAATCACGAGAGGATGAATAATTGTATCAATATGACATGGTAATGCTTCAATATACATGTTGGTGACTTTAGCTTGAGTATAGTTTCAAGTTTGGTCCTGTTTCTACAGCTGGATTTGTGTTCTTGCTTAGTCAGGGTGTTATTGATATGGCCTTAGTCTGAGTTGTAATGATTGTGTCTTTATTTGTTTGAGTTGAATATCTATGATATTGAGTTGTAACTCACACAATTTAACATTGATGGGATGTAAAAGAGGCTAAAGAAAAATATCAATTGTCTTGTTTGTTGATTGGTGTCCGACATGTCCTGAAACTTAAATTACTTCTATCCTCACATGATCTCTCTGATGTCTTTGTTTTCCCCACTGCTGGCCTGATTTGTTCAATTAAAGTATAGATGTGATGTGTTGATATTCCAGAATGTTGTTGGGTCTACTCTTTACTTTGAGGTTGTCTATTGGAATTGTAAGACCCATTTGTTTCATATCCTGTGTGGACTGTTTTCTTATGTGGTGCCACTACCAATCTGATGTGTTGTATCATGCTTATTATGTGCGTATTTCAAGACATAGCATGTTATGAAGTAATTTGATCATCTCTTCTTTAGTCTGCCTATTTCCAAAATAAAGTGTAACCCACATGTGTTGATCTCTTATGCCCAATACTTATTTACTATGTTCAATAAAATTGGAGCATATACTAATCCTTTTCTTTTTTCTTATTTTGTTACATGAAATGCATCGGAGCAAAAATGAAGAGTCTCATGGCGAGACTCATCACAAAGCTACAGCAAATGAAGACCCGCATCTATGTGCATTTCTCTATCCGCATTGGAATCCCAAAACCACCAGCGAAAAGACATCGCCTTCGTCGAGTCATTTATTAATTTATGTCTGCCTATTCATTATTTGTAAATTAATTGCCTAACATCACTCTACTAGCAGAACCTTTAGGACATTCAAGCTTTGAGTTGCCATTAAGAGGTAGTTTGGTACTAGAAACTCGTTTCTTCTAACTTAATTATTTTATGCTAGTTATACATTGCTTAAAGTTGCATTAAATAACCTAACGATTTTTTACTTGCATAACTCTTCACGTAGTTAAAATATCATTTAATTCTATAAACTCAATCATTAACATTCATATAGGAAAATTAGTTCCATTTACTATATAGATACCTTGCATGCTAGGGCCACTTCATAAATGCATAAATCATCTTTGCACATATAATAATACATTTTAGCTAGAACTAGCTTTATATATTTTAAAACAAATCTCACATTTTTAGGTTAGTAAAAAATACTTCCTATATCTTTTACTTAAACACTTTTCAAGACATATATTGCATCTCAGCATAATAATTACCATAGGTTTGAACGGACAACCTCAAGTTAGCGAATCTTTTAGGGTGCCTAACCCCTACCCTTTAGGATAATAAAGAACTCTTGCCCGGAATCTCACATAAGTTTCGCAGACCATTAAAATGGAGTTAATGTTTACTTTAAACTAGTTAACATTTAGGTGTCCTAATTCACCCAAACTAATTAGGTGGCGACTCCGCAAACCCTAGCAACCCTTTTAGCATTTAGCACCTCTTTGAGCACCTCTTTTAGCACCCCCTTTAGCATTAACCCTACTTTAACCTTTTAGCACCTTTTACACCCTTTTAAGCACTTTTAATATTCTAGCACATTTTAAGCACTTTTTTTAACATTTAGCATTTTATTGTTTATTTTCTAACATTTTCTAAGCAGGAGTTAAATTAAGTCGCGGTCGGAAAAGGGTGTGACAGATAGTTGTTCGAAACAAAGCACATCTTGTTGCTCAAGGTTACACACAGGTTGAGGGAATTGACTACGACGAAACCTTCGCACTTGTGGCTAGGATTGACTTGATGAGACTGCTACTTGCTTTTGCTTGCTACCTTAAAATTACCTTGCATCAAATGGATGTTAAATGAGCATTTCTCAATGGCTATTTGGACAAGGAGGTTTACGTTAAACAACCAAAAGGTTTTGAGGATCCGCACCATCCACATTTTGTATACAAGCTTTAAAAAGTTTTGTATGGGTTAAAACAAGCTCCTCGTGCATGGTATGATCGTCTAACAAACTTTCTTATAGAATTTGGTTTCATCAGTGGAAAAGCTGATAGAACATTGTTCATCAAAAGACATGGTGTAGATATTATGATTTCCCAAATCTATGTTGATGGCATTATCTTTGGTTCAACCTCTAGAACTTATCTATAGTCATTCATTGAAGCAATGTCGACAACATTTGAGATGAGCATGATTGGAGAAACTAACTTTTTTCTTAGGCTTGCAGATTAATCGGACTGAAGATAGGATCTTTGTATCTCAAAGCAAGTATGCCAAGAATTTGGTTAGAAAATTTGGTCTTGAAAATGCTAAACATATGAAGACACTGATGGGCTCTACACAACAGGCATGTAAAGACGATATTGGACAGAATGTTGACCCAACATTGTACCGATCAATGATAGGTAGTCTTTTATACCTTACTGTCAGTCATCCTGACATTATATTTAGTGTGCGTGTGTGTGCTAGGTTCTAAGCCAGTCCTAAGGTATCTCACCTAAATATTGTTAAACGTATCAGTCGATATGTCGCCAGCACTAGTGAGTTGGGTATTTGGTACACCAAGGACACTAATCCTAATATAATAGGATATAGTGACTCGAATTGGGCCAGTGATGTAGATGATAGAAAGAGTACTAGTGGTGGGTGTTTCTATTTAGGCAATAATTTAGTCTCATGGTATAGTCGTAAACAGAATTGTGTATCACTTTCGACTGCCGAATCTGAATATGTGGCCGCCGAAAGTTGTTGTACTCAACTGATTTTGTTACGACATATGCTAGATGAATATAGCTTTTCAAACAACTCTATGATTTTGTACTGTGATAATCTTAGTGCAATTAATATTTCCAAGAATCCTGTTCAGCATTCACGTACAAAACATATAGACATACGACTTCATTTTTAAGAGACTTAGTTGAAATGCAGCTAGTTCAAATCGAACATGTTGATACTTTTCGTCAACTAGCTGATATTTTTACCAAATCTCTAGATCATGAGGGATTTTCTAGCTTGAAGAAATCTCTTGGTCTATGCTTTCTCTGAAAATAAAACAGGTAAGGTAGATGTTGTCCTCAATGTTGTCTCAACATTCTGGATAACATTTACTGTTTTATCAATAAACTTGGTAAATGTTGTGGAGATTTTGTATAATATGTTTAATTACTCAAGTATGAATCTACAAGGACAAGAACAGAATGCGATATCGTTCTCTGCGATGATATATGTAAAATAATTATGTATATCATAAAAAGGGAGTATCATAAGAAGGCAAAACATCTACATACGATTTGGCTATTTACAAAAAGAGCAACACTCTAAGATTGGTATCATTACTATTCTATATGAGTACCACGTGCTTCAAAGAAGGTTGAAAATACCTCAAAAATGATTTTCAAAAAGAATTTTGTATGGGTTCAACTAAGTTGATTATGGACAATGGAAAAATATCACATTGATCCAGAGATCAAACTCATAGGGAACATATACATAATATGTTTGCCAAATCGGTAAATCATTAGAGTCTTATACTACTTGTGTTGATTAAAAATGTTGCCAACATCACCAACAACATCATCTTCCAGTATATTGATTGATATTTTTTTGTCTTAATTTCATATTTTTTTTGTCCTGTTTTTAAAACTTCATATCCTCATCTGGATTGTGATTACCGTTTTAATTTTCAAAATTTAAAAGATGTGTGCTATGTTGTCTCCTTATTTTAAGTGTAAAGAGTTTCAAGTCTCTTATACTACCTAAATTTGGGGGAAAGAAGTTGAAGTATATATAGATTGCCATAATGAAAAAAAATCCCCACTAGTCCTTGTATTGTCACATCAACCGGGTACATCAAGTCAATAGAAGCCCAAACACCACAAACACTGTTTCAAAATGAACTCTTCCCAAACACACCAAACTTTCCAGAACCCTCTCCTATGTCCATTTCCCCTAAATCTTCCAACACTAAAGAATACACACCAATGTAGACTAGCCCGTCAAACAAAAAGATGGTGTACAAGCATTATACACCAATTAATGATCTGACCAGGAAGATTTCTCACAAGCAATAATTTTTATAGGTTCGGATGAACCATTACAAATGAGCTTTCCAGGTGAAAATGAAAACCCCATTGACGTTGATGCAAAATTGGACTTCTCGAACCTTGCTACTCGACATTCATCATCGACATTTCCATCAAAAAGGTCGAAAAGGGTTTTCGAAAAACAATTTCATGAGAATCAGACTACTAAAAGGTCAAGGGTCGAATCGACTTCCACTGATGAAAAGTCGACTTTCCCTGTTGACTCCAAAGATGACGCAGCAAAGATCGACTCTGACTTCAGTGTCCACAGCATTCCTGGAACACCTTCAACACCTAATCCACAAGCTGAACCTGAGAAGGAAGAAGATGAGGTATCAGACACACTGAGAAGCTTTATACTAAAAAGGGTCCGAAGAATTTACAGAAATGTTGCTTCGAATGTTGCCTCAACATCAAAGGCAACAGACACATCAGTGGACCAGACTTTGTTGCCCCAACATCTGAGGCAACACCTGCACCAACCTCTTCATACAACATCAATACAGAATCTGAATCAAATTATGAGGTAATGGCTCACTCTCCTTTATTTCAGACAAAATCATTCGATGATAATTGGAAATGGTTTAAGCAAAGAATGATTAGGGGGGAGAAAGTTATTGATCTGAACTCATTCTCCAAATATGGCCTAGTAGATTTTTTAAGCAGCCGAAATGTCTTAAATTCAGTAACCAGAAAAAGTCCTGATTGTGAAAAGGTGATTAGGGTATTCTATGCTAACTTGACACCTATTGTGAAAGACACTAGCTCAAAGAAATTTGGGAAAGTGTACTTATACAACAGAATATATAATTTTACACCTGATATCATCAACACCACTCTAGGGATAACCATAAAGAAAGACCATCTCTATCCAATCCTACTACAGAGGAGCTTAATGATATAATCAAATACCTTACAGAGAATTTGATCACAGTTTGGGCACCTCATAGTCATGTTTCCAAACTTACTGCCCTATTTACAATCTTGCACAAACTTGCCAATTTCAATTGGCTATCTTCTCTTAATGAGATGGTAGTAACTCTAGAGCAAGCATCAATGCTTTTTAAGATTAGAAGAAATGAATGAGTTGACTTGGGAACTTTACTATTTGAACATGTTTCCAACTTGGCAGAAAGAAAGAGGAACTCTGCCCTTCCATACCCATCTTTGATCTACCAAATTCTCCTCAATCAAGGGTTTAAAATTCCAAAAAGGGAGAAGTTGAGTCCTGCCTTAGAGGTATACTCAGTGCAAAGAGCAGTATTAAACAGCAGGGACAGGATCATCGATCTGTCCTGGAAGAAAGAAGACTGGGACATTAAAACATCAATATATGTTGCCAACATTCCAGGCAACACATAACAAAATAAGGTCCCAATGTCCAATGAATGGCTACAGAAGCACATAGTTTAACTACACAGACAGATTCAAGAGTTGGTGTGAGTCAAAGACTATTATGAGGACATCCTTTCTTCACAAAAAGGGAGAAAAGATGATGATGTTGCAGGGCCAAGCAAAGGCACAGAAGGAGAGAAGAAGAGATGATTGTTGCTGCTACCAGTACTGAAAGATGATGATGATGGTGGTGCTGTATAGATTGGTTTGTCACAGAAAGCGGCTGGAAGGTACTGTGGCACAACCAATCTAGCTTATGGTGTTAGCTTCATGAAGTGGTAGTTGGTATATGGATGATGATTGTTGAAATTTGTTTTGCAAATTGACATGCTGATACATTGGATTATTTTTTGTTGGTTTGTAATATTTACTTCGGTATATTGGTCAGTTCATGCAGATATTATTTTGCTTACTATGGAAATATTATGACTTTTAGTTGTTGACTTATTACGAATATGTTGTATGCAATGCAAGTCACTACTAATGGATGTAAACTCTTTCTAACTTAATCATCGATACAACATTACTTGAAATTCATAACTGCAGGTTGAGGTGGAGCATGACCCTGATCCTACTGATTTTCAGATTGTTAGGACAACATCGATAATCAGTATCCTAGTCATTTTTAGTTTGTATGGAGTTTTGTGAAGAAATGCAAAAAGGGGGAGATTGTTTTTGTTGGATGAGTGTTGTGACAACATCTGTAATTGTTCAGGACAACATCTCTTATGAACATTAGGATGTTGTCAGCAATGTTGTGACAACATCACATACAATATTTCTGTAAATGATTTTGTCTATTCTTCCGGCCAAAGCAATGTTTGTTATTGTTAGTTAAAAATGACCTAGGAAAGCTAACAATGAAGTTGTGTTTAAAACGTGGGAAAAGAAGAAGTCAAGCTTGGAAGAAAAGCAACGTGAAGATCAAGTCAAGACTGTTGAGTTTTTCATGGATGAAGAATCGGTCCAAGCTGCAGCCTTCTTTCTCACAACTCCCACAACCAATCAGTGAGGATTTCAAGGAAGTTTCAAACTATAAATAGAAGGAGAACTTCAGAGTATCGACATCTTCACCTCAGAAACTGGATCAACATCTTAGCCTAAAGTAATATAACAACATCTAGTCCAACATTACTTTTGCTGCCCAGATTCTAGATTGAGATTATTGTTGAAGCAATTGTAATGATGATGTTGTATGTTTCTTTTTAGATTTTTTTATCTTTAGGCTGAAGTTATCTGCGACTTCGTTTTTATTTTTAATTTCTTTTTGTTTTCATTACTACAAATTATAAAAAGAAATTCAATTGTAATTGTATATAATATATACAGTACTTCGGTCATTGACCATCAAGGGTTATATTAATATATACCCTTGAAAATATAAACCTTGTGTCTCTTACTTTTCCGCTGCATTTATACTTTAAAGGTTTATTACTGTTTTATCATAGTGTTGCCTCAGGTGTTGAGACAACACTGACGACAACATTCAGAAACTATTTAGTTGTTCAGTGTTTTATTTTTTTAATCTTACTTAATTGCTTATCTGTCACGCCCCGAACCCCGGGCCCGTGACTGGTGCCCTACCTGGGCACCCTTCTACCTTAACAATACAAGTAAACTGCGGAAATTAAATAACACCTCATTTTTTTTTTCTTTTTTTTTAAAACAACCGTACGTGCAAGGGCAAAGCCGACAAGGCTGCCATATATACATAACCAAAAGACACTACACCGTACATGAGTCCAATCCCACATATGAATACAGACCTCTAGGAGTTAAACTGAAATGTGACGGGACAAGGCCCCGCCGTACCCAAAACTGTACAAAGCCTGTACTGAAGGACATATACCAAAAAGATAAACTCCTGGATAGAGGGAGCTATCCAAAAACCCTGAGCAGGATCCTACACCTGCCGATCACCAAACAGCGTACCTAAACCTGCGGCATGAACGCAGCCCCCCGAAGGAGGTCAGTACGAAGAATGTACCAAGTATGTGAACAATAAATCAGTAATGAAATCATAATCTAAACAAAGCAGAGACATGTATGATAGCCAACCTACAGTACAAAACACATAAGCAGTCATATCAAGTCAGGGACGCAAGCCCTCAAGGTCACTACTCAGATATAACTATGGGTCTCACGCCCATAATATCAATCATGCCCGTGGAATCCTTCCTCACTGCCGGCAGTCCATGATATAACATAACATCAAGTCCCACCGGTGGTATAGCATCTTGGGGGTTTACCCCTCACTTATACTCTTACCCCGGGAGAATGGTAAAGGTGGTATAACATCTTGGGGTTTACCCTCACTTATACTCTTACTCGGAGGAGGTGGTATAACGTCTGGGCTTGCCCTCATTTATACTCTTACCCTATCTCAACCTGGCCACAAACAACACATAAAGGTGTGGTACAGCCTTGGGGTTTACCCTCACTAATACTCTTACCCCGGAGGTGGTATAACGTCTTGGGCTTGCCCTCATTTATACTCTTACCCTATCTCGACCGACCATCAAACAAGACATAAGCACTACCATGTCTTCTATAAAAATCCGAATTTAACCTAAGTACTACAAGTAACAAGCATACCCGTGGAATCCCACATCATCGCTTTGCGTCCCAAGAACTTACAACAAGACAACCGACCCTTCAACCGAGAGTCGCGACAACTTAATAAAACATAATACTTGCACTCAAAGGCTATTACCAAGACATATAGGCAAGTTCTCAATTAACCAAGCCAAAGTACTTATCAAGGCACACATAGGATAATTCTCATTTTATCAAGCCAAAGTACTAATCAAGGCATACATAGAATAATTCTCTTTAACAAGTCAAAGTACTTATCAAGGCACACTTAGACAAATTCTCAATTTATCAAGCCAAAGTACTAATCAAGGCATACATAGAATAATTCTCTTTTAACAAGTCAAAGTACTTATCAAGGCACACTTAGACAAATTCTCAATTTATCAAGCCAAAGTACTAATCAAGGCATACATAGAATAATTCTCTTTAACAAGTCAAAGTACTTATCAAGGCACACTTAGACAAATTCTCAATTTATCAAGCCAAAGTACTAATCAAGGCATACATAGAATAATTCTCTTTTAACAAGTCAAAGTACTTATCAAGGCACACTTAGACAAATTCTCAATTTATCAAGCCAAAGTACTAATCAAGGCATACATAGAATAATTCTCTTTTAACAAGTCAAAGTACTTATCAAGGCACACTTAGACAAATTCTCAATTTATCAAGCCAAAGTACTAATCAAGGCATACATAGAATAATTCTCTTTTAACAAGTCAAAGTACTTATCAAGGCACACTTTAGACAAATTCTCAATTTATCAAGCCAAAGTACTACATACGTACATTCTTTTATAAAAGACTCCTTTCTATGTAAAGCTCCAAGATACTAACACCTGTAGTATCAAGGCGTGTCTATTTTTCAAAGTAAGTTACTACACTTTTAGAAAACTCATTTCAAAGCTTGAAATCAAGTAACTCCAAATTTTCACAATCTAGGCAACTTATGCCGATTAATCAAAATAGACAACTTTCTAACCTTCCATAAAGCCGTTATAACCAACTTCCCATAAAGTCGTTATAACCCTTTATGGTTTTAGACATATCCATTCCTTCAATAACCAAGAGACTTATACTATTAAAACCAAGTATCACATACTTACAAATCAAGTTCTTAACTTTCAAAAATACTTCAAGTCTCTTAATAGTTAGAAAACAAGTTTTCTACTTTTTTAAACCTCAAGTAACTTCACCCTTAGCACAAGTTACTTCTCTTAAATCATGTCATTTCTCCTCTTTTAAATCAAATAAGTAAATCACTCCTTTGACTCCCCTAAAGTCATTATAATGACCTTTAGGTTTTAGAACTAAGGCACTAGCCAAAAGATTTGGAAACCACTTCCTTTTCAAGTCTCTATGCACTTTAAGAAAAATACATTCACTTTTAAGAATCCAAACTTCCCTAAGGAAATGGATTATACTACTTACAATTTAAACATCAAAGTACACTCAAGGAAGTACATAGAACAAATTCTATTTTAGGCAAAACCAAATACAAGCAAGGAATGGATCATTCGAGTAGGACTTACTTTCTTTATTCTAGGAATCATGCTAGAAGAGAGATAGTTCACATACCTTTCGCTAATATCCACAAGCTGCCGAATACGCCGCGTAGAAGTGTCAACCTATAATGGTCACAACAAGACTATCAACTTCTAGTCTCAACGTAGAATAATACTAAGTATGTGGTCTCTAATTCTACGGAAAATCGGGCAAAGACTTCCTTTGTTTCTACTCACTTTGCCACCTTTTTCAAGGTCGAATACAATAACCAACATGCCACATTTAAGGCTCCAAACAACAACCAAACAAAGGGATTACACGCCTACAATACGTGAAAATTCCGCCCACAATTCATACGAAAAGTCTAAGGCACACTAGCCAATTCTCGCCAACTTACATAAAGAACACTAAGTCTTTTCCAATCCTTTTCCATTTCCAAGTTCTAAGGTCTAACATGTTATCTAGTCATAAACAACTTCAACAACTACAATTTCCTTCTTTATACAACATGCGGCGCTTAGACTAATAATCAACTTGAATTGTAATCTTAACGCTAAACATGCTAGTTTTCGGATTAGGGTTCCAATAGCCAATAAACATATCAAACTTCATACTATATAACACATGCTTGCTAAAATCCATAGCTACAACAATAAGTAAGCCTTAACTATTAAAACGACAAAATTTATACCTTTCAAAGCCCTTAAAATTTCCAAGATTCGAAGTCGCCTTAGCAATTCTTAGCTCCATTCCTTAGGTTCCAATCCGCTCCACGCACTCCTTAGCGGCCTATGAAGAACCCATCTTCAAGTTCCAACTTCAAAGTTGAAGAACTCCCTTAGTTTCCGCCTTGCGACTAACGTAAAAATACGTTTTTTCCGAAATCTTTCTATTGAGGTAACCTTACAATACCCTTGGGGACATTGGGTTAAAGTCTTGTGGCTAATGGAGGAAAATTACAAAATTTTCTTGTGAGGAGGGCAAAGCCGAGAGCTCCCGTGAAGAACAAGGTGTGTGATTTTTCTAAGTGTAGAAATGAGCTTGTCTTGCACTAGCTTAGCACTTATAACACTATGGATGGCTTAGATAAAAACACTTGTGAGGCTAAGATGAAAATCACATGGATCAAGCTTATGTGGCAAGTTGACAAGTCAACAATGTCAAGCTTAGCAAGACTTATCTTCGACCATGGTAAATGACCATTTTACCCTTGGAATAATTCGACCAAGACCATGTGGGGGTGCCACGTGTCGCCCTCTCATTCGTCCATAAAAATTCCGTAACTTTCGTGGGCCCCACAAAACATAAAATTCCTCGGGTGGGCCCCACGTGACCAAATCCGTAAAAATAAATTTTCATAATATTAATAAGTTCCATACTCTTCAAATAATGTATTTTGAGAATCCAATTCTCAACAACGAATATTTTTCCTTTCCGACGTCCGGAAGATTTTCCGTCGGAAAAACAATTCTTCCTTTAGTACAAATTTCCAAGTCTTGTGTTCCTTACGTACCTTCACTTACACATGTCCTGAACTTACGGGGTGTAACATTATCCATAAGCCTCAGACCCAACAATAGTCATATTTAAGAGTCGTTTGGACGTGATTTGAAATCATCATGATTTAATGTTAAAGTTTTGTTTGGACATGCAATTTGAATTTCTAAAGTCGTATTTTTTCTTATATACATAAAAATCCACAAGTTGGGAAAACCGTAAAAACTTTCTCAATTCTTATACAGTCTTACCAAATGAGCAAGTCATAGTTCATAACAAAATTAATACGCTACTAGAAGGCCTTTCTAAAAAATGCAACATCAATTGATCAAACTTTAGTTCAATAAAATGGAACATGAGTTGTAGTGTAACTAAAAAAAGGCAACCCAGTGCACTAAACTCCCCCTATGCACGAGATCCGGGAAAGGAACGAACCACAAGGGTCTATTGTACGCAGTCTTACCTCACATTTCTGCAATATGTTGTTTCCACGGCTTGAACTCATGACCTCATGGTCGTATAACTACTCTTTAATATAATCCTCTCACATAGTTCATAAGAGTGATTTGTTATAAATATACTACCAACTTGTAGATCTTTTAATATTTGATATAAATGGTTGGTAAATATGATTGGTAAATATATTCACCAATTTATGGATCTATGTTTACAAAATATAAACTCATGGGCAAACATTTACATTTAAAAAGTTTGAATAATCCCAAATCATGTCTTTTTGGATGATTTGGGATTTCATCTCATTAGATGAAATCGCATGTCCAAATGCCTACTTAGCCTAATTGATATGCCTTGCCACGCTAAGCATGGGTAAAGATAGTCATTTATAGGCCCAAAAAAACTTGACTAGCAGCCGTTCATCTGTTCTGTAACCAGAAATGGAAAGTGTCTCTTTTTTCATAAACTACTCCTACTTAAGGGTGATCAGTAGGCTGGGTCGGCCCGGTCACGACCTGGCCCCACCCCGGTCCCGCCCAGATCCCCCTAAAAAAAATTACAGCCTCGGGACTCGAAACTGGGTCCTGTCCTGCCCGATCCCGACCCGTCCCCACCCCCTACCCTCTTAATATTTATTTTTAACCCCTAAGTTAATATATTTACACTTTAACTCTATTTCTCAACTACAAATTATTGACTCCAGTATTGCTATCATTTATATAATGTAGATAATTGTTTGTAGAGCTTACGAGGACTCAGAAAACTTGAATAACATGTAAGAATTGTTCACAGAACATCATGCAATAATCATATTATGAACAGATACAGTAGCAACATGAGATGTGTTATGAACGCCTTTAAATATAAAGTGCGTTATTATAGTAAATATTGAAGCCAATTTATGAAGTCTTATTGGCATTTAATGGTACATTTGTCTTTGAGTGGCTAGATTGAAGCCGGTCTATGAAGCTTTTATGGAAGTCGAATGCGGCATTAATTTAATTAACATATCACGGAAATATTGACATAAGTAGTTGTTAAAAATCTAATTCAATTGTAGAAAAATGTAGGGAGAGAAAGTAGTTGTAAATTGGTGAAACTTTAAATGGTCATAACTCTGCGTTCGGATGTCCGTTTTACCCGATTTTTTTTATTTTACGTTTTTTTAGACGTAGCCAGTCAAAGTTTGGCGTCGCCAATAACCTCTGTTATTTCAATCAATTTCAATTTCCCTCCAAATTGGTTTCTAATTTTCCCTTATCTTTAGTAAATATCTGACGATATTTAATAGATTTCAACGTCGAAATTTCGTGGTAATGTAGGTGTGAATGTCAATTTTAGTGTTGAAAATTCAATTTAAAGAAAGTGTCTAAAAAATCATATTTCTATTAAATAATATAAAAGAGATAAAAACAGTCTTGAAATGTTTTTATTACACTGTCTTGTTCAATTATTTAAGTGTTTATATTCACAACTTTTTTTGAAATTAAGTGTAAAAAAAATTAATCCCGACTCGATACCGCCCCGACCCTTTTTCGGTGGGATGAAGGACGGGACGAGACATCGGTCTGTCCCGCCAGTCTCGCCGGAGGACCGATCCCGATCATTTCCCCAGTCCTGCCGGAACCCGTCCCTAACCCGGCCCATTGGCCACCCCTACTACTACACAAACATTCACGGAGCTTTCCTTTTTCTCTTACCTGATGACGTTGTACCTGATTTGTTTTAAATTTTTTATGATTTATGTGAATCAACAAGAAGTTTCAGGTATTGAATAAAAAAGCACTTCAACTTATCAATCATTAAAAGCAAAAAAACATAAATTGATAGTATAATTTTGGATATAACACAGATGAACGCAGAGGTCGGAAATAACTACAGTAGCGTGTAAGGCATTATAACAGAGTTACAAATCATACGTCGCGTTCGAACAGGAAAAATAAATTTAAATTATGGAATCAAAAGCAAAACAGAGAAGAAATAAGTGCAACTTTGTAAGTGTAAAAGGAGTTAGAGAGAAGTTTCTCTCACTAAGGAAAACACTCTCAACGTTTTCCCTTAGTTGCTCCTTCGGCTTTTCTCATCTCCCCCCCTAAAATTACCATTGTTTCCCCACGGTTTTAAGCTTAATGTTCAAAACATGAAAAAGACTAAACGTTACACACGCTCCAGCAATGATTCAGGAGGTTCAGGAAGTTCGACGAAGGCTAGAACAAAGAAAAAGAAAAAGAATGGCGGTAGTCCAACCATTGTTGAAGAAAATCTAATTCCGGCAATTTCAGATCCAACGGTGTTAGTTCATGTCACGCCAGATATGCGTATCCCACTTGAGAATGTAGTAGATGATTCTATGCTGCAAAGGATACATGAATGGGGCAAAAATATAGAAACTGAGAGCTTGGATATTAGTGAATTTGAAGGCGGAAAACTTCATGGTCCATTAGTAAACAATCCAGAAGTATTCTCTCCTATTACTCCTCCTGAAGTGACCACAGTTGAAGACCATGATACTGACCACACGCCTCCTGGGAAGAACCCTCTTGAAACTCCCGGCAAGCAGAGGCTCAATCCGATAGCCATCGACACCCCTTATGCTTCTAGGGTGGTCGATCCTATCACGGGTCAACTGAAAGACAAAGAGAACATTACGGAAGAGCAGGACAATCACGACATCACTAGTACCTCCACAGTACCTGTAAATTTACTCAGGCAAATCGGAAAAGGGGAAAAATCTGGGTCAGGAATTGCAATCGATGAAACTAGGCGTGATGGCATACTCGGGTCAAAACCGGGTCTGGGCGCGGGTCAGAGGTTCAGGGCGGGTCGGACGGGTGTCCATGGGTCTAAGCACATTCCCGTTTTGCATGAATCAATATCAGTTGGGAGCATTGAAGAAACTTCTATTCCCAAGGAGTCTATCGCGGGTGCCAAGGCTTCAAACTTTAATGTCACGGGAACCAAATAGCCTCCTCCTATTCCGGGTCGGGGCATGGGTCAGAATGCTAAGGCGGGTCAGGCGGGAGCCCATGAGACTATGAATATTCCCATTATGCAAGAATCAAGGTCAGTTGGTAGGAACAAAGAGATCTCTATCCCCAAGGAGTCTAACATTAATGTCGCGGGAGCCGAGGCGTCACAATTTAATGTTGCGGGTACCAAGGAGCCTTCTTCAATAACGGGACAATACACCGATCAGAATGCCAAGACGTGTGAGGCGGAAGCCCATGGGTTAATGAATATTAACGTTATGCAAAGACCAAGGTCAATTGGTAGGAACGAAGAGATCTCTATCCCCAAGGAGTCTAACATTAATGTCGCGGGAGCCGAGGCGTCACAATTTAATGCTGCGGGTACTAAGGAGCCTTCTTCAATAACGGGACAATACACTGGTCAGAATACCAAGACGTGTGAGGCGGAAGTCCATGGGTTAATGAATATTAACGTTATGCAAAGACCAAGGTCAGTTGTGAGAAACGAAGTGACTTCTATTTCCAAGGAGCCTAGGTACTCTATGAACATTAATAACGCGGGAGCCAATGCGACAGAATTAAATGCCGCGGGAATCAATGAGTCTTCTAACTTTATGGGACAACAACCTCTGAATTCTTTAAGTGTCACTAATGAATCCTTCCCTACTTTAGCAAGTTTGCTTAGTGGAACCCATCACAGAACCCTCAATAACCCCTTCGCCTTTAATTCTACTCGCACGGTAGAGTCAATAACAACACCCCTCTCTCATCCAATACCTCTTCATTACTTCCTGATATTCGTAATACCTCATCACTTCTATCCTCCCTACCATCTATTCTTACCGAAACCCATAACACATTCCCTACCCTCCCTAATGGCACGCGAATCCTCTCACCTATTGCGGGCCCTAGTTCTTTTCCACCTACCCAACCCCCTCTGTCTATACCTCCAGAAATACCTTCTAATGACTTACCCACAAATATATCTTCGGAACAACATGAAACCCCACCCGTTAGTACAACACATAATACTATACCCCAGAATCATGGCAAAGGTCCCCTTCCTCCTAAGAAGACTTATCTGAGTTCATGCGGGTACTAGGCTTGAAGCAAAGGGTATGAAGTTACAATTCATTGAACAGCAAGGAGAGGAAGTTGAAATAGAAGTTGTGGATGAAGTTCCATTCATTGAAACATGGGGATATTGCCTTATAGGTTGCTTCACGGGTCATTTCTCGGGAAGAGAGGCATTGAATACCATTGTGAAGAGATGGGGAGTGAAGTGTCGTATTATACCATATGGCAAAGGTTGGACTGTTTTCAAATTCATGACGGAGGAAGAACGCACAAATGTACTCCACGGTGGCCCCTAAATGGTCTACGGGAAAACTATGATGCTTAAGCCTATTGATAAGGGAGTTCTAATAACCGATGATTTATTCATGGACATTCCAATTTGGGTCACCTTCCCTGACATTCCCCTTTCTATTTGGAGTGCAACGGGCCTTAGCAAGATTGTTTCACGTGTAGGAAAACCTCTATACACTGACCAATTTACTAAGGAAAGGTCGAAAATGAACTATGCAAGAGTATTAGTGGAAGTTGATGTTAGAAAAGAACCGGTAATGGAATTTGTTGTCAGACTGCCCGACAATAGAAGGTATACTCAAAGGGTGAACTATGAAAACTACCCGAACTTTTGCTATCATTGTGCGGCTTTTGGACACAATCACTTGAAGTGTAGAAAGCTGAGGGATGATGCCAACACTGAAGAAGCTCCTAAAAAACGCAATCCAGTGGTACCCCCTAGCAAAGAGGGAGGTTCTACTTGTCCGAATGCCAACAGAAGTACGGGTGGAACCAACCCTCCTATCCCTTATCCACCACCCTCTCAACATCCCGCAGTTGATGAAAACTTGATGGATACTGAAGACAGTGAGAACACACCACCTCTTGTTCCCGGAAGTATGGGAAATGCTACGCATGCTGCGGTTCCTCCAGTTTGGGTCATTATGGATCATCAAGCTTGCGGGATTCTCAAGTAGGGTCCTCTAAGCTTCTACCACATCTTGGCATTGCGCAACATGATAGGATGCGAAAGGAGACAAGGCAGACTGATTCTGAAGTGCCAATGAACCCGCAACCTTCATTGGATGGGGGAACCCACAAGTGTGCTATGGAGGATTCTAATCTTGCATCACGGTGCATAAATTTTGAACGCGGGGAGCATAGCTTGGCTGAGACACATGTTATGGCTTCCAACAACAAAGAAGAGGGATGGAAGGAAGTAATCTCAAAGAAAAACACGGCGAAAGGCAATGGTAAGGTGAAGGCAGCAAAGCGCGGAGGTGCTAACAAAACCTCCTTTGTTTCCTAATGAAAGTACTTTGTTGGAATGTCCGTGGTCTTTGCGGACAAAGGGATAGGGCAGCCACGCAAACTCTTGTGTGTAGGCTCACAAAACAGCATGATGTGGCAATGGTTTGTCTATTGGAAACTAAATTCTCTCGGGCAAGGACGGAATCTTTTTCCACTCAAAGATTCAAAGCTTGGAATCTTTGCTCAAACTTAGAATTCATTGATGGAGAAAGAATGCTCTTACTTTGGGACCCCTCCAGAGTTTGTTGTGAAGTTCTTGGAATGGATTCTCAACATATCCACGTCCAGGCAAGATGTAATATAACACAAGTGTCCTTCTTTGCCACATTTGTGTACCCGCTCTATAGTATACAGGACAGAAGGAAGCTTTGGCATCACCTTACTCACTTGGGCATTGGCATTGTTAAGCCTTGGATTATTATGGGAGATTTCAACACTTATTGCTACCCACATGATAAGGCGGGGGGTCCTCCTCTCACGCCTTATGCACTTAGGGATCTTGGAGAATTCAGGAACGCTCATGGACTAGAAGACACTTCTTCTTCCGGTTCCTTCTACACTTGGACGAATGGTTCGATTTGGTCTAAGCTTGATAGAGTAATGATTAATCAACATTGGAGTGATTTGACCCTAGAATGCACGGCCAATTACTTGCCTACGGAACCTGTCTCGGATCACTGTCCCGTGATAGCTACGGTTATTGCATCCTATAATGTTGGGAAACGGTCTTTCAAGTTCATGAATATGTGGCTCTCTCATCCCGCCTTCGACAACATATTGGCTTCATGCTGGAGACAAGACATATTGGGAATTGCTCAATTCGTTCTGGCCTCAAAATTAAAAGCCTTGAAGCAACCATTGCGGGTATTGAACATAAGTGATTTTGGAAGCATTGAACAAAGAGAAAATGGGGAAAACATTGAGTTTAAGGAGGCTATCAATGCGCATATGGAAGATCCCTTTGATGAGGAGCTAAAAGCCAAGGTTAAGTCCTCAAGAGCTAAAGCAAACACCTTACTGGAAGCCGAGAGACACTTCATAAGGCAAAAGTCGAGGCAGAAACACTTGCTTGGAAGTGATAGATGCTCCAAATACTTCCACAGCTTGATCAAAAGGAGTAATATCAGGAACTCAATCAACTACCTTGTCAAGGCCAATGGTTCTATCACAACATCTCCCAGGGAAGTTAGAGAATTGCTTGTGGAATTTTACAAGGACCTTTTAGGCACATCCCGATCCACTACCAACTTTGATCCCGATGTATTCAACTCTGGCTCGAAGCTAAGTGAAGAGGATGGATTACACCTTTTGCATTTTATCTCCCCAAAGGTGATTTGGGAAGCCCTTTCCGATATAGGCAATGACAAGGCACCTGGCCCGGACGGTTTTTCGGCTGCCTTCTTCAAGGATAGATGGAGAGATATGGGGCAAGACGTAGTAAGAAGTGTTCAAGAGTTCTTCTCATCCGGAGTTCTTTTGAAACAGGTGAATCATACCATCATTACCCTCCTGCCCAAGACCGATCGAGATCCCAAGGTAAATGATTTTAGGCCTATTGGATTGACTAATGTGGTCTACAAGATCATAACAAAGATTTTAGCAAATATAATGGCAATGGTTTTTCCTACTCTTGTTGACAAATCTCAAGGGGCTTTTGTGAAAGGAAGAAACATGATGGACAATGTCTTTGTTGCACAAGAGCTTGTGAAAGGTTTAATAGAGCTAGAGTCTCACCAAGGTGTATGCTCATGGTGGATCTTCGGAAAGCATTTGATACGGTCTCTTGGAGCTTCCTTGAGTCGGTGCTAAGAGGTCTCAAATTTCCGGACAGATTCGTAAGATGGATTATGGAATGTGTTAGCTCAACTTCTTTCTCTCTTTCAATCAACGGGGAGCTACATGGTTACTTCAAGGGTAAGCGCGGCCTAAGACAAGGTGATCCTATGTCCCCTTCGCTCTTTATCTTGTGCATGGAATACCTTTCAAGGATGCTAAAACTAAAGGCTGCGGCAAGAGTTTTCTCCTATTATCCAAAGTGTAAGAGATTGGGCATTACTCACCTTGCATTTGCGGATGACCTCATGCTTTTTGCCAAAGGAGATATATCTTCTGTTGGGATTCTTATGGAGTGTCTTGAAGAGTGGAGGCTGTCTCGAGATTAACTCTTAACCCATCTAAATCCTCCGTCTACATAGCGGAGTGCATGATACTGATTCGTGACTTGATCTTGTCCAGTGGGATTCGGCATTGGTAGCTTTCCCAGACGCATTGGGGATCTCTTTGTCCCCAATTTCAGTCTCGGTGGATCAGTTTGCTCCATTCACTAGTGCAATATCGGATTACATTCAGAAATGGGGGCATCACTCGCTATCTTATGCGGGTAAGCTGGAACTAATCAGGTCGGTCATTCGAGGGTTGAGAGCTTTTGGTTCCGGCACTTCCTATTCCCGCCATCGCCCTCAACAAGGTGCGGTCTGCATGCATTCGGGCTTATGGGGAGGGAAACCACCAAGAGTCTCTTGGGATGTCATTTGTTTGCCCCAATCCGAAGGAGGCTTGGGACTTATGAACATCAAAGAATGGAACCATGCCTTGCTATCCCGGACCATTTGGCAAACTCACACTGAGGCAGATTCCTTATGGGTCCAATTGATCAATAGCTACTATTTGAGAGGCCTATCATTTTGGGATTATGAGGTACATCCTAGGGACTCCCCCTTATTCAAAAAAAATTGTGAGATCCGCGACAAATTTGTTTCCATCTTTGGTAGCCAAGGCGACGCTATTGCCGGCTTGGAAAAGTGTTGTACCAACGGAAAATTTGATTCTAGCCTCGTGTATGATATCTTGCGCATTCGGCAAGATAAAAAGCTTTGGATGTCACAAATTTGGAAATGCTTCATTCCTCCCAAGTTCTCTTTCACAGTATGACTCACTTGTAGAAAGCGGTTAGCTACAAAAGACATGCCCTCTTCTCAGGAAAAATTGGATGTGCACAGAGGCTCGATGGAATTGAGTCTTTCAACAGCATTTCCGAAAGGAAGTCTTCTTCATTCAACGGCATTAGCTTTCCTATCTAAACTTGGAGGATAAGTCTTGCGGGTTCTGCAAGCATGCTAATGAGACAAGGGAGCACCTCTTCTTTACTTGCCCCTACACCCGCTTGATTTGAAAGAGCATAAGGGAATGGTTGGGTATTAGAAGAGAAATGACAACTGTTGAAAGCTCTCTTAAGTGGATCAAGAAAGACCACCGTGGGACAGGCATCCGAGCCAAATCTATCTTGCTAGCCTTTTGCATAGTGGTCTATGAGATTTGGAGGACAAAAAATACATTGCTCTTTGAAGGCACAAGCATACCGGCAGAGGTGGTCATTGCAAAGATTAAAACAACATCTTATAGAGTTCTATATGACTTAATCCCCTCTTGTAATGGCACCTTTTGAGTGACCGCCCCTCCCCTCCTTCATTTCTTGTTTATATTACGTTGAGGATTGAGAACCCTCAATGACTGATTGTAGCCACCTTTCTTTTCATTATTAGTAATAATATTTACATTTACCTAAAAAAAAAAAGGCAAACTTTGTAAGTATGCTGAAAAACAAACACGCACTCCGATTTGATAAGAATTACGACACGCAAAGAAGAAAAACATAATTATAAAGTCTTCCTTTTGAACTGCACATGATAACGTGGGAGGGTTATGCAATAAATATATTAATTTGTTGATGTTCATGCCACATTGCCACTTAGAGAATTACTACTGCCTTTTGATAGTCATAATAATAACTCTCGACCTTTTAGTTTTATAACCGCCAAGTGATTAAGATTCATATTTATAACAATCTTTGGTGTTTTAAGTAATTCGATGAAGAGTGATTTTGTAAGTCTCGTGGAGTATACTAAAAAAGAAGCAATATTTTTCACTCGATCACTCTAGCGATAGTGTCCTAGCAGATGTTTGAGTAACCATTAACCAAGGTTTAAAGAAAGAATTGAGAGTTTAAAGGTGAGTTAAGTAAGTAGGTGTTTGGACAGAAAAAATATGTTATTTAAAATGAGTGTTTGAAACAAAAGTTGAAAAATGATACTATTTAGAAGTTGTTGGTGCTTGGATATGCATTTAACTTGAAAAGTACTAGAAGTTGTGAGTAAAAAAAATATTACTTGAAAAACTGATTAAAATTACTTTTTTCAAACTTGAAAGTCATCTTTAAATTTTGTTTATGTATAACTATGGGTGGCTAGTGGGCCGGAGAGGGTCGGGACGCAGGCTCCGGCGGGCCGGGATTGGCGGGATGGTGCGGGGTCGGAATTGGGATTTTCGTTATTTTTTTGGCACTTAATTTAAATAAATAATATATATAACACTTCAATAATTGAATAAGATAGTGTAATAAAAACATCTCAAGACTGTTTTTGTGTCTCTTAAATTATTTAATATAAATGTGATTTTTTTTTGTAATACAATTTCAAAATTGCAATTGTGGTGTTGAAAGTTGTAAATCACATAGTAAAATTGCAATTAAAAAATTACATATTTATAAACACCTTTTCTAATTTGTTCACAATGTCTTGTGGTTCTTCAATTGAAATTGAAATTTGTTGGTCAAATTGATCGGCGTCGCTTTCAGTTCCGTCAGACAAGATTTTGTTGTAGTTTAAATCGTCTTCTTCGTTGATCTCTAGTTGACCGTCTACGCTCCAGTCGTATCCAATCTCTGAATAAAACTGCAATCTCCAAGTTGTCTCCCGCTAATGAGTGTCTGTGCTCTCCTATTTGAAATCTTCCGGCAGAAAAAACGCTTTCAGTTGTTGATGACTCTTGAATCAAGGTTGAAAATTGAAACTTAGCTCGATAGATTATCCTCAAGCTAGTTGTCAACTTCAGTCCCAATTTTTGAATTTTTATACAATTATACAAATGAGAAAATAAAATAAAATATTTAGTACGCAATGTAATTATAGACTTTTAGAGAGATAGATTGAGAAATTAGAGAAATTGTAGAAAATTTTATGAGAGAAAATGAAATATTTATAGTTGAAAAATTGGGTTAAAGTGTAAATATACTAATAAGGGAGTAGGGGATTAATGGGGTCGGGGTGGGTCTGGCGGGACAAGCCCAAGTCCCGTCCCGACACCATTTTTTTATGGGGGATCGGGGTGGGACTGGACCGACCCGGCCCACCGGCCACCCGGATGTATACCAAAAGTTTTTTTTGAAAGAAAAAATTCATGTCCAATAGGGCTCTAAAAAGATTGACTTCTTGCTGCACGATCTCTATAAAGTTTTTTTTCTTGTAGAATGTAGAGTAAGAGGACAAGAGAAATTGCCATTTTGATACCCACTTATTTGGTCCCAATTTGTGGTATGGTCCAAAATAAAAAATATACCAATAGCAATGATTTTCTTTCCAAACTAGGGTTATGCAAGTTTTGTTAGAAGAAAGAAAAAACATGCCTTTTTTGCTTTTGCTAACTCTTTCCTTTTCCCACTTACTATGTAATATTATGACATAGCTTCATAATGTCATAAATGAAGAAAATCCTAGTAAGGTTCCGTTCCCCCTAAGGCTCTATAGGCAATGCCAGTAAGTGAGTCAAATACTTAAAATAGAAAGATAAAAGGAACTCTTTCGTTTTATCAAAATCATGGAAGAAAGAATAAAAATGATTCGTATAGTTGATTGACATTGCTGAGAACTAGCACTACTGAACAAGAACTAATGGTTGCTGTCTTACTAATGACAGTTCAGTGTTTTTGTATCAAACTACAAGTCATAAATTCCGATCAAAATATAGATACAATGGTATAATTCACTATCTGAACTTCCCTTTAGATCATCCAAACTAATGATGGTTGGAAGAATGCTCCAAAGTCCTTTATGACCACCTTCATTGTTATCACTTGCCTCATAAATTCATTTGAGCATGTTTAATGAATCTTCCACGACACTTTGAATTCTTTATGGGTGATTGATCAGTGATTCACCGGCCACTAGATCCATAAATCCCACCATAACTACATTCAAAAATGAAACTTGTAGTTAGAATCAAATTCGAAAATCATTTCTATTTTGATAATTTCTTAGATGAAAGCTCTCATATCCAAGATAGCCCACCCGCTCACTCTTGATATCAATCTTGCTACCGTGCATGATTTATTAATTTAGCATAAATATCAAATGTAATAAGGTTTTCCGTCTCACAACTTGGTAATGATTGTTTTATAGCTACCAAGTAAGAGGTACAACGATGAGCTGGTGATTTGACAAACGTGGTCAAATTCGTGCAATTTCAACCTCCAATACTCTTTCAACTTCGAACATCCTTTTTTTTCAACTTCAAGCAAATATCGTCAAAACGCCTAATAAACATATTTGTTAATCTAGCTCAAGGAGAAGCACTTCAACACTTTGCTCTCTCAAATTTAAAATGCTACTTCCAATCCCAAGCCCTCACAGCTTTCTGGATTGCAAATCCAAATAATTGAGTTTAAAAAAAATTATAAAGATAACAAGCCTAAAAGTACTGTATACACAATCTAACATGGACAAGAGTGACTGGTTTTCAAGAGCACACACATGTTTAATCAGCTTCATAGATTGAATTTCAAAAGAGGCATGCATACACATTGTAACTGTGTGACATTTTGGATAACCAGAATGACCATGCATGGAAAATAGCACCCACTCGAATTATACTGCATCAGCTTCCAGTACTGCTTGAAATTGAGAAGGCACTCGAAGCATGGGAGCTTGGATTTCACCTGGTTTACCTAGTTGACCACATGCGGCCATTTGATCATCTCCTCTACTACATCGAAAAAGCACGACACATCCTGCTTCAGCAAGAATGTTTCTGAACTCGAGTATCTTCTCTTTTTTAGTCGGTTTAAAGAAGGATCCAGAATGAGGGTTAAAAGTAATCAGGTTAATCTTGCATGGAATGTCCTGGACAAGATCGATTAGTCTCTTTGCATCCTCAACACTGCAATAAAATTTCAACAATGAGAAACTACAGGACATAGCAAGCGAAGAGAATCTTGTATTCTACTTGATTAAGCAAGCCAACTGATTCTGGAAAAACTTGTATCTAGACAGTAAAACCACGGATGAGTCTTGGGATGGGGGCTTTGCAAGTAAATCCGAAACTATTTTAAAATATCCCCAAAAATCATCAGAACGAAACATCCTCATAGTCATTCTCCATGACGCTGGAGGGAGGGCATTAATCCAGGAAGAAATTGGATTGATTGGCAATTTGGCATAGGAGCAAATAGATACATGACTGTGCAAAGTGTAAGAGAAGGAATTGCAACAACAACTACTACACTACAAATCCCAAGCAAGCCGGGAAGGGAGAGTTGCAATGGCTCTTTTGCTTTGTGGGATGGTCGAGCAGTGGATTGTGGGGGGGAAGTAGAAGAGTGAGGAAGTTTAGTGTGATTGGACACTTGCACCTTAAACATGCAGGGAATTGCAAAATGTAGGATCACTAGGGTAGAGTTGGGACAATTATGCTGCAAGTCCAACCCCACATCCCATGCTTTTCATTTCCAATGTATTTGATACCTATCTCTGTTTATTTACTCTTTTCACATAAAAGCCTTTTCAGAATTCATTTTCTTACAAATAGCCTTTTCAGCAATTATTTTCAATATATTTACAGTTTCGTCTATAAATACTTATTAATTTTCTTGCATGTTTTCCTAACTAATCATCTTGTTTTCTACTCTTTTATTAGCTTAATCAAGAACACATTTCTAGATGTCTTGAAACACGTGAGTTTTGCTCTTTCTATATCAATGTGTAATAACTTAGTAAGGCTTGGAAACCTTAGTGTAGTCACTAGCAGTGATGGTGACCATGCATCTACTACTACTACTGCAGATGTAATGCCTTAGTATTTATAATATAATATATTACTGTTTCTAACCAAAAAAAATTGTATCGCAAAAGAATAACGACATTATCTTGCACAAATCACATTGGTACAAAAGATGGTAAAAAAGTTGAAAGGATTAAAAGAAACGGTATAGACCAGATTTTGCACGAGTAGAGTAGTTAATGCAACCTTGAGAAACTTTTACATCAGCAAAGAAAAAAATTACACTTAAAAGTGTCCCTTTTTTTTTTTGCTTCAGACTTCAAAGGTAACAAAGACAATTTAACTGCTATGGCACCTATTAACTCCACCAACCACAGAGCCATTACCCTTCCTCTCTCCAGGGTAGGCATTTTGTTAGACTTAAAAGTATGAATAAGTTTTTAACAATGGTATAGCTTTACAACCAAGGCAAATTGAAATTAGAAAAGCCCCAAATAGTCCTTATGTATGACTGTCGGTGTATTTTGATCCTTATTTTTACCCATGGACGCAAATCCTTTATCTTTGCAAAAGAGGGTGACTTTTGATTTTGATCACATTAAACAGAACACGTCCAAACTAACAGCATACTCATTTTAACGGAAGGGTGCTGAACTTAATAGCAAAATGCTAAGGAAATCCGTCATCTTGCCGGTTCCCCCATTTGACAAGAGAACATGAGAACCCTTGATAAAAGGCCTCCTCTGTTTCTCTTTCTGATTTCTTTGAGTCACTTCTTCATACGTAAATTTTTCCCGGAACTCCACGAAAAAACAACTCTTTTCCATCTCCGAACAGACCCCCATCATTTCCTACTTTTTTTTTACTCAACATTCCCAAAAATAGTCTTAAAAGAATAAATTAAACGGAAAGAAAGTGTGTGTGTGTGTGAGAGAGAGAGAAGAAAGCATCATTTTTACAAGCAATTTCTGTTTTACTGATTGTGCGTTGGCAGCTTATCTTTAATCAAAGGCGAATGTGAAAGCATTCGAATTCTGGATAAGTGGATATTTTTGGGACCCTTAACTTAGATAGATTTTCAAGTTTGAATTTTGAGGGGATTCCTCCTGATGGATCAAATGGTAACAACAATGGTGAGTATTTGGAAGACTGATATCGACACCCAGCTAAAGAAAGAGTTCCAACCTCTCAGCAAGTGATTCCGGGTCGAAAAAAGGCCCAGCTAAAGAAAGAGTTCCAACCCCTCAGCAGTGATTCCGGGTCGAAAAAAGGTGAAAGTACAGTCCCATTTAGCCTTTACCCGAAAGACAGATGAATCCACAACTAATAGCAAAAATTAGAGCACGTCTCATTAGAAAGCTTAAAGATGAATAGACTTTTCGTCTTTTGTTTATTTGTTTAGTTCGCCCGGGTTCCATGAACTTCTCTCATATTTCAGTTAGTTTATGTGTGTTCCATTTGATGGGACCAAAAGTGATCCTTTTTCACAAAGATAAAGGACTATTAATGTTCAAGAAATACAATGGGGACTAAAATATATACTCTTGAAGAAAAAAACAAGGTATATACCTATCATTAACCCCAGCCAGCATTACATACTCAAACAGAACTTTGTACTTATGTTTTGATTGAAGCTCCTCTCTTAGTGTTCCAAGAAGCAAGTTCAAGTTAAATTTGCGGTTAATTGGCATGATCCAACTTCTGACCTGCAATATTTCATTAGTGTGAATCAAAATATGATGCTATTTGTTTCTCCATTTTCATCCCAAGAATTAAATTGCTCAAGGGAAATACCTCATCAGTTGTAGCATTCAAACTGACTGCCAAAGAACAATTAGACTCGCGAAGAAAGCGCTTAAGCTGGGGCACAAGCCCACTTGTAGAAACGGTGACTTTTCGAGGACTAAAATGAAGCCCTTGTTCATCTACCAATATGTCTGCAGCTTTTAAGACATTCTCAATGTTGTGAAGTGGTTCTCCCATTCCCTGGAGTCAGTTATTTGATCATGATTAGCTAATAGGAAATACTGATTGCTTAAGAAAACAGAAAATAATTAAGAAAGAAGGGACAAAAGGTTTTTTATTCCCAATTCCTCATTAGCATACAGCCAAAATCACAGGCAAGATTTCGTAATATATATAGCTTTATAGTGTGGAAGAGAACTAGCTCGAGTCAACCATGATGCTTATTAAAATAACAGGGAGAAACATGAATAATGACCCTAGGAGAAGGTTGCAAGGAAGATAGATTTCGGCAATATTAGCAAAGTGAGCTAGACTTTAGTAAATTAGGCAAAGCAGGCCACATTGCGTCAAGCTAGGGTGTTCAGCACACCAGAAGTTAATAAATGGTAATCCTGGTAAAATTTTGGGTGGTATATAGAAAAACAAACATGCTCATTTCAGGAAATCACTTCAATCATACACATACCATAAACACAACATTGCTGATTGGCCCAACTTCACTTGATAATAACCGTCGAGCTAAAACAGCCTGCTCAACTATCTCAGAAGTAGATAAGTTTCTCTTCAGACCCATTCTGCAAAGTAGATTTATGTACTTGAACAAAGGGAGCTAATTGAGGAGCTGTAAGTTGGAAAAACAACCAAAACGCTAAAAGGCTGCTAGAGCTTACCTGCCAGTGTAACAAAACTGGCAATTCATGGCACAACCTACTTGACTAGATATACAGACGGTGTTCCTGCCCCGCTCACAAGGTATTAGAACAGTTTCTATTACCAGACCATCTTCTAACTTGAATAACATCTGTAAGATCCTGTGAGTTATATTTACTAAGTGACGAATCAAAAACAAAATAGATGGCACCAACTATAAATATGCCAATAACTGAAATTCTACATATGGCACAAGCTATATACCTTTTTAGTTCCATCAGTTGCTGTCAGAATTTCTTTCAAGTTTAACGTCTTAAATTCAGCATATTCACTCAACATTTTCCTGAAATCTTTATTTAAACCTGGAAAAGTAATGTTACATTGATGAGACATAGCCAAATTAGCATTAACTACGATCAATATCTAGAAAATTATAGGTAAACACTGCAAATTGCATATAAGAAATATCGAAACAAAAAATCAGACCTTTTATTTCTGCAAGTAATTAATGTTGGAAATTTATTAATGTGGAATAAAGTTTATCTCACTATTTATGACTCGAACAATTGGGGCCCGCCGTCGGAAACGTCGTTTCCACACACGTGCACACGTTGTACAAAGGATCGTATATTTCATTAGTGAAAGAGATATTGGTACGTAAGTAAAATGTTTGAGACATAGAATGATGGACGGTCGTTGGCCAAATGACGAGTGTTCCACATTGGTGAATGAAGGAAGAAGTGTGCATAGTATAAAGATTGGAACGGGTCGGAAAGGGCCGCAGAGCCGAGAAGGGTCGCGGCGACACCGCGGAGCAGGGGAGCGCGGCAGAGCCAACCCTGTCAGGGCCGCGGCGCTACCCAAGCAGAAAGTCTGAAACGAAAATCTGATTTTGGAGACGTTTGGGCTGCCCTCAATGACATTCATTCCAGTATTATTCAGCCATTATTTGACTGATAGGTGAGTCTCATTACTTGGGCAATTCATTGTCATTACATGAGTGATTCAATGTCATTACTTGGCACTTGAAGAGACAAATTCTTACACTATAAATTGGGGCCTTTGTCAATTGTTAAACACTTGCAAAAATCAGAAAATTCTGAAAACTTCTTCCTCTCTAGCATCTTTCAATACTCAAAAGTTCTTCAGGAGAAACACTTGAGTTTCCTTTGCTCAAGTGTGTTAGTAGTTGTTTTATCTTGGGAGACTATTGTCAAGCAACGTAAAAGAATATATACGGGGCAATCTTGTCTTAAAGACAGAGTGTCATCACTTGACTCAGCAAATATTATGTTGGTTCTTGTTTCCAGTTGTTTGTTAAGATTATTTCGGAATCTTTTATTCTTCATTTTTTCTAGTACTTGTAATAGGTTTGTTGCTTTCATTTATCTAACAATTTTAAGACAAGATTGTATTAGTACTTGGTGAAAATGACTGGACAAGAATATTCAGATCAAGTGTTGGTTCTTGTTTCCAGTTGTTTGTTAAGATTATTTCTTTTGTTGTAATCTTTTGTTCTTCATTTTTTCTAGTACTTGTAATAGGTTTGTTGCTTTCATTTATCTAACAATTTTAAGACAAGATTGTATTAGTACTTAGTGAAAATGACTGGACAAGAACAATTTATTTTTGAATCTGCTGCAACTCAAGACACACTTTTGCCTCTCCCTCTAATGTTGCTCCTCAAGGCAATACTTCTGCCTTCTCCACTGCTTCCCAAGGAACAACCAATGGCTTTCCTGCTACTCAAGGGAATGTCAGAATTCCTCCACCTATCGAATTTCACCATGAACGCCCTGAAAAGTTCATGGCCATTGATTTCAAAAGATAGCAACAGAATATGTTTTTTTCTAACCGTGATGTGAGTGGCACGTTGTGTCACAGAAGATCCTCCTAAAACAGGAGATAGTGTGGGCCTGGAAATGACTCTTGATAAATGAACTCATAATGATTTCATGTGTAAGAACTATATCCTGAACTGCTTGTCAGACCCGCTCTACACGGTGTATTGCACCGTAGGCACCGCCAAAGAGTTGTGGGAGAAGCTTCAGAAGGAGTACAACGCACAAGATGCAGGTACAAAGAAATTCATCGTTGGAAAATTCTTAAAATTTCAAATGGTGGATAGCAAGACAGTGATTTCTCAAGTCCAGGAATTCCAAATGATTCTACGTCGCCTGGATTTGGAGGGTATGAAACCAAATGAGCAGTTTTTTGTTGCATCACTAATTGAAAAATTGTCTTCCTCGTGGAGCGAGTTTATGAGTTACTTAAAACTCAAAACAAAGGAAATACATTTGAAGAACTTATTATCAAACTCCAAATTCAGGAAGATAATAAGAAGTCTTTGCCTAAGGGAAAGCAACCCGCTGAGGCCAAGGCAAATCTGGTTGATGCCAAAAGGAACCCAAGCAAGAAGCGCAAGTTTCAGAAAGATGGCAAGACCCAGACAGCGGTTAAGTTCAAGAGAAACTATCACCGCTATGGCAAAGCTGGTCACATGATCAAAGACTGCCGCAAACTCAAGACAGAGCAGAATCAGAAGGCCAAAGGCAAGGGAAAGGCTAACGTCGTCGAGGACACGCTTCTTGACGACATGATTGCGGAGTTCTCTGCGGTGGTGCTAGAAGCAAACCTTGTAGAGAATCCCAAGCAATGGTGGATGGACACGGGTGCTACCCGCCACATCTGTTCCGATAGAGATGCCTTCTCCACGTATACACATGAAGTTGTTCATGGGTAACAACGCTTCCTTTGACGTGTTGGGGTAGGAAAGGTGGTCTTGAAGATGACTTCTAGCAAGGAGCTCACTCTGAAGGAGGTGATGCATGTCCCTGAGATTAGAAAGAATTTAACTTCAAGTCCTGTATTGATTAATGCTGGTTTTAGGCCAGTATTTAAGTCCAGTACGTTTGTAATCACAAAAAATGGAACCTTTGTGAGAAGGGGCTTCATATGTGAAGGGCTCTTCAAGGTTAACGTTATGTCAATCATACGTTCAAGCAATAAAAGTGAAGCTTCTTCTTAGTTTCTTGAGTCATCTAATTTATGGCATCATAGATTAGAACATGTGAACTACAAATTCATCCAAAAGTTGGTAAAGTTGGAGTTGTTGTCATCTATCGACGTAAACCCTCAACGTAAGTGTGAGGTGTGCGTAGAGGCAAAACTCACGAAGACTCACTTTAGATCCGTCGAAAGGGAGATCGCTCCTCTAGAACTTATTCACACAGATATATGTGCTTTGAAGTTTGCACAAACTAGAGGGGGAACAAGTACTTTGTGACATTTATAGATGATAGCACAAGGTATTGTTACCTTTACTTGTTGAGAAGTAAGGATGAAGCCTTTGAAGCGTTCAGACGCTACAAAGCAGAAGTTGAAAACCAACTAAGCGTGCAGATTAAATCAATTTGTAGCGATAGAAGGGGAGAATACGTAGCGTCATTTGAGGAATATTGTGCCCAATCGGGCATTGTTCATCAAACGACGGCTCCATACTCACCTCAGTCAAACGGTGTCGCTGAACGCAAGAACCGTACATTGAAGGAAATGATGAATGTCTTGCTCATCAATTTCGGTCTTCCCCAAAACATGTGGGGAGAAGTTGTCCTTACCGCTAATATGATTCTTAATAGTCTCACATAAGGATAAGGACAAAACTCCATACGAGTTATGGAAGGGAAAAAAACCCACCTACAAATACCTGAAAGTGTGGGGTTGTTTGGCCAAGGTTGAAGTACCTAAGCCAAAGCAGGTCAAGATTGGACCTAAGACTGTAGATTGCATTTTTATCGGATATGCAAATAACAGTAGTGCTTATCGCTTCTTAGTGCATAAGTCAGATGTACCAGAAATCCACGGGATACGATCATGGAGTCAAGGAATGCCCAATTCTTTGAGTATACTTTTCCTAGAAAGGAAAGAGAATAACCTCTCGCAAACGAAGTTATGAACAAAGCTCTCAGGAACCAGGAATCGTTGACTGCCCGGATCTAGATGGTTCAGATCTAGTGGACTCCGAAGTGGCTGAATATCCGGAATCTAGTGTTTCAGATTCTCAGAACTTGGAGACTCCAGAGATAGAACCAAGACGAAGTAAAAGGGCCAGGAAGGATAAATCCTTCGGTCCTGACTTTGTAGCTTATATGGTTCATAACGAACCACGGACAATTGATAAAGCATTGTCAACTCCAGAAGCACCGCTCTGAAAAGAAGCTATTGAGAGTGAAATAGACTCCATCTTGCAAAATCATACTTGGGAGTTGATTGATCTTCCTCCGGAAAACAAACCGTTGGGTTGTAAGTGGATACTCAAACGGAAGTATCAAGCAGATGGGTCTATAGACAAGTACAAGGCCAGATTGGTAGTCAAGGGGTATTGACAGAAGGAGGAAGGCCTTGACTATTTTGACACGTACTCTCCGGTGTCTAGAATGATGTTCATACGAGTATTCATTGTGATCGCTGCGTTGCGTGACCTTGAGATACATCAAAATGGATTTCAAAACAGTCTTCCTAAATGGTGATTTGGAAGAAGAAATTTATATAGAACAACCCGAGGGGTGTGTGGTTCTAGGGCAAGATAAGAAAGTCTGTCGACTTGTCAAATCTCTATACTGGCTGAAACAGGCCCCGAGGCAATGACACGAAAAATTTGATAGTACTCTACTATCGAAGTGTTTCTCCATTAATGAGTGTGACAAATGTGTCTATGAGAAAGTTTGAGATGTTCAACAGTTCGCTAATGAAGTCACCACTTGATATGAATCAGAAGATTGATAAAAATTGTGGTGCGCCCGTATGCCAGGAGCGATATGCGCAGGTGATTGAGAGTTTGAAGTACATAACAAACTGCACCGTACCTGATATCGCTTATGCAGTCAACAAATTGGTTAGGTTTACCCGTAATCCGATTAATGATCATTGAAAAGCATTGAATCGGGTATTACGGTACCTAAAATACACGCTAACTTATGAGTTGCATTATTCGAGATATCCAGTTGTACTAGTAAGTCTGGTGGTATTCAACTAAGGAAGGTTCAAAGCGGAAGCTACATGCAACATCGGTCCGCTGAAAGATTGCTAGACATAGGCACCTTGTGAGTGCGCCAAAATCTCTTTCAAGAGGGGATTGTTGGAAATTTATTAATGTGGAATAAAGTTTATCCCATTATTTATGACTCGAACAATTGGGGCCCCGCACGTCGAAAACATTGTTTTCACACATGTGCACACGTTGTACCAGAGATCGTAAATTTCATTAGTGAAAGAGATATTGGTACGTAAGTAAAATGTTTGAGACATAAAATGATGGACGGTCGTTGGCCAAATGACGAGTGTTCCACGTTGGTGAATGAAGGAAGAAGTGTACATAGTATAAAGATTGGAACGGGTCGGAAAGAGTCGTGGAGCCGAGAAGGATCGCGGCGCCACCGCAGAGCAGGGGAGCGTCGCGGCGCTACCAAGGCAGAAAGTCTGAAATGAAAATATGATTTTGGAGACGTTTGGGCTGCCCTTAATGACATTCATTCCAGCAATATTCAGTCAAAATGACTGATAAATGAGTGTCATTACTTGGGCAATTCATTGTCATTACATGGGTGATTCAATGTCATTATTTGGCACTTGAAGAGACAAATTCTTACATTATAAATTGAGGTCTTTGGCTCAATTGTTAAACACTTGCAACACTTGCAAAAATAAGAAAATTCTGAAAACTTCTTCCTCTCTAGCATCTTTCAATACTCAAAAGTTCTTCAAGAGAAACACTTGAGTTTTCTTTGCTCAAGTGTGTTAGTAGTTGTTTTATCTTGGGATGCTAAGCAACGTAAAAGGATATATACGGACAATCTTGTCTTAAAGACAGAGTGTCATCACTCGACACAGCAAATATTCAGATCAAGTGTTGGTTCTTGTTTCCAGTTGTTTGTTAAGATTATTTCTTTTATTGTAATCTTTTGTTCTTCATTTTTCCTAGTACTTGTAATAGGTGTTTGCTATTTCCCGTTTGTTGCTTTCATTTATCTAACAATTAACACCATCAACAGTCATAGAAACGATGACAACAATAGTATATGTACAGGGAAAGTAAAATAAACCTTCTAACTCCTCACTGCATTGTGCCCAAATATTATCCCCATACAGACGTTTCCATAACATCAGAGCCTGAGCAGGCCTATAACCATGTGACTGGACCCATTTCTGTTAAACAAGAAAGCAGTGTGACGATTAATAATCATGGTTGGCCATCAAACAATAGAATCAAAACTGATCTCCAAATTCCAACACAAGAGCCAAGAACAAAATAAACCAATCCAATCTTGGAACTTCCCTCAAAAGTCTGCAAGACTAACTTAAAATACACAGAAGGAACAATCGAATTACGAATACCATGACACGGAGCTTAACCTCATGAATCCAGAACAACTTTGAACCTTTAAGAAATAAAAACTAAAGAGGACTAAATCCTATCAAGATTGCAGCTTTCCTCAAATTTCAACAAAGTTTACTAAAATACACAACAGGAACAACCCAAATTTGCATGCCATGAAACACATCTTTGCTTATGTCGGATTTGTTAAGGCTAGCTTAACTCCCAGGCTGGATAAGGGCTTATATTGCTCGCCTTTATTTGATATGTTTATTCAGTACCAATACAAACAAAAACTACGTCAAAGTGGAAGGGCCGGTATAGAAGCTAAAAGTAGCTAGCCTATAGTAGGCCTAACCAAAGCCTCACGACAACATAAAATTAGCCTTAATCTCAAGAACGCAAACCAAGTTTCAATCCTTAGCAGTAACAAGACTAAATCACTATCAACATTGCAACTTCCCTACAAATATCAACCCTGTTAACTAATATATACAGCAGGACCAACCAAAATACACTTACAAAGTGAATGAGCTCAATCTCAAAAACACAAAAAACAATTTTGAACCTTTAAGTTGTATAGATTAATAAGGACTAAATCCCTATCATGCTTGCAACTTTCCTCAAATTTCAACAAGGTTTACCAAAATACACAAACAGGAACACAAATACACATACCTAGAGACAGAGCTTAATCTCGAAAACGCAAAACAAGTTTGAATCTTTAAGCAGTAAACAAGACGAAATCACTATCAAGATTGCAACTTTCCTACAAATATCAACCCGGTTAACCAAAATATACAGCAGGACCAACAAAATACGCTTACCAAGTGAAAGTGAGTGAGCTTAATCTCAAAAACACAAAAGACAATTTTAAACCAGTAAAGTGAAGGGTTTTGTCGGGTTCGTACACGCAAGCGAAATTTGAAAATTTATGTTTCAAACCCGACGACGGTCAAACTGTAGGATGATTATACAATGTAAATAACACAAAGCAATGTAATACTTCGAACGAAGATTTACATTGTAGATAGCAACCCGAATCTTAAGGCTTTGTGTAGTCCGATGGTGTGCAAGCAATAGTCCCTCGATTTGCAAGTCAAAGACTGTGATGTAATTACTCCTTTGGAAAGCTAGGAATTCCAGCAGAGTTTCGGGAGAGTTTAATCTTATGAAAAAGATGGTGTATAAAATATGAGGCTAAACTCTGTATATATAGTTGAATATATCAGCTAGGGTTTCCCCCAGTGGGCCAGGTCCAGAAACCGAAACAGAGTGGGTCATTTCGGACCCACTGGACGCGTGGCGCCGCGGCGCTGTGACACCGCGGCCCTGACTCACTCGTGTCGTGGCCCTGCTCCATTTTTGCTTCGTTTCTATTTTATTCTAATGTCTCGATTATCAACCGAACATTTATATACTCTCTGATTACACATCCTTGAATCGATGGAACAATTAACTTAGTGTTACTCTTCAGGCCTTTACATATTGACACTAATAACATTAGGGTCTACACGGAACTCCTAGACTACGCCGGAAGACGAACTCAATATGTAAAATTTAGCTACACGAAACATGTGAACTGAACCTCTATGTGAGAAGATAAAATTCTTTCATTCATAACACACTCAATCAAGCTTAGGATTTGTCAAGTGTCTATCCAAATGGCTTGATCATTATAACTCATCTATATTAGTTGACAACAGGACCATATCAAAGACATGTCAATTGCATTGGCCAATGACTTAATCAACTTAATACCATATGAGTACCTGAGTGTTCACTCGAATATACAGTCAAGGAATGAATCCTAATCTTGGCTCACATACCACCTTTAATCTACTTCGTGATGCACCCAAAACAAGCCGTGTCTCAACCTATAAGGCATTTGAGCTTAGGACAAGATCAAAGTGCATTACTACGTAAACAAGGTGATATTGACCTCAAATCTAAGGACTTCTATCTCCCACATGAAGATGACATTATAGACATATAACAAAACAGTACATCAGCAGGGTATACTAATACTCCAACAAGTATTCATATGTCCATCACGAGCTGCCATAACTCGTAGCAAGTGAGACATACTACATCCCTAAGGATATGATTCAGATCATATGTCGACGTATCGCATATCATCGTTATCCCTCTCGATGATCATTAGTCGAGGTAATTTAAGAGTTACGTTATAACATTAATTCTCACATCATTAATAAACACGTAAACTCTAGGGATGCATTTATAGAATATTATAAACAATCAACTAATAATTCAACAAATGCAAATGTCATAATATTAATCATCATTAATATAAATACGAATGTGTATAAAGTACATTTTGTCCTAATATAGATTGTCTCTAGGACATACATATAGATTAGATCACAATCAAGATTTCAACTTCACTCAAATTTATACTAGCCTAACTGAAATATACAACCGAAATACACTTACCAAGTGAGTGAGCTTAATCTCAAAAACATAAACAAACAATTTTGAACCTTTAAAGAGTAAAGAAGATTAATTCACCATCAAGATTTCAACTTTACTCAAATTTAGACTAGGCTAACTAAGACCCACATCACCAACAACAGCAACATACCCAGCCCACAAGGGGGGTCTGGGGAGTTTAGAGTGTACCCGGACCTAAATCCTACCCTGGGAGTAGAGAGGGACTCTCGACTCAAAATAAAGCAATAGCAAAGTAGGTAGGAAAAAATTGATCAGTAAGAAATAAAAACTAACATCACCAACAACTGAAATACACATACCTCAAGATAAGTATATCTCATCCCTTTCAATACGACTTTCGAGTCTTTCAATGGATACCCATTTTGTCCATCACCTCCTACATAGGAAAAAGACACAAGAAAAGTAAACACATAAACAAAACAAACAAGAACCACCTCTGAGCAGATAAACATAAAGGGTATTTATTTACCAGAAAGGTTGTTAGTTTGAGGTGTTGGGAGAATGTGAGAGGTATAAGAAGAAGAATGTTGAGCTGTTGTAACTAAACGATAACGGGGAGTGGTGAAAAGGGGTGTTCTTGAAGGACGCAAGTTAAGAAAAGATTTGGGTTTTAATGGATGAGATGTTGTGTAATTGGTCAAGGGAAAACTTGTTGTTCCAAGAGAAGTAGAGAAGCGAATTCGCCTCATCCTCACACACACACACTCATCTCCAGCCGCTACCCATATTCTATACTAAAAATAGTTGTTTACTTTAAAATAAAAAGAATAAGCTAAAAGTTGTAAATTAGGTTATGGCTTATAGCTCATCCAAACAGGCTCTTTATCAACTGAAATGAGGGTTTTATACTTTGTTTGGATGGTTGTTAGATATTGTATTTATTTTGATGGTTACTTAAATTAGACTGTATCGTATTGTTAAATTGATTGTTATGTAACAACGAAAAGTCTCATTTTATATAACGACTGATTTGGTGTGATCACGTCGTTAACTTGCTAATAATTTAATAATCCTATTTTATTTTATGTAAGTTCATTCTTCGAATTCCTGATATGTAGTATTATGTCACAACAAATGATTCAATCTATCTCAACGTTAAAACAAATACAGTACAATACAATGTAATACAATATGTAACAACCACTCAAACAAGGTTTTATGGAGTGAACTTTGTATATAAAAGTCATCACAAAGATGCTAATCCACGAGAGTTTGTAGACCGGCAGACGCATTTGTTTTGTTTCTGATCAGTTTTTTGCTCATTGATTATTCCCAAAACTTAGATCAACATGAAATATGACTTGCTTTTTGGATCAGACAACGTTTACGGAAATGGTTCGATAAATACTACATGCTCTAATCTATAAAAGGAGAGAAGATTACCTCGGATTGTTTCATTATTTATTGCATGTAGACTTCACAATGCACCAATCAATCTATGGGAAAATGTGCAATCTAATATCATCACACAGTAGAAGCAAAAGTTTTATGTTGAAGCTTTAAATTTGCTTGAAGATTTTGACATTAGTGTGAAATGTACAATTTTTTTTATCCTCCTACTTTGTCTGAAATTTTTGTGAAACTGCTTCGTTATGTTTTACATAGATCTTCAAACGCTCAGATCTACGTGTGATACTATGATAATTGGACATTTAAAAATATGAGGTAGGCCCAAAATCGCATAAAACAAAGTAGTCAGTAAAAGGCGAACAATCTCTTGAATTCCTGCGGGCACACAGTAAAAGCAAAAGATCTATGTTGCTGGTGATTCCAGTTAGCTAAGATTTATGCTAGTCATATTGGTATACTTCTATAAAGATCTTACATTACTCTGAAGTTGTCCATCTAATTTTGCTCTCTGTAATTGTCAACTGTTGAAGAAAAGTAGAACAGTATTATTCTCCATGCAACATAAAACCTTCTTCTATAACAATAAATAGTACTGCAGTGTACAACTATAGTAATTATACCAAATAACAGAAAGGGGGTAGAAAGTAAACACAGAATAAAACAACAATCTCCACAAACTTATCAAAAGAATGTTTGATACAATACAATAAATCTCAGTTTATTAAAACACTCCTTTTTCTCAGTGATTCTTCACCTTGATCCTCAACTTTCTTGCAATTTGTCCTGCTTTAGGATGAATAGGGCGTTTATTCGAATCAAACTGTTCCACTTCTACCCAATTGATCACTTTAAGCAAGAGTGATTGAGGGACTTTGCCAGAAGAATCTGATTCTGTTTTTCCTTTTGCCTTTTTCAGCCCTTTCTCCAGGGCCTTTTCAAGAAAATCCATAAACCAACTTCCTGATTCGCTTTCAATCTGTTTTCCCAATTTGATTGTATTGGAAATGCTGCTGCTTAGTGAAGAAGAAGCCGGTTTCTTGTTCTCATCATTCTCATTTATGTTAGTATTTGATGCTCCTTTTGTTACCTTTGATGATGATCTCAAATGCTTTCCAAGAATTGACTTTTGATCATTCCTTTCAGGAAAAATTGCAACGGATTTGTAAAGTGCAGCTCTCCTCTTCGATGCGTTTGATTCGTTGTCTCGTGATTCTTCCAGTGACTTGTTCTCATCATTCTCATTTATGTTAGTATTTGATGCTCCTTTTGTTACCTTTGATGATGATCTCAAATGCTTTCCAAGAATTGACTTTTGATCATTCCTTTCAGGAAAAATTGCAACGGATTTGTAAAGTGCAGCTCTCCTCTTCGATGCGTTTGATTCGTTGTCTCGTGATTCTTCCAGTGACTTGTGCACTATTTCGTGTAAAATAGGGGCACCATTCTCTTGTTCAGAATTTTGTGACTCGTTTGAAGCTGTTGCTACTTGAATGGATACCATTTCCGCTACAGCTTGCACAAGTTGTTCATGAAACTCAAGAAATTGATCAAAACAGGCTGCTGGTGCATCTGGTTTTGCAGCTCTACTCAAGTTCGAAAACATCCTTCAAAGCCATAGTTATATATATATAAATCAAATTCAGGTCAAAATGTAATAAGAAAAATAAACACAACAACAAATAACACAAATAATAAAAAGTTCCACATACTTCAGAGACCGCACAAGATTTTCTGTAGCTGATGCATCCATTAGTGCTTGAAGAGCGATTTTCTGTGCATTTTCCCTTTGTTGTACAGCTTCCTAATGAACATCACAAATGGCTTTTTTATTCAGGCTAATGTTCCAACAAAAGGCAAGACAGACAACAACAACAACAAAAGGCAAAGACGACAACAACAACAACGTAAGTAGGACTGCGCTCGACTACCTACTACTCTTCTACGCTAATCCGTGTCCTACACAACCACCTATCTAAGGTCATGTCCTCAGTAAGTTGCACCTACGCCACATCCGTTTAATCACCTCTCCCCAATACTTCTTCGGCCTACCTCTACCCCTCCTGAACTCGTCCATAGTCAACCTCTCACACCTCCGCACTGGGTCATTTATGTCTCTCATCTACACATGCCCAAATCATCTCAACATCGCTTTACGTATCCTCCACCGAGGCCACTTCCATTCTGTCCTGGATATCATCATTTATAATCCTATCCCTCGTATGACCGCACATCCATCTTAGCATCATCATCTCTGCAACTTTCATCTTTTCGAAATGCGAAGTATTGACTGGCCAACACTCCGCCCCATACAACATAGTCGGTCTAACCACCGCCCTATAGAACTTGTCTTTAAGTTTTGGTGGCACATTTATGTCGCATAAGACTCCATATGCGAGCTTCCATTTCATCCACCCTGCCCCAATACGATGTGTGACATCGTCATCAATCTCTCCATTCCCTTGGATAATAGACCCGAGGTACTTGAAGTAAACGTGCACTCTAAGTATATTGTCTTGGTCCTACTCATCCTTAGAATCCAAAGTATATCTCCAAACCTCCAGCTTAGCGTTCACTCCGCTATGAGTCTCATCAATCAGGACTATGTCATTTGTGAATAACATACACCATGGCACCTCCCCTTGGATTAGTCGCGTCAGTCCATCCATCACCAAGACAAATAAGAATGGGCTAAGAGCTGATGCAACCTCATCATCACTGACCTCTAACCTCCCTAGGAACTTTGTCGTATGCCTACTCGAGGTCGATGAAAACCATATGTAAATCTCTCTTCCTCCCCCTATACTGTTCCATCAACAAAAGGCAAGAATGTCCATAAATTTAAAACAAGAGAAATTGACATAAATAACCGCCCACCAAAATAATAGTCACCAACGTATATTTTTTTATATTATACATAAAGTATATATAATATACATAATAATGTATACTTTTTTGTATATTTGACTAGCGAATGTAATTATTTTGGCCGACCGACCAAATGTGTAAGGTGCCATATATTAAAGAAAGCAAAAAAAATCACGACGAAGATGTTACCTTTCCCAACATACTAAGTTTTCCAGGCAAATTTGCAGACTGGTGTTTGTTGGGTTTTGATATTGGTGAATGGAAAATGATGGGATGAAAATTAAAGGGAGTAAAAGGTTCTTTTGTCCCACATCGGAAAATTAAAGGGAGTAAAAGGTTCTTTTGTCCCACATCGAAAAAAGAGAAGGAAAGAGAGGTGTATATATTACATTACACCTTCTCTAGTTGCTAAAAGGGTTGAGAGGGCATTGAGAGGCAGGACCCTCGCCGCTTCGCCGCTTCTTTCTGATTCGGAAAAAGATTGATTGATAATCTTTTTGGACAAACTTTTCTTTACTTAATTAATTAATTAATTATCTTTAATTATTTAATTATTTAATTACAATAAATCCAAACAGATCGACCCAAGACCCGCGACCGACCCGTCCGGTTTAAGTCCTTTTTCTTTTCGAATTTTTCTCCAAATTTTGGTGACTATTCTGAATGGTTGCAAACATTCAGAAATGGTACCTCCAAAACTTATAAATTCTTGATTTGTTCCAAAAATGTATTCACTCATTCTAATGCGAATTTCTCTACAATTCGAAATTCATTCTTATTCATTTTGTGTGATATAATGCCGTTGAGTGGTTCGCTGCTACCGGAATTTGGAGTACTACTATTCTGGTAAGATAATCGTTCTATCCTGGGAGACGATATTCCATTAACCTCGAGTACTGTGAGGGGAATAATTTCCTTAAGAACACACTTTGAACTAAGTGGGCTCGATTATATTCTGAAATTATTTTCCAAAACAGATTATGTTTCGTCTACTGTTTTTCCTGATTAATTTACTGTTAAGTAATTTCTATACTGTGTAATCTGCTTTTTACTAAGTGTTTAAACAGATTGTGTTGAAACATTATTTTGGCCATACACAGATTATTATACCAACAGTGTTTTCATGTGTTGAATCAATAGGCTGAGATTGTTGTTGTTGTTGTTGTTCTTGAGAAGACTTTTTCGAATTGGGAAGACTTTGAGACTCTCTGCCTACTGTTGGAGAAGCTACCATTCTTGCACTCCTTAAACTTGGTGGTGGAGTTGAACTTTTCTTTTCTTGTGTCTACACAAAAAAAAAAAAGGAATCGAATTGCAACATATGAGATAAGACACGTTGAACTATACAGTCAAACCTTTCGTTTGTCCGGATAATTATTGGCTGTTAGCGAAATGTTGTTATAAATAACATATAATATCACATTACATGAAAAATCTGTTCCAAGAAAAACTTGGCTATTATAATGAAATGTTGTTATAGAGAGCTCTGTACACACATAAAGGGGAAAATGTACCTACAGCTGAGTTTAAAGGTGAATTGACAATTCTCTGTTCTCGATCGAAATCTGTTACACTTCTGCTCCTAGGAAATTTCATCATGCTAGGTGTAGCACAACTTTTTCTCACCATAGAAGGACTTTCCCCTTTAGCCTCCATCAATTTAGACAACAATGCGCCACCCCCGCTGATGACCTTACCATCCCACTAGTAGCTCCTCCATCTTTGGAAAATTTTCCGCGGATAACAGGTGACATTGGAATAATTCGCGCAAATTTGACAGCACTAGACTTCTCTTTTATCGGTGTACATTGATCGAAATCAATAGGAACAGGCTTCAAAACTTGAGGAGATGAAGCAACAACTTCTCCTCCCCCACCTATACCCCAAGAACCCCTTATTGGTGGAGCTGACAAATTCTGATTCATCTTTTGTTCAACTTTTTCGCCTTTTTCTCTCAACCCCATTAATGGTTCTGGAGTTCCAACAAGCGAGTGCCTCCCGGGGAGAGGTTTCACGCCTTTAACAAAAGGAACAGGCGAACCAGGCTCTAACTTATCAACGTAAATGAACTGTCCTAGCTGCATTTTATTGCTTAGAACTAAATCATCTTGCTCATATGGAAGACTTACATAGATGGAATGTGAAGAATCCGAAACTTTAATGAAAATCCATGCTTTGGCCATAGATTTTTCTCATCAATATCTGCAGGGACAATATCAGTAACCTGTAAAAGGGAACTCCTATGTTCACGTGTTGGCTTCACACCTGATTTCATCCCATTTAGTAACTTCAACAAAATTCCTGGTGCTAATGCTGCCATTTCTTGAAATTTTTCTACAACACCAATTCAATCAAATTCTTGAAATTACAGAAAAAGCTAAGATCTTTCAGAAATTTCAAGATAACCCCAATTCTTCAAGACAACCCCAATTCTTGAAAATTTAGGAATTACAGAAAGCTGAGACCTTTCGAGACAAAAGATCAAGAAAGTTGTGTAGAGTGAGTCAAGAATGAATAATATATTTAAGTTGACACAAAGCTCTTAAAGATTGACTATTTCAGAGCTATGGTTAAGTGAGATAAGGTGAAGGTGAAGAGAAGAGGGGTTTGAGGGTTAACGGTAAACTAGTCGAAAGGGTGGTGGATCCCATGAATGAATATTTAAAATTTGGGAGTTTAGGAACGTTGAGGTGGTAACGGCCATATGTTGTGAGTGAGTCATATAAATATTTTGGTTTCTTTTTTCTTTTTGAATCTTCAGCGGAATTAAACATGATACTTATTTTTGGTTTTTGTGGTTAAATTAGTGACTCAATATTTATGGCCTTGTCATTTTTGCATTTATTCCCTAAAGAGCCTAAAACATTTCTAACGAACAAAAATAATGTTTGGAATGTTGCAATTGGGTAAATATTTACATGTACACGATTTTGTATTAAGTCAATAAATATAAGATATTTGTCTTGGTGTATTTTCTTGACTAGTAGACGGAAGTCTTCTCAAAAAAAAAAAAAAATCTAATTTTTGAATATAAATTTACCACTTAATCATAATTAACTAATTGAATTTTCACTTAAATTTGTTAACTCTTAAGGTTACTTAGGTAGGTATAAGCACCGGTGCATATAAGGATGCATCAACATTTGTTTCTCAAATTTGTGGACTAAAGAAAAGGAACAAGAAGACTTCCCAACTATCAAATAAAACCTAAAGAATTAACAATAACATACCCCGGACCTGCATGGCTCAATTGGTTGAGCATGTAGCTTTCATAATGGAGGTCTCGGGTATGAAATTCTCTGCCAATGATAGTAGGGGATATGTCTTCTAGTCTAGCTCGTCGCACGGGGATGTCTACTGTTGCGAGATTTCTAGATGCTACGCAAGTGTACGTATCACAATTTGTAATAATTTCGGTAAAACCGAATATCGTCCTCAGAGACTGAATTATCAATTACCAATTAATTAATATTTAGTTTCTATTTGGTAAACGAATATAGATTGAGGTTTCTAAACTACGAATTAACAAACTGAAGTAATTTGCAGGAATAAAATAAGAATGAAAATACACAGATTTTAGCTCAGTAATGAAGGTAATTAGGATTTTCAATCTCATCAATTATCCACTCTATCATTCGTTAATGCAAGCCTAGCAATTCTTTTTCTTATCAAGATAGCAGGTTAACTGAGGAGTTCTATATTCCGGTTAGGACATAAAAACTCAACCTAAGTTAGAATTTTCTATATTTCTATGATAAATTCAACCACATAGGAGGATTAAGATCAATAACCTAAAACGCTACACAGGAAATCGTGATACTCACGTTCAAGATTAAACCTATATCTAATCAACTATAGCATATTCAAATCTCCCTTCTCAGATATTGATTTGAAATCATATAAGTAATGAAAACTAATGGTCAGTTAGTTCTCAGTCAATAAACACAAGTTGAATAGATATTAATAGATGAAGAAGAAACACTAGCAATGCATTAATTCATAATAGAGTTTCAAGTGAATCAACAGTAAATTCTAATAAAGAAATTAGTTCATAGACATGCTAACAAAAATAATTGTCTTAAAAACCAAGATGAACTGAATTAAGAAAAGAAAAGGAAAAGTACTTGAACAATAGTGGTCTCCAATTACTTCTTAGATTACTAATCTTTGCTCCAAAGATGAGTTTTTTTCTCAAAAATCTGCCTCCCCTAGCATATATAACAAAAACAACATGTTAGACCTTTTTACCCCTGTTAAAATTAGGTTTTCTCGCTCATTTACGTCGTCAGCGCCGCGACGCTTTTTCCAGGCGCCGCGACTCTAATTCCCTTACTAGTTTCTGCCAGTGGGGCGCCACGACGCTTTCTTTGGGCTCCGCGGCCCTTCGGCATCGCGACTCTTTGCTTGTTGCGTTGCGGCTCTAAATCCGAGCAAACTCTACAAATTAGCCTTGTAGACCGCTTCCCGAGCTTTCCAGGGCTTCTTTGACGTATTGCTTGTGACTCGATATGTATATTTGTCCTCCATAACAGCCTATTTTCTTTGAATTTGCCTTATTCATTTCGGATCGCTTAAGACATGAAAACACAAAACAACACGCATAATACTGTACAAAACAATTAAAAGACGACAAAAGACTCCCTAAAACACCTCTAAACCCCAAACTTAAACTTTACTCGCCCTCAAGTAAATAACTCTAGACACCCTAAAAAGAAAAACACACAAACTCTAAAAACGAATCAGGTCAATCACAATAGATTATGCCTCGAAGATCATGAACAACATGCAATATAATCTTCAGAAACATTCTAACCACTAATTTGCTATCTAGAATTTTAAGTCAGATATTCTTCAAATTTGCTTAAAGTTATTAAGACATATGATCACTCAACCATGATTATTGACTTAAGCCCGTATTCAATATTAGTTTATGCACAATGAATTCTTTTCAACGGTCCATCAGGCCAAAATTCTATAGGCTTGCCAACCTGCTACTTTCCACTAACGTAGACAACACATGCTCAAGAATCAATAGGACTTTTATAGGTTCTATCGTTAGGCTTAGGCACAGGTAGATGAAATGTCATTTAGGCTCAAGATTACTATAAGCATAGAAACCAACCAATCCAAACTTGATATCACATTAAAATTAACATCAATCCCCCATTTTTCGTTTCTTTTCTAGATTGAGAAAATTCACACTTTCACATTTTTTTCTTCGAACTACACTCTCCCAAACTTGTTTTTCAATGTAAGTACAAGGAGAGTGTAGTTTATATATTATTATTATTATTATTATTCTTATTATTTTCACTGAATTTTTCTCAATCTTTTACACTTATATTAATAGAACCCAATCTAAAATATCAATTACAACAATCCATCCCCAATCATACACTTGGATGCTCATGGTAAAATTTAAGGGAAGGACAAATTGTCACGGGTTTCGAGTAAGCTCAAAATAGACATCAATCAACGAAGGATAATTTAAGGCTCAAATGGGTAACTAGGGATTAATGTAATCAAGGGTGGCTTGAAAGGCTCAATTGTTCCCAAAATGATCTAAATCATCTTTCTAAGAATGCATTATCTAGGATTTCGTCTCAAGTAGCAAGCAAGCAAGTTCTAGAATTTTCCACCATCTTTCCTCAAATAAAAATTCAATCATGCATAAACCCATATTAGAGTACAAGAAAATCAACAATTATGATCAAGTTTTTATCATTATTAATAACCAAAAGCAAACTCAAAAACTATCCAACTTAAGCACATAGATTTATGCATTTCATGGCTAATATTTCATCCAATTCTATCACATGTGTTCACTCAATCTCATGGGCTATTATTATTAACTTGATTCATTGATACAATACACTCAAACACAAACACTAAAACAAAGACATTAACAATAAACCAACAACTAAACACACACAACTAACTACTACTAACATAAAATAGTAAGACTCCTGTTACACCCCGTATTTCCAAGGCAATGAGATGAGAACGTGCGTAAGAAATTGAGAGTTTAATTTTGGAAAGAAAGAATGATTACTTTTTCTTAAGGAAAAATATCGGAAATTTGTGAAGGAAAAGGTTTATTAATTGAAATTTGGTTCTCAAATTTGGTATTTGAGACTTTTGGAATATATTGGATTTTTGGATTTTTATTTTCGGATTTGATCATGTGGGGCCCACCTGGGAAATTTTACGATTTTGTGGGGCCCACAAGATTTTCGCTATTTTGACCAATTATAGATATTTTGGGGGAAGGAAATATTTTGGACAAATGGGAGGGCGACACATGTCACCCCCACTTGGTCTTGAAGACTTGGACTCTTTAGATATTTTGAGGACAAGTGGAGATGTGGGTCCCACTCCACTTGTCTTGCTACACTTAGGCCATACACTTGACAAGATCTCACTACATGGGATACATTATATTATACATAGAGGAGTACAAGACTTCACTCAACACTTAGCCATATTTCATATCTCTTTCTCTCATTGAGGGCTATCGATTTTGGGCCTCTTTTGGAGACAAATTCTTCAATCTTTGGTGATAAATCCTCAAACTTAAGACTAAGCTCCCTAAATAAGTGCTAAGCAAAGATAACCCTTTAAACCCTAAGAACAATAGGTTGGCCGAAAATGAGGGTGTGAAACCCTAAGGTTCCGTCGACTTTTTGAAGTGAAATACAAAGTGAAGTTGTGTATAAGTTCATAGGGTCACATATATGTGATTGGAACTTGAAGAAGTGGAGCGAAATGAACACTGCGGGTCAATCTATAGCGGGCTATTTTGGAAGATTTTTGGCACAAAAATGAGGTAATAGTTCTTCTTAAATTAAAGTAATTGGATATTACTTATTGTTGATATGTATGGATGAGCATGTACTAAAAAGAATGAAGATTGAAAAGTATTAGCCATTTTTGGCAAGTTGGCCGAGAGTAGCACTTTTGTCGCTATTGGATTCGTTGGTTTTTATTGTCGTTATTTACACGTGTTGCATATTATATAATGAAGGAAATATTGTTGTTGATAGTTAATATAACGTATATAACATGTTGGAATGGGAATTGGATTAAAAGGAATTAAGGAAAAGGACTATGGTTTGTTGTAGTTGTCGTTGGCCGAAAACTGCCTAAAACTGTTAGACGTAGTTGTGTCGTTTTTATGGACTGTTTTTTGGTGTTGTAATGCTGGAAAATAAGCCCCTAACATACATGATTAATGTAGTAAAATGTCTAATGAAAGTCCTGAGAAATAAGGGTGTTAAAGGTTTCACATTGTACCCTTAATGTTGGATAAATTATGAACTATTTTATGGACTGTGTTGTATAGATTGTGGGGCAGAATTTTATACATCAAGTTAGGCGTGTAATCTCCCATGGTTAACTGTTTGGTTGTGTCTTAAATGTGACTTGTTGGTTGATGAATTCGGGCCTTGAAAAATGTGAAAAAGTACGTAGAAAGAAAGGAAGTGCTGCCCAATTTCCGTAGAATTAGAGGGCAATTATTTGGTATAAGTCTTACAATAGTAAGCTTGGAATTGATAAAAATGCTATCATTATTATAGGTTGAAGTACTACGTGTAGCATATTCTACTTGGAATGTGGAATAGACGATAAGGTTGAAGTACATTGGAGCGTATTGCTACTTGTCGTTTGAGTTAGTCGTCAACGAGGTATGTGAACTTATTCCTTCTATCGACATGATTATTCTTGAAATATACTTGCCTTGTTTTGGAGTATACGTGATTTGTTTTCTTGAAGTACTTGCCTTGTCATTAGGAAGTATTCATGTTATTGATCTTATGCTAAAGGCATGTCCAAAGATAATCTTAAGTCCTTACCAAGTCTTATGGGAGATGTTGGTAAGAGTTGTTTGAAAGGAATGAGTTACTTGAGTTAAAGAAATAATTGCCTTAATGTTGGAAGTAGAAGTCACTTGATTTTAAAGCCTTGAGTTGAAGTTAAAAAGGTGTAGTAACTTGATTTGAAAAGTATATGTTACTTAATTTAAAGAGTAGAAGTAACTTGATTTAAAGGTATAGGTTACTTGATTTTGAAAAGGGGAGTTTACTTGATTTAAAAGTAAGTTACTTGAGTTTTGAAAGAAGAAGTGACTTGATTTAAAGGCATAAGTAACTTGGTTTTAATAGTGAATATGCTTTTGGGTTCAAATCCCTAAATATTGCATAAAATGATTCCTTTATAAAGAATAGACGTACATAGTACTTTGGGTTCAAATCCCTTACATGATATGATAGTGTCGTGGTTGTATTAAAAGGAAAGACATGGTAGTGCTTTAGTTTTCTAAAATGAAAGTGTTATAACGGCTTTATGGGAAGTTTGTTATAACAAGGTTTGTGGAAAGTCAAGAGAGGGTTTAAAATATTGTAAGGAAATCATGTGAGAATGTCCATGATTAAGTCCTTAATATAGTTCATGATATGTGGCACTTTGATTTTCAAAGATGTTTTAAAGTTGTTACACCCCGTATTTCCATAGCTACTAAGTGAGAACATGATTATAGAATTAATATTGGAATGTCGAAAGGAAAGGATTTTTACATTTCCTTATACGAAAATTTTTCGAGTTTAATGTGATGACAAGAATTAATTCTAGTAATTGAATTCTTTCCAATAGAAGTATGGACAAAGTGTTAAATTATTAAGTCTTGGTGTTGTATGGTATAGGGCCATCGAAATTGTTGAGAAAAGTTGGCTAAGGGTGGGATATTATTTTTGTGAAGAGAATTCTTGACCAATTGGAGGAGAGCAAGTGTCCTCTCCATTTGTCTTGCAAAGACTCCACCTTAGTATATATAGATAAGTCTTGAAGACTTGGAACATAAGACCTTCATCCATACAAACCCTCATCTCTCCTTAACCAAGATATTTCGAAATCACCATAGCCAACAAGAACAAGATCAAAGTATTTTCTTTCCAAGATTAAGCACCATTAACCCCTAAATCTAGGTTGGGCCGAAAATAGAATGAAACCCTAGGGGTTTTACGTCGACTTTTTGGAAGCGAAACGTGAAGAGAAGTTTATCCTAAGGTTGTAGGTGATACATATATGTGATTAGAACTTGAAGAAGTGGAGCGAAACGAAAACTGCGGACCAATAAAGACCGGACTGTTTTGGGGCGTTTTTGGGCAAAAAATGAGGTAAACGTCCTTCTTGTTTTAAAGTAATTGGATATTACTTATTGTTATAATGTATGGATGAACTTGTGTTAAAAAGAATGAAGAATAAAAAGCGTTTGAGCCATTTTTGGGGCTAAAACCGATTTGGGACAGATTTGGTGTAAATGGAATTCGTTGGTTATTGTCATTGTTATTTTCACCTATTGCATGTTATAATGGATTAATATTGTTGTTAATAAGTTGTTATAACTTATGTAGAAGTTTTGGAACTCGAATTGGAGTAAAAATGATTAAGGGAAGAGTTATCGGATTTTAGTTGTTGGCCGAAGAATCTATAAAACTGTTGGATATTGTCGTACAGTTTTTATGGACTATTTTAGGCGTGTTATAATGTTGGAAAATAATCCCCTAACATGCATGATAAATGTGGTAAAATGACTAATGAAAGTCCTAAAGAATAGGGGTATAAAAAGGGTGTAAAAGGCTTCACATTATACCCTTAACATTGCAGATCGCGACTGCTTGCGTCGGAGGATTGTGGGATCGCTTTGTGCCGGTGGGGCAGAATTTTACACATCAATTTAGGCGTGTAATCCTCTTTGGTTAACTGTTGGTTGTGCCTTAAATGTGGCTTGTTGGTTGATGAATACGGGCCTTGGAAAAGGTGGAAAAGTGTGTAGAAACAAAGGAAGTGCTGCCCAAATTTCTGTAGAATTAGAGGGCAATTATTTGGTATAAGTCTTACTATAGTAATCTTGAAATTTATAGAAGTGCTATCGTTATTATAGGTTGAAGTACTACGTGTAGCATATTCTACTTGGAGGGTGGAATAGCCAATGATGTTAAAGTACATTGGAGTGTATTGCTACTTGTCGTTTGGGTTAGTCGCCAACGAGGTATGTGAACTTCTTCCTTCTATCGACATGACTATCCTTGAAGTATACTTGCCTTGTTTTGGAGTATACATGACTTATTCTTGAAGTATACTTGCCTTGTTATTTGGAGTATACGTGACTTGTTTTCTTGAAGTACTTACCTTGTCATTAGCAAGTATTCATGGTATTGATTTTATGCTAAAGACCTGTCTAAAAGATTCCTAAGTTCTTACCATGTCTTATGGGGGATGTTGGTAAGAGTCGTTAGGAAGTATTAGAAACAAGTATAACCTATTCACGGTTCAAATGAGTATTGATTTTCAAGATTATGAGACTTTGATTTAAAGTTATGAGACTTTATTTCCAAGGTTATGAGACTTGTTTTATTTAAATGATTATGAGACTTTATTTTCAAGTTATGGGACTTGATTTGAAAGTTTGTGTGATTTAATTATATGAAGTATAAGTGAATTGATTTTGAAGTATATGATACTTGAATTTTAAAGATAAGAGACTTGGTTTATTTTGAAAGTTATAATACTTGAATTGAAAAGTACAAGCTTACTTGACTTTAAAAAGATATGAGTAACGTCATTGGAAAAGAATGAGTTACTTGATTTAAAGGAATAATTTCCTTAAATGTTGAAAGAAGAAGTGACTTGATTTTAAAGAAGAGAAGTAACTTGATTTAAAGGTATAAGTTACTTGATTGATTTAAAGAGAAATTGCTTAAATTCAAAACCTTGAATGGAATTTCTAAAGGTGTAGTAACTTGATTTGAAAAGTATAGATTACTTGATTTGAAAAGTATACGTTACTTGATTCAAAGAGAATAAGTAACTTGATTTGAAAAATATATGTTACTTAATTTAAAGAGTAGAAGTAACTTGATTTAAAAGGTATAAGTTACTTGATTTTGAAAAAGGGAGTTACTTGATTTAAAAAGTAAGTTCCTTGAGTTTTGAAAGAAGAAGTGACTTGATTTAAAGGCATAAGTAACTTGGTTTTAATAGTGAAAGTGTTTTTGGGTTTAACTCCCTAAACATTGCATGAAACGATTCTTTTATAAAGAATAGACGTACATAGTACTTTGGGTTCAAATCCCGTACATGATATGGTAGTGCTTTAGTTTTCTAAAAAGAAAAGTGTTATAACGGCTTTATGGGAAGTTTGTTATAACAAGGTTTGTGGAAAGTCAAGAGATTGTTTAAAATGTTGTAAGGAAATCATGTGAGAATGTCCATGGTTAAGTCCTTAATATAGTACATGATATGTGACACTTTGATTTTCAAAGATGTTTTAAAGTAATATGTGATGTCTATTACCCTGATTTGCCAAACCATGTCTTAGAAAGATAGTTGGTATGATAAGTGTCTTGATGATGGTTTCAAAATGATACATGTATTGGATTCTACTTCCTAGTGATAGATGTAGTACATGGGCTTTTCTAAAAATGGAAATTTAGTTTATAAAGTGAATATACAGCTCACGTACATTGTTGTAATGGACTTTAATCCTTAGTGATGCAAGGTGTGATAGTGCCTTGGTGTTATAAAATGAAAGACTTGTTAGTGTCTTGTTTATTTCAGAAAGGAAGGCATGGTATTGTCTTGTTTGTTTTAAAAGGAAGGCATGGTATTGCCTTGGTTATTCAAAAAGACGGTGCCTTCATTTTGTCTAATGAGAGTTAAAGATTACTTAACTTGCATAAGTTGTTCATGATAGCCATTGGTGCTAGTGTTATGAGTATGATTGTGGGGTAAACCCCCAAGACATTATACATATTCTGTGGATTAGCTCTCCACGATGCGGGTATCCATATATACTCATTCCGGATCCACGTGACCTATGCGAGTTCAATTCCCGTGTGGGTTAAATTCTCATGACTATTCTGTGGGCTAGCTCTCCACGATGTGGGTATCCATATATACTCGTTGCGGGTCCACGTGACCTATGCGGGTTCAATTCCCATGCGGGTTAAATTTCCATGAATAGGATTGCATAATGGTATTACGGGCGGGTAGCCCTAAATTAATCATAACCTTCCTACTTTTAAACGGCAAACGTTACTCTCATTAGTCTCAGTGTTACTAAGGAACAGTGTACTGATATTTGAGTATTGTACTTTTTACATGCCGACGGTGATGTTGGAATTCCACGGGCATGCTTATCTGATGATGGTGGTATATTATACTTGTTACATGCTGACAATGATGTTGTATTCCACGAGCATGCTTCTGTGATATTATATGCTGAGGGCAGGTGTCCTTGATTTTGACATGGTTTTCATATGTGAAAGTGGTACGGTGTTATGGTAGTACAGTGATACAAGGTACAGTTGGCTCTGATTGTTATATGACACGGTAGGATCTGGTATTTGATTTTCATACTTGCCCATGTCATTCTTTTGTACGGTTATGATCTGTTTACTGTATTGTATTTCCGTTCCATACTTGGTACCTGTTGTCGACCTCGCGGCCGCGTTCATGTCCGCAGGTCTAGGTACTTAGTTGTGGATCCGCGAGCTTAGGATCCTGGTTCAGCATTTTGAGATGGCTCCAATGTTCCGGAGCTTGTCATTATGGCTAGGTATATTCAGGGGTACGGCGGAGCCTTATCCCGCCTCGCCATCAGCCCAAATTTTTAAGTGCAGTATTCATATGTGGTTGGGTAGCTAGAGTTATATTTACATTTTTGAATAGTGTAGACCCTTTCGGGTGATTTTTATTATGGCAGCCTTATCGGCTTTGCCTGTGTTTAAAGAAAAAAATGAGTGTTATTTATCTTCCGCGGTTTATTATGTTGTATGAATAGAAGGGTGCCCAGGTAGGACACCAGTCGCGGGCGCGGGGTTCGGGGCGTGACAAAAGTAATACGTGATGTCTATTGCCTTGATTTGTCAAACCATGTCTTAGAAAGATACTTGGTATGATAAGTGTCTCGATGATGGTTTCAAAATGATACATGTATTGGATTCTACTTCCTTGTGATACATATAGTACTTGGGCTTTTCTAAAATGGAAATTTAGTTTATAAAGTGAATGTACGACTCACATACATTATTGTAATGGACTTTAATCCTTAGTGATGCAAGGTGTGATATTGCCTTGGTGTTATAAAAATGAAAGACTTGTTAGTGTCTTGGTTATTTTAGAAAAGAAGGCATGGTATTGCCTTGGTTTCTCTAAGAGGAGAGTACATCCCATTTGTTCTATTGAGAGTCAAAGATTATGTTAACTTGCATATGGTTGTTCATGATAGCCATTAGTGCTAGTGTTATATTATTTATCGCGGGGTCAATCCCCGGGACATTATACATATCCGTGGACTTGCTCTCCACGATGCGAGTATTGCGTATATGCTCATTGCGGGTCTGTAGGGCCTATACGGGTAAAATAGTCATATGCGGGGAAAATCGCTCCATTGCGGGTCCACAAGACCTATGCGGGTGAAATAGTCCTATGCGGGGTAAATTGCTCCATTGCGGGTCCATAAGACCTATGCGGGTGAAATAGTCCCATGAATAAGATTGCATAATTGTGGGCAAGTGTCCCGTATATTGACATGTCTTTCATAATTTGAAATGGTATTGATTTCATTAATGAAAGCGTTCAGTGATTTCATGATTAGATGAGGTGGTAAATCTCATTTTGTAAAAGCAGGGTTTAAAAGATAAAGTTGACTCTCAAACTCTCATTGTTAATAAGGCACAGTGTACTGGTAGTTGATTATTATACTTATTACTTGCCGACAGTGATGTGGGAATTCCACGGGCATGCTTATCTGATGATGGTTGTATAATATACTTGTTACATCTTGTGGTGATGTTGTATTCCACGAGCGTACGTGATATTATATCGAGGCGAGTGTCGAGTAATTTGACATGGCTTTCATATTAGAAAGTGGTACGATATTCTGATGGTCTGATGATACAAGGTCTGATTGGCTCTGATTTTTATATGACACGGTAGGATTTGGTATTTGATTTTCATACTTGCCCCTATCATTCCTTGTACAGTTATGATCTTAATTATTGTACTTTATTTTCGTTCCATACTTAGTACCTGTTGTACTGACCCCCTTCGGGGGGCTGCGTTCATGTCCGCAGGTCTAGGTACTCAGTTGTGGATCCGCGAGCTTAGGATCCTTGTTCAGCATTTTGGGATATCTCCGATGTTTCGGAGCTTGTCGTTATGGCAGAGGTACGGCGGGGCCTTATCCCGTCATAGTATTTATCCAAAATCTTAGAGGTCTGTATTCATATGTAGGTTGGACTGACTAGAGTTGTATTTACATTGTTGAACAGTGTAGCCCCTTTCGGGTGATTTATATTATGGCAGCCTTATCGATTTTGCCTTTGTTTAAAGAAGAAAAAAATGAGTGTTATTTATCTTCCGCGGTTTATTATGTTGTATGAATAGAAGGGTGCCCATGTAGGGCACCAGTCGCGGGCCCGGGGGTTCGGGGCTTGACAGAGTGGTATCAGAGTAGTTAGTCCTCGGAATGTCTACAGACCGTGTATAGTAGAGTCTTATTTATCGGTGTGTTGTGCACCACATCTATAAACAGGAGGCTATAGTACATTTAGGATTGATTTCTCTTCTTCTCACTCTGAGATCGTGCGATGGAGTTGTGTTGTTAGGGTAGTCTCTCCCTAATGTATTATTGTGGTTGCAACTATGAGAAAGGCAACAGTGGCCCAGAAATGATTATATGGACTTCGTATCCAGGTTGGTAAAACTATTGTATAGTTGGTATAATAATGATGTGTATCTGTACGAGCATATTTATTTGGGGCCCTGTGTGTTTCCTGAAATAATTATGAATTACCATGAGTTGGTAAGCCTTAATAATTACTTGGAAGGTGTGAAACAGTTTATTGAATCCACACCTAGGCTTTATATATGTACTGATTTGGAATAGTCATGAGGTAATGAACTAACTAATATTGTGAAAGACTCTTAGGAGATCGTGTTCAATTGACGTAAGGACATACCATGTTGTTAGATTAAACTGTGTTGTACGCTTAGGTGATTATGTGAATAATATTGGTATGGAGTAAATAGAGTTGTTGTGAGTAAGGGAATAAGATTTTGAGATTTTGAGAAGCTACCTTACCCGTATGTGGGGACTGATAATGTAAGCTTGGGACATAGAAAAATTGTGAACCTTAGAATATTGATAACCGCTGAGACCTTGGATGTACAAGGCCTTCTCGGGTAGTGAGATTTATTTCAGACCAAGAATGAGAGTAAAGTGCGATGATGGGTCGGGTTGTGGACCAATTACGGGTCGATCTGTAGCCTGGAATGGAGTGGGGTCGGTTAGAGGTGGACCCGCTATGTGATAGGGTCACGAGGGTGCAAGGCCCAAGTCTAGTTAATCGTTGTACGAGTTAGTGGACGCGTTCCACCAGAACCGGGTCGTGAGAGCCGGAAATGGCCTTAAACTGTTGGATGTAGTAACTCCAAGGATTGGAAAACATAGGCAATATTTGAAATTATGTACGTATACTGGAAAAAGTTTGGAAGTACGAGAAGAGTACGACAAGTAAGAAAAAGAGCGAACAAGTGTTTATAGTTATGAATAATGAAGGTACGAAAAGAGAATCTTTTTAGGCCATGAATGAGAGTTAATAGTGGTGATATACACTCTAGATTTGATCCCTCGTTTGGCTTTTGATTGATGTATATGCATGTGTGATATATTATAGCCATGTGTGGCGTATTTGGTTTCGTGGGTATAGTTTAAGGACACTATGCCGAGGATTGTTTAGCATGAACCTAGTATGAACATTCGGGACGAATGTTTCTAAGGGGGTAAGGATGTTACACCCCGTATTTCCAAGGCAATGAGATGAGAACGTGCGTAAGAAATTGAGAGTTGAATTTTGGAAAGAAAGAAAGATTAATTTTTCTTAAGGAAAAATATCGGGAATTTGTGAAGGAAAAGGTTTATTAATTGGAATTTGGTTCTCAAATTTGGTATTTGAGACTTTTGGAATATATTGGATTTTTGGATTTTTATTTTCGGATTTGGTCATGTGGTGCCCACCCGGAAAATTTTACGATTTTGTGGGGCCCACAAGGTTTTCGATATTTTGACCAATTATAGATATTTTGGACAAATGGGAGGGCGACACGTGTCACCCCCACTTGGTCTTGAAGACTTGGACTCTTTAGATATTTTGAGGACAAGTGGAGATGTGGGTCCCACTCCACTTGTCTTGCTACACTTAGGCCATACACTTGGCAATATCTCACTACATGGGATACAATATATTATACATAGAGGAGTGCAAGACTTCACTCAACACTTAGCCATAATTCATATCTCTTTCTCTCATTGATGGCTCTCGGTTTTGGGCCTCTTTTGGAGACAAATTCTTCAATCTTTGGTGATAAATCCTCAAACTTAAGACTAAACTCCCTAATGAAGTGTTAAGCAAAGATAACCCCTTAAATCCCAAGAATAATAGGTTGGCCAAAAATGAGGGTGTGATACCCTAAGGTTCCGTTGACTTTTGGAAGTGAAATACAAAGTGAAGTTGTGTATAAGTTCATAGGTTCACATATATGTGGTTGGAACTTGAAGAAGTGGAGTGAAATGAAAACTGCGGGCCAATCTATAGCGGGCTGTTTTGGACGATTTTTGGCACAAAAATGAGGTAATAGTTCTTCTTAAATTAAAGTAATTGGATATTACTTATTGTTGATATGTATGGATGAAGTTAAAAAGGTGTAGTAACTTGATTTGAAAAGTATATGCTACTTAATAGAGTAGAAGTAACTTGATTTAAAGGTATAGGTTACTTGATTTTGAAAAAGGGAGTTTACTTGATTTAAAAGTAAGTTACTTGAGTTTTGAAAGAAGAAGTTACTTGATTTAAAGGCATAAGTAACTTGGTTTTAATAGTGAAGGTGTTTTTGGGTTCAACTCCCTAAATAATGCATAAAACAATTCATTTATAAAGAATAGACGTACATAGTACTTTGGGTTCAAATCCCTTATATGATATGATAATATCGTGGTTGTATTAAAAGGAAAGATGTGGTAGTGCTTTAGTTTTCTAAAATGAAAGTGTTATAACGGCTTTATGAAAAGTTTGTTATAACAAGGTTTGTGGAAAGTCAAGAGAGGGTTTAAAATATTATAAGGAAATCATGTGAGAATGTCCATGATTAAGTCCTTAATATAGTTCATGATGTGTGGCACTTTGATTTTCAAAGATGTTTTAAAGTAATATGTGATGTTTATTGCCTTGATTTGCCAAACCATGTCTTAGAAACATACTTGGTATGATAAGTGTCTCGATGATGGTTTCAAAATGATACATGTATTGGATTCTACTTCCTTGTGATACATATAGTACTTGGGCTTTTCTAAAATAGAAATTTAGTTTATAAAGTGAATGTACGGCTCACGTACATTATTGTAATGGACTTTAATCCTTAGTGATGCAATGTGTGATAGTGCCTCGGTGTTATAAAAATGAAAGACTTGTTAGTGTCTTGGTTATTTTAGAAAAGAAGGCATGGTATTGTCTTGGTTTCTCTAAGAGGAGAGTACATCCCATTTGTTTTATTGAGAGTCAAAGATTATGTTAACTTGCATATGTTTGTTCATGATAGCCATTAGTGTTAGTATTATATTATTTATCGCGGGATCAATCCCCGGGACATTATACATATCCGTGGACTTGCTCTCCACGATGCGAGTATTGCGTATATGCTCATTGCGGGTCCGTAGGGCCTATGCGGGTGAAATAGTCCTATGCGGGGAAAATTGCTACATTGCGGGTCCACAAGACCTATGCGGGTGAAATAGTCCTATGCGGGGCAAACTGACTCTGCCTCTTCCACATAAAAGTACAATAACACTCTATTGGATTTAAAGATGAGGTGTAGTATGAATTGAGAAATAGGGAGGAAAATATAAATTAAACAAGGTTCCTTTTTGTAAGATGATATTAATCTCTCTTGGGGAGTCTTTCATTAATATCAAGGTATATATAGAGTACAATATTCATCCATTATACAATAGGAATCCTAAGCCTATACAAAAGAGGAATCTTAGTCTTACCATAATTATATTTACACAATATATGGAAATATTCTAATTATGGGTAGAAAATATATTGTTTCCTATATTTATACGTTTACACACCCCCTCAGTCGGAGCGGGAGGAGGCCGGACGCTGAGACTGGATCTGAAGTCAAGAAATAACTGTCTGAGAAGTCCTTTGGTAAACATGTTTGCATACTGATAGGATGATGGAGCATGTAACACTCTGACATGGCCTAGAGCAACTTTCTCACGAACAAAGTGTACGTCTATCTCAATGTGTTTGGTTCGCTGATGTTGAACTGGATTATGAGACAAATATATGGCAGAGATGTTATCACAATACACAATAGATGTCGCGCGAAGTGGCGAAGTTCTACGATGAGTTTACGAGCCAACAAATCTCGGCTACTACATTTGCAACTCCTGCTACTTTCGGCACCGACCTGAATCTAGATAGGGTAGCCTGTCGCTTGGCAGACCAAGAAATCAGATTATCCCCTAAGAAAACACAAAAGTCGGAGGTGGAGCGTCGCGTGTCCGGAAACCCTTCCTAATCTGCATCCGTATATGATAGCAACATGTTTGGCGCAGAGGGGTATAGGTGCAAACCATAATCAAGAGTACCCTTAATGTATCGAATGATACGCTTAAGAGCAGTGAAATGAGACTCTGCAGGGAATGCATGAATAAGCACACCTTTGAACAACATAAGCTATGTCGGCACCGTAAATGTGAGATCTTGAAGTGCACTGCAAGTCCTATCTGAGTAGGATCAGAGACTGGAGCACCATCCATAACACTGAGCTTAGATTTAGAATCGACTGGAGTAGGCATAACTTTGCAATTCGCCATCTTAGCCCTGTACACTATCTCCTTTACATACTTACGCTGACACAAGAACATGTGATTGGCAGACCTGGTCACTGATATCCCCAAGAAATATCTCAGCTTTCCCAAATCAGTCATTGCAAATTCGGACTTAAGCAAGACAATAATCTCATTTTTCAATCTATCTGAGGAGGCAGTCAAAACAATATCATCCACGTCTGATAATAAGTAAGCGATTACTCACCGATGAAAAATGAAGAGTGATGTATCACTCTTGCTGCATACAAACCCAACTGCAATATATGCGACAAGCGATCATACCACGCGCGGGAGCTGTTTGTGCCATATAGTGACTTACGGAGATAGCACATAGTGAGGATCTTTGGATGGGTGAACGAGGTGGCGATGCGTATGCCGATTCTCTCAGGTCCCCATGTAAGAATGCATTCTTCACATCAAGTTGATGGATCGACTAGTGTTTGCCCATGGCAATGCTCAAAACTGTGTGAATAGTAGCCGGTTTGACAACCGGGCTGAAGGTCTCTCCACAATCAATGCCCTCCTGCTGATTTGTGCCATTAGCCACAAGACGGGCCTTATACCTCTCAAGATCCCCATTATCTCTGAACTTGTGACGAAAATGCCACATACATCGAATTACATTCACCCCCTCGGGTCTAGGTACTAGATCTAACGTGTGCTGTTTAGTTAAAGCATTGAATTCCTCATACATAGCCACATTCCAATTAGGGCCTTGTTTGGCCAATTTTGTGTTCTTTGAAAGTGGAGAGATGGTTTGGGCAGACAAGTTGAAATGGACTTTGGGTTTGAAGATTTCATGCTTTGAACGAGTTTCCATTGGATGAGTAGGGACAGTGGGTGGCAGAGTGGTGTCTGAGATGGTGGGTAAAGTCGAATAAGGAGAAGGTGGGGGTGAAGCCGTCGGAGGGTCGCGGCTCCTGGATCGAACGTCGCGGCGCTAGAAGGTTGACATACTTCTCTGAAGTTTGGGCGTCGCGATGCCGCGGCGCTGTCGACGGTATTCCTGAAGATTACTCACTGGAAATCAGGCGTCGGCGCCTCCCCTTGGGGTCGCGGCTCTGACGATGGAACAGAGGACTTGAGCTGTTCGAGGATAAGGGGAGAGATGACAGGCTCATCAAGAAATGAGTAGTTCGGTTTTTGTAATTTTGGAAAATTCGAAAACGGGAATTTGGTCTCGTCGAATGTGACATGACGAGATATGTGGATTTGACGAGTCGACAAGTCATAGCATAGATAGCCTCTATGGTTTGGCGGGAATCCTAGGAAGACACAGGGAGTAGACCTAGGAGCAAACTTATGAGGGGCGGTAGAACTGAGGTTGGGATAGCACAGACAACCGAACATTCGTAGATGATCATAACAGGGGACTCTATGGTAGAGAATTTCGATAGGGGTCATATTGTGAAGAGTGCTAGTAGGAAGAATATTTAGAATGTATTCTGACATTTTAGCTGCATATACTCAGAAGGAAGGTGGGATGGAGGCATGAATCAATAGGGTGCGAATCATATTGTTAATGGTACGTATGATTCTTTCAGCTTTACCGTTTTGTGGTGAGGTGTGAGGGCAGGAGAAGCGAAAAACAATGTCATTATTTGTACAAAACCGGTGAAACATAGAGTTATTGAATTCACGACCATTATCACACTGAAATGATTTTATGCTTTTTCCAAATTGTGTGTGGATAAACTTGCGAAACTCAAGAAATTTGGCAAACACTTCCGATTTAAATTTAAGAGGATATAACCAAACATAGTGTGAAAAATCATCAAACAACACAAGATAGTATTTATGACCGAGAGAACTAGAGATAAGAGATGTCCATAAATCGGCATGTATAATATCAAAAGGAGTAAGTGTAACACTAGTAGATGATTTAAACGGAAGAGAAATATGTTTGCCTAAAGAGCAAAAAACACAATTTTGGGCAAGTTTCCCTTTACAAGCAATGAAATTATTGTCTTTAAGAAAATTAAAAACTGGGACTCCTGGATGACCAAGCTTATTATGCCAAGTGGAAGAAGAAACAACCGCTAGAGTGACGGGAGAGCAAGATCTGGCAGTGGAGGTGGAAGTGAATGGATAGAGATCCCCCGTGCTATTGCATCTCGTAAGAGGTGTCCCCGTATGAAGATCTTTCACAGTAAAACTAAAAGGGTCAAAATCCACGGAGACAGAATTATTACGAGTAAATTGGCGGACAAATATGAGGTTTTTAATCATGTGTGGGGCATATAGGGTGTTTTTGAGGGAGAAGGGTGGATGAGGGGGTTGTGTGTATGAGGTACCATACCCTTTAATCGAATGTTGTCACTACCAATCAGTAACATATTGAGGATGCTTTAAACTAAACATCTTAGGGATAGTTCCTGCAGATTGGGTGACGTGAGATGTGGCGCCTGAGTCCATCTACCAAGTATTGTCGGTATTGCATGGAGAGGTCTTGAACGCTGTCCCAACTCAGTGGGTGTCATGCCGGATGAGGGCTGCAAAACCTGACCTTGCATGAAGTGAACCTGCTGCGAGGCTGGAGCGAGGCCCAACAAACCAGGGTAAAAATACGGATTGTAGGGATCTTTGATGCTGGAATAGACTTCGGTCTGCATGATTACGGCTAGGCGACGCGACTCAGACTTTGAAGCGGCGCGTGCGTATGTGCAGTGGCGAGCCGCGGCCCGGTTGTTCTGCGATCCACTGTTGTTGCTCTTGCTGGTTACGTTGGCCGCGACCGCGCGACCACGGCCTCCTGCCGCGGCCACGCCACCGCTTTCCACGCGTCCTGCTGCGGTTGAGAGTTTTCTAGCGGCGTTGGATCTTGAGGCGCGTTTGACGACTAATGCCTTCGATCGTGCTCATCACCTTGCACGTCGAATCTCTTCGAGTAACAACTTTGAGCGAGCTTTGTTAAAGCTGGGTAACAGATCTGCCTGTTGAATCATGGTGGCCAAAGTATCATATTCGCCTTTAGGAAGGCCAACAATCAATTGTAACGTCAGTTTGGTGTCAGTAACAGGCTCGTCGATAGCAGCAAGTTGATCTGTCAATAGCTTTAACTGTTTGCAGTACTCAGTCATATTGGAAAAGTTTTCAAGACGTGTATTGTTAAATTGCTCCTCTAAATACACAGCACGGGTGTGCTTATTGTCCTGAAAAGTTTCCTCCAAACGATTCCATAACTCGAGTGTGGCGCGGATTTCATGATAGTAAGAAGAAGGTCTGAGAAATACTACCATAAATCTCATGTTTACGCCGCGTCTGAGGCGACGCCAAGTAGATTCATCAACCTCCGGAGGGCGCAGAATGGTGTCATCGATGTGATCAAGCACGTTATAGAGACATGCATGATTACGAAACAGTTCAACCCAGGGAGAATACTGACTGTTTTCTTGATCAAGAAGAATGGGAATAGAGTTCTTGATGTTTGTAATAGTTAGGGTTGGATGAAAAGAGGATGACAACGTGGTGGTGAAATTTGTAGAGGTAGAAGATTCAGAAAGTGTGGAAAATTCAGGGATAGCCATTTAGAGAACGGGAGAAAGAAAAAGATAAACCTAGAAATTTTGGAGGGATGAGGGGGAGGCGTCGCGACAACCGAGGGAGGGGGGCCGGCGGTAGCTCAACAAAAAAGCTAGGGTTTTTGTTTTAGGCTCTTGATACCATGTAAGATGATATTAATCTCGCTTAAGAAGTTTTTCATAAATATCAAGGTATATATAGAGTACAATATTCATCCATTATACAATAGGAATCCTAAGCCTATACAAAAGAGGAATCTTAGTCTTACCATAATTATATTTACACAATATATGGAAATATTTAATTATGGGTAGAAAATGTATTGTTTTCTATATTTACACTTTTTACAAAATATAGCAACTAGGGTCATGTACTCAGTAATTAAGCTCATGTCATGTCTAATCGCTCCCCCCTCCCCTCCAAGTTTTTCTTCGCCTTACCTTTACCTCTTTTAAAACCTGCTAAGTCGACCTTTCACACCTCCTCACTAGTGCATCCGCGAACCTCCTCTACACATGTTCGAATCATCTAATTCGCGTTTTTCTCATCTTGTTCATCACGGAAGTCACTCCCACCTTGTCTTGTATAACTTATCTTATCTCTCCTAGTATGTCCACACGTCCATCTAAACATCCTCATTTTCACTACATTTATCGTCTGAACATGTGTGTTCTTGACTGGAAAAAATATATTTTTTAATATTCATCTAGATTTTTGACCTCATGAGGTCGAAATATTCAATAATATATAATTATTTCGACCCTATAAGGTCAAAAATCTGGATGAATATTTAAAAAATTCCAAATTTTGAACTTGTGAGATTGAAATTTAGCAATACTATTGCCCGATTTCGACCTCATGTGATCGAAATTTAGCAATATTGTTGTTCGATTTTGAGGACATGAGGTCGAAAATTAACAATATCTGGGCCTGGAATTATTACTTTCTCAGTCTCAATTTATGTTGCACCATTTAACATGACACGAAGTTTAAGAAATAAATAAAAACTTTGTTATATTTACAAAATTGTCCTTACCTTTTTGTCTATTTTTGTTGACTTTTCTTCCTAATAAGTACATTTTCAAAAGTAAGTGGGATCCAACAATGGTAAAATAAAGATGGTGTCATTAAATAGTTGTCAAGTAAAGAAATGTGACATTCTTTATGGGACAAACTAAAAAAAAAAAATTGTCCCCAAGGAATATTCAACAATTTTCCGGCTTTTACAGCAGCCCACCTGCTAAACAAAATTCAATATGAAAACATCAACACTGCTAAATTTGTTGCCAACAATACAACACAATCAAACATAAAACTACATTATACTTTCTACATAGTTCTAATTGGAATGAAGACCACATCCAAACACTTTCAAAACACTTAAACATCGTAAACTTAAACAATGTATAGAAGCTAAACAATGTATCCAACAAGAGATAGAAAAATTAAGCAATGTATCTAACAAAAGATGGAAAATTTAGAATACAAACTATACAAATCAAGAAGTTCGACGTTGAGTGTTACATACGTGCTCCGTATCCTCCTCTGCAAATTCATCAGTAGGCTCATCAACAAAAGTGTGACCATCAGTACATCGCCTACATGGACTATGTTGCCTACGTCGTCTAACATAGGAAAATCGGGGTTGTAACCTAAGAGCATCACCGGACACAGAGGAATCGGATACGCTCCCGAAGTAAGTAAGTTTAGTAATTGAGATTTCATACTTGACTTCAGTGTCGGCTCAACCTATAGGCCACATAGGCAATTGCCTAAGGCCCCCGTTTATGAGGGGCCCATATTATTTTATATGTACTATTTAAAAAAAAATCTACTACAATAATTTTTTTTCTAAACTAATAATACTGAAACAAATAATATCTTGATTATTTTTATCAATGAATAGGGTATATATATAAGTTACATATAGGAAAAAAAAATCTACTATACATTTAAATCCCTATTCTATTAGGATACTAAATATACAATTATGGAAAGACTACGAGACTAATTCTACTATAATACATAATTGTACATATTATATTTAACACATCCCATGATCATGTGCAGCGGTCTTCGCATGTGAGGCTGTCTCAAATCTTCAAAAGAAGCAGGAAGACCGCCCGTAAAGATGTCTGCAATTTGATAGCTGAAAGGGACATGACAGACGCGTACTTGTCCACGAGCTACCTTCTCTCGAACAAAATGAATGTCCATCTCAATATGTTTAGTGCGCTGGTGCTGAACTGGATTTCCAGAAAGGTAGATGACATTAACATTATCACAATAAACCAAGTTAGCTTTCTCAATAAGACAATAAAATTCTAATATAAGAGTACGTAACCAACATGCCTTGGAGACCACATTGGCTACCCCTCGATACTCGGTCTCTTCACTGGAATGAGATAACGTTGACTGACGTTTTGTAGACCATCAGACCAAGTTATTCCCACGAAACATACAATAGCCAGACGTAGACCATCTGGTGTCAGGACAACCAACTCAATCATCATCTGTATATAAGACAAGTGTAGACTTCGATGAAGGATATAAATGCAGGTCATAATCAACCGTCCCCTGGATGTATCAGTTGACACCCAATTTTGACCCTCCCGTCCAGTTCTTAACTATAAAATTACACTAATTTTGCAAAATAATTTTTTATAATAAAATGCATCAATAATACATTAATACATGCACAAATAAGCAATTTAATAATGGCACCGCATTTTACATAGAGTACTAAGCACACCTTGAGTCTCACGCCCGCATTCGTCGTTTTAATAACAAGCAATTTCATTAATATAATTCATAATTTAGGCCCTATTTTCCATTAATTGAAACTCGAATAATCCTTAACGATAAATAAATAAATAAATAAATACATAAAATAAATAATTTAGCAATGACGTCGTGTTAAAAAGAATATTCGCATTTTTTACTAAAAGCAAGGCAATTTCGTAATTTGTAATTTAAATTAATTTCAATCTAATACATGCATTTTAATAGCGTCGCATTTATAAAAGCATTAAACAGTCCTTAAATATCATATTTGCATTTAGCATTTAAATAATTTAATAATAATCTAAACCCCGTTCAGTTTTAATTTAACTTCGCGGAATACGCATAATAAATAAGTTTTAATAACGGCATCGCATTATAAATATTAGCCCTAATTAAATAGCACGCCCGTCTTTATTTTTGTAATAACTTAAATTAATAAAGCACCTAAATAATTTAATCACAATTTTGAATTTCTAATTTACCACTAATTAATTTTGCCTAAAACTAACTTCTAAAACTAATACCCAATATAATACCTAATCAGCCCACCTTTTAAAACTAACCAGCCCACGTCGCCTGGCCCAATTACCCGTCGCCCAGCCCATAACCCCTATACTTCCCTTCCCCATCGACCAACAGCCCTCAAAGAAAATAAAGAAAAAACCTAGAAACCCCTACCCTCTGCCTCCAGCAACCGCCGCACCCTCCCATCACCCCCAAATCCGCTGCCATGCCCACTCCCTGCACCCCCAACTACTCCTTTCACTTCACCTACGCAGCCCATACCCTGCATCTCCCTAAAATCCGCGATTTGAACCAACAAATCGTCCAAAATCTAACAGCTTTATTTCGAATTCAAACCCAATATTTCACCTATAAAAGACCCCCTTTGTTCTTCATTGGAGAGAACCCGAAATTTGAATTTATCTTGGATATCATCTCTTTGTTCTTCATTTAAAAGGGGTCCGATTCTTGAGGATTGATTTCTAAGACTTCCCTTTTGTTCTTCGTTTTTAAAATTCTTGCGTTTAAGCTTTGTTTTCTTCATTCGCACCCACATACATATTCTTCGAGTGGAATCGACGAGTCGAAACGCGCCTCGGTTCGCTGCCCGAAGAAGGTCAGTAAACTCACTTTCTTTCTGATATTCTGCTATGTAATTCATACTATGTGTTCTGTAGGGTATGACTATGTGTCTTTATTAAATGTATTTAGCTGAATTTAGTTGTTGTTCAAGTCTGTTAGTTCAAATTATAGCATGTTAGTTATGGCTTATCATAGTATGTTTGGTGTTGATTTGTTTCTCAAAGAGCAGACATGTTTAGTATGTATTAATGACCACTTTAGAACATTGAATTAGCTATCAAATATGACTAAAGGGACTGCCCATTCTATTTTGTGTTCCACTGAGCACGTTGTTAGTTTGTTGTTTGAACCAGGTTCATATTGGTCATTAACAGTGTTATCGGATTAGGACTATGTGAATCTGTGTAATTAGGTATCAAGTATGTATTAGTTAGATATCAAGTATGTATGAGTCGGCACAAGTTTAGAATCAAATTTTGACTTATCCCTATTTTGTGCTTGATCTGAGGTGACCTAATTGCTAAGTTACTCATTTTTAATATAGGGTATTAAAGGGCTGCTGGTGACTTACTTCGAATGGATCATGACTATGATTAGTTAAATGCTCAACAGTGTATTGCATAATATTACATCCAATTCTGATATAGGAGATTTTTATTTAAGAGTCCTATAATATGCATACAGTATTGTATTGGTTGATAGAAATCCTGTTTAGCCTTAGTTTCAGCATGCTTCCCTTATAAAGATTATGATATGGTTAATGATATGCCTTATGATACTTGGCATGTTTTAGTTGTTCATTTATGATCAGATGTGTTATGTGAAGGTCCAGTTTTAAGTCACATGATATGTGTTGTTTTGCTTAAGTATGTCCCATAATAAGGAGATTCGGCTAATTAGCTTGAGTTGCTTAGAGGGTCATGCCTGGTTTAGTTTCAATCTTGAATATATGACTGTTAGTTTATCTATATACCAAGACAATATTTTTTGCAAGTTTTGTTTCAGTCGCTTTTCCATATTTCTCTTGTATCTGCCCATGTGTAAGATCTCCATAGCTTACTTGAAAATCATGCAGCCCACTCCTAGCTTCCCTTACTTTGGACCCCCCATGCTATCATATCCATTTTGCTAGCTGCTTCATGACAACTTTCGGCCCTTTGAACTCAAACCAGACTGATGAGTGATGCCTATACTAATATTCTGTTTTGTCATTGTTACCAAGATCAATTGAACTATGCTGATCATGACTCCTTGCTTATATACATGATCTCTTTGTTTTATGAAATATGTGTGAGTGTAGTTCAAAATGACGTAGCCACATGAAAGTTTGGCTATCTGCCTTTCGTTTACCCTTTCTTTTATGTTTTCTCTCAAACATCCTATGGATATGAGTGGTGTTCTTACTATTAGTTCAATGTGTCAATTATTTTCATATATCGTTTTAATACACTTTCTTAATGAATTTGTGTTCACTGTGTGGGAGATTCCTATAGTTACTAGTCCTATATTAGAAGTCTTGATGTTCCAATAGTGGTTGTTCCTTTAAATTGGAAATCTTCCAGATAATTTATTCTTTAAAAAATATTAATCCTTAATGAAACATTGGGACTTTCCTATAATCTGGTTCATGTTGTAATACCCCATCAACGGTAAGGAATAAAAAGTCATATGATTAGTCTTCCAGTTCTTGACCTTTGTCTTTGGTTAGTCTTATCTTAATTGAATCATCAACTTCTCAATCTTGTGGTATATTTTTAGTTTGGACTATATCTGCAAGACAAGATTAGTTTAAAGTCTCAGCTACTTTTAGGACCAACTTTGGTGCTGAGATGGAATTCTGAATTCACGACATGCATATATCCTGTTCGTGGTCTTTTTTTTTCATGTGGTTCTAAAAGTGCTATGGCATATATATTGCGTATTTCGTATGCAAAATTTGCAAATGAATTATTTATTTATATTTTTCTTATGTATATATATTTTCATGTTCCGTCACTAATTCTTTTCTTTTGTTTTCTTTGTTTACATGAAATGCATCGGGAGCAACAAGAGTCTCGTTACGTGACTCGCCATGAAATCCACGTCCGACACATTGCATCTTCCGGCCTCGGGACTTTCCAAACAAATAGGGTGGAATGATATCCTCATCCGTCCTAGTCATCGCCCTTAATTCGCCACTTTACTTTATTATAATTTAATTATTTGTACTTGCGTAATTATTGAATTATTTAGAATAGGTAGACTTAGAATTAATAAAGGTTGGAATTAAAATCGGAAACCGCTAGTTTACTTATTTTAGGCCCGTCATCCATATTTCCAAAACGGTAGTTTTATTTATTTTAGGCTCGTCGCCTATATTTTCAAAACACTAGTTTATTTTATACTATATCTACTTTGGCATAAAACAAAATCATGTTCTATCAAAACTCAATTCTCATTAAATTTCATAAATCTATTTTTTTTATAACAAGGATCTATTTTCTTATTACAAGTGCAAAAGAGGAAAATCTTTCTACCCTTTTTGTATACTCTTTATAAAGATTAAATTTTACATATAATACGTACTTTTAGTAAACCATTTTTTATTATTATGTATTTATGATAAACCTCATGCAATTGCTTTGTTCAAATAGAATATTTTCCTTGCATTTTACAAATAAACTTCATGCAATTCTATGGAAACTATATATACACATACATATCTTTTAAAATAATTATTTGCAAACATCTTTTTAACCCATGTTCTCCTAAATATGCATTTTAAATAATACTAACCTAAGTTTGACCGGACAACCGCAAGTTAGCGGATCCTTTAGGGTGCCTAACTCCTTCCCTTTAGGATAATAAAGAACCCTTACCTAGAATCTCACATAGTTTCACAGACCTTAAAAAATGGAGATCATTTGTAGTATTTTATGCTACATTTTTAGTGTCCTAATTCACTATAATAATTAGATGGCGACTCCTTTAAATGCATTTAGGAATCAACCATGCGCAGTAATCCCGTTTCCGACTACGGTTGAAAATGGGGCGTTACAGCATGGCGACTCCACTGGGGATTTTAGGTTCTTAACCACAACAGATCTAGGGTTATTGTTTGGCATTATTTTTGCATTTAATTTTATGTACCTTATTTTGTTTGCTTTAATTGCTATGTGCTTTACTGCTTTCCTTAAACTGGCATTCCGCTCATATTTTCTCCGCTCTGGAAAATTCACACAATCACACACTCACACGCGGGTGTGCTTTGCGCACCTGTAAATTTCTTTCAAACACCCACATTTAAGAGAGTTGGCATTTTGCGCGGAGAATCCGGTCCAACCGGTGGTCGCGTAGCCTTCTCACTCGAGTAGTCCACTCGGGAACCTTGCGTCTAGTAAGCCAAATCTTAGCAAACTTAAGATAGAGCTATACCACCCTTTATTTTAAGGCATGCATACATTTACCTTAGGTGGGTCGGTCCTTGGTATCGACACCACAATTAGGAAGACACCAAACTTGTCGACGAGTTTCTCAACCCAACGACCAACCAACATATTATGTGTTGCATAATCATGATAGATTTATCCAAGCCAAAAGACATGCCCAAAGTTGGAAATGTAAGTCTATTATTATTTATTGTTTTCAGCATTTGTATCATAACATGGATCATATAAGAATGGTTAGCGGAATTACTAACAAGCTAAGAGTATGGTGGGAGGATTTCGACATCAGCAGTCAGACGATGATTAGGAAGAAGTTGGGGTGTCTCATCTCACTATTTGGCATTTCGCCAGATCCGCATTTGATCCGAGCTTTAATCCAGTTTTGGAATCCAGACCGAGTCGTTTTCAGATTCAAGGATTTCGAAATAACTCCTACATTGGAAGAAGTGCATTATTTCACCAGTCTAGTTTACCAAGGTAGAAGACAGATTATTCCCAACAGCCAATCAGGGAAGAAATTTCTCCGCTACATGGGTCTCAAGAATACTAAGGAATTGCGTTGCTTCGAGAACAACTGGGTGTCTCTTGACTATCTTTACGAGAGGTATGGACATAATAACGCTTACAAGACATGCAAAACAGAATTCTCATGCACTCTACGCCATTGGCAAAACAGGCGTCCTATTGCATTCACTGTCGCTTTACTTGGCACCTTGATTTTTCCTCTTGAGTATGGCAAAATAAGTACTTGCATATGTTACGTGGCCAGATCACTTTTCGAGGGAATTGACGGCGTACAACCCACTTTAGTTCCTATGATTTTGGCAGAGATATTCCGAGCTCTTGGGAAGTGCAAAAGAGGCCAGACAAACTTCTTTGAAGGTTGCAATCTTATCTTACAAATGTGGGCCATGGAGCATTTCTACCAACGGTCAAATATGATAGATGTTTGTTTCAGCGCATCTTATAAGATCGACAGCTTCTATGATAGGACGAAACGGTTTGTGTCACCGGTCGGCACCAAAGATTGGTGCAAGTTTTTGACATCCCGCACCCAGGATCAGATCCAGTGGAAATATCCCTTACTCCCTCACAAGGCTGGAGCCTTTATACGCGGTAAAGAATTATACTATATTGAGTTTATTGGTCTAAAGGGTCTACAACCATACGCTCCCCTACGCGTACTCCGACAATTCGGCCAAGAACAGATAATCCCACTCCGATCAGACATGGGAGTTTCAGAAGTCACATTTGGACCAAACTTTATCGTACCCCGAACTGGACAAATTTTGAGAGAATGGGACATCGGAGATGAACAAGCAGGATGCACATCCGAATATCAGACATGGTTGCAAGAGGATCACAGCAGCACAACCTACAGCCCAAAAGGAGAACAGGGTTTCGAGGACGTGGGCACGAGTAATAGGATGAAAGATCGTCTACTCAAAGAAAAGGTCATCACCCCAGACATGTGGGCCCTAATGCGATGCGATGCGATACTTGGAACAGGCAGGGGTTATACCAAAGAAAACCTGAGCTTCACCACCGCGTCGGCAATTTAGTTATAGGCTTTTGATGTCTTATTGTTATAAACTGCAACTTATTTCCGACTAAAGCATGTCAATCTACAGGCTTGGATTTTTATTATCATGATCTTGCATATGTGACGTTTAGGCTTACCTCTGGCATAAAGAGGTCCCCCTGCATGTTAGAAAACGTTTGAATGTGCTATGTGCAATATATCTGCTACATACCTGCAAATTACGTGCTTTATGCTAACACCGTTTGTTGCATTTTTTTAGAAAGATTTATCATCTTCCCCAAAGGTCGGTTCGTATATGACTCAACAATGTCGGAGCATCCACACTTTACCAGGTCCAAGGCAAGAAATGATGATATGACTGGCTCGGGGGCGTCTGAGCCAAATGGTTTGGGAATTATTCTGTCGGTAAACAGAACCTTCAAGGAGGAATGTCACGGTCGGGAAGAATGTATTGCGCATTCTACAACAAATTGTCGATATGCGAGTTGAGATGGAGAGGCTACGGAATCTGACCAACCTATCCATTAGTTTGAATACCCCTATGCCAGAGCAAAGGACCACTACCTCGCAAACCATCCCAGATCAACCTCCACCACCACATATCTCCCAGAACTCCCCGCAAAGACTACGATTGCAATCAAAGCGCCCGCCGCCCAGCCAATCCTCAACCCCACCTTCAAAATGATCCTCCTACTACCCATGTACCTCAGCCCCCGCCTACTTACTTCACCACAATCAGCCCTAATCGCCAGGCCAACCAATACCCACACACCATACCCATTACCGGCCCAGAAACAACCTGCATGGCTAACTTACACAACAGAAACCCAGCCTTTTACCGTCTCTGTGCTTCACCAGGAAGCAGATCATTACGAAGAAATGGAGAGGGAAGTTCGAGCCAAAATGGGCGAGGCGTGGCAGAGATTCACGGCGAAGAAGCAGTTCGGGGCATGCGATCGGATAAAGGTCACGAAGGACTAGACAACGAGGACCTTTGCATGCATCCAGATGTAGAGCTGCCGGTGGGATACAAGGTTCCGAAGTTTGATCTATTTTATGGGAAAGGGAACCCCCGTGCACATTTGAGGTCATATTGCGACAAGCTAATCGGAGTAGGGAAGAACCCGACAGTCATTATGAAATTATTCATTCGAAGTTTGACCGGCGAGACACTAGATTGGTACACTAGTCAGGATCCGCGATAATGGCATAGCTGGAATGCGTTGGCCCAAGACTTTGTGGAGCGATTCGGGTTCAACACGGAAACCGGTGTGGATAGATTCAATCTAATGAAGTTAGAGAAAAAGTCTACGGAGACTTTCGAAGTACGCCGTGAGGTGGCGTTGAGAAGCGACAAAGTGCCACCCGTGGTGAAGTGAGATTACCACACTATTCGTACAATCTCTGAAGGACGCAACCTACTATGAGCGGATGATAAGCGTCATCGGGCGGAATTTTGCAGAAGTTGTCAGAATGGGCGACTTCGTAGAAGAAGGTATTAAGACGGGCAGGATTACGAATCTGGCAGCGTTGCAGGCAACCAATAAGGCGATTCAGTCAGGGACGATCGGGAGTACTTCGCAAAGGAAGAAAGAGACAGTCTCCCCTTCCATGTTCATACAAGAACGTAAACCTGAAGCGTTCATAACATACCAAAACTCATCCTATCAAACCCCATACTACCACCCAAGCAGCCAAAACTTCACACCTCACTATACACCTGCCCCACACCCCAACTACCACACACAACCTATATATAACGCTTCCCAAGCACCCATTTATCCGGCCCCGCATCAACCCGCCCATCAAGCCCGCCAACAACATAGAGCACCCAATGCGCCCAGACCAAACACGAATTTTGAAGGGAGACCATCCAAAACCCGCACCCCACTGGCTGAACCCATACCCCAGATATACGAAAGGCTGCGAGCTGCAGGCTTGATCCAACCAATTCCAGGGAGGATTCCTAGCCCTATCCCAAGATGGTATGATGATAATAAGCGTTGTGCGTATCACTCTGATAGCCCAGGGCATGACACTGGAAGTTGCTACACCCTCAGGGACAAAATCGAAGCGTTGATCAAAGAAGGAGTAATTCAGCTGAAGGATCCTGCCCCAAACGTGCATGATAATCCCTTGCCAAACCACGACAATGCCAATGTGCACTTGGTAACCCTAGATGAGGAATACAACTTGGAGGGAACCATCCGGTCAGTTCGAAGTGAAGGAAGAGCTGAACATTCGCTTTACGTCGCCGCATCGTCGATCCTCGAAAGAAAGCAGTATTTGAGTTGGAAAGGGCACCGCCGAGACATAAGGGTTCAATCACAGTTGCTCAGACGCCCGTGAAGGGGCCACCAATCAAAGTGGATCACAGAGAAAATGGGAAGCGAGTCATAGAAGTCACCGCTGCAGGTATAACCAGATCAGGGAGGTATTACACACCTGTAGAAGCGACGAGGTACCGCAAAGAAACCCGTGTGGTGAAGTCGAGGAGTTTTGGAGGAAGATGCCCACTAAAGAGTATTCCGTCGTAGAGCAGTTAAAGAAAACATCAGCGCATATCTCTCTATTTTCACTGTTAATGCATTCTGCCTCACGCAGGACTGCATTAATGGAGGTATTGAAAGATGCATACGTTCCAGAGGGTACAACGGACGAGAACTTGGCAGCTTTAGTCGGACAAGTGCTAGAGGCCCGCAGAATCGCCTTTCACGATGATGAGTTACCCGTTGGTGGAGTCAGACATAATCTTGCATTGAATATCACCATCCAGGTCGCAGACAAGATTGTTTCAACAGTGCTGATTGACGGAGGCTCAGCCGTCAACATTTGAACCATGACGACACTGTTGATATTGGGGGCAGACTGTAAGAAAATTCGTGAAAGTCATATCAGAGTCAAAGGTTTCGACGGAGTCCATAGGGGAGTCGAAGGCGTAATGGACCTCACACTGCTGATCGGACCTGCAGAATTCGTTGTAGAATTTCAAATATTGGATATTGCTACATGTTACAACCTGTTGATAGGAAGGCCATGGATCCACGAGGCTGGTGCAGTCCCGTCCACCTTGCATCAGTGCCTAAAGTTTATATGGAATCACCGTGAAGTGGTAGTATTTGGAGATAAAAAGGGAAGCACCAACACTGATTATGCGATCCGCATAGAGGACGTGAAACAGTTGGATGGCTCGGTTTTTCATGTTAATGAGATCAAGAGCGCCAGTAGGGTCAGGCCGTTGCAGCTGCCACGTTCTCTCACAATGGTGGCCAAGGAGATGCTAAGAAATGGGTACGAGCCCGACAGGGGTCTTGGATCCGGTATGAAGGGAATCACAGAGCCTATCCAGTTGTTTGGGAAGAAGGACACTTTTGGTTTGGGGTACCGGCCACCACCGAAGATTTGGTGACCGCAAACCTCGGAAAAAGGATACATTCCTCGCTGCGCCCATTCCGCCCCTGAGTCAGTCATTCGTCAAAGCCTACACCATCCAGATGCCAAGAGAAGATGACCCAGATGATCTTGCAGCAGGGTTCCAGAATCTGTTCATAGGTGAAGATGAGGCAGATTGTTGTATGATCGCAGGAGATCACGAGGAGGAGCTCACTATTTGGGACGCAGAGCATGGATACAGCCTGAATAATTGGACTTGCACCCCTGTCCTGACCGTCCGAGAAGCTTGCGATCATATTAATAAACCTGTTGATAATGCGAATATGACATGTAATGAGACCAACGAACAAAGTTCAAATGACGAGCTAACCCCGAGGAACAAGAGGAATGTCCGCAATTAGAACTTAGCCAAGAGCTGGAAAATTTTGAGAATAGGCCTAAACCAAATTTGGAAGAAACATAGTTAATAAACTTAGGCGATGAGGGAATCGTGAAAGAGACTAGAGTCAGCGCCCACCTAAACGTCACACAGAAGAAGGAGTTGATTGAGCTCCTGAAACAATACACCGACGTGTTTGTCTGGTCATATGAGGACATGCCAGGTTTGAGTACAGACATCGTCGCACACAGGTTGCCTATTGAGCCATCTTATCCCCCCGTAAAACAAAGGCCGAGAAAGATCAAACCAGACTTGAGTTTGAAAGTCAAAGAGGAGGTGTCTAAACAGTTCGACGCAAAGGTAATTCGAGTTGCAAAGTATCCTACTTGGTTAGCAAATATCGTGTCGGTAAAGAAGAAAGATGGAAAGGTCCGAGTCTGCGTGGATTACAGGGACCTCAATAGAGCTAGCCCGAAGGATGACTTTCCTCTTCCAAACATTCATATACTCATCGACAATTGTGCAAAGCATGAACTACAGTCGTTCGTCGACTGCTTTGCTGGTTATCATCAGATCCTTATGGCAGAAGAGGACGCAGAAAAGACAGCATTCACTACCCCGTGGGGGGTGTACTATTATCGAGTAATGTCGTTCGGCCTCAAGAACGCGGGCGCTACCTACATGAGAGCCATGACTATCATCTTCCATGACATGATCCACAAGGAAATTGAGGTCTATGTGGACGATGTCATCATCAAATCACGAAAGGCAGAGGGCCATTTGGCAAACTTGAAGAGGTTCTTCGAGCTAAGGCAAGATATAACTCAACCGAATCTGCAAAGTGTGCATTTGGCGTTCCATTGAAGTCATTTGGTTTTATAGTGAGTAGAAGGGGATTGAGTGGACCTCGAAAATAAAAGCCATCCAAGAGTTACCTCTCCGAAGCAAAAAGGACGTGATGAGCTTCCTCGTCGCCTCAACTTCATCGAGTTCATAGCCCGCCACCGTGATATGCGAGCCGATATTCAAATTGTTGAAAAAGGATGCGACTACCAAATGGACAACAGTTGTCAATGTGCTTTTTACAAAATCAAAGAATACCTTTCTAATCCGCGATTCGTACCGCCAGCAGAGACCTTTGCTACTCTATTTGTCTATTAGAAAATGCTTTGGATGTGTGTTGGGCAACACGATGAAACAGGAAAAAGGAGCGTGCCATATACTATTTGAGTAAGAAGTTCACAATATACGGCTCGTTACACTCTGCTGGAACGTACGTGTTGCACATTAACTTGGGTCGCCCAGAAGTTCAGACATTATCTATCAGCATACACTACTTATCTTATTTCGAGGATGGATCCGCTCAGTATATCCTTCGAAGCCCATGCCCACGGAAAACTAGCAAAATGGCAAATTATGTTGGCGAGTTTGACATCGCTCACGCCACGCAGAAGCCGTAAAGGACAAGCATTAGCCGATCATCTTCGAGAACCCGGCCGATGAGGAATACGAGCCCTTCAACCTATTTTCACGATGAAGAGGTATTATTTGTCGGAGAAGATATCTCGTAAGATTACCTGGTTGGAGGATGTTTTTCATGGAGCGGCAAATTTCAAAGTCGGCATCGAGCGCTTTTATTTGAAACAAGTCAAGATTATCCGATCTCATGAAGCTCAGTTTCCATGCACCAACAATATGGCGAGAATATGAAGCTTGCATATCGGGGCTCGTAATGGCCGTAGATATGAACATACAAGAGTTCGGGTCATAGGTGATTCGCACTTGCTAATCCATCGTGCAGGTGAATGGGCAACCAAGAATATGAAGATACTTCCTACTTGCTTTGCGTGAAGGAATTACGTAAGAGGTTCAAGAATATAGAATTCGTGCATGTTCCAAGGATCCGTAACGAATTGACGCATTGGCAACCTTATCCTCCATGATTCAACATCCGACAAGAATTACATCGATCCGATCACGGTGAGTGTGGCCGAACAGCCGCTTATTGCTCCCATATAGATGAGGAAACAGACGGAATCCATGGTACCATGACATCAAAAGGTACCTCAAAGGCGAGAGTATCCGTAGGCATAACCAACATCTGTAAGAAAACACTTCAAGATTAGCAAACCATTTCTTTTTAATGAGGAAGTCAGATACCAAGGACTCGGATCCGGGCTTACCGAGACGTGTCGATGCTCAAAAGGCAAGCAAGCTAGTAAGAGATACACGGAGGACACGTGGACCTCATATGAATGGCTTCACTTTGGCGAAAAGATTCTGCGAAAGGTGTTATTTTTGGATGACGATGGAAACAGATTGTATCCGCTGTGCGTAAATGTCGCAGCGCGATTCACGGAGATTTGATTCGAGTACCTCCAAATGAACTTAATGTAACGAAGTTCTCCCCGCCATTCGCGCAGGGCATGGATGTCATCGCCCTATCGAGCCCGCTACCTCAAACGGGCACGCATTCATCCTCGTAGCAATTGACTATTTCACTAAACGGGTAAGCATCATCACACGATCGATGACGAAGAAGGTGGTAGTCGACTTCGTTCGCAACAACATCATTTGCCGATTGGAATTCCCGAGTCAATTGTAATCGATAACGGAACCAATCTCAACAAGAATTGATGCGTGAGATATGTGGAAATTTTAAGATCACTCACCGTAATTCCACCGTGACGACCTCGGATGAATGGAGCAGCAGGCGACCCAACAAGAACATCAAAAGGATATTGCACAAGATGGTCAAGAACTACAAACATTGGTACGAGAATTTGCCTTTGCGCTTTGGGTTATCGCACCACAATCCGGACATCTACCGGCAACGCCAGATCTTTGGTGTATGGAATGGTCGTATACCAGCAGAGGTGGAAATACCATCGCTGAGGATCATCCAAGAAGCCGAGCGAGTTGCCGAATGGATACAAGATCGTTATGAGCGATTGATGTTGATTGACGAAAAAGGTTGAATGCAATCACATGGGCGCTTTATCGAGCGTAATGGCTAGAGCTTTTAACAAGAGAGTAAGGCCAAGGTTATTCAAGCGGGACAATTGGTTTTGAAACGATATTTCCGAATCAAAGTGAAGCTAAAGGAAAGTTCGCACCCAATTGGCGCGGCCCTACATGGTTCATCGAGTATTAAGTGGAGGGCTCTGATCTTAGCTGAGATGGATGGCGAAGTATGGCCTAAACCTATCAACGCAGATGCAGTGAAGAGATATTACGTCTAGGGGTATTTGTCTTCCATGTAATCCCCTTTACATTGTAAAAGCTGCATTCCCTCGGTGGGATATGCATATAGCCCATATGTGGTCTCGCCACGCAAATTAGAAAGCCTTTTACTTAGAATCGAACTATGTTATGACTGATTCCCGGTGGGATACGTGGCGCCTACATCGGCTTCGGTCCCATTTTAGAAAACCTCATAATTCTCCACCTGTAATGAACTACGTCATGACCTGATTCCCTCGTGGGGATACGTAGGCGGCCTAAATCGGCTTCGGTCACACCGTTAGGAATCTTCCTATTTGTCTGCATGCAACAAAAGGTGTTTGGTTATTCCAAAAGCGATATGAGCAATTCCCGCCGAAGTTAAGTTCCGCCCACGCACCACATAACGAAACTGAGGCAATTTTACACCATGAAGAAGACTATAACAAGGACTCCAAAAGATGTTCGTTTGGTCAAAATACGTGTCATATTCGGCAAATTCGACGAGGCTTTTACATTTTTAACGCATATCATATAAATGTTTATTTCTAAAAGATGTTTTGTGCATACTTCATGAAAACATTTCGTTTTGAAAAATGCTTTTGGAACGCTACTAAACATCTCAAAGAGGTCGATGCGGTTACAGTCCAAACAAATCAGCGCACGACGTAAAGGACCAAGGCCGCAAAGTCAATACGAACCGATCCCCAAAACTCACAAATTTTCTTTGAGCGCAGTTTCTTCATATTAGCAGAGGCTAAGGAACGCAGCAGGCGTAGCGGACATCGACGATCAACAATCAAAGTTCAAAATGCACAACAAAGTCTAGCACACCGCTCGGCAAAGAATACGCCCGTGCAACGACGCCATCAAGATCGCGCCCACGCAACGACGCCATCGCGATCGCTCACGCAACGACGCCAAAGAAGAATACGCCCGTGCAATGACGTTATCAACATTATGTCCAGGCAACGACATCATCGCGATTGCCTACGCAACGACGCCAAAGAACAATACGCCCAGCAACGACGTTATCGACGATTATGTCCAGTGCAACGACATCATCGCGATTGCGCTCACGCAACGACGCCAGCAGCAATACGTCCAGGCAACGACGTTATCAGCATTATGTCCAGGCAACGACATCATCGCGATCGTGTTCACGCAACGACGCCAAAGAAGAATACGCCCGCATAACGACGTTATCGGCGATTATGTCCAGTAACGACATCATCGCGATTGCGCTTCACGCAACGACGCCACCATCAATACGTCCAGGTAACGACGTTATCAGCATTATGTCCAGCAACGACATCATCAAGATCGGCTTCACGCAACGACGCCAAAGAAGAATACGCCCGTGCAACGACGTTATCGCGATTATGTCCGTGCAACGACATCATCGCGATTGCGCACGCAACGACACCAAGAAAGAATACGCCCAGCAACGACGTTATCGATTATGTCCGTGCAACGACATCATCGGCGTGCGTACGCAACGACGCCAAAGAAGAATACGCCCAGGCAACAACGTCAGCATCAACACGTCCAGGCAACGACGTGATCAGCATTGTATCTACGCAATGACGCCAGCAGCAATAAGTCCGAAAACGACGCCACGTCTGAAACGACGTCATCAGCATATCACATCTACGCAAAGATGATTTCTATACTCTCAAAATTGTATTTCTGCTTTATTATTCTGTCTTAGCAGTTATGCACTAACTCTTTCTTGAGCCTTAGTCTACAGGGGCAGTTGCAGCAATGGCAACATATCCGCATTCACAATCGCAACGCGTCTGTGCAATGACGAAAAATACAACATTGACAATATCGCATCAACACAACCGGCATCACATTTTGCAGGATAACATTTTCTACTCACAGTTGCATTGCTTTTAAAAATTATGCATCATCATTTTGCCTTAACAGTTATGCACTAACCGTTTGTTTAAGTCTTAGCATGCAGGAGCAGGAGCACAACGTGGATTTTCTCTTACAACGAACCGGGGCAATTTGTTGGGAGGCCAACCTTCCCAACAAATGGCAGAAGCGGCCTCGAGCGTCGGTCCACTCATTCCACATCGCCATAAAACCCAGCATCATAAGTCAATACCAGTACACCCCAGTTCGCCGCTTATTTTTATTTTTAGCACACAACCCAAAGGTCGCCATAACTCGACCGGGACACATTTTGAGTCCGCGTTAGCCCGCCTTGATGTTTTGACCATGGTAGCCCAGTGTCGTCATAACTCGACACTGGGACAATTTTGAATTTTGCGTCAGATTTGCCCCATTTTTTTTTTCTGAAGACCGAGACAAAATTGGCTTTGAGTCAACGTCTTTGTCCGAAGATTCTTCCATCATCTCCATACAAAGAGGGACAAGTTGTTGACACCCAATTTTGACCCTCCCGTCCAGTTCTTAACTATAAAATTACACTAATTTTGCAAAATAATTTTTTATAATAAAATGCATCAATAATACATTAATACATGCACAAATAAGCAATTTAATAATGGCACCGCATTTTACATAGAGTACTAAGCACACCTTGAGTCTCACGCCCGCATTCGTCGTTTTAATAACAAGCAATTTCATTAATATAATTCGTAATTTAGGCCCTATTTTCCATTAATTGAAACTCGAATAATCCTTAACGATAAATAAATAAATAAATAAATAAATACATAAAATAAATAATTTAGCAATGACGTCGTGTTAAAAATAATATTTGCATTTTTTACTAAAAGCAAGGCAATTTCGTAATTTGTAATTTAAATTAATTTCAATCTAATACATGCATTTTAATAGCGTCGCATTTATAAAAGCATTAAACAGTCCTTAAATATCATATTTGCATTTAGCATTTAAGTAATTTAATAATAATCTAAATCCCGTTCAGTTTTAATTTAACTTCGCAGAATACGCATAATAAATAAGTTTTAATAACGGCATCGCATTATAAATATTAGCCCTAATTAAATAGCACGCCCGTCTTTATTTTTGTAATAACTTAAATTAATAAAGCACCTAAATAATTTAATCACAATTTTGAATTTCTAATTTACCACTAATTAATTTTGCCTAAAACTAACTTCTAAAACTAATACCCAATATAATACCTAATCAGCCCACCTTTTAAAACTAACCAGCCCACGTCGCCCGACCCAATTACCCGTCGCCCATCCCATAACCCCTATACTTCCCTTCCCCATCGACCAACAGCCCTCAAAGAAAATAAAGAAAAAACCTAGAAACCCCTACCCTCTGCCTCCAGCAACCGCCGCACCCTCCCATCACCCCCAAATCTGCTGCCATGCCCACTCCCTGCACCCCCAACTACTCCTTTCACTTCACCTACGTAGCTCATACCCTGCATCTCCCTAAAATCCGCGATTTGAACCAACAAATCGTCCAAAATCTAACAGCTTTATTTCGAATTCAAACCCAATATTTCACCTATAAAAGACCCCCTTTGTTCTTCATTGGAGAGAACCCGAAATTTGAATTTATCTTGGATATCATCTCTTTGTTCTTCATTTAAAAGGGGTCCGATTCTTGAGGATTGATTTCTAAGACTTCCCTTTTGTTCTTCGTTTTTAAAATTCTTGCGTTTAAGCTTTGTTTTCTTCATTCGCACCCACATACATATTCTTCGAGTGGAATCGACGAGTCGAAACGCGCCTCGGTTCGCTGCCCGAAGAAGGTCAGTAAACTCACTTTCTTTCTGATATTCTGCTATGTAATTCATACTATGTGTTCTGTAGGGTATGACTATGTGTCTTTATTAAATGTATTTAGCTGAATTTAGTTGTTGTTCAAGTCTGTTAGTTCAAATTATAGCATGTTAGTTATGGCTTATCATAGTATGTTTGGTGTTGATTTGTTTCTCAAAGAGCAGACATGTTTAGTATGTATTAATGACCACTTTAGAACATTGAATTAGCTATCAAATATGACTAAAGGGACTGCCCATTCTATTTTGTGTTCCACTGAGCACGTTGTTAGTTTGTTGTTTGAACCAGGTTCATATCGTCACAGTGTTATCGGATTAGGACTATGTGAATCTGTGTAATTAGGTATCAAGTATGTATTAGTTAGATATCAAGTATGTATGAGTCGGCACAAGTTTAGAATCAAATTTTGACTTATCCCTATTTTGTGCTTGATCTAAGGTGACCTAATTGCTAAGTTACTCATTTTTAATATAGGGTATTAAAGGGCTGCTGGTGACTTACTTCGAATGGATCATGACTATGATTAGTTAAATGCTCAACAGTGTATTGCATAATATTACATCCAATTCTGATATAGGAGATTTTTATTTAAGAGTCCTATAATATGCATACAGTATTGTATTGGTTGATAGAAATCCTGTTTAGCCTTAGTTTCAGCATGCTTCCCTTATAAAGATTATGATATGGTTAATGATATGCCTTACGATACTTGGCATGTTTTAGTTGTTCATTTATGATCAGATGTGTTATGTGAAGGTCCAGTTGTCGCGCCCGTTTTCGACCTCGGGGGTCCGAACGGTGTCCGCAACGTTGCTCTTTGGCGCGGTTCCCTGGATGGAGCAATTAATGCTGTTTTGAGGAGTCGCCACCTAATTATTATAGTGAATTAGGACACTTGATTTATTGCAGTGAAACACTACAATTAATCTCCATTTAATGGTCTGCGAAATTAGTGAGATTCTGGATCAGGGTTTTTTATTATCCTAAAGGGAAGGGGTTAGGCATCCTTCAAGATCCGCTAACTTGCGGTTATTCGTTCAAACCTAGGTTAATTATTTATTGCCCTTTTTATTCTACGTATTCTAAGCATTTTCATTAAAATAAAATGCAATACAAAATAATAAAAGCTTAAAATTAAATGCGACATAAAAATAAAGCTCCGGGACATCTTTTAGTCCTTTTTAGGCCTTCTGCACAAGATAATCTCCCGGTACCTGCATAAACACTTGGTAAAAGTATTAATAGTAGAATAAATAATTTTAAAAGCAATGACAAGAATTAATAAGTAAAGCAAAAAATAAATAAATCCGTCTTTTGCACAGAGGAGGCCTTGGTAATCAGACGGAAATTCCTTCATCGGCCAATCAAGTGTAGTATTAGTTCAAATCAGTCAATACCACAGTGTAATAAGTTGTTCAAATCAGTTCCAACGAAAGAAATAAAGAATCAGTCCATTAACTTGTCAAAACAAGCCAGTAAACCAACGACCAACAACTCAAAGGAACAAGGTGATCAAAATGGTCCAAAACAGTAATCGGGCTAGAGAGAGGTCGTCGGAAATTTCAGAACATACCAAAAATCAGAAAATCAGTCTAAAAAACATTAAACAGTGGCCGAAAACAGTAGTCCATGGTCTCAAAATACTTCAGCAAAAATAGCCACAACTGCTCAAAATCGTGAGAGTAAAGGGCAAATCACCAAAATCAGAAAAATGCAACCATCACCGACAAAATCAAATCACCCAACAAAACAAGAATAACGAATTAACATTCGCCGGAGTTTTTAAACTCCGCGACATTCAAAATAAAAATCAATCCAAATAACTGACATGCCATCGATCCGAAGAGATACAAACAGTGATTTCAACAACACAAAAGGCAGCGGGCAGCGAGCAGCGGCGTTACTTCCACGACGAGGTCGCCGGAGCAACGCCGCCAGCGGTTTGAGCACGAGACAGTGGTGTTGGTCGACGGGAGACGGGTGCGGGAAAGCAATGAGGGAATGTTGGCGGCTGAGGGTGTTGCTAGGGGGGTTCGCCGGCGGTGGGCGACGGGAAAGGTGAGTGAGAGGTGTTGGTTGACGGGAGCAGTGGATGTGAGACGAGGGGCGGCTGAGGGTTAAGGAGAGGGTGATGGTGGTCGACGGGTCTGATGGGTTTGGTTCGCCGGAGCTTCGAGCTCCGGCGATGGGTACGGCGACGGGAAAGGTGAGAGGGTGACGGGAGAGGGTTTGTGCGGGAGAGGGTGTGAGAGAGTGGGAGGTGGTTAAAGGGCTTCACGAGCTTGATAGAACTCCGGCGGGCGCGGCAGCGGCGAAGGGAAAGGGGGAGAGAGGTGACTGATTTTGAAGTGGGCATGTCATTCTTGAAGTAAAGTAGTCGCCCCTCCTATTTTAATAAGGGGGGGTAAAATGTTTAATATATAGGGTAGGTTTTTAGGGTTTGGGTTGGTTTTGGGGGGAAAATGAAAAGTAGGTTTTGATTTTAGGGGGAAAAAAAATAAAAGAGTGTTTGGATGAAATTAAAATGGTGTTGGATTGGACTGATTCAAATTGTGTCTTGGACTGGACTGGATTGGTTTGACAAAATGCAAGACGGATTCATTATTTAACAGAAAAATTATTTTAAAAGATGCAAAATTATAAAAATGCAAATGCCGACGCAATAATACTAAAATACAATATTTAAGACATGTTTAATGCATGATTAAAAGTAAAAACGGTATGCCAATTAATTATTTAAAAAGATGCAAATATTATTAAAATAAAACGACGGTGTAACAATAATAAAAACATAATATTAACGAAAACATGATGCTTATTTTAACATAAAAGATGCAATGCCATTTTTGTGAAGAAATAAACATAGAATATTATGTAAAAATATGCAAAATAACGATTAAAATATGGTGTGCTAAAATACTTAAAATTGCACGAAAATATACAAAAAACGGGTCAAAATTGACTGTCAACAGCATGTCCCTCTTTGTACGGAGATGATGGAAGAGTCTTCGGACAAAAATGTTGACTTGTAGCCAATTTTGTCCTGTTTTATAAACCAGAACTAAAATACAGGGATGATGCAGATCCAAAAATGTCCCAGTGTCAAAGTATGATGACACTGGGTCGCCATGCGAAAAATAAAAAGCAAAGCCGATGCCGATGAAAATGTCCCGGTCGGGTATGATTGACACCGGGTTGCAGTGATGCGTGGTGAAAAGGACATGGTGTTTGTAGATGTTGATGGCGCTATTGCATAGACGCTGACGCAGATGCTATCGTTGCATAGATTTAAACATGGATGAAGCCGCCAGATAGGCTTAAAATGAAAAGGCGCTGCATGGACGCGATGCAGATGCTCGTCGTAGACGAAACATGAATGGCCGCCAGATAGGCTTAAATGAAAAGGCGTCGTTGCATGGACGCGATGCAGATGCTCGTCGTTGCATAGACGAAACATGAACGGCCGTTGCATAGGCTTAAAATGAAAAGGCGTCGTTGCATGGACGCCGACGCAGATGCTCGTCGTTGCATAAACGAAACATGAACGGCCGCCAGATAGGTTTAAAATGAAAAGGCTTCGTTGCATGGACGCGACGCAGATGCTCGTCGCATGTAAACGAAACATGAATGAAGTCGCTGCATAGACTTAAAATGAAAAGGCGTCGTTGCATGGACGCGATGAAGATGCTCGTCGTGCATAGACAAAACATGAATGAAGCCGCCAGATAGGCTTAAAATGAAAAGGCGTCGTTGCATGGACGCGACGCAGATGCTCGTCGTTGCATAGACGAAACATGAACGGCCGCCAGATAGGCTTAAAATGAAAAGGCGTCGTTGCATGGACGCTGACGCAGACGTCGTTGCATAGACGAAACATGGACGGCCGCCAGATAGGCTTAAAAATCAAAAGGCGTCGTTGCATGGACGCGATGCAGATGCTCGTTGCGTAGACGAAACATGGATGGCCGTTGCATAGGCTTAAAAGAAAATGCGTCATTGCATGGACGCGATGCAGATGCTCGTTGCATAGACGAAACATGAATGAACGGTTGCCAGATAGGCTTAAATGAAAAGGCGTCATTGCATGGACGCGACGCAGATGCCGCTGCATAGACGAAACATGAATGAAGCCGTGATAGGCTTAAAATGAAAAGACGTCGTTGCATGGACGCGATGCAGATGCTCGTCGTTGCATAGACGAAACATGAATGAAGCCGTTGCATAGGCTTAAAATGAAAAGGCGTCGTTGCATGGACGCGATGCAGATGCTCGTCGTTGCATAGACGAAACATGAATGTAGCCGTTGCATAGACTTAAAATGAAAAGGCGTCGTTGCATGGACGCGATGCAGATGCTCGCCGTTGCATAGACAAAACATGAATGAAGCCGTTGCATAGGCTTAAAATTGAAAGGCGTCGTTGCATGGACGTGATGCAGATGCTCGTCGTTGCATAGACGAAACATGAATGAAGCCGTTGCATAGGCTTAAAATGAAAAGGCGTCGTTGCATGGACGCGATGCAGATGTTCGTCGTTGCATAGGCTTAAAATGAAAAGGCATCGTTGCATGGACGCGATGCAGATGCTCGTCGTTGCATAGACGAAACATGAATGAAGCCGTTGCATAGGCTTAAAATGAAATGCATGGGTTTGTGGCGCACTGCTTTGTGACCCGTCTGGGTTGAGATAGCGTCATTGCATAGACGTTGTGCATTTGTGACCCGCATGAGTTTATTGTTGTGTTTCTGCCTTTGCTGATATGAAGATCCTGCACTCAAAGAAAATTTGTGAGTTTTAGGAAATGAGTGGTTGATTAGCGTCGATTCTGTAGCTTTGGCTCTTGACGCTTGCATTCTTGGTTTGCACTGAAGACCTAGTTGGCCTGCTTTTTCCTGTCTATTGCCCTTTTCTTGCACTGAATTCCTTAAAATGTCCCAGTTTCTGATAATGAAGATGTTGAACTGGCTAAGGTTGCATCTTGACGCTATCAAGGCGATCAGGTAAGCATTTTTTTTTATAATGAATGAAAAGCTAATGCGAGAATATGGACAAAATCGAGTCCAGTGCAAAATAAGGAAGAAATATTTCTAACGGTGTGACCGAAGCCGATGTGGCTGTCTACGTTGTCGCCGAGGGAGTCAGGTCAAGACGTAGTTCATGCTGCAAAAAATAAGAATTTTTATGATTTTAAATGATGACCGCCAGCGATATGGCCTACGTATCCGAGGAATCAGGTCAAGACGTAGTTCGTGATGCAAAAATAACGATTTTTTTTATGATTTTAAAATGATGTGGGACCGAAGCCGATGTGACCGCCTACGTATCCCGCTGAGGGAATCAGGTCAAGACGTAGTTCGTGATGCAAAATAACGATTTTTTATGATTTTAAAATGTTGTGGGACCGAAGCCGATGTGGCCGCCTACGTATCCCGCTGAGGGAATCAGGTCAAGACGTAGTTCGTGATAATTATGATTTTTATGTAATATGCATTTTGTTGTTTTTTTCTGAAAAAAATGGAAGACGACATTACGTTCTGACTCCAGTTGATACCAACAATTAGTATTGTGCATAAGGATGTTCTTTTATTGTTTTCAGTCTAACCGATATTGACTCTGGTGTAATTCACACAGTTTCAGATAGTACCTCAAACATACCTGAGTGTCGACACACTTGCTTGCATCCAAGGTTTCGAACTACACGTAGCCTCACGTTTCAAATGTCCTCACAGAAAGAAAGTCTCGTTCTCACATATATTCCAGTATTTTGAATTTTGGGACGTTGAGAGAAAAACACTCACACTCAGAAAGATGTTCAATGCATGCAATTGTGATACCATAGGCTTGGCCGTCATGTAAGTATCCACTAATGTCAGAACCCTCAGTATAAGATCATGTAGGGCTTGTCACGGGCTTGTAATGTAGGCTTGGGGAAGGGTTGTATATCATTTGGGTAAAAAGTGACTAATCCTTCCTCGAGCGTTGAACTACGTCCATGCTTGATATTTGTGCGCTTTAATGCTGACTTGCTTTCTTTTTGTCCCAGTTTTTCTGTACTGACTTCTTTTGAATATTTCATTTCGAGCCCCTTTTTCGGGGTCCTATATCCCCTTTTTTTTCTTTTTTTTTATCGGGGCTTTTGATTTCATCTTTGTGTGAAGTCGTCTCTGTTTTTTTTTTTTTTTGAGACTTTGACAATTTTTGTCTTTGCAAACTTCAGCTAGAATTTTGTCAGTCAATTGCACATTTCTAAAGCACCCAAGGAGGTCGGGCCAAGAGAGGGATAGTGCGTACGCACTCAGAAAGGGTATAGGTGTAATATGTGGTTGTCAAAAAAAATAGATTTTAGGCTCAAAGGGGTGTACTAGAGATAATGTTATTTGGTAGGCTGAAAAGGCTCAAACGGGTCAAAGAAAGCCTACGATCATTTCCCACACCGAGTGTTGCTCAGGATTTCGCCTCAACAAACATTCAGGCCAAGTTCTAGATCACAATGCAATGCAATTGAACTTATTCTAAAAACTCACCACACAATGCATATGAAACGATGAGGTCGGTTTCATTCTTATCATGAAAACATGCAAAGACAATGTCATCTGCGGGTATGAATAAGAGGTACCAAAAGAATCTATGGTTTACCACAAAGTCAACCCATACTGATTATCACTTGTTTTTTTTATTTATTATGCACACTTGTAACTGTGTTGGTATCAACAAAGTCAAACAATAATACTTAATTTTTTTTTTTAATAACATTTTTTTTTGTATTTTTTGAATAAAACATTTCTTTTTTTTTTGTATTTTCGAATAATTGTTTTTTTTTTGTATTTTTTGAATAAATGGTACCGAACCCGAATAGTACGCCACGATCCCGCCGAGGAATCAAAGTGCATAGTTCATTCAAATATGTTATAAAATGTATGCTTGAAAAAAATAGCAATGTAAAGCTGTGCAAAAGAAATGATTGTCCGCTGTGGACAAATGCAAAGTAAAATGAATGCCCGAAAACATGATGAATGGGATGCATGAGTGAGACATGCGCTCTTTATTATTATTATTATTATTTTTGTGGTTTTTATTTTTGTGGTGTCGAACTCAAAATGAGTTGCCTACGTATCACACCGTGTGGTGAGAATCAGACACGCGTAGTTCGGAATGATTATGATAAAATGCATGATATGTAAGAACTATGCAATCAACGCTAGACATATTAATTGAATTTACAAATATGAATAAAAATACTAAGTAAAGAAGAATTGAGAGCGATGTATCGTTGAATCCGGTATAGACTAACTTCTTTTAATCAACATAACTAACGCTCATCATTTTTTTTTTCACCCGCCCTCGGTTGTTTGCGAGGACGACCTTCCTGCAAAAAATATAAGAAATAGGTGAGTAGGAAAATGACCAAAATAATAAAAATGCAAAAGTGTGACAATATAGTCAAAGACTCCCCTGATTGGTTCGACCAGACTGGTGGTTGATGTTTCACAAAGTCCAAGTCGCGCTATTCAAGAGTGATTTACGAAGTAGAAGTCTTGATTGCAATGTGAAAGCAAAAAGTGCAAAAATGCAAATTCTCGAGCCCGGAATCACAAAAGGGCAATTATTGAATTAAATAATATGTACAGAGTTGCTAGCGACAAACAATAATAAACAAAAAGCATGCAAATCAAGCGCGTACCCTAATATGCTTGGGACCTCCCTTATGCCAGAGGTGAGCCTAAACGCCAAATATGCGAGATTATGATAAATAGGTCCAAACCGTTAAACTGTAATGTTTTGTTGGAAATGACGACCAAATGACGGTGCAGTTTTTCCAATTTTGGCATGTCATGACCAGGCTTGGATCCGTCTATCATCATCACGCTACACATAGTATGCTAATGGGTCGTTGGGTTGTGAAACCCATCGACAAGTTTGGTGGATTTCCTAATCGTGGAGACGATACCAAGGATCGACCCACCTAGGGTGTATGCATGCATGACTTATAATAAAGAGGGCAGTACATCTCTATCTTAAATTTTCTAAGATTTGGCTTACTAGACACAATGGTTCCCGAGCGGACTACTCGAGTGAGAAGGCTACGCGGCCACCGGTTGGACCGGATTCTCCGCGTAAAATGCCAACTCTCCTAAATTTAGGTTTTGAAGAAAGAATTTTGCTGATGCACCAAGCGCACCTCGCGTGTAGTGTGTGATAGTGTGAATTTTCCAGAATGGAGGAAATATGAGCGGAATGACAATTTAAGAAAAGCAATAAAAGAATGTAGCAATTAAAGTAGTTAATTACAAAATAAAAGCAAACAATATAAAATATTTACAACAAATATAAAAGCAAAATAAAGTGCAATATTTAATTAACCTGAGTATGTTATGATCAAGAACCTGATATCCCCAGCGGAGTCGCCATGTCGCGCTCGCTGACCTGGTCCGAACGGTGTCCGCAACGTTGCTCTTTGGCGCGGTTCCCTGGATGGAGCAATTAATGTTGTTTTGAGGAGTCGCCACCTAATTATTATAGTGAATTAGGACACTTGATTTATTGCAGTGAAACACTACAATTAATCTCCATTTAATGGTCTGCGAAATTAGTGAGATTCTGGATCAGGGTTCTTTATTATCCTAAAGGGAAGGGGTTAGGCATCCTTCAAGATCCGCTAACTTGCGGTTATTCGTTCAAACTTAGGTTAATTATTTATTGCCCTTTTTATTCTACGTATTCTAAGCATTTTCATTAAAATAAAATGCAATACAAAATAATAAAAGCTTAAAATTAAATGCGACATAAAAATAAAGCTCCGGGACATCTTTTAACCCTTTTTAGGCCTTCTGCACAAGATAATCTCCGGGTACCTACATAAACACTTGGTAAAAGTATTAATAGTAGAATAAATAATTTTAAAAGCAATGACAAGAATTAATAAGTAAAGCAAAAAATAAATAAATCCGTCTTTTGCACAGAGGAGACCTTGAAAATCAGACGGAAATTCCTTCATCGGCCAATCAAGTGTAGTATTAGTTCAAATCAGTCAATACCACAGTGTAATAAGTTGTTCAAATCAGTTCCAACGAAAGAAATAAAGAATCAGTCCATTAACTTGTCAAAACAAGCCAGTAAACCAACGACCAACAACTCAAAGGAACAAGGTGATCAAAATGGTCCAAAACAATGTCCCAAGAGAGAGGTCACGGAAATTTCAGAACATACCAAAAATCGAAAATCACTAAAAACATTAAACGATGGCGAAAACAGAGTCCATGGTCTCAAAATACTTCAAAGAAAAATAGCCACAACTGCTCAAAATCAAGAGAGTAAAGGGCAAATCACCAAAACAAATTAAAAATGCAACCATCAGCCGACAAAATCGAAATCAGTCCAACAAAACAGTAACAACGTAACCAACATTCGCCGGAGTTTTTAAACTCCGGCGACATTCAAAAATAAAAATCAGTCCAAATAACCAAACATGCCATCGATCCGAAGAGATACAAACAGTGATTTCAACAACACAAAAGGGCGGCAGCGGCGGCGCGGCCTTCCACGACGAGGTCGCCGGAGCAACGCCGCCACGTTTGAGCACGACAGGCGGTGGTGTTGGTCGACGGGAGACGGGTGCGGGAAAACAATGAGGGAATGTTGGCGGCTGAGGGTGTTGCTAGGGGGGTTCGCCGGTGGTGGGCGACGGGAAAGGTGAGTGAGAGGTGTTGGTTGACGGGAGCAGTGGATGTGAGACGAGGGGCGGCTGAGGGTTAAGGAGAGGGTGATGGTGGTCGACGGGTCTGATGGGTTTGGTTCGCCGGAGCTTTGAGCTCCGGCGATGGGTACGGCGACGGGAAAGGTGAGAGGGTGACGGGAGAGGGTTTGTGCGGGAGAGGGTGTGAGAGAGTGGGGGAGGGGCTGGTTAAAAGGGGGCTTCGCCGGAGCTTGATAGAACTCCGGCGAAGGGCGGCGGCGGCGACGGGAAAGGGAAAGGGGGAGAGAGGTGACTGATTTTGAAGTGGGCTGTGCGGCTGCTGAAGTAAAGTAGGCTGCCCCCCCCCCCTCCTTTTTTAATAAGGGGGGGTAAAATGTTTAATATATAGGGTAGGTTTTTAGGGTTTGGGTTGGTTTTGGGGGGAAAATGAAAAGTAGGTTTTTATTTTAGGGGGGAAAAAATAAAAGAGTGTTTGGATGAAATTAAAATGGTGTTGGATTGGACTGATTCAAATTGTGTCTTGGACTGGACTGGACTGGTTTGACAAAATGCAAGACGGATTCATTATTTAACAGAAAAATTATTTTAAAAGATGCAAAATTATAAAATGCAAATCGCACGCAATAATACTAAAATACAATATTTAAGACATGTTTAATGCATGATTAAAAGTAAAAACGGTATGCCAATTAATTATTTAAAAAGATGCAAATATTATTAAAATAAAACGACGGTGTAACAATAATAAAAACATAATATTAACGAAAACATGATGCTTATTTTAACATAAAAGATGCAATGCCATTTTTGTGAAGAAATAAACATAGAATATTATGTAAAAATATGCAAAATAACGATTAAAATATGGTGTGCTAAAATACTTAAAATTGCACGAAAATATACAAAAAATGGGTCAAAATTGACTGTCAACACCAGTTTTAAGTCACATGATATTTGTTGTTTTGCTTAAGTATGTCCCATAATAAGGAGATTCGGCTAATTAGCTTGAGTTGCTTAGAGGGTCATGCCTGGTTTAGTTTCAATCTTGAATATATGACTGTTAGTTTATCTATATACCAAGACAATTTTTTTGCAAGTTTTGTTTCAGTCGCTTTTCCATATTTCTCTTGTATCTGCCCATGTGTAAGATCTTCATAGCTTACTTGAAAATCATGCAGCCAACTCCTAGCTTCCCTTACTTTGGACCCCCCATGCTATCATATCCATTTTGCTAGCTGCTTCATGACAACTTTCGGCCCTTTGAACTCAAACCAGACTGATGAGTGATGCCTATACTAATATTCTGTTTTGTCATTGTTACCAAGATCAATTGAACTATGTTGATCATGACTCCTTGCTTATATACATGATCTCTTTGTTTTATGAAATATGTGTGAGTGTAGTTCTAAATGACGTAGCCACATGAAAGTTTGGCTATCTGCCTTTCGTTTACCCTTTCTTTTATGTTTTCTCATATACATCCTATGGATATGAGTGATGTTCTTACTATTAGTTCAATGTGTCAATTATTTTCATATATCGTTTTAATACACTTTCTTAATGAATTTGTGTTCACTGTGTGGGAGATTCCTATAGTTACTAGTCCTATATTAGAAGTCTTGATGTTCCAATAGTGGTTGTTCCTTTAAATTGGAAATCTTCCAGATAATTTATTCTTTAAAAAATATTAATCCTTAATGAAACATTGGGACTTTCCTATAATCTGGTTCATGTTGTAATACCCCATCAACGGTAAGGAATAAAAAGTCATATGATTAGTCTTCCAGTTCTTGACCTTTGTCTTTGGTTAGTCTTATCTTAATTGAATCATCAACTTCTCAATCTTGTGGTATATTTTTAGTTTGGACTATATCTGCAAGACAAGATTAGTTTAAAGTCTCAGCTACTTTTAGGACCAACTTTGGTGCTGAGATGGAATTCTGAATTCACGACATGCATATATCCTGTTCGTGGTGTTTTTTTTTCATGTGGTTCTAAAAGTGCTATGGCATATATATTGCGTATTTCGTATGCAAAATTTGCAAATGAATTATTTATTTATATTTTTCTTATGTATATATATTTTCATGTTCCGTCACTAATTCTTTTCTTTTCTTTTCTTTGTTTACATGAAATGCATCGGGAGCAACAAGAGTCTCGTTACGTGACTCGCCAATTCGCCATGAAATCCACGTCCGACACATTGCATCTTCCGGCCTCGGGACTTTCCAAACAAATAGGGTGGAATGATATCCTCATCCGTCCTAGTCATCGCCCTTAATTCGCCACTTTACTTTATTATAATTTAATTATTTGTACTTGCGTAATTATTGAATTACTTAGAATAGATAGACTTAGAATTAATAAAGGTTGGAATTAAAATCGGAAACCGCTAGTTTACTTATTTTAGGCCCGTCATCCATATTTCCAAAACGGTAGTTTTATTTATTTTAGGCTCGTCGCCTATATTTTCAAAACACTAGTTTATTTTATACTATATCTACTTTGGCATAAAACAAAATCATATTCTATCAAAACTCAATTCTCATTAAATTTCATAAAATCTATTTTTTTTATAACAAGGATCTATTTTCTTATTACAAGTGCAAAAGAGGAAAATCTTTCTACCCTTTTTGTATACTCTTTATAAAGATTAAATTTTACATATAATACGTACTTTTAGTAAACCATTTTTTATTATTATGCATTTATGATAAACCTCATGCAATTGCTTTGTTCAAATAGAATATTTTCCTTGCATTTTACAAATAAACTTCATGCAATTCTATGGAAACTATATATACACATACATATCTTTTAAAATAATTATTTGCAAACATCTTTTTAACCCATGTTCTCCTAAATATGCATTTTAAATAATACTAACCTAAGTTTGACCGGACAACCGCAAGTTAGCGGATCCTTTAGGGTGCCTAACTCCTTCCCTTTAGGATAATAAAGAACTCTTACCTAGAATCTCACATAGTTTCACAGACCTTAAAAAATGGAGATCATTTGTAGTATTTTATGCTACATTTTTAGTGTCCTAATTCACTATAATAATTAGGTGGCGACTCCTTTAAATGCATTTAGGAATCAATCATGCGCAGTAATCCCGTTTCCGACTACGGTTGAAAATGGGGCGTTACAGTATCTAATAATGCGTTTGAGCGCATTCATGTGCTCAATCCTGGGATCATGCATACACAAACATATCTGTTGTATGACATATGTAATATCCGGTCGCGTGAACGTAAGATACTGAAGGGCCCCTGCAAGACTGCGATAGCGGGTCGGATCCTCATATGGGGAGCCAGCTGAAGCACCCAACTTGGGTTTAGTATCAACTGGAGTGGAAGTGGACTTACAGGATGGCATCCCAGGCCTCTCAATGATCTCAGAAACATACTTCCTCTGTGATAAGAACAATCCACCTGCTTGACGAGTGACAGTAATCCTCAAAAAATAACTCAAGGGTCCCAAGTCCTTCATAGCAAACTCAGAACTGAGCATAATCATGATAGACTGGCGTAATACATCAAATGAAGCAGTCAAGATAATATCATCCACATATAAGAGTATATAAGCCAATGTCGAACCACGAAAATATATAAATAACGAATTATTAGACCTGCTGTGAAAAAACCCAATAGTCGACACAAAATCTGCAAACCTTTTATACCAAGCCCTCGGAGACTGCTTAAGCCCATATTATACAAGACTAATTCTACTATAATGCATAATTATACATATTATATTTAACAAATACCAAGTAATGGATTGTTATCATAAAAAGGGGAATCAACAAAAAAATAGCATAAAAAGGGGAAGAAAAGTGATCGTTTGGGATGGGCATTCCGAGAGAATTGGAAAAGTTGGTGAGAGAAAGATTGAAAATACCATTCATAAAGATAATATTTTAGGGACATGTGATTTCATGCCAAGAATGGAGCTCATACATATTTTTTCTAATAATTATTGTACTTTATATGTAACTTTTTAGTTTTGACTAAACACTTTTTAACTTTTTCTCAATACTCATCACTTATCAAACACAAAAGTTCTCTTTGATTTTTTATTCTTCAATCTCCAACTATATTCTTCGATCATTGTTCTTCATATGCTCAAAATAAATTGATCAGACACTCTTTCGAGAGAAAAAAGAGCTGAGGATATACTTTGAAATTCTTTTTCAAGTTTCAAGGGTTGTGGATTTCGAAAGAGTAAAAATTATTTTGAAATCAAGTTATCCCTCTCTTGAATCAGATTCTATCTTTCTATCTTTTATTAATTTTCATGATTTTTATTGATATTAATGTTTCATCCGTTTAAAGCGTCTTCTAATTTTTTTTAGAATTTAAATATGCCAAATAAAAAATAATCTGGTTATTCAAAACTCCAAAAAAGAGAAGAATTGAAAAACAATGTCTTAATCTTGAATATTCCTTAATGCATAATAGGCACTCTGACATTGATGGTTTAGATTTATATTATGAATTGAAAGTGTTAAGGGAGATAGTAAAAGTAGAAGATAATACTCTGATCGATATACTCAATCAGATAAAATGACTCGATTCTTTTACAAATGTCTATATTGCTTATAAAATAATGTTGACAGTTTCCGTTACGGTTGTCTCGGCTGAAAGAAGTTTTCAAAATTGAAATTGATAAAGTCTTACCTAAGATCAACAATGTCTCAAGAAAGATTGAATGGATTAGCTATATTGTCAATTTAAAAAGAATTATTAGAAAATATTGACTATAAAAAAATTATTAGTAATTTTGTGTCTCAAAAAGCTAGAAAATAAATTTTAGATAAATAAATATATATAATTTTTTTTAAAGTTAAGGCCCATCATTAGAGTTTGGCCTTAGACCCCCGATATGATTGAATCGCCACTACTTGACATCTCCCACGTCTCTCATCCTATCCCTGACATCTATTACGTTCATTCTCAATCGCATAAATAGATTATAAAAAATTGGCGACTTGTGACATATACAAATAAATTAGAGACATACCAGCTTCTTCGTCAAGTCAACTAGGCTCCCCACCAGTGTGTAGTATGGCTGGCCAACGGGGCGGGGTGGGGCGGGGTCGGGGCGGGGCTGGCGGGGTCTGTCGCTACCCCGTCCCGATACCGATGTGTCGGTGTTGGGGTCGGGGTAGGGTCGGGGAGGGGAGGGGTGGGTCATATTTTTATTTGCCCTTAAATTAAATGAATAACACACAAACACAACAAGATAGTTTAATAAAAACATCTCAAGTTGTGCCTCTTATATTATTCGACAAAAGTATGATTTTTTTTGGTGATACAATTTCAAAATTGCAACTTCGTGATATTAAAAGTTGCAAATAAATAAATAGTAAAATTACAATTAAAAAATACATTTTAAGAAACACGTTTTCTAGTTTCTTTATATTTTCTTGTGGTTCTTCGGTTGGAATTGACATTTCTTGGTCAAATTGGTCGACGTCGCTTGCACACCCATCGGATAAGATTTCGTTGTAGTTGTAGTCTTCTTCTTCACTGATCTCCGGTTGGCCGCACCTCATACGTTCTGCACGAATCCAGTCTCTGAATAGAACTGCAATCTCTAATGAGTCTCCTGTCAATGAATGTCTGTGCTCCGCTATTTGAAATCTTCCCGCAGAAAACGCATTTTCAGACGCTGTTGATGACGCTTGAATGTTCAACACATCTCGGGTCATCTTAGATAGTGTTGAAAAATTCTTCTCATTCTCCCTCCAGTATTTTAACAATTCTTCACGTCTGTCACGACCCAAATCACGAGTCGTGATGACGCCTACCCTATTCCCCGAGTAGGCGAACCACGTTCTCATTTACAAGTTAAATCAGCGGAAAAATAAATAAAGAAAAAGAAGTTATAAGTCTTAAATACTTAGTTTCCCAAAATCTGGTCAAAATGGTACAAGAGCACTAATAAATCTGAAAAATATACGTCTGAAAGAATGCCCGAAGGCTACATACTGTCTATCGATAACCCAAAAAAATGGAATTAACTAAGAAGCCCTTCAGGGGCCACGGACGACCAAGTAGCTCACCCTGAATGACTAGAAGATGTCCACCTCGTGAATCAGCCATGGGGCGTAGAACTGGATCGTACTCGACTCAAAGAAAAGCAAAGAAGAGTAGTATCAGTACAACACTAGTACCGGTAAACATCATAGGCCGACAATGATTATATAACGCATGAAGAAGTTGAAACCAACAAGTAGCACATAGAGCACAGTCACATCTCATATACAGGTAAAGTGCAAAGAAATCAAGTATCTATCAAGACAAATATAGTTCACCAATGATCAGTCAAATATAAGAGTGGATGAATGCAATGCAATGCAATAGTTACCTCTCTCTCTCTCTCACTCCACTCTCGTACACGCATGCTAAAGCAGTGCCTTCAAGCCATGACCCATGGGGGACCCGCGAAGTCCATGTACCAGTCACGCTCTCCGGATAGAACCTCGGAGGCCAATCACTCACGCTCTCCGGCAGAAACCTCGGAGGCCAATCAATATCATCACAACAATAATATAAAAAATATATGACATGCATGATAGTCGTCTCAACACATATCACAAATAGATAATCGACAAGTACAAGTCGTATCAAGTGATAATCACAGAAAATAACATATATGGCGATAATCCCACATAACAGCTGACGAAACCAACGTAATTGTAATTTATCTCCACTTCATGCCCGAAGGCCTATCATGATATTACTGTCACTTCCTACAACTACATACGATTCTCTAATCAGAGTCTAACTAAAGTAAACCATAATCTACCTCAATGTCGAGCGGGTGCCACGAACAATCAATCAATGTCTTCCCCTTGCGTAGAGCCTCGGAACGATTAAAATCTAGAAAATATGTGAACTACATTATAATACGAATCTAAGGACACCCATATTTCTATATTTATATCAACAATATTTATTTATCATTTCAATTATATGAGTAAACCCCTACACATATAAAAATATTAGCATAACTTCAGAAATTTCAAATATCATTCTTTTCTTTCAACATTCCAGATTTCTTTGGTAAAACAAGACAGAACGTTGAACAGTCATATCTTTCAAACCACATGTCAGATTTATCTCCGTAAGATCTCAAACTGACGGGAACAAAGAGATCTACAACTTCCATTCAGCCCATATTTTCATATTCCTTACGGATTTGTATAGTTTTCATGTTTTATATTCTGTGTCGCCTGGGTTTCGGTAAAACGAGGCAGAAACTCTAAACAGTCATAACTTTCAAACCATAAGTCGGATTTATCTCTGTAAGATATTGTTATAAACCGAGAAACGAGAGTAATCGATCTGCATGGATGTGTAGGCTCAGCACTGCAATGGAGCAGTGAACCAAGGCGACGAAGAAGAAAGGAAGAAGAGAGGTGCAGAAACTTTTCTTATTTCTGATTTCTATAAAATGCGTACAAAGTATCCTATTTATACTAAGGGATCATTTGCACTAACTACTCTTATTACATGGCCAAAGACTTAAAGACAAACTAGAGTTATAAATGCAAACCACGTACTACTACAAACAGAAACAGAATAGGAACACAGGAACACAGAAAAATGTATACTACTGATATCAAACTTGTATACTAAACAGAATAGGAACACAAGAACACAGAAAAGTGTATACTACTGATATCAAACTTGTATACTACTGGTATCTTCAACACGCTCCCTCAAGCTAGGAGCTAAAAACAAGTTTTTAAGTCCTAGCTTGGACAATAGATAATCATGCCGACCTTGAGTGAGTCCTTTGTAAGTGCATGCATTGTTGCTTCCTCTGTGGGCATATGGATCAGTATGTATCAACCCTTGCTGGATTTTTTCCCAGACAAAATGACAGTCGATATCAATATGCTTGGTCCTCTCGTGGAAGACTGGATTAGCTGCAATCTGCAGAGCAGATTTGCTGTCACTATGCACTGGTATGGAGAGCTGAAGAGGGATAGATAACGCAGTAAATAGTCCTTTAAGCCACACCACCTCTGCAACTACTGAAGCTAAACTTATGTACTCAGCCTCAGCTGAGCTCCTCGACACTGTAGGCTGCTTCTTGGATTTCCATGAAATGAGAGATGATCCAAAGAACACCAAATAACCTGTAATGGATCTCCTCGTATTAAGACATGATGCCCCGTCAGCATCACAATAGGCAGTGAGACTGGTTGTCTCTCCTGCTGGCATAAAAATATCCAGACCTGGGGCTTGATTAAGGTACCTAACCACACGATGTGCTGCCATAAGATGAGATGCCTTTGGACTCTGAAGAAACTAACTCAAGCACTGGACAACAAAAGAGATATCATGTCTAGTATTTGTCAGGTACAGTAGTCTCCCAATCAGTCTCTGGTAGCTTGTCGGATCTTCCAGCAATGTATATTTAGTCTTGGATACACCATCAGGATCAGGAACATGTTGGTCATAAACAACATATGTTAACTTGGCATTAAGCTCCATAGGAGACCTTGCTAGAGTTCCTCGTGGGACTAAATGACGGATATAATCAAGCTAGGAGTCACATCTTGTTGATGTATTTTATACCTAGTGTAAATAAGGCATATGCTATGGTGGCATACTCCAGCAGTCTCTGGTTACTCAGATGGACAATGTACTCTCTCGGATTTGAACACTCACAGGTAGGAGCTGGTATAATCGAGTCTATCTCGTCCCACAAATACTTCATTCTGGAATAATATTGTGCAACTGGTAATGTTCCCTGATTCAACATCGATAACTCCTTCTTTAGTTTATATACTCGAGAGAGATTAATTTTGTCGAACCTCTCCTTTAAATCCTTCTAGACAGCAGCTGCACTTGATCGATATAAGATTCCACTGAGAAGATTTTTATCGACATTCCTCATAATCCATGACATGACCAAGGCATTACACCTATCATATTGCCTTGTGTGTATAGGTCCATACGTATCACGCTTCACAGATCCATCTATGAAGCCAATTTTATTCCTCGGCAATAACGTCAATTGCATCGCTCTACTCCATAATGTGTAATTTTCCATTCCAACTAACTGAATGTCAACATGTAGTGCACCTGATGTGTCTGATGCACTCAGGAAGAGATGATGATTATGATCAATTATCTCGGAATTAGAAGTTGAACTCTCATCTACAATCGTAAAAGGAACTGCTGTTGTATTTTCCATAACTTTCCAATTAATACAACAACTAATAGCAAGCACACACTAGATCGAGTCGCAGATTGTAAAATAGGCTCAAATCGTAAACCAATGAATCAACATTTTAACCAAAAATTACTTTAGAAACTTGCAAATCCAGTATAAGTCTATCTAATGACAAATAGAACACCTTTAGTCGAAGAAAAATGTAAATCACACCTTCGTGAATCAGAAAAATGGAAATCTTACAATTTCTGTTGTAGTTTAACAAATCAATGATCGATATATCCCGCTGGCTTTGATACCATGTTATAAACCGATAAACGAGAGTAATTGATCTGCATGGATGTGTAGGCTCAGCACTGCAATGGAGCAGTGAACCAAGGCGACGAAGAAGAAAGGAAGAAGAGAGGTGCATAAGCTATTCTTATTTCTGATTTCTATAAAATGCGTACAAAGTATCCTATTTATACTAAGGGATCATTTGCACTAACTACTCTTATTACATGGCCAAAGACTTAAAGACAAACTAGAGTTATAAATGCAAACCACGTACTACTACAAACAGAAACCGAATAGGAACACAGAAAAGTGTATACTACTGATATCAAACTTGTATACTAAACAGAATAGGAACACAAGAACACAGAAAAGTGTATACTACTGATATCAAACTTGTATACTACTGGTATCTTCAACACGCTCCCTCAAGCTAGGAGCTAAAAACAAGTTTTTAAGTCCTAGCTTGGACAATAGATAATCATGCCGACCTTGAGTGAGTCCCTTTGTAAGTGCATCTGTTGGCTGCTCCTCTGTGGGCATATGGACTGTATGTATCAACCCTTGCTGGAATTTTTCCCGGACAAAATGACAGTCGATATCAATATGTTTGGTCCTCTCGTGGAAGACTGGATTAGTTGCAATCTGCAGAGAAGATTTGTTGTCACTATGCACTGGTATGGAGAGATGAAGAGGGATAGATAACTCAGTAAATAGTCCTTTAAGCCACACCACCTCTGCAACTACTGAAGCTAAACTTCTGTACTCAGCCTCAGCTGAGCTCCTCAACACTGTAGGCTACTTTTTGGACTTCCATGAAATAAGAGATGATCCAAAGAACACCAAATAACCTGTAATGGATCTCCTCGTATTAAGACATGATGCCCAGTCAGTATCACAATAGGCAGTGAGACTGGTTGTCTCTCCTGCTGGCATAAAAATACCCAGACCTGGGGCTTGTTTAAGGTACCTAACCACACGATGTGCTGCCATAAGATGAGATGTCTTTGGACTCTGAAGAAACTAACTCAAGCACTGGACAACAAAAGAGATATCATGTCTAGTATTTGTCAGGTACAGTAGTCTCCCAATCAGTCTCTGGTAGCTTGTCGGATCTTCCAGCAATGTATATTTAGTCTTGGATACACCATCAGGATCAGGAACATGTTGGTCATAAACAACATATGTTAACTTGGCATTAAGCTCCATAGGAGACCTTGCTAGAGTTCCTCGTGGGACTAAATGACGGATATAATCAAGCTAGGAGTCACATCTTGTTGATGTATTTTATACCTAGTGTAAATAAGGCATATGCTATGGTGGCACACTCCAGCAGTCTCTGGTTACTCAGATGGACAATGTACTCTCTCGGATTTGAACACTCACAGGTAGGAGCTGGTATAATCGAGTCTATCTCGTCCCACAAATACTTCATTCTGGAATAATATTGTGCAACTGGTAATGTTCCCTGATTCAACATCGATAACTCCTTCTTTAGTTTATATACTCGAGAGAGATTAATTTTGTCGAACCTCTCCTTTAAATCCTTCTAGACAGCAGCTGCACTTGATCGATATAAGATTCCACTGAGAAGATTTTTATCGACATTCCTCATAATCCATGACATGACCAAGGCATTACACCTATCATATTGCCTTGTGTGTATAGGTCCATACGTATCACGCTTCACAGATCCATCTATGAAGCCAATTTTATTCCTCGGCAATAACGTCAATTGCATCGCTCTACTCCATAATGTGTAATTTTCCATTCCAACTAACTGAATGTCAACATGTAGTGCACCTGATGTGTCTGATGCACTCAGGAAGAGATGATGATTATGATCAATTATCTCGGAATTAGAAGTTGAACTCTCATCTACAATTGTAAAAGGAACTGCTGTTGTATTTTCCATAACTTTCCAATTAATACAACAACTAATAGCAAGCACACACTAGATCGAGTCGCAGATTGTAAAATAGGCTCAAATCGTAAACCAATGAATCAACATTTTAACCAAAAATTACTTTAGAAACTTGCAAATCCAGTATAAGTCTATCTAATGACAAATAGAACACCTTTAGTCGAAGAAAAATGTAAATCACACCTTCGTGAATCAGAAAATGGAAATCTTACAATTTCTGTTGTAGTTTAACAAATCAATGATCGATATATCCCGCTGGCTTTGATACCATGTTATAAACCGATAAACGAGAGTAATTGATCTGCATGGATGTGTAGGCTCAGCACTGCAATGGAGCAGTGAACCAAGGCGACGAAGAAGAAAGGAAGAAGAGAGGTGCAGAAGCTATTCTTATTTCTGATTTCTATAAAATGTGTACAAAGTATCCTATTTATACTAAGGGATCATTTGCACTAACTACTCTTATTACATGGCCAAAGACTTAAGGACAAACTAGAGTTATAAATGCAAACCACGTACTACTACAAACAGAAACCGAATAGGAACACAGGAACACAGAAAAGTGTATACTACTGATATCAAACTTGTATACTAAACAGAATAGGAACACAAGAACACAGAAAAGTGTATACTACTGATATCAAACTTGTATACTACTGGTATCTTCAACACGCTCCCTCAAGCTAGGAGCTAAAAACAAGTTTTTAAGTCCTAGCTTGGACAATAGATAATCATGCCGACCTTGAGTGAGTCCCTTTGTAAGTGCATCTGCTGGCTGCTCCTCTGTGGGCATATGGATTGTATGTATCAACCCTTTCTGGATTTTTCCCCAGACAAAATGACAGTCGATATCAATATGTTTGGTCCTCTCGTGGAAGACTGGATTAGCTGCAATCTGCAGAGCAGATTTGTTGTCACTATGCACTGGTATGGAGAGATGAAGAGGGATAGATAACTCAAGAATAGTCCTTGCCACACCACCTCTGCAACTACCGGCTAAAGCTAAACTTACTCACCGGTGAGCTCCTCAACACTGTAGGCTACTTTTTGGACTTCCATGAAATGAGAGATGATCCAAAGAACACCAAATAACCTGTAATGGATCTCCTCGTATTATGACATGATGCCCAGTCAGTATCACAATAGGCAGTGAGACTGGTTGTCTCTCCTGCTGGCATAAAAATACCCAGACCTGGGGCTTGTTTAAAGTACCTAACCACACGATGTGCTGCCATAAGATGAGATGCCTTTGGACTCTGAAGAAACTAACTCAAGCACTGGACAACAAAAGAGATATCATGTCTAGTATTTGTCATGTACAATAGTCTCCCAATCAGTCTCTGGTAGCTTGTTGGTTCTTCCAGCAATGTATCATTAGTCTTGGATACACCATCAGGATCAGGAACATGTTGGTCATAAACAACATATGTTAACTTGGCATTAAGCTCCAAAGGAGACCTTGCTGGAGTTCCTCATGGGACTAAATGACGGATATAATCAAGCTAGGAGTCACATCTTGTTGATGTATTCTATACCTAGTGTAAATCAGGCATATGTTATGGTGGAACACTCCAACAGTCTCTGGTTACTCAGATGGACAATGTACTCTCTCGGATTTGAACACTCACAGGTAGGAGCTGGTATAATCGAGTGTATCTCGTCCCACAAATCCTTCATTCTGGAATAATACTGTGCAACTGGTAATGTTCCCTGATTCAACATCGATAACTCTTTCTTTAGTTTATATACTCGAGAGAGATTGATTTTGTCAAACCTCTCCTTTAAATCCTTCTAGACAGCAGCTGCACTTGATCGATATAAGATTCCACTGAGAAGATTTTTATCGACATTCCTCATAATCCATGACATGACCAAGGCATTACACCTATCCCATTGCCTTGTGTGTATAGGTCCATACGTATCACGCTTCACAGATCCATCTATGAAGCCAATTTTATTCCTCGGCAATAACGTCAATTGCATAGCTCTACTCCATAATGTGTAATTTTCCATTCCAACTAACTGAATGTCAACATGTAGTGCACCTGATGTGTCTGATGCCCTCAGGAAGAGAGGATGATTATGATCAATTATCTCGGAATTAGAAGTTGAACTCTCATCTACAATCGTAAAAGGAATTGCTGTTGTATTTTCCATAACTTTCCAATTAATACAACAACTAATAGCAAGCACACACTAGATCGAGTCGCATATTGTAAAATAGGCTCAAATCGTAAACCAATTAATCAACATTTTAACCACAAATTACTTTAGAAACTTGCAAATCCAGTATAAGTCTATCTAATGACAGATCGAACACCTTTAGTCGAAGAAAAATGTAAATCGCACCTTCGTGAATCAGAAAATGGAAATCTTACAATTTATGTTGTAGTTTAACAAATCAATGATCGATATATCTCGCTGGCTTTGTTACCATGTTATAAACCGATAAACGAGAGTAATCGATCTGCATGGATGTGTAGGCTCAGCACTGCAATGGAGCAGTGAACCAAGGCGACGAAGAAGAAAGGAAGAAGAGAGGTGCAGAAGCTTTTCTTATTTCTGATTTCTATAAAATGCGTACAAAGTATCCTATTTATACTAAGGGATCATTTGCACTAACTACTCTTATTACATGGCCAAAGACTTAAAGCCAAACTAGAGTTATAAATGCAAACCACGTACTACTACAAACAGAAACAGAATAGGAACACAGGAACACATAAAAGTGTATACTACTGATATCAAACTTGTATACTAAACAGAATAGGAACACAAGAACACAGAAAAGTGTATACTACTGATATCAAACTTGTATACTACTGGTATCTTCAACACGCTCCCTCAAGCTAGGAGCTAAAAACAAGTTTTTAAGTCCTAGCTTGGACAATAGATAATCATGCCGACCTTGAGTGAGTCCCTTTGTAAGTGCATCTGCTGGCTGCTCCTCTGTGGGCATATGGACTGTATGTATCAACCCTTGCTGGATTTTTTCCCGGACAAAATGACAGTCGATATCAATATGTTTGGTCCTCTCGTGGAAGACTGGATTAGCTGCAATCTGCAGAGCAGATTTGTTGTCACTATGCACTGGTATGGAGAGATGAAGAGGGATAGATAACTCAGTAAATAGTCCTTTAAGCCACACCACCTCTGCAACTACTGAAGCTAAACTTCTGTACTCAGCCTCAGCTGAGCTCCTCAACACTGTAGGCTACTTTTTGGACTTCCATGAAATGAGAGATGATCCAAAGAACAACTAATAACCTGTAATGGATCTCCTCGTATTATGACATGATGCCCAGTCAGTATCACAATAGGCAGTGAGACTGGTAGTCTCTCCTGCTGGCATAAAAATACCCAGACCTGGGGTGTTATACCCCGTATTTCCAGAGTATGTACGTGAGGGCGTACATACGAAAGTTTAGCCTTAAAAGTTTATGCATGGGACGTTTTTTTGGGCACAACTCCCACAAAAAATCGTTTTCCGACGAAACGTTTAACAAGACTCGCGTAGGATAAATTCCGGCTATGTCATTTCTAATTTTTGCGGATTTTTCCGAGAGACGAAACATTTTGGACCAACGAGAGGGCGACACTTGTCACCCTTTCATTGATGGATGTGGGACGGCAATAGGGCCGATTGGAAGAGCTTATTTTGTCATGGAGTTGGTAGGATATTTTGTGTAGTAGATAGAATGGACACTTGCCTAAATCCTCACCCTACACTTGCCTTGCACTTGGCATCATCTTGGCCATTGGTTGGCCTTTGCTTGACCTATAAATACCCCCCTTAAGATGAAGAGTTCTTCATCCACAAATTACTTTCCAAGTCTTGAAAATCCTCCCTTCTCCCTTGTGAGCCTTTTTCGTCCAAGCCTTCTTCCCCCCCTCCCCCCCCTTGAGTAAAGCTTGGCCGAGGCAACCCACTGCCTAGCGAAACCTACCCCTCCTTGGTAGAAAAGTTGCCTTAGTATTGTTATAATGCCCAAAATACCTAGCCCAAATCCCTTAGTACTTAGTAGAAGTTGTGAAGAACTTCTAAGGATTCTTGGAGCTATCGGAGCGTTCGGACTAGGAGCTAAACCTCTCGGGATCGACTTATATCTAGGATATTATTGGGCTTACCGAGGTAAATAAACTTATCCTTCCTTTGTAATTAGAGAATACATCTGTAGTAGTATATGAGTTAGTATAATATACTTAGAAGGATATTAAAGAATAGAATTGGTGTTATCACGGTAGAAGGGTATAAAGGCGAATAATCGAATCAGTACTTACATGGGATCATTTCACGATGAGACTTGAGTAGCTCAGGGTAGGAAGTCTTGCCCAATTTTCCGTAGGATAGAGAACCTACGCTTAGAAGCATTTCTGAGTAGTGCGGGCGTTGATAGGCGTGTCGACTATTATAGGTTGATTCTCTGCGCGACATATTGACTTGGCGGTGGATTTCGAGAAGGTATGTGATTCTTCCTAAGCATGATATTTTAAAATATATATATATATAAATGCGGTGAAGCGTACGTGTTAAGCGAATAATAATTACGGCAATGTCTTTTGACTTAAGCTGAATAATACTTACGGCAATGTCTTTTGACTTAAGCACGAATAATAAGAATCTTGATGCTTTTCAAAGAATCTTGAATCACCTTTTACGTAAGAGAACTAATTGGTTTTTAAGCGAAAGCTTAAGAGTTATACTAGCTTTATGGGAAGTTAGGTATAACAACTTAAGAATGATAAAAGGCAGTTTACTTATGTGTTTATAACGGACTTACATTGATTTATGGAAAGAATAATAAGATGGTGTGATAAGTAGACATGATATGATGCTATGTGTGTTAGTGTCTTGTAACGTTTGTATAAGAGGTATTCTTCTTTGTACTTATGTTGTTTAACGATAATTGTTATGTTAGTATTATATCACTCACCTCTTGACATAGTGCAGGGGTTAAGTCCTCCGTGCGGGGTATACCTCGAGCGATGCGTGTGACTATGATGCGAGGATACCTCATGCGGGTCGAGGACCTATCGCGAGCTACGAGAGTTCCGTGTGTGCGGGGTTATACCTCATGCGGTCTATGTGGCCATGCGGACTACGAGTCGGGGCGATGCCAGGAGTAGCTACCCCGATGCGGGTTACACCATGCGGGCCTATGTGAGTGGCCTATGCGGATTCTGGAGTCGAGTTAGGCTTGCATAATGAAACTATGGGAAATTGGCCTGCTTCGATCATTCGCACCTAGAAAAGACTTATTCTGATTTACCTATTGTTGCTCTTGTTTATGATGTGGCATGTGCGGTTACATTAGTTGTTGTTTATGCGTATTTGTAAATTGGTTTTAAAATGATATGATTTCATTTAAGTACTTTACGATTTCACATACTTAGTACTGTTGTCTTGACCTCTTCGGGTGCGTTCATGCCGCAGTAAGCGGCAAGCAGTGCTAGATCCACGTCCTTAGGATCTCTGCGTTGGTGTCGGGAGCTCCATCTTCTAGGAGGCTCTACTTTTTGGGTATGATCTCCTGTTGTAGTTAGTTTTGCAGTCGGGGTATGGCGGGCCCTGTCCCGCCATAGTTGTTACTTTCTTAGAAGTGCGTAGTCTGTTATGCAGTTGGGATGTAGCGCAAAAACTATGTTTATGTATATATGCAGAAAGCGACATTTTCTCACATAAAGCGTGTCTCTTTTTACAACTGTTTCATGTCTTGTTTTTATATTCCGCTGATTACTCTGATGTATGACTACTTGGGTTCCCGGGTAAGGCACCAGTCACGGGCCCCGGAACGGGTCGTGACAAAAGTGGTATCAGAGTAGTTAATCCTCGGAAAGTGTCTGAGCCGTATCTAGTAAGTCTTGATTATCGGTGTGTTGTGCACCACACCAATAATCAGGAGGCTATAGGATATTTAGGATTGGTTTCCATTCTTCTCACTCTGAGATCGTGCCTTAGCGTTGTGTTATAAGTTGGACCCCTCTAACGTATTCCTTTTACTATGATTATGCCTCACGTAAGGCAACCGGGCCCGGAAGCGCGGCAAAGAGGAGGCGCTAGTAGACGCCGAGAGTTACGAGGGCTTGCCCGATCCATACAGACAGCGAGTTCCATGGCGCCCGCCCCAGCGAGACCACGATGCCGTACCTCGCGTCCCACACCAGGCGGAGGAGTTAGGGTACAAGGAGATGGCCCAACTATTGGCTAGGATTGTGGCGCACACGAGGATAAGGTGGGCCTTGCAGCGGTTCGATTCGCCCGGTCGTGCACCGTGGTTCACCCAGGCGAGAGAGTTTGAGGCTACGAGATTTCTGAGTTGTAGCCCGCGAGTTTTACGTCGAGGCCGAGGATGATCCGCAGGAGTTCATCCGTCATTCTGAGAGGATTATGAGTGATCGGGCGTCGGAGACCGGTCCGTGATCTTGGTTCGTCGGCCGCGCGTGATCTGCGATCGATTGGTTTGATTCGTGGGAGTTATCCCGGGAAAGCACGTCCCCTCACTACTGGGATGAGTTCTCGGAGGCTTTCTCGCTCACTTCTTGCCTCCGCGGATGAGGGCGCGGTAAACAGATTTTTATTCTTTGAGGCGAGAGAGGCGCCGCAGTTAGGAGTACAATGTCGAGTTCGATTCTTTGGCTCGATATGTCCCTGCATTGGTAGCGGATATGGAGGGCGAGTGCATCGCTCGTCACCGCTAGATGATTACATGGCCGAAGTCTTGTGCGGGTGTGTCTCTTGACCGAGCATGGACATTACCCGTATGCGAGCTCATGCGACCTGGATGCGGCGAGCGTCGAGGCCGACGTTGTGACAGCGAAGAGGACCGGGCGGTAGGGTCCTTTGGTAGTTATCGGGGTGGACGGCCTCGCGGCGGTCTGATTCACACCACGCCCGGCTCGAGCACTCCTGCACCATCCTCGGCCACCAGAGTATTCGGCGGTCGGGGCGGGACTTGAACTTTCGAGGTGGCGAGAGTCGCGGCCGGGACCACCCCTCGATGGCCGTCTGGTAGATCCCATTTCGGGAATTGTGGTACTCCTCGAGGTTTATTACTGCGAGCGGACGGTCATATTGCGAGGGCTTGTCCGTCGGGGCATCGCGGTGGTAGGGCTCGGCTACGAAGTGCATGCGGTTCATCATCTCCTCTGATTACTCGCCCGGGCGAGGTACTCATGGGCGGCCAGGTCGCGGCAGGTCGTGGCGCGGGTCCCGATTCTAGCGGTCCTCGAGCGCATTTATGCCTTGTCCACCGGCGGGATCGGGAGACCTCACTGATGTCGTCGCGAGTACCTTATCGGTTCTGGGTTTGATGTGTATGCTTTGATAGATCCGGTTCTACTCATCCTATATATCTCCCTTAGTGCTAGTAGGATAGGGATAGAGCACGAGTCCATGGACCCTTTCTAGGTAGCTACGCCGATGGGTGATTCGGTGGTAGCTCGGCGGGTATATAGGGCTTGTCCGGACCATATCTGATCGTCGGACCACTGGCCGACTTGATAGAGTTGGATATGATTGATTTTGACGTGATCATAGGTATGGATTGGCTAGCTTCTTGCTACGCCAATGTAGCTGCAGAGAGAGAGTAGCGGTTCCGATTTCTGAGGCCGGTTGTTGAGTGGGAGGAACAACAGTACGCTGGAGGTAGGTTTATTTCCTACCTCGAGGCTAGGAAGATAATCTGAAGAAGTACATCTACCATCTCGTTCGTGTTTGATCACGAGGTTGCGGTGCAGATTTTCAGTGCCGGGTCGAGAGTTCCCGCACGTGTTTCAGGCGACCTCGGGTATCCTCACGAGAGGAAATTGAGTTTTGTATAGGCGTGTTGCGGACACTTCGGCTATTTCCATTCCGCCATACGAATGGCACTGCCGAGTTGAGAGAGTTGAAGGACCGGTGAGAGATTTCTTTGGAGAAGGGCTTCATCGGGCCTAGTGTTTCTCCCAGGGAGCGCCGTGTGTTCGTAAAGAAGAAGGGCGGGGCCAGCTGCACGTGTGTTGATTGACGGTGAACAAGGTGACCATTAAGAACGATACCCCTTCCCGGGATTGATGATTTGTTCGACCATTGCGAGCGCGAGATGTTTCTCCAAGATTGATCTGCGATCGGGCTATCATCAGTGCGAGTCGAGAGGTGGATGTCCCTAGGATTGCATTCGGACGTGCGGACGCATTATGAGTTCGAGTCATGTCTTTTGGGTTGACGATGCTCGGCGATTCATGGATTTGATGAACCGAGTGTTCAAACCATTTTGGACACGTTTGTGATAGTGTTCATTGATGATATCTTGGTTTATTCTCGCCAGGCGAGCACGCGAGCATTTGGCTGTCTTGGCCGATTCTCGGGACCAGCGATTTATGCGCCAAGTTTTCCAAATGTGAGTTTTGGTTGACTTGGTGGCTTTTCTTGGGCATATTGTCGAGTGATGGCATTCGAGTGGATACGGCAAGATCGGCGATCGAGACTTGGCCTAGACCTACTACTCCGGCTGCAGGTTCGCGATTTTAGGCCTTGCGAGATATTATCGGCGTTCGTGGAGAAGTTTGCTTCTATCTACGCACCATTGACTAGGTGACTCGGCGCGGCCAAGTTTGATGGGCGATGCTTGTGGCGAGGTTTCGATTCTTTGAAGGAGAGATCGGCGACCGCCCGTTCTTACTCTTCCGGAGGTCGAGACGATTATGTCGTGTATTGTGATCGTCGAGCATCGGGTTGGGATATGTGTTGATCTGCAGGCAAGGTTATAGCATATGCGTCCCGACAGTGAAGAAACACGAGAGAACTACCCCACCCATGATTTGAGTTAGCGGCGGTGATTCACGCCTTGAAGATCCGAGGCACTATTTGTATGGGGTTCATGTGGATATTTATACGCACCACAAGAGCCTCAGATATCTTCACCAGAGAGTGAACTTACGGCGAGGCGGTGGTTAGAGCCGCCAAGGATTATGATGTTGATATCCTGTACCACCCGGGAAGGCCAATGTTGTGGCGTATGCGCCTTAGTCGTAGGTCCACGGGTAGCCTATCGATGTGCGGCCGGAGAGAAGGGCATGGTTCGTGATTTGCATCGATTAGCGAGCCTTGGTGTCCGCTTGATTGATTACGATAGCGATGGAGTTCGAGTTCGTGAGGTTGCCGAAGTCTTCCATCGTCGAGAAGTGAAGAGGCAACGATTCGAGATCCGATTTTGACACGTTATCGTGATACGGCTCTTCGTGAGGAAGGGTCCTTTGAGGTAGCACCGACGGGTGCTAAGGTTTGAGGGCGTTGTGTGTTCCGGATGTTTGAGGACTTGGCGGAGTTCTCGGGAAGCACACGCGGCGTTTATCCATCCGTGGTCGACCAAGATGTACCACGACCTTAGATCCGTGTATTGGTGGGATGGCTTGAAGGGCGTTGCGAGTTCGTAGCTCGGCCCGTGTTGTCGCAGTGAAGGTAGAGCACCGGAGGCACGGTGGTTTCTTTGCAGACGATAGAGATCCCGACCGAAGTGGGAGGTAATCAACATGGACTTTATCACGATTACCTCGCACTCGGAGAGAGACATGATTCTATATGGGTTATCGTCGACGGTGTGAAATCAACCCACTTTCTTCCGTCAGACAACTTTTTCTGAGGATTATGCGGACTTTACATCCGAGAGATCGTCGGTGCATGAGTCCCTATTTCGATCATATCGCATGCAGGAGCCGGTTCGGCTAACTTGGAGGTCTTTCCGAAAGGTTTGGGGGACGCAGTGAGCACGAGTCTCGCATTCCATCCACGAGCATCCGGACATGCAGAGCGCACTATCCGCACTTCGAGGATATCTGCGAGCCCGTGTTATCGACCGAGTGGGTAAATGGAGGATCATTTGCCTCTAGTTGAGTTTGCGTACAATAATAGCTACCACTCCGATTCGGATGGCACCATGAGGCCTTGTATGGGAAGTGCGATCGCCTATAGGCTGGTTCGATGTGGCGAGTGCGATTAGTGGGACCAGATTTGGTGCAGCAGCGATGGATAAGGTGAAGCTTATCCAGAGAGGTTCTTGGCGGCCGAGTCGGAAGTCATATGCGCATCATCGTCGTCGGCATCCGGAGTTCGAGGTTCATGATTGGGTTTTCTAAAGGTGTCACCCATGGCGGTGTGATGAGATTCGGAAGAAGGAAACTCAACCCAAGGTACATTGGGCCCTGTCAGTTGTCGCAGGTAGGCAAGGTTGCCTACGAGTTGAATCTGCCGTCCGACCGGAGGCGCATCCGGTGTTCCACGTTTATCTTTGAGAGATGTATCGGGATCCATCTAGAGTGCATCCGATTGGCGATGTCCGGTGACCGCGGGTTATCATATGAGGAGGTTCCCATAGCGATAATCGATCGTCGGGTTAGGCGTCTGCGACGGGACGTGGCTTCCGTCAAAGTCTTGTGGCGGAACGAGCTCAGGGAGGAGATGACGTGGGAAGCTGAGGAGGACATGAGGCAGAAGTATCCTCACCTATTCCCCACACCTCCAGGTAATTCACTTTCCTACTTGTAAATTTTCATTATCGTTTTTGCCTAAGTGTTGTTTTGTGGCCGTGTGTGGCATTTTGCAAACTGTTTAAGATTATAAGGAACCTTATCGTTAACGGTCTTGGAAAGGAACATTCGGGACGAATGTTTCTAAGGAGGGGAGAATGTTATACCCCGTATTTCCAGAGTATGTACGTGAGGGCGTACGTACGAAAGTTTAGCCTTAAAAGTTTAGGCATGGGACGTTTTTTTGGGCACAACTCCCACAAAGAATCGTTTTCCGACGAAACGTTTAACAAGACTCGCGTAGGATAAATTCCGGCTATGTCATTTCTAATTTTTGCGGATTTTTCCGAGAGACGAAACATTTTGGACCAACGAGAGGGCGACATTTGTCACCCTCTCATTGATGGATGTGGGACGGCAATAGGGCCGATTGGAAGAGCTTATTTTGTCATGGAGTTGGTAGGATATTTTGTGTAGTAGATAGAATGGACACTTGCCTAAATCCTCACCCTACACTTGCCTTGCACTTGGCATCATCTTGGCCATTGGTTGGCCTTTGCTTGACCTATAAATACCCCCCTTAAGATGAAGAGTTCTTCATCCACAAATTACTTTCCAAGTCTTGAAAATCCTCCCCTCTCCCTTGTGAGCCTTTTTCGTCCAAGCCTTCTCCCCCCCCCTGAGTAAAGCTTGGCCGAGGCAACCCCCCTAGCCTAGCTGAAACCTACCCCCCCTCCCTTGGTAGAAAAATTGCCTTCTAGTATTGTTATAATGCCCAAAATACCCTAGCCCAAATCCCTTAGTACTTAGTAGAAGTTGTGAAGAACTTCTAAGGATTCTTGGAGCTATCGGAGCGTTCAGACTAGGAGCTAAACCTCGCTCAGGATCGACTTATATCTAGGATATTATTGGGCTTACCGAGGTAAATAAACTTATCCTTCCTTTGTAATTAGAGAATACATACTGTAGTAGTATATGAGTTAGTATAATATACTTAGAAGGATATTAAAGAATAGAATTGAACTGTTATCACGATGAAGGGTATAAAGAAGAATAATCAGTACTTACATGGATCGTTCTCACGATGAACTTGAGTAGCTCACGGGTAGGGAAGTGCTGCCCAATTTTCCGTAGGATAGAGAACCCTCTCGCTTAGAAGCGTTTCTGAGTAGTGCGGGCGTTGATAGACGTGTCTGACTATTATAGGTTGATTCTCTGCGCGCGACATATTCAACTTGGCAGGTGGATTTCGCCGAGAAGGTATGTGATTCTTCCTAAGCATGATATTTTAAAATATATATATATAGTACGGTAGACGTACATGTGTTAACTGAATAATAATTACGGCAATGTCTTTTGACTTAAGCCTGAATAATACTTACGGCAATGTCTTTTGACTTAAGCCTGAATAATAAGAATCTTGATGCTTTTCAAAAGAATACTGAATCACCTTTTTACAGAAGAGAACTAATTGGTTTTTAAACAGAAAGCTTAAGAGTTATACTAGCTTTATGGGAAGTTAGGTATAACAACTTAAGAATGATAAAAGGAACAGTTTACTTATGTGTTTATAACAGACTTACATTGATTTATGGAAAGAATAATAAGATGGTGTGATAAGTAGACATGATATGATGCTATGTGTGTTAGTGTCTTGTAACGTTTGTATAAGAGGGTATTCTTGCTGTACTTATGTTGTTTAACGATAAGCTGTTATGTTAGTATTATATCACTCACCTCTTGACATAGTACCGGGGGTTAAGCTGCCCTCCGATGCGGGGTATACCTCGAGCGATGTGTGACTATGATGCGAGGATACCTCATGCGGGTCCAGAGGACCTATGCGGAGCTACGAGTTCGGAGTTAGTGTGCGGGGTTATACCTCATGCGGTCATGTGGCTACGCGACTACGAGTCCAGGCGATGTCTAGGAGTAGCTAGCCTCGATGCTGGGTTATACCCTATGCGGGCCTATGTGAGTGGCCTATGCGGACTACGGGAGTCCAGGATTAGTCTTGCATAATGAAACTATGGGCAATTGGCCTGCCCGATCATTCGCACCTAGAAAAGACTTATTCTGATTTACCTATTGTTGCTCTTGTTTATGATGTGGCACTATGTGCGTTACATTGGTTGTTTAGTGCGTATTTGTAAATTGGTTTTAAAATGATATGATTTCATTTAAGTACTTTCTGATTTCACATACTTAGTACTGTTAGATCGACCTCCTTCGGGCCGTTCATGCCGCGGTAAGGGCAGCGGTGCTAGATCCACATCCTTAGGATCTCTACGTTGGTGTCGGGAGCTCCATCTTCTAGGAGGCTCTACTTTTGGGTATGATCTCCTGTTGTAGTTAGTTTTGCATCTGATCGAGTATGGCGGCCCTGTCCCGCCATAGTTGTTTACTTTCTTAAGTGCAGTAGTCCTGTTGTACAGTTGGGATGTAACTGCAAAAACTATGTTTATGTATATATGCCGAAAGGCGACATTTTCTCACATAAAACTGTGTCTCTTTTTACAACTGTTTCATGTCTTGTTTTTATATTCCGCTGATTACTCTGATGTATGACTACTTGGGTGCCCGGGTAAGGCACCAGTCACGGGCCCCGGAACGGGTCGTGACATGGGGCTTGTTTAAGGTACCTAACCACACGATGTGCTGCCATAAGATGAGATGCCTTTGGACTCTAAAGAAACTAACTCAAGCACTGGACAACAAAAGAGATATCATGTCTAGTATTTGTCATGTACAGTAGTCTCCCAATCAGTCTCTGGTAGCTTGTTGGATCTTCCAGCAATGTATCTTTAGTCTTGGATACACCATCAGGATCAGGAACATGTTGGTCATAAACAACATATGTTAACTTGGCATTAAGCTCCATAGGAGACCTTGCTGGAGTTCCTCATGGGACTAAATGACAGATATAATCAAGCTAGGAGTCACATCTTGTTGATGTATTTTATACCTAGTGTAAATCAGGCATATGCTATGGTGGCACACTCCAGCAGTCTCTGGTTACTCAGATGGACAATGTACTCTCTCGGATTTGAACACTCACAGGTAGGAGCTGGTATAATCGAGTGTATCTCGTCTCATAAATCCTTCATTCTGGAATAATATTGTGCAACTTGTAATGTTCCCTGATTCAACATCGATAACTCCTTCTTTAGTTTATATACTCGAGAGAGATTGATTTTGTCAAACCTCTCCTTTAAATCCTTCTAGACAGCAGCTGCACTTGATCGATATAAGATTCCACTGAGAAGATTTTTATCGACATTCCTCATAATCCATGACATGACCAAGGCATTACACCTATCCCATTGCCTTGTGTGTATAGGTCCATACGTATCACGCTTCACAGATCCATCTATGAAGCCAATTTTATTCCTCGGCAATAACGTCAATTGCATCGCTCTACTCCATAATGTGTAATTTTCCATTCCAACTAACTGAATGTCAACATGTAGTGCACCTGATGTGTCTGATGCACTCAGGAAGAGAGGATGATTATGATCAATTATCTCGGAATTAGAAGTTGAACTCTCATCTACAATCGTAAAAGGAACTGCTGTTGTATTTTCCATAACTTTCCAATTAATACAACAACTAATAGCAAGCACACACTAGATCGAGTCGCATATTGTAAAATAGGCTCAAATAGTAAACCAATTAATCAACATTTTAACCACAAATTACTTTAGAAACTTGCAAATCCAGTATAAGTCTATCTAATGACAGATCGAACACCTTTAGTCGAAGAAAAATGTAAATCGCACCTTCGTGAATCAGAAAATTGAAATCTTACAATTTCTGTTGTAGTTTAACAAATCAATGATCGATATATCCCGCTGGCTTTGATATCATGTTATAAACCGATAAACGAGAGTATTCGATCTGCATGGATGTGTAGGCTCAACACTGCAATGGAGCAGTGAACCAAGTCGACGTAGAAGAAAGAAAGAAGAGAGGTGCAGAAGCTTTACTTATTTATGATTTCTATAAAATGCGTACAAAGTGTCCTATTTATACTAAGGGATCATTTGCACTAACTACCCTTATTACATGGCCAAAGACTTAAAGACAAACTAGAGATATAAATGCAAACCACGTACTACTACAAACAAAAACAGAATAGGAACACAGGAACACAGAAAAATGTATACTAAGTGTATACTACTTATATCAAACTTGTATACTAAACAGAATGGGAACACATGAACACAGAAAAGTGTATACTAAGTGTATACTACTGATATCAAACTTGTATACTTCTGATATCTTCAACAGATATTAAACTGACGGGAACAGAATAACCTACAACTTTCATTCAGCCCATATTTTCATATTCCTTACGGATTTGTACAGTTTTCACGTTTTATATGCTGTGTAATCATTATGCCATGATAATCCACCAATTTTCTCTTGTTCAAGTGGATTGTGGAATTTTCGTGTAATGACTCCTTTAAAAATTTGATTTTATTCTACAACACATTATTATAAGAATCATGAATAAATTAATCCAACCATATACACAGAATCTAACCTGAACTTAATTGAACGCTTCCTCCTTGTCTTCTAGTTACTAGGGTTTCTTTTCTTCCCTTTGTTTTCTTTTCTAGTTGCTGCACGTCTTTCCTCCTCATTATGATAATAGGATTTCCCTTTTTTTTTTCTTTGTTTTCTCGTTTCTTTGGCTGCTGCAAACCATTTTTTTTCTTTTTATGCTAGGGTTCGTTCCCCTTCCCTTTTCCCTTCTTGTTTCCTATTTCCCTTAAAAGAAAGAAAGATTTTAGGTTAATTAAAACCAAATCTGAATTTCTCTTGTTACACTTAGGTCCCTAAAATACTCATTTTAGTCCATCATTGTCTACTTAAATTAAATCAATCCCCCAAGTAATTAAATCTTAATCCCACTTCTTTTAAATCTTAACTCCCGCTTCCATTAATTTCCGAGAATTTCATAAAGCCTCGTATTCTCAATGTCATAATTCTTTTTCATAGTTTAAAGTGCTAAACGACCAGACGGGTCGTTACATTAGATACCAATCAAACAATCGCTCGTCCTCGAACGACGAGGTAGGGGTTGAGGAAAAGAGATACCTGAACTGTCGAACAACTGAGGATATCTACTCCGCATATCCGCCTCGGTCTCCCAAGTGGCCTCCTCAACTTTCTCACTTGCCCATCCAAGATTGCTACCGGCTCTTCCTCGCATGGTAAGGAAAGTATTAAAGTTGTCGAGCATCAAGAATCTATATTATAAACCTCGTGTAAGCCTTCGTGGCACGGATCACGCTAATACTTACGCTTGCTCATTGTATCTATCAAAATTTTGAATTAACTTAGCTCAAAATCAAATCTCCATTTTTCATGGCCGAAAATTTCCCGTAGCTAGTTCCCATAAGTTTAAACTGACTCTGATCGAATTTCTTGATTTTGATTATAACCACATCTCTGAACGAAATTGATCGATTCCACAAATACCATCATCGTCACCACAATCCCTTAGTTGTAGCCGCAATCCATTATCAAACATGTTTCAGTTAATTATCTTGATTCTACTTACTCTTCTTTCACACCTTTTAATATCGTCATCAGTACAAAATCCATATAAAATACGTTGTCACCCACCGCAAGTTTTAATCGTGACTCCTTCTCGCCAGAAAGAATAACACTCATCGTCTAATTCCCCTTAAACCTTCAAGTAACGTATTATGTGCATCACTCTAGTGATTATTTTATCATTCCAAATTTGTCAAAAATTAGTCCATCACCCCAACGACTTCCCACATCTATTTATAACTCCTCAGTATATCACTAAGTACATGTGCAAACCGTTAGAACAGATCGTAAAGTTGCCATCAACCAAATATTATCAAATCTCCTTGTAAACTCCAATAAGCCTGAATAACCCATTATATCTCTATCCTGAAATAAAATATATCATCTTTAAAAATGGGCTACTAGGATACCGATAAACCTCTCTGTTAATGCATCCATAAGCCAATTGACCCAAGATGAGCAGATCCGACCAGATGTAAAATGTAAAATTTCTCGAATATCACTAATAGTCACTCGAACTGATTCTGAACATTAACAGTATAAGTCGTGAGCCTTCCAAAAGTCTGTGATGACTCATTCCTCCATTTTCTCTTGAATAATCAATCTTGTGTCGTCACTCTAACCATTTCACCCAACTCATTAACTTGGTACAACTATACCCTTCGACTTAAATCTTCATGTTTCTCAATTAACCCTAGCTAGTCACCCAATTGATAAATCCTTATAAAAATCAAAATGCTTCAAGTCCTCCTTTTTGTTCTTTCATTTATCTCATTCACCACTCTGAATACTTTGATATATGGCTTTTGGCCTCCTACCCTTCACGACCGTAACAACTCTGAGTGTGATGTCTCATTACACCCTTACGAAAATCCAAAAGTACCCAATCTTAAAATTTTACATGTTTCACACCAATATCCCTATGTTATTCGTACTTGAAATGTTCAATCATGCTATCAAGCTAGAAACGTTTCGACATAGTCTACTAACATGACATATTTTTGCCTCAAAAATATACATCAACTACAAGTTGCAGAGATTCCAAGATTTCCTCTTATTTATCAACTCTAGCCCATCAATTAAATAATACTAGAAAATTACCTATCTTGGTACAACACATCACCTTTCCATTAATCTTATTATGTTAGTCATATGAATATTACACCTCACCAGTCACCAATCGTAACACCCCCTGACACTTCGTCATAACACTTAGTCAAGTTCCATAGACTTCCCTCTTCAGTCATAATTATCGATTACACTCCAACCAAATGACGGATGACAACGCCGCCATACTCCATACCTAACTCAAGTACTCTCGTGTCTTCAAATTTAAATCCTTTTTTTCTTTCTGAAGATGTTCCTTAATACTTCCAATTCGAATCCAAACATGCCTCATCTTAATTCTTCAATTTTTCATGTTCCATTCACAATCACCTCTACCCTTAACAATTATAAGATCTCTGAGTACAATACATTATTACGCCTTTAACAATCTAAACTATCAAATCTTACACCTACATCTTTCTTACATCGCATAATTACTCTAAGTCATTCATATCTGAAATACTCAACTGCACTATCCAACCATCGATTCTTCGACACCATCCATTACCCCCGACATAGGTCTTACCTCGAAACTATGCCTTCAGCTCCAATTGTAGAGATTCTTCCTCAATCATTCTTATCACTATTTCACTCTAACTGCAAGATGTAGTACAATGTCACCAATGACTCGTGCATACCCTCATTTTTGATAACTCCAGTCGTGACACATCACTATTTACTCCCATACCTATACACCATACATTATTATTCTAGTCATTTTTTATCAGCACATATTTCTAATAATATATAGTTTTCCTCCATAATAACTTTAATGTCCCTTATATAACCTATATTATCATGCTTCATACCACTCAATTCCATGCTTACATTTATTCATAGTGTAAGCTTATGATATATTATAATATTACAAATTGTTTGAATTAATTCTTTCACCCTAATTTCCATTATTCATCACATTGTTACATACGGTTACGTTTGGTTTGCATTGTGCAATCACCTGCTTATATATATTATTTTTTCTCGCTTACATTATCTTATTGTGATTGATACTTACACCATATTACCACGTCTTTGTCTATAGCTCTCTTTTTTTAACACACTTAATTACTGCCTCAATTTAATATGACCTGCCTATGCGGTGTCTACAATCTATAACCATAATAGCTTCATCATTGCACAACTACCTCAGCATGGTTCACTATAATGAACTGCAATTTAACTAAACAATAGCGACAAATCATATCTTGCATTCATAATGCTTTATTCCTCATGTTCAACTATTTCATGACATTACAATAAATCACATTTCCTCCCCCAACTTAAGTGTAACAACCGAAAATTCCGTAAGTAATTCATTTTTCACCCTCGTCTATCGCTAGAATCATTCCCTAGTCGATCGCTCTTCCCCAAAAATATACACGCAGTCCACCCAACTAATCAAATTATGTTCTTTTAGCATTCCTTTCATAACTAAAATAATCTCACACCGGATAATCAAGCTCACCGTTCAACAATGATTTCTCATCGCCCTACACCAAAATATCAAGTGAACTATCAACCCCAGACTCAACTTAAATAACACACCAAATTATTCCCACAAGATTCAATCTTCCATAGTAACCTTTGACGGACGAGCACCCCTATCACTTGGGCTCGCCATTTTACTGAGAATGATCCATTCGAATTCCTTTACATTTTTGTCCCATCAAGTAGTTAAAGAGTCTTCGCACACTCTCTATCACAAGTCCTACTTTCTCATACCTTATCACGAAGGTCCTCTTTCATGCTAATGTGCCTCCCCGCGATTTTCCTCATAGCCTCATCATTTGTTCACTTTGTCCGGTAAAAGATTCATCTTAGTTTTTTTTTACCTCCAGGTTATTAATATATGTTCCATCCTATTGTATCCCAATAAATTGGATCTAATCAAGTGTCATCAATACTGGAATACACTTTCAAAATCAAGCAAAGTCACAATTGACTCCTCATGTCTAAACCCAAAAACATGTCCCCACTATCAGTCAGAAAACAAAAGAACTAGGATAAGATATCAATCTGATTAAACTAGCACGAAAAGAATGAACCAGATACCAATCAGACTGAGCTAACACGAAAGGAGAAAAAAAGTGGAGTATTTTCTAAATGTCCTATAGCCTCTCGAGGATGGGTACAGACGTCTACGTACCAATCCGCAAGACTCTACTAGACATTGTTCTTGTACTCATTAGACCGATTAACCTAGAAGCTCTGATACCAACTTTATCACGACCCAAATCACGAGTCGTGATGGCACCTACCCTATTCCCCGAGTAGGCGAATCACGTTCTCATTTACAAGTTAAATCAGCAGAAAAATAAATAAAGAAAAAGAAGGTATAAGTCTTAAACACTTAGTTTCCCAAAATCTGGTCAAAAGGGTACAAGAACACTAACAAATCTGAAAAAGAGAAGTCTAAAAGAATGTCCGAAGGCTACATACTGTCTGTCGATAACCCAAGAAAAATGGAATTAACTAAGAAGCCATTCAGGGGCCACGGACGACCAAGTAGCTCACCCTGAATGACTAGAAGATGTCCACCTCGCGAATCAACCGGGCGTAGGATCAAACACGGATCGCATTACGGCTCGAAAAGTGCAGCAAGAGTAGTATCAGTACACCACTAGTACCGGTAAGCATCATAGGCCGACAATGATTAGATAACGCATGAAGAAGTTGAAATCAACAAGTAGCACATAGAGCACACAGGCACAGTCACATCTCATATACAGGTAAAGTGCAAAGAAATCAAGAATCTATCAAGACACATATAGTTCACCAATGATCAGTCAAATATAAGAGTGGATGAATGCAATGTTATGCAATAGTCACCTCTCTCTCTCTCACTCCACTCTCGTACACATATGCTAAGGCAGTACCTTCAAGCCATGAACAATGGGGGACCCGCGAAGTCCATTTACCACTCACGCTCTACGAATAGAACCTCAGAGGCTAATCACTCACGCTCTCCGGTAGAAACCTCGGAGGCCAATCACTCACGCTCTTCAGCAGAAACCTCGGAGGTCAATCACTCACGCTCTCCGGCAGAAACCTCGGAGGCCAATCACTCACGCTCTCCGGCAGAAACCTCGGAGGCCAATCAATATCATCACAACAATAATATAAAAAAAAAATGACAGGCATGATAGACGTCTCAACACATATCACAAATAGATAATCGACAAGTACAAGTCATATCAAGTGATAATCACAGAAAATGACACATATGGTGATAATCGCACATAACAGCTGACGAAACCAACATAATTGTAATTTATCTCCACTTCATGCTCGAAGGCCTATCATGCTATTCCTGTCACTTCCTACAACTACATACGATTATCTAATCAGAGTCTAACTAAAGTAAACCATAACCTACCTCAATGTCGAGCGGGTGCCACGACAATCAACCAATGTCTTTCCCTTGCGTAGAGCCTCAGAACGATTAAAATCTAGAAAATATGTGAACTACATTATAATACGAATCTAAGGACACCCATATTGCTATATTTATATCAACAATATTTATTTACCATTTCAATTGTATGACTAAACCCGTACACATATAAAAATATTAGCATAACTTCAGGAATTTCAAATAACATTCATTTCTTTCAACTTTCCAGATTGTTTTGGTAAAACAAGGCAGAACTTTGAACAGTCATATCTTTCAAACCACAAGTCGAATTTATCTTTGTAACATCTCAAACTGACGGGAACAAAGAGATATACAACTTCCATTCAACCCATATTTTCATATTCCTTACGGATTTGTACAGTTTTCACGTTTTATATTCTGTGTCGCCTGAGTTTTGGTAAAACGAGGCAGAAACTCTAAACAGTCATAACTTTCAAACCATAAGTCGTATTTATCTCCGTAAGATATCAAACTGACGGGAACAGAGTAACCTACAACTTTCATTCAGCACATATTTTCATATTCCTTACTAATTTGTACAGTTTTTACATTTTATATGTTGTGTAATCATTATGCCATGATAATCCACCAAGTTTTTCTTGTTCAAGTGGATTGTGGAATTTCCGTGTAATGACTTCTTTAAAAATTTGATTTCATTCTACAACACATTATTATAAGAATCATGAATAAATTAATTCAACCATATACATAGAATATAACCTTAACTTAATTGAGCACCTCCTCCTTGTCTTCTAGTTACTAGGGTTTCTTTTCTTCCCTTTGGTTTCTTTTCTAGTTGTTGCACATCTTTCCTCCTCCTTATGATAATAGGATTTCCCTTTTTTTTTCTTTGTTTTCTCATTCCTTTGGCTGTTGCAAACCATTTTCTTTTCTTTTTATGCTAGGGTTCGTTCCCCTCCCCTTTTCCCTTCTTGTTTCCTATTTCCCTTAAAATAAAGAAAGATTTTAGGTTAATTAAAACCAAATCTAAATTTCCCTTGTTACACTTAGGTCTCTAAAATACTCATTTTAGTCCATCATTATCTACTTAAATTAAATCAATCCCCCAAGTAATTAAATCTTAATCCCACTTCTTTTAAATCTTAACTCCCGCTTTCATTAATTTCCGAAAATTTCATAAAGTCTCATATTCTCAATGTCATAATTCTTTTTCATAGTTTAAAGTGCTAAACGACCAGACGGGCCGTTACAACGTCCCTCTTAATTTTCAATTGATTCGTATAATACAACACCCTGCAAAACAAAAAACATCAAACTCGCTAACTTGGTTTGAAATGTTACCATTAAACATTCTATGTTTGAGGCTTTCAATACTAGCTGCAGCATGTCGTTTTTGAGGTTGTGTTGAAGAAGAAGAAGAAGGCATGGAAGCCGGTTGGTTGCTAGCACTTTCTTGTTGGTAATGCGTATATACTTTTTTACATTCATCATGTATGTTAGACAACACTTCTTCTCTAGTTTTTTCAATAGGTGGTGGGTCATTTGGATTTTTGGGAGATGGATGTGGAAGTTTATCTATGCAATCATAAATAGTTTCAATAAGTGCTTTACAACCGTCTATTTTAATAGATAGATTTACTACAACACTAATAATATAAGTTGGGGGAATAGGAATAAAATATTTTTTTATTTTTAGAATTTTTTTTAATAGGTGCCTTATAAGATGGTTTTTTCATATATTTACTAAGTAATATAAATATTAAGCTATATAAAATAACATTGATGAAATAGTAGGATAATAAATACCGAAAAATTCTTTAGTAGCTAGATAAAATTTCTCTAAAAATGTATTTAGTTCTAAAATTGTATTCCAATCGGAATCAATAATCATACCAGTAGGATTTCGATTACGGGCGTTAAAAAATTGGGTTACAGGTCTTCTATACTCATAAGCAATACGTATTTTATTGTATAAAAAATTTCATCTAGTGCATACTTCTTCGGAAATTTTTCTGTAAAGTAGTTCACTATCGTGACAAGTTTTTTTATATTCTTTTATTCTTTGTATTCTATTACTTTTAAAAATAAAGTTTATAGCAATTGTATTTTTACAAGAATGTCTTCAAAAAGTGATAGATCATCCTTTACAACTAAGTTATAAATATGACATGCACATTTTATATGAAAATTATCTGGAAAAGATGGAGTTAATACATTTTTTTAATAATCTAACATAAGAATTATTAGAAGATGCATTATCTAATGTAATACTCATAATTTTATTTGTTATGCCATAATAATCGCAAACTGAAAAAATATTTTCTGAAATGAAAATACCAGTGTGCCTACTATCAATATATCTATATGCTAAAATACATTTTTGCATAGAAAATTTATAGACTATTCTATGACATGTTACAGTTAAATAATCATGGTCATTAGTACTACGACATATATCAGACGTAATAGATACTTTGTCATGAAAATGATATAATGAATAACATAAATATTATTGATATTCGTGTGCAAATTTAAAAACATCTCTCCTAACAGTTGATCTAGGAAAACCGTTATAAGCAGGATTATACATTTCTCTTATATAATGAATAAACCAGGAGAATCGGGAAATAAAAAGGGCAAACCCTCCACTAAAACTAATTTTGATGATGCTTCCCTATCTTTATTTTTATCGTATTTAGGGCCTACAATTACCCCCGTCATAGAGTCAATTTGACCCTGTACCTGGTGCGGGACCGTATGTGAACTTTGTCCCGACAGAGAGGGCATTGACTCACCCTTCATTTTAGCCTTATATTCATCCCACGTAGCTTTGTGTTTGTTATTCAAATGCGTAGTTAAATCTCCCGTCCCGCTCTGACCTTTTCCCATTTAAATTTATAAACAATTTTACAAATTGTGCATCTAGCAGCTTGATTTTCTACGTCTCTATAAAAAAAAGCTCATACAAGTGATGTTAATTTTCATTCTGCTGGGCCTCGTCTCATACTAGGGGGAATAGGAGGCGTTCCAGCTTGAGGTGCATTAGTGGGCGTGTCATCTAGATTAGTGGGTGTGTCATCTAGATTATCTTCTAAATTAAGGTCTTGTTGAGTTCCAGAAAATAACTCCTCGTCTAAATCTAATGGTACTTCAGGAAATAATTCAGTATCAACAAAATCGTCATGTCTAGGAGGAATATGATGACTAGAAGAAATACCCTTTCCCTTGTTACCCCTACTAGAAGAAGCTCAACCCTTACCCTTAAACATACCTCTTAATCCTTTCATTTTAATTATACAAATAAATAATTAAAGTTAATGAAATTAAGTGCACTAAATAAATTGAAAAAAACAATAATAATTTAATGAAGGAACGAATGTATCCAACGCCGACGTGTAATCGAGAGGTTGAAAATTGAAACTCTAGTTGTCAACTTCACTCCCAAATTAATAAATAAAATTGAATATTTAGTAGACAATGTAGAAAGATTGATTGAGAGATTGTTGAAAGATTTGTGAGAAAGAATGAAGAGAAAATAAGGTATTTATAGTTGAAAAATTGGGTTAAAATATAAATATAATAACTTAGGAGTTAAAAATAAATATTAAAGGGGTAGGGGTGTGGGAGGGGGGAATTTGACCATTGCATAACAGCCAAATTGGATATAGCCGTTGTGCAACGGGTGGGAAAGGGGTCGGGATGGGTCGGGTCGGAAAGGATTTTCTCGACCGCATCGAAACCGATACCAGACGTATTCAATCCCAAGTCTGAAGTCGATCGGGCGGGTCGGATAGCCCCGCCCTGTTGGACAGCCATAGTGTGTAGTGATCCACCCTTCTCCGAGGCTCTGGCCTTCTTCCCTATCTCACTTACTTGCAAAAATCGGGAATCAGTGGCCCAATAATGCAACAATTTCTTCGAGTTATCTACATGGATGATGGATCCATTTAGGCTTCTTGTTAAACAAACGGGCCCGACGAAACGCATCCTTAGAGTATTTTGGCCGCTGTTTTATTGAAATTCTACGCTACTTCATTCTCATGTTGTGGATGTCAGTAACATTTCTTCTGCAAAGAATTTTGAATGATTTCATTAAAATATATGGAATAAATCAAGAGATTTATAATATTTTATTTAAAATAATAAATACATAAAAATGTATCCTAAACTGCAAAAACATCTGCCTCTTGAGATTCGGTTTGACCTTGCCCCAAGTCGGAGGGTCGTCCCTATAAAGTCCTTTTATTATCTTCGAAATCTTTTTCACTACTTTTTTTTACCTAGATAGAACCTGCAACAATTAAATGACATAATTAATATATGTTAAATAAAAACATAAAATAAATAACATATGTAAATTAATCGACCTCGTGAGGTCGAAATACTATAAAAAAAAATTAAAAAAAAATTTAAAAAAAATATTTTTATTTTGACCTAAATTAAGCCGAGTCTTATGCCTTGCAAACGAACCGTCAGAATTTTTCTTATGAGCAAAATCTACATGAACCGAATAATATTAACATCAGATGGACGGGGCACCAACTCTCACGTCTTATTATCAATAAGAACATTATATTCATCGGTCATGACAATTTCTCAGTTAGGGTCATTTAAGACATACACAAGATTACGGGGTAAATGTGACCTAAGAACATTAAAATTTAAATTAAAATGTCTTTTGGTTTAACAATATTCCGTTGACTATGAGTGATTGGACCATGATTTGGAGCTGGATGATGTGAATTTTGGGAATTTTTGGGAGACGACACGGGTCGCCAAGGTGAGCCGGGCCCGCCGCCCATTTTCTGAAATTGTCGTCGGAGGCGCAGCGACTCCTTCGTTCCAATGGCTACTGGAACTTAGGCGCAGCGGCGCCTCCCCTAAGGGCCGCGACGCTGAAGATAAATTTTGGGACAGATCCGAAAAATGACGGAGAATATAGGGGGAGATATCATCATTCAAAAAATCATACGAACTAGGCACGGGAGTTTCTACTTTAGAAAATGAAAATTGAGACTCATAAAAAATAACATGACGACTAAGAATGATTCGTTTAGATGATAAATCAAAGCATTTGTAACCATGGTGATTTTACGGATAACCCGAAAACACACAAGGGGTAGAACGTGCATGAAGTTTGTTAATTGTGGTGGATGGAAATAGTGGATAACTCAAACACCCAAAGACTCTAAGATGTGTATACGAGGGAGTCTTATTATATAAAATTTGAAGAGGGGACGAATATGTCAAACCTTTGGAAGGAAGAATATTAAGAATATCGGTAGTCATTTGTAGAGCATGAAGCCAAAAATATGGGGGTACGGAAACATGAACAAAGAAAGTTCTGATAATATTATTAATGGTACGAGTTTTGCGTTCGACTTTCCCATTTTTTGAAGATGTATGAGGACAAGAAAAATGATAATTAATTCCATTATTAGCATAAAATTCCTAAAACTCCCTATTGTTATATTCTTTGCCATTATCACATTGGATATTCTTGATTTCTCGTTTGAATTGGGTTTTAATGAAAGCTCTAAGTTTCTAGAAGATGGAAAAAACTTGAGATTTCTTCGCTATTGGAAACGTCCATAAAAATTTAGAATAATCATCTGAAAATAGAACATAATAACGGTGACCCAAAGAACTAAGAACAGGAGATGTCCATAAATCGCTATGAATAATATCAAATGACATTAAAGTAGTAGAAGTAGAGGCAACAAATGACAACTTAACAACTTTTTCTAAGGAATAAGATTGATAATTCGGAGTACTATGCGTACCCTTACATGAAATAAGTTTATTTTTATCTAAGACAGACAAAATAGACGGCCCTGAATGACCTAGACGAGCATGCCACAAGGAAGGAGCAAAAGCTGTAAAAGTGGAAGGCATGGCTAGACGTGAGGAACCGAGACTTGGTGTGATTGGATAAAGATCCCCCGTACTGTCACACCTCTTGAGAGGACTCCCCGTCTTGAAATCTTTCACAGAAAAATCAAACGGATCAAAATCAATAGAAACCCAATTATAAGTGGTGAATTTACGGACATACACCAAAGTTTTAATTAGTTTTGGGGCATGAAGAGTTTTTTTTAAGACAAGTGGTGGATGAGGAGGAGACAAAGTTTTATGTCCATAACCCTGAATTGGAATTGAATTTTCACTACCCACAATTATACCACGATTACTGCTCAAATTGGAATAAGACAAGAGAGTACCTTAGTCAGATGTCATGTGGGTGGTGGCGTCGGTGTCCATGTACCAATTCGGGTCTGGTTGAGTCATTCCAAGCGTGTGCATTGCAGCTTCAATGTCGGTCTGCGTGGATTCCATTGCGTGATGGGCACGGCGGGGTGAGGCCCAGTATCTTTGGATCGTTGGTCGCCCATAAACCAGTCTAAAACCCGAACTGAACCAAAAGCGGGGCCCAGTGATCGGCGGTCGCGACAGCCGATCGCTAAGCGCGCTACCGGAGCGAGGAAAGTGGGCGGTCGCGGCCCGATTTGGCCGAGCCGCGGCTCTAGAGTGGACAGGGAGCCACTGCCACTGCATTGGGGCCCACTCCATGTCTGTTGATGCTGCTGACTGCCACCACTGCCATTGTTTCGGTGGGTGTTGCCGCCACAATTTTTTCTATTTTGCCCCTTTTTACCATCACCTTTGTTGCGATTTTGGCTCGAGTTGGTGGAACCGGAAGGAGAAAATTGGACTTAGTCATCATGACGACAGAACTAGCCCCAATAACCGCCTTCTTAGCTAATCCGGCTTCTTCCAATGTAAGCATGGAGCGTGTTTGATAGAATTTCGGCAGGAGGTTACTTTGATGAAGAATTGAAGCAACTCCATTATAGGCCTCAGACAGGCCTGCAACCAGTAGGACGAGACGACTATTGCTCACAGGAACATTGCGAAGTTGATCCGCCAAGTCCTTGAGTCGTTTACAATAAGAAGAAACATTAGGAAAATTCGTCATAACAACTTGAGAAAATTCATGTTCAAGGGTAACAATTCGGGAGTGACTGTTATCTTGGAAGATATCACGCAATCGATTCCACGCCTCCATAGCTGTGGAGTTGGGTTCCATAATAGTCTGTAAAAGGTCCATGGATATGGTGGCATAAATTCATTGAAGAACCTTTGCGTCAAGCGTGACCCATAATTTTGGGTTGTCCGCTTTGGTGGGTATATCATCATCTTCGATTTTGTCATCCCCCGTTTTAGGAGTCGGAGGGATGATATGGTGAAGAACTTGATGTGTCATAGCATGAATCTTGAATAATTCCGTCCACGTCTCATATTTGACGTTTTCGAGGTCAAGAACAATAGGAAGAACGCTCTTGATGTTAGAAATTGTGAGGGCAGGATGAAATGTATTTTTATCAGTCCTGTTGAATAAAAAACGAAGATTCAGAGAAGAAAATTTGTAAGGAAGAATTTTAGGAAAAAGGGTGATCTCGGGTTTGGGAATTCCGAGAGGGAGGGGGGAGGGGGGACTAAACACGGTATTTGGAGAGAAATGAGAGGAGTGGAAGCAAGGTAAAAATAACCTAGACTCTTGATACCATGAAAGAATTAATCTCTTGATTATTCTTATTGATGAAAGACATATATGTACAAGTTATAATAGGAGAATCATATTTCTACTTTACATCTAATCCCTATTTTATAAGGAGACTAACTATACAATTATGGTAATATTATAATACTAATTGTAGTACAATACTATGTTTAAAATATACAAGGAAATATATTCTAAACGGGAAACCCACTGCTGCGCCATAACTGGGCCGTGACCCTCGGATACTGTCTTTAACAGAAGACAATTGAGCAAACAACAAATTATAAGTAGGCTGTCTGTTTCTTGTGATGTCTTATTCATATAGTAATATATCTAGCTAACTCTCTATTCCTTTGCTAAGCATATTTTGAATCGTTAATATAATAATTTGGCTTGTTTTGGAAACCTTTATGTCATACATGAAGCCAGTAGCTCTAGTAATGTAATGACTGTTTAATCTCGTTATTATTTATAAATTATAGGAGTAACTATCTTTTATGATTAAGAGCAAAAAAATGACAATATTTATAATACTTATTTTTTAATTTATCCTTTACAAGATTTATTCAGTATAATCTTCCCAACAGACAAAAGTAAACTGGTCATAATTAAATTGCCCCTCGTGGAGTGATTCATCAACTGAATGTTGATTTCAGTTGATTAATCCTAACAAGCTTCACCACTGCAATATTCTTGTCTTTCAAGAAAAAAAAATCCAATAGTTATCTACTTACTTAACAAAGGATTTAAGTGCTAAAGAAGAATCAAAAAGGCAAAAATTGCAATAATTATAATTTTGTGCTACTCTCATTTTCATATTGTTTTAAATTTTTTGTCCGGGTATGACCGTTTCTCTTGCTTTGCTTGTGTCTATGATTTGTCTTGAGCCGATGGTCTTTCGGAAATAGCATCTCTACTTACCAAGGTAGATGTAAGATCTGCGTACACTCTACCCACCCAAGATTTCACGTTGTGGGATTGAAAGTATATATGTCATAGAGACAATCATTTTAGGGACAGATGTACTTGAACACATTCATATTATTAATGAGATTAATATATTTATGACATTTGCAATTGCTGAATTGTTATTTGATTGTTTGTATAATTCATTAATGTGCATCCCTTGAGGTAACGTTGTCATTGATAGAGTGAGATATTAATAATAGAGTGTAGTTCTTAAAGAAGCCTCGACTGATGGTCATTGAGAATGAGATATCAATGATATATTATAAGTCGACATGTGGTCTGCATCACATTCTTAGAGAATGTAGTATGTCTCACTTACTACTAGTAATGGTTGCTAGTGATTGACACATGGATACTCTTAGAGGGTATTGACATGCCCTGTTGATAAACTGTTTGTTATACATGTCTAGAGTATTATCAGCATGTAGGAGATAGAGGTCATTTGACTTGAAGTCAATACGCACATAATTTGCAGAGTAATATACTTTGATCCTGTTCTAAGCTTAAATTCCTTATAGGATAAGACATGACTTGTATTGGGTACATTGCGATGCAAACTAAGGTGGTAGTTGAGCCAAGAATATGATCCATTCCTCGATTGGATGTTCGAGAGAACACTCAGTTTCTCAGACATTAGGTCGACCAAGTCATTGGCCAATGCAAGAGACATATTTGAGATATGGTCTAATTGTCGACTAATAAAGATGAGATAAAGTGATCAAGCCATTTGGATAGACACATGACAGATCCTAAGCTTGATCGAGTGTGTCACGAATGAAAAGAATTTATCATCTCACATAAATGTTATGTTTACTAGAGTCTTGTAAACGTTCTTCACATATTGAGTTCGTCATGTGGCGCAGTATAAGAGTTCCGTGTGAACCTTAATTTGATTAAGTGTCGACGTGTGAAGGCCTAAAGGGTCACACTAAGTCGATTGTCTTTTCGGTCTAAGGGTATATTGAGAGAATATAAAATATTCGATTTAGAATCGATATATTTTAAATCAATAAATTATGAGATAATTTCTATTTCATGGAAATTATTTAATTAAGTCAAAATTAAATTTTTTGGATTTAATTAAAATCAAAACGTGCAGAAAAATTAAAATAAAAGAAGCGTACTCGTAGGTCGAGCCGCGACTGCAATGCAGCGGCGATCGACCGCCCACTGATCGATTTGGATCAGGCTTTTAAGCCTAATCCCAGTCTGCTTTGTATTTTAATGTTTCCCTGTATATTCAGCACTTAACCTCATAATTTAGGTTACTTGAATTATAAACTTAATTCTTACTTTCTGAACTCAGAGTTCAGAGAGTAAAATCCTCTTAAACCTCTGTCAAGATTTCCTAGCTTTCCTGACAGAGGGATATACCGAAGCAAGACTTGCACCCGAGGAGACAATCGCGTACGCACCTTTTAGTAGAGACTGCAAAACATAAACGGTAAGTTTTCTTGTGTCTTTGCAGATTTCAATTGTAACATAATTATACCAGACGAATTTGTTGGGGCAAGTAAGTTAACAAAATTTTAAACTTTCGATGTGTCTTACTGGTGTATTTTAGACCCAATAAAACCCTACAGGAACTTCACTGGATATGTTGGATATGTTGGATATGTTGTTGTACTTAAAATAATCAATTTGCCACCAAGAAAAGTAAAAAGTAGGATAGTTTTCTTCTTCACTTTCCTTCTTTATTCAAAGGGAGAATAAAAGATTAACCAACTGGGTTTGTGGTGGTAAATATTCTTTTATTCTTAACTAGATGTTTTGGATTTGAATTTTGAATATAAAATTACTTTTGTTGAGAATCATTTTACCCTTCAATATGAGACTTTTCGGCACGAATTCGGAATTAGTCAAGCCAATATGAATGCTGGACACTTGGTAGAAGAAAAAAAAAACAATAAACAATAAAAGATGAAAATTATAAATCAGCATAAAACAAACCAAATCTATGTGTGGATATGCTAATAAGGTAGTTATGCTGATTGCTGGCACGAAGTACAGCTTGTTCTTAGTTGAGCTCAAGTAAGACATCCCCAATTTTTTAAAAGAATCAGAAGCCTACTCATATATCAATTGTCAAAACCCCTTTTTTATTTCTTTGTTTATTTCGAGTGTATTAAGAAGTAATTCCTATAGTTTGCTGACTTTCTCTTGCACTGTTTTATATTAGATCATTGAATATTAATTGCACACGAATTAGTGCGTAATTTTTAAAAGTTTCTATAGCTTTTTTAGATATAGATTCTAAGTAGGCGTTTGGCCATAGAAATAAAAAATATTAAGTATTGTTTTGGAATTTTTGAAGTTAGAGTTGTGTTTGCCATAGTTTTTACAAATAATATTTGATCGTTGAAATGTATTTTTTTAAAAATATGAAATATGATTTATAACCTCCAATTTTTAAAGCTAGCAAAACCACCAAAAACAATTAATAAAAATAACTAGTGCTCTAATTTTCTATTACATTAAGCATGATTTATATAAATTTTCTTTAATATGATGATATAATCAAATTCACAATTATTTACTTTTCAACAGATATCGTCATTAGACCACACATTTCTCTAGTATTTCCTTGTAAATAGGGTCAAATTTATAAAAATAAAAAAAATAGGGTAAAATTTGAAATGTGAAATGCAAAAGTAATGGTCAAAAACAAAAAGTGAAAATTTTGAAAATAAGATTTGGCGTGTTTTCTAAATTTCAAATACAACTTCAAATTATATTTGAAATTTTTATAGTCAAACACTAATTCACAAAAAAGAAAAAAAACCCAGAAACAAGTGAAATATTTTATGGCCAAACGGATCCTAAATTTGTGGTTTATACACACCACGAGCTTATCACAACTAAATGATTATATCCTTGGTCTAAGATTATGCTTAATCCATATCATTTAATAAAATACATGCCTATAACTTACCAACAAAAGTTCAATTCTTTCGATACATTAAAATTTATTTCATTACGATCGATCACTATCAGTGGACATTATGAAAAATAAAGGATTTTGAATATTGTTTTTTGGTCAAATTGATTATAACCAGAAACTCAGTTAGAAATTTGTATTTTTGGGCTTAAAGACAAGTGAGTCGTATCCGATCCGAGAAACTCGTCCGGATAGAGATGATAAGGATAAATATATGAGATAAAGTAACAAAGCAAAAATAAAGAGTAAGCTAAGATTCAAGACAAGCAGTAAACAAAATGAATAAATATTTCTTCGAGTATATGTCTTTAAGAGAGATCTGTTTAGGTTTATAAAGTGAGCAAGATGATGAAGATGTCGTTGCTTCCTTCCTAAGCTTTACATATATAAGTCAAAACTAGACCATTTTGACCCTAAAAGTTATGATTACAGTGACCTTACAAGTTCTGATCGAGACTGACGAATGTGACATAAGTTGATGGAAGTGGGGAAGTAGGGCATTTTCGGGCCAATCTGAACCTCCGAATACGTTGGTTCCCCGGATGCGTTTCCCCCAATACATATATGAAGGTGGCTTCCCTAATACTAAGGTACAGTTTTTGGTTTCATTTCAAGTTTAGTTTGTCTTAAACACAACATTCAACTTTCAGACAAACTTTTTTATTCCATTTAGTATTAAATTAAAAGGTCGAAGTAGGAAAATATGTGCAACCTTTTTCCTGGAGTCTGATGGCAATTTGCCATCCAAATTACTTTCAGTTGTCAATAAGGTTTTGCTAAAGTGGAAAGCTAAGTGCTCTAATTCTTGAAATTTTAGGCTCTTTGTTCTTAAGTAAAGGTACCCTCAATTAGAATAATACGTTAATTATTAAACGTCCCCCAACAGTGTTATATAACTTTGATTTTCCTAGCTTTCCAACTAAAAATTTGAAAAATCAGAACAAAAGAAAAGTTGCTGGATCTACAAATTCTAATTGTATTATATAAAGGTTTGTCATATATCCCGTTTGTTTTATACTACTATATAAATGAAGATAAATACTTCTAAAGAATAAAAAATAGAGAAAATTACAGTCAAATATCATTCGGCCATCTAGTTTATAAAATATATACTACACAGTGTATAGATAATGTATATTTTGTATATACTATACACTTATAGACAACATATACAATCGAAATGTATACTTTATACTAAATATACATACACTATACATACATATACCACAAACATATAAAACCAAAGTATATAGATTGTAAATACTTTGACCATATTGGTAAATTAGTTGGTCGAATGTTTCCCTAAAAAGTATGAACCAGTCCATCTAACAATAGATGATGTCTTTCAACTTTTTGGGCTGTTGATTGGCCATAAGACCCCCAAAGGATCATTTTCAGAACAGGCAAGGAGGACATAGAATATTAGGCCATTTGACGATTGTTTGTTTGAACATAAAAATATTTGGGAGTTTACACAAATGTATAGCTTTTTACATCCAATTTCATTTCCCGTACACTACAAACTCTTCCGTTACATAGAACTAGAGAGAGGTAACAATGTGAAGTGAGTGTTTTCATCTTCTTTTAGGTGTCTTTGATTGAACAGTTGAAAACAGTTGGACGACACTATATATAAAATTTGAGATAATATGGACTGATTTGGAATCAAAATTATGAGCTAAAATTAAGCTAAAAAGCCATTGATTCCTTATACAACAACAACATATACTCACTGTGATCTCACAATAGTGGGGTATGCGAACCTTATCCTAGCTTTGTGGGATAGAGAGGTTGTTTTGTATAGACCTTCGACATGATTTTCAAAAGGGTTTTGAAAATGCAAGATTAAGAAAGCTATGATGAAAATATTAAACATTGCTATGTCATTTTTTTTGTTTGTATATTTTGTGTATATTATTTCCTGTATTCAAACATCAGGTCTAAACTTTAGCTTCAGTACCTCATATTTTCAAACAACAAGTTTAAAGTTTACTTACTAACCTAATTTTATTTATTCCCTGGATTTTTCATTAAAATGCAACAAAATCTCAGGATAAAGAAAATGAAGTATGTGATCATTTTCTCAAATGACAAATATATCTTTTAAAGTAATAGTTAAAGAGGATCATAAAAATATTCTTTCAATCCCATAATGAATAACAAGGTCTGCAGTACGAGAATTAATGCGTCTAATATATGCTCTGTAAAATCGAGTATATTTACTTCTTTACTTGTCTTAAAAAGATTGAAATTTACCTATCAAGATCCTACAACAAATACACATTACAAATATTTAGGGATGCCTTACTCTCCGATTAATAACAATCACATTCTTTGGGAATGAGGATTGAGGAGTATATGTTAGTAAAAATAAAGGAAACAAACGGGAAATAGTAAACAATTATTACAAAAACTAGAAAAAATGAAGAACAAAAGATTACAAACTAAAGCTTAACAAATAACTGAAAACAAGAACCAACACTTGATCTGAAAACTTGTTGTGTCGAGTGATGACACTCTGTCTTTAAGACAAGCTTGTCCCGTATATATTATTTTACATTACTAGGCAATAGTCTCCCAAGATAAAACAACTACTAACACACTTGAGCAAAGGAAACTCAAGTGTATCTCTTGAAAAACTTTGAGTATTGAAAGAATGTTAGAGAAGAAGAATATTTTCTGATGTACAAGTACAAGTTTCAAGTGTTTAACAATTGAGCCAAATGTCTCAATTTATAGTGTAAAAATTGTCTCTTCAAATGTCAATCAATGACATTGAATCACCCATGTAATGACAATGAATTGCTCAAGTAATGACACTCATTTCTCAGCCCAATAATGGCTGAATAATGCTTGAATTAATGCCATTGAGTAGGGGTGTTCATTTCAGATTATCCGATCCGATCCGAAATTTCGGATCGATAAAATTATGATCCGAATCCGATCCGAAATTTTTGGATCGGATAACCCGATATCCGAAATTTCTGAATGGAATTGGTATCATAGTGGAATAGAATGACAGTAAATCTCACCAGAGTATTTGAAGATCTTTTATCTTTTCATCTTCAAATCCATGGATGTAGCGTTTCTTACTAAACCATAATAAATCAGTTCAGGGCTCACTATGTGTCTGTTGTCAAACTTTCAGTTATTCCATAACCAGGGTACAATGAAAACAAAAAGAAGAAGAAAAGGATATGCCTTCTTTTATCCTACAACAACCAAATTCTCCTAAAAAGTAATACCATCATTTATCAAAGCAATTTCATATTTAGATCTTGCAACAAGTTTCGTAATGGCTGTCCTTTCGTTGATCTGTCATCTTGTGTGTTGTTACAATGTTCATGCATTGTCAATTTCAACAAGTAACAAAACCTTAATAATCTCGGACAGAGGAATTTGAGATGCAATGCCAACAAAACCACCAATTTCCAGCAAAATGACCAAATGCTGTATGCATACTTCCGACTGAAAAGATGTTTCCTAATACTCCTTACCGTACGACAGCAGAGAAAGAAGACCAACAAAATGCAGATGAAAATCGTTGAAACAATTGAAATTACATTAGAATGCTTTTCTTGTTAGTTGTTTTTGCTACCAATTAAGTGATGGAGAAGCACTCCTGCTGCAACACTTACATTCAAGCTTTCTACAGCCATTAAGGATCTAAAGTTCTGACCTGAAAAACTATTACCATCAAATACGCATCTACACATTTCGGATTTTCGGATATTTCGGGTATCCGAAATCAAAGAAATTGTGATCCGTATCCAATCCGTTTTTTTTTGGATATCCGAAACTCAAAAAAGCTGACCGGATATCGATTTTTCGGATCGGATCGACCGGATCGCGGATCGGATCGATCAGATCAGATTATTATGAACAACCCTACCATTGAGCGCAACCCAAACGTCTCCAAAAATTAGATTTTTCGTTTCAGACTTTCTGTCTGGATAGCGCCGCGACTCCAGTAGCTTGGGCCGGAATTAGCGTCGTGACCCTTTTCGTCTTAACGGCCCTTTCCGATCCATTACATCTTTACACTATGCACAATTCTTCCTTCGTTTACCAACGTGGAACACTTGTCATTTGGCCAATGACCGTCCATCATTCTATGTCTCAAACATTTTACTTACGTACTATCATCTCTTTTACTAATGAAATTAATGATCCTTAATATAATATGTGCACCTGTTCGAAAATGACGTTTCCGACGTGCGGGCCCCAATTGTTCAAGTCATAAATAATGTGATAAATTTTATTCCACATTGATAAATTTCCAACAATCCATTCTTGAAAGAGATTTTGGCCCACTCACAATGTGCCTATTTTCAGCAATCTTTCAGCGGACCGATGTTGCATCAGGAGAGGTAGCTTCCACTTTGAACTTTCCTTAGTTGATTACCATCGAAATTACTTATTGTGCGGTGAACGTGATGTCTTGAACCGTCAGTGTTTAGTGTAAGTCAAGTCAACGAATACATCGCTCAAAATCCAGGTGATGTAGAATAATTTGGAATTTCTGAACTTGAGACATCACTGTCTTGCTATCTACCATTTGAAGTTTCAAGATTTTTTCAACGACTAATTTCTTTGTACCTGCATCCTGTGTGTTGTACTTCTTCTGAAGCTTCTCCGACAACTCTTTGGCGGTGCTTATGGTGCAATACATCGTGTAGAGCGGGTCTGACAAGCAGTTCAAGATATAGTTCTTACACATGAAATCATTATGAGTCCATGCATCAAGAGTTATTTCCAGGCGAGCCTGGAAATCTTGGCCCCCTTCAGTCGTATCAATAGACTGAGGGTCGCACCAACTCCTGTGTTTGGAGGGTCTTCTGTGACACATCGTGCCACTCCAATCACGGTTAGGAAAAATAATATTTTCTGTTGCCATCTTTTGAAATCAATCCCCATGAAATTTTTAGGGTGTTCATAGTGAAACACGACAGGTGGAGGAATTCTGACATTCCCTTAAGTAGCAGGAAAGCCATTGGTTGTCCCTTGGGTAGCAGTGGGGAAGGCAGAGGTTGTCCTCAAAAGGACTTTAGGGAGTGAGATCACCCTAAAAGGAGGTGATACATGTCCCAAACTTGGTTTCAGGGACGCTGTTGGTCAAGCTGGTTTGAGTCTAGTCCAACAGTGTAATAACTAAGAATGGTACAATATTTCTGTAGCCAAATGAATGATATATTTGTAATCTGTGCATCTATGTCATCATAGATTAAGATACGTTAAATAGAAAGTCATTCAACAACTAACTAAGTTGAGATTGTTGCCTTCTGTCGACATAAACCCTCAAAATGAATGTGAGGTGGTAAAAGAGGCCAAATCACCTTTCTATTCTGCCAAAGGAATAGCGAAAGAAGCACAACTCCTCTTGAACTTAGACACACCTATATGAGTTATTTGAAGCTTGTACAAAATAGAGGGGAGACAAGTACTTTGTGACCTTCATTGATGATGGTACAACGCATTACATCCTTTATCTGTTGAAAAGTAAAGATGAAGTTGTTGAAGTGGAAGCACTACAAAGCAGAAGTTGAAAATCAATTAAGCCTACAGATTGAGGAATTCATAGCGATAGAGGGGGAGAATGTGAAGCATCGTTCATCAAACGACTGCTCCTTAATCACCTTAGTCTAATTGTGTTAGTCAAGCGTAAAGTTGTACACCTAAAAATATGTGGGGCAAGGCGATCCTTACCACTAATGTAATTCTCAACAGAACTCCGCATAAGGATAATGATAACCCTTCATGTGAAACATAAAAAAGATCCCACCTACAAATGTTGTGATGTGGGGTGGCTTGGTAGAGGTTGGAATACCTAAACATGTCAAGTTGGACCTAAGACTGTAGATTGCATATCTACTGGGTCTGCAAATAACAGTAGTGCTTAATGCCTCTTGGTGTCAAAGAATGCTGAATACTTTGAAGATAACTTTCCTTGAAAAGGGAAAATAAGTAATTGCTCGAGGGTAACAAGAACCTGTAAGTGCATGATTACCTGGATGTGTATGGTTCAGATCTAGTGGACTCTGAAGTGGCTGAATATCCGGAATCTAGTACTCCAGATTCTCAGAACTTGGAGACTCCAGAGATGGAACCAAGACGAAGTAAAAGGGCCAGGAAAGAAAAATCCTTCGGTCCTGACTTTGTAGCTTATATGGTTCATAATGAAACATGGACAATAAACAAAGAATTGTCAATTCCAGAAGCATTGCTTTGGAAAAAAGCTACAGAGAGAGAAATAAATTCCATCAGATAGAACCATACTTGTGTAATGGTTGACCTTCCTTCCGAAAAAAAATCTTAGGATTATAAGTGTGGATACTCAAATTGAGTACAAAGTAGATGGATCTACTGTCGAGCATAAGGCCTCGGCTACTGTTGTGATATTTCTGTGCGCTAACGCAAGTATATGTATCGCTTAAGTAATAAAGTGTCACGACCCGACCCCGGGCCCGCGACTGGTGCCCTACCTGGGAACCCTTTACAGGTATACATCAGAGAATAGTAGCGGAACATACATACATCTCAAAAGAAATAAATAACAGGCTAGCCGATAAGACCACCTTCCAAAAATATACACGTAATCCAAAAAGCAGTTACCTCTTTTTTTTTTCTTTACACAACCCAATCCACAAGATATGACTACAGACCTCTAAGAATTTTTGACATAACAACTGTGACGGGACAGGGCCCCGCCATACCCCTGAATGTACATAAATCTACAACCTCAGGGAACTGTACCAAAATACAAAGCCTCCGAAATAATGGAGCTTTCCAACCAGCTGAACAGTGATCCTAAGAATGAGGATCAACAAGCTATGTACCTCAACCTGCGGCATGAACGCAGCCCCCCGAAGGAGGTCAGTACGAAATATGTACCAAGTATGTAAAACTGAAAGTAATGTAATGAAATCATAATAGTCTAAAATAAAGCTAGAGACATGTATGATAACCAAAATAACGAGACATCAGGCTTTCAAGGGAAAGTAATGAAAGTCGCTTTACTTGCATGCACTATTTCAACACATGAACAATAATCACACCAGGGTTATGGACACAAGCCCTCAAATATCATCATACAGTCCAGTAAGGGTCTCAAGCCCACAAATATCAAAGTGTGCCCGTGGAATCCCCCATAACTGCCGACAGCCGTAGGTGTAAAATATAACCATGTAACGCGCCTGTGACATCCTACCTCACTATCGGCGTACACACATACAACACACACACATATATATATATATATATATCTCCTGCCCGTGGAATCCCCCATCACTGCCGACAGCCGTAAGTGTAAAATATAACCATGTGACGTGCCCGTGGCATCCTACCTCACTGTCGCTGTACACACATATGCAATATATATATATCTCATGCCCGTGGAATCCCTCATCTCGGGTACATGACTTCATGGAGAGCTAATCCATGGGGTAATAATCGTATATAACATGCCCGTGGAATCCCTCATCTCGGGTACATGTCTTCATGAGGAGCTAATCCATGGAGTAATAATCGTATATAACATGCCCGTGGAATCCCTCATCTCGGGTACATGTCTTCATGGGGAGCTAATCCATAAGGTAATAATCGTATAAAACATGGTCGCATGCTCCGGAATCCCTCATCGTATAAGCATGGCCATGGGGTAATAAAAACAAATCCGGGAATCTAACCCGCCTCCTGGTTGCATGCCCCGGAATCCCACATCATATAAGCATGTACAAGGAGTAATAAACAATCCGGGAATCTAACCCGCATCCTGGTCGCATGCCCCGGAATCCCACATCGTATAAGCATGTCCAAGGATCAATCACAATGGAAACATACCCATGGAAGCCTCCGTCACTGTCGGTACGTCCAAGTAAATTCACAACAAGACAGTCGGCCCTCCAACTAAGAGTCATGGAAGTATAAACATATACTACTTGCACTCAAGGCTATCACAATCAAGCATAGGCAAGTTCATAAAATCTTTAGACTTTCATTTTATATACTCAAGACACTTTTCGTTTCACATAAAAATCCGGGAATTTAACCCAAAGTACTACGTACTTCCATTCTTTTCAAAAGACCCCTTTTCATATAAAATCTCAAGATACTAACTCCCGTAGTATCAAGGCGTGTCTACATTTCAAACAAGTCACTACATTTTTAGAAATACATTTCTAGGCTTCTAAATCAAGTGACCCTTTCTTTAGAACTTTAAGCAATTGATACCGTTAAATCAAATTGCCCTTCTTTATTTCAAGTCATTTCTTTGTTTACATTACTAGAGAGAGACATTCCTTTAACCTTCCATAAAGTTGTTATAACCAACTTCCCATAAAGCCGTTATACTAACTTTATGCCTTAGACTAATTCATTCTTTTTGTAACCAAGAGACTTATACTTTCAAATCAAGTTACATAACTTTCAAAATACTTTAAGTCTCTTAACTTTAAAAATCTAGTTTCTTAACTTAGAATATCAAGTCTCTTTAACTTAGGATATCAAGTCTCTTAACTTAGAATAATACAGTCCCTTAACTTAGAATATCAAATCTCTTAACTTAGAATAATAAAGTCTCTTAACCTTTTAAGAATTCAAGATTCATAGTCTTAAAACTTCATAACGTAAACTCTTTAAATTAAGTAACATATACTTTTATGTGTTGTGAATAGGTTATACTCGTTTATAACGATCTTATTAAAGCAGCCATGATCTAGAAAATGTAATACAATTTTGTCTTATCTTAGTTTCTATGCAGATGGAGAATTCTACTCATTTTAATATAATTGATTGTCGATACATTTACTTTTATTAACGCTGCAATGGCTTGTTCGATACTTATTCTCATTCGTGCAGTAAATTAACAAAGTCAACTCGACTCCAAAAACTCCCTAACGACCCTTACCAACATCCCCCATAAGACTTGGTAAGAACTTAGGATAACTTAGACATAACTTTTTCATAGAGTAAATCAACATACATACCTCTTAACTACTAAGAGTAGAAGGAATCATGAAATAACACCACATGTATATTTCATACATAGAATCATGCCCAAAAGGAGGAAGAGGTTCACATACCTCACGACGATTATCGACAAGTAGCTAAATGCTCCAAAGTACTTCAACCTTGATAGCTATTCCATCCTTCAAGTAGAATACGCTATACGTAGTACTTCAACATATATTAATCATAACATGTCTATCAACTCCTAACCTTTTAACGTAGAATCATACTAAGTGTAATGTCTCTTATTCTACGGAAAATCGGGCAGCACTTCCTTTGTTTCTACGTACTTTTCCACCTTTTTCAAGGCCCAAAAATCAATAACCAAACGCCACATGTAAGGCCCAACAATTCAGCAAATACAAAGGGGATTACACTCCTAATAGGACGTGTAAAATTTTGCCCCACAATCAATATAAAACTGTCCAATAATTCCATGTCATTCTCGGCTATAACACTATCCATAACAATATCAATTCTCTTTCAATTTCCTTTTTCAATCCAAGTTGTTATTCCAACATGTTATATACATAATAACAATCACAACAACTATAATTCCTTTCTTCCTTAACATGCGACGATTGTAACTATCGACCAAATTTGATTACAACATTAATAGCTAACTTGTCCATTTTCGGTTTTAACATGTCGACATGATCCAAATCTTTTCACACTTCATTCTATATACCACATGCTCATTTCTTAACTACTATAACATGTAATCTTCAATTACATTAAGAAGATGAAGATTTTACCTCAATAATCCCTAATAATGTCCAAGCGTAAAAGTCGATCCTTAGCAACTTTTAGCTCCTCTTCTTATGTTCCAATCTGCTCCAAGCACTCCTTAGAAGCTCATGAAGAACTCTTCTTCAAGTTCCAACTTCAAAGTTGAAGAAAACCTTAGGTTTTCGGCATGCGACTAACGTGAAAATGTCATTTTTCCGGGATCTTTCTGTTGAGATATCCATACAATACCCTTACGAACCTTGGTTTAAAGTATTGGGATTATTGAACCACAAACGGAAAATTTTCTTGTTCATCTTAGCACAAAGCCGAGACCCTCACTATGAGTCTTCAAAGTTTCAATTTTTCTCTAAGTGTAAAATGCCTTGTCTTGCTACTTAGGATGACTATATAACAACATGGAGGGTCTAGATTAGAACAAATGGGTGGCTTGGATGCATTTCACTAAAAGATCAAGCCAAGTGGGCTCTTTGACTTAGTCAATAAACTCAAACTCTTAGCTTGCAAGACTTGGTCATCTTTACTTTGGTCAAATGACCTTTCTATCCATTGTCAATTTCGACCAAGACCAACCAAGGGGGGTGACACGTGTCACCCTCCCATTCGTCCATAAAATTTCGTAACCCTCGTGGGCCCCACAAAACATAAAATTTCTCGAGTGGGCCCCACGTGACCAAATCCGTAAAATACATTTCCACAATGATAATAAATTCCATACTCCTCAAATAATGTATTTTGAGAATCTAATTCTCATCAATGAACATTTTTCCTTTCCGAAGTGCGGAAGATTTTCCTTCGGAAAGACAATTCTTTCTTTCGTACCAATTTTCAAGTCTTGTGTTCTTGCGTCTATTATCTTATTCATTTCCTGGAATTACGGGGTGTAACATTCTTCCCCCCTTAGAAACATTCGTCCCCGAATGTTCTTTCGGAGCTCAATCTAGCATTTCTCGGTATAGTCTCATAAAACTACACTTAATGAAATCCAATTATGCCACATATGGCCCTAATACATCGCACATGCATATCCATCCATCATAAGCCAAACGAGAAAACAAATCCAAAGTGTGCACCATCACTATTTACTCCCATTCATGGCCTAAAATAATTATCTCTTCGTACCTCCAACTTATACTAGCATACGTACATAACCTCCATACCAATTCTGACCTCCAATCTTTGGAGTCACTTTATTAAACAATATAAGGCCATTTCCGGCTCTCACGACCTGGTTCCGGTGGAACGCGTCCACGAACCCGTAAATAAATTAACTAGACTTGGGCCTTGCACCTGCCGTGACGCCACGTGGCGAACTACTACCAACCGATCCCACTCCATTTCAAAGCTATGGGCAACCCGCATAGTCCTCACCCCGACCCACCATCGTACTTAACTCTTACCCTTAGTCTGAATAAAATCTTATTGCCCGAGAATGCCTTATATACCTAAGGTCTCGGCGGTCATCAATATTCTTAGGCTCGCAATTTTCATGCACCAAGCCTACCTTATCAGTCCCCCCCCCCCCCCGAAAACGGGTACAATAACTTCTCATAATACCATAATCACACGACGACCGGACGTGGATCGGTGCCTTACCTGCACCCTTGTGATACAACATCAGAGAAAACCAGCGGAAAATAAACTCACAACAAGAACCCATATAGAATATAAAGCAGGCTAACCCAAAATGGCTACCTTTAAATATAACCAAAACCGAGCGATTACATCCTTAACAACCCAATTTATAACAGACTACAGCACTGCTAAGAATGTGTAACCACTATGACGGGACAGGGCCCCGTCATACCCCTGAATGTACAAAACATCTACGACACCAGGGAGAACCGTACCAAAAGTCAAGCCTCCGAAGGAATGGAGCTTCTGACACCTGAGCAAAGATCCGAAGAATGAGGATCCACCACCTGCTTACCCCTACCTGCGGCATGAACGCAGCCCAGGAAGGGGTCGTTACACATATGTATCAAGTATGTAAAACTGGAAAATACTGTAATAATATCATAAGTCTAAAATAAGCTGGAGTCATGGATAAAAATCAAATTACATTGCACTGTGCCTTACTAACAATGAGAGTAACAAGTATAAACTTACTGCATAAAAATAGGAGGCTCATGATCAAAACAGGGTCTCTCGCCCGTAATATCATTAAGCAATCCTACTCCTGGGACTATTTCACCCGCATAGGTCCGGTGGACCGGCATGAGGTCATCCGCCTCGCATGGGACTATTTCACCCGCATGGGACTATTTCACCCGCATGGATCCTGTGGACCCGCATGAGTACAAGCGCCGCACTCGCATGGGACTATTTCACCCGCATGAGGTCATTCGCCTCGCATGGGACTATTTCACCCGCATGGGACTATTTCACCCGCATGGACCCGGTGGGCCCGCATGAGTAGAAACGCCGCACTCGCATCATGGGTAGCAAATCCATGGAATAAGTAGTAAACCATCCTAATGGACGCATACCCGTGGACCATCCATCGTGTCAGTATGTCCAAAGAAAATAACAAGAATAAGTAATAAACCATCCTAATGGACGCATACCCGTGGACCATCCATCGTGTCAGTATGTCCAAAAGAAATAACAAGAATCACCCGGGGTCTACCCCGTAAGAACACGTAACCTAGCACAACCGGCTATCATACATAACATAAGCGCTACCGGCTTATCATAACATAAGCAAGTTAAGAAATCCCCTAACTTCTTATTAACATTATTAATATATCCTCTCATTTTAGTTTACTTAAGGCACGAACATATCATTTAAGAGAAAATCCGGGAATTCAACCCAAGTACCACGTGTTTCTAACCATTTAAGAAATGACTCATTTTTATATAAAACTTCCAAGATACTAATAACCATAGTATCACGTCACGACTACATTCAAGACAAGTCACCTTTCCTTTTAGAAATATAATAGGCTTCTAAATCATGTGACTTCTTTTCTTTTAAAACCTTAGGCACTTAATGCCTTAAAACCAATTTGCCTTTCATAAATTCAAATCATTTATCCGTACTTATTTTGCTTAGAGTAAATCTGTCTTTTGTTAACCTTCCAAAAAGCCAATACAACCAACTTCCCATAAAGTCGTTATATTAACGTTATACATTAGTCAAATACATTTCCCTATATTCAAGGGACTTATACTTTTAAAACGAAACAAGTATCATATACTTAAAACACCTCAAGTCCCTTAACTTTGAAAACTTAAGACATCATTAATACTTTTTTAAAGAAGTGAGTTAATCCCCTTACTTACTAAACTTGGCCATTCTTAAAACAAGTAAGGGTCATCAAAGTCTTGTACGTCTACCGTACTATATAAGTACAACTACTCATGCTCAAGAGATAGGAAAGTTCCACATACCTCTTCGGTTAATCAACTTGCTAAGTTCAATATACCGCACGTAGTACGTCAACCTATAATGACCATAATATGTTTATTAACCTCTAGCTTTAACGTAGAATATTCCAAGTGCAAAGTCACTAAATTCTACAGAAAATCGGACAGTATTTCCTTTGTTTCTACATACTTTGCCACCTTTTCAAGGTCCGAATTCAACGTCCAAACGCCACTTTTAAGGCCCAACAATCCAAACAATTCAAAGGGGATTACACACCTAATCTTGGATGTGTAAAATTCTGCCCCACAATGCATATTAACTAAATCAATAAGTTAAAGGTAGTATTTTGGCTACAACATGTTCACATCCTAACCTTATTCAATCCCTTCAAATCCAAATCATATTTCTTACATGCAATTTATCTAAGAGCAATATTTACCACTACAAGTTCTTTCTTCTTCACATGCAACACCATAAACTAGCAAAAAGATAAAGAATTGTTACCTTAGAGCTTACCCCAAATTAGTCCAACAAAATCCACTTGTCTTCTTTCCACAATCACCTCCACAAACCTCCTACAAGCTTGTCAACATGTTTCCTTCTTGCCACCTTTTCAGAATTTCCCTAGGCTTAGGTTTCTTCTAGGATTTCTAGAGAGAAGGGAGAGGATTTTTAGAGAGAAGGAGGAACCTTTTTAGAGAGAAGATGGAGCTTTGAAGAATGAAGACTTGGTCAATAAATAGGACATGCAAAAATCAGATGGGGGGGGGGGGGGGGGGGACACTTGTCACCCTCCCATGGCCTTTTTAAAAGAAACAAATCTGATTTCCTCAGTTTTTCCGCCAAAAACCCCGCCTCGGCGCCGCGGCCCTGCAGCCGGCGCCATGGCGCTAAAACCTCCGCAACCTTACAGAACTTTCGGCGCCGCGGCCCTGCTTTCCGGCGCCGCGGCGCTGCAACTTCAGCGATGCTCCAGATTATCCGGCGCTGTGGCCCCTGACCGATGTTGCTTTTCTGCTCGACTGCGCACTGAACTTGTAACCTCTATAACTTTCTACTCCGATGTCCTATCGACGAACGGTTGGTTGCGTTGGAAACTAGACTCCACGAACTACGGACTAGGCCTTTGAAACACCTAGGAACTCTCAAAGTAACGGGACATAAACCGTCTCAAAGTTGACCAACAACCCGTCCGAAACATTCCGTCGAACCATCATCCTAAAATTTTAAAACTTAATTCCTTTCGTACGTCCCCCTAAGCATGACCCGAACTACGGGGTGTAACATTATCCCCCCCTTAGAAACATTCGTCCCGAATGTTCCTTCTACGTCTCCCAAAACGCATGCGCCGGTGCAGCCTTCACTACTACACCTCTAAAATCTATTATGCCACATATGGCCATAATATACTAACCACGCAAAAGCTTACCTCCCCGCCAACGAGGATTTACCTCTAAAACGTATAACAACTTATTAGTTCTCATCCATGGTCTAAGGGTATTCTCCTCACAAAAATGATCACTCCCATCCTCTTAACACATGTTCGCCTCTTCTTCCACTTGTCGTATCCTCCTTGCACACTCGACTCTTTCTAGTATACGTACCACACTCTTGTTCCCGATCCGAGACAATCTTACTATTCAAGTCACGAAAACCTTGTGGTTTCCTTAGCTTAGCTACCCACTATCATTTCACACCACTCATGGACTTATTACCCACGTATACCCCACGTATACTATGTTCCTCGACAAAGATCACCCGTAAAATCTTCCACTCAAGATGGCCCTGTAGCTAAGGTTCCCACGGTTATCAAAATCCTAAGGCTCACAACTTCCATGTCCCCAAACTTACCCCTTCTACAAGCCAGGCTTTCTAAGTCACAATTTACATAAAATTACCCGCACATAACACTTAACATGTAACCATCTTATCACACCTACTAATCTTTAGAGGGTTAAGGATATACCTGTAACTATTGGTTCACTTTCCCCTTGTCGTTCTAATCATGATCCTGCCCTGCACGGCGCATAGCAAAACAAGGCGATGAACCAGCCACTGATCCCGAAGGCTGAATCTCTACATCCGTGCTATCTCTGGTCGGACAATTTCTCGCAAAATGGCCCAGCTGGCCGCATGTAAAACAAACTCCCTTACTAGCACGACACTCCCCATCATGGAGCCTACCACAACGGCCACAACGAGGCACGGGTGGCCCCATCTGACTAACATCCTCGCTCTCCAAAACTCGCCACGGAGCCCCGACTGCCATCAAGATCGTGGTGAGTACTGCACTGCCGAGGCGCATAACTAGCTGGCCGAGCGGTCCGCCTCAAAAGTTTCCAAAGGACCCTGTTGTCTCGCCCTTCTCGCGATCTTGGTTATTCCGCCGACCTCACGCTCTCACACCTGGTGCATAAGCCTGCATGCGGGCAATGTCCATACCCGGCTGAAGAGCTACTCATGTGAAACTCTCTGCTAAGTAATCATCGAGCCCAGTGACATAGCGGTGTATTCTGTCCTCCATGTCTGCCACTAAAGCGGGTACATACCGAGCCAACAAATCAAACTCTACATTGTATTCCCGAACCGTCCGCCCGTTCTGCCTCAACATCAAAAATCTATCCGCATGCGCTCTCCTCATCTGCGAAGGCAAGAAGTGTGTAAGAAATGCCGCTGAGAACTCGTCCCAACTAGCTGGAAGTGCATGCTCCCGACGGTTCCTATGAATCAAACTGGCCAATCAGCAAGATCCGCGGCCGATGTGAACTCAAAACCACCGACTGCTCTCCGAGGCCTTGATCACTCACGATCCGTCAGAATCGCTTGATAAACTCCCGAGATCATCCTCGCCTCGACCCATAGAACTCGTGGGTCGCAACTCAAAAGTCCCTAAGTCTCACGCTTATCTCGATCTATGGTGAACTACGGTACAACGAACCTCTGTCTCGCTTATCCTCATTTTCGCCACGATCACCGACAATAATCGGGCCATCTCCTCAGTAACCCATCTCTCCGCCTGGGATGTAATCGAGGCTCGTGTACCGTGGTCTCGATGGCCGCCGCTGCCCCAAACTCACTGGGCCTGGCGACGTCGTGGAACTTCGCCTGCAAACATCACCTTAGGTAAAGATCGAGCGTGCCTCGTAAATCTCTGATCCCTAACAGCCTCCTCACCGCTTTGCCTTCTCGGGCCGCGGTTGCCATGCGAGGCATAAGCGATACATAGAAATATGTCAGAGGGAGTTCAACCTATAACACAGCTCTATTACACGATCTTAGAGTGAAAGAATGGAAACCAATCCTAAATATCATGTAGCCTCCTGATTATAGATGTGGTGCACAACACACCGATAATCAAGACTCTACTAGATACTACTGTAGACCGCTCGAGGATTAATCGCTCGATACCACTTTTGTCACGACGACCGGACCGTGGATCGTGTCTTACCCCGGGCACCCTTGTGATACAACATCAGAGAAAACCAGCGGAAAATAAACTCACAACAAGAATCCATATAGAATATAAAGCAGGCTAACCCAAAATGGCTACCTTTAAATATAACCAAAAACTGAACAGTTACATCCTTAACAACCCAATTTATAACAGGACTACAGACCTCTAAGAATGTGTAACCACTATGACGGGACATGACCCCGTCATACCCCTGAATGTACAAAACATCTACGACACCAGGGAGAATCGTACCAAAAGTCAAGCCTCCGGAGGAATGGAGCTTCTGACACCTGAGCAAAGATCCTAAGAATGAGGATCCACCACCTGCTTACCCCTACCTGCGACATGAACGCAGCCCGGCGAAGCGGGTCGACACATATGTACCAAGTATGTAAAACTGGAAAATACTGTAATAATATCATAAGTCTAAAATAAGCTGGAGTCATGGATAAAAATCAAATTACATTGCACTGTGCCTTACTAACAATGGTAGTAACAAGTATAAACTTACTGCATAAAAATAGGAGGCTCATGATCAAAACAGGGTCTCTCGCCCGTAGTATCATTAAGCAATCCTACTCCTGGGACTATTTCACTCGCATAGGTCCGGTGGACCCGCATGAGGTCATCCGCCTCGCATGAGACTATTTCACCCGCATGGATCCTGTGGACCCGCATGAGTACAAGCGCCGCACTCGCATGAGACTATTTCACCCGCATGAGGTCATTCGCCTCGCATGAGACTATTTCACCCGCATGGGACTATTTCACCCGCATGGACCCGGTGGGCCCGCATGAGTAAAAACGCCGCACTCGCATCATGGGTTGCAAATTCATGGAATAAGTAGTAAACCATCCTAATGGACGCATACCCGTGGACCATCCATCATGTAAGTATGTCCAAAGGAAATAACAAGAATAAGTAATAAACCATCCTAATGGACGCATACCCGTGGACCATCCATCGTGTCAGTATGTCCAAAGGAAATAACAAGAATAAGTAATAAACCATCCTAATGGACGCATACCCGTGGACCATCCATCGTGTCAGTATGTCCAAAGGAAATAACAAGAATAAGTAATAAACCATCCTAATGGACGCATACCCGTGGACCATCCATCGTGTCAGTATGTCCAAAAGAAATACCAAGAATCACCCGGGGTCTACCCCGTAAGAACACGTAACCTAGAACAACCGGCTATCATACATAACATAAGCGCTACCGGCTTATCATAACATAAGCAAGTTAAGAAATCCCCTAACTTCTTATTAACATTATTAATATATCCTCTCATTTTAGTTTACTTAAGGCACTAACATATCATTTAAGAGAAAATCCGGGAATTCAACCCAAGTACCACGTGTTTCTAACCATTTAAGAAATGACTCATTTTTATATAAAACTTCCAAGATACTAATAACCGTAGTATCACGTCACGACTACATTCAAGACAAGTCACCTTTCCTTTTAGAAATATAATAGGCTTCTAAATCATGTGACTTCTTTTCTTTTAAAACCTTAGGCACTTAATGCCTTAAAACCAATTTGCCTTTCATAAATTCAAATCATTTATCCGTACTTATTTTGCTTAGAGTAAATCTTTCTTTTGTTAACCTTCCATAAAGCCAATACAACCAACTTCCCATAAAAGTCGTTATATTAACGTTATACATTAGTCAAATACATTTCTCTATATCCAAGGGACTTATACTTTTAAAACGAAACAAGTATCATATACTTAAAACACCTCAAGTCCCTTAACTTTGAAAACTTAAGACATCATTAATACTTTTTTAAAGAAGTGAGTTAATCCCCTTACTTACCAAACTTGGCCATTCTTAAAACAAGTAAGGGTCATCAAAGTCTTGTACGTCTACCGTACTATATCAGTACAACTACTCATGCTCAAGAGATAGGAAAGTTCAACATACCTCTTCGGTTAATCCACTTGCAAAGTCCAATATACCGCACGTAGTACGTCAACCTATAATGACCATAATATGTTTATTAACCTCTAGCTTTAACGTAGAATATTCCAAGTGCAAAGTCACTAAATTCTACGGAAAATCGGACAGCATTTCCTTTGTTTCTACATACTTTGCCACCTTTTCAAGGTCCGAATTCAACGTCCAAACGCCACTTTTAAGGCCCAACAATCCAAACAATTCAAAGGGGATTACACACCTAATCTTGGATGTGTAAAATTCTGCCCCACAATGCATATTAACTAAATCAATAAGTTAAAGGTAGTATTTTGGCTACAACATGTTCACATCCCAACCTTATTAAATCCCTTCAAATCCAAATCATATTTCTTACATGCAATTTATCTAAGAGCAATATTTACCACTACAAGTTCTTTCTTCTTCACATGCAACACCATAAACTAGCAAAAAGAGAAAGAATTGTTACCTTAGAGCTTACCCCAAATTAGTCCAACAAAATCCACTTGTCTTCTTTCCACAATCACCTCCACAAACCTCCTACAAGCTTGTCAACATGTTTCCTTCTTGCCACCTTTTCAGAATTTCTCCAGGCTTAGGTTCTTCTAGAATTTCTAGAGAGAAGGGAGAGGATTTTTAGAGAGAAGGAGGAACCTTTTTAGAGAGAAGATGGAGCTTTGAAGAATGACCAAGTCTTCAAGACTTGGTCAATAAATAGGACATGCAAAAATCAGGGGGGGGGGGGACACTTGTCACCCTCCCATGGCCTTTTTAAAAGAAAAAAATCTGATTTCCTCAGTTTTTCCGCCAAAAACCCTGCCTCGGCCCTGCAGCCGGCGCCGCGGCGCTGAAACCTCCTCAACCTTACAGAACTTCCGGCGCCGCGGCCCTGCTTTCCGGCGCCGCGGCGCTGCAACTTCAGCGATGCTCCAGATTATCCGACGCCGCGGCCCTGCATCCGGCGCCGCGACGCTGTGGCCCCTGACCGATGTTGCTTTTCTGCTCGAATGCGCACTGAACTTGTAACCTCCATAACTTTCTACTCCGATGTCCTATCTACGAACGGTTGGTTGCGTTGGAAACTAGACTCCACGAACTACGGACTAGGCCTTTGAAACACCTAGGAAGTCTCAAAGTAACGGGACATAAACCGCCTCAAAGTTGACCAACAACCCGTCCGAAACATTCCGTCAACCCATCATCCTAAAATTTTAAAACTTAATTCCTTTCGTACGTCCCCCTAAGCATGACCCGAACTACGGGGTGTAACAATAACCATGTTGTCTCGATCACAACAACCATTACTCACTCCATACGGATCTCATCCGTACAATTCTCTTAAGCCTACCACGCAACTTAATCTATTAACATGGCATTCCGTTAGGTTCCTTAACATGACTTCTTAAGGGTTCACTACCCTATCAGACAACTCATCATTTCCCAATTATCTCAAAATAAAACATAAGACCTTGGCGAGAATTCATTAACTGTTTCATACCTTCCCGGTATCTATTTAGTCCTTACCAATTCCTGTTAATCTAAAAGTATTCTAGGCAACACGTGTCTGACCCTCATACATAACTCCGTATAGATGTATGTCATAATACCAACTGTACAACAATTATTACCAACCTGGATACGCAATCTACATAATCCTTCCTGGGTCACTGCAGCCTTTCTCATAGCTGCAATCAACATAACTCGTTAGGGAGAGACGACCCTAACAACACAGCTCTATCGCACGATCTCAGAGTGAGAAGAATGGAAACCAATCCTAAATGTCCTGCAGCCTCCTGAATATAGATGTGGTGCAAAACACATCGATAATCAAGACTCTACTAGACACGGTCTGTAGACACTTTCCGAGGACTAACTGCTCTGATACCACTTTTGTCACGACCACCCTGTGCTCGCAATCGTGCCCTACCTGGGCACCCTTTACAGGTATACATCAGAGAATAGTAGCGTAACATACATACATCTCAAAAGAAATAAATAACAGGATAGCCGATAAGACCACCTTCCAAAAATATACACGTAATCCAAAAAGAGTTACCTCATTTTTTTTTCTTTACACAACCCAATCCACAAGATATGACTACAGACCTCTAAGAATTTCTGACATAACAACTGTGACGGGACAGGGCCCCGCCATACCCCTGAATGTACATAACTTTACAACCTCAGGGAACTGAACCAGAATACAAAGCCTCCGAAATAATGGAGTTTTCCAACCAGTTGAACAGTGATCCTAAGAATCAGGATCAGCAAGCTATGTACCTCAACATGCGGCATGAACGCAGCCCCCCGAAGGAGGTCAGTACGAAATATGTACCAAGTATGTAAAACTGAAAGTAATGTAATGAAATTATAATAGTCTAAAATAAAGCTGGAGACATGTATGATAACCAAAATAACAGTACATTGTGCTTTGCCGAAGGGAAAGTAATGAAAGTCAGTTTTACCTTGTACAGACTATTTCAACACATGAACAATAGTCACACCATGGCTATGGACACAAGCCCTCAAATATCATCACACAGTCCAGTAAGGGTCTCAAGCCCACAAATATCAAAGCGTGCCCCTGGAATCCCCCATCACTGCCGACAGCCGTAGGTGTAAAATATAACCATGTGACGCGCCCGTGGCATCCTACCTCACTGTCAACGTACACACATACAACACATATATATATATATATATATATATATCTCCTGCCCGTGGAATCCCATCATCGCGCCGATACCATGTTGTAAAATATAACCACGTGACGCGCGTGGCATCCTACCTCATCGTTTGCATACACATATGCAATATATATATATATTTCATTCCCGTGGAATCCTCATCTCGGTACATGACTTCATGGAGAGCTAATCCATGGTAATAATCGATATAACATGCCCGTGGAATCCTCATCTCGTACATGTCTTCACGGGAGCTAATCCACGAGTAATAATCGATATAATACGCGTGGAATCCCTCATCTCGGGTACATATCTTCATGGGGAGCTAATCCATGGAGTAATAATCGTATATAACATGGTCGCATGCTCCGGAATACCTTATCGTATAAGCATGACCATGGGGTAATAAAAACAAATCCTGGAATCTAACCCGCCTCCTGGTTGCATGCCCCGAAATCCCACATCGTATAAGCATGTCCAAGGAGTAATAAACAATCCGGGAATCTAACCCGCATCCTGGTTGCATGCCCCGGAATCCCACATCGTATAAGCATGTCCAAGGATCAATCACAATGGAAGCATACCCGTGGAAGCCTCCGTCACTGTCGGTACGTCCAAGTAAATTCACAACAAGACATCCGGCCCTCCAACTGAGAGTCACGGCAGTATAAACATATACTACTTGCACTCAAGGCTATCACAATCAAGCATAGGCAAGTTCATAAAATCTTTAGACTTTCATTTTATATACTCAAGACACTTTTCGTTTCACATAAAAATCCGGGAATTTAACCCAAAGTACTACGTACTTTCATTCTTTTCAAAAGACCCCTTTTCATATAAAATCTCAAGATACTAACTCCCGTAGTATCAAGGCGTGTCTACATTTCAAACAAGTCACTACATTTTTAGAAATACATTTCTAGGCTTCTAAATCAAGTGACCCTTTCTTTAGAACTTTAAGCAATTGATACCGTTAAATCAAATTGCCCTTCTTTATTTCAAGTCATTTCTTTGTTTACATTACTAGAGAGAGACATTCCTTTAACCTTCCATAAAGTTGTTATAACCAACTTCCCATAAAGCCGTTATACTAACTTTATGCCTTAGACTAATTCATTTTTTTTATAACCAAGAGACTTATACTTTCAAATCAAGTTACATAACTTTCAAAATACTTTAAGTCTCTTAACTTTAGAAATCTAGTTTCTTAACTTAGAATATCAAGTCTCTTTAACTTAGGATATAAAGTCTCTTAACTTAGAATAATAAAGTCTCTTAACTTAGAATATCAAATCTCTTAACTTAGAATAATAAAGTCTCTTAACCTTTTAAGAATTCAAGGTTCATAGTCTTAAAACTTCATAACGTAAACTCTTTAAATTAAGTAACATATACTTTTATGTGTTGTGAATAGGTTATACTCGTTTATAACGATCTTATTAAAGCAGCCATGATCTAGAAAATGTAATACAATTTTGTCTTATCTTAGTTTCTATGCAGATGGAGAATTCTACTCATTTTAATATAATTGATTGTCGATACATTTACTTTTATTAACGCTGCAATGGCTTGTTCGATACTTATTCTCATTCGTGCAGTAAATTAACAAAGTCAACTCGACTCCAAAAACTCCCTAACGACCCTTACCAACATCCCCCATAAGACTTGGTAAGAACTTAGGATAACTTAGACATAACTTTTTCATAGAGTAAATCAACATACATACCTCTTAACTACTAAGAGTAGAAGGAATCATGAAATAACACCACATGTATATTTCATACATAGAATCATGCCCAAAAGGAGGAAGAGGTTCACATATCTCGCGACGATTATCGACAAGTAGCAAAATGCTCCAAAGTACTTCAACCTTGATAGTTATTCCATCCTTCAAGTAGAATACGCTATACGTAGTACTTCAACATATATTAATCATAACATGTCTATCAACTCCTAAATTTTTAACGTAGAATCATACTAAGTGTAAGGTCTCTTATTCTACGAAAAATCGGGCAGCACTTCTTTTGTTTCTACGTACTTTTTCACCTTTTTCAAGGCCCGAAAATCAATAACCAAACGCCACATGTAAGGCCCAACAATTCAGCAAATACAAAGGGGATTACACGCCTAATAGGACGTGTAAAATTCTGCCCACAATCAATATAAAACTGTCCAATAATTCCATGTCATTCTCGGCTATAACACTATCCATAACAATATCAATTCTCTTTCAATTTCCTTTTTCAATCCAAATTGTTATTCCAACGTGTTATATACATAATAACAATTACAACAACTATAATTCCTTTCTTCCTTAATATGCGACGATTGTAACTATCGACCAAATTTGATTACAACATTAATGGCTAACTTGTCCATTTTCGGTTTTAACATGTCGACATGATCCAAATCTTTTCAAACTTCATTCTATATACCACATGCTCATTTCTTAACTACTATAACATGTAATCTTCAATTACATTAAGAAGATGAAGATTTTACCTCAATAAGCCTTAATAATGTCCAAGCGTAAAAGTCGATCCTTAGCAACTTTTAGCTCCTCTTCTTATGTTCCAATCCGCTCCAAGCACTCCTTAGAAGCTCATGAAGAACTCTTCTTCAAGTTCCAACTTCAAAGTTGAAGAACACCTTCGGTTTTCGCCTTGCGACTAACGTGAAAACGTCGTTTTTCCGGGATCTTTCTATTGAGATATCCTTACAATACCCTTACGAACCTTGGTTTAAAGTATTGGGATTATTGAACGACAAACAGAAAATTTTCTTGTTCATCTTTGCACAAAGCCGAGAGCCTCACTATGAGTCTTCAAAGTTTCAATTTTTCTCTAAGTGTAAAATGCCTTGTCTTGCTACTTAGGATGACTATATAACAACATGGAAGGTCTAGATTAGAACAAATGGGTGGCTTGGATGCATTTCACTAAAAGATCAAGCCAAGTGCGCTCTTTGACTTAGTCAATAAACTCAAACTCTTAGCTTGCAAGACTTGGTCATCTTTACTTTGGTCAAATGACCTTTCTATCCATTGTCAATTTCGACCAAGACCAACCAAGGGGGGTGACACGTGTCACCCTCCCATTCGTCCATAAAATTTCGTAACCCTCGTGGGCCCCACAAAACATAAAATTTCTCGAGTGGGCCCCACGTGACCAAATCCGTAAAATACATTTCCACAATGATAATAAATTCCATACTCCTCAAATAATGTATTTTGAGAATCTAATTCTCATCAATGAACATTTTTCCTTTCCGAAGTGCGGAAGATTATCCTTCGGAAAAACAATTCTTTCGTACCAATTTTCAAATCTTGTGTTCTCGCGTCTATTCTCTTATTCATGTCCTGGAATTACGGGGTGTAACATAAATCCTGTAAGACCGAGTTATCATCCACAGAGACTGGTTTGTCAAATACCAAATACATAATATATGATATCTATTTGGTTAACGTTCTTTTGTTTGGTTTTTAAACTAAGAATAAAAACTAAGTTTATTGCAGAAAATAACTAAAAATGATGATACTTAGGGTTTAAGACAGTTATGATGGGAATTAGGATTTCCAATCTCCTCAACTATCCGTTCTTTCACTTGTTAATGCAAGTCTAATGATTCTTCTTCTTATTAAGATAACAGGTTAACTAAGATGTTCTATATTCCAGTTAGGATATATAGAAACAAGACCTTATGCAGAAACCTTCTATATTTCTATAATAGGTTTTACCACACAGGAGGATTAAGAACAATAACCTTAAACACTACACAAGTATCGAGGTACTTTCATTCACGATTTTAACCTATGTCTAAACAACTATAGCATATTCAAATCTTCCTTTTCAGATCTCGATTCGAAATCATATAAGTTATGACAATTAATGGCCAGTTAATTATCAAACAATCAATACAAATTAAATAGATCTTAACAATTGAAGAAGAAATCACTAATACACATTAATTCATGAAAGAGTTTCAAGCGATTCAATGGAAAAACCAAATAAAGAAATTACCTCCTAGACATTGTCATGCTAAAAACTAATTTATAAATATCCAACATAAACTGCAATAAAATAAAGGAAAGAAAAAGAACTTGAACAAAAGTCTCCAATTGTGTCTACCTCCAATTCTTGCCTCTCAAAAGTCTCTTCTAAAATATGAGAGGGTTCCAGGGTTTTATATCTGAGCAAAACCTCGTTTCAGACCACTTTGCCCTCACTAAAATTCAGCTTTTTCAGCCCAAAACACGCGTCGGCGCCACGACCCTTCAAACAGGCGCCGCGGCGCTAATCAATCATAAACTCGCTGGGCTCTCTGGAATTTCTGTGCCGCGGTACTGCTGCCAAGCGCCGCGGCGCCTTCGACGTATTATTTCCGACTCTATGGAAATTTCGTGCCTCGGCCCTAATTCCTTCAGTCGCGGCTCAACAAGCGTCGGGACTCTTCTTGCCTTGCGCCGCGGCCCTTGACACTGTTTCTTCCAGATTTCGCCAGATTTCTTTCATTCTTCCCGACTCCTTTGATTTGATTTCTTGGGCTTTGCTTGTGCAATTTCATTCTCATTCCATTTCATTTCATCCTCAATTCGGTATTTTCTCCTTTAGGACCGCTGTGACTCAAAAAAAAGAAAAACAATCCTAACACTATACTAAACGCAAAAGAAAAGAGGAAAATACTAACTAAAAAGGACTCAAAAATGAATGTAAAATAGACTCAACAAACATTCCCAAAATTAAACTTTACTCGCCCTCGAGTAAAGCACTAAACAAAAACAAAAACAAAACCAAATATAAGACTCTATGAAATGGGTCAAGTAGCTATATCAATGTTGCCTCAAAAATCAAGGATGAAAACTGAGATAATATGTTAGAACATAACATGAATTTTTAGCAATCTAGAATTTTAAATTAGATATTTCGCAAATTCAATGATGAACATGAGTAAAACATGTAGATTATAACCACTGGAAATACAAGCACCTAACATATGCATGTCAATTTCATTCCATCTTTCCCAAAATTCTATGGACATGTCTACTTGCTATTCTCCACTAATCATAGACGTACACATTAGAGATCTTTAGTACTTTAAAGCATTGTAATGTAGGCTTAGGCAGTGGTAGATAAAAGTTGACATTTAGGCTCAATTTCGTACCATAAGCATTTTTCATTTAACTCATTTTTCCTTTTTTTAGTCTCATACCTATTTTCTCCCCTCTTTTCTTTTGAGAGAATGAGACACATTATCAATAACAAGCACCCCCAAACTTAGGCTTTTGCATATTTTTCATTGGGGTGCATCAAATTTTCACTCTCTTTTTATTGTTTTTCAACACTTTTCATCCCAATAATTTTCAATTATCACTTATGACACAACCAGGGAATCATAGGGTGTCAAACAAAGATATTATTTAGGCTCAAAGGGGCTGACTAATGATACAATTTATTTCAGGGTAGGTAATGAACGGTCAGAAGGGCTATAAAAGAATGCCTGAATCCTTTCCCTAAACATGTATATCTTAACTATTTCGCCTCAAATAATAAGCAGCACAAATATCCAAATAATTAGATGTCATGAATTTTTGACATATCTAACTTAAGCACATATATTTTTGCTTTTAATTCCATTATATTATCTCACTTAATCCACTCAATATCTTTAGCAACTACAACATACATGATCCATAAAAAAAATCTGACTAACAAAACACATAAAACAAACAAAACACAACAAAAAGACTCAAAACAAAACACAAGACAAAGTAAGACCCCCCCCCCCCAAACTTGATCGACACATTGTCCCCAATGTGTAAAAAATAAAAATAAAGGGACGACTTACAGACACAAAACAACGGTCACAACGGAGGTATGGGAGAAAATTCTTGAAATCGCATAGGTGGCGCAGTTCTGAACTTTCAAAAATCACTGTGCACCCATCCCTTGAGGAGCTGCGGCTCTTCGACCATGCGCTGCGGCCCTAATTGCTTTTGGAAAATCACTGGAGCTACTGCGAAAGAGGTGTCGCGGCTCTTCGAACCTGCGCCGCGACGCTTAACCTTAAAATTTCTGTGTCCTCCAGTTTTCAGCATTGTTAACCTTTTGCCCTATGGAGTTAGTCCCTGCCTTTCATCTGTCATCAGAACATACACCAAACATACAAGACTGTGAGACTATTCAAGACAAAATAAAACAACTAAAACAAAAATTGAAATAACATAATTAAAAACATTGGGTTGCCTCCCAAATAGCGTTGTCTTTAACGTCTTTTAGCCAGACGCAATTCTCTTATTCAATTAAGGGGGTAGACACCCCCACATCAAATCTACTTCAGGATTGTCCTCTTTCTATTTTTCTTTTTCTTCTTCACAGGGCTATGTTCAGAGGAGTTCACCCCTTGGACATCATTCACAGTTTCATTCACCTTACTCTCAGGTTCCTCACACTGCTTTAATGTTACCCCAAGGGCATCAGTACCCTTGGAGCTTTCATGAGGAGCAACTTTATCAATTATACCAACATCAAAGCATTTGTCACTTGCTTGTGACTTGGTTGGTGGCCTAAAAACAGTGAAGATCATTTCCTCGTCCTGGACTCGGAGCTTTAGCTCTTCTTTTTCAACATACAATGAGGGCTCTCCCTGTGGCTAGGATTGGTCTCCCAAGGATAATGGACATATTCTCATCTTCCTCCATATCAAGAATGAGGAAGTCAGCAGGAAAGATGAATTTGCCCACTTTCACCAATACATCTTCAATTATGCCTTGGGGATGTACGATCTGCTAGCTGCAAGTTGACTGTTGTTGGCTTTGCTTCCCCCAACCCAAGTCTGCGAAACACCGATAAGGGCATCAAGATACTTGACCCCAAATCACACAAAGCTCGGTTGCACTTAACATTCCCTATAGTGCAGGGTATAGTGAAACTCCCTGGATCTCTCAACTTCTGGGCAAGTTTCTTCTGCAAGATTGCACTGCACTCCTCTGTCAATGTCACTGTCTCGTACTCTGCTAGTTTCCTCTTTTTATAGAGGATATCCTTCATGAACTTGACTTATGTCGGCATATGCTCCAAAGCTTCAATGAAAGGGAGATTGATGTGCAAATTTTTGAATACCTCTAAGAATTTAGAAAACTGCTTATCCAGAGACTTCTTCTGAAGTCTTTGAGATTAGGTAATTCTGTCTGTATATTCCCTCTTGACTGCTGGTGGAGCCTTCTCTAAAATAGGGCGGTCATCAGTAACCTCCTTTTTCTCTGCATCAACTGTCTTCTCCAACTCATTCTCCTTTTCAACTAGTGGTTGGTGTGCAACCTGCTCTAACTATTTACCATTCCTCAAGCTGATTGCCTGATACTGCTCCCTCGGGTTCATCACTGTGTTGCTAGGGAGATTCCCCTGCGGTCTGTCATTCAATCTCTCTGTTAACTGTCTCATTTGAGTCTCCAAGTTCCTAAGAGAGGATCTTGTTTCCGCAATGAATTGAGTTTGAGAATTTGTGAGTGTTAACAATGCTGCTCTCAATTCATTAGGCTTCTCTTATAAGATTTGTGGCCTGGGCTACTGTTGCTGGTCTGTCCCTGAGGAGGTGGATTGGTCTGTTGATATTGCTCTTGAAACTGAGGCTGCTGATCTTGATTGTTTATCCAAGAAAATTTGGGGTGATTTCTCCACCCCTGATATAGGTGTTGGAGTAAGGATTGTTGTGGGGCCTTTGAAAGTTTCCAACTGTCTGAACCTACTCCATGGGTACATTGTTTGGATCCACTGCTGTGCACCTATCAAAAGTATGGGGACCCCCACAAATCTCATAACCCGCTGGTGTATGAACATCATTCGCGGACATAGTACTCTGTTGCAACTGCTTTGTCAAAGTGGCAACCTGAGCAGTCAACGCAGTGATAACATCCAACTCATGAACCCCAACCACTTTCATGTTGTTTGTTGCTCTCTCATCTGACCACTGATGGTTGTTGGTGGTCATGTCTTCTAATAAATCATGTGCCTCATTGACACTTTTGCTCATGAACGTTCCTCCTGCAACAACATCAATAATGGTATGAGTAGTACCACACAACCCATTGTAGAAGATGTGGATCAACATCCACCTTTCAATCCCATAATGCGGGCACTTCCTCTGCAAGTCTTTGAATCGCTCTCATGCATCATACAATGATTATCCCTCCAGCTGATAGAAATTATTGAGCTCTCCTCTGAGCTTTGCCTTCGATGGAGGAAAGAATTTGGCAAGAAACTTCTGAGCCAAGTCTTGCCATGTGGTAATGGAGTTCGCCTGCAAGGAGTTCAACCAGCTCCTGGCTCAATCCCTGAGTGAGAAGGGAAAAAGCCTAAATCGAATGGCATCATCAGTAACGCTATTGTATTTAAATTTTGCACACAGTTCTAGGAAATTAGCCAAATGCATATGGGGATCTTTAGACAGTAACCCCCCCAAACTGACTGAACCTTGAACCATGTACAAGAATGCTGGTTTGATTTCAAAATTATTGGCTTCCACAACGGGTAGCCTGATGCATGTTTGCACCCCTGTAATTGTCGGCAATACATAGTCCCTTAAGCTCTTCTCTGCAGGATGCGGGACTTGTTCCATGACAGTCGGTACCTCATCATTCACCTCATTGTTGTTTTGCTAATTTTTCATTGCTAAAGAATCAATAATTATTTTGTTCTTTCTGTTATGCTTGCAAGTATTTTCAATCTCCGGATTTAGAGGAACAAGTGTGTCTGCTCCTCTTTTACTTCGCATATACAAAGCTTCCTGAACTTGATAAAAAACAAGACAAACAGATCAAGGCAAAAGTGTGTCTAAAAATAAAAAAAATAAAAACCAAATTAGAAAAACACTAGATAATTCGATATTGATAGTACGTCAGTCCCCGGCAACGGCGCCAAAAACTTGTTGCGATATTTTTGTGCGCTAACGCAAGTGTACATATCGCTTAAGTAATAAAGTCTGTAAGACCGAGTTATCGTCCACAGAGACTGGTTTGTCAAGTATCGAATACCTAATCTATGATATCTATTTGGTTAACGTTCTTTTGTTTGGTTTTTAAACTAAGAATAAAAACTAAGTAAATTGCAGAAAATAACTAAAGATGATGATACTTAGGGTTTAAGACAGTTATGATGGGAATTAGGGTTTCCAATCTCCTCAACTATCCACTCTTTCACTTGTTAATGCAAGACTAATGATTCTTCTTCTTATTAAGATAGCAGGTTAACTAAGATGTTTTATATTTCGGTTAGGATATATAGAAACTCAACCTTATGCAGAAACCTTCTATATTTCTATGATAGATTTTACCACACATGAGGATTAAGAGCAATAACTTTAAACACTACACAAGTATCGAGGTACTTTCGTCCATGATTTTAACCTATGTCTAAACAACTATAGCATATTCAAATCTCCCTTTTCAGATCTCGATTCGAAATCATATAAGTTATGACAATTAATGGTCAGTTAATTATCAAACAGTCAATACAAATTGAATAGACCTTAACAATTGAAGAAGAAATCACTAATACGCATTAATTCATGAAATACTTTCAAGTTATTCAATGAAAAACCCTAATAAAGAAATTATCTCCTAGACATTGTCATGCTAAAAACTAATTTACAAATATCCAACATAAATTGAAATAAAATAAAAGGAAGAAAAAGAACTTGAACAAAAGTCTCCAATTGTGTCTGCCTCCAATTCTTGCCTCCTAAAAGTCTCTTCTAAAATATGAGAGGGTTCCAGGATTTTATATCTGAGCAAAACCTCATTTCAGACCACTTTGTCCTCAATGAAATTCGACTTTTTCAGCCCAAAACACGCGTCGGCGCCGCGGCACTAAATCAATCATAAACTCGTTGGGCTCTCTGGAATTCCTGCGCCGCGGCGCCTTCAACGGTGACATTATTTCCGACTCTCTGGAAATTTCACGCCTCTGACCTAATTTCTTCAGTCGCGGCTCAACAAGCGGTCTGGCTCTTCTTTCCTTACGTCGCGACCCTTGACACTGTTTCATCCAGATTTCGCCAGATTTCTTCCATTCTTCCCGGGACTCCTTTGGTTTGATTTCTTGGGCCTTGCTTGTGCAATTTCATCGTCAATTCAGCTCATTTCATCCTCAATTCGTTATTTTCTCCTTTAGGACCGATGTGACTCAAAAGAAAGAAAAATAACCCTAACACTATACTAAACGCAAAAGAAAAGAGGAAAATACTAACTAAAAAGGACTCAAAAGTGTATGTAAAATAGACTCAGCAGCTACTTGGACATGTGCTCCCCTGGAATAACTTAACATCCAGGGTCTTGCAGTCTTGCGTGACGTGGATGTTGAGACATCTTTCCTAACTGGAGAGTTAGAAGGTGATGCGCGTAATATGCACACATTTTTAAACGCAAGTGCACGTTATCGTATCAAGTAGTATAGTCTTAGATAAGACCGAATATCGTCCTCTAGGATTAGGGTCCAAGTATCAGTTATCTATTTTCTAGTATCTATTTGGTGAATTAATGATTGATTGTTTGGTTTGTAACTAAGAGTTATGAAAGCTAATTAAATATAAAGATTTAATTCAGATGTGATGAGAATAGGGCTTCTATGTATCCTCACTATCCGCTTATGCTACTTACTAATGCATTACTTATGGTGTTCTTCTTTTGGAGAAAGCAGTTTATTTAAATCGCTTTATACTCCCGTTAGGTTATATAAACACTCAACCCAAGTATTGTTCCTTACCTAACTTTCACGATAAGTGGTAACTCTATAGGAGGATTAAGCACAAAAACCTAGTTGACCGTCACACACAATGCGCAAAATTAGGGTTGTTAAGCCTCTCATCAACGCTACAAATCTAATTGAGGTATTTTCATCCCCAATTCAAGACCGTCTACCCAACTTACAAAGATATTCACAATCCCCCCTTTTCAGAATCTGATTAGAAATCATATAGTGATAACTAGTTGTCAATTAGCTACCAAGAATTCAACTCAATTATTGGATAGATCTCTCAATAAGAATAATCACCACAAGCATGCATTAATTTATAACATAAGGTTCAAGAAATTCAACATAGAAAGCCCTATAAGAGAATTAGTTCCTAGCCATGAATATGACAAGAACTAATTCAAAGTTCATCATGCAAAAACTGAATTAAAGAAAAGAAAAAGGAAAGAAATTACTAATGTTTAGGTCTCCAATCTCCTAGCAAGAAAATCTTGAGTTGTGCAAGAAAGGGAACCCTTGAAAACTGCCTAGGGTTCTCCTTGTATAGGTTTAAACGTCTCCTTCTTTTCCTCGCAGTTCTGGCCCAAAAATCCGCCAAAAGACCTAATTTTTTCCGCGCCGCGCCCTGCGAGATGGCGCCGCGGTTCTGCAATCCTTCGAGTGTTTTGGCGCCGCGCCCCGATATCTGGCATGCGAGCCGCGACGCCAGAATCTCGTAGCTCTGATGTTTAGCGCCGCGACCATTCGCTGCTCGGCGAGCCGCGCTGAAGTCTTCGCCTCGGAATAGTGGGCGCCGCGGCTCGATCTTCGCACCTTCTTCAATGATAGCGCGCGGCCAGCTTCGATCAGAGAGGCGCATGGCTGGTCAATGTTTTAGCCTTGTTCGCCACTTTCTCTGTTTTCAGCTCTGGCATCTCCTCTTTCGCCCTCTTTTTGCTCCTTTTCCGCCATTTGGCCACTTTAACCACTTTGACTCAAAAGAAAGAAAAACTATCCTAATACGACATTTATATGTGCAAAATGGGACAAAAGACTAACTAAAACAGACTCAAAAGGTGTATATAAAATACACCGATCAAATACCCCCAAACTTAACCTTTGCTCGCCCTCGAGCAAAGATAAAAAGAAAGAAATAAAATGAAAGACTCAATAAATAAGAAAATAAACAGACTCCCTGCCATTGATCACTTTTGCTGCATGAATGTTAACTAGAAAAACATGAAGGTTAGCAGAATAATATGCAGGAACATATAGCATGGAATTTCAACACATTGAGCTAGATATTTCGCAAACTCATACTTATCATGCTTTAAATGGAAGTCAGTGTACTCAAGTATGCATATAAATTCAAAAATTCCTATGGCCTGCTTACTTGCTATTCTCCACTAATTCTGGATATACATAAAAGAGATCTTCAGGACTTTAAGGGTTGTAATGTATGCTTAGGTAGGGGTTGGTAAAAAAATAGGCATTTAGGCTCATTTTTGTGTACCATAAGCTCTTTAGCTTTTCAATTTTTCCCTTTTTCTTTTGATTCTTTCCTTCACTTCAATTCTATCCTTCCCCTCTTTTGTTTTGGGAGAGTGAAGTATCTAATAATAATGAACACCCCCAAACTTAGGCTTTTGCCTGTTTCTTATTACTTTTTATTGGGGTCCAACGGACTTATTCACTCTTTTTGTCTCTTTTTCTTTTAACACAATGTATTCCACTTTTTCATCTTTTCACTTATGGCACAATTTGTGGGAAAGTAGGGTGTCAAAGAAAAAGTTTCAATTTTTAGGCTCAATGGGGCTAACTAGTGATATTTTTACAAAGACGGATAGAAAAGAATGGTAAGAATTGACTATCAAAGAAATGTCTGAGTCATCTCCCTATCATGCATATCCTAACTATTTCGCCTCAAATAGCAAGCAGTCATAACACATAGGCATTTATCATTTAGCATACATAACTCAAGCAAGAGACTCCAAATAGACAGATTCTGTGAGTTTTTGGCATATCTAACCTAAGTGTTTAGATAGTTGCTTCCATTCCTTTACATTATTCCACCTTACTTCACTAGGTGTTTCTAGCAACTACAGCATACATGATTTTTGACAGGCAATTATGACTCAAAAAAGAAAAAAAATTTGGTGACTCAAATAAAAAGACTTAAATAAAACATAACATGACATACAAATAAAACACCCCCAAACTTAAATCACACATTGTCCCCAATGTGTGCAAGACTCAAAGACAGTAAAAGAAAAAAGGACACTTACAAACTTTGGCTAAAATGGTGGTGGTGGCGGTGGATAATGCATCGACCATTGGTTGAACAGGGAGCTCAACTCTTCATATCGCGCAAATGCTGCCGCTTCCCGCCTTACTTGTTGCCCTTGGCGCAACTCCTGTTGTCCCTGTCTCAACTCATTTTGTCCTTGTAATAATGTGCCGAAGTGTTGCATCATCATCCTCTGGTTCTGGAGCACTTGTTCCATCATTGGCACTGAGGGTCCTGCTTCTGTGGTTGGCCGGTGGCTAGGTCCTGCCTCATATTGAGCCCCTATTTCAGGCTCATCTTCATCCATAGTTGCCTCTGCTGCTGCCGCGCGGTGCTCTCCGTCTGTCACTTGGGCCGGGTCTTGGAAGGAGTGCACTATCCCATGTGACACCGGGCGCTTGGTTTCTTTCATGAGTATCTCGGTAGTTGTGGGACCGCACTACGTGGCATAGATCGTAATAAGTGAACCGTGTCCCAATCCACCGTTGTCACCAACTCGCTTATTTCTTCGATGCTCGCACTATCTCTTTTCCCACATCAATTGTCACCCTCATAATTCCATAAATCAACTTAATCTCGCTCCGCACTCGTGAAGTGCGTAGATGGAATCACGCGGCATCGACGAAATACACCCAAGCCTTGGTCGCTTTGTTGAATTGGCACTCGCCGCACTGCTCCATTTCTTCCAATCTCAAAGGCGCTCCAAGGTAGCGACTGTTTGCAACGGTATCCCATTGATGTTGTTTGCTTCCTGCACCATGTTCTAAAATGGCTCCAATCACCAATTCCTCCTTCAACATCCACTGCTTTGAGATCTGCATTGCTTCCGCCACAGACATATAATTTCCCCTTACAAAGCACCCCCTTTCTGTCCTCTCCGGATAGTTTGCATAAAATTCCCGCACCATTGTTGTATTCATTGGTTTTATCTTCTCCGGATTGACAAATCTCTTCCACCCCCTTAGCTCTATCATATCCCGGATGGGCTCATAAATGTCTTCCTCCCCATATGATCCCCTTTGGTAATCCATTCCCCTTTCTGGAATTACGGGCCTAGTATCAAGTCTTTTGTATCTTTGGTAGGCCTGGTAACTCACAAATCTATTTTCATCGTATTGTGGGGTTGGGGTGGATGTGGATCCTCTTCTCTTTCTGGTGGCCATTTTTAAACAAAATCTGCAGCTTCTAATTTTTGTGGCACAATGTCTCCTACACACTCAACAACTAGCAGCGACAACACCCCCAAACTTCAACAATGCCCACAACCTCCTTTTCTCAACTTCACAACCAACTTTTCAGTACCCAAACTACTCCAACTACAATACTCTTCCGAACTACTACCTCCTATGACTTCAGTGAAAGGATTCAAGAACAAAGATATGGATTACCTTTTGATGAGAAGATTCAAGCTTGTTCTTGGTGGGTTGAGGCTATGGAATGGAGCTTTGTTGTTTGAGATAGTTGGGGATTTTTGGGAATTTAAGAGTTTAGGTTGTGGTTGGGTTGGATTTGTGGAGGATTTGTGGGAAAGTTCCTGAAATTTCGTGGGTTTTTGGAGAGGGGAGGTTAGGTTTTTGAAGTTGGAATTGGAAAAAATCTGATTTTTGGGCGTTTTAAGTTTCTGAATTCCGCCGCGCCATGCCGATTTTACGCGCATTTAAACTCTGCGCTTCGGGATTTCATGCGCGTTCATTCTGGAAATACGCGCTAACTTGGCATATTTTTCGATTTCTGCGCTCGCTCTGAAGCCATACGCTTAAACTTCAAAGACTTTTCAGATATTTCGCCATGCCCTCGCTTCTGGGCGCCGCGGCTCTTACCCGCTTTTCTGGAAATCCTCGCTTTTCTTGATTTATTTCAGACTACAATCACAAAGACAAAACACAAGATTCCGAGACCGCGAGATCGTTTAGACAAAAATGAAATAAACTAAAAGACAGAATTAAAATAACATAATTGAAAACGCTGTCGCTTCTCCAAGTAGCCTTGTCTTTAACGCTTTTAGCGGACGCAAGTTTCTTAGTCTTAATAACCTTGGGGCGGATTAAGCCCCAACCTATCCATTTCCTCCACATTTGGCGTTTCCTTTTTCTCCTTTTCTTTTAGCATTATCGGTAATAGGAGTTCAGAACACTTACCTCCTTTAGTGGCATTTCTACAAACCATGCCCGCTTGGGCTCATCACTCTTTGGTTCACTTGTAATGGCTCGCATGGGGTTTAATGGTGCCGATTGCAAAGCACCTACTCATCGGTGGTTCGATGACATGTTTAAACACTTTAAACACCATTTCTTCATTCTCCACCCTTAATGTCAACTCCTCTTTCAACATCAATCAAAGCTCTCCTGTTGCTAGGAATGGCCTCCTAATATGATAGGGATTTCAGATCTTCTTCCATATCAAGAATGAGGAAATCTGCAGAAAGAAAATTTTCCTACCTTCACAATCACATCCTCAATCTTGCCTCGTGGATGAACCACATCCACCGGCTAGTCACAGACTCACCGTGGTTGGTTTGGCCTCTCCAGCTCAATCTTTTGAAAACCGACAGGGCATCGATTTATCGCCCCTAAATCGCATAGAGCTCATTGCACGCCACCCCGCCACTGCATGGTAGTGTAAAGCTTCCAGATCCTTTAGCTTTGGTGGCAGCTTTTGTAAGATAGCACTACACTCTTCTCATCGTGCTACTATCTCATATTCGCCGCTTCTCTTTTTCCCAAGATTTCTTTCATGAACTTGAAATAAGATGGCATCTGCTCCAAAGCCTCTATGAAAGGTATGTTGATATGCAACTTCCGAATACCTCCAAGAATTTGGAAAATTGTTTATCGACCGCCTTCCTTTGTAATCTCCGGGAAAGGAATCTTTTCGTATACTCCTTCTCCGAGTTTTCTCTATCACTAGGCTAGGTTCACCACCTTCTCTTTTCTAACTCGCTCTTCTCAACTATCGGGCTGGTCGTTGCTCCAATTGTCTTCCACTTCTCAACCGCATCGCTTTACATCGCTTCTCTGATTTACCTCAGTATTGCTGGCGGTCCCCCGTGGCTCGACGTTTACTCGCTTTGCCACCGCCCTACTTGTGTTTCCAAGTTTCTGAACGAGGATCTAGCTTCGCCATAAATCCGCCCGGGCGCTGCGCCGCCAAAGCCGCTTTAAGCTCATCCGCTTTTTCACAACCGGTGCATTGAATCGCTGAGGCCGCGGGCTTGAATGAAGCGGCTGCTGTTCTCGCTGGTTCGACATCGCCCCTATACTGATTTTGCCGCTCGACATCGGTTCTCGCTGCCTGCATCGTTCTGCTGCCTGCATCGGTTCTGCTGGCCCTGATCTCCTTTCCATGAGAAATTTGGGTGATTCCTCCACCCTGGATTATAAGTGTTGGAGTAGGGGTTGTTCTGTTGCCTCTGATAATTACTTCATCGCCGACACTCGCCGCTTCCATTGATACATTGTTGGGATCCGCTGAAGGACACCTATCAAATGTATGTGGGCCGCCACATATCTCACAGCTTTTGGGCATCCAGACAAGATTCATCGACATCAGATGCTGCAGAATCGCTTTGCTAGAAGAGCCACTGGGCATTCAAGCAAAGAATAGCATCTACTTCGTGGACCTCACGCTTCTTCTTCCACTAGTCGCCTCTCTTCAGGATATGGTTGTTAGTGGCCATATCTTCTAATAACTCATGAGCGTCGTCGCTTTCCTCATGAATGCTCCACTCGCCGCATCTATGATGGTTCCGTCAGATCGCCACCGTTGTAGAAGATGTGGACCAAGTTCCACAACTCAACGAATGGTGTGGACACTATCTCTGAGATCCTTGAACCTTTCCCATGCTTCATATAAGGATTCTCCATCAGCTTGGTAGAAGTTGTTCAACTCCCCTCTCAATTTTGCTGCTTTACAAGGCGGAAAGAACTTAGCTAGAAATTTCTGTGCCAGCTCGTGCCATGTGAATATCGAATCGGCCGCAGGAATTCAACCATACTTTTGCTCTATCCCCGAGTGAGAAAGGAAAGAGCCTCAACCCGACGGCATCATCGAACGCCGTTATATTCGAAAGTGGCACATAGCTCCAAGAAATTAGCTATGTGCGTGTGGATCCTCCACGGCATCCGAATTGCACGCGCTGTACCATGCCGTAATCGGGCTTTATCTCAAAATTGTTGGCTCTATCACAGGAGCCTAATGCAAGTCGTGCTCCATTCACTCTTGGTAGCACATAATCTCCCAAACTTCTTTCTCGGTGGATTCGACTCTATCCTCCACATCTATCGCACTTGCCGAGGATCTCCCGGGTTAAATTGATTTTCACCTAACCCTTCTCTCATCCTCGTTATTGTTTAGATTACCGCCCATCTCTATCAAAGTTGCAATTGCTGATTCTTTCTGCTCGCTTGCAAGTTTTCTCGATCTCTGGATCAAGGAACAAGAGTGTCTGCTCCTCTTCTCCTTCGCATAAACTGATTGCCTGAAATAGATCAAAAACAGAAAACGAATCACGGCAACCTGATTTTCCGAAAAATAGCGAAAAACGTAAAAGAAAAATAAAAATTAGAAATTAAAGACCAAATTAGAAATTAAAAATAGATAATTTTGATATTGAACTATTGCCTAATCCCCGGCAACGGCGCCAAAAACTTGATGCGCGTAATATGCACACACTTTTAAACGCAAGTGCACGTTATCGTATCAAGTAGTATAGTCTTAGATAAGACCGAATATCGTCCTCTAGGATTAGGGTCCAAGTATCAGTTATCTATTTTCTAGTATCTATTTGGTGAATTAATGATTGATTGTTTGGTTTGTAACTAAGAGTTATGAAAGCTAATTAAATATAAAGATTTAATTCAGATGTGATGAGAATAGGGCTTCTATGTATCCTCACTATCCGCTTATGCTACTTACTAATGCATTACTTATGGTGTTCTTCTTTTGGAGAAAGCAGTTTATTTAAATCGCTTTATACTCCCGTTAGGTTATATAAACACTCAACCCCGATTGTTCCTTACCTAACTTTCACGATAAGCGGTAACGCTATAGGAGGATTAAGCACAAAAACCTAGTTGACCGTCATGCACAATGCGCAAAATTAGGGTTGTTAAGCCTCTCATCAACGCTACAAATCTAATTGAGGTGTTTTCATCCCCAATTCAAGACCGTCTACCCAACTTACAGCATATTCACAATCCCCCCTTTTCAGAATCTGATTAGAAATCATATAGTGATAACTAGTTGTCAATTAGCTACCAAGAATTCAACTCAATTATTGGATAGATCTCTCAATAAGAATAATCACCACAAGCATGCATTAATTTATAACATAAGGTTCAAGAAATTCAACATAGAAAGTCCTATAAGAGAATTAGTTCCTAGCCATGAATATGACAAGAACTAATTCAAAGTTCATCATGCAAAAACTGAATTAAAGAAAAGAAAAAGGAAAGAAATTACTAATGTTTAGGTCTCCAATCTCCTAGCAAGAAAATCTTGAGTTGTGCAAGAAAGGAACCCTTAAAAACTGCCTAGGGTTCTCCTTTTATAGGTTTAAACGCTCCCTTCTTTTCCCTGCAGTTCGCCCAAAAATCCGTCAAAGACCTAATTTTTCCGCGTCGCCGCGTTCTGCAGATGGAAGCGCGCCGGAAGTTCTGCAATCCTTCGGGTGTTTTGGCGCCGCGCCCGATATCTCGCTGCTCGGCGGAGCCGCGGCCAGAATCTCTGTAGCTCTCGGATGTTTAGGCGCCGCGCCTCGCTGCTCGGCGAGGAGCCGCGCGCTGAGTCTTCGCTTCGGAATAGTGGGCGCGCGCTCGATTAAGCGCGCGGCTGGATCTTCGCACCTTCTTCGAATGATAGCGCCGCGCTCGCTTCGATCGCAGGAGGCCGCGGCGCTGGTCTGGGTTTTAGCCTTGTTCGCCACTTTCTCTGTTTTCAGCTCTGGCATCTCCTCTTTCACCCTCTTTTTGCTCCTTTTCCGCCATTTGGCCACTTTAACCACTTTGACTCAAAAGAAAGAAAAACTATCCTAATACGACATTTATATGTGCAAAATGGGACAAAAGACTAACTAAAACAGACTCAAAAGGTGTATATAAAATACACCGATCAGAAGGGGAGGATTAGAGTTGGTTTGTTGGACTGTTGGGCTTCTTTCTAAACTTTCTTTTTGGTCCCTGAAATATTTACATTTTGGTCCTGAAAGTTTCAGATGAAACAGAAATAATAAATCTGACAACAGAAACATTGAGTCTGAAGTTAGAAAGTTGATCGGTGTATTTTATATACACCTTTTGAGTCATTTTTAGTTAGTATTTTACTCATTTTGTTTATGTTTAGTATAGTATTAGGGTCGTTTTCCTTTCTTTTGTGTCAGCGGTCAGAAATGGAGAAATGGCGAAAAGAAGAGAAAATGAGCTTAATTGAGATAGAATTGCACACTAAAAGGGGCCAATAAATGAAGTCTAAGAAGTCCCGGGAAGTATAGACAAGATCGACATTTGGATGAAAATCGACGACGGTTAAAATCCGCCAGAAATGCCTCGGTAGCGGCTGCCGCCAGTACATGCGCTGAATGTTCATAAAGATGATTTGACTGCAGGTTTTTCGGCGCCGTGGCGCCGGACTGCAGGGCCACAGCGCCGATGCGGGATTTCTGAGTTTTTGGCCGAATTTGACACGTTTTCAGGGTCCAAAAGGGATAACTCTTCCTACCTACATAATCCTTAAACTTTTACCTAAAGGATTCCATAACTTTTCCTTAACCCTTTACCTAAAGGATTCCATAACTTTTCCTACCTACATAATCCCTACCTAAAGGATTCTTGGGTTATAAATAGTCTCTACATCATCAGAAGAATTAATCCTACATTCCATCCCACACATGACAAATTCCATTCTCCATCCTACATTTCATCCCACACTTGCCAATTTCATTCTCCATCCATCATTCTACCACATTCCATCTTGTAAATATTCCACAACACAATCTTTGGATGCTAGAAGGCTTGGAGACTTGTTCTTGAGTATTTTTCTTTCTTTCTTTTGCTTTGTTTATTTCAGTTCATGTATGGAGATTATATTAGTTCTTAGCGTGACTATGATTAGGAGCTAATTACTTTATTAGGGATTTCCTTGTGATTCTCTTGAAACTCTTATTCATGAATTAATATATTAGTTTGGTTTCTTCTTCACTTATTTAAGATTTATTCAATAGTTGTTTTGATTGCTTGATAATTAATTGATCACTAGTTATCATCACTTATATGAGTTTTAATCAAAATCCGAAAGGGGAGATTGTGAATATGCTATAGTTGAATAAACATAGGTTTAAATCGTGGACGAAAGTACCCCGATACTTGTGTAGCTTAATAGGTTATTGCTCTTAATCCTCCTTTGTAGTCAATCTTGTCACCGAAAGGTAGAAGGGTTCTCCATTGGGGTTGAGTGTTTATATTACCTTAACAGGAGTATAAAACGGTCTAGTTAACCTGCTATCTTAACGTAGAAGAAGAAGTTAGTCTAATTGTATTAAAGATTGAATAGAGTGGATAGTTGATGATCTTGGAAGCCCTAATTCGCCATCATAACTGATTTAAATAAAAGTATTTTCATAATTAGTTTATTTCCTGCATTATTAGTTTAGAATTCCAACTCAATTAACGTTAACCAAATAGAAACTAAAGCATAGATAATCGGTACTTGAAAATCAGTCCCTGAGGACGATATTCGGTCTTACCTAGACTGTATTACTTGTAACGATACATGCACTTGCGTTTAGTGTGTGCATAAATCGCGCACCAAAAGCCAACAGTTGGAAAGCTAACAGTCTGAAAGTGGAAGTCATATTGAAACAAAATTTATATATGAAAGATATGGGCATCTCAGACGACATCGTAGGAATTGGGATTTCTAAGACATCTAACAGACTGGTCTAATTCCAAACTCATTTGTGAGGTATTTGACAATATCGTTGAAGTCAACAATGTATATGAATCATAGAATTTATTGGAATCATGGTGCACCCGTATACCAGGAGCGATATGCGTATGTATGTAGTTCAATGTATTGTACACACTACAACTGACCCGGTATCGACTTATAAAGTAGATCAGTTGAACTAAGGTTCACTCGTGATTCTAGAATTGATTGATAGAAGGTGTTAAATCAGATATGACGATATCTGAAATAATTGCTTATCTACGGATTATGGTATTCTAGATGTCCAGCGGTTCTGGGAGAACACAATGATGCAAACTGGACATCAGACTTGAAGAACACTAAAGTCATAAGTGGGTGTATGGTGTGTCTTTGAAAATCCTCTAAGCAAACTTGCATCGATCGATTCATGATTGAACTAGAGTTTATCGCTTTGGAGAAAACATGAAAAGAAGTTGAGTAACTTCACGACCTCTTAGAGGATATCCTTTATTGGGAGAATTTTTCTATGAATAGATTAGGGTAATTTAATCAAATAACTCTCCAAATTAACGTTATTAAGTGGTTTTTTATGAGTGTTTTAAATTCTTAAAAATCACTTATTGTAGATCGAAGATTATACGTACATACCTCCCTTAATCTATGTTATATTAAAAGCACGAATGGTCTTAGAAATGTTGATTGCACTTTTTGTCCTTCCTTAAAAGACTCTTCATAAATAAAATTGTCATTTACTATTTTCCTTAAATTATTAATTGATTTATAATATTTCACCTTCTTTTTTTTTGGAAGGAGGGGGGGGGGGGGGTGGGGACCACAATTATTACTCCATTCCTACAAAATTTCTTTTCGTCAATTCTCCGCAATGATGTTGCTTTGTGTCTTCGTAAGTTTTTCTTCAAGTGTTTCTGCGATTTTCTCCCAGACATTCTTTGTGTTTCTTTTCTTTTACATAAATTCTACTTTATGTAAATCCTTTCTGAACTATATAACATAATTAAAATAATATTCATATTGATTTTCCTAATATTTACCATTTAATATTTAATTTTTTATTTATTGATATTACAATTATTTTGACGTCAATTGATGTTACGCGTATATAATCCGTTCTTATTCTATACAATTTTTTTTTATAACAACAACATCAACATATTTAAATGTAATTATTTTTTTATAGACACAAAATGCAGGTGCAACGCACGTACGCCTGACACTAGTTTCTCTAAAAGAAATTGTGTGTCTTCGGTGCCATTCTCAGAATTTTACCTTTTTACTATGTTATGTTAGTGAACTGATTCAACAAATAAACCAATGTAATTAGTGGATTCTATGTTATGAAATAATTTCAGGTAATTAAAAGAGTAATATTGTATACTCCCCATAGAAAAAATAGAGTAGTGATGTTCGGCTAAAAATGCATATATTTAGTCATTATTTTGATTCACTTTTTAGTATTTTTATCGTCGTTTTGAGTATAAATTAAATTGTTTTGAAAGTATTACGTATTTTGTATGTGTAGGAAGATCGTTGGACGAAAGCGGTTGAAAAATAGCTTATTTGATGCAATTAGATAAGAAAAAAATAATCGAAGAATGCCCGAGCTTACCTATCATGCTCGCCTTGCGAGTAGATTGACAAATCAAGAAGTTTAATCACTTGCACAAAATAGCGAAGCGAAGGGAAATGCGAGCCCATAGATGAGCCAAGAAACAAGAGAAAATTTACAACTGGCTGGGCTCGTCTGTAATCTTCGCGAAGCAAGAGTTCAGGCGAGCCTAGAAAAGTTTTTCAAATGAATTTTAATTATTTAATTCCCTATACATTCTAGGTCATATAATACACCTTAAGACACATTACTTTTTGGAGGATTGAACCTAGGGAGAGCAAGGAGCCGCCGTGGAACAAGACAAAAGATTCGACAACGAGTTCTTTCTCTCTTCTTCCTATTTTCCATTATTGGTTATGAATTTTAGCATCGTGTTTTCATACTTTTATGAGTAGATAATTTTCTATCTAGGGTTTTGATGGAACCAATTGTTGGATGAATTCTTGTTACGTTTTAATATGATTAAGTCTTTGAATTTCTCTACTTGTTCAAGTATATGCTTATTTTAGTTGATTGAATGGTGATCGATTGATTGTTCCTATTTATTATGTGTTGCTTGAGAGAGAATACATATTTAGGTCGTTGTTGAATAATTTCACCCTCTAGGTATATGAAATATTAATACGGTGGGTTTAAAAATGGGATTAGAGATAACGAAGCTTTGACGTGGTCATAGTGAGTGGCGAGAAATTGCTAGCTAGAGTAGTTCGAGAGAATACATCTAGTAAATTATTGTGGTTGCTCAAGAGAGAATTACGATAAGTTGAGTGCTCACGATCTGTAGAGAATAAATCGGTGAAATTATGGATAACATATCGAGAAGGATTCCGATAAATGGAAAATCATAACCCTGAACCTTATTAATCTTGTTTTCAACTTCATCCTCTTTAGTTGATTATTTTTACTTCTTTATTTATTTATTAGTTAAGTAGTTCAAATAGAAATCTTAATCATTATAATTAAGAATATTGTTTGAACTTATTTTCTTAGTAATATAGAACTGTTATATCTAACGTTAGTTCTCTGTGGGATTCGACTCCGGACTTGTAGACAAGATTATATTTACAGCGACTGCTTATCCTTTTTAGGACTAGAGTTGGGCGTGATCAAATTTTGGCGTCATTGCCGGGGAACTAACATTTTAAATGTAGTTGTAAATATTGCTAGATTCTAAACAACAACAACATACCCAGTGAAATCTCAGAACGTGGGTCTGGGAGGCTAGAGTGTACGCAGACCCTACCTTTACTTGGTAGGTAGAGCGGTTGTTTTCGAGAGACCCTCGACTCAAGATCAATATTGCTAGATTCTAAGTTTGAATATTTTTTTAGTTGTTGATTTGAAAAACATGATATCTTGGAATTATGGGAGTTTAGCTGTTGGTAATTCTACTTTTGATCGTCTATGCATATTGTGGAGGAAATCACTAGTGGAAAAATTATTAAAATATTTCTGAGAGCGAGTTATGTGCATCAACTCAATCTTATGTGTGGAACGTCTGCTATATGTGTGGTGGTCAAGATGATCACTTTTATGGTGCTGATATTTCTTATCCTCCGCCAACCCCTTATTATGATGGTTCTAATTTTTCTTGTGAAGTTAATAGGAACAAAGAACCAAAAGATGCTAACATGAAAGAGATCAAAGGCATGTTAAAGTGTTTTGTGGAGAAAGACGATGAGAAACAATTACATATATAAAGGCAAGATATGATTATTCACAAGTTGGAGGCTCAATTGAGTCAACTGGTTGAAGCTTTTACAACTCAACACGCTAATATTATCTATTGTAGCCGGGAAGAGTTCAAAGTAGAACACCAACAACTTAACCAATTAGAATTTGATGATGTCGATGTTGAAAAAGTGATACTAGAGTTAACCAAGGACCTTACAGATAAAATTTTAATTGACTCTAGTTTATGTCAAGAAGATGAGGTTGAAATAAGTTGAATTTTTAGTTTGAGCACATTGGTATTCACTCTAACCATTTTTTGATATGGTGTTCGGAAGGAGATATGGAAATTGATCCATACGAGCCGATGCAAAATTAAAGGATGAGGTAGATGAGTCATGTATTCTGAAATTTTCAAGGACGTCTGGGCAAAGTGATACTCCTCGGTTGAAAGCCAAAGAGTGCATACAAAATTATTTAATTTTGGCAATAATTTGTACCGCTCAAAGAGCATAATCATCAAGCTAAATCAAAACTGGAGGTACAATTTATAAGTTCGAAATAGAGGCAAAAAATGATTTTAGTCGCGCGTGCCATAACGTAAAATTAGGCGCTTGTTGAGAGGCAATCTAACTTTAATATTTTTATTTATTATGTTTATTTTTGTAGTGTTACTTTTATTTTTGTAGGAGTTTGAGCAGGAAAAAAAGCCATTGGAATGATGCAAAAGCAAGCCACAAAATTGAAACTAAGTGTGAGATACCCCATAAAGGACCATATCTTTGTTGGGGAAGTCTTGAGTACTCCGAACACTGTTATTGTACGGCCTTTGGCCTACCAGGGAGTCTCTTTTGCTATCTTCTATTTATATTGCACATCGGGGATAATGCACAATTTTAAGTGTTGGGTGATGAATTGTTTTAGTGGTTTCTTGTGCTATTTTAGTTAGGGGATTAATCTTTAGGATGAACAAGCAAGTAACAAGTAAGAACTATAGTGTCGAAAACTGTGTGATATATTTTATGTTGGGGTTTAGAGCTGGGCATATGTATTGTATACCTTCTTTAGATGTCTTGAGAATTTTTATGTTCTTTTGACACTTAAGGCTCGATCTTTGACTTTTTATTATTACCTCATGTGCTTGAATCATATTTAGTGGTTGTGCCCTATTGCTTTAACTTGAGAGTCATGATGGAACTGCCTGGAGTGGATCATGTGTGTTGTGTGAAGTGAGGTTTAAATGATAATGTGTCATCCCTTGTTAGTCTAGAACTTGCCTTGTGTGTTGTCAACGCGAAATAATTAAGTCATGTTAAATTTAGTAGATGACATAGTCATTTTTATTAGCCTTTTTGTATACCAATGTTAACAATATCCCATGTCAGCCCTTTTGAGTCTATAAGTCTTTTCGTTTGCACTCATATTACAAGCCTATATCCTTTTGTTCTTAATTGATTCTTTTTGAACTTTTACCTCTGAAAGCACTTAGTTTATAAAAATAAGCGCTATAAAAATGTAATTAGGGAATATGGATAGTTTTTCAGTGGAACTAAAGAAAAGGAGTGAAGAACAGAATAGTTGCATTAGCTGCAAAAAAAATAGAAATAGGATACTATTTTGTTCCTAGCTACTGAAATTATTTATATATGTTGGGTTGAAAACAAAGAAATTCATCTGATGCCTTTGTATAATGAGCAATTGAATGGGAATTATGAGACGTATGCGCTCGAAAGCCACAAAAATGTCTTTGTATTAAAGTGCTTAGGAGGACGGAGTCACTATTTTTCTAAATATATCCTACCTTGAAAGTCTTACTTGATCCTAGATTTGACAGGCTTAGATTAGTGGAGTCTTTTACTGCGGGCAAACCTATAGTACGACTTTGGGAGACACATGATTTTTCTTTATGAGAGAGTGAATTCTTTCTATATGTGAGTCCTTAAAATACATTTAACTTTTATTTGAGTGTGTGGACTAATTTCTCTCTTGGTTTGATTGGTGAGGGCACATGATTCACAAAAGATTTGTGTGGTACTTGGTTCTTAAGTTGGCGTAGGAAGCAAGTCAAGAACTAAATGGGAGGAAAGTCAATCTTTGAGGCTAAGATGTTAGGAGAGATCATTTGAAAATTTTAAATAGTCTTGGAATAAAATGATTAAAGAAGGATGTTTTTATGCATAAACTAGTTTCTAAATGGCGATATAAGCCATTGTCATTAGTTGTGATGCAAGAGAATGTTCAAGAGTTATTCTTTGCCATGATGTGAATTTTTGAACTTGCTCGAGGATGAGCAAAAGTCTAAGTGTGGGATGGTGATGTTCGGTAAAAAATGCATATATATAGTCATTATTTTGCCTCACTTATTAGTACTTTTATCATCGTTTGAGTATAAATTATAGTTTCTTGAGTTTATTACGTGTTTTGTATGTATAGGAAAATCGTTGGACGAAATCGATTGAAAATAGTTTATCTGATGCAAGTTTAGATAAGAAAATAAAGACTGAGAATGCATGAGCTCGCCTATCATGCTCGCCTTGCGAGTAGCTTGACCATCTAAGAAGTTTAATCACTTGCACAAAACAATGAAGCGAAGGGAAATGCGAACCATAGACGAGCCAAGAAATCGTAGAAAATTTATAGTTGGATGGGCTCGCCTGTGATCCTCGCTAAACGAGAATTCAGGAGAGCCAAGAAAAGTTTTCAAACGAATTTAATTGGTTTATTTGACTCCCTATACATTCTAAGTCATATAAATACACCTTAAGACACATTATTTTGGGAGGATTGAACCTAAGGAGAGGAAGGAGTCATTGTGGAGCAAGATGAAAGATTCGACAACGAGTTCTTTCTCTCTTCTTCCTATTTTCTATTATTGGTTATGCATTTTAGTATCGTGTTTTCACATACTTTTATGAGTGGCTAATTCTCTATCTATGGTTTTAGTAGAACAAATTGTTGGATGAATTCTTGTTACGTTTTAATATGATTAAGCCTTTGAATTTCTCTACTTATTCAACTATATGCTTATTTCAATTGATTGAATGTCCATCAATTGATTGTTCCTATTTATTATGTGGTTCTCGAAAGAGAATACATATTTAAGTTGTTGTTGAATAATTTCACCCTCTAGGTATATGAGAGATCAATAAGGCGGTTTTAAAAGCGGGATTAGAGATAACAAAGCTTTGACGTGGTCATAGTGAGCAGTGAGAAATTGCTAGATAGAGTAGTTCGAGAGAATACAAATATAGAACAGTTATAGCTAACGTTAGTTCTTTGTGGGATTTGACTCCGGATTTTTAGATCAAATTATATTTACAGCGGTCACTTATCCTTTTTAGGACTAGAGTTGAGCGTGATCAAATGACATCATCATCATGATGTGATATTGTATTATTAATGAAAAGAAGAATGAAAGGGGCATGAGTTTCAAAGAAAGAAAAGAAATCAATAAAGATAGTGATATAGTGATAAGTACTTCTTTTTAATTAGAGGTCTCGAGTTTAAATTCTGTGTATGAAATTTCCTATATTAAGAAGTGATTTAGCTCGTGAGATTTTTCGCATCCAAATTTAGTCAGGTCATAATACGAATATCGAGTGAGATATCAAAATGGAAAGAGGAAAAGCCACAAGTTCGTCTTGCAGATTACGCAATCTTGTCTTGATTATCTTCATTGTTGAAAATAATATTTTTTAGTAGCCGTAGAAACTAGAAGAGTTAAGATAAGGCGGATTATCCGGTAAATCAAATAATATGTATTCGTCTTCCCTGTTTTTTCCAAAGTCCCCAATCTCACGAACTCAGCCACAAAAAAAAAAATTAGACTATGAGAAACCTTGGAAAAATATAAGAATAGTTAGAATTTTGGTAAAAGACAAATTCTAGATCGTAATTTCAAAATCTAGGATTTCTATGCTCGAAAATGAGACTTGTAACTTGTAAGGGTTCTTTCATTGTACTCATTTTTGGTGATTAATACAAAGTTTAGTTATCCAAAAGTTATGTTGATATAGCCCAAATTAATTTATGAAAAATTTAGTTATTTTTTTTAATTTATATATAAGATATGTTGTTATATATGTATTCAGCCAAAAAGAAAGTTAACATCTTGTGACAGTTGACCATTATTGAAGTTCTTATATTTGATTGGTTAATTAAGGTTTAGTTAAGGAACAATTTAGTGGTCAAGAAATCATAGTCTACTAAAATATCACAAATGCGAATAGTACAACAAATGCGAATATCTTTAAACTTAAAATCATAGTGGTTTTGTTGAGTTTATGTATTTATTTATCTTTTTCTTTTTTCCCGAATTCACTCATTTATTATACCCTTGATTATTCTTATTAATGAAAGACATATATATACAAATTATAATAGGAAAATCTTTTTCCTATTTTTCATCTAAAACCCTATTTTATATGAAGACTAACTATACGATAATACTTAAACTTAAAGTTTTGTATCATCCATCTGTTTACTTGTGTAAAACGGATTGGATTTAATACTAATTTCAAATAATGTTGACTTCACCTTGACTTTGTTAATTTTTCTTCATATTTTTCAAATATGTTAACACTATCCCTCAAATGAACTGTAAAATGATATTAATCTCCTTATACACGTTTACAGAAACAAACAATTATTTGGTACAATATAAATTAAGTGACTGAATCACATGATTTGAATCCCTAATAGATTGTTCTTTTATTTATTTTTTCTATTCGATATCCTCGATATGTCTTAAATGTATTATTATTATCTCTTTATATGATTTTAAACAATCTTCATCTCATGAATAGACATTAGAGTTTAATTATTTCTAAATTTTATATTTCTTCACATGGTATATATGTAATAAAATCGGATCATCCTCTTTATTCTAAATTTTCAAGCCTTCGGGTAGAGACTGTTATAGTGACTTACATCGATAGAATTGTTACTTTTAAGGTGGAGTTATGCTCAATATTTAATTTTATTAACATTGTCAAATCGAACCTCAGCTATCATTAACATATATCTTACATATTACATAATTATTCATAAACTGATTAAGGTTAATATTTGTTACTATAACTAACAAGATCAAGATGGATAGAGTGAATACAAGCCAACAAGCTATTGGCCCACAAACAGCTGGAGCATGACTTGTCCAATGCATTATATTTAGCATACCAAAACGGTAGAATGTGAATGTACTATGTAGTAAGGACCACCTAACAATTGCCACATATCTTTAATTAAAATAACTCAAGTGGATCAAGAAAGAACACCGTGGGACTAGCATTCGATTCAAAGTCATCCTACTAGCTTTTTGCATAGTGGTATATGAGATTTGGAGAGCAAGGAATGAAATGCTATTTGCGGGCACGAGGTCAACAGTGGTGGAAGTTGTGGCAAAAGTTCAAACAACAACATATAGAGTTCTTTATGATTTAATCCCCTCTTGTAATGTCACCTCTGAGTGAACACCCCTTCCCTCCTTCATTTCTTGCTTTTTGTTACGTTGAGGATTGAGAACCCTCAATGATAGATCGTAAGTTTCCAGTTTCTTCTTAGTAATAATATTACCATTTACCCGGAAAAAAAAAACTTTTTACACGTGAATATGCGTAGTATTTTTATTTGCTACTGTGGGCTTTCATTTCTCATCTCTTTCCCTTTGACCCTATTATTATTTCCCAGTTGCTTTTTTTGGTTACAAACAGCACATATTGACATTAATTATTATTACATCATAGATGACCCCTTTAAGTTGTTCATATCTCTGTCAAGCCGAAGTGTCTATCTGGTCATTAACAAAATTTAAAAAATAATTGATCATTGTGAATGACTTTAGGAGACTATGTATTTCTCCTTGTTTTTTCCATTAACTACAAACTTCAATTAACACTGACATAACAAGATGGATGGTAAATTCAATTAGGAATACATTAGGAGAAATCAAAACTGAGCATTGATAATCAGATATATTATATATACACTATAATTTGAGTTGGTTTCTTGTGTTTATACATGAGTATACAAAGCATATATATTATATACAAAGTATGTGTAATGTTTATATATAGTTATACATAACATATATATTATATATACACCGATGATATAGTGGGCTAAATCGGTTGCAAACTAAATGCGTGGACCATATAACTATACATAACATATACATTATCTATACACCGATGATATAGTGAGTTACATCGACTGCAAACTAAATGTGAGTTATTTCTCCTTTTTAATGATATGGCCCATTCCCAAAAAAGAAAAAAAGAAAAGAAAAACAAGTGGTGTAATTATAAGAATGATCACTAGAGTGTTATTTCATCGCAATAAAGTTATTAGTGTTTTTTAATTATAGAAAATCACTTAACTTTATCTAAATATTACAGAGAGTCACTAAATATTTTTTACAATTAAAGAAACTATTCAACCTTATTTAAGCATTACATAAAATATCTCCTTTATTTCATTCTAATGACTTTATGTGATAGTTAGGTAAAGTTGAGTAACTTCTTGGCAGATGTGAATTCAGGATTTGAAGTATGTAAATTCTTACAACGATCTCAAATTAATATCAACAACAACTGAGTTTGCAGTAAAAAATTATAAATATTAGGTAGATTTTATAATATATATATATATATATATATATATAGAGAGAGAGTTTGTACAAAAATTATTGATTTCATCTGAACTCATAAGTGGTAGATTACAACAAATAATTTATTAACTTGCATGATATTTATGTAACGTTGAATGACTTTTTCTTTTAAAAAAATAACGTATACTCTGAAAATTAAGTAATTAACTGGAGAAATCTCTAGAGGCAGAGATGTTTTAATTATAATACCTCAGTTATTTCTGGCTGATTTCCTAGTTTAGTTAGACGGTGGCAGTTCTCGTTTATATCTGTGTTTTTTTTTTTTTTTTTTATGACGTAGGAACCCGCAGCCGCTATTTTTTTTTATAAGTGCGCACTGGGTAAACCCTCGAACTGACGCAATAGCCTGCAAACCATGAAAATATTGACAAGGGGAATCGAACTCGTGACTTTTTGGTCCCGCGCTCTCCTACTCCACCAACTTGACTACCCTCGCGGGTATATCTGTTTTTACCATGTGGTGGACCGTGGACATGATAAAGGTTTAAAGTGGAGTTTGGAATTCCAACAAACCAATCGAAATATTAGAGGTACTTATAATTTCTAACAAATCGATCAAAATTATTGCGGTGTCATCTTCTCTCATAGCTTTTCGTAGTAAGGCTATGTTTGGTATAGCAAAACTTTTTAGAAATATGTTTTTCACGAGGAAGTAATTTTCTAATATTTTAGTTACCCAATATTTTCCTCGGAAACTAACTTTCATCACAAGCGTAAAAGATTAATTACGTCCATCCATATATGAGGGGAATCATTTTCTTATAATTATCTTAACTTTCAACTTCATATTAATTGTTTCAACTAATCGTTACTCCACACCCTTCACCTTAAGCTTTAGGAATCGAAATCGGGCCAACCTCGCACACAAGTCTGCTATAAAGCAGGAGCCAAAAAAGAATTATGTGAATTGGGACATAAAATCATGTTCAAAATAGAGCTTTTATACCACTCTAATGAAAGCCAAAATCCAGATAAAACCTAAGAAAAATTGAGGATTTTAAGTTACCTCTAGGCTAGTTAGGTATAAAACCTATAGAAACACATTTTAAAAATAAAAACACTCTCATATTTTAATTCGGCAACCGAACAACGACAAGTATTTACACGAAAAATAACAAACAACATATCCAATGTATTCTCACACGTGGCATCTTGAAAGGATAAGATATACCCAGAGCTTATCCTTACCTTTGTGGAAGTAGAGATGTTATTTCTAATATACCCCCAGCTTGAAATTTTTCACGAAAAATGACTCCCAAATATACTGCCTTAAATAAGAAGATGAAATACACATGAGAACAACAACAACATACCCAGTGAAATCCCACAACGTGGGGTCTGGAGAGGATAGAGTGTACGCAGATCTTACCTCTACCTTGGTAGGTAGAGCGATTGTTTTCGAGACCATCGGCTCAAGACAAAGCATAAGCAAGGCAAGAACAATAAGGCAAGACAAGAGAAACAGTCAGACCGGTATAAAAAAAATTAAAGCAGTATGAAATACTGGTATGAAAAGCGAATAAGCTATGATAGCGCATTCTGAAAAAAGAAGCAGTAAATACCGCAAGCAAATTAGATAAACAAAGTACACTAAAAAACATATAGCAGCATAAATCAAACTACGAGGAACTATAAAGTAATACTGCACCTATTAGTATGATAGGCGAAACGAGCCTACAATAACAACGCTCGACTACCTACTACCCTTCTACCCTAATCCGCATCCTCCACAACCCCCTATATAAGGTCATGTCCTCAGTGAGTTTCACCTGCGCCATATCCCATCTAATCACTTCTCCCCAATACTTCTTCAGCCTACCTCTACCTCTCATAAACCCATTCATAGCCAACCTCTCACACCTCCGTACTGGGTCATCTGTGTCTCTCCTCTGCACATGTCCGAACCATCTCAACATCGCTTCCCGCATCTTATCATCTACTGAGGCCACTCCCACTTTCTCTCAGATATCATCATTTCTAATCATATCCCTCCTTGTATACCAGCATATCCATCTCAGCATCCTCATCTCAGTAACTTTCATCTTTTAGATGTGCTAAGTCTTGACTGGCAAATACTTCACCCCATACAACATAGTCGTCTAACCACCACCTTATAGAACTTGCCTTTAAGTTTTGGTGGCATCTTTTTGTCGCATAAGACTCCAGATGTGAGCCTCCATTTCATTCACCCTGCCCTAATACGATGCGTGACATCATCATCAATCTCTCTATTTCCTTGAATAATAGACCTGAGGTATTTGAACTTTCTTTCTTTGGAATGACCTAAGTACTAAGCTTCACCTCCCCATCTGTCTCAAGGACGCTTCCGTTACTGAACTTGCACTATAAGTATTATGTCTTGGTCCTACTCAAACTGAACCCTTTAGATTCTAGAGTCTATCTCCAAACCTCCATCTTCGCGTTCACTCCGATATGAGTCTCATCAATCAGGACTATGTTGTCTGCGAATAACATACACCATGACACCTCCCTTCAGATTTGTCGCGTCAGTCCATCCATCACCAAGGCAAATAAAAATAGGCTAAGAGTTGATCCCCGCGCATTTCATCATCTTTGGGAAGTGCTCAGTCTCTCCCGCCGTCTGCACTCGGTCTCGCTCCATCATACATATCCTTGATCACCCTAGTGTACGCCACATGTACACCTCTAACCTCCAAACATCTCCATAGAACCTCCCTAAGTACTTTGTCATATGCCTTCTTGAGATCGATGAAAATCATATGTAAGTCTCTCTTCCTTTCCCTATACTGCTTCACCAACCTCCTAATAAGATGAATGACTTCTATAGTCGAACGCCCTGGCATGAATCCAAACTGGTTCTCGGAGATAGACACGTCTCTTCTCACCCTCATCTCCACGATCCTTTCCCAAACTTTCATAGTGTGGCTTAGTAGCTTGATACTTCTATAGTTGTTGCAACTCTGGATATCAGCTTTGTTCTTGTACAAATGAATCATTGTACTCCACCTCCATTTTTCGAGCATTCTTGCAGTATTAAAATGACATTAAACAACTAAGTCAGCCACTCCAAACATGCCCTGCATGTGCTCTTCCATTATTCAACAGGAATCTCATCAGGCCAGTCGCTCGTCCCTCGCTCGTCCCCTGCGCATTCTGCGAACAACACCCTTAACCTCCTCAACCTTAATGCTTCTACAATACTCTAAATTCCGGTACCTAACAGATTGCTTCAGATCTCCCAGCACAATGTCTCTATCTCATTTCTCATTCAAGAGTTTATGAAAGTAAGACTGCCACCTCCACCTAATATGCACGTCCTCCACTAGTACTTTGTCGTCCTCGTCCTTGATGCACCTCACGTGATCCAAGTCACAGGCCCTCATCTCTCTCACCTTGGCTAGTCTGTACAACTTCTTATCTCCGCCTTTTTCCTCTAATGTCACATACATGCGTTTAAAAGTTGCAGTTTTTACTGCCATAACCGCAAGCTTTGCCTCCTTTCTCGCCATCTTATAGAGTTTCCTATTCGTCCACGTCTCTACCTCATCCTTTCTTTCTACCAATTTCACATACACCACTTTTTTCGCTTCCACCTTCTCTTTAACTTTACTATTCCATCACCAGTCCCCTCGATGCCCACCACGGCTACCCCGCGAGACCACTATCACTTCCTTAGCCACTTCTGGAATGCAGTTGGCCATCTTGTCCCACATATCGGCCGCATACTCACTACTCTCCCACGACCCCTTGGCCATCGACCTCTCCCACATCTCCTTTGCACTAGCCATGGTCAAACTCCCCCATTTGATTCTTAACCTGTCATACACAACCCTCATCTTCTTCTCTATCCTGATCTCCAAATATATCACCAAAAGCTTATGTCGAGTTGTAAGATACGCCATCGGAATAACCTTGCAGACTTTACAAAAACCATTGTCAACCTTCCGAAAGAGCAATAAGTCTATCTGAGTCTTAGCGACCGAACTCCGGAAAGTCACCAAGTGCTCCTCCTTTGGCTATCACCATCCCAGAAGCTCTAGCGAACTCCAAAAGTGAGACGCCTCTCTCGTTTCTGTCCCCGAGGCCAAAACCTCCATGTACATCGTCATAACCCCTGAAAATAACCCGATATGTCCGTTGAAATCTCCTCCTATAAATAACTTCTCAGTGCATACCTCCTACCACTTCGTCTAAATCCTCTCAAAAGCGCATCTCCTTCTCCTCGTTCAAGCCCGTCTGCGATGTGTAAGCACTACTAATGTTCATAGCAAACCCTCCAAATTACGAGAACATGATGGAGTAACAATTTTACGTCCAAATCACGAAAGTTATAAATTATTGGAAGAAAATTCAGGAGAAAGAATTGGTTGATCAAAAGGTAGATCAAAAGAGGCTATACATCACATTTCTGAATACCTTTCTATCACAGAGTAAATATTACAAACTTTTTACTTTTAAATATGACAGAACATTTCCTTTTATATTACCAATTTTTTACCTCAACAAGACTCATCAACACTACCAAAAATAGAGCAAGCATAGCTAAGGTTCATTGAAGGTTAAGTTATTTCGTTTCAATTGTCTATTTATGTTGTCACTTCAAAGATGATTGACACATTTTGTTAATTTATTTTTCTCTTGGAGCAATGAGAAAAGTTATTAAATGCGCAAATCATCTTGCAATAATACATTACTTTGCCCAAATATAGAGAGACAACAATAGAATGATTACATAACAAATGTAAATTGACAGCCCTTTAAACTTAATGAAGGCAAAGGTGGAACTTACATGAAAGGTACTCAAATATAAATTGAGTCTATAATAATTAATTAGGAGTAATTAATAAATATAAAAATCAAACCAGTGGTACCTTTTTGTTCTTCTTGTAACACACCCGGTTCGACCCGAAGTAGAAAATCTGAATCTTGCCTCAATCAGCAATTGCCCAAGTCATGTCATTTTCAAAGATCCAGTGACAAACCTCAATTTTCCCGGGTACCGACCCGAGTGCAACGAAGGCTCCATGACTGGCTCCCCACATAGAAGTATCCACGTGGCAAATGGCAACACCATGGTTGATCTTAGCCTTTGAATTCGGGTCTAATATATCCGCTTCGTAGACCCGGACTTTAGGAACCGAATGGCAGTAATACAGTAAGTAAGGGAACAAACTCTGATGACAAGACACTGATTTGGTGACTTTTCCACCGTTGATTCCCTTGACCGATCCTATCATGATATTCCCCTTTGAACCTTTTGTATTCTCAGTTGTTCGAACGACGACGTTTCGGCCCAACACTGAAGTTGCGAAATCAATCATATCTTCAGCTGAGTTAACACAACGTTTCGTCTCGCCAGCAGTTGGTGCTCTTTCACACTCGCTTAGAGCATCTCCAATCATCTTTGCAACCGGAGAATCATCAGCCACGTGGAAAATTTTCTTCACCTCACCAATCTTGGAGGTAGAAAATGGTAATTTCGCAGCAATTACCCGGGGCAAAAACGACCTTTTAGGCATCTTATCCTTTATATCTGGCATAGGCATAACTGTACCACTCTTCAACATCTTCTCCCGGAAAAACTTTCCAGGCTCAACCCACCTGTTATTTACCTTTTTGCCACCGTTGACCTCAGTCAACGAAGCCAAAACTTGGGATGATTTGTTATGGTAGTTGGAAAATGTGGCAGTATCTTTGACATAATCTTTGAAGGTGTTGTTAACTCCATAAGTCTTGAAATTAACATGTGGGTCATTAGCCCCTTTACCATAGCTAGTGAAAACATCAGTACCTTCATTGAAAGATTGACCATAGTTGATAAAATTTGCTTCACCAGCATTTGCATCCTTGACATAGTTACTGAACTTGTCATCACCAACATTTGATTGATCTCTGTAGCTAGTAAAAGTCTCAACTGGACCATTACCTTCAATACCATAGTTCTTGAAATTGTTTTGAGGAACATTTCCATTGGTACCATAAGATGTGAAATTTTGGTTGCCCCCATTTGCTGTCTGACCATAGTTTGTAAATGTTGAACCTATAACATTTGTGTCGGTTCCATAGCTTGTGAATTTACTATCAGCCCCATTCCCATTTTTGCCATAGCTTTTGAATGATTGGTCACCAGCATTTGCATTTTGTGAGTAAGTTGTGAATTCTTGGTCTGCACCAACTCCTTGGTCTGAATAAGAAGTGAACTTAATATTGGGAACATTGACATTTGGGCCATAATTTTTGAATTCCCCTTTACCCCCATTAGAACTTGTGCTATAACTGTTAAAACTTTGGTCAATTACATTCCCATCAGGGGCATAATTGGTAAATTTTTGATCATGAGGGGAACCTCTACCGTAGCGCCTGAAAGAATCAACAGGGATGTTTTCTCCATCAGAGTAGTTCTTGAAGGAGTTAAATCCAACACCAGGATTGTTGGTGCCATAATTGGTGAAGTTCTTGTCACTATAAGAGGTAAAGTGAACATCTCCACTGTGCTTTTCAAGACTTGGTGACAAATCTGGTGCACACATCAGATTTGCTGAAGAGCAAAAGGAGTGAAGCTGTGTGGTGAGTGCATTTTGATCTGCTACAAGCTTTGTGTAAGTTGCATATTGTGCAGCATTCAATGGAGATGCCTTGTTGAGAAGGAACCATGGCTTTGGTAAGTCATTTGAGACTTGTTTCTTCCAGTACCTAATTAGATAGCCTTTTGGTGTAAATGGGTTCCCAGATTCACCAGAATTATCTCCATTTCCAGCCACAACTACCTGCATTGACGCCACCTCATCAGTAGATAAAGTTACAATCTTTATAACGAAATCAAGATTTACTACATTGACACCCCCATGGGGTTACATAAAGTTTTAATCTTTATGAAAATCAAGATTACTTCATTGACATTTGACACCCAGTGGGTGACATAAAGCTACAATTTTTATGGCAAATCAAAGATTACTTCATTGACACCCTACCGGAAACAACCACTCTACCTCTTAAAGTAGGAGTAAAGTTTGTGTATACTCTATCCTTTACAGACTTCACTATGTGGGATTTCACGAGTTTGTATTTCATTGGCACCCCCATGAGTACATAAAGTTAGAATCTTTATGACAAATCAAAGATTACTTCATTGACATTCGACACCCATTAGTGCATAAAGCTACAATCTTTGGACAAATTAAAAATAGTTCAAGAAACTGAAATTAGATGAGCATAAGAGTTAAAATTGTTACTTACATTGAAAGAGGGTAGTGAGGACAAAAGCACAAGTAAGATGCAGGAAGGAAGAATAATTTTAGTGTGCATTTCTTTTGTGTGAAAGAGAGAGAAGGTGAAGACTAGAATGTTGGTGGGGAGGTTTAGTTAGGAGGCACAAAATTTATAGTAGAAGGTTCTAAAAGAGTATAGTAGAAAGTAGAGAAGATTAGGGAGTGGTGGGTTTTTTCCCCTCATTCGATGTCTGTTATCCATATTAAAGCTCGATTATATTCAGATTCAGACGGAATAAAGTTCATTTCTGAAATAAGCGCTCCATACCAAAGATGTTTTTATATACGAAGCTTGAACCCGAGACATCTGATTAAAAGAGGAGCAATCTCATCCAATGTCCCACATAGTGGTATGGTGGGGTTAATTATGTTCTTGCTCTTTTGAAGTTTAAACTCGTATTCGTAAGTATCTTTCATTACTTTTTGTTGATGAAGGAACCCGCAACCGCTTCTTTCAGTCGTGCATGCATAAACCTCGAGTTGTGACGAATCTGGGTTAACCACACTCGATGTGCCAGATGCACTCAACCAAGATTATGCAGAGGATAACTCGTGGCGACTGCGTCCGCTCTCTTCTTCTGTAACTCTGCATGTCGTGGGTTACTAAGATGGTTTTGTTTTCTTGATTAATCACATACTTTTGGGATGATTTTTTGTTGCATACTTTTTGGTAACTGAAAGTAGTAAGCAAAGTTTATGCTTTCTGACGTGGAACACTCATTTCTTTTGGCAAAACATTACTAGTTGGATACATATTTTAGCTTTAATAGACGCGTTATTTGTAATTTTAGGTTTTAAAGCAGTAAATTTTTCAAATTTGGTTCACATTCTAACATTATAGGAGGATAGTAAATCCAAATCTCTAGGAATCAGTAAATATTAAAATGACCCTTTGAGATTGACAAGTCCTCATTTAGACAAGAAAGTTTTGAAGTGAGGGCATTAGCATTTTGTGAACTCCAATCATTAATGAACCACTTTGAGATCGAGAGTCAGTCTTCATTGAGACAAGGCTAAAGAGAGGACTACCCTATAGATTGGGGCATTAGTACATTAGGAACCCCATATCAAGAACCCATTCTCTTACCTCGCAGTAAAAGCATAAACACTTTCATTTAACACTTAATAATTTAGTAAAAAAAATTGTTTAAATATTTAAACTGATCAATCTTCAAACAAATTAGGACAGAAGAAGTAGGGTGTGTTTCGTACAAAGTATATTTTTCTTTCAATTTTCCCTATGTTTGATTGGTTAAATTCTTTCGAGTCAGGAAAATGACTTTTGTAGTGAGAGTAGGGAAAATAAATTTCATAAACACCATTCTAAGCTAATTATCTCCTCCACTCCTAATACCCCCATCTACTCTTATACTGTTTTGCTAGATTATATATAAATACCTTTAAGTTCTTATTTTGGGGTTGGCTTGGTGGTGGGGTGGGGTGAGGCTAAATTTAGTAACAGATAAGCCATAGCAGCCGCGTAAAATTGTGCATATTGATGGTACGTTTTTTGGTTTCAAATGGGTTGTGAACGCGTTATTCAATTTTTGTTTTATGTAATGAACACTTTTTGTGATCCTCCAATTCTCACCTTCAATAGTAATATTCTCATCATATTAATTATTTCATCTCTCCTAACAAACTTTTTATTTTTTTTTATTTTATTTTAGATGATAAACTTGCATTTGTACCTCTTGGTCAGGGACAAAAGCCCGTGACAATGGCAAAATCTGTAATTTTTTCTCTTCTTTAAGGATTTTCTTGGTATATTTTTATTTTTCTTATTCTCACTTTATCTTTCTTGTGGCCACTAAATTCTTGAACCAGATTGGTTTTTGTTTTTTTTCTCATTTAATTTTAAAAAGTTTTTTTGTGTAGTGTCAATGTGAATTATCAATATACTTGCACCTTTTTTGCCAGCGAGGATATAGAATTGATATATATATATAATTTAATTTCTTGTTGTACGTCATGTGATGAATTGTTGATGTTTTTGTGACTTAAGTGGTGTTTGACCAAACTTTTGGACTTCTTTGGCCAAACATCACTTTTTCAGAAGTAGAAACACTTTTTTGCTTCTGCCAAAAAGTGTTTATAGATGGAAAGAGAAGTAGAAACACCAATTTGGTGCTTTTCGAGAAGCCATTTTTGCTCATTAAATGAATTTTTTTGACTCATTTATCATTTTCTTTTCATAAAATTCTTTTTAATCTCATATAATATCTCCATATAAAATAGAAATTTGGGAATGGAGTAGGGTGGAGTAAGGGGTAGGGCGGGGGTAAGAAAAAATTCATATATATATTTTTTTATAAAAGTAATAAAAAATATAAAATATAAATTTGAGGATGGGTAGAATGATGGGGTAGGCGGGGTAAGATTTTTTTATATTTTTAATATTTTTTTATAAAAGTAACAAAAATATGAAATAGAAATTGAGGATGGGGTGGGTGGAGGGTAGGGGTAGGGCGGTAAAATCATATTTTTTTTATAAAAGTAACAAAAAAATATGAAATAGAAATTTGAGGATGGGGTAGGGCAATGGGGTGGGTGGGGTGGGGGTAGGGGGTACGGCGGGGATGTAAGAAAAAATTCATATTTTTATAAATTGTTTATAAAAGTAAAATAAATATAAAATAGAAATTTGAGAATGTGGTAGGTGGATGAGGGGAGGGGGTAGGGGAGGTAAGAAAAATTTTCATATTTTCAATCATTTTTTATAAAAGTAACAAAAAATATGAAATAGAAATTTGAGGATGGGGTAGGAGTATGGGGTGTGGTGGGCGGTATGGCGGGGGTAGATATGGGTAGGACTGGGGTAGGTTTGGACATATTTGAGTCATTGACTATCATATTGTCGTTACATTTCTTATGTACAATATAATATTATTTTTTGATTAAATGTTACAATTAAATAAAAAAAAATTATTAAATTATAAAGATATACTAATTTTTAGAAACATAGGATATAAAAGAATATTTTTAATAGTTTTAAATCTATTAAAAAGAATTATAGTAAATTTGCATAAATGTGAGCCAAACATAAAATTGTTTCGCTTTCGTAAGATTTCTATAACTATGCTCAAACATCGTAATGCATTCTTTAAAACGCTTTACGTAATCCAATTCTAAGAAATAAACACTTTTCCGTGTTTCTACAAATGCCTTTAAGAGCTCACTGAGAAATGGACATCCCCTTTACAGAAATATTTTATTTTATGCTTTTTTTAGTATATTTTATTAAAAGCATTTGTGATTTGAGGGATTAATGAAGAAAAGTATAGTGACATCTTAACGGTCTAATTGTGTTCAAACATTTTTTTTCAAAAGCTTCATTTTTCTTTTATTTTTTGAATGTTAAAAAATGCAATCTTGTACAATTATTTACTAATATAATGCCTCTAAATAGATATCAACAAAAAAACAATTAGCTACTCTCATTCTTAATTATGATAATGTTGTTTATAAGTAATTAATATCATGATAACGATGCAAATAGCATTCTAAATTATTGATTTAGGATGATAATGCAAAAGATTGTTGAAGTATTCTAAGTGCAATTTGTATACAAGATCCTCATTGCAAAAATGAAGGAGTTTAGTCCGCTTGTTCAGCTCAATCGGTTTCAAAGAGATATTTGGAGCAATAATCAATTATTGAATTTCGCCAGCGGCAGTGTGGGAGTTTCTTTTTTAAATAAAGGAGGACCCCTTGTGCGCAGTGTGGTACTAATCTACCTTTGAAATAAATTAAGTAATCATAATTTACCTACTTCACAGACCTGTCGGACCGGGATGTGGAGGCTCCTGGGATGAGAAATTCCACCTTTTGGAGCAAAAATAAAGGAGTTTAAAAGAAAAAGAAAAAGTAAAAGAAAAAGAAAAAGAAAGCAGAAAAATAATAATGATATCGACAAAATTTACGAGTAAAGTTTATTACTGATTTGACTACTTTATTTGTAGTTTAGTAATTTGTAAAATCAACTCTACTTGAAAATATCTTATTTAAGACCGTTAAATTTAAGACGTTAAATGAGAAAAGATCAATCAACAGAGTTTTAGTAATTATGACATTATAAAAGTTGAATTATTGCGTCTTTAACTAAGTAACTGTTCAAATTTAATGTATATTGAATTTGAACTAATCTACATCCTAGTAGGGTAGTATTCGTCCTGATCATTGTGAAGTGAACATAATTAACAACCTTTTACAACAATTATTCACTTCTTTTAAGAAAATATTTTTCACTTTATTTGAAAATTAAATTTGGCCGTGAAGTTAGATATACATACAATATACACATGATATAATATTGGATATACATATAAAACCGAGAAATAGTCCAGCCCAACTAGGTAGTTTCGATCAAAGTAAAGATTTGGTAAATATTGTATATTAGTATTGTACCTTAATTAGTCTTGTACACTTTATCATAATTGTATAGTTAGTCTCCAAATAAAATAAGATTTTATGAGTAGAATAGGAATAAGATTCTCCTATTGTAAAGTGTATATATTGTCTTTCAATTAATGAAAATAATCAAGGGATTATTTCTTTCATGGTATCACAAGTCTAGGTTATTTTTTCCTTGCTTGCTTCCGCAAAATTGCCCTTGATTTCCGTATCCCAAACACCAACCGAGACTCTTCTCGATTTTTTATTTTTTTTCTTCCTTCCTCAAAAACCCGAGACCTCCATCACAAAATTCTCTTCTCCAAATCTTCTTGTTCTATTCACTATGACTTATAAGAACACGTTCATCCTACCCTAACAGTTTCTAACATCAAGAGTGTTCTTCCTATTGTTCTTGACCTAGAGAACGTTCAATATGGGACGTGGGCAGAATTATTCAAGATTCATGCAATGACATATTAAGTTCTCCACCACATAATCCCTCTGGCTCCTAATACGACAGTCTCAGCGTTCGAAGACCGCTCGCTATGACTGCGGGTGTGTGTTAGATATACATACAATATTTTTATACATGTATATTGTATGTATATTGGATATACATACAAAACCGAGAAAGAGTAGTCCAACTCAACTAGGTAGTCTCGATCAAAGTAAAGAGTTGGTAAATATTATTGTATATTAGTATTGTACCTTAATTAGTCTTGTACACTTTATCATAATTGTATAGTTAGTCTCAAATAGAATAAAATTTTAGGAGTACAATAGGAATATGTCTTTCAATTAATGAAAATAATCAAGTGATTATTTCTTTGAGTGAAAATTTCAAACACTTCAAATTCCATTTTCACTCTTTTTTATCTTCAACTTTCAAACAACCAAATATTCTTTGCAAAAACTAAACCAAACACAACTTCGTGTTAGAAAATTTTAAATAAAGTGAAACATTTGATTTATATGGCTGTAAGCTAGCCTACTAATAAAAACGATCGGCAATTATCTAATTTATTTGCTTTTAAGTTAATATATCAAATTATTATAATAATTTGGGGAAGTATTAATTAGGAGGGGTACTTGACATATTTTCATTATAAGAAAGTATAGATTTGACAATAAAACTTTAGCAACAATAAATATATTGTTGCTAAAAAAACATACTCCATCTGTCCCAATTTATATGACACACTTTTCTTTTTAGTCAGTCCCAAAAAGAATGAAATATTGACAACAATTTAACTTTAAACTTTGCGTTTTACACTTAACGAGATAATCTATAACCACACAAATATCTTTGGCTTATTTTAGACCACAAGATTAAAAAAAATCTTTATTTTTTAAATTTCGTGTCGAGTCAAACTACTCATATAAATTAGGACAAAGAGTAAATGACAACAAAAAATTAATATATTGTTGCTAAAAATGTAAATGAAAAAAAAACTTTTTGTTGCGAAAACTTTTTGCATCGGAGGTTATTGCAACGACATGCAACAACTTTTGTTTTTGCGAAAAATACTTTTGACAACAACATCCAACATATGACAACAAAAATGTTGTTGACAAATGTCTTTCTTCTTGTAGTGTTTACCCTTATTTATGTGTAAATTACAATCCCTCTCCATAAAATGTTTATTCTATTTATGTGTCGTCTTCATTAAGAACAAAAGGTAAAATGAATAAAAATAATTAATTATTTCTTGAACTTCTAAAACGATAAATAATTTGAGATAATTATTTTTAGTAATCACGACAAATAATTTGAGACAGAGGAGGTAAGGGTGGACATGGTACAATATATACCGATTACCATACCGAAATTAAATTTTTTTATATCGTGATTTTGATATTATGATATTTAGTATGCATTTTTTAAAAGTTTGGTATTCGGTATTGATAAAAAAAATATCAAAATACCGAATACCATATCCATATCGAAGTAAATAATTTCATAAATAATTCATATATATTAGTATTATCATACTAACAAATATATAAACAAGTATTAGTACAATATTAATTATTTGTACATTGGAATTTTGATTAATCTATCTTGATTGAAATACATATTTTTTGTAATTGATTTACGAAGGGAATTGCTTGTGCTTTCTTTTGAATATATTTACATGTGTAAAGTGTTAGTACGATATAATTGAGATATTTCTTAAATAGCCGAAGTCGTAATTCTCTATTATATGAATATATATAAGTAGAAGTCGAACAAACTATGATACTGATTTATCGTACCGCAAAATACCGAAATCGAACTTAAAATTATCGAACCATACCGAAATAATTTGGTATGATAATAATATAATATTTTTAACAATTGAAAATCGAAATTTATTCTCCCTTTTCTTTTTTATTCACTCCAACCAATAAATGGAAAATCGAATGAATGAAAAAGTAGTGATGACTACAAGTTTAACTAACTGCCAAATCTTCTGATTTAATTGTTTTCTTTCTACTTGCCAACTACTAGGATGATTAATAAGGTTGTTGGTCATATACTATGAGAGTGTATTTAATATTTATATTATTAGTGTCATTTAATTAGTTATAATAAATTATTACTCTATTTTTAATTATGACTACAAGTTATAATAAGGTTTCTAATTATTTTTCTTTTTCAGAATTCGCTATCTTGACTTACTCATTTTGTTTGTCTTGTTTTGCTTGGGCGTGTGCTTTGTCTTGAGCCGGAGGGTCTCTCGGAAACAACCGCTCTACCTACCAAGGTAGAGATAAGAGCTCCGTATACTCTAACTCATTTTTCTAAAGCTAAATGTTTTTTTTTCAAATTACAAGAATGACAAATGCCACTGTTCGTGTTTTAAATGGAATAAGCTGTTTTTTAAATTAGAGACTAAAGTCATACATTTCCAAAGTTCAACAGATTTTATGGAAAAAGTTAATTTGAAGTTCTGAGCCTAAAGCACTTGTTGCCAAATAGCTTAGGGATTCTTTATATCGTTTGAGTTATAAATAAATGAATTCATTAACGGATTAAGAAGTTGGATTATATATATAATTCAAAAAATCTAAATAGCCGTACACATTTGAAGGGATTAATTCCTTTATGATTAGTCAAATTATTAAGATAATTCACAAAGTTGAGTTAATGAAATAATTAAAGCGCTAAAAATAATTTTAAAAAACAAAACACCCCATAAGGCTCATTTTTCAAAATAAAATATCTTCTTTTTCTAATTAATTAGCCATGAATAAAAAAAATCAATTCAAGCTTTATACATTTAACTCTTTTAAACACATTTTTATAAACAAGTTATACAATTTTTAGCCATAAAATGTTAGATCCTTAATACCGAGGTGCTTAACACCTTCCTCGGGTATCATCTGAACCCTTATCCAGACTCTGGTATTTTTCTAAAAGGGTTTTCAAAATTAACTTTTTAAATTGATTTCTTAATTCCCATTCAATAAGTTAGATGACGACTTTGTTTATTCACAACAAACGCTAAATCACTAAGTAACTTTTACGCGCGAGTGTAAAAGTGAATCGTAACATCTATCACCAACCGGCGTTGTGCCCTCCGTCGACCACTTCACCTCCTTCTTCTGGTTCTTTACCGTCACCATCGGCCCCCCGTCAATTACTTCGCCTCCTTCTTTTCATGACATTAGTGGTCTCTTTCGGAAAACGTAGATTCGACCATATCTTATTTTTAGAGGAAAATGTAGATCTGGTCGGCGTTTGGTTGTCCAGCGAAGTTGTAGTCGGGAGTCCGCCATCTCCATCGTGCCTCCGCCTCTCTCTTCCTCCACAACTTATTCACGCCGGAAAATGAAGTCGTCTCTTCCTCCTCTAATGCTTTTCTGTATTTCAAAGGAGAAACAATGTATTTGAATAATCAAATACACCGAATGCAAGTATATTTTTAAAAGAATTTGAATGTATTTTTTATTTTTAATGTAAATACAGTGGTATTTTATATTTCATCGGAGATCCGTCCGGTTGAATTGTATTCTTTCTTTTTAAATATAGTGAATTTTGTATTCTCACCGAATTTGTTTCATTTCGTCCTTTTTAGTGTAGATACATTCAACTACAGTCGAATACGTTCAACCTTGCAACATCCGACGGTGAATTTATTGATCGGAGCTCGAATACATTCATAAACAACCAAAAACAAAAGGATAGATCAATATATGAATACACTAAAATACACAGCTCCGTTGTGTATTTAAATGCACTGGAATACAATTATTCTATAATACATATGTATTCACGGAAATTATAGTTGCATGTATTCAAATACACGCGACATTAAATAATATTGGATACAACTGAATAGTATATTAAATACACTCAAATATAATGAATTGTCCTAAATTAGCTACTAAATATAAATACATAAAATGTAGTTACTCATTGTTAAAAGCTCTTAAAAAGTAGTGGTTTCTGTAAGTTACCAAAAGAAAAAAAGGGTATCAATGCTTTATTCTTTACCACTTTAATTTGTTTGTCTCTAAGGTCCACTTTTGCTTTCCACTATTGTTACCTTTTAAGTGCAATATCTACGAAAAAAATAATTGAGAGTTCTTAGTGTTCAAAATTGGCTAGGAGAATCTTATTCCTACTTTACATCTACAATTTCATTATATAAGAAGACTAATTATACAATTATAGTAATAATATAAGTCTAATTAAGGTACAAGACTAATATAAATATATACCAAATATATAAACCTAAACCACCGTTCACGGAACAGTAATGGAACTGGGCCGCGGATTGGTGCTGAACTGGATTACCAGAAAGGTACATGACACTTATATTATCACAATACACCAAGGTAACCTTTTCAATAGAACAATGGAGTTCTAACAGTAGATTACGTAACCAACATGACTCGGAAATCACATTGGCTACCCCTCTATACTCGCTCTCTGCACTTGAACGTGAAAGCGTGGCTTGATGTTTGGCAGACCATGATACCAAGTTATTATCTAAAAACATGCAATAATCAGACGTAGACCGTCCGGTGTCAGGACAACCACCTCAATCAGCATCTGTATATGAGACAAGTGTAGACGTCGACGAAGGATACAAATGCAAGTCATACTCAAGTGTTTCCTGAATGTACCTAAGAATGCGTTTGAGCGCATTCATATGTTCAACTCTGGGATCATGCATAAACAAAAACACATGTTGTACGACATATGTAATATCAGGTCGTGTGAACATAAGATACTGAAGGGCGCCTGCAAGACTATGATTGTTGACAGTCAATTTTGATCCGTTTTTCGTATATTTGTTGCAATTTTATGTGTTTTAGGACACCGCATTTTAATCAACATTTTTGACATTTTTATATATTTTTTACATAATATTCTATGTTTGCAAATTGACATCGCACTTTTATTTATTTTATTAGACATTAAACATTTCTTAAAAAATATGTTTTATTATTATTACATCGGCATTTTTATTTTTATAATTTTACATCTCTTTAAATAATTTTTCTTTTAAGTAAATAAATCATTTTGTATTTTATTCAAACCAATTTCATCAAATCAGTCCCAATCCGAGGCTTAATTCAGATCAATCCAATCCAACACCCTTTTTATTTTTTATTTTTTTATTTTAATCCAACATCCTTTTATTATCCCATCTAAAAATCAAATACCACTTTTCATTTCCCCCTAAAACCAAACCCAAACCCTAAACCTAAGTACCCCTATAAGTAAAACATTACCCCCTCATTCTTAAGAAAAAAGGTCAGCCGCACAAGCCCTTTATCACCCCTCTCCCTTTTCATTTTTGAAACACTCCCCCCATTTCTCTCTAACCCCTCACCTTTCTCACCTCTCTCCCTCGTCTCTCACGCACACACGCACTCCTGCAGCCCCATCGCCGGAGCTTCAAGCTCCGGCGAACCATCAACATCTACCCACCAGCATAAACACACACCCACACCGTCGCTACCCATCCGGTGAACCACCACAACAGACACACCACTACCCACTGTCCCGCCGGAGGTGATGACCGGCGGAGGTTACAACGAATACCCACCAACCAACACCATTGTCCCGCCGACGAATCCTCGTCGCCCCAACTCCCAGATCCCGTCACTCCCACTGTTCCCGTGAATACCCCCCACATCGCCGCCGTTACACGCCATTGTTGTTTTCGATTTTTGATGCTATTATTATTTTATGTTTGTTGGACTAACTTTGTTCTTTTTGATATTTTCGCCATGGTTACCTTGATATTTTCCGACGACCTCTGTTTTGGGGATTTTGTTGGCTGATTTTTGGTCGATGGACTGATTTTCTGTATGAAATGATCCTTTGCATTTTGTTGGTGTCTTGTCGGAGTTCTAAAAATTCCGGCGACCCTTGTTAGTGCTTTCCGTTCGAGGTTTTGTTGGTTGCTTTCGGTTGGACAGAGTTTGGTTTTCTGAATTTTGTTGGCTATTTGACCGGAGTTTGTAAATACTCCGGCGATGTAAAGCTCCGGTGACTGTTGGTTACTGTTTTCATTTTTTCTGGTTATCTGATGTCGCGACCTATTGACTTTATTTTCGGATGTTGGGACTGATCTTGGTATCTGTTCTGTTGTCCAATGGACTAATTTTTCGATTTTGTTTGGGCACTTGGCTGGAGTTTGCCTTGTTCTGGTTTTTCGGGGACTTTTGTTGGATACTGCTTATTGTTTTTGGCTGTCTTTCGGACTGATTCTGGACGATTTTTGCCCTTTTATTTTATTAAACTGATTTTGAACATGTTGCTACACTTATTGGTATTTACTGATTTTGAATATGATACTACACTTTGACCGATGAAGGAATCTTCGTCTGATTTCCAAGGCCTCCCCTGTACAAAAGACGGATTTATTTTTGGTTTTACTTATTAATTCTTGTCATTGCTTTAAAATTATTTATTCTATTACTAATACTTTTACTAAGTGTTTATGCAGGTACCCGGAGATCATCTTGTGCAGAAGGCCTAAAAAGGGCTAAAAGATGTCCCGGAGTTTTATTCGATTTTAGTTTTATTATTCTGTATTGCATTCCATTTTAATTGTAAATTATGAAAACTTCTTAAAATATTTAGAATAAAAAAGGGCAATAAATAATTAACCTAGATTTGAACGAATAACCACAAGTTAGCGGATCTTAAAGGATGCCTAACATTTCCCTTTAGGATAATAAAGAACCCTGGTCCAGAATCTCATTAATTTCGCAGACCATTAAATGGAGATAAATTGCAGTATTTTAATTGCAATAAATCAAGTGTCCTAATTCACTTAACTAATTAGGTGGCGGCTCCTCAAAATCAGCATTATTACTCCATCCAGGGAACCACGCCAAAGAGAAACGTTGCGGATACCGTTTAGACCCCGAGGTCAAAAACAGGCGCGACAGCATGACGACTCCGCTGGGGATATCAGGTTCTTGATCATAGCAAACCCAGGTTAATTAAATATTGCGCTTTATTTTGCTTTATATTTGTTGCAAATATTTTATATTGTTTGCTTTTATTTTGTAATTAACTACTTTAATTGCTACATTCTTTTACTGCTTTCCTTAAATTGTCATTTCGCTCATATTTCCTCCATTCTGGAAAATTGACACTATCACACACTACACGCGAGGTGTGCTTTGCACACCCGCAAATTTCTTTCAAATATCCAAATTTAGGAGAGTTGACATTTTACGCGGAGAATCCGGTCCAATCGGTGGCCGTGTAGCCTTCTCACTCGAGTAGTCCGCTCGGGAACCATTGTGTCTAGTAAGCCAAATTTTAGAAAATTTAAGATAGAGTTATACCGCTCTCTTTATTTTAAGTCATGCATGCATACACCATAGGTGGGTCGAACCTTGGTATCGTCTCCACAATTAGGGAATTCACCAATTGTCGACGGGTTTCACAACCCAACGACCAATAAACATATATGTGTAGCGTAATAATGATAGACGGATCCAAGTCTGGTCATGACACGCCGAAATTGGAAAAAGTACACCGTCATTTGATCGTCATTTCCAACAAAACATTGCAGTTTAACGGTTTGGACTTATTTATTATAATCTCGCATATTTGGCGTTTAGGCTCACCTCTGACATAAGAGAGGTCACATACATATTAGGGCGCGTGCTTGATTTGCATGCTTTTATTTACTATTGTTTGTCGCTAGCAATTATGTACATATCATTCAAAGCAATAATTATCCTTTCAATTATGGACATATTTTTTTTTAAAAATAATTACCCTTTTTGTAACTCCGGACACGAACATTTGCATTTTTACACTTTTTGCTGTCACATTGCAATCATGACTTCTCTGCGTAAATCGTTCTTGAACAGCGCGACTTGGACTTTGAAACATCAACCACCAGTCTGGTCGAACCACTCAAGGGAGTCTTTGACTATATTGTCACACCCCTGCATTGTATTATTTTTGTGACTTTCCTACTCTCACCCATGTCTCATATTTTGCAGGAAAACCATCCTCGCAAACAGTCGAGGGCGGCCGGAAAAGAAGAAAAAAAATTATCAAAAATTTGCGGAAGTTATGTTGACTAATAGAAGTCAGTTTATACCAGATTCAACGAGACATCGCTCTCAGTTCTTCTATATTTTGTATCTTTATACATATTTTCAAATTCAATTGATATGTCTAGTGTTGATTACATAATTATTTATCATGCATTTTACAACATAATCATCCCGAACTACGCGTGTCTGATTCTCACCACACGGTGTGATACGTAGGCAACCCATTTTGGATTCGACACCACAAAAATAAAAAATAAGAAAAAATAATAAAGAGCGCATTTGACTCACTCATTCGTCTCATTCATCATATAATGAACTGTCATTTTGCATTACATTCATTCTGTCATGAACATTCATTTTATTACATTCATTCTATCATGGACAATCATGCTTTCATTGCATTCATCCTACTGGGGACAGTTAGTTTACTTTGCATTAATCATATCATGGACATTCATTTGTTATTTTACACACTTTTTACTTTGCATTCGTCCCATAATGGACAATCATTTATTTTGCACAGTTTTACTCTTACTATCCTTTCATGCGTGAATTCTTTTTTAAGCATACATTTTTATAACATATCTGAATGAACTACGCGCACCTGATTCCCTCGGCGGGATACGTAGGCATCCCTATTCGTATTCGGTACTATTTATTCAAAATATATATATAAAAAAAATTATTCAAAAAAAAATGTTATTCAAAATACAAAAACATTTTTAAGTATTATTGTTTGGATTGGTTGATACCAACACAGTTAGGAGTGTGCATAGGAAAGAACGAGTAATAATCAATATGGGTTGACTTCGTGGTAAAACATAGATTCTTTTGGTACCTCTCACGCGCACCTGTAATGACATTGTCTTGAATGCTTTCAAGATAAGAACGAAACCAACATCATCGTTTCATGTGCATTGTGTGGTGAGTTTTAAAATAAGTTCAATTGCATTGCATTGTGATCTAGAACTTGGCCTTAATGTTTGTTGAGGCGAAATTCTGAGTAACACTCGGTGTAAGAAATGATCGTAGGCTTTCTTTGACCCGTTTGAGCCTTTTTAGCCTACCAAATAACATTATCCGTAGTACACCCCTTTTGAGCCTAAAACTTATTCTTTCGACAATTGCATATTACACTCATACCCTTTTTGAGTGCGTGCGTACTATCCCTCTCTTGGCCCGACCTCCTTGAGCGCTTTAGAAATGTGCAAGTGGCTGACAAATTCTGCGTCGAAGTTTGCAAAGACATAAATTATCAAAGTCCCAAAAGGGAAAAGAAAAATACAAATGACGAATTCATAAAAAGAAGAAATCAAAAGCCCCGACATTATAAAAAAAATGAGAGAATAATTTTGGAAAAAGGGGGCTCCAAACGAAAGATTCAAAAAGAAGTCAGTACAAAAAAACCGGGACAAAAAGAAAGCAGGTCAGCATTAAAGCACACAAATATCAAGCACGGACGTAGTCCAACGCTCGAGGAAGGATTAATCACTTTTTACCCAAATGATATTCATCCTTTCCCCCAAACCTACATTACAAGTTCGTGACAAGCCCTACATGATCCTATACTGAGGGTTCTCACATTAGTGGATACTTACATGATGGCCAAGTCTATGGTATCACAATTGCATGTATTGAACATCATTTTGAGTGTGAGCGTACTTCTCTAAACGTCCCAAAATTTAAAATACTGGAATATATGTGTGGATGAGACTCTCTTTCAGTGAGGGCATTTGAAACATGAGGATACGTATAGTTCGAAACCTTGGATGCAAGCAGGTGTGTCGACACTCAGGCATGTCTGAGGTACCATCTGAAGCTGTGTGAATTACACCGGAGTCAATCTCGATTAGACTGAAAGTAATAAACGAAAATCCTTATGCACAATACTAATTGTTGGTATCAACTGAAGTCAGAATGTAATGTTGTCTTCCACTTTTTCAGAAAAAACAACAAAATGCATATTACATAAATTCTTATTTTTTGCATCACGAACTACTTCTTGACCTGATTCCCTCAGCGGGATATGTAGGCGGCCACATTGGCTTCGGTCTCATTTTTTTTTAAAATTGTACAATCATTTTTTGCATCACGAACTACGTCTTGACCTGATTCCCTCAGCGGGATACGTAGGCGACCACATTGGCTTCAGTCTCATTTTTCGAAAATTGTACAATCATTTTTTTCAGCACGAACTACGTCTTTACCTGATTCTCAATGGATACGTGGCGCCACATTAACCGGTCTCATTTTCGAAAATTGTACAATCATTTTTTGCAGCATGAACTACGTCTTGACCTGATTCCCTCTGCGGGATACGTAGGCGGCCACATTGGCTTCGGCCTCACATCATTTTAAAATCTTAAAAATCCTTATTTTTGCATCACGAACTACGTTCTGATCTGATTCCCTCAGCGGGATACGTAGGCGGCCATATCGGTTTCGATCACACCATTAGAAATATTTCTTCCTTGTTTTGCACAGGACTCGATTTTGTCCATTGAAGAGTTTAACATCCTCATATATTTTGCATCCATGACTACCTACACATGACTGGGGCATATTTTGAGGGTTGCATTCTCATCTACTCAATTGTACATTGTCCATATTCTCGCATTAGCTTTTCATTCATGATAAAAAAAAAAATTGCTTACCTGATCGCCTTGATAGCGTCAAGATTCAACCTTACCCAGTTGAAAGTTCAACATCTTCACTTACCAGAAACTGAGACATTTTAAGGATTCACTGCAAGGAAATGACAATAGACAGGAAAAAGGCAGGCCAACTAGGTCTTCAGTCCAAACCAAGAATGCAAGCGTCAAGAGCCAAAACTATAAAGTCGACGCTAATCAACCACTCCTTTCCTAAAATACACTAGTTTTCTTTGAGTTCAGGATCTTCATATTAGCAAAGGCGGGAGGACAACAATAAGCCCATGCGGATTACAAACGCACAACGTCTATGCAATGACGTTATCTCAGCCCGGGCGAGTCACAAAGCCGATACGTCCATAAAATGACACCATTTTATTTTAAGCCTATGCAACGGCTTCATCCATGTTTTTTCTATGCAACGACGAACATCTGCATCGCGTCTATGCAACGACGTATTTCATAAAAGCTTATGCAACGACTTCATCCATGTTTCGTCTACGCAACGACGAGCATCTGCATTGCGTCTATGCAACGACGTCATTTCATATAACTCTATGCAACGGCTGCATCAATATTTCGTCTATGCAACGACGAACATCTGCATTGCGTCTATGCAACGACGCCCTTTCATCTAAGCCTATGCAACGGCTTCATCTATGTTCCGTCTATGCAACGACGAACATCTGCATCGCGTCTATGCAACGACGCCATTTCATTTAAGCATATGCAGCGGCTTCATCTATGTTTCGTCTATGCAACGATGAACATCTGCATCACGTCTATGCAACGACGTCATTTCATGTGAGCCTGTTGATCGGTGTATTTTATATACACTTTTTGAGTCATTTTTAGTTAGTATTTTACTCATTTTATTTATGTTTAGTATAATATTAGGGTCGTTTTCCTTTCTTTTGTGTCACAGCGGTCAAAAATGGAGAAATGACGAAAAGAAGAGAAAATGAGCTTAATTGAGATGGAATTGCACACAAAAAGGACCAAGAAATAAAGTCTAAGAAGTTCCGGGAATTATAGAGGAGATCAGACGAAGACCTGCATTTAACAAAGGGCGAAGAAACGAAAATCCGAAGAATTCGTCACGTAGCCGCGCTGGCAGCAGTGGCCTTGCGCCAACACCAAGCCGCCCAACTATCTACGATTTTCAGCGCACGGCGCCGATCTGCTGGCGCCGACGCGGGAATTATGAAATCTTGCCGAATTTGACATGTTTTCAGAATCCTAAAGGGATTATTTTTCCTACCTAAAGGGATAACTTTTCCTACCTAAAGGGATAACTTTTCCTACCTTAAAACCCTTACCTAAAAAGATTCTAATAACTTTTCCTTTCCTACAAATCCCTAACCCTTCACCAAAAGGATTCTTTGGCTATAAATACTATACATCATTAGAAGAATTATTCATTCTCCATTCTACCATTCACCATTCTACATCCATCCTTCCACCAATCCATCTTGTAAATATTCCACAACACAACCCTTGGATGCTTGGCTTGGAGACTCATACTTAGTAATTCTCTTTTCTTTCTTTTACTTTATTTCAGTTTTTATGATGAACTTTGAATTAATTCTTGTCATATTTATGGCTAGGAACTAATTCTCTTATAGGGCTTTCTATGTTGAATTTCTTGAAACTTATGTTATAAATTAATGCATGCTTATGGTTATTGTTCTTATTGTGAGATCTATCCAATAATTGAGTTGAATTCTTGGTAATTAATTGACAACTAATTATCACTATATGATTTCTAATCAGATTCTGAAAAGGGGGGATTGTGAATATGTTGTAAGTTGGGTAGACATTCTTGGATTGGGGATGAAAATACCTCAATTATTTATGTAGCGTTGATGAGAGGCTTAACAACCCTAATTTTGCGCATTGTGCGTGGCCAACTAGGTTTTGTTCTTAATCCTCCTATAAAGTTACCCTTATCACCGAAAGGTAGGTAAGGAACGATACTGGGGTTGAGTGTTTATATAACCCTAACGGGAGTATAAAACGATTTCGTAAACCTGCTTTCTCCAAAAGAAGAATACCATAAGTAATGCATTAGTAAGTAGCATAAGCGGATAGTGAGGATACATAGAAGTCCTATTCTCATCACAACTGAAGTAAACCTTTATAGTTAAATAGCTTTTATAATTCATAGTTATAAACAACCAATCAATCATAAATTTACCAAATAGATACTAGAAAATAGATAGTTGGTAATTGAACCCTAATCCCAGAGGACGATATTCGGTCTTATCAAAGACTATACTACTTGTCACGATAACGTGCACTTGCGTTTAAAGTGTGTGCATATCACGCGCATCAAGTTTTTGGCGCCGTTGCCGGGTATTAGGCATAGTTCAATATCAAATTTATCTATTTTTAATTTCTAATTTGGGTTTTATGTATAGTTTTTCTAAATTTTTTTGTTTTATGTATTTAGTGTGTGAAAACAAGGGTGCCGTGATCCTTTGTTGGTTTTGATGTATCTCAGGGATCCTTAAGATATGGAGTACTACTGTCAATATGATCGAGCTCCAACCGTAGAGGAAGAGAGAGAGGAATTGCGAGAAGTCATACTCAGTCTCACTAAGTATCAAGCGCAGTTCATGGACGAAATGAGATTGGGCATAAAGAAGCTGGAACTGCAAATAGGAGAACTCGCGATCATATTTGGCAGCGGAATGCAAGAAAATCAAATAGCACCTATGGGGGGTGGCAAGCAACTTGAAGGGCCTGAACCACACCCAACTATTGAGGAATCTGGCAAGGTAGTTAGTGTAGAGAAGGAAAAGATTTCAGGGATCCAATTATTGACCTTCTTGGATTCTGTGGAAATTCTTTTTCCTGCACCTATCACAGAAGAAACACCACTAGCTATCACTAAGGACTCCCAAATAGGAATTACATATCATCAAGGGCAACCCCCAGAGTTAAGAGATGTAGAGAATTTCACGGATTCCTACACTATAAAAAGCCTAAAAGAAAAACCTATCTTATGTACTTGGGGGATAATTGTATGTTTAAGGTTCTTGGTTGAGCAAATAGTTATAGGGAAATTGAGACCTATAGCAATAACTCTGCGGATTGCAAGCAGTTCGCAGAAGGGCCCAATGGGCACTCAGAAAGGTTAATTGCGTCCGGCTAAAAGACGTTAAAGACAGCACTTGTTGGGAGGCAACCCAATGTTTTCAATTTTGTTATTTTAATTTCTGTCTTTATTTTATTTTATTTTGTCTTGAACAGTCTCACGGTCTTGGGTTCTTGTTTTGTGTTGTTGGATGACAGGTGGACTGAAAGCTAAAACCGAGGAAAAAGGAGCAAAAACGCTGGAAAAAAAGAAAAGCAGTCGTCAGCGCCGCGGCGCCAGAATCGATCTTGTAAGCCGTAATTTCGTAAGAGCCACAATACTAGCAGTGCCAAGGCGCTGAATATCGAGTGCGCGGAACTTCAGAGAGCCATATTTCCGTGCAAATTCCAGAATTTTTCATCCTAGACCTCCGTTATGACATTGTGTTGTGTCGCAGTTGTCCTTCTTTTATTTTCTTTGAGTCTTGCACACATTGGGGACAATGTGTGATTTAAGTTTGGGGGTGTTTTATTTGTGTCTTGTTATGTTTCAATTAAGTCTTTTTTTTAATTGTTTTGTGTTTATTTTTGAGTCACAAAAAAAAAAAACTTTTTTTTTCTTTCGTTTTTCATAATTGCCTGTCAAAGATCATGTATGATGTAGTTGCTAGAAACACCTAGTGAAGGAAGGTGGAATAATGTAATGGAATTAGAAGCAACTATCTAAACACCTAGGTTAGATATGCCAAAACTCACAAAAATCACTATTTGGAGTTTCTTGCTTAAATTGTGCATGCTAAATTATGAAAACCTATGTGTTATGATTGCTTGCTATTTGAGGCGAAATAGTTAGGATATGCATGTTAGGAGATGACTCAGCATTTCTTTGATAGCCAATTCTTACCACTCTTTTCTACCCCGAACTTTAAAAGTATCCCTAGTCAGCCCCATTGAGCCTAAAAATTGAAACTTCTTCTTTGACACCCTATATTCCCACAGATTGTGCCATAAGTAAAAATGTGAAGTAGTGAAATCAATTGTGTTAAAAAAGAGACAAAAAGAGTGAATGAGCTTGTTGCACCCCAATAAAAAAGTAATAAGAAAGAGGCAAAAGCCTAAGTTTGGGGTGCTTGTTATTATAATACTCTTCATTCTCCCAAAACAAAAGAGGGAAAAAGATAGAATTGAAGTGAAGAAAAGAACAAAAAGAAAAGGGAAATACTGAAAAGCTAAAGAGCTTATGGTACACAAAAATGAGCCTAAATGCCTATTTTTACCAACCCCTACCTAAGCCTACATTACAACCCTTAAAGTCCTGAAGATCTCTTTTATGCATATTCAGGATTAGTGGAGAATAGCAAGTAAGCATGCCATAGGATTTTTGAATTTATATGCATGATTTAGTATATTGACTTCCATTAAAGCATGATAAATATGAGTTTGCGAAATATCTAGCTCAATGTGTTTAGTGTCTTTGAAAAATTTCATGCTACATGTTCTGCATATTATTCTCGCTAACCTTCATGTTTTTCTAGATAACACTAAATGCAAGAAAAGTGATCAATGTCGGTGAGTCTTTTATTTTTCGTTTCTTGAGTCTTTTATTTCTTTCTTTCTATCTTTGCTCGAGGCGAGCAAATGTTAAGTTTGGGGTATTTGATCGGTGTATTTTATATACACTTTTTGAGTCATTTTTAGTTAGTATTTTACTCATTTTATTTATGTTTAGTATAGTATTAGGGTCGTTTTCCTTTCTTTTGTATCACATCGGTCAAAAATGGAGAAATGACGAAAAGAAGAGAAAATGAGCTTAATTGAGATGAAATTGCACACAAAAAGGGCCAAGAAATAAAGTCTAAGAAGTTCCGGGAATTATAGAGGAGATCAGACGAAGACCAGACGAACAAAGGACGAAGAAACGAAAAATCCGGAAGAATTCCGTCACCAGAGCCGCGGCGCTTAGCGGCCACGTGGCGCCAATCAAGCCGCCCAACTATCTCTCGATTTTTCAGGCGCTGGCCTCGAAGCATGCGCCGACGCGGGAATTATGAAGTGCTGGCCGAATTTGACATGTTTTCAGAATCCTAAAGGGTTTATTTTTCCTACCTAAAGGGATTATTTTTCCTACCTAAAGGGATAACTTTTCCTACCTAAAGGGATAACTTTTCCTACCTTAAAACCCTTACCTAAAAAGATTCTAATAACTTTTCTTTTCCTACAAATCCCTAACCCTTCACCAAAAGGATTCTTTGGCTATAAATACTATACATCATTAGAAGAATTATTCATTCTCCATTCTACCATTCACCATTCTACATTCATCCTTCCACCAATCCATCTTGTAAATATTCCACAACACAACCCTTGGATGCTTGGCTTGGAGACTCATACTTAGTAATTTTCTTTTCTTTCTTTTACTTTATTTCAGTTTTTATGATGAACTTTGAATTAGTTCTTGTCATATTTATGGCTAGAAACTAATTCTCTTATAGGGCTTTCTATGTTGAATTTCTTGAAACTTATGTTTTAAATTAATGCATGCTTATGGTTATTGTTCTTATTGTGAGATCTATCCAATAATTGAGTTGAATTCTTGGTAATTAATTGACAACTAATTATCACTATATGATTTCTAATCGATTACGAAAGGGGATTGTGAATATCTTTGTAAGTTGGGTAGACATTCTTGGATTGGGGATGAAAATACCTCAATTATTTATGTAAGCGTTGATGAGGCTTAACAACCCTAATTTTGCGCATTGTGCGTGCGATCAACTAGGTTTTTGTTCTTAATCCTCCTATAAAGTTACCCTTATCACCGAAAGGTAGGTAAGGAACGATCTTTGGGGTTGAGTGTTTATATAACCCTAACGGGAGTATAAAACGATTTAGTAACCCGCTTTCTCCAAAGAAGAATACCATAAGTAATGCATTAGTAAGTAGCATAAACGGATAGTGAGGATACATAGAAGCCCTATTCTCATCACAACTGAAGTAAACCTTTATAGTTAAATAGCTTTTATAATTCGTAGTTATAAACAACCAATCAATCATAAATTTACCAAATAGATACTAGAAAATAGATAGTTGGTAATTGAACCCTAATCCCAGAGGACGATATTCGGTCTTATCAAAGACTATACTACTTGTCACGATAACGTGCACTTGCGTTTAAAGTGTGTGCATCTTACCGCGCATCACCTGTGCAACGGCTTCATCTCTGTTTCGTCTATGCAACGACGAACATTTGCATCGCGTCTATGCAACGATGCCATTTCATTTAAGCCTATGCAACGACTTCATCTATGTTTCGTCTATGCAACGATGAGCATCTGCATCGTGTCTATGCAACGACGCCCTTTCATGTAAGCCTATGCAACGACTTCATCTATGTTTCGTCTATGCAACGATGAACATCTGCATCGCGTCTATGCAGCGACGCCATTTCATTTAAGCCTATGCAACGGCTTCATCTATGTTTCGTCTATGCAACGACGAGCATCTGCATCGCGTCTATGCAACGACGCCCTTTCATCTAAGCATATGCAACAGCTTCATCTATGTTTCGTCTATGCAACGACGAGCATCTGCATGTGAGGCTATGCAACGACTTCATCTATGTTTCATCTATGCAACGACGCCATTTCATCTAAGCCTATGCAACGACTTCATCTTTGTTTCGTCTATGCAACGACGAACATCTGCATCGCGTCTGTGCAACGACGTCATTTCATGTGAGCCTATGCAACGACTTCATCTATGTTTCATCTATGCAACGACGAACATCTGCGTCACGTTTATGCAAAGACGTCATTTCATTTAAGCCTATGCAACGGCTTCATCTATGTTTCGTCTATGCAACGACGAACATCTGCATCGCGTCTATGCAACGACGTCATTTCATGTAAGCCTATGCAACGGCTTCATCCATGATTCGTCTATGCAACGACGAGCATCTGCATTGCGTCTATGCAACGACGCCATTTTATGTGAGCCTATGCAACGACTTCATTTATGTTTCGTCTATGCAATGACGAGCATTTGCATCAGGACTATGCAACGACACCCTTTCATCTAAGTCTAAGCAACGGCTTCATCAATATTTCGTCTATGTAACGACGAGCATCTGCATCGCGTCTGTGCAACGACGCCCTTTCATGTGAGCCTATGCAACGACTTCATCTGTGTTTTGTCTATGCAACGACGAACATCTGCATCGCGTCTGTGCAACGACGTCCTTTCATGTGAGCCTATGCAACAGCTTCATCTATGTTTCGTCTATGCAATGACGAGCATCTGCATCGCGTCTGTGCAACGACGTCATTTTATGTAAGCCTATGCAACGACTCCATCTATGTTTCGTCTATGCAACGACGAACATCTGCATCGCGTCTATGCAACGACACCCTTTCATCTAAGCCTATGCAACAGCTTCATCTATGTTCTGTCTATGCAACGACGACCATCTGCATCACGTCTATGCAACGACGCCATTTCATGTAAGTCCATGCAACGGCTTCATCTATGTTCCGTCTATGCAACGACGAACATCTGCATCGCGTCTATGCAACGACGCCATTTCATGTAAGTCCATACAACGACTTCATCTATGTTCCGTCTATGCAACGACGAACATCTGTATTGCGTCCGAAAACGACGCCATCTTCGTCCAGAAATGACGAACATCTGCACTGCGTACAGAAACGACGCCATCTTCATTTCCTTTGCATTTTGACCTCGGGAATAAACACCCTAGAGGCATTTCAGAGAACAAACACCCTGTCTTTTTCAGCATCCCATCGCAATTGTAACCCAGTGTCATCGAAATTCGACACTGGGACATATTTTTGAATCGGTATTCGTCCGTCCATAATTTTAGCATCGCAACAACTCAGTGTCCTCATAATTCGACACTGGGACATTTTTTAAATCTGCGTCAGCTTTGATTTTTATTTTCGCATCACAACGATCCAGTGTCATCATAATTTGACACTGAGACAATTTTGAGTCTGCATCAGCCCCACTTTTGAGTTCTAGTTTATAAAACAAGACAAAATTGGCTACAAGTCAACATCTTTGTCCGAAGACTCTTCCATCATCTCCGTACAAAGAGGGACATACTGTTGACAATCAATTTTGACCCGTTTTTCGTATATTTATTGCAATTTTATGTGTTTTAGGATGCCACATTTTAATAAACATTTTTGGCATTTTTATATATTTTTTACATAATATTCTATGTTTGCAAATTGACATCACACTTTTATTTATTTTATTAGACATTAAACATTTCTTAAAAAATATATTTTATTATTATTACATCGACATTTTTATTTTTATAATTTTACATCTCTTCAAATAATTTTTCTTTTAAGTAAATAAATCATTTTTTATTTTATTCAAACCAATTTCATCAAATCAGTCCAATCTGAGGCTTAATTCGGATCAGTCCAATCCAACACCCTTTTTATTTTTTTATTTTAATCCAACATCCTTTTATTATCCCATCTAAAAATCAAATACCACTTTTCATTTCCCCCCAAAACCAAACCCAAACACTAAACCTAAATACCCATATAAATAAAACATTACCCCCTCCTTCTTAAGAAAAAAGGTCAGCCGCACAAGCCCTTTATCACCCCTCTCCCTTTTCATTTTTGAAACACTCCCCCAATTTCTCTCTAACCCCTCACCTTTCTCACCTCTCTCCCTCGTCTCTCACGCACACACGCACTCATGCAGCCCCATCGCCGGAGCTTGAAGCTCCGACGAACCATCAATATCTACCCACCAGCATAAACACACACCCACATCACCGCTACCCATCCGGCGAACGACCACAACCGACACACCACTACCTAATGTCCCGCCGGAGGTGATGACCGGCGGAGGTTACAATGAATACCCACCAACCAACACCACTGTCCCGCCGACGAATCCTCGTCGCCCCAACTCCTAGATCCCGTCACTCCCACTGTTCCCGTGAACACCCCCCACATCGCCGCCGTTACACGCCATTGTTGTTTTCGACTTTTGATGCTATTATTATTTTATGTTTGTTGGACTAACTTTGTTCTTTTTGATATTTTCGCCATGGTTACCTTGATATTTTCCGACGACCTCTGTTTTGGAGATTTTGTTGGCTGATTTTTGGTCGATGGACTGATTTTCTGTATGAAATGATCCTTTGCATTTTGTTGGTGTCTTGCCTGAGTTCTATAAACTCCGGCGACCCTTGTTAGTGCTTTCCGTTCGAGGTTTTGTTGGTTGCTTTCGGTTGGACAGAGTTTGGTTTTCTGAATTTTGTTGGCTATTTGACCGGAGTTTGTAAATACTCCGGCGATGTAAAGCTCCGGCGACTTTTGGTTACTGTTTTCATTTTTTCTGGTTATCTGATGTCGCGACCTATTGGCTTTATTTTCGGATGTTGGGACTGATCTTGGTATCTGTTCTGTTGTCCAATAGACTAATTTTTCGATTTTGTTTGGGTACTTGGCTGGAGTTTGCCTTGTTCTGGTTTTTCGATGAATTTTGTTGGATACTGCTTATTGTTTTTCTTTGTCTTTGGTGATTACGACGATTTTGCCCTTTATTTTATTAAACTGATTTTGAACATGTTGCTACACTTATTGGTATTTACTGATTTTGAATATATTACTACACTTTGACCGATGAAGGAATCTCCGTCTGATTTCCAAGGCCTCCCCTGTACAAAAGACGGATTTATTTTTGGCTTTACTTATTAATTCTTGTCATTGCTTTAAAATTATTTTTTCTATTACTAATACTTTTACTAAGTGTTTATGCAGGTACCCGGAGATCATCTTGTGCAGAAGGCCTAAAAAGGGCTAAAAGATGTCCCGGAGTTTTATTCGATTTTAGTTTTATTATTCTGTATTGCATTCCATTTTAATTGTAAATTATGAAAACTTCTTAAAATATGTAGAATAAAAAAGGACAATAAATAATTAACGTAGATTTGAACGAATAACCTCAAGTTAGCAGATCTTAAAGGATGCCTAACCCATTCCCTTTAGGATAATAAAGAACCCTGATCCAGAATCTCATTAATTTCGCAGACCACTAAATGGAGATTAATTGCAGTATTTTTATTGCAATAAATCAAGTGTCCTAATTCACTTAACTAATTAGGTGACGACTCCTCAAAATCAGCATTATTGCGCCATCCAGGGAACCGCGCCAAAGAGCAACGTTGCGGATACCGTTCAGACCCCGAGGTCAAAAACGGGCGCGACAACGATAACGGGTCAGATCCTCATAGGAAGAGCTAGCTGCAGCCAACTTGGGTTTAGTATCAACTGGAGTAGAAGTGGACTTACAGGATGACATCCGAGCCCTATCAATGATCTCTGCTGCAAACTTTCTCTGTGATAAGATCAATCCACCTGCATGACGAGTAACAGTGTAAAATCCGGGAAAAAAATAATAATATAAAGTTGTGGTTGAGTTAATAAAAATATATATATAAAAAAAAACAAAGAATAAATTGCATGGAATAAAGTTAGTGTTAAAGTTGGATAAATAGATAGATAAAATGAAAATAAGAAAACAAAAAAACAAAAGAAAAAAAACATGCACGTGATTCTTTGCCCACCCTTCCCTTCCCTTCCCCCCTTTTCATTTCCCCTCCAACTCTTGTCATTCCACCTCCCATAGGTTATAGAAAACTCTTCTACTTATACATTGTACATGACACAAATAAAATACCTAGCACAAAGAATAGAAAATAAGAAAAAAACAAGTGAAAAGAAGAGGAAAAAATCTGGAAAAAATACCAAGAGGGCAAGAAGAACAAGAATCAAAATACTAGAGAGTAAGGATAATTTTAGCAACCACACAACAATAATCTTCACACTTACAAGGTGAGTTTTCTCACTCAGAAATTCTTGGTAACATCCTTTATTTTAAGTTCAATACATGTTAGAATAAGAATTGAGTGTTGAAAAGAAATATTGAACTTTTGATTGTTTAGACAACTAGTTGCGTCATGAACTTTACGAACTGTTCTCACTGAGTTATAATTGTTAGAATTTGATGAAATTCGGAATAATGGTACAACTCTCTATTATGATCATATAGAATGAAAAATGAGGTAAAATAGACATACGGTTTGAAAGTTATCATAGTTCAAAGTTTCTGCCTTAGATTTGGCCGAAATTCGGAAAGACATAATTACAGACTATTTTTATTGAGTTTTACTTATTAGAATTGTATGAAAATTTACATGGTTGTAAATATCTCTGTTACGGACAGATATAGATAAAATGTTGTTAAAACGGACTTACGAGTAGAGATTTATTGTAGTTTGAAGTTGCTGCCTCGGATTCATCGAAATCCAGAAGGGCAGGACGTTGAAACGTAAAACTGTACTAATCCGTGGGGAATATGAAAATTGGTGCTAAATGAAAGTTCTATATCTCTCAGTTGTGGACATTTTGAGACCTTACGTGGGTCTATCCGACTTACGGATTGAGAGTTATCGCTGTTTAAAGTTTCTGCCTCGGATCTATCGAGATCCAGGAAGGGCAGCGAATAAAAGTGTAAAACTGTACCAAATGGTACAGAATATGAAAGGATGGTTCACATGGAGACGTGTAGCTCTCTGTTATCGTCGTTTTGAGATTTTATGGGGCTTGAACGGGTTTACAGATTAGGAGTTATGACTATTCTAAGATTGGGTTCTGTTTAATAAAAATTCTGCCGAAACAAATTTCATGTGGCTGTTTTGAGGATAAATTTGTGTTAGTTACCCAAAGTAGTTTTAAATGAAATTTGGTACAGTGAAAGATCCCCTTCTTACCTTAGTTTCCGCTTGAGAAACACCTTAGTTGGAGTTATGGTTAAAAAGTTATAATCGTTACAAGTATGAATGACATAATGTTGGGAAAGAGAATATTATTTATTCGATCTTCTGAAAAATATGAAAAGTGAATACGTGTTCACATAAATATATAAATATATAAATATAAACATAATGGATCGGGTTGCACGCCACAACAAAACGTAAAGTGAATACGTGTTCACAAATACGTAAATATAATGGATCGGGTTGCACGCCGCAACAAAACGTAAAGTGAATACGCGTTCACAAATACGTAGACATAATGGATCGGGTTGCACGCCGCAACAAAACGTAAAGTGAATACGTGTTCAAAAATACGTAAATATAATGGATCGGGTTGCACGCCGCAACAAATATTAAAGATGAATACATGTTCACCTATATATAAATATGAAAAGTGAATACGCGTTCACAAATATATAAATGTAATAAACATATGGAAATGCAGGGGAATGTCTTAACGTATAATACGAGATAAAATGAAGTGTTAGTTAAACCGAAAATTTTCTATGAGGAGTTGTTGCATATTTAAAAGTGTTGTAACCTGATATGTTTTTGCAATATGCTTATTACGTTATAATGTGATTGCACTTGGAATATTGTGGTGTTACTTTGAATTGTAGGGTAAGGTTCTCACTCAACCCCAGATGATAGGACTGACTCTTTATTTAACATGTTTCAGGAAAGCGTGATAGAGGAAAGACTCCACGCCAAGACTAGCGATCGTCCCACAATCTCTTGTCATACCAAGTCCATTGCTTCGGGCTTGGTACTCGTCAGGTTCAAAATGTCAGTTCCAGTGTCTCGGGAAATGCCCATGTGGAATGGTCTCCCTTCCAACTTAGAATAATCTTTGTCAGTATGTCTATGTAGAAACAATATTTGCACGAACATGGGCTCGCGTTATGTTTTTAATAAAGTCATAAACAGATTTTTTTTTTATTGTTATTTTTATTAATAGCTCCGTATTTGAATATAAGTTCAAATTTCTAAATGAAGAGAATTAAATGGTGCTCATGGTGGGAAATAATTGTCCAGGTGTCATCACGCCCTAAGTAAAGACTTAGGAAAAGTCGGGGCGTGACAAACAGCAACTCCCAAGAAATAACTTAATGTACCCAAGTCCTTCATAGCAAACTCAGAACTGAGCATTGTCATGATAGACTTTCGCAAAACATCAGAAGAGACAGTCAAGATAATATCATCCACATATAATAGTATATAAACCATCGAAGAAACATGACGATATATGAATAATGAATTATCAGACATGTTGTGAGAAAAACCCATAGTCGAAACATAATCAACAAAACTCATATACCAAGCTCGTGGAGACTGCTTAAGCCCATACAAAGACTTCTTCAACAAACAAACATGATGATGATATCTAGTATCCCTAAAACCTAAGGGCTGATGCATATACACTGTTTCCTTGAGATCACCATGTATGAAAGCATTCTTCACATCTAGCTGATGAATGAGCCATGATTTTGAATGAGTCAAGCTGAGCATAGATCGAATGGTAGCCGGCTTGACCACTGAGATAAATGTTTCACCACAATCCACACTAACCTGCTGAGTCTTACCATCACATACAAGACGAGCCTTATGCCTCGCAAATGAACCATCAGAATTTTCTTTGTGAGTAAAAATCCACATAGACTGAATAATATTAACACCAGAGGGACGAGGTACCAACTCCCACGTCTTATTATTAATAAGAGCATTATATTCATCGGTCATGACAATTTTCCAATTAGGGTCATTCAAGGCAGACGCAGGATTACGGGGTAAGGGTGATTTAAGAACATTAAAATTCAAATTAAAATTTCTTTTTAGTTTAAAAATACCCCCATTGAATGCGAGTGATTGGACAATGACTCTAGGATGGAATGGGTGAATTTTGGGAATTTTGAAATTTTTCAGAAATTTCCGTCTAAGGCGTATGGCGCTTCTCATCGGCAAGTACTGGCGACGAGATTGAAGTTGATCGTTAATCGGAAGGCGAGCCATGCGCCTCCCTAAGGGCGCGGCGACGACGTATTTTCTAAAAAATCTGAAAAATGACGGAGAACCGAGGGGGAGATAACATCATCCAAAAAATCATAAGAACTAGGCACGGTTTTTTCAACTTTAAAAAATGAAAATTGAGATTCATCAAAGAGAACACTTTTGTCATGACCCGACCCCGGGGCCGCAACTGGTGCCCTACCGGGGCACCCCGTCAGGTATACATCAGAGAATAGCAGCGGAACATACATAACACATAACCTGTATAAAGTAAACATCACTGGCAAGCCGATAAGGCTGCCTTCCATAAAAATATACTTAATCAAAAGTACAACTTGTTCTTACAGCCCAACCACAAACGTGACTACGCACCTCAGGAATAACAATCGTGGCGGGACGGGGCCGCCATACCTCCAATGTACATAATACCTATAACATCGTGGAAAAACCGTACTAACAAAACAAGCCTCCGAGGAATGGAGCTTCGACACTGCACCAGTGATCCTAAGAATGAGGATCCACCACCTGCTTACCCCTACCTGCGACATGAACGCAGCCCCCGAGGAAGGGGGTCAGTACACAATATGTACTAAGTATGCGAAACTAGAAAATACTGAAAATACCTCATAAGTCTAAAATAACTGAAGACATGTATGATAAACAATTTTACAGAACACTGTGCCTTACTAATAATGAGAATATCAAGCATATACTATACTGCATGAAAATAGGAAGCTCATGGTCAAAGCAAGGTCATCCGCCCCGCAGTATCATTAAGCACTCCTACTCCTGGGACTATTTCACCCGCATGGGTCATGTGGACCCGCATGAGGTATTCCTCGCATAGGCTGTACTCACCCGCATGGGACTATTTCACCCGCATGAGCCCTACGGACTCGCATGAGGTATTCCTCGCATCGTGGGTCGAAAATCCACGGAATATGCAAATGCCACAACCCGGGGAATGACCCCGTAATAAATAATAATATATCATTAGCACAAACCGGCTATCACACATAATACAAGCAAGTTAAGAAACCCCTTAACTTCTTATTAGTCTTGTTCATACACATTCTCATTTTAGTTTACTTAAGGCACTAACATGTCTTTATGAAATCCGGGAATTTAACCCAAAGTACTATGTACTTCTACTCTTTTAAAACCTTAGGCAATTGATGCCTTAAAATCAATTTGCCTTCCATTAATTCACCTCATTTATCCTTACTTGTTTTACCTAGAATAAATCTCTCTTTAAACCTTCCATGAGGCTAATATAACCAACTTCCTATAAAGTCGTTATATTAACTTCATACTATAAATAAATTACAATTTTCCTATATCCAATGGACTTGTAGTTTTAAAACGGAACAAGTATCAAATACTTAAAAAAATAACACTTCAAGTCCCTTAACCTTGAAATCTTAAGACATCCTTACTACTTTTAAAGAAGTGAGTAAATCCCCTAACTCCACCGACTTGGACACTATAAAAACGAGTAAAGGATACCAAGGTCTTGTACTTCTACCGTACTATATAGGTAAAACCATTCATGCTCAAGAGATAGGAAAGTTCCACATACCTCTTCGGTCAATCCACTTGCTAAGTCCAAAATACCGCACGTAGTACGTCAACCTATAATGACCATAATACGTTTATTAACCTCTAGTTTCAACGTAGAATATTCCAAGTGCAAAGTCACTAAATTCTATGGAAAATCGGGCAGCATTTCCTTTGTTTCTACATACTTTGCCACCTTTTTCAAGGCCGAATTCAACATCCAAACGCCACTTTTAAGGCACAACAATCCAAACATTTCAAAGGGGATTACACACCTAATCTTGGATGTGTAAAATTCTGCCCCACAATGCATAACAACTAACTTAACAAGTTTAAGGTAGTATTTTGGCTACAACATGCTTACATAACCTTCTTATCCAATTCTTTCATATCCAAACCATATTTCTTACATGCAATGTATCTAAGAGCAATATTTACTACTACAAGTTCTTTCTTCTTCACATGCAACACCAAAAACTAGCAACAAGAGAAAAAATTGTTACCTTAGAGCTTTAGCCAAATTAATCCAACAAATTTGCTAGCCTCCCTTCCACAATCACCACCACAACAACTCCTACAAGCTTGCCAACAAGTTTCCTTCTTGCCACACTTTTCAGATTTTTCTCAAGCCTTGATTTCCTCTTGATTTTCTAAAGAGAAGGAAGAGCTTTTATTTTTAGAGAGAGATGAGAGCTTGAAGAATGACCAAGTCTTCAAGACTTGGTCAATAAATAAGACATGCAAAATCAGATGGGGGGGGGGACACTTGTCACCCTCCCATGACCTTTTTTTAAAACAAAACAGTTCAGATTTTGCCACTCACCCTCGCAGAACCCGCCTCGGCGCCGCGGCCCTGCAGCCGGCGCCGCGGCGCTGAAACTTCTGCCAACCCTCGGATCTTCCGGTGCCGCGGCCCTGCTTCCCGGCGCCGCGACCCTGTGGCTCCTGTCCGAATTATTTTTCTGTCCGACTGCGCACTGAACTTGTAACTTCCATAACTTTCTACTCCGATGTCCTATCGATGAACGGTTGGTTGCGTTGGAAACTAGACTCAACGAACTACGAACTAGGCCTTTGAAACACCTAAGAACTCTCAATGTAACGAGTCATATCCCGCCTTAAAGTTGACTAAAAACCCGTCCGAAACAATCCGTCAACCTATCTTTCTAAAATTTAAGTCTTACTCCCTTTCTTACGCTCTCATACGCATGGCCAGAACTACGGGGTATAACATTCTCCCCCCCTTAGAAACATTCATCCCAAATGTTCTTTCTAGGCTTACTCAAATTACAATATCGACATAGACCCTCTTAACTATTCTTTTTGCAAGTAAATACGCTCCACATGGCCACAACAACACTTAAGCATAATTTCCAAGCTAAAACTAACAAGCAGGAAAGTGGGTTACCTGGGGGTGTAGGGAATAATTGAGGATACTTCTTCATCATGTCCTCCTCTGCTTCCCACGTCATCTCTTCCCTGTTCTCGTTCCGCCATAAGACCTTGACGGAAGCCACATCCTTTGTCCGAAGTCGACTAACCTGACGATCGAGTATCGCTATGGGACTCTCCTCATATGATAACCCCTCCTTCACCTGGACATCACAAATCGGGTGCACTCTAGATGGATCTCCAATACATTTCCGCAACATAGACATATGAAAAACTGGATGTACTGCCTCCAGATCGGACGACAGATCCAACTCGTAGGCAACCTTGCCTACCCTACGGACAATCTGATAAGACCCAATGTACCTTGGGCTAAGTTTCCCTTTCTTCCCAAATCTCATCACGCCCTTCATGGGTGATACCTTCAGGAAGACCCAATCATCTACCTCAAACTCCAAGTGTCGACGCCGATGATCTGCATACGACTTCTGTCGACTCTGAGCTGACAATAACCGCTCCTGGATAAGCTTCACCTTATCCACTGCCTGCTGAATCAAGTCTGGCCCGACTAACTGAACTTCTCTCACCTCAAACCAGCCTATCGGTGACCTACACTTCCTCCCGTATAAGGCCTCATAAGGCGCCATCTGGATACTAGAATAGTAGCTGTTGTTATAAGCAAACTCCACAAGAGGTAAATGATCCTCGGTACCACGAAATCAATAACACAAGCCCGCAGATATCCTCGAGTGTCCGGATAAGACGTTCGGCTGAGGATGAAGCAAGATCGAGACTCACCTGTGTCCCTAATCCCTTCTGGAAAGAACTCCTGAAGTTAGCCGAGAACTGGGCTCCCCTGTCTGAAATGATCGATATGGGCACTCCGTGCAGTCTCACAATTTCTCTGATATACAATCTAGCATAATCCTCGGCCGAAAAAGTCGTCCTGACTGGCATAAAGTGGGCTGATTTCGTCAGCCTGTCGACAATAACCCAGATGGAATCATGCTTCCTCTGAGTGTGAGGTAATCCTGTAATAAAATCCATATTTACCACCTCCCACTTCCAAGTTGGAATATCAATAGCTTGCAATAGCCCACCGGGCTTCTGGTGCTCAATCTTGACCTGCTGACAGTTCGGGCACTGCGCCATAAACTCCGCAACGTCCCTCTTCAAGCCATCACACCAATAGATACACCTGAGGTCATGGTACATCTTAGTCGATCCCGGGTGAATAGAATAACGAGCACTGTGTGCCTCCCCTAGAATCTGCTGACGAAGTCCTGTCACATCGGGAACACACAACCGGCCCTCAAATCTTAGCACCCCATCAGGCGCTACCTCAAATAGACTCTTCTCTTTCTGAAGAGCCGCATCGCGATACCGTGCCACAATCGGATCCTCATACTGTCGCCTCTTCACCTCCTCGACGATGGAAGACTCGACAACCTCTCGAACCCGAACTCCATCACTATCAGAACCAACCAAACGAACCCCAAGGCTCGCTAGCTGATGTAACTCTCGGACCATGCCCTTCTTCTCTGGCTGCACACCTGACAGACTACCCATCGATCTGCGACTAAGGGCATCTGCAACTACGTTGGCCTTCCCTGGGTGGTATAGAATATCGACATCATAATCCTTAAGTAGCTCCAACCACCGTCTCTGCCGCAAGTTCAGCTCCCTCTGGCTGATGATATACTGGAGACTCTTGTAGTCGGTGTAAATATCCACATGAACTCCATACAAATAATGTCTTGGATCTTGAGGCATGGATCATCACGCCAACTCTAAGTCATGTGTGGGATAGTTCTTCTCATGCTTCTGAGCCGTCGAGATCGTAGCTATAACTTTGCCATCTTTGCATCGACGCACTCCAAGCCCGACACCCGACGTCACAATAAACCACATATCCGTCTAAACCTGCGGAAGAGTAAGGATGAGGCGGTCGTCAATTTTTCCTTCATGAATCGGAAACTCTCCTCACATCCGTCCACCGAACATAGCCGCCGAGTCGACTAGTCAAAGGTCTTTGAAATGGAAGCAAACTTCTCCACAAACCTCCGATAATAACCTTCAAGGCCCAAAAGTTGCGCTCTCCGCTTGTAGCTGGTCTAGGCCAAGTCTTGACTGCCTCAATCTTTGCTGTATCCACCCGAATACCATCGACCCCGATAACATGCCCTAAGAAAACCACTAAAGCCAACCAAAACTCGCATTTCGAGAACTTGGCATACAACTGCCGGTCCCGAAGGACTCCCAATACCGTCCTTAAATGATCCGCATGTTCCTGCTCTGTGCGCGAATAAACCAGGATATCATCAATGAATACTATAACGAACATATCCAAGAATGGCTTGAACACCCGGTTCATCAAATCCATGAATACTGCTGGGGCGTTGGTCAACCCGAAAGACATCACCCTGAACTCATAGTGCCCATACCGGGTCCTGAATGCAGTCTTTGGGATATCTGCCTCTCTAACTCGCACCTGATGATAACCAGACCGCATGTCTATCTTGGAAAAACACCTCGCACCCTGTAACTGGCCAAACAAATCATCAATCTTGGGAAGGGGGTATCTGTTCTTGATAGTTACCTTATTCAGCTGCCTGTAATCAACACACATACGCAACGTCCCATCCTTCTTCTTTACAAATAACACTGGCGCTCCCCAGGGAGAAACACTTGGCCTGATAAAGCCTTTTTCCAGAAAATCTTTCAGCTGGTCTTTCAATTCCTTCAACTCGGCAGGTGTCATCCTGTATGGCGGAATAGATATCGGTCGAGTGTCTGGCGCCATATCAATGCAAAACTCAATCTCTCTCTCAGGAGGGATACCCGGAAGCTCGTCTGGGAATACTGATGCGCGAAAAGATGCACACACTTTAACGCAAGTGCACGTTGTCGACTCAAGTAATATAGTATAGGTAAGACCGAATATCGTCCACAAGGATTAGTGTTCAAGTACCAATTATCTATCTTTTGGTATCTATTTGGTAACCGATATTTGATTTTGTTGATTAAAACTAATAATTATAATGACTAATTAACTATGTGTTTACTTCAGTAGTGATGGAAATAGGGCTTTCAAGTCTCCTCAACTATCCGCTTATGTTACTTATTAATGTAATGAATTATGGTTCTTCTTCTTTTGGAGCTAGCAGGTTTACTAAATCGTTTTATACTCCCGTTAAGGCTATATAAACACTCAACCCCAGTAGCGCTCCTTTCTACCTTTCAGTGATAAGGATGACTCTATAGGAGGATTAAGACCAAAAACCTAGTTAATCGTCACGCGCCATGCGTAAAATTAGATGTTTAAACCTCTCATTAACGCTACATAAGTAATTGAGGTATTTTCATCCCCAATCCAAAATATGTCTACCCAACTTACAGCATAGTCACAACCTTCTCCTTTCGAAGTTTGATTAGAAATCATATAAATAATGATAATTAGTGATTAATTAATTACCAAACATTCAAAGCAATTATTGGATAAATCTCAACAATAAGAAGAATAACCATAAACATGCATCAATTCATAACATAAGTTTCAAGTGATTCGACATGGAAAACCCTATAATGGAATTAGTTCCTAGCCATTGACATGACAAGAACTAATTCAATATCCAACATAAAAACTGAAAGTAAAGTAAAGAAAAGAAAATTACTAAGTTAAGGTCTCTAATCTTCAACTTCAAGAAATCTTGTGTTTGTGCGAAGGGAACCCTTGAAACCGCCAGGTTCTCCTTTTATAGGCTCAAAACCTCTCAAACTTTTCCTTCAGCCCGCCCGAACACGCCTCAAAACTCGATTTTCAGCGGCCGCGCCTCGCTATCGGCGCCATGCTCGCTATCGGCGCGCGCGGGATCTTCGCGCTGCTCGTGATTTGGCGCCGCGCCTCGCACTCTGTTTAGAGAGCGCGGCCGCAACTTCGCGCCTTACGGATATTGAGCGCCGCGGCGCTGGCCCGTGTCCGTGCCTGGTTCGCCACTTTCTCTGCTTTTAAGCTCTGGAACCTCCACTTTTGGCCTCTTTTCGCTCCTTTTCCGCCATTGGACCATTTTAACCACTTTGACTCAAAAGAAAGAAAATCTATCCTAATACGACACGTATTTGTACAAAAAGGGACAAAAGACTAACTAAAAATGACTCGAAACGTGTATATAAAATACACCGATCAAATACCCCCAAACTTAACATTTGCTCGCCCTCGAGCAAAGATAAAAAAAAGAAGAAATAAAGACTCAAGAAAAAAAAAATAAACAGACTCAATGACAATGATCACTTTGCTGCATTGATGTTAGTTAGAAAAACATGAAGATTAGCAGAATAATATGCAGGAACATATAGCATGAAATTTTAGCACACTAAACACATTAAGCTAGATATTTCGCAAACTCATTTTTATCATGCTTAATGGAAGTCACATACTGAATTATGCTTGTAAAATTCAAAAATCCTATGGCATTTTTACTTGCTATTCTCCACTAATCATGAATATGCATAAAAGAGATCTTCAGGACTTTTAAGGGTTGTAATGTAGGCTTAGGCAAGGGTAGGTGAAAGTAGGCATTTAGGCTCATTTTTGTGTACCATAAGCTCTTTAGCTTTTCAGTGTTTCCCTTTTCTTTTGATTCTTTCCTTCACTTCAAATCTATCTTTCCCCTCTTTTGTTTTGAGAGCGTGAAGTATATCATAATAGCAAGCACTCCCAAACTTAGGCTTTTGCCTATTTCTTATTACTTTTTAATTGGGGTGCATCAATCTTGTTTGCTCTTTTTGTCTCTTTTTTAACACACTCTATTCCAACTATTTCACATGTTTACTTATGGCACAAGTATGGGAATATAAGGTGTCAAAGAAAAAGTTCAATTTTTAGGCTCAATGAGGCTGACTAGGGATATTTTTAATGTCAGGGATAGAAAAGAGTGGTAAGAATTGGCTAACAAAGAAACGCCTGAGTCATCTCCCTAACATGCATATCCTAACTATTTCGCCTCAAATAGCAAGCAATCATAACACATAGGTTTTCATCATTTAGCATGTACAATTTAAGCAAGAAACTCCAAATAGACAGATTTTGTGAGTTTTTGGCATATCTAACCTAAGTGTTTAGATAGTTGCTTCTAATTCCATTATATTATTCCACCTTACTTCACTAGGTGTTTCTAGTAACTACAGCATGCATGATCTTTGACAAACAATTATGACTCAAAAAGAAAAAAAAATTATGACTCAAAAATACACAAAAACAACAAAAAGACTTAAACATACTATAACAATAAAACACAAATAAGACACCCCCAAACTTAAATCACACATTGTCCCCAATGTGTGCAAGACTCAAAGACCATAAAAGAAAAGGACACTTACAGACTTGGTTAAAATGGTGGCAGGGGCGGTGGATAGTGCTTTGAATTCCGTGAGGGGAGGAGAGCTCTGGATTTTTGATTTGGTGACAGGTCCTTCGGATTAGGGCGTCTTTCAAAATTCAGATTTTTCCGTTGTGGCGCCGCGGCTCTGCAAATTGGCGCCGCGACGCCCAAATTCTCGTTTCGAATTTTCGCGCCGCGACCTGCTCAGCTACGCGGCCTCGCGATTTTCGAAATCCTTGGCTTCTCTTCGCCGCCTAAGTTATTGACTTACACTGCCAAAGACAACACGCATACTACCTCCGTGAGACTGTTCTAAATAAAGACTAATTGCATTAACATAAATAAACTGAAATGCCTTGGGTTGCCTCCCAAGTAGCGTTGTCTTTAACGTCTTTTAGCCGGACGCAAGTTCCTTATTATTCTAGGGTGTGAGAGGTTACTAAGTTCATGTATTCCATTTAATTGATCAGATGGGGTTTTAACCTCTGTCCGTTTACCTTGAAGGAAGCTCCCTCTTTCCCTTTTATTTCAATTGCACCATATGGGAATACTCTTACCACCGTGTATGGTCCTGTCCAACGTGATTTTAACTTGCCTGGAAATAATTTCAACCTTGAGTTGAATAACAACACTTGTTGTCCTTCTTGGAAGTCTTTCGGTATCAACCTCTTGTCGTGCCATACTTTCGTTCGTTCCTTGTAGATCTTTGCATTCTCATAGGCATTGTGCCTTTATTCATCCAACTCGCTCAGCTGTAGTAGCCTCCTCTATCCTGCTGCCTTGGCATCCCTGTTTAACTTCTTCATTGCCCAATACGCTCTGTGTTCCAACTCTACTGGCAAATGACATGTTTTACCAAAAACTAACTTATAAGGTGACATACCAATTGGTGTTTTGAATGCAGTCTGGTATGCCCACAATGCGTCATCCAGTTTGATAGACCAGTCCTTCCTTGAGCCGTTCACCGTCTTTTCTAATATTCTCTTCACTTCCCTATTTGACACTTCTGCTTGCCCATTCGCTTGAGGATGGTAGGCAGTTGTGGTGCGGTGGTAGACTCCATATCGGGAAAGCAATGAATTCAACTGCTTGTTGCAAAAATGACTTCCTTCGTCACTAATGATGGCTCTCGGAGTGCCGAACCTTGTGAAAATATTCTTTTGAAGGAATTTTTGAACAGTCTTACTGTTGTTTTCTTTTGTGGCTACTGCTTCTACCCATTTGGACACATAGTCCACTGCCAGAAGGATATATTGATTTCCAAAGGATGGCGGGAATGGTCCCATGAAATCGACTCCCCACACATCAAATAGTTCCACTTCCAATATCCCTTGCGAAGGCATTTCGTTTCGTCTTGAAATTTTCCATGTTCTCTGACAACTATCACATCTCTTCACAAAGGCATGGGCATCCTTAAAAAGTGTTGGCCAATAGAATCCGCTGCGGTAGCATTTTGCCGTTCTTGATGCCCCAAAGTGTCCACCACATGATAGGGTGTGCAATGAGTGAGAACTCGTGCATCTCCTTCTCTCGTATACATCGCTGATGACTTGATCGCACAAATGTTTGTATAACATAGGCTCCTCCCAATAGTAGTGCTTTACTTCGGAGTAAAACCTCTTCACTTGCTGTCTTGTCAATTCTGGGGGTATTACCTTAGCTGCAAGAAAGTTAACAAAATCAGCGTACCAAGGTAAATTAAAATTTGCACTTACTTGAAACAGTTGTTCGTCTGGAAAATGATCATTTATTTGCACATCCTTGGTGTTCTGGCTCTCTGTGTTCTCCAGTCTTGACAAGTGGTCTGCAACTGAATTCTCTATCCCTTTCTTGTCACAAATTTCCACGTCGAATTCTTGTAGTAGCAAGACCCATCGAATGAGACGAAGTTTTGCATCCTTCTTTGTCATCAAGTACTTTATGGCAGAATGGTCAGTGTATACTATCACCTTATTTCCAATCAAGTATGGCCTGAATTTCTCAAATGCATATACTATTGCTAGTAGTTCCTTTTCGGTAGTCGCGTAATTTAACTGTGCGTCATTTAGAGTTTTACTAGCATAGTAAATAGATCTAAATACCTTGTCGATTCTCTGTCCAAGCATCGCTTCCCATCGCATAATCGCCGTGATCGCACATCAGTTCAAATGGGAGCTCGGTTTGGTGCAATGACTATGGCGCTGAGATAAGCTTCTCGAAAGGCCCGAAGCGTATAAACATTCCTTATTGAAGTCGAAGGCAACCCCGTCATTAGCAATGTGGAAAGAGGTTTTGAAACCTTTGAAAATCCTTGATGAATCTTCTATAGAACTCGCATGCCCAAGGAAACTTGACCCTTTTGTTGATACCGAGGTGGGAGATTTTCGACATCAAATATTTGCTTTGTCTACCTCAATGCCTTGGTTTGATATTTTGTGTCCTGAACAATCCCTTCATACCATGAAATGACACTTCTCCCAGTTTAGCACAAGGTTAGATTCTTCACACCGGCTTAACACTGCTTCTAAGTGCCTCAAACATTCATCGAATGATGCTCCAAAGACCGAAAAATCATCCATAAAGATCTCTATGGTACTCTCTACCATGTCTGAGAAAATTGCCATCATACACCTCTGAAAGGTTGCAGGTGCATTGCAAAGTCTAAATGGCATCCTTCTGAATGCAAATGTACCAAACGGACAAGTGAATGTTGTCTTTTCCTGATCTTCTGGCACTATTGCAATCTGGTGATACCCTGAGTACCCATCCAAAAAGCAGTAGTAGTTGTGCCCTGCAAGTCTATCCAACATTTGATCTAGAAATGGCAGCGGGAAGTGGTATTTTCTGGTTGCCTTGTTCAACTTGCGATAGTCAATGCAGATTCTCCATCCAGTAATTGTTCTAGAAGGGATGAGTTCGTTACTTTCGTTGGTCACCACTGTTATTCCACCCTTTTTGGGCACCACTTGTACCGACTCACCCACGCTTTGTCGGATATAGGTAAATTACTCCCGTGATCGAGCCATTTCGTGATTTCCTTCGACTACCTCTTTCATGTTTGGGTTTAGTCGCCTTTGTGCCTCGATGGATGGTCTGCTCTCCTCATCTAGACGGATCTTATGCATTATCATTGACGAACTTATCCATTTTATGTCTGCTAATGTCCATCCAATGGCACGCTTGTGATCCCTCAGCACTCTTAGCAGTTTATCAATCTCTTCGGTGGATAGGTGGCGTGAAATGATCACTGGTAAGGTTTTCTCTTCACCTAGGTATTGGTATTGTAAATGATTGGGTAGGATTTTTAACTCTAACTCTGGAGCCTTCTCTGTGGATGGTAATGATCTTTCTGGCATCTGCCCAAGCTCTTCATACTTCCTCTTATCCCATTTCTCATAAACATTCATCTAATTTGCATACTCCATCAGAACTGGATCGTTTCTACTATTATCATCTCATTTGGTCGATTTCTTCAAGCGTATCATCATGTCCGAACCCTTGGTCGACATCGCATCTTCGATAAGATCAATGGTCGAGCGATTATCATTGGCATCCGGAAAAGTTGTTGCCGAAAAATATTGAAAATCACCTCTTCTTCATCTACCCAAGCTTCAACTCCCTTGTGAACATCAACGAGCACGCCCCGTGGCTAAGAAGGGTCTGCCAAGTATGATGGGGATTCCATCGTTATCTTTTATGTCTAAGATAACGAAGTCAGCGGGAAAGATGAACTTGTCCACCTTCACTAATACATCTTCGATGACTCCTCTAGGATGAACTATGGAGCGGTCAGCCAACTGCAAAGTGATGTTTGTAGGTTTGACTTCTCCCATTCCCAGTTTGCAGAAAACTAGATAAGACATCAGATTTATGCCTGCCCCCAAGTCGCACAATGCTTTCTGACATTCAAACTTTCCAATGGTGCATGGGATGGTGAAGCTCCCCGGATCTTGTAACTTCTGAGGTAGTTTTCTCTGTAGGATGACACTACATTCCTCAGTCAACACCACTGTTTCGTAGTCCTCTATCCTCCTCTTTTAGCTAAGAACATTCTTCATGAACTCTACGTAGCTCGGCATCTGCTCTAATGCTTCAGCAAACGGGATATTGAGTTGCAATTGTTTGAGAATTTCCACAAATCTAGAGAATTGCTTGTCAAGAGCACATGTTTTTAACCTCTGGGGATATGGTACCTTCACCTGGGGTCGCACATGCCTTTCTACCGACTTTTCGCCTGGCTCGGGCGCCGCGCCCACGTTTCCTTGCCGCGACGCTCAAACTCCTGCCCTGTCTCAGAATCTTCGCGCGACCGCCATCGCCACACGCTGCTGCTGCGAACTTTCTATCTCCCCTGATTCGGCATTCTTCAGGTCAATCGCCTGACATTGTGCTTTCATATTGCCTTCCCAAGGTGCAGATTACTTTTCTTGCGTTTCGTTGTTCAACATGATTGCGAGTTCTCCTATTTGCGTTTCCAACTTCTTCATGACCATTCTCGTTTCGTCCATGAACTGATTTTGATATCTAGTGAAACTGAGTATGGCTTCTCGTAACTCCTCCCTCTCTTCCTCTATGGTTGAAGCTCTATCATATTGACAGTAGAAATCCATGTCTTCAGGATCCATGAGATGAATCAAAACCAACAACGAATCACGGCACACTTGTTTTTACACAAAAAAAAAATTAAAATAAATAATTTAAAGAAAATAATTAAAAAAAAACCAAATTAGAAATTAAAAATAGATAAAATTGATATTGAACTATGCCTAATCCCCGACAACGACGCCAAAAACTTGATGCGCGAAAAGATGCACACACTTTAACGCAAGTGCACGTTGTCGACTCAAGTAATATAGTCTAGGTAAGACCGAATATCGTCCACAAGGATTAGTGTTCAAGTACCAATTATCTATCTTTTGGTATCTATTTGGTAACCGATATTTGATTTTGTTGATTAAAACTAATAATTATAATGACTAATTAACTATGTGTTTACTTCAGTAGTGATGGAAATAGGGCTTCCAAGTCTCCTCAACTATCCGCTTATGTTACTTATTAATGCAATGAATTATGGTTCTTCTTCTTTTGGAGCTAGCAGGTTTACTAAATCGTTTTATACTCCCGTTAAGGCTATATAAACACTCAACCCCAGTAGCGCTCCTTTCTACCTTTCGGTGATAAGGAAGACTCTATAGGAGGATTAAGACCAAAAACCTAGTTAATCGTCACGCGCCATGCGTAAAATTAGATGTTTAAACCTCTCATTAACGCTACACAAGTAATTGAGGTATTTTCATCCCCAATCCAAAATATGTCTACCCAACTTACAACATAGTCACAACCTCCCCCTTTCGAAGTTTGATTAGAAATCATATAAATAATGATAATTAGTGATTAATTAATTACCAAGCATTCAAAACAATTATTGGGTAAATCTCAACAATAAGAAGAATAACCATAAACATGCATCAATTCATAACATAAGTTTCAAGTGATTCGACATGGAAAACCCTATAATGGAATTAGTTCCTAGCCATTGACATGACAAGAACTAATTCAATATCCAACATAAAAACTGAAAGTAAAGTAAAGAAAAGAAAAGAAAATTACTAAGTTAAGGTCTCCAATCTTCAACTTCAAGAAATCTTGTGTTTGTGCCAGAAAGGGAACCCTTGAAAACCGCTAGGTTCTCTTTTATAGGCTCAAAACCGCCAAACTTTTCCCTTCAGTTCGCCCGTAACACGCCTCAAAACTCGATTTCAGCGTCGGCCATGGCGCGGAACTTCGCGATGTTCGTGATTTACGCCGCGCCCGCACTGCTGTTTGCAGAGCGCGCCGCAACTCGCGCCTTCTGGATATTGGGCGCCGCGGCCCTGTACCTGTTGGTAGGAGGCGCCGTGGCGCTGGCCCGTGTCCGTGCCTGGTTCGCCACTTTCTCTACTTTTAAGCTCTGGAACCTCCACTTTTGCCCTCTTTTCGCTCCTTTTCCGCCATTGGACCATTTTAACCACTTTGACTCTAAAGAAAGAAAATCTATCCTAATACGACACGTATTTGTACAAAAAGGGACAAAAGACTAACTAAAAATGACTCGAAAAGTGTATATAAAATACACCGATCAAATACGTCTGGAAACTCTCTAACGACTGAATCGATCAAGGTCCCAGATCTCACCTCGATTTCGAATACCCGAACCATATGGTAGATATACCCCTTCCGCACCATCTTCCTAGCCTTGAGGTAAGAAATAAACCTACCCTACGACGCAAAGATTCCCTTCCACTGATAACCTGACCAGAAACCGAACCGCACTCAATCTCTCTCATACCACATTGGCCTAGCAAGATGCTAGCCATTCCATACCCATAATCACATCAAAGTCCGTCATATCCAACTCTATCAAGTCGGCTATAGTCTGACGACCGTATATAGTCACTGGGCAAGCCTTATATACCCGCTCGGCTACCACCGACTACCCATCGCGTAGCCACCTCAAAAGGTTTTATGGACTCGGGCTCTATCCCTATTCTACCAGTAATATGAGGAGATATATAGGACAAGGTAGAACCTGGATCTATCAAAGCATATACATCACAGCAAGAAACCAATAATGTACATGTGACGACATCTGGTGACGCCTCCTGGTCCTGGCGGCTGGACATAGAATAAATGCGGTTCTGAGGACCGCTGGAGCTGGGACCCCCACCACGACCTCTGCCGCGGCCTGCTGTCCCGTGAACACCCTGCCCTCCGGGGCGCATAACCGTTGAGGACGAAGATCCAAAGAATCGACCGCTTACCGAACCATCACACTCCCGCCACCTCTGGTCGGACAATCTCTCTTCAAATGGCCCTGCTGGCCACAAGAGTAACAAGCTCCTGGAGGAACATGACACTCTCCTGGGTGAGACCTACCGCATCGAGCACACCGAGATGGGGGTGGTCTCGATCGATGCGGCCGCTTCCTCGAACTCCGTTCGAGCTCGACCGCTTCCCGAATGACCGGTGATCAAACCTTCCACCGAAATCGAGAAGGAGCACTCAGGCCGGCTGAAATGTGGACCTAGTTCTGCCGAGGCCGCCCGCTCAAATCGCCCCGAGACTCGCTGCCCCGCCTTGGCCGGCCTAAGTCTAGCTGATCCTCCTCTCTCGCCCTCTATCCTCGCGCATACGCTGCATCTCCGGCAATATCCATACCGTGAAGAGTCACCCCAAGCATGCAGAATCATATGACGGTCTAGCCCCATCACATATCGATGAACCTCGTATGCCATGTCGCTACGATGGTGTCGCGATACCTAGCCAATGAGTCAAACTCGGTGTCAGACTCTCGATAGTCCTCCCTGCTCGCCTCGAGGTCAAGAATCTATCTACGCGGCTCTCTCATCTCGTGAGGCAAGAAGTGATCCAGAAGGCCTCTCGTGAACTCCTCCCAAACACCGAAAACATCCTCACCTCTAGACAACACCCATGACTCAAACTAGTTCAACGCAATATCGCAGAACCCAGAAGAGGCTAGCATGACAGACTCACCTCCGAGGCCCTAAGCACTGCATAGTCCATCAGAATCGCCGAACAAACTCGCGAGGATCCTCCTGATCTCGAACCATAGAACTCGGTGGATGACAACCCAGAAATACCGAATCCGTAAATCGCCGGCTCTGGGTTGGCCGCTCGCTCGCCGCCGCCGCCACTATCTGGTCAATAATCGGACCGCCTCGTAATCTCTATACTCACCGATCGTGGGATCGAGGCTCGTGTACCGCGTCTCGATGGCCGCCGCCGCGAACTCACGAGGCCGGGCGACGCCGTGGAACTCGCCACCAAACATCATCTCCAGAAAGACGGGCTCGTGCCTCGTGACCTCCGCGCCCTACTAGCGACTCCTCACCGCCTTGCCTTCTTCCGCCGCGGTTGCCTTGCGTGGAGGCATAACTGATACATAAAGGAAAATATCAGAGGGAGTTCAACCTATAACACAACTCTATTGCACGATCTTAGAGTGAAAGAATGGAAACCAATCCTAAATATCCTGCAGCCTCCTGATTATAGATGTGGTGCACAACACACCGATAATCAAGACTCTACTAGACACGGTCTGTAGACACTTTCCGGGGACTAACTTGCTCTGATACCACTTTTGTCACGACCCGACCCCGGGGCCGCAACTGGTGCCCTACCGGGGCACCCCGTCAGGTATACATCAGAGAATAGCAGCGGAACATACATAACACATAACCTGTATAAAGTAAACATCACTGGCAAGCCGATAAGGCTGCCTTCCACAAAAATATACTTAATCAAAAGTACAACTTGTTCTTACAGCCCAACCACAAACGTGACTACAGACCTCTAGGAATAACAACTGTGGCGGGACAGGGCCCCGCCATACCCCTGAATGTACATAATACCTATAGCATCAGGGAAAAACCGTACCAACAAAACAAGCCTCCGGAGGAATGAAACTTCTGACACCAGACCAGTGATCCTAAGAATGAGGATCCACCACCTGCTTACTACCGCGACATTTAACGCAGCCCCGAGAAGGGGGTCGACACAATGTACTAAGTATGCGAAACTAGAAAATACTGAAAATACCTCATAAGTCTAAAATAACTGAAGACATGTATGTTAAACAATTTTACAGAACACTGTGCCTTACTAATAATGAGAATATCAAGCATATACTATACTGCATGAAAATAGGAAGCTCATGGTCAAAGCAAGGTCATCCGCCCCGCAGTATCATTAAGCACTCCTACTCCTGGGACTATTTCACCCGCATGGGTCATGTGGACCACACGAGGTATTCTCGCATAGGTCAGACTCACCCGCTGAGACTATTTCACTGCACGAGCCCTACGGACTCGCATGAGGTATTCCTCGCATCGTGGGTAGCAAATCCACGGAATATGCAAATGCCACAACCCGGGGAATGACCCCGTAATTAATAATAATATATCATTAGCACAAACTGGCTATCACACATAATACAAGCAAGTTAAGAAACCCCTTAACTTCTTATTAGTCTTGTTCATACACATTCTCATTTTAGTTTACTTAAGGCACTAACATGTCTTTATGAAATCCGGGAATTTAACCCAAAGTACTATGTACTTCTACTCTTTTAAAACCTTAGGCAATTGATGCCTTAAAATCAATTTGCCTTCCATTAATTCACCTCATTTATCCTTACTTGTTTTACCTAGAATAAATCTCTCTTTAAACCTTCCATGAGGCTAATATAACCAACTTCCCATAAAGTCGTTATATTAACTTCATACTATAAATAAATTACAATTTTCCTATATCCAAGGGACTTGTAGATTTAAAACGGAACAAGTATCAAATACTTAAAAAAAATAACACTTCAAGTCCCTTAACCTTGAAATCTTAAGACATCCTTACTACTTTTAAAGAAGTGAGTAAATCCCCTAACTCCACCGACTTGGACACTTTAAAAACGAGTAAAGGATACCAAGGTCTTGTACGTCTACCGTACTATATAGGTAAAACCATTCATGCTCAAGAGATAGGAAAGTTCCACATACCTCTTCGATCAATCCACTTGCTAAGTCCAAAATACCGCACGTAGTACGTCAACCTATAATGACCATAATACGTTTATTAACCTCTAGTTTCAACGTAGAATATTCCAAGTGCAAAGTCACTAAATTCTATGGAAAATCGGGCAGCATTTCCTTTGTTTCTACATACTTTGCCACCTTTTCAAGGCCGAATTCAACATCCAAACGCCACTTTTAAGGCCCAACAATACAAACATTTCAAAGGGGATGACACACCTAATCTTGGATGTGTAAAATTCTGCCCCACAATGCATAACAACTAACTTAACAAGTTTAAGGTAGTATTTTGGCTACAACATGCTTACATAACCTTCTTATCCAATTCTTTCATATCCAAACCATATTTCTTACATGCAATGTATCTAAGAGCAATAATTACTACTACAAGTTCTTTCTTCTTCACATGCAACACCAAAAACTAGCAACAAGAGAAAGAATTGTTACCTTAGAGCTTTAGCCAAATTAATCCAACAAATTTGCTAGCCTCCTTTCCACAATCACCACCACAACAACTCCTACAAGCTTGCCAACAAGTTTCCTTCTTGCCACACTTTTCAGATTTTTCTCAAGCCTTGATTTCCTCTTGATTTTCTAGAGAGAAGGAAGAGCTTTTATTTTTAGAGAGAGATGAGAGCTTGAAGAATGACCAAGTCTTCAAGACTTGGTCAATAAATAAGACATGCAAAATCAGATGGGGGGGACACTTGTCACCCTCTCATGGCCTTTTTTAAAACAAAACAGTTCAGATTTTTCCACTCACCCTCGCAGAACCCGCCTCGGCGCCGCGACCCTGCAGCCGGCGCCGCGGCCCTGTGGCTCCTGTCCGAATTATTTTTCTGTCCGACTGCGCACTGAACTTGTAACTTCCATAACTTTCTACTCCGATGTCCTATCGACGAACGGTTGGTTGCGTTGAAAACTAGACTCAACGAACTACGAACTAGGCCTTTGAAACACCTAAGAACTCTCAATGTAACGGGTCATATCCCGCCTCAAAGTTGACTAAAACCCCGTCTGAAACAATCCGTCAACCTATCTTTCTAAAATTTAAGTCTTACACCCTTTCGTACGCTCTCATACGCATGGCCAGAACTACGGGGTATAAAAATGACGACTACTGATGATTCGTTTAGAGGACAAATCAAAAAATTTATAACCACGGTGATTTAACGGATAACCCAAAAACACACACGGGGTAGAACGTGCTTGAAGTTTGTTGATTGTGGTGGATGGAAAAAGTGGATAACATAAGCATCCAAAGACCCTTAGATGAGAATATGAAGGAATCTTATTGTATAAAACCTGAAGAGGGGAAAAATATGTCAAACCTTTAGAGGGAATAATATTAAGTAGATCTGTAGCCATTTGTAGGGAATGGTGCCAAAACAATGGAGGAACGGAAAAATGAACTAATAAGGTGTGAATAATGTTATTGATGGTACGAATTTTCCGTTTAGCTTTCCCATTTTGTGAAGACGTATGAGGACAAGAAAAATGAAAATTTATCTCATTTTTAGCACACAACTCCCTAAACTCCCCATTGTCATATTTTTTGCCATTATCACATTGAATGTTCCTTATTTCCCGTTCGAATTGAGTTCTTATAAAAGCTCTAAATTTGACGAAGATGGAAAATACTTGGGATTTTTTCGCAATTGGAAACGTCCATAAAAAATTAGAATAGTCATCCTAGAATAAAACATAATATCGATGACCCATAGAACTGAGAACTGGAGATGTCCATAAATCATTATGAATAATATCAAATGACATTGAAGTATGAGAATTCGAAGCTACAAACGACAACTTAATAATTTTTTCTAAAGAACAATATTGACAATTTGGAGTACTACGCGTACCCTTACAAGAAATAAACTTATTCTTATCTAAAACAGAAAAAATTGACGACCCTGGATGACCTAGACGAGCATGTCACAATTAATGAGCAAGAGCTGCAAAAGTGGATGACATAGCTTGACGCGAGATGCTGAGACTCGGTGTGATTGAATAAAGATACCCGTACTGTCACACCTCATGAGAGGACTCCCCATCTTGAAAACCTTCACAGAAAACCCAAACGGATCAAAATCAATAGAAACTCAATTATCAGTAGTGAATTTACGGTCAGACACCAAAGTTTTAATCAATTTTGGGGCATGAAGGGTATTTTTCAGGACAATTGGTGGATGAGGAGGGGACAAAGTTTACCCTTGATTGGAATCGAACTGTCATTACCAACAATTATACCATGATTATTTCTCAAATTGGAATAAGACGAGAGAGTACCGTGTTCGAATGTCATATGGGTAGTGGCACCTGTGTCCATGTACCAATTAGGGTCCGGTTGAGTCAAGCCAAACGTGTGCATTGTTGCTCCAATGTCGGCCTGAGTGGAACCCATTGCGTGATGGGCCCGGCGTGGGGAGGCGAGACCTGGGTATACCGGACTGGCCGCCATATACGGTCCGAACTCGAGTCCGACCTAGGAAGGCCGGGCCGCGACGCCAGACGGCCGAGGCGAGGCATTGCGACGTTATAATGCTGAGCCGCATCACTGTGGGGCGCTGGGACCCACTGCCACTGTTCAGGGTCCCCCGTGGGCCCCGGAACTACTGCTGCTGCTGACGGTTGCCCCCGTTATTGCCGCCGCGATTCTTGTCATTATTCTTTCGATTTTGGCCCTTCTTAAAACCCCCGTTGTTGTGATTTTGGGTCACGTTGGCTGGATTAGAAGGGGAAAAATTGGAAGCAGTCATCATGACGACGAGACTTGCTCCAATCGATGCCCTTTTAGCCAAACATGCTTCTTCCAAAGTGAGCATGAAGCTGGCTTTATAGAACTCCGGTAAGGGGTTACTTTTGACGAAAAACCGAAGCAACCCCTCTATAGACCTCAGATAGACCGACAACCATCTGAAGAACTAGATGACTAGTAGAAATAGGAGAACCCACGTTGCGAAGTTAGTCTGTCAAGTCCTTGAGGCGTTTGCAATAAGAAGAAATATTTGGAAAATTCGCCATAGTAACTTGAGAAAATTCCTGCTCAAGGATAACAATGCGAGAATGACTGTTATCTTGAAAGATGCCACGCAATCGATTCCACGCCGCCATAGCTGTGGAGTTGGGTTTCATAATCGTCAGTAAAAGATCCAAGGAGATAGTGGCATAAATCCACTGGAGAACCTTGACATCAAGCATGATCCATAAGTCTGGATCTGTTGCTTTGGTGGGCACAACCTTTGTAGACGTAGAGGTCATATCACCCCCCCGTAGGAGTAGTGAGAAGGATGATGTGGTGAAGAACTTTATATGCCATAGCATGAATCTTGAACAATTTTGTCCACGTCCCATATTGGATGTTCTCTAGATCAAGAACGATAGGAAGAACACTCTTGATGTTAGAAACGGTGAGGGCATGATGAAAAATATTTTTTCCAGTCATGGTGAATAGACCAAACTTTGGACAAGATTTCGGAGAAGGGAATTTGTGAGAGAGGATTTTCTGGAAGAGAAGGGCCGCGGTGCTGGAAAAATCCGATAGCTTGGGCCACGGCGCTTGGGCAAGAAATCCGAGAGGGAGAGAAAAAGTTTTGAGGAGCGGAAGCAAGGTAAACAGAATCTAGACTCTTGATACCATGAAAGAATTAATCCCTGATTATTCTTATTGATAAAAAACATATATATATAAGTTACAATAGAAAAATCTTATTCTTACTTTACATCTAAAATCCTATTTTATAAGGAGACTAACTATACAATTATGGTAATAATATAAGTCTAATTAAGGTACAAGACTAATATTATATATACCAAATATATACACCTAAACCACTGTTCACGGAACAGTAATGGGCCTGGGCCGCGGATTGGGCTACGGCGCTGTGAAGGCTTGGGCCGCAGCGCTTGGGCCTTTGGGCCTCATATAACAATCACAGTGAGCAAAAATAGTACCATAAAATAATGGTTCTTTGTTCCATTTAATTTGTAGCCATATGAACTGCCTGCGTCACTACCGCAAGATTTGCAAATTTTCACATGCTATTGAAAAATTGTTAGAACTTAACATGGTTCATTGATTTTGCCAAGTGGAAGTGATGTTGATTTCAGCTGGGACAAATGTGGGGAAATCTTTCCAATTTTTATAGCTTGTGAAAAGCGGTCAGTTTTATGGAAGAGATAAATATTTTTTTGGTTGAAGTAAACGACTAAATTATCTAAAGATTAATTGTTAAAGCGAACACATTTATAATTATGTTACATTTTAATGGCCCTTTACGTATGGGCTTGATTCCCTTTTCATATGCAAAACATGTGAAATCTCTGCATTTATATGATTTCTTTTTTGAACTAGAGAAGTCGTCAAAAAAAAGATAATAACAACAATAAAAACAGTAAAATTTCACAATATGGATTCTGTGGAGAGTAGAGTGTACGCAAATCTTACATATATCTTGGTAGATAAAACAGTTGTTTCCGCAGGACCCATGGCTAAGACAGAGCATAAGCACAAGCAAAGCAAAAGCATAAAAAAAGAGAAACGGTCAGACCCGGTCAAAAAAATTCAAAGCAGTATGAAAATGGTGGTTTGAAAGCGAATAAGCCATGATAGCGCATTCTGAAAAAGTAAGCAGTAACTAGCGTAAGTAAATAAGCTAAACAAAATACACTAAAAGAAACATATCAGTAGAAATCAAACTACAAGGAACTATAAAGCAATATTACGCACATTAGTATGATAGGTTAAGCGGGCCTACAATAATAATACTACAAATGCCAGTTTGCAAGCGTAAGTAGGACTACGCTTGACTACCTACTACCCTTCTACCCTAACCCGTGTCCTCCACACCCCCTATTTAAGGTCATGTCCTCAGTAAGTTGCACCTGCGTCATATCCTGTCTAATCACCTCTCCCCAATACTTCTTCGGCCTACCTCTATCCCTCCTGAACCTGTACATAGCCAACGTCTCACACCTCCGCACTGGGGTATTTATGTCTCTCTTCTACACATGCCCAAACCATCTCAACTTTGCTTCCTGCATCTTATACTCCACAGAGGACACCCCCACCCTGTCCCGAATATCATCATTTCTAATCATATCCCTCATTGTATCCCTGTACATCCATCTCAATATCCTCATCTCCTCAACTTTTATCTTTTGAATGTGCGAAGTCTTGACTGGTCAGCACTCCGCCCCATACACTATAGTCGGTCTAACCACCGCCCTATAGAACTTGTCGTTAAGTTTTAGTGTCATCTTTTTATCGCATTAAGACTCTAGATGCAAACATTTATTTCATCCACCCTGCACCAATACGATGTGTGACATCGTCATGAATATCTCTATCCCCTTGGATAATAGACCCTAGGTACTTGAAGCTTCATTTCTTTGGAATGACCTGAGTACCAAGTCTCACCTCCACGCCTGTCTCAAAGTCACCCTTATTACTGAAATTACACTCCAAGTATTCTGTTTTGGTCCTACTCAGCTGAACCCTTAGATTTCATAGTCTAGCTTAGCGTTCACTCTGCTGTGAGTCTCATCAATCAGGACTATGTTGTCTGTGAATACCATACACCATGATACCTTCCCTTGAATTTTTCACGTCAGTCCATCCATTACCAAGACAAATAAGAATGTGCTAAGTGTTGATACCTGGTGCAGCCCCATCATAATTGGAAAGTTATCCGAGTCTTCTCCTACTGTCTGTACCCTGGTCCTGACTCCATTATACATATCCTTGATCGCCCTAGTGTACTCCACAAGTACATCTCTAATCTTCAAACATCTCCATAGAACCTCCTTAGGAACTTTTGACGTATGCTTCTCGATGTCGATGAAAACGATATGTAAGTCTCTCTTCCTCTCCCTACCTATACTGCTCCACCAACCTCCTAATAATATGAATTGCTTCTGTGGTCGAATGCCCCGACATGAATCCAAACTGATACTTGAAAATAGACACATATTTTCTCACCCTCATCTCCACGACCCTTTTCCAAAATTCATAGTATGGCTTAGCAGCTTGATACCCCTATAGTTGTTTTAACTCGAGATATCACCTTTGTTCATGTACAAAGGGATCATTGTACTCCACCGCCATTTTTCGAGCATTCTTGTCGTCTTAAAAATGACTTTAAATAACTCAGTTAGCCACTCCAAACCTGTCATGCTTGCGCTCTTCCAAAATTCAATTGAGATCTCATCAGGTCCGGTCGCTCATCCCCTGCGCATTCTGCTAACAACACCCTTAACCTCCTCAACCTTAATGCTTCTACAATATTCTAAATCTCGGTACCTAACAGGTTGCTCCAGATCTCCCAGCACAATGTCTCTATCTCCTTTCTCATTCAAGAGTTTACGGAAGTAAGACTGTCACCTCCACCTAATATGCACGTCCTCCATTAGTACTTTGCCTTCCTCATCCTTGATGCACCTCACGTGATCCAAATCACAGGACCTCCTCTTCCTCGCCTTGGCTAGTCTATACAACTTCATATCCCGAACTTTTTCCTCTAAATCCACATACAGGTGTTCAAAAGTCGCCATTTTCGCCACTGTAACCGCAAGCTTTGCCTCCTTCCTCGTCAACTTATACAGTTATCTATTCGTCCACTTCTCCACCTCATCCTTACTTTTTACCAATTTTGCATACGCCGCTTTCTTCACTTTCACCTTCTCTTGAACTTTACCATTCCATTACCAGTCCCCCCGATACCCACTACGGCTACCCCTCAAGATCCCAAGCACTTCTCTAGCTACCTTTCAAATGCAACTGGTTGTCATGTCCCACATACCGATAGCATCCCCACTAATCCCCCATGCCCCCTTGGCCGTCAAACTCCCCCTCATCTTCTTTTCACTAGCCATGGTCAAACTTTCCCATTTGATTCTTAACTTTTCATCCACAACCCTCATTTTCTTCTCCATCTGGATCTCCAAATCCATCACCAAAAGCTTATATCGAGTTGTAAGCTACTCTCCCGGAATAACCTTGCAGTCTTTACAAGGATCGCTGTCAACTTTCCTAAGGAGCAAAAAGTCTATCTGAGTCTTAGCCACCGAACTACGAAAAGTCGCCAAGTGCTCCTCCTTCTTCAGGAACCTCGAATTGGATATCACCATTCCAAAAGCTCTAGCAAACTCTAAAAGTGAGATGCCTCCCCCATACATGTCCATTGAAATCCCCCCTACAAATAATTTATTAGTGGGTGGTATACTGCCCACCACCTCGTCCAAATCCTCCAAAAAGTGCCTCTTCTCCTCCTCGTCCAAGCTCGCATGTGGCGCGTAAGCACTAATAATGTTCATAGTGAACCCTCCAACTACCAACTTAATCACCATCATCCTATCATTACCCTCCTAAACTCTACCCACCTTATCCCTTAGCTCGTTGTCTACTAAAATGCCTACCCCATTCTTATATCTCGACCTACTCGAGAATCATAATTTATACCTGTCCATATTCTTAGCCTTAGGTCCTATCCATTTGGTCTCCTGGACACATACTATATTAATCCCCCTCTTCTTAAGAATCTTAACTAGTTCTATGGACTTCCCCGTTAAAGTCTCAATATTCTAAGACCCTATTCTCAGCCTAGCATCTTCCTTATCCCACTTACCCCCTAACCCTCGCCCCCATCTCCGACCGAGAACATAACCCTAATCTACGTTTTATAAAATTTTCGTACTCAGCCGCCTAAGAAAGAATGTACCATCGCGTGCCGTATCGTCGTCCAGGAGGTGAAGACTGTCAAACTACCAAATTCAGGAGATAATGTGATAAAATAGTTCAAATATGCACAGAGTAAATGGTGCCATGCTCTAATTTGCTCTTTCTTTTTCCTAATATTTCCTCCCTCCAATAACATGGAAAATTAATCAAATACTGCCATTTCAATTTATTTATCGTTTCTTGTTTTACACGCCCCTTTAAAAATATTAATTAGGCGGAGAGATATTTGATTACTTTTACCCTTATTTATATCTACGTATAATCTCTTTTAGTTAAATATTTACTTTATTTATGTATTATCAATTAATGATAAAATTCTACCGGGGGTAGAATTTGATATACTTGTTCAAATATTGGATATGGATAGTAACATGTGGAGGTGCTTTATTTTTTATACTTGTAGATTCAAAATCTGGTCTGTTTTAATGGCCACAAATATCATGTTACGACTATTAAGAACATAATCCAAACTGAAATAAAGGCAACAAAAATCTTTCCCTTAAAGTTGATATATATAATAATGCACTCAACCTTTTGTTTTTTGTTGTTTTATTCAATTTTCATTATCCGCATTAAAGATCTGATTAATTTGGATAGGTGCTAGAAAATTTCATATTAGAAGTAAATCTCTCGCTAATAAAGTCGACTTTATATCCAAAATTCAAATTTAAAACTTTTAATTAAATATGAATAAGTTATTTGTAATTATCTTTTAGGTGAAATTTCATACGTCTCGGTTCTATTTTTCCTTCTACTTCTCCTACCCTCATTCTTGTTTCATGAGATAACTCACACCTTAAAACTATTCTTAAAAAAAGGAAAAATTCACTCGTATATAAGTACCTCACATTAATTTATATATGCTCTAAAAAGCATTAATTGTGACATGAAAATTTATTGAAAAATAGGTGAAACTTCAACCTCCCAACTTCACCATCATCAAGATTCCTGCGACACAAGATTAATTAAAGATATCTGTTTCTAGTTACCAAACCCAACTGAAGGAGTACGGGACTCTGATTTTTTTTAAAATTTGATCCCACCAAATTTGGAAGGATGGTTTTTAACCTTTGTGCAAATGGACCACTTTTTTTTGGTCTGCTAACCATGTGTAGAAAAAATCAGCTACTAATATATTCATGAGAATCAGATGCTAGTGTACATTTATTCCTTAGTATTGTACCATAATTAGAATTGTACATTTACCTTAAGTGTATATTTATTCTTCATATAGAATAGGGATTTAGAGGTAAAGTAGGAATATAATTCTCCTATTGTAACTTGTATATATATACCTTTTATTAATAAGAATAATCAAGGGATTAATTCTTTCACGGTATCAAGAGTCTAGGTTCTCTTTACCCTGCTTCCGCTTCTCAAATTTTTCCTTCTTTTCTCGATTTTCTAGCCCTAGCGCCGCAACCCTATTCTCGAATTTCTTCCAAAGCCGCGACTCTTCTCTCCAGAAAATCCTATCTCTCAAATTCCCTTGTCTGAATCTTGTTGTTCTATTCCCTATGACTGATAAAAATAATTTTCATCCTGCCCTCACAGTTTCTAACATCAAGAGCATCATTCCTATCGTTCTTGACATAGAAAACGTTCAATATGGAACGTGGACGGAAATATTTAAGATTCATGCTTTGACACATAAAGTCCTCCACCACATCATTCCTCCAAAGGAAGGTGATAGGGCGTCTACTTTTACGACCGTTGTGCCCACTAAAGAAGCAGATCCAGAATTATGGGTCATGCTTGATGCCAAGGTTCTTTAGTGGATTTATGCCACTATCTTCTTGGATCTTTTACAGACGATTATGGAACCCAACTCCACAGCTATGGCGGCGTGGGATCGGTTGCGAGACATATTCCAAGATAACAGTCATTCTCGAATTGTTATCCTTGAGTAGGAATTCTCACAGGTGGCTATGACAGGTTTTCAAAATGTTTCTTCTTATTGCAAACGCCTCAAGGACTTGGCAGACCAACTCAGCAACATGGGTTCTCCTGTTTCTAATAGTCGTCTAGTTCTTCAGATGGTTGCAGGCCTGTTAGAGGCCTATAGCGGTGTTGCTTCGGTTATTCGTTAGAGTAACCCCCTGTCAGGATTTTATCAAGACAGTTCTAAGCCGGATTAGCTAAGAAAGTGGCGATTGGGGCCAGTCCTGTCGTCATGATGATCGCTTCCAAATTTTCTCCTTCAAATCCATCCAATGTGACCCAAAATCACAACAACGGGGGTGGTAAGAAGGTCCAAAATAAGAAGAATAATGGCAAGAATCGTGGCGGAAACAACGGGTGCAACCGTCAGCATCAGCAATAGTTCTGGAGCCCACAGGGCCCATCTGGACAGTGACCGTGGGTCCCAGTGCCTCACAGCATCGCGGCTCCGCATTACAGTGTTGCGGCTCAGCCTTACAGCGCCGCGGCGCCTAAGTATCAGCTAGTACATGCACCGCAACCCAACTTCTTCCCAGGTCAGACTAGCGTATGGGCAGGAGCAGCAGTCCAATATACTTGGGCCGCGCCCCCATCAGGCCCACCACGCAGTGGTCCCCACTCAGACCGACATTGAAGCAGTGATGCACACGATTGACTTGACTCAATCAGACCCTATTTGGTACATGGACACCAGCGCCACTATCCACATGACATCCGACCAAAGTACTCTCTCGTCTTATTCTAATTTGAGCACTAATCTGGTATAACTGTTGGTAATGACAATTATATTCCAATTAAGGGTTATGGTCATAAAACTTTATCCCTTCCTCATCCACCACTTGTCCTGAAACATACCCTTTATGTCCCTAAATTGATTAAAAATTTGATGTATGTCCGTAAATTCACCACTGATAAATGGGTTTCTATTAATTTTGATCCATTTGGGTTTTCTGTGAAGGATTTCAAGATGGGGAGTCATCTCATGAGGTGTGACAGTAGGGAGATCTTTATCCAATCACACCGAGTCTCAGCATCTCGCGTCAAGCTATGCCATCCACTTTGCATCTCTTGCTCCTTCCTTATGACATGCTCATCTAGGTCATCCGGGGTCGTTTATTTTATCTTCTTTAGATAGACATAATTTTATTTCTTGTAAGGGTACGCGTAGTACTCCACTTTGTCAATCCTGTGCTTTGAAAAAAAATATTAAGTTACCATTTGTAGCTTCAAATTCTAATACTTCAATGCCATTTGATATTATTCATAGTGATTTATAGACATCTCCGGTTCTCAATTCTATGGGTCATCGTTATTATGTTTTATTCTTAGATGACAATTCTAAATATTTATGGACGTTTCCAATTGCGAAAAAATCTCAAGTTTATTTCCATTTTCATAAAATTTAGAGCCTTAATAAGAACGCAATTCAAACGGAAAATCAAAAACATTCAATGTGATAATGACAATGGGGAATTTAGGGAGTTTTGTGCTCAAAATGAGATACATTTTCATTTTCTTGTCTTCATACGTCTTCACAAAATGGAAAAGCTGAGCGAAAAATTCGTACCATTAATAATATTGTCCGTACTTTATTGGTCCATTCTTCCGTTCCTCTATTATTTTGGCATCATGCGCTACCAATGGCTACCGATCTACTAAATATTCTTCCCTCTAAAGGTTTGATATATTTATCCCCTCTCAAAGTGTTATACAATAAGACTCCGTCATATTCTCATCTTAGGGTCTTCGGATGCTTATGTTATCCACTGTTTTCATCCACTACGATCAATAAAATTCAGGCACGTTCTACTCCTTGTGTGTTTTTGGGTTTTCCGTTAAATCACCGTGATTATAAATGCTTTGATTTGTCCTTTAAACGAATCATCATTAGTCGTCATGTTCTCTTTGATGAATCCCAATTTTCCTTTTTTAAAGTAGAATTACCTGTGCCTAGTTCTTATGATTTTTTGGATGAGGATGTCTCCCCCTATGTTCTCTGTCATTTTTCAGACTCTTCAGAAAAACGACGTCAGCACTGCGGCCCTTAGAGGAGGCGTCGCGGCACCTGCCAGCCAGTGACCAAACAGTTTCAATCCCGTCATTAGCGCCGCGACCCTCTGGGGATGCGCTGCGGCGCTAAAACTTCAGATAGCTCTACAGTTCTTCCAGCGTCGCGACCTCTGCCCCAGCGCCGCGACTTTTTCGACGGAAATTTCCAACACTTTAAAATTCCCAATCCATCAAAGTCATGTCCGATCACTGCAAATAACGAGGTATTTTTAAACCAAAAAGATATTTTAATTTGAATTCTAATGTTCTTAAATATCCCTTACCCCGTAATCACGTGTCTGCCTTAAATGACCCTAATTGGAAAATTTCCATGATCGAGGAATATAATGCTCTTATTGATAATAATACGTGGGGGGTTGGTACCCCGTCCATCTGGTGTTAATATTATTTGGTCTATGTGAATTTTTGTTTATAAGGAAAATTCTGATGGTTCATTTGCGAGGCATAAGGCTAGACTTGTAGGTAATGGTAAGACTCAGTAGGTTGGTGTGGATTGTGGTGAGACATTTAGCCCGGTGGTCAAGTCGGCTACCATTCACACTGTTCTCAGCTTGGCTTTTTCAAAATCATGTCCCATTCATCAGCTAGATGTGAAGAATGCTTTCCTACATGGTGATCTTCAGGGGACAATGTATATGCATCAACCTTTGGGGTTTAGGGATACTAGATATCCTAATCATGTCTGTCTATTGAAGAAATCCTTGTATGGGCTTAAGCAGTCTCAACGGGCTTGGTATAAGAGGTTTGCTATTTTGTTTCGACTATGGATTTTTTTCACATCAGGTCTGATAATTCATTATTTATATATCGTCGAGGATATTCCATGGCTTATATACTATTATATGTTGATGATATTATCTTGACTGCTACTTCTGATGCTTTGCGCAAGTTTATTATGACAATGCTCAGTTCTGAGTTTGCCATGAAGGACTTGGGCCCATTGAGTTACTTTTTGGGGATTGCTGTAACTTGTCATGCAGGTGGATTGTTCTTGTCACAGAGAAAGTATGAAATAAAGATAATTGAGAGGACTGGGATGTCATCCTGTAAGTCCACTTCCACTCCAGTTGATACTTGGGTGCTGCAGCTGGCTCTCCCTATGAGGATCCGACCCGCTATCGTAGTCTTGCTGGCGCCCTACAGTAACTGACGTTCACGCCTTCTAATATTACATATGCCATACAGTGTGTTTGTTTATGCATGATCCCAGAGTTGAACATATGAAGGCGCTCAAACGCATTCTTAGGTACATTCAGGGAACACTTGAGTATGGTTTGCATTTGTATCCTTAGTCGACGTCTACACTAGTCTCTTATACAGATGATGATTGGGGTGGTTGTCCTGACACTAGACGGTCTACATCTGGCTATTGCATGTTTTTAGGTAATAACTTGGTCTCATGGTCTGCCAAGCGTCAATCCATGCTTTCACGTTCAAGTGCAGAGGTCGAGTATCGAGGGGTAGCCAATGTGGTTTCTGAGTCATGTTGGTTACGAAATCTACTATTAGAGTTTCATTGTCCTATTGAGAAGGCTACCTTGGGTTATTGTGATAATATAAGTGTCAACTACCTTTCTGGTAATTCAGTTCAGCACCAGCGCACTAAACACATAGAGATGAATATTCACTTTGTTCGAGAGAATATAGTTAAAGGACAAGTACGCGTCTGCCATGTCCCTTCCAGATATCAGATTGCAGACATCTTTACAAAGAGTCTTCCCTCAGTCCTTTTTGAAGATTTTAGAGACAGTCTCAGCGTATGAAGACCGCCCGCTATGACTGCGGGTGTGTGTTAGAGAATGGAATGGGCTTCAGCCCATCCGTGGTCAGTCATGGTCGTGGCCCAGTAGTGGGTTTCCTTGTATATTTTAGACATAGTATTGTATCATAATTAGAATTGTACATTTACCTTAAATGTATATTTATTCTTCATATAGAATAGAGATTTAGAGGTAAAGTAGGAATAAAATTCTTCTATTGTAATTTGTATATATATATATGCATTTCATTAATAAGAATAATCAATTGATTAATTTTTTGAGGTACATCGAGTGAAAATCAAAAAACAAATTCCTTAAGGTTCCTTTGATTTGGACACAAGTTATTTCAGAATTACTGTAATATATAATTGACGCAATTATTTTCTAGTGGATTACTTTTATTAGTAAATATTTATGAACTAAAAATAGGATATACGAAATATAATATACATGTACGTAATGGGTTTAAACTATAGTAAAGTGGGATAAATTTCTATTTTCAATTGAATCTTAGCTTTTTAACGAATTTTGAGAGAAGAACTTTGAAGAAGCTAATGTGTTATTTTGATGTTTTATCTCGGGATTACTAATTTCATAATTTTTTTCGTATTTGTAAAAAACAATACCATTATTATAATATAAAAATCCTAAATTCATACTCTTAAAATATAAAATTGAAAGTATATTTATGTCCTAGAGACAATCTATATTAGGACAAATGTACTTTATACACATTCAAAATTATTAATGGAGATTAATATTATGACATTTACAATTATTGAATTATTAGTTGATTGTTTATAATATTCTATAATGCATCCCTAGAGGTTACATGGTAATTGATATTGTGAGATATTAATATTATAGCGTAACTCTTAAAACAACATCACCTAATGATCATCGAAAATGGGATATTGATGATATGTGATAAGTCGACATGTGGTCTGCATCATATCCTTAGAGGATGTAGTATGTCTCACCTACTACGAGTTATGGTAACTCATGATGGACACATGAATACTTTGGAAGTATTTGGTATACCCAACTGATATATTGTTTGTTATTTATGTCTAAAGTATGATCAACGTGTGAGAGATAAAAGTCCTTAGACTTGAGGTCGATACGCGCCTTGTTTACAGAGTAATGTACTTTGATCCTGTCCTAAGCTCAAATTCCTTATAGGTTGAGACACGACTTGTATTGAGTACATTGCGACGTAGATTAAAGGTGATAGTTGAGCCAAGATTAGAATTCATTCCTCGAATGTATCTTCGAGAAAACACTCAGATTCTCGTATGGTATTAGGGTGACTAAGTCATTGGCAAATGCAGTAGACATATCTATGATATGGTCTTGTTGTCAGCTAATATAGATGAGATATAATGATCAATCCATTTGGATAGACACTTGACAGATCCTAAGCTTGATCGAGTGTGTCGTGAATGAGAGAATATTATCTTCCCACATAGAGGTTCTGTTTACAGGATTCGTGTAACTATACTTCACATATTGAGTTCGTCTTCCGGCGCCGTTAGAAGTTCCGTGTAGACCCTAATGTAATTAGTGTCGATATGTGAAGGCATGTAGGGTAACACTAAGTCAATCGTTATGTCGATTCAAGGATGTAATAAGACATAATATAAATGTTCAGTTTATGATCGAGACATTATAATAAATATTGATTATTTAATTAAATTGAAATAGGATTTTGAATTTAATTAAAATAGAAACGAGGCAAAATTGGACAAAGGCCGCGGCGCATGAGACCCAGGGCCGCGACGCCACCTATTTAGCGCCGAAGCACCACGTGTCCAGTGGGTCTGAATGACCCACTCTGCCTCGATGTCTGGGCCTGGCCCACGTGGGAACCCTAGCTGATTTTTGCAGCTATAAATACAGGGTTCAATCATTATTTTAACGCACCCAATTCACAAGAATTATTCTCTGCTGAAACTCTGCCGGATTTCCTATCTTTCCGAAAGAGTAATTACATCATAGTTCTTGGAACTTGCAATCGAAGGAATAATTGCGTGCTCACCCTCAGATTATACTCGAAGATTCTAGATTGCAAAATCGTAAGTATTATATCGATGCATTACAGTTAACAAAGCGTTTGTTTGTTTTATCATTGCATAATCATCCTGCAGTTCACCACATGTTGAGTTTGAAACATAAAATTTTCAAATTTCACTGCGCACACGAACCCAACAAAACCCTACAGTGATATCAGAGTCTGGGTTGTTTTGTGTGATTATGTAACGATAGTTAATGATAATATGGATTAAGATTTGTTTAAATCTAATTTTATGTCGTTAAGAAGCTTTGAAACCTTAAACCTCTAGAACGCATAATCCTTGTCTCTTAAACTATTGAACAATGATGTAATCGAGGAAGTCATTCTGATCTAACTCTTCTAAGTTGATGTGCGTTACCGGTTCGATTCGAACATGGTGTATGATGGTCAATGAACGTGTTGTTTAATGGTGAAGGGGTACGAGGTTGAATCTGCAAATCTGACCCTGAACCAGTTTTAGGGTTCGAAATTGCAGAATTTTGCGATTCTGGGGCAGAGGCGCCACAACTCATTAATGGAGCGCCGCGACGCCTGCTAGGGTTTTGACGGCGGCGTCGCGGCTCAACGATGGAGTGTCACGGTGCTGCATGGGTTTATCAGAAGTGACGTGGCTCCGTTCTGGAGCGCTGCGGCACTGTTCATCCCGAAGCTTAAAATTAATATTTTTGGTCACTGCCTCCGAGGTGCCGACGGTGATTTTAAAAAAAATAATTAAAAAAAATCGGAATCAGAAACTGAAGTTTTAAATATTTCAGATTCAGATTCTAAAGTTTAAAAGGTGTCAGAATCTGAAAATTAAAACTTTTAATTAGACAGATTTGGCCATTTCGGGTAATTCTATAATTAAATAAAGTTTCTAAAAATCAGATTTTAAATTTTGAAAACTACAGACAGATCCATGAAACCTGAAAAAAATTCTGAAAGTTTAAAATTGGATTTTATGAATTTAAATGGGTTCAAATTGAATTTTTATATTTTTGAGGGACTAAACTGTAAATTCTGAAAGTTTGCAGAAATATCCTGAAAATCAATTTTAAAATCCGAAAATGTTTAGGGACTGTTTGGCATAGACATATATTTTAGAGTTTAGACAAATTACCCATGATTATCATTAATTATATATTATTATATAATATACGAATATATGCTAAGTATTTTAAATGCGTGCATTTAATTATTAGCATAGTGTTTGCTGTAAATGTCTAGGTAGGTGACGTCCAGTAATTGGTAGTGTTCGCTATAATTGTCTGGGTAAGAGGCAACCAGTAGTTGATTAAAACCATATTTTATAATGCCTATTGGGTTGATGGTTTCCCATCTAAATGTGTTTTAGAAATTGCATGATAGGATGTCGTATTGGATATGACATGTATGTTGATCTTGGTTGAAATCCCTGAAAACTGAAAATGTTCCCCAAATTGAAATACAAGTCTAAATTAAAACGCGTCGTCCATTATAATTGTTAGAAGCGCAAAATCCTTTTCGACGATACGAATATTTATGCCAAAACATTTGCTCTATGTCTACGAGGACTCAGGCTCTTTCATAGATGTGTTAAATGTAAAAGTAGATGATAAACTTTTGTGGGTAATTACACCAAAGTGTTTGCTCACAAAGATCAAGTTTACTTAGATACATAAACGCAGTCGTGTAACGGGGTTTACTTGCTTAGACAAATTTTGGGGCCCAAGTATTGGACTAATCTAAGAACGCAAGATTAAAATGAAATATTTTTAATCAACAAAGAGTTGAAAATAAGTTTTGTAATTGGTTTAGAACCTACCAAAATATGCTATTGAAGTTATCAACCAAAGCAAATGCGGATATAGCATAATTTTGGATCTTGGCCCATTATGACCTTAAAATAAATTTATGTCTGTATTCTATCATGGGGTCGTAGAAGTATGCTAAAATATTGAGAGCTAATCAAACAAAATACCATGTTGATTAGTCTATAAACGAATGTGTATAATATGAAATAAATTTGAGTATAATTTCCTGTCTATCTAAACTCTTCGGATTATCAAAATATCGATCCTATCATTGAAAATGAACAAACTCACCGGACTAAACTATCTGAATTGGCTTAGGAATCTAAGGATTGTCCTAAAGGCAATAAAGAATCAAATATGTGTTGGATTAAGTATTCCCCGTAGTGCCTGCCAATGATTCTACAGAATATGCCACATTTGATAAGGTAGCCTACCATAAGAACCTAGATGACGCCACTTCAACATAATGCGTAATGTTGTCTTCCATGTCTGTGGAACTTCAGAGACAACATGAGAACATGGGCCCTAACGAGATGCTCGAACATTTGAAGAATATCTATGACTCTCAGTACCAAACTATGGAATATGAGGTGTTAATAGAACTCTCCAAGTGTAAGCTAAGTGAAGGGAGTCAAGTGTCTCAGCATGTGTTGAAGATGATAGGGCTGATAGAAAGGCTGGCCTCGATTGGTATAAGGCTACAGAATAACATCGTTTTCACCATTATCCTGAACTCTCTCCCTCGTTCGTTCGAGAATTTTATTGTATACTACAGTATGAACGGAACAAAGGCGAGTCTGTCGGAGCTGCACAACATGATAAAGACCTTTGAATCTTCAACTTCCAAGAGCAAAGTTGTGCTCATGATGATCTCCTCTAGCCGGCCCAAGCCGAAAGGTAAGGAATGACAGAAGAAGAAGGGCAAAACTATCTCTACGCCCTCAGCAATGAAGCCCAAGGGAAAAGTGAAGAAGAAGAATGTGATCACGACCAAGGTATGTATGTAATTGAAATAAATCTATCTATAAACAACTCTCATTCCTGGGTATTGGATACCACTTGTGGCTTACACATTTGTACTAATGTGCAGGGGCTAACTGACAACAGGAAGGTAGGACCAAGAGAGGTGGACCTGCGCGTTGGTAATAGAGCACGAGTTGATGCTGAGCGCGTGAGAACTTATAGATTAGATTTACCTTCTGGAAATTGTTTAGTGTTGAACAATTATTTTTATGTACCCTCGTTAACGAGGAACATCATTTCCATTCCAATTTTATACATGTAGGGTGTTTCCTCATATATTTTCAATGGCAGTATGATATTGTCTTTTAATGATGTTATATATGGAATTGCCCCTCTTATGAATGGATTGTATACACTAAATTATAGTCGAGAAATTTTGAATGTACAAAACAAACGACCTTAAATAAGTAATAGAAATTCTACCTACCTTTGGCATTGTAGACTTGGTCATATCAATCAAATCAGAATAGCAAAGTTAAGGAAACTTGACTACCTAAACCATTTGACTTACAATCTTATGGTAATTGTGAATCCTGTTTGAAAGGTAAGATGACTAATAAGCCCCTTTCTGGGAAAGGTGTGCGAGCCAATGAGGTGCTTGAGTTGGTACATACTGACGTATGTGGACCATTTTCGACTCAAGCTAGCAGAGGTTTCCCCTACTTCATCACTTTTACTGACAACTTGACAATGTATGAATATGTGTATCTTATGAAACACAAATCTGATGCTTTCGAAAAGTTTAAGGAGTACAAGTCTGAAGTTGAGAAACAACTCGCCAAAAGTATCAAGACTCTTCGATCTGATCGAGGAGGTGAATACTTAAACAAATAATTTCTAGATTACATGAACATACATGGAGTTCATTTAGAATGGACACCTCCTAAAACTCCACAAATGAATGGTGTTTCCGAGAGGAGAAACCGAACCCTACTAGATATGGTTCAATCCATGATGAGCTTCTCAGCCTTACCAACATACCTTTGGGATTATGCTATACGAACCTCAATTTATTTTCTAAACAGGGTTCCTTCTAAATCAGTTGAAAAAACACCATATGAGATATGGTGTGGCAAGAAGCCAACTCTTAAACATGTGAGACCCTGGGGGTGCCCTGCATATGTTAAGAAGATGCTAACTGATAAGTTGGAAACCAAGAGTGAGAAATGTTACTTCGTGGGGTATCCAAATAAAACTAAGGGATACTACTTCTATCTTCCTAGCGAACATAAGGTCATTGTTTCTAGGAACACAACTTTCCTTGAAGAAGAATATGTCTACAAGGAACATAGATAGAACTTGAAGAAATTCAAGAACCACGAGATAACATAGAGGTTGAATCCTTGCCAAGTGACAAAAACAAGAATTCAGTGGGAGCATTTGGCGAAGATTGAGTGCTACGAGTACGCCCTTCGGCCAGTGGGAGTGTTGCGAGAAATGTAGAAATGCAAGATCCTCATACACAGACCTTGGGAGCAAGTGCATTGGTTGCACCTCCTCCCATTCAGGAAAGACATACAAATGATATTCCTGAAAGCTCTCGAGTTGGTGGATCAACCAACACGCAAGAACCTTCTCACAATCAGAACATACCTGACACTGAACTGCAAAACAATCAACTCCGTAGGTCTACTAGAACTCATTGTCCTCTAGAAAGACTAAATCTACTTGTACAAACACATAGTGAGATAGATATTTCAGATGATGATGAACCTACAACCTACAACGAAGAAATATTGGATATTGATTCGAAGAGATGACAAGAAGCAATGAAATCCGAAATGGAATCTATGTACGTCAATCAAGTGTGGAACTTGGTTGATTTTCCAAATGGGGTTAAACCCATAGGATGTAAATGGGTCTTCAAGAAGAAGATTGATGCATTTGGCAAGATACAGACTTATAAAGCTAGATTGGTGGCTAAGGATTATAATCAACGGCTTGAGGTCGATTATGATGAAACTTTTTCACCTGTTGCTAAGATTAAATCAATTCGGATTTTGCTTGCGATAGCTGCATGTTATGACTATGACATTTGGCAGATGGACGTCAAAACTGCTTTCCTCAATGATAATCTAATTGAAGAAGTGTATATGAAACTACCTGAGGGTTTTTCATCTGAGTCCAAACCAAATGTTGTATGCAAGCTACAGAAGTCCATTTATGGGATTAAGCAAGCCTCAAGGAGTTGAAACATTTGCTTTGACAAGGATATCAAGTCATTTTATTTTGTCAGAAGCAAAAAAGATCCCTGTGTTTATAGTAAACGCAAGGATGAGGGTATTGTCTTCATTGTTATATATGTAGATGACATATTAATAATGGGAGACAATAAGACTCTCATGCAGTCAGTCAAAGAGTGGTTGTCCAATACCTCCATGATGAAGGATTTAGGTGAGACCTGCTACATTCTGGGAATTAGGATCTATAGAGATAGACCTAATAGATTGTTGGGGCTGTCATAGTCGGTCTACATAGACAAGTGATTAGACGTTTTTCTATGGAAAATTCCAAGAAAGGTAGTCTACCTATAGGTCAAGACATCAAGTTATCTAAGAAGGATTGTTCTTCTAAGGTTGTAGAACTTGAGCACATGAAGAGGATCCCATATGCTTCGGCTATAGGATCAATCATGTATGACATGACTTGTACAAGGCCAGATGTGGCTTTTGCACTTAGTATGACTTGCAAATTCCAGCAGAATCCTGGGGATGAGCACTGGAAGGCAGTCAAAAGTATTCTTAAGTATCTCAAATGTACTAAAAATTACTTCTTGGTCTATGGTGGAGATGATAAACTAACTTTTTCTGGGTACACTGATGTTAGCTTCCAGACAAATATTGATGACTTCAAATCTCAGTCTGGTTACACGTTCATTTTCAATGGTGGAGCAGTGAGATGGAAAAGTTCCAAACAAGCTACAACAGCTGATTCGACAACTGAAGCTGAGTACATTGCTGGATCGAAAGCTGGTAAAGAGGTTGTCGCGATTTCCGAGTTCCTGAAGGAACTAGGAATAGTTCCGAGTGCTAGTTGTCCAATAACTATTTATTGTGACAACACTGGTGCGATTGCACAAACTAAGGAACCAAGATCAACAAATAGAAACAAACATGTACCAAGGAAGTACCACATACTCAGGGAAATGGTGGAGACTTAAGAAATTAGATTAGACTATGTTCCCACAGATGATAATCTAGCTGACCCTTTCACTAAACCATTAAGCTTAGTTAAGCATAATGGTCATTTTGAGAATATGGGTATTAGATATGTTGGTGATTGGCTCTAGGCCAAGTGAGAGATTGAAAGTATATTTATGTCCTAGAGACAATCTATATTAGGACAAATGTACTTTATACACATTCAAAATTATTAATGGAGATTAATATTATGACATTTACAATTATTGAATTATTAGTTGATTGTTTATAATATTCTATAATGCATCCCTAGAGGTTACATGGTAATTGATATTGTGAGATATTAATATTATAGCGTAACTCTTAAAACAACATCACCTAATGATCATCGAAAATGGGATATTGATGATATGTGATAAGTCGACATGTGGTCTGCATCATATCCTTAGAGGATGTAGTATGTCTCACCTGCTACGAGTTATGGTAACTCATGATGGACACATGGATACTTTGGAAGTATTTGGTATACCCTATTGATATACTGTTTGTTATATATGCCTAAAGTATGATCAGCGTGTGGGAGATAGAAGTCATTAGACTTGAGGTCGATACGCGCCTTGTTTACATAGTAATGTACTTTGATCCTGTCCTAAGCTCAAATGCCTTATAAGTTGAGACACGACTTATATTGGGTACATTGCGACGTAGATTAAAGGTGGTAGTTGAGCCAAGATTAGGATTCATTCCTCGAATGTATCTTCGAGAGAACACTCAGATTCTCATATGGTATTAGGGTTACTAAGTCATTGACCAACGCAGTAGACATATCTATGATATGGTCTTGTTGTCAGCTAATATAGATGAGATATAATGATCAAGCCATTTGGATAGACACTTGACAGATCCTAAGCTTGATCGAGTGTGTCGTGAATGAAAGGATATTATCTTCCCACATAGAGGTTCTGTTTACAGGATTCGTGTAACTATACTTCACATATTGAGTTCGTCTTCCGGCGTCGTCTAGGAATTCCGTGTAGACCCTAATATAATTAGTGTCGATATGTGAAGACCTGTAGGGTAACACTAAGTCAATCATTCCATCCATTGAATGATGTAATAAGAGAGAATATAAATGTTCGATTTATGATCGAGACATTAAAATAAATAATGATATTTAATTAAATTGAGATAGGATTTCGGATATAATTAAAATAGAAACGAGGCAAAATTGGGTCATGGCCGCGACGCATGGGACCCAGGGCCGCGACGCCATAGCGCCGAAGCGCCACGTGTTCAGTGGGTCCGAATGACCCACTCTGCCTCGGTGTCTGGACCTGGCCCACGTGGGAACCCTGGCTGATTTTTGCAGCTATAAATACAGGGTTCAATCATTATTTTAACACACCCAATTCACAAGAATTATTCTCTGCTGAAACTCTGGCAGATTTCCTAGTTTTCCGAAAGAGTAATTACATCACAGTTCTTGGAACTTGCAATCGAATGGATAGTTTGCGTGCTCACCCTCGGATTACACTCGAAGATTTCAGATTGCAAAACTGTAAGTATTCTATCAATGCATTACATTTAACAAAGTGTTTGTTTGTTTTATTATTGCATAATCATCCTAAGTTCGCCGCATGTTGGGTTTGAAACATAAAATTTTCAAATTCCGCTGCATACACGAACCAACAAAACCCTACAAAAATGATATAAAAAGGACAATCTGATGTATTAAGCTCCCGTTATGCATGGGGTCCAGGAAATTGCAAGATCACAAGAGTCTATTGTGTGAAACGTTATCATATATTTTGTAAGAGACTTTTTCAACGCTTCAGACCGGTGACCTCCTGAGCACATGACAACAAACTTTACCAAATAAGAAATAAATTATTCCCATAGTTAATTCAAATAATATAGTCTTTCCTTAAGAAGAAAGATGCTCTTGTAATGAAGAATTCTGAATTTCCAATTTTCCAGGCCTCAGTACATTTTACTGAATTATTAAATTTTATGTAAGAAAAAAGATGCTTCTTGTCTGTCATGATTGTCCATTGGTGTCAACCTCATGGATAAACCTGACAAAGATTTGTATTAAACATTTTAACGTATTAACTATTAACAAATGTAACTTGTCTTTTATAGTAATTAATTAGTTCATCATTCACATGATGTATCATGACACTAATCTTTGTCAACATCTAATGTTTGACTCTTGTCGGCTTCAATAATATGAAAAAAACTATTTACAAATCAATACGTGGATTATTAACATTTCATCTGTTTATTCTAGCTGTCACTGTAAATTAATATTTCTTCCAGATATTTCGGGAGATAAATGCATAGAATACCCTTTGAGGACAACGAAGATACTCATATAAAGCTTTTCATGTGGAGATAAATCATTTTCAAACTTTTTTGAAATTAAAGTTTGGGGTTTCGTATTTTCAACATCACCACTTATAGCCCAAATGATTATATGCTTTTGCTTGTTTTTTCTTGGTGGTGAATATCTCAGCCAGAGGCCTTTATTTTGTTTGAATTTTATTAAATACCATGTTGTGTGACGATTGTCTTTCGTTAATTAAAAAGATAAATACTAATGAATTTATAAATTGATCGACTTTTTGAAAGTATATTTATGTCTTAGAGATAATTTGTATTAGGACAAATATACTTTATACACATTCGTATTATTATTAATGGAGATTAATATTTTGACATTTGCAATTAATGAATTATCAGTTGATTGTTTATGATATTCTATAATATGCATCCCTAGAGGTTACATGGTTATTAATAGTGTGAGCTATTGATATTATAACGTAACTCTTAAAATAGTCTCGACTAATGATCGTCGAGAATGAGGTATCGATGATATGTAATATGTCGACATGTGGTCTGCATCACATCTTTAGATGATGTAGTATTCTCACCTGCTACGAGTAATGGTTACTCGTGATGGACACATATATACTTTAGAAGTATTGGTATACCATGCTGATATAATGTTTGTTATACAATGTCTAAAGTATGATCAACATGTGGGAGATAGAAGTCCTTATACTTGAGGTCGATACGCACATTGTCAGCAAAGTAATATACTTTGATCATGTCCTAAGCTCAAATGCCTTATAGGTTGAGATACGACTTGTATTGGGTATATTACGAAGTGGATTAAAGGTGGTAGTTGAGCCGCAATTAGGATTCATTCCTCGAATGTATATTCGAGAGAGCACTCAGTTTCTCAGTGATATTAGGTTGACTAAGTCGTTGGCCAACACAATAGACATATCTAGGATATGGTCTTGTTGTCAACTAATATAGACGAGATATAATGATCAAGCCATTTGGATAGACACTTGGCAAATCCTAAGCTTGATCGAGTGTGTTGTGAATGAAAGGATTTTATCTTTCCACATAGAGGTTCAGATTACCAGATTCGTGTAACTATACTTCACATATTGAGTTAAATGCTTGGTAGCGCCTAGGAGTTCCGTATGACCACTAATATGATTAGTGTCGATATGTGAAGACATGTAGGGTAACACTAAGTCAATTGTTCCGTCGATCTAACAATGTAATGAGAGAATATAAATGTTCGATTTATGATCGAGAAATTTGAATCAATAATGATTATTTAATTAAGTCGAGATTGGATTTTCAGATTTAATTAAAATGAAAATGAGACGACGTCCTAAAAATTGACTAGGGTCGCGGCGCCATAGGACCCTGGTCGGGGCGTAAAACAAAAAAATCTGCCGATGTAGCGCGCGTGATGGGCAGCGACCATCGCCTCATTTTCCGGGCCTGGCCCACGGGAATCCTAGGCTGCATTTTAAACCCTAAAACGCAACTATAAAAGGGTGTTCATTTTATTATTCATCTATATAATTTATTCTAATTCATTTTGAGTCTTAGAGACCTATAATTAAATATTCACTCTCGAACCTCTGCTGGATTTCCTAGTTGTCTGAAAGAGGATTACATCGGAGTTCTTGGAACTTGCAATCGAGGAACAGTTGCGTGCGCACTCTCGGATTATACGAAAAGATTCCAGATTTATTAAAACCGTAAGTTCACTATCGATGTATTACGGTTACATTACATGTTGTATGATACATTTTATATTATTGCATAATCATCCTGCAATTCGTCGTTTGTTGGGTTTGAAACATAAAATTTTCAAATTCCGTTGCGTACACGAACCCAACAAAACCCTACACTGGTACCACCTAATAGTTGGTCTTTGGTTTGCGCTATTTTTGTCTCGTCTATAACAAATAGTACCAGAGTAGCATGCTTGAGATCGTGATTCGAAGTCGTGTCTACCAAAACCCACGAGAAGTGCTAGTCATGACCAATCAGGACCAAAAAAAAGAGAAAGAATGAGATGCTAAAGAAATGGTGTCAACGATAACCAACTAACAAAGTCGTTGATCCTCAAGTGGGACGATGTTTGCGTGTTAATTGTCCCTCGTTGATTAGAACAAAGAAATATTAACGCATTTATATGTTGGATAGTCTCTCCCACCTAATAGTATAGTCTTTGAATTGGTACTAGAGTAGGTCAATCAACGCTTGATTCGCGACTCAAAGTCGTGGCCTGACACATGAGAGGTACTAGTCGCGATCGACTATGCCAAAAAAAAAGAATGAGATGCCAAAGAAGTGGTGTTAGTTGTGACCGGTGAAGTCAGTGGTCCTCAAGTGGGGGCGATTATTGTGTTTATCGTCTCTCATGAATTAAATTGAAAAAATAGTACTACCTCCAATTCATATTAAGAAGGGCTTTTAGTTTGGGCACACCCTTAAGTTATCTGTGCGCTCCTAAAACGTAAGAAGCGATTTTACTAATTTAACCTTAATTAGATAGTAGGAGTAGATATTTAATATAGTTTTTCAATTACATAAAAACCTACTTATCTTAATAGTGGTAAATTTGAAAGAAAACAACTAATAACTTCTTGATTATGTGAAACGCCACTTATTTTGAATCAAAATGAAAAAGGTAAAACAAAATGAATAGGAGGAAATAATATATTTATGGATCGAAACGGCTCTCCAACCTAATAGCCTAATCTTTTGGATCGGACAACCTTGTTATCGGAAAAAATAATAAAAGTCGGAATGTATACTACATTTATGATTAAAAGTTCTTATCACGATATCGATCCATCATTTTCACATATAGTGATTGTGATATTAGGAAAAAAAATGAAAGAGAGATCCCACTGCTGGGGTGCACATTCTTTGGACAACGGTCAAACCCATTATGAAAATCGACATGATGGGTGTGTTGATTAGTGTAAACGTGTAAATAGAGATAATATTATTTTCTATCCATAATTAGAATATTTTCATATATTGTGTAAATATAATTATGGTAAGACTAGAATTCCTCTTTTGTATAGGCTTAGAATTCCTATTGTATAAGGGATGAACATTGTACTCTATATATACTTTGATATTAATGAAAGACTCCCCAAGGTAGATTAATATCATCTTACATGGTATCAAGAGCCAAACACCCAAAACCCTAGAACTTTTCCATCTTACATGCCACCAGAACCCCACCGGAACTACATGCTACCTCGCCCAGTGCAGGTTTCTTCATTCATCTCTTCTCTAAATGGCTATCCCTGAATCTTCCACACTTTCTGAATCTTATACCTCCACAAATCCCACCACCACGTTGTCATCCAGCCCTAACTGTTACAAACATCAACAACTCTATTCCCATTTCTTGATCAAGAAAACATTCAGTATTCTCCCTGGGTTGAACTGTTTAGTAATCATGCATGTCTCTATAATGTGCTTGATCACATCGATGACACCATTCCGCGCCCTTCGGAGGTTGATGAGTCTACCTGGCGTCGTCTAGACGCCGACGTCAAACAGTGGATTTATGGTAGTATTTCTCAGGATCTTCTTCTTACTATCATAAAATCTGGCGCCACAACCCTTGTATTATGGAACCGCTTGGAGGAAATCTTTCAAGATAACAAGCACACTAGTGCAGTGTATTTGGAGGAACAATTTAACAATACACGCCTTAAAAATTTATCCAACATGACTGAGTACTGCAGACAATTGAAACTTCTGGCGGATCAACACTCCAATGTTGACACGCCTGTCTTGGACACTAAATTGGTATTGCAATTGATTGCAGGTCTCCCCAAAGGTGACTATGATACGTTAGCCGCCATAATTCAACAGGCAGATCCGCTTCCGAGTTTTAACAAAGCTCGCACGCAGTTGTTGCTAGAAGAAACTCGACGTGCTAAGCAGGATGAGCACAATCAGAAGGCGTTAGCTGTCGAACGCGCCCTCAAGATCCAACCCCGCTAGAAAACTCGAGCAGCGCAGCACCTCCTACAGCGGTGGCAAGGGCGCGGCAGGAGGTCGCGATCGTGGCGAAGTCGCGAGCGGCGAATCGGCAACAACAACAAGATCCGCAAATCGGTTCGGCGTCGCGGCGCCAGTAGTATCCATCTGTCAGCGGGGCGCGCCCGTTCGATCTGGCAACCGCTTCCACTGTTCTCCCATCACGGTGTGTTGGGCCTGCTCGACCCGCCGGCGAGTCGTACTGCGGTAGGCCCACATCGTACGCGACCGGTTCAGCCCTCATCCAAAGATGACACCATCGGCTGAGTTAGGTCGGGCCTTGGCCGATCTCAACATGCAAGCGGCACAACAATCGTACATGGACTCGAGCCACTTCTCGCTCGGTGCGATAATATTCCCAAACTGTTTGGTTTAAAACATCCTCAATTTGTGACAGTTGGTAGTGGTCACCGCATTCCAGTAAAGGGTTTTGGTACATCATATACACCACCTCCTAATCCTTTCCCATTTCAAAATACCCTATATGCCCCATGATGCGCGAAAAGATGCACATACTTTAACGCAAGTGCACGTTGTCGACTCAAGTAATATAGTCTTGGTAAGACCGAATATCGTCCACAAGGATTAGTGTTCAAGTACCAACTATCTATCTTTTGGTATCTATTTGGTAATCGATATTGATTTTTGTTGTTTATAACTAATAATTATAAAGGCTAATTAACTATAGGATTACTTCAGTTGTGATGGGAATAAGACTTCCATGTCTCCTCAACTATCCGCTTATGTTACTTATTAATGCAATGAAATATGGTTCTTCTTATCTCGGAGCTAGCCGGTTTACGAAATTGTTTTATATTCCCGTTAAGGATATATAAACACTCAACCCCAGTATTGCTCATTTCTACCTTTCGGTGATAAGGATGACTCTATAGGAGGATTAAGAACAAAAACCTAGTTAACCGTCACGCACCATGCGTAAAATTAGGGTTTTTAAGCCTCTCATTAACGCTACATAAATAATTAAGGTATTTTCATCCCCAATCCAAAATATGTCTACCCAACTTACACCATATTCACAACCTCCTCCTTTCGAAGTTTGATTAGAAATGATATAAATAATGATAATTAGTGATCAATTAATTACCAAGCATTCAAAGCAATTATTGGATAAATCTCAACAAGAAGAAGAATAACCATAACATGCATCAATTCATAACATAAGTTTCTAGTGAATTAACATGGAAAGCCATATAAAAGAATTAGTTCCTAGCCATTGACATGACAAGAACTAATTCAAGGTTCATCATACAAAACTGAAATAAAAGAAAAGAAAAAGGAAAGAAATTACTAGACTATGGTCTCCAATCTTCAATCCAAGAATCCATGTGTTGTGCAAGAAAGGGAACCCTTAAAACTGCATAGGGTTCTCCTTTTATAGGCTCAAAACCGCCTCAACCTTTTCCCTTGAGCTGGCCTGCAGTCGTCATTAAACTGATTTTCCAGCGTCGGCGCCAGCGCGCAACTTCTGATGCCGGGTGATTTGGCGTCGGGCCACGATCTCTCTGTCTGAGGCGCCGGCCACTGCAACTCTGTAGCCTCTCTCGATGATTAGCGCGCGCCACTCTTTGTTGGCGTGGCGCGGCGCGACTGCGTTTCTGCCTCGTTCGCCACTTTCTCTGCTTTTAAGCTCTGGAACCTCCACTTTTGCCCTCTTTTAGCTTCTTTTCCGCCATTTGGCCATTTTAACCACTTTGACTCAAAAGAAAGGAAATCTATCATAATACGACACTTATTTGTACAAAGAGGGACAAAAGACTAACTAAAAACGACTCGAAAAGTGTATATAAAATACACCGATCAAATACCCCCAAACTTAACCTTTGCTCACCCTCGAGCAAAAATAAAAAGAAAGAAATAAAGACTCAAGGAAACGAAAATAAAAGACTCACTGACATTGATCACTTTTGCTGCATTGGTGTTATCTAGAAAAACATGAAGGTTAGCAGAATAATATGCAGGAACATATAGCATAAATTTTTTAGCACACTAAACACATTAAGCTAGATATTTCGCAAACTCATTTTTATCATGCTTAATAGAAGTCAACATACTGAATCATGCTTGTAAAATTCAAAAATCTTATGACATGTTTACTTGCTATTCTCCACTAATCATGGATATGCATAAAAGAGATCTTCAGGACTTTAAGGATTGTAATGTAGGCTTAGGTATAGGTAGGTAAAAATAGGCATTTAGGCTCATTTTTGTGTACCATAAGCTCTTTAGCTTTTCAGTGTTTCCCTTTTCTTTTGATTCTTTTCTTCACTTCAAATCAATCTTTCCCCTCTTTTGATTTGGGAGAGTGAAGTGTATAATAATGACAAACACCCCCAAACTTAGGCTTTTGCCTATTTCTTATTATATTTTTTATTTGGGGTGCATCAAAGTTGTTCACTCTTTTTGTCTTTTTTTTTAACACAATTTATTCCACTATTTCACATTTTTACTTATGGCACAATTTGTGGGAATATAGGGTGTCAAAGAAGAAGTTTCAATTTTTAGGCTCAATGGGGCTGACTAGGGATACTTTTAAAGTTCGGGATAGAAAAGAGTGGTAAGAATTGACTATCAAAGAAACGCCTGAGTCATCTACCTAACATGCATATCCTAACTATTTCGCCTCAAATAACAAGCAATCATAACACATAGGTTTTCATCATTTAACATGCATAATTTAAGCAAGAAACTCCAAATAGACAGATTTTGTGAGTTTCTGGCATATCTAACCTAGGTGTTTAGATAGTTGCTTCTAATTCCATTACATTATTCCACCTTACTTCACTAGGTGTTTCTAGTAACTACAACATGCATGATCTTTGACAGACAATTATGACTCAAAAAGAAAAAAAAATTGTGACTCAAAATATACACAAAACAATCAAAAAGACTTAAACATACTATAACAATAAAACACAAATAAAACACAAATAAAACACCCCCCAAACTTAAATCACACATTGTCCCAATGTGTGTAGACTCAAAGACAATAAAGGAAAACAAGACACTTACAGACTTTTGTTAAAATGGTGGCAGTGGCGGTGGATAGTACTTTGAATTCCGTGAGGGGAGAAGAGCTCTGGATTTTTGATTTGGCGACAGGGCCTTCGGATCGGGGCGTCTTGAAGAAATTCAGATTTTTCTGTTGTGGCGCCACGGCTCTGTAAATTGGCGCGCGGCTGATTCAGCGTTCTTACGAATCTTATGCGCGCGCCCTGCTCACGCAGGCCTGGCGCTCTGTACCTTCGAAATCTTGGTTTCTCTTCAGTTTTTCGCCTTCCAAGTTCTTGGCTATCACGTGTCAACACACATGACACTACCTCAGGTGAGGCGTTTCTAAATAAAGACTAATTGCATTTAAACTAAATAACTGAAATACCTTGGGTTGCCTCCCAAGTAGCGCTGTCTTTAACGTCTTTTAGCCAGACGCAAGTTCCTTATTATTCTAGGGTGTGAGAAGTTACTAAGTTCATGTATTCCATTTTATTGATCAGATAGGGTTTTAACCTCTGTCCGTTTACCTTGAAAGAAGCTCCCTCTCTCCATTTTATTTCGATTGCACCATATGGGAATACTCTTACCACCGTGTATGGTCATGTCCAACGTGATTTTAACTTGCCTGGAAATAATTTCAACCTTGAGTTGAATAAAAGCACTTGTTGTCCTTCTTGGAAGTCTTTCGGTATCAACCTCTTGTTGTGCCATAATTTCGTTCGTTCCTTGTAGATCTTTGCATTCTCATAGGCATTGTGCCTGAATTCATCTAACTCGCATTTGTAGTAACCTCCTACGTCCCGCTGTAGTGGCATCCATGTTTAACTTCTTCATTGCCCAATACGCTCTGTGTTCCAACTCTCTTGGCAAATGACATGCTTTACCAAAACTAATTTATGGTGACATACCAATTGGTGTTTTGAATCTTTATGCGGTATGCCACGCGTCATCGGTTTGATAGACAAGTCCTTTGATCCGTTCACCGTCTTTTCCAATATGCTCTTCCACTATTTGACACTTACGCTTGCCCATTCGCGAGGTGGTAGCGATTGTTGTCTTGATGGTAGACTCCATATCGGAGAGCGATGAATTCAGTGCTTGTTGCAAAAGTGACTTCCTTCGTCGATGATGGCTCTCAGTCTGAACCTTGTGAAAATATTATTTTGAAGGAATTTTTGAACGATCTTCTTTGTCGTTTTATTTTGTGGCCGCTTCTTACCCGTTTGGACACATAGTCCATCGCTGAAGGATATATTGATTTCCAAAGGATGGCGGGAATGGTCCCGTGAAATCGATTCCCACACATCAAATAGTTCCACTTCCAATATCCACTTGCGAAGGCATTTCGTTTCGTCTTGAGATGTTCCGTTCTCGACAACTATCACATCTCTTCACAAAGGCATGGCATCCTTAAAAGTGTTGGCGATAGAATCCGCATTGCGATACCTTTGCATTGTTCTTGATGCCCCAAAGTGTCCACACGTGATAGGGTGTGTGATGGGTGAGAACCTGGTGCATCTCCTCCTCTGGTATACATCGCCTGATGACTTGGTCGGTACAGTGTTTATATAACATAGGTTCCTTCCAATAGTAGTGCCTTACGTCGGAGTAAAACTTCTTCACTTGCTGTCTTGTCAAATCCGGGGGTAGTACCTTAGCTGCAAGAAAGTTAACAAAATCAGCGTACCAAGGTAAATTAGAATTCATACTTACTCAAGCGGTTGTTAAATGCGGAAAGTGATCATTTATTTGCACATCCTTGGTGTTCTGGATCTCTGTGTTTTCCAGTCTTGACAAGTGGTCTGCAACTGAATTCTCTGTCCCTTTCTTGTCACGAATCTCCACGTCGAATTCTTGTAGTAGCAAGACCCATCGGATGAGGTGAGGTTTTGCATCCTTCTTTGTCATCAAGTACTTTATGGCAGAGTGGTCAGTGTATACTATCACCTTATTCCCAATCAAGTATGACCTGAATTTCTCAAATGCATATACTATTGCTAGTAGTTCCTTTTCGGTAGTCGCGTAATTTAACTGTGCGTCATTAAGAGTTTTACTAGCATAGTAAATGGATCTAAATACCTTGTCGATTCTCTGTCCAAGCACTGCTCCTACTGCATAATCGCTTGCATCACACATCAGTTCAAATGGGAGCTCCCAGTTTGGTGCAATGACTATGGGTGATGAAATAAGCTTCTCTTTGAGCGTCTGAAACGCGGTTAAGAATTCCTTATTGAAGTCGAAGGCAACCCCCGTCATTAACAATGTGGAAAGAGGTTTTGAGACCTTTGAAAAATCCTTGATGAATCTTCTATAGAAACCTGCATGCCCAAGGAAACTTCTGATCCCTTTTGTTGATACTGGAGGTGGGAGATTTTCGATTACTGAAATCTTTGCTTTGTCTACCTCAATGCCTTGGTTTGATATTTCGTGCCCCAAAACAATCCCTTCTGTTACCATGAAATGGCACTTCTCCCAGTTTAGCACAAGGTTAGATTCTTCACACCGGCTTAACACTGCTTCTAAGTGCCTCAAACATTCATCGAATGATGCTCCAAAGACCGAAAAATCATCCATAAAGATCTCTATGGTTCTCTCTACCATGTCTGAAAAAATTGTCATCATACACCTCTGAAATGTTGCAGGTGCATTGCATAATCCAAATGACATCCTTCTGAATGCAAATGTACCAAAAGGACAAATAAATGTTGTCTTTTCCTGATCTTCTGGCGCTATTGCAATCTGGTGATACACTGAGTACCCATCCAAAAGCGAGTAGTTGTGCCTGCAAGTCATCCCAACATTTGATCTAGAAATGGCAGAGGGAAGTGGTCTTTTCTGGTTGCCTTATTCAACTTGCGATAGTCAATGCAGATTCTCCATCCAGTGACTGTTCTAGAAGGAATGAGTTCGTCCCTTTCGTTGGTCACCACTGTTATTACACCCTTTTTAGGCACCACTTGTACTGGACTCACCCATGTGCTGTCAGATATAGGGTAAATCACTCCTGCATCGAGCCATTTCAGGATCTCCTTTCTGACTACCTCTTTCATGTTTGGGTTCAGTCGCCTTTGGGCTTCGATGGATGGTCTGTTCTCTTCATCTAGACGGATCTTATGCATTACCGTTGACGGGCTTATCCCTTTTATGTCTGCTAATGTCCATCCAATGGCCCGCTTGTGATCCTCGATTCTTAGCAGCTTCTCGATCTCTTCGGTGGATAGGTGGCGTGAAATGATCACTGGTAAGGTTTTCTCTTCACCTAGGTATTGGTATTGTAAATGATTGGGTAGGGTTTTTAACTCTAATTCTGGAGTCTTCTCTGTGGATGGTAATGATCTTTCTGGCATCTGTCCAAGCTCTTCATACTTCCTCTTATCCCATTTCTCATAAACATTCATCCAATTTGCATACTCCATCAGATCTGGATTGTTTCTACTATCATCATCCCATTGAGTCAGTACTTCTTCAAGTGTATCATCATGTCCGAACTCCTTGGCTGACACTGCTTCTTCGATAAGATCAATGGCTGAGCAGTTATCCTTGGCATCTGGAAAATTTGCTGCTCGAAAAACATTAAAAATCACCTCTTCTTCATCTACCCGAAGCTTCAACTCCCCTTTGTGGACATCAATGAGAGCCTGTCCTGTGGCTAAGAAGGGTCTGCCAAGTATGATGGGGATTCCATCGTTATCTTGTATGTCTAAGATAACGAAGTCAGCGGGAAAGATGAACTTGTCCACCTTCACTAATACATCTTCGATGACTTCTCTAGGATGAACTATGGAGCGGTCAGCTAACGGCAAAGTGATGTTTGTAGGTTTGACTTCTCCCATTCCCAGTTTACAGAAAACTAGGTAAGGCATCAGATTTATGCCTGCTCCCAAATCGCACAATGCTTTCTGACATTCAAAATTTCCAATGGTGCATGGGATGGTGAAGCTCCCTGGATCTTGTAACTTCTGAGGTAGTTCTCTCTGTAGGATGGCACTACATTCCTCAGTCAACATCAATGTTTCATAGTCCTCTATCCTCCTCTTTTTGCTAAGCACATCCTTCATGAACTTTACGTAGCTCGGCGTACGCTAATGCTTGAAAGCGGGATATTGAGTTGCAATTGTTTGAGAATCTCCACGAATCTAGAGAATTGCTTGTCAAGAGTACATGTTTTTAACTCTGGGGATATGGTACCTTAAAGTGCGGTTGCTCTGACTCTGCCCGATTTTTAAACACGGGTTCTGGCGCCGCGACCACATTCCTTGCCGCCGCGGCGCTCAAACTCCTGCCCTCTCTCAGAATCTTCGGCGCCACGGCCCTGCTCATCGGCGCCGCGGCGCTGCTGCTGCTGCTGCGAACTTTCTATCTCCCCGGATTCGGCATCCTTCAGGTCAATTGCCTGACATTGTGTTTCCATATTGCCTACCCCAGATGCAGATTGCTCTTCTTGCGTTTCGCTGTTCAATATGATTGCGAGTTCTCCTATTTGCGTTTCCAACTTCTTCATGGCCATTCTCGTTTCGTCCATGAACTGATTTTGTTACTTAGTGAAACTGAGTATGGCTTCTCGTAATTCCTCCCTCTCTGCCTCTATGGTTGGAGCTCTATCATATTGACAGTAGAAATCCATGTCTAAAGGGTTCCTGAGATGAATCAAAACCAACAACGAATCACGGCACACTTGTTTTTACAAAAGAAAATAAAAGAAAATAAAATAATTAATTTAAAGAAACAAAAATAAAAACCAAATTAGAAATTAAAACTAGATAACTTGATATTGAACTATGTCTAATCCCCGGCAACGGCGCCAAAAACTTGATGCGCGAAAAGATGCACACACTTTAACGCAAGTGCACGTTGTCGACTCAAGTAATATAGTCTTGGTAAGACCGAATATCGTCCACAAGGATTAGTGTTCAAGTACCAACTATCTATCTTTTGGTATCTATTTGGTAATCGATATTGATTTTTGTTGTTTATAACTAATAATTATAAAGGCTAATTAACTATAGGATTACTTCAGTTGTGATGGGAATAGGACTTCCATGTCTCCTCAACTATCCGCTTATGTTACTTATTAATGCAATGAAATATGGTTCTTCTCCTGAGCTAGCGGAGTTTACGAAATCGTTTTATATTCCCGTTAAGGATATATAAACACTCAACCCCAGTATTGCTCCTTTCTACCTTTCGGTGATAAGGATGACTCTATAGGAGGATTAAGAACAAAAACCTAGTTAACCATCACGCACCATGCGTAAAATTAGGGTTTTTAAGCCTCTCATTAACGCTACATAAATAATTGAGGTATTTTCATCCCCAATCCAAAATATGTCTACCCAACTTACAGCATATTCACAACCTCCTTCTTTCGAAGTTTGATTAGAAATCATATAAATAATGATAATTAGTGATCAATTAATTACCAAGCATTCAAAGCAATTATTGGATAAATCTCAACAAGAAGAAGAATAACCATAACATGCATCAATTCATAACATAAGTTTCTAGTGAATTAACATGGAAAACCCTATAAAAGAATTAGTTCCTAGCCATTGACATGACAAGAACTAATTCAAGGTTCATCATACAAAACTGAAATAAAAGAAAAGAAAAAGGAAAGAAATTACTAGACTATGGTCTCCAATCTTCAATCCAAGAATCCTTGTGTTGTGCAAGAAAGGAAACCCTTAAAAACTGCCTAGGGTTCTCCTTTTATAGGCTCAAAACCGCCTCAACCTTTTCCCCTTCAGGCCTGGCCCAGAATTCGTCATTAAACCTGATTTTCCCGCGTCGGCGCCGCGGCCCTGCTATCGGCGCCGCGGCGCCGCAACTTCTGCAGTACTTCGGGTGATTTGGCGCCGCGGCCCTGATCTCTGCTGTCTGAGGGCGCCGCGGCGCTGCAACTCCTGTAGCCTCTCTGATGATTAGGCGCCGCGGCCCTGCTACTGTTGGCATGAGGCGCCGCGGCGCTGACCTGCGTTTCTGCCTCGTTCGCCACTTTCTCTGCTTTTAAGCTCTGGAACCTCCACTTTTGCCCTCTTTTAGCTCCTTTTCCGCCATTTGGCCATTTTAACCACTTTGACTCAAAAGAAAGAAAATCTATCCTAATACGACACTTATTTGTACAAAAAGGGACAAAAGACTAACTAAAAACGACTCGAAAAGTGTATATAAAATACACCGATCACCCCACATGTAATTAAGAATCTAATCTCTATCCGCAAATTCACTCGTAATAATTTTGTCTCTGTTGATTTTGACCCTTTTGGTTTTGATACGCGATTTATACACACGCTAAAAGCAAGTGCACGTATCGTTACAAGTAATATAGTCTAGGTAAGACCGAATATCGTTCTCAGGGACTGGTTTTCAAGTACCGATTATCTATGCTTTAGTTTCTATTTGGTTAACGTTAATCGAGTTGGAATTCTAAACTAATAATGCAGGAAATAAACTAATTATGAAAATACTTTGATTTAAATCAGTTATGATGGCGAATTAGGGCTTCCAAGATCATCAACTATCCACTCTATTCAACCCTTAATATAATTAGACTAACTTCTTCTTCTACGTTAAGATAGCAGGTTAACTAGACCGTTTTATACTCCTGTTAAGGTAATATAAACACTCAACCCCAATGGAGAACCCTTCTACCTTTCGGTGACAAGATTGACTACAAAGGAGGATTAAGAGCAATAACCTATTAAGCTACACAAGTATCAGAGTACTTTCATCCACGATTTAAACCTATGTTTATTCAACTATAACATATTCACAATCTCCCATTTCGGATTTCGATTAGAACTCATATAAGTGATGATAACTAGTGATCAATTAATTATCAAGCAATCAAAACAACTATTGAATAAATCTTAAACAAGTGAAGAAGAAATCAACTAATTTATTAATTCATGAATAAGAGTTTCAAGAGAATCACAATGAAATCCCTAACAAAGTAATTAGCTCCTAGCCATAGTCACGCTAAGAACTAATATAATCTCCATACATGAACTGAAATAAACAAAGAAAAAGAAAAAAAAAGAAAAATACTCAAGAACAAGTCTCCAAGCCTTCTAGCATCCAAAGATTGTGTTGTGGAATATTTACAAGATGGAATGGAATGGTGGATGGAGAATGAAATTTGTCAAGTGTGGGATGGAATGTGGTATTGAGAATGGAATGATGGATGAAATGAATTCTTCTAATAATGTAGAGACTATTTATAGCCCAAGAATCCTTTAGGTAAAGGGTTAGGGATTATGTAGGTAGGAAAAATTATATAATCCTTTAGGTAAAGGTTAATGATTATGTAGGGAGGAAAAGTTATCGCTTGTGGACCCTGAAAACGTGTCAAATTCGGCCCAAAACTCAGAAATCCCGCGTCGGCGCCGTGGCCCTGCAGACTGGCGCCACGGCGCCGAAAAATCAAAGAGTTTCGGACGACTTCAGTGGTCGGTGCCGCGGCGCTGCTGCAAGGCGCCGCGGCGCGTTCTTCGTCCTTTATTCGTCCGGTCTTCATCTGATTTATTCTATATTTCCCGGAACTTCTTAGGCTTCATTTCTTGGCCCTTTTAGTGTGCAATTCCATTTCTTTTATGCTCATTTCATCTCCTTTTGGTCATTTCTCCATTTCTGACCGCTGTGACACAAAAGAAAGGAAAACAACCCTAATACTATACTAAACATAAATGAAATGAGTAAAATACTAACTAAAAATGACTCAAAAGGTGTATATAAAATACACCGATCAGGTTTCACTGTGAAGGATCTTCATATGGGGACACCTCTTACGAGATGAAATAGCACGGGGGATCTATATCCATTCACTCCCACCTCCGCTGCTAGATCTAGCTCTCCCGTATCTCTAGCGGCCATTTCTTCTTCAACATGACATAATAGGCTTGGTCATCCAGGAGCTCCAGTTTTTAGTTTTCTTAGAGGAAATAATTTCATTACTAGTAATTGGAAGCTTGCCCAAAATTGTATTTCTTGTTCTTTAGGCAAACATACTCGTCTTCCATTTAAATCATCTACTAGTGTTACTTTTGCACCTTTTGATATTATACATGCCGATTTATGGACATCACCTGCTGTTAGTTCTCTCTATGTTTAACCGGTTTTGTACCAACAATGACATGGTCTTTCGCTTGTCCTGCCCCCACATCTCCTCACAAAACGGTAAAGCTGAAAGAATCATCCGCACCATTAACAATATCATTCAGACTCTTTTGATTCATGCGTCCCTACCTCCATCTTTCTGGGTCTATGCTGCTAAAATGTCAGAATACGTTCTAAATATTCTCCTAACTAACACCCTTCACAATATGACCCCTACCAAAATTCTCTATCATAGAGTCCCCTCTTATGATCATCTCCGAATATTCGGCTGTCTATGCTATCCTAACCTTGCCTCTACTACCCCTCACAAACTATCCCCCCGGTCCACTCCTTGTGTCTACCTAGGCTTCCTGTCGAACCATAGGGGCTATCTATGCTATGACTTTTCCACTCGTCAGATCCACATCTCTCTCCACGTCATATTTGTCGAGATCACTTCCCATTTTCGAATCTTAAAAAGTTCTATAAACCGGATTACTCTTTTCTTGACTAGTCTACCATCTCTCCCATCATCCTAAGTCAACTAGAGAATAACAGTTCTTCTTCAGCGTCAGCGCCGCGACACCAAGGGTCAGCACCGTAGAGCCAAAACTCTTGCGAACAGGTCCCTGATTCACCATCGACAGCGCCGCGACCCAGTGCTGAGGCGCTACGGCGCCAAAACATCGGAGAGGTCTGTCGGTCCTCCAGCGCCGTGACACTTGATCACGGCGCCACAACGCCGTCGACGGTTCCCTCCAGCGTCGCGGTGCCTACTCCGGCGTCTGTCCCTCCTTCTCCGTATCTAACAAATCCATCTGTTTTGGAACCTCCCACTATCCCCACTCACCAAATAGAAACTCGTGCAAAACATGGAATCTTTAAACCCAAAGTTCAATTTAACTTGTCTGCCAAAACTATTTCACCGATTCCCAAGAACCCTATATTGTCCAAACAAGATCCTAATTGGAATGCGGCTATGACTGAGGAATTCAATGCTTTAACTAAACAAAACACATTGGATCTAGTACCTAGACCTGATGGGGTAAATGTGATTCGTTGTCTGTGGCTATTTCATCACAAATTCTGAGACAGTGGAGATCTTGAGAGGTATAAGGCAAGACTTGTGGCTAATGACACAAATCAGTAGGAGGGAATTGATTGTGGTGAGACCTTCTGCCCGGTTGTCAAACCGGCTACCATCCGCACAGTTTTGAGCATTGCCATGAGCAAACACTGGTCGATCCATCAACTTGATGTGAATAATGCATTCTTACATGGGGATCTGAGAGAGACAGTCTACATGCATCAACCGCTAGGCTTCACCCATCCAGCAGTTCCTCACTATGTGTGTCATCTCCGTAAGTCACTATATGGCCTGAAACAGGCCCCCCGTGCGTGGTATGATCGCTTTGCCGGGTATATCTTGCAGATTGGGTTTGTATGCAGCAAGAGTGATACATCACTTTTTATTTTTCATCGAGGTAGTAGCACTGCTTACTTATTACTTTACGTGGATGACATTGCTCTTGCTGCCTCCTCCGACGAATTGAAAAATGAGATTATTGCCTTGCTTAAGTCCGAATTTACAATGACTGATTTGGGGAAGCTGAGTTACTTTTTGGGGATATCAGTGACCAGGTGACCAGGTCTGCCAATCATATGTTCTTGTGTCTACGTAAGTATGCAGAAGAGATTGTGTACATGGCTAAGATGGTGAACTGCAAAGAGGTGCCTACTCCAGTTGATTCCAAATCTAAGCTCAGTGTCATGGATGGTGCTCCAGTCTCTGATCCTACTATGTATAGGAGCCTTGCAGGTGCACTTCAGTAACTCACCTTCACCAGGCCAGACATAGCTTATGTTGTTCAGCAGGTGTGCTTATTCATGCATGCCCCCAGAGAGTCTCATTTCACTGCTCTTAAGCGTATCATTCGATACATTAAGAGCACTCTTGATTATGGTTTGCACCTATACCACTCTGCACCAAACATGTTACTTTCATATATGGATGCAGATTGGGAAGGGTGTCCGGACACGCGATGCTCCACCTCCGGCTTTTGTTCTTAAGGGATAATCTGATTTCTTGGTCTGTCAAGCGACATGCTACCCTATCTCGCTCCAGTGCCGAGGCTGAGTACAAAGGCGTTGCAAATGTAGTAGCTAAGATTTGTTGGCTCAAAAATTTACTGTTAGAACTTCAGTGTCCTTTGCGTCAGACATCTATCGTGTATTGTGATAACATCTCTGTCATCTATCTTTCTCATAATCCGGTTCAACATCAGCGAACCAAGCATATTGAGATAGAACTACACTTCGTTCGTGAGAAAGTTGCACTAGGTCATGTCAGAGTGTTACATGTTCCATCATCCTATCAGTATGCAAACATATTTACCAAAGGACTTTCCAGACAGTTATTTCTTGACTTCAGATCTAGTCTCAGCGTCTGGCTTCCTCCCGCTCCGACTGAGGGGGTGTGTAAACGTGTAAATAGAGACAATATTATTCCCTACCCATAATTAGAATATTTCTATATATTGTGTAAATATAATTATGGTAAGACTAGGATTCCTCTTTTGTATAGGCTTAGGATTCCTATTGTATAAGGGATGAACATTGTACTTTATATATACTTTGATATTAATGAAAGACTCTACAAGGGAGATTAATATCATCTTACAGTTAGGAAGGAAAATATTTTTCATAGAAATTATTTTCTTGAAAAACAAGTTAGTTTCTTAGTTATTTTATAGTGTTTAGTATGTAAGTAAATAAATATTATCTCAAAAATATTTACTATATGTAATTTGACAAAATGCTATAGGGTTGGTATGGGATGAGAAGTGGGGGTTTGGAGGTGGCGGGTCTAGGGTTTGGGGTTTTTGGGTGAGTGTGGAGAAGACAATTAGTGTGTGATGTCACTTATGGTACTTGTTTTCCCTACTTTCATTAGGGAAATCATTTTTCTCATCTTTAAGTAACTTATTTTCCTAGAGAAAATATTTTTCAAAAAATTTTGACCAAACAAACATGGAAAAATTGAAAAATATTTTGTAAAAAATATTTCCTCCATACCAAACGCACCAGATATCTTGACAATAATATTACTTCGTCCCATCCTGAATAAATTAGGTATATCAACAAGGATAGTGATGAGATAGTGATGCGCGATTTAATGCACACACTTTAACGCAAGTGCACGTTGTCGACTCAAGTAATATAGTCTTGAAGACCGAGTTATCGTCCTCAGGGATTAGTGCTCAAGTACCAATTATCTATCCTTTGTTATCTATTTGGTAACCGATATTTGACTTTGTTGATTATAACTAACAATTATAAATATTAATTAACTATGTGTTTACTTCAGTAGTGATGGAAATAGGGCTTCCAAGTCGCCTCAACTATCCGCTTATATTACTTATTAATGCAATAAATTATGGTTCTTCTTCTTTTGGAGATAGCAGGTTTACTAATTCGTTTTATACTCCCGTTAAGGCTATATAAACACTCAACCCCGATGGCGCTCCTTTCTACCTTTCGGTGATAAGGATGACTCTATAGGAGGATTAAGAACAAAAACCCTGTTAACGTTTACGCAAGTAAGCTAGGTATTTAAACCCCCGTTAACGCTACACAAGTAATTGAGGTATTTTCATCCCCAATCCGACTTATGATTACCCAACTACAGCATAGTCACAACCTCCTCCTTTCGAAGTTTGATTAGAAATCATATAAATAATGATAATTAATGATCAAGTAATTACCAAGCATTCAAAATATTATTGGAATAAATCTCAACAATAAGAAGAACAACCATAAACATGCATTAACTCATAAAATAAGGTTCAAGTGAATTGACATGGAAAGCCCTATATTAGAATTAGTTCCTAGCCATTGACATGACAAGAGCTAATTCAATATCCAACATAAACTAAAAGTAAAGTAAAGGAAAGAAAAGAAATTACTAAGTAATTGTCTCCAATCTTCAACTCCAAGAAGTCTTTTGTTTGTGCAAGAAAGGGAACCCTTAAAAACTGCTTAGGGTTCTCTTTTTATAGCTTCAAAACCGCCCTTAAGGTTTTCCTTCAGTTCGCCCATAAAATCGTCAAAGACCTGATTTTCCCGCGTCGCGCCGCGCGTGCTCAGCGCCATGGCCGGAAGTTTGAAACTCTCACGATGATGGCGCCGCGGCTGCGCTTCTGGCATGCAGGCGCGCGGCCTGGAACTTCGAGACCCTCGAATATTGGGCGCGCCGGCGCTGGACTGATGGCGGGGCGCAGCGGCGCCGCAGTTCCTTTGCCTGGTTCGCCATTTTCTCGCGTTTTAAGCTCTAGAACCTCTACTTTTGCCCTCTTTTCGCTCCTTTTCCACCAAAGAGCCATTTTAACCAATTTGACTCAAAAGAAAGAAAATCTATCCTAAGACGACACATATTTGTACAAAAAGGGACAAAAGACTCACTAAAAACGACTCAAAAAGTGTATATAAAATACACCGATCAAATACCCCCAAACATAACCTTTGCTCGCCCTCGAGCAAAGATAAAAAGAAAGAAATAAAGACTCAAAGGAGAAGAAAAATAAAAGACTCAATGACATTGATCACTTTGCTGCATTGGTGTTACTTAGAAAAACATGAAGATTAGCATAATAATATGCACGAACATATAACATGAAATTTTAGCACTCTAAACACATTAAGCTAGATATTTTGCAAACTCATTTTTATCATGCTTAATGGAAGTCAAAATACTGAATCATGTATGCTAATTTCATAAATCCTATGACATTTTTACTTGCTATTCTCCACTAATCATGGATATGCATCTAAGAGATCTTCAGGACTTTTAAAGGTTGTAATGTAGGCTTAGGCATGGGTAGGTAAAAATAGGCATTTAGGCTCATTTTGTGTACCATAAGATCTTTAGCCTTTCAGTATTTCCCTTTTCTTTTGATTCTTTCCTTCACTTCAAATCTATCTTTCCCCTCTTTTGTTTTGAGAGCGTGAAGTGTATCATAATAACAAGCACCCCCAAACTTAGGCTTTTGCCTATTTCTTAGTACTTTTTTATTGGGGTGCATCAATCTTGTTTGCTCTTTTTGTCTCTTTTTTAACACATTCTATTCCAAATATTTCACATTCTTACTTATGGCACAAGTGTGGGAATATAGGGTGTCAAAGAAAAAGTTCAATTTTTAGGCTCAATGGGGCTGACTAGGGATATTTTTAATGTCAGGGATAGAAAAGAGTGGTAAGAATTGGCTAACAAAGAAATGCCTGAGTCATCTCCCTAACATGCATATCCTAACTATTTCGCCTCAAATAGCAAGCAATCATAACACATAGATTTTAATCATTTATCATGCACAATTCAAGCAAAAAACTCCAAATAGACAGATTTTGTGAGTTTTTGGCATATCTAACCTAAGTGTTTAGATAGTTGCTTCTAATTCCATTACATTATTCCACTTTACTTCACTAGGTGTTTCTAGTAACTACAGCATGCATGATCTTTGACAGACAATTATGACTCAAAAAGAAAAAAATTTATGACTCAAAAATACACAAAAACAATAAAAAAGACTCAAACATACTATAACAATAAGACACAAATAAGACACCCCCAAACTTAAATCACACATTGTCCCCAGTGTGTGCAAGACTCAAAGACAATAAAAGAAAAGGACACTTACAGACTTGGTTTAAAATGGTGGCGGTGGCGGTGGATAATGCATTGAATCCCGTGAGAGGGGAGGGGCTCAGGATTTTTTTTGATTTGGAGAAAGGGCAGTCGGATTAGGGCGTTGTCCAAAAATTTAGATTTTTCCGTTGTGGCGCCGCGGCCCTGCAAATGGGCGTCGTGGCTCTCAAACTTCTGGGTTTCTTCTGATCTTTTGGCACCGCGACCCTGCTTCTGGGCGCCGCGGCGCTCTGGCGATTTTCTGGAAATCCTTGGCTTCTCTTCAGCTTTCTCCCTCCAAGTTCTTGGCCTTGCACCTGTCATCACAACACATAGCACTAACTCCGTGAGACTGTTCTAAATAAAAATTTCATTAAAGAAAATAAATTGAAATACTTTGGGTTGCCTCCCAATTAGCGTTGTCTTTAATGTCTTTTAGCCGGACGCAAGTTCCTTATCATTCTAGGGTGAGAGAGGTTACTAAGTTCATATATTCCATTTCATTGATCAAATATGGTTTTAACCTCTGTCCGTTTACCTTGAATGAGGCTCCCTCTCTCCCTTTTATTTCAACTGCACCATATGGGAATACTCTTACCACCGTGTACGGTCCAGTCCAACGTGATTTTAACTTGCCTGGAAACAATTTTAACCTTGAGTTGAATAAAAGCACTTGTTGTCTTTCTTGAAAGTCTTTTGGTATCAACCTCTTGTCGTGCCATACTTTCGTTCGTTCCTTGTAGATCTTTGCATTCTCATAGGCGTTGTGCCTGAATTCATCTAACTTGCTCAGCTGTAGTAGCCTCTTCTGCCCTGCTGCTTTGGCATCCATGTTAAGCTTCCTCATCGCCCAATATACTCTATGTTCCAACTCTACTGGCAAGTGACATGCCTTACCAAAAACTAACTTATATGGTGACATTCCTATTGGTGTTTTGAATGCTTTATCAGATGCCACAAGGCGTCATCCATTTGATAGACCAATCCTTCCTCGAGCCATTCACCGTCTTTTCCAGGTATGCTCTTCACTTCCTATTTGACACTTCGCGCCCATTCGCGAGGGTGGTAGGCGGTTGTGGTCGATGGTAGACTCCATACGAAAGTAATGAATTCATTGCTTGTTGCAAAAGTGACTTCCGTCACGATGATGGCCTCGAGTCCGAACCTTGTGAAAATATTCTTTTAAAGAAATCTTTGAACAGTCTTGCTGTCGTTTTCTTTTGTGGCTACTGCTTCTACCCATTTGGACACATAGTCTACTGCCAGAAGGATATATTGATTTCCAAAGGACGGCGGGAATGGACCCATGAAATCGATTCCCCACACATCAAATAGTTCCACTTCCAATATCCCTTGCGAAGGCATTTCGTTTCGTCTTGAAATGTTCCCTGTTCTCTGACAACTATTACATATCTTCACAAAGGCATGGGCATCCTTAAAAAGTGTTGGCCAATAGAACCCGCTTTGCAGTACCTTTTCCGTTGTTCTTGATGCCCCAAAGTGTCTACCACATGATAGGGTGTGGCAATGTGTGAGAACCTGGTGCATCTCCTCCTCTGGTATACATCGCATGATGACTTGATCGACATAGTGTTTGTATAACATAGGCTCCTCCCAATAGTAGTGCTTTACTTCAGAGTAAAACCTCTTCACTTGCTGTCTTGTCAATTCTGGGGGTATTACCTTAGCTGCAAGAAAATTAACAAAATCAGCGTACCAAGGTAAATTAAAGTTCGCACTTACTTGAAATAGTTGCTCGTCTGGAAAGTGATCATTTATTTGCACATCCTTGGTGTTCTGGCTCTCTGTGTTCTCCAGTCTTGACAAGTGGTCTGCAACTGAATTCTCTGTCCCTTTCTTGTCACGAATTTCCACGTCGAATTCTTGTAGTAGCAAGACCCATCGAATGAGGCGCGGTTTTGCATCCTTCTTTGTCATCAAGTACTTTATGGCAGAATGGTCAGTGTATACTATCACCTTATTTCCAATCAAGTATGGCCTGAATTTCTCAAATGCATACACTATTGCTAGTAATTCCTTTTCTGTAGTCGCGTAATTTAACTGTGCGTCATTTAGAGTTTTACTAGCATAGTAAATGGATCTAAATACCTTGTCGATTCTCTGTCCAAGGATTGCTCCCACTGCATAATCGCTTGCATCGCACATTAGTTCAAATGGGAGCTCCCAGTTTGGTGCAATGACTATGGGTGCTGAAATAAGCTTCTCCTTGAGTGTCTGAAAAGCGGATAAGCATTCCTTATTGAAGTCAAAGGCAACCCCCGTCATTAGCAATGTGGAAACAGGTTTTGATACCTTTGAAAAATCCTTGATGAATCTTCTATAGAAACCTACATGCCCAAGGAAACTTCTGACCCCTTTTGTTGATACTGGAGGTGGGAGATCTTCGATTACTGAAATCTTTGCTTTGTCTACCTCAATACCTTGGTTTGATATTTTGTGTCCCAGGACAATCCCTTCTGTTACCATGAAATGACACTTCTCCCAGTTTAGCACAAGGTTAGATTCTTCACATCGGCTTAACACTGCTTCTAAGTGCCTCAAACATTCATCGAACGATGCTCCAAAGACAGAAAAGTCATCCATAAAGATCTCTATAGTCCTCTCCACCATGTATGAGAAAATTGCCATCATACACCTCTGAAAGGTTGCAGGTGCATTGCAAAGTCCGAATGACATCCTTCTGAATGCAAATGTACCAAAAGTACAAGTGAATGTCATCTTTTCCTGATCTTCTGGCGCTATTGCAATCTGGTGATACCCTGAGTACCCATCCAAAAAACAGTAGTAGTTGTGCCCTGCAAGTCTATCCAACATTTGATCTAGAAATGGCAACGGGAAGTGGTCTTTTCTGGTTGCCTTGTTCAACTTGCGATAGTCAATGCAGATTCTCCATCCAGTAACTGTTCTAGAAGGAATGAGTTCGTTCCTCTCGTTGGTCACCACTGTTATTCCACCCTTTTTGGACACCACTTGTACTGGACTTACCCATGCACTGTCAGATATAGGGTAAATTACTCCTGCATCGAGCCATTTCAGGATTTCCTTTCTGACTACCTCTTTCATGTTTGGGTTTAGTCGACTTTGTGCCTCGATGGATGGTCTGCTCTCCTCATCTAGACGGATCTTATTCATTACTGTTGACGGGCTTATCCCCTTTATGTCTGCTAAAGTCCATCCAATGGCACACTTGTGATCCCTCAGCACTCTCAGCAGTTTATCAATCTCTGCTGTGGATAGGTGGCGTGAAATGATCACTGGTAAGGTTTTATCTTCACCTAGGTATTGGTATTGTAAATGATTGGGTAGGATTTTTAACTCTAACTCTGGAGCCTTCTCTGTGGATGGTATTGATCTTTCTGGCATCTGCCCAAGCTCTTCATACCTCATCTTATCCTATTTCTCATAAACATTCATCCAATTTGCATACTCCATCAGCCCTGGGTCGTTTCTACTATTATCATCCCATTTGGTCAGTACTTCTTCAAGCGTATTATCATGTCTGAACCCTTTGGCTGACACTGCATCTTCGATAAGATCAATGGCTGAGCAGTTCTCATTGGCATCTGGAAAAGTTGCTGCCCGAAAAACATTGAAAATCACCTCTTCTTCATCTACCCTAAGTTTCAACTCCCCTTTGTGAACATCGATGAGAGCCTGTCCTGTGGCTAAGAAGGGTCTGCCAAGTATGATGGGGATTATGTCGTTATCTTTTATGTCTAAGATAACGAAATCAGCGGGAAAGATGAACTTGTCCACCTTTACCAATACATCTTCGATGACTCCTCTAGGATGAACTATGGAGCGGTCAACTAACTGCAAGGTAATGTTTGTAGGTTTGACTTCTCCCATTCCAAGTTTGCAGAAAACTAGATAAGGCATCGGATTTATGCCTGCACCCAGATCGCACAATGCTTGCTGACATTCAAACTTTCCAATGGAGCATGGTATGGTGAAGCTTCCTGGATCTTGTAATTTCTGAGGTAGTTTTCTCTGTAGGATGGCACTACATTCTTCAGTCAACACCACTGTTTCGTAGTCCTCTATCCTCCTCTTTTTGCTAAGAATATCCTTCATGAACTTTACATAGCTCGGCATATACTCTAGTGCTTCAGCAAATGGGATATTGAGTTGCAATTGCTTGAGAATTTCCACAAATTTAGAGAATTGCTTGTCAAGAGCACATGTTTTTAGCCTCTGGGGATATGGTATCTTCACCTGGGGTGCGTTCACAGCTTTCCAACTTTTCCACGGGTTACGGCGCGCGGCCGCTCGCTCGGCGCGCGGCTGCTGTTGCTGCGAACTTTCCATCTCCAATGATTCGGCATTCTTCAGGTCAATCGCCTGACATTGTGCTTTCATATTGCCTCCCACAGGTGCAGATTGCTTTTCTTGCATTTTGCTGTTCAACATGACCGCGAGTTCTCCTATTTGCGTTTCCAACTTCTTCATGACCATTCTCGTTTCGTCCATGAACTGAGTTTGATACCTAGTGAAACTGAGTATGGCTTCTCGTAACTCCTCCCTCTCTTCCTGTAGGGTTGGAGCTTTATCATATTGACAGTAGTAATCCATGTCTTCAGGATCCCTGAGATGAATCAAAACCAACGACGGATCACGGCACACTTGTTTTCACAAAAAAATAAATAAATAAAAACAATAAATAAAAACAAAAATAAACCAAATTAGAAATTAAAAATAGATAAAATTGATATTGAACTATGCCTACTCCCAGGCAACGACACCAAAAACTTGATGCGCGATTTAATGCACACACTTTAACGCAAGTGCACGTTTGATGCACGGTAAGATGCCCACACTTTAAACGCAAGTGCACGTTATCGTGACAAGTAGTATAGTCTTGATAAGACCGAATATCGTCCACAAGGATTAGGGTTCAATTACCAACTATCTATTTTCTAGTATCTATTTGGTGAACTGATAATTGATTTGTTGTTTATAACTAAGAATTATGCAAGCTATTTAAGTATAAAGATTTACTTCAGTGGTGATGAGAATAGGGCTTCCATGTATCCTTACTATCCGCTTATGCTACTTACTAATGCATTAACTTATGGTATTCTTCTTTTGGAGAAAGCAGGTTTACGAAATCGTTTTATACTCCGTTAGGTTATATAAACACTCAACCCGATGTCGCACCTTACCTACCTTTCGGTGATAAGGATAACTCTATAGGAGGATTAAGAACAAAAACCTAGTTGACCGTCACGCACAATGCGCAAAATTAGGGTTGTTAAGCCTCTCATCAACGCTACATAAATAATTGAGGTATTTTCATCCCCAATCCAAGAATGTCTAAAAACTTACAGCATATTCACAATCCCCCCCTTTCGGAATCTGATTAGAAATCATATAGTGATAATTAGTTGTCAATTAATTACCAAGAATTCAACTCAATTATTGGATAGATCTCACAATAAGAAAAATAACCATAAGCATGCATTAATTTATAACATAAGTCTCTAGCAATTCAACATGGAAAGCCCTATAAGAGAATTAGTTCCTAGCCATAGATATGACAAGAACTAATTCAAGGTTCATCATACAAAAACTGAAATAAAGTAAAGAAAAGGAAAAGAAATTACCAGACTATGGTTGATCGGTGTATTTTATATACACCTTTTGAGTCAGTTTTAGTTAGTCTTTTGTCCCATTTTGCACATATAAGTGTCGTATTAGGATAGTTTTTCGTTCTTTTGAGTCAAAGTGGTTAAAATGGACAAATGGCGGAAAAGGAGCTAAAAGAGGGCAAAAGAGGAGATGCGGTGGAAAGCAGAAAGTGGAGAACGAGGTAAAATCCGGACAGTGCGCGCGCCTCCTGCGATCAGCGAGCGCGCGCCATTCGAAGAGGCTGCGAAGACTTGGCGCGGCGCTCTCGAGCAGCGAATCACGAGGACGCGGCGCTAAACATCCGGACGGATTGCAGAAGCTGTGCGCGGCTCTCGAACAGCGAATATCGTGCGCGGCGCCAAAACACGACGGATTGCAGAACTTCCCGGCCATGCGCTGCGAACATGCGGCGGCCACGCGGAAAAATTAGGTCTTTGATGAAATTCAGGCGGGCACGAAGGAAAGAGGAGGCGGTTTTCACTATAAAAGGAGAATCTGGCGGTTTTAAGGTTCCCTTCTTGCACAACACAAGACTTTTGCTTGGAGATTGGATACCATTAGTTTAGTAATTTCTTTTCCCTTTCTTGTTCTTTATTTCTATTTTGTATGATGAACATGGAATTAGTTCTTGTCATGACAATGGCTAGGAACTAATTCTCTTATAGGGCTTTCCATATTGAATTGCTAGAAACTTATGTTATAAATTAATGCATGCTTATGGTTATTTTTCTTATTGTGAGATCTATCCAATAATTGAGTTGAACTCTTGGTAATTAATTGACAACTAATTATCACTATATGATTTCTAATCAGATTCCGAAAGGGGGGGATTGTGAATATGCTGTAAGTTGGGTAGATATTCTTGGATTGGGGATGAAAATACCTCAATTATTTATGTAGCGTTGATGAGAGGCTTAACAACCCTAATTTTGCGCATTGTGCGTGACGGTCAACTAGGTTTTTGTTCTTAATCCTCCTATAGAGTTATCCTTATCAGAAAGGTAGGTAAGGTGCGATCTTTGAGGTTGAGTGTTTATATAACCTAACGGGAGTATAAAACGATTTAAGAAACTGCTTTCTCCAAAAGAAGAATACCATAAGTTAATATATTAGTAAGTAGCATAAGCGGATAGTAAGGATACATGGAAGCCCTATTCTCATCAGCACTGAAGTAAATCTTTATAGTTAAAATAGCTTTTATAATTCTTAGTTATAAACAACACATTCAATTATTAATCTACCAAATAGATACCAAAAAATAGATAGTTGGTAATTGAACCCTAATCCTTGAGGACGATATTCGGTCTTATCAAGACTATACTACTTGTCACGATAACGTGTACTTGCGTTTAAAGTGTGTGCATCTTACCGCACATCAAGTTTTTGGCGACGTTGCCGGGGATTAGGCATAGTTCAATATCAAATTTGTCTATTTTTAATTTCTAATTTGGTTTTTAACTTTTCTTTTAATTTTTACGTTTTTCTTTTGAAAATTCAGTCTTAGTGATTTGTTATGCGTATTTTGATCTATTTGAAGTCGGTTTATGCGAAGGAGAAGAGGCGGACACTCTTGTTCCTTCAATCGAGTGAGAAAACGCAAACGAGCGAGAAAGAATCGGATTGCAACCTTGTTAGAAATGAGCGGCGTTGAACAACAACGGGATGGGAGAAGGGTTAGGAGAGAATCAACCCCATCCAGAATACCTAGGCAGCGCCGATAGACGTGGAAGAGAGAGTCCAAGTCGGCGGAAAGAAGTTTGGGAGACTATGTGCTGCCAAGAGTAAATGGAGCACAAACATGCATTAGGCTCCCTGCAATAGAAGCCAACAACTTCGAGATAAAACCGACAATTCTGAGCATGGTACAGCACACAGTGCAATTCGGAGGACTGCCGTCGGAGGATCCACATATGCACATAGCTAATTTATTGGAGCTATGTGCAACGTTCAGATATAACGGCGTTCGATGATCTGCGTCAGTTGAGGCTCTTTCCTTCTCACTTAGGGATAGAGCAAAAGTATGGTTGAATTTCTGCCGTAGGTCGATTTTTACATGGCAAGAGCGCACAGAAATTCCTAGCTAAGTTCTTTCCCGTGTAAGCGTGGCGAGAGGAGTTGAACAACTTTTACCAAGCGGATGGAGAGTCCTTATATGAAGCTTGGGAAAGGTTCAAAGATCTCTGAGAGAAAGTGCCCACACCATTGCATTGAGTTGTGGAACTTGGTCCACATCTTCTACAACGGTGAGCAATACAACGAACCATCATAGATGCAGCGTGAAAGTGGAGCATTCATGAGAAAAGCGACGCGGCTCGTGAGTTATTAGAAGATATGGCCACTAACAACCATGTCACGCAGACGAGAAGTCGACAAGTGGGAGAAGAACGTGGGAGTCCACGAAATAGATGCTATTGTTGCCTTGAATGCCCAGTGGCCGCTTTTAAGCGAAAGCGATTGCAGCAACATACGATGTCGATAAATGCGGTGCAGATGCCTAGAAAGTTGTGAGATATGTGGTGGCCCACATACATTTGATAGGTGTCCTTGGTGATCCCAACAATATACCAATGGAGCGGCGAGTGTCGGGCCATAGGTAATTATCGAGGCAACGAACAACCCTTACTCCAACACTTATAATCCGGTGGAGGAACCACCCAAATTTCTCATGGAGGAGACCGAAGCGTGAGAACCAATACCAAGAACGCGAGAATCAATACCGAGCAGCGAGAACCAATACAGGGCGATGCAGAACGTAACCAGAATCAGCACCGCTTCATTCAAGCCCCGGCGTCAACGATTGATGCGACGGTTCAACAACAAAATCGAGCAGTGGCGGTATTCTGACACTTGCCAATGCCTGCACCGATTCATAATGAAGCTAGATCCTCGTTCAGAACTTGGAAACTCAAGTGGGTCGGCTAGCAAAGCGAGCAACAGCGAGGCGAGAGGACATTGCCAAGCAACACAGAGGTAAATCCAAGGAAGCAATGCGAGCGGTGATTGAAGCGGCAAGCGATTGGAGCGGCGATCCGCAACGATGGTTGAGAAGAAGCGAGTTAGAAAAGAGAAGGTGATTGAGCCCGATACATAGTAGAAAACTCGGAGAAGGAGTATACGAGAAGATCCCTTTCCCAGAGACTACGCGAAGGCGGTTGATAAACAATTCTCCAAATTTTTGGAGACATTCAGAAAGCTGCATATCAACATACCTTTCATAGAAGCATTAGAGCAGATGCCCTCCTATTTCAAGTTTATGAAGGAGATTTTGGGGATGAAGAAGAAGCTGGCAGAATACGAAATAGTAGCACTGACAGAAGAGTGTAGTGCTATCTTGCAGAAAAAGTTGCCACCAAAGCTAAAAGATCCAGAGAGCTTTACACTACCTTGCACAGTGGGCAGGGTAACTTGCAACAGAGCTCTATGTGATTTAGGGGCAAGTATAAATATAATGCCCCTATCAGTATTTAAAAGATTGGAGTTGGGTGAGGCCAAACCAACCACAATAAGTCTGCAACTAGCCGACAGGACAGTGGTTCATCCAAGAGGCAAGATCGAGGACGTGATTGTGAAAGTAGGAAAATTCTTCTTTCCTGCAGACTTCCTCATTCTTGATATGGAAGAAGGCGCGGAAATCCCTATCATATTGGGGAGGCCATTCCTAGCAACGGGGAGAGCTTTGATTGATGTTGAAAGAGGAGAATTAACACTAAGGGTGGAGTCTGAAGAAATTGTGTTTAATGTTTTTAAACACGTCATTGAGCCACCAACAATGAGTGGGTGCTTTGCAATCAACACCATCAAACCCCCATGCGAGCCAATACAAGTCAACCAAAGAGCGATGAGCCCAAGAAAGCAAGCATGTTTTGCTGAAATGCCACTAAAGGAGGTAAGTATTCCTAAACTCCCCCTTACTGATAATGCTAAGAAGAAAAGAAGAAAAAGAAAATTCCAAATGTGGAGGAAATGGATAGGTTGGGGGCTTAATCTACCCCAGGGTTATTAAGGTTAAGGAACTTGCGTCCGGCTAAAAGACGTTAAAGACAGCGCTACTTGGGAGGCAACCCAACGTTTTCAATTATGTTATTTTAATTTATGTCTTTAGTTTATTTTATTTTGTCTAAGAACAGTCTCACGGTCTTGGGTTCTTGTGTTTGTGCTGTGATTGATAGGTCTGGAAATAAACCAAGGCGAAAATCAAGAAAAGCGAATTTCGAAAAGCGGGAAGCCTTGCGGCCGAGGAAGCGGCGCCAAAAGAACTGAACAGGCGCAGAAGTTTAAGCGCGCATGGCTGAGAGCAGCGCGGCGCCAAAATTCTGAAAATTTGCCAAATTTAGCGCGCGTGGCGCCAATATGGCCGCACGGAAAGTCCCGAGCGCCGGAGTTTAGCGCCGCGAGCCAAAAGCGGCGGCGGGAATCCAGAACTTAAAACGCCCAGAATCAGATTTTCCCCAAATCCAATTTCAAAAACCTAACCATTCCTCTCCAAAACCACGAAATTCCAAAAATTTGCCACAAATCCTCCACAAATTAAACCCAACCACAACCAAACTCTTAAATTCCTAAAAACCTTAACCATCTCAACCAACAAAGCTCCATTCCATAGCCTCAAACCACCATTAGAAACAAGAACGACTGAAGCTTCTCATAAAAAGGTAATATTTTTCTGTTCTTGAATCCTTTACTGAAGTCACAGGAGGTAGTAGTTTGAAGGAGTATTGTAGTTGAAGTAATTGGGTACAGAAAAGTTGATTGTGAAGCTTGGAGAAAAGAGTAGAAAAGGAGTGTGGGTATTGGGTAGAAAAGTTGAAGTTTGGGGGTGTTGTGTTCGCTGCTAGTTGTAGATTGTGTAGGAAACATTTGTGCCACTAAATTGAAAAGCTCCATAAAACTATTTTAAACCATGGACACCAGGAAGAGAAGAGGCTCCACATCCACCCCAACCCCACAATACGATGAAAATAGGTTTGTGAGCTACCAAGCCTACCAAAGATACAAAAAGCTTTATACCAGACCCTTAATACCAGAAAGGGGAATGAACTACCAGAGGGAGTCATATGGGGAAGAAGATGTTTATGAGCCTATTTGGGCAATGATTGAGTTAAGGGAGTGGAGGAAATTTGTGAATCCGGAGAAGATAGCACCAGTAAACACAACAATGGTGCGTGAATTTTATGCCAATTTTCCGGAGAAGGTGGAAAGGGGATGCTTTGTAAGGGGACACTATGTGCCTGTGATGTGAAGGATATAAATATACAATTGAAAGCGATTGATGTTGAAGAAAGAAGTGATTGGAATCACTTTAGAACATGGTCTAAGCATTGACCACATCGACGGAATGCCGATTGCGACAGTGAGCTACCATAAATTTGTTTTAGATATTGGAAGAAATGGGTCAAGAAACCGAGCAGTGCATTCAACAAAGTAGCCAAATGTTGGCTATATTTAAATCGGCCTTGCGTGATTCCATCCACGCTTCACCAGAGTGCGGAGGATAGGATTAAAATGATATATGGAATTATGAGGGTTGGCGATTGATGTGGGAAAGAAATAGTGCGAGCATTGAGAAATCAGGTTGGTAACAACAGCGGATTGGGACATGACTCGATTATCACTGCTATGTCACATGAGTGCGGTCCCAAAACTACCACCGACACTCATGAGAAACCAACCGCCGTGTCTATGGGATAGTGCACTCTTTCCCGCACCCAAGCCCCCGGCGGACGGAGAGTACAACCAGCAAGGCAGAGGCCGCCATGGGCGAAGATGAGCACGAAATAGGGGCTCAATATGAGGCGAGACCTAGCCACCACCAACCGAAGCGGAACCTCCGGTCTGGATGATGGAGCAAGTGCTCGAGAACGAGAATGATGATGCAACATTTGGCACATTGTTACAAGGACAAAATGAGTTGAGACAGGGGACGGGAGTTGCGACAAAGGCAACAAGAAGTGAGGCGGGAAGCGGCAATGCACGGCGATATGAAGAGTTGAGTTCCCTGTTCAACCAATGGTCGATGCATTATCCACCGCCACCACCACCATTTTAACCAAAGTTTGTAAGTGTCTTATTTCTTTTACTGTCTTTGAGTCTACACACATTGGGGACAATGTGTGATTTAAGTTTTGAGTCACCAATTTTTTTTTTCCTTTTTTGAGTCATAATTGCCTGTCAAAGATCATGTATGCCGTAGTTGCTAGAAACACCTAGTGAAGTAAGGTGGAATAATGTAACGGAATTGAAGAAACTATATAAACACCTAAGTTTGATATGCCAAAAACTCACAGAATCTGTCTATTTGGAGTTTCTTGCTTGAGTTATGCATGCTAAATGATAAATGCTTATGTGTTATGATTGCTTGCTATTTGAGGCGAAATAGTTAGGATATGCATGTTAGGGAGATGACTCGGGCATTTCTTTGATAGCCAATTCTTACCATTCTTTTCTATCCCGTACTTTAAAAATATCCCTAGTCAGCCCATTGAGCCTAAATTTGAAACTTCTTCTTTGACACCCTATATTCCCACAAATTGTACCATAAGTGAAAATATGAAATAGGGGAATACATTGTGTTAAAAAAGAGACAAAAAGAGTGAATAAGTATGTGCACCCCAATACAAAAGTAATAAGAAATAGGCAAAAGCCTAAGTTTAGGGGTGCTTGTCATTATTAGATACTTCACTCTCCCAAAACAAAAGAGGGGAAAGATAGAATCGAAATGAAGAAAAGAACAAAAAGAAAAAGGGAAATATTGAAAAGCTAAAGAGCTTATGGTACACGAAATGAGCCTAAAATGCCTATTTTTACCAACCCCTACCTAAGCCTACATTACAATCCTTAAAGTCCTGAAGATCTCTTTTATGCATATCCAGAATTAGTGGAGAATAGCAAGTAAGCATGCCATAGGAATTCTTGAATTTATATGCATGATTTAGTATATTGAGTTCCATTAAGCATGATGAATATGAGTTTGCGAAATATTTAGCTTCATGTGTTTAGTGTGCCGAAACTTCATGCTATATGTTCCTGCATATTATTTTGCTAACCTTCATGTTTGTCTAGTTAACACTAATGCAGCAAAAGTGATCAATGGCAGTGAGTCTTTTATTTTTCGTTTCTTTGAGTCTTTTATTTTATTTCTTCCTATCTTTGCTCGAGGGCGAGCAAAGGTTAAGTTTGGGGGTATTTGATCGGTGTATTTTATATACACATTTTGAGTCAGTTTTAGTTAGTCTTTTGTACCATTTTGCACATATAAGTGTCGTATTAGGATAGTTTTTCGTTCTTTTGAGTCAAAGTGGTTAAAATGGCCAAATAGCGGAAAAGGAGCTAAAAGAGGGCAAAAAAGGAGATGCCAGAGCTGGAAACAGAGAAAGTGGAGAACGAGGGTAAAATCCGGACGGTAGCGGCGCCTCCTGCGATCAGCGAGCGCGGCGCCACCATTCAGAAGGCTGCAGAAGACTGGCGCGGCTGCTCGAACGGCGGATCACGGGCGCGGCGCTAAACATCCGAGGAGCTACGAAGATCGTCGCGGCGCCCGCCGAGCAGCGAGATATCGGGGCGCGGTGCCAAAAACCCGACGGATTGCGAGAACTTCCGGCGCGGCCCATGCTGCGAAGGCGGCAGCCGAAAAAATTAGGTCTTTTGACGAAATTATGGGCCAACTGAAGGAAAAGAGGAGGCGGTTTTACTATAAAGGAGAACCCTAGCGGTTTTAGGGTCCCCGTCTTGCACACCACCAGACTCTGGCTTGGAGATGGGATACCATTAGTTTAGTAATTTCTTTTCCCTTTCTTGTTCTTTATTTCTATTTTGTATGATGAACATGGAATTAGTTCTTGTCATGACAATGGCTAGGAACTAATTCTCTTATAGGGCTTTCCATGTTGAATTGCTAGAAACTTATGTTATAAATTAATGCATGCTTATGGTTATTTTTCTTATTGTGAGATCTATCCAATAATTGAGTTGAACTCTTGGTAATTAATTGACAACTAATTATCACTATATGATTTCTAATCAGTTAGAAAGGGGATTGTGAATATCTTTGTAAGTTGGGTAGACATTCTTGGATTGGGGATGAAAATACCTCAATTATTTATGTAAGCGTTGATGAGAGGCTTAACAACCCTAATTTTGCGCATTGTGCGTGGACGGTCAACTAGGTTTTGTTCTTAATCCTCCTATAGAGTTATCCTTATCAGAAAGGTAGGTAAGGTGCGATCTTTGAGGTTGAGTGTTTATATAACCTAACGGGAGTATAAAGCGATTTAAATAAACTGCTTTCTCCAAAAGAAGAATACCATAAGTTAATATATTAGTTAGTAGCATAAGCGGATAGTAAAGATACATGGAAACCCTATTCTCATCATCACTGAAGTAAATCTTTATAGTTAAAATAGCTTTTATAATTCTTAGTTATAAACAACACATTCAATTATCAATCTACCAAATAGATACCAAAAAATAGATAGTTGGTAATTGAACCCTAATCCTTGAGGACGATATTCAGTCTTATCAAGACTATACTACTTGTCACGATAACGTGCACTTGCGTTTAAAGTGTGTGCATCTTACCACGCATCAATGGTCTCCAATCTCTAAGCAAGAAGCCTTGTATTGTGCAAGAAAGAGAACTCTTAAAAACTGCCTAGGGTTCTCCTTTTATAGGCTGAAAACCGCCTCCCTCTTTTCCTTCAGGCCTGGCCCAGAATTTCGTCAAAAGACCTAATTTTTCCGCGTCGGCGCCGCGGCCCTGCAGACAGGCGCCGCGACGCCGGAAGTTCTGCAATCCGTCGGGTGTTTTGACGCGGCCACGATATCTGGCATGCGAGGCGCGCGGCTGCAACTCTGTAACCACAGAATGTTTAGGCGCGGCCTGCATCTGGCATGCGAGGCGCCATGCTGGATCTTCTGCGGCCTCTCTGAATAGTGGCGCTGCACCAGCTGATGCGAGGCGCGCGCGCTGTCCGATTTCACCCTCGTTCGCCACTTTCTGCTTTTGACTCTGGCATCTCCTCTTTTGCCTCTTTTAGCTCTTTTTCCGCCATTTGGCCATTTTAACCACTTTGACTCAATAGAAAGAAAACTATCCTAATACAACACTTATATGTGCAAGCGGGACAAAAGACTAACTAAAATCGACTCAAAGGTGTATATAAAATACACCGATCAAATACCCCCAAACTTAACCTTTGCTCACCCTCGAGCAAAGATAGAAAGAAATAAAATAAAAGACTCAAAGAAACGAAAATAAAAGACTCACTGACATTGATCATTTTTGCTGCATTAGTGTTAACTAGAAAAACATGAAGGTTAGCAAAATAATATGCAGGAACATATAGCATGACATTTCAGCACATTAAGCTAGATATTTCGCAAACTCATATTCATCATGCTTAATGGAAGTCAATATACTAAATCATGCATATAAATTCAAGAATTCATATGGCATGCTTACTTTCTATTCTCCATTAATTCTGGATATGCATAGAAGAGATCTTCAGGACTTTAAGGGTTGTAATGTAGGCTTAGGTATAGGTAGGTAAAAATAGGCAATTTAGGCTCATTTCGTGTACCATAAGCTCTTCAGCTTTTCTTTCCCTTTTTCTTTTTGTTCTTTTCTTCATTTCGATTCTATCTTTCCCCTCTTTTGTTTTGGGAGAGTGAAGTATATAATAATGACAAGCACCCCCAAACTTAGGCTTTTGCCTATTTCTTATTACTTTTGTATTGGGGTGCAACAAACTTATTCACTCTTTTTGTCTCTTTTTTTAACACAATGTATTCCCCTATTTCATATTTTCACTTATGGTACAATTTGTGGGAATATAGGGTGTCAAAGAAGAAGTTTCAAATTTAGGCTCAATGGGGCTGACTAGGGATATTTTTAAAGTACGAGATAGAAAAGAATAGTAAGAATTGTCTATCAAAGAAATGCCTGAGTCATCTCCCTAGCATGCATATCCTAACTATTTCGCCTCAAATAGCAAGCAATCATAACACATAAGTATTTATCATTTAGCATGCATAACTCAAGCAAGAAACTCAAATAGGCAGTTCTGTGAGTTTTGGCATATCTAACTTAGGTGTTTAGATAGTTGCTTCAATTAGTTACATTATTCCACCTTACTTCACTAGGTGTTTCTAGCAACTCTGACAAAGATACATGATCTTTGATGAGACAATTATGACTCAAAATTCAAAAAAATTTGGTGACTCAAAATAAACATAAAAGCAATCAAAAGACTTAAGTAACACATAACATGACACAAAGAAAATAAAACACAAATAAAACACCCCCGAACTTAAATCACACATTGTCCCCAATGTGTGTAGACTCAAAACGATAAAAGAAATAAGACACTTACAAACTTTGGCTAAAATGGTGGCGGTGGCGGTGGATAATGCATCGACCATTGGTTGAACACGGAACTCAACTCGTTGATTTGTTGCCTTGTTTCTTGCTGTCCTTGTACTACTGTGTCCAAGGTCTGCATCATCCTCATCTGATTTTGAAACAATTGCTCCATCGTGGGCGTTGGAGGTTACCTTCGTGGTTGGCGGTGGCTAGGTCCTGCCTCATATTGAGCCCCTATTTCAGGCTCATCTTCGTCCATGGCGGCCTCTGCTGCTGCTGCTGGTTGTACTCTCCGTCTGGCTGCTGGGGGGCTTGGGTCCAGAAAAGAGTGCACTATCCCACAGGACACGGCGGTTGGTTTCTTTCATGAGTGTCGGTGGGTAGTTTTGGAACCGCACTCGTGTGACATAGCTTGGTGATAATCGAGCCATGTCCCAATCTGCTGTTGTTACCAACTGCTGATTTCCTCAATGCTCTGCACTATTTCTTTCCCACATCAATCGTCAACCCGCCATAATTCCATATATCGGTTTAATCCATCTCTGGCACTCTGGTGAAGTGCGTGGATGGAATCACGCGAGGCGAAATATAGCCAACCTTTGGCTACTTTGTTGAATGCTTTGTTGATTGCTCTTGACCCATTTCTTCCAATATCAAAAGCGCTCCATGGTAGCTCACGGTGTTTGCGACGGTATCGATTTATGTTGTCGGTGCTCTGAACCATGTTCTAAAATGGCTCCGATCACCAATTCCTCCTTCAACATCAAGCTGTTTTCAATTGTATATTTATATCTTACTGCATCACAGCACATAGTGTCCCCTTACAAAGCATCCCCTTTCCACCTTCTCCGGAAAATTAGCGTAAAATTCACGCACCATTGTTGTGTTTACTGGTGCTATCTTCTCCGGATTCACAAATTTCCTCCACTCCCTTTCAATCATCGCCCGAATGGGCTCATAAACATCTTCTTCCCCATATGACTCCTCTGGTAGTCCATTCCCCTTCTCGTATTAAGTGCAGTATCGCTTTTGTATCTTTGGTAGGCTTGGTAGCTCACAAACCTATTTTCATCGTATTGTGGGGTTGGGGTGGATGTGGAGCCTCTTCTCTTCCTGGTGTCCATGGTTTAAAATAGTTTTATGGAGCTTTTCAATTTAGTGGCACAAATGTTTCCTACACAATCTACAACTAGCAGCGAACACAACACCCCCAAACTTCAACTTTTCTGATACCCACACTCCTTTTCTACTCTTTTCTCCAAGCTTCACAATCAACTTTTCAGTACCCAATTACTTCAACTACAATACTCCTTCAAACTACTACCTCCTGTGACTTCAGTAAAGGATTCAAGAACAGAAAAAGATTACCTTTTTATGAGAAGCTTCAAGCTGTTCTTGTTTCTAATGGTGGTTTGAGGCTATGGAATGGAGCTTTGTTGGTTGAGATGGCTAAGGGTTTTTAGGAATTTAAGAGTTTTGGTTGTGGTTGGGTTTAATTTGTGGAGGATTTGTGGGCAAATTTTTGGAATTTCGTCGGTTTTGGAGAGGAAGGGTTAGGTTTTTGAAATTGGATTTGGGGAAAATCTGATTCTGGGCGTTTTAAGTTCTGGATTCCCGCTTGTGCGCCACCTTTTAGCGCGCGGCTGAACTCTGCGCTCGCCGGGACTTTTCTGCGCGGCCTATTCTGGTAGCGCGACGCCTAAATTTGGCAAATTTTCTGGAATTTTTGGCGCCGCGCTAAACTTCTTCGCTGTTCGATTCTTTTGGCGCGCGACCTGGCGCGCTTCGCTGCAAATTACGGCTTTTCTTGATTTTCGCCTTGATTTATTTCCACAGTACTATCAATCACAAAGACAAACACAAGAACCAAGACCGTGAGATCGTTCTTAGACAAAATAAAATAAACTAAAGCGAGAAATTAAAATAACATAATTGAAAACGTTGGGTTGCCTCCCAAGTAGCGTGTCTTTAACGTCTTTTAGCCAGACGCAAGTTCCTTAACCTTAATAACCCTGGGGTGGATTAAGCCCCCAACCTATCCATTTCCTCCACATTTGGCGTTTTCTTTTTCTTCTTTTCTTCTTAGCATTATCAGTAAGGGGGAGTTCAGGAATACTTTTCTCCTTTAGTGGCATTTCAAAGAAACCATGCTTGCTTTCTTGGGCTCATCGCTCTTTGGTTGACTTGTATTGGCTCGCATGGGGTTTGATGGTGTTGATTGCAAAGCACCACTCATTGTTGGTGGCTCGATGGCGTGTTTAAAAACTTTAAACACCATTTCTTGAACTCCACCCTTAGTGTTAATTCTCCTCTTTCAACATCAATCAAAGCTCTTCCCATTGCTAGGAATGGCCTCCCCAATATGATAGGGATTTCCGCGTCTTCTTCCATATCAAGAATGAGGAAGTCTGCAGGAAAGAAGAATTTTCCTACTTTCACAATCACGTCCTCGATCTTGCCTCTTGGATGAACCAGCATCTGCTTCGGCTAGTTGCGGGCTTCTTGTGGTTGGTTTGGCCTCACCCAACTCCGATCTTTTAAATGCGATAGGGCATTAGATTTATACTTGCCTAAATCACATAGAGCTCATTGCAGTTACCACGCCCATGTGCAAGGTAGTGTAAAGCTCCTGGATCTTTTAGCTTTGGTGACAACTTTTTCTGCAAGATAGCACTACACTCTTACATCGGTGCTACTATTTCGTGATACGCGACTTCTTCTTCTTCCCAAAATCTCCTTCATAAACTTGAAATAGGAGGGCATCTGCTCTAATGCTTCATGAAAGGTATGTTGATATCTGACTTTCTGAATGTCTCCAAAAATTTGGAGAATTGTTTATCAACCGCCTTTCGCTGTAGTCTCTGGGGGAAAGGGATCTTCTCTGTATACTCCTTCTCCGGAGTTTTCTCTACTACAGGGCTGGGCTCAATCACCTTCTCTTTTTCTAACTCTGCCTTCTTCTCAACTACTGGCTGCGGTGGCTTTGCTCCATGTTTTGCTTCTCATTGCACCGCTGACATTGCTCCTTGGATTTACCTCTGTGTTGCTTAGCAATGTCCCTGTGGCTCTTTGTTTACTGCTTTGCTAGCTGACCCACTTGAGTTTCCAATTTACTGAATGAGGATCTAGCTGTCATGAACTGAGTGCAGGCATTGGCAAGTCTTTATCCGCACTTCAGCTCGTCTGGCTTTTGTTGCTGAACCGGTGCATTGAACTGTTGATGCTGTGGGGCTTGAATGAAGGGCTGCTGATTCTGGGTCTGCTGGTTCTGGTACTGGCCCCTGTATTGGTTCTGCTGCCCCTGGTATTGATTCTGTTGCCCTTGGTATTGGTTCTGCTGGTTCTGCTGCCCCTGGTCTCCTCTCCATGAGAAGTTTGGGTGGTTCCTCCACCCTGGATTATACGTGTTGGAGTAGGGGTTGTTCTGTTGCCTCTGATAATTACCTATGGCACGACTCTGCTGCTCCATGGGTATATTGTTGGGATCATTGAAGGACACCTATCAAATGTATGTGGGCCACCACATATCTCACGCGACTTTTAGGCATCTGCACGCATTCGACATTGTATGTTCTTTGCATTGTTTCTCTAGAAGGGCCACTTGGGCGTTCAAGCGACAATAGCATCTATTTCGTGGACTCAACATTCTTCTCCCACTTGGACCTGCAAATGCGTGACATGGTTGTTAGTGGCCATATCTTCTAATAACTCATGAGCGTCGTGGGCTGTTTTCCTCATGAATGCTCCACCTGCTGCTGCATCTATGATGGTTCTGGTTGTATTGCTCAGCCCGTTGTAGAAGATGTGGACCAAGTTCCACAACTCAATGCAATGGTGTGGGCACTTTCTCTGTAGATCTTTGAACCTTTCCCAAGCTTCATATAAGGACTCTCCATCTGCTTGGTAAAAGTTGTTCAACTCCCCTCTCAGTTTTGCTGCTTTACACGGGGGAAAGAACTTGGCTAGGAATTTCTGTGCCAGCTCTTGCCATGTAAAAATCGAATCGGCCGGCAGGGAATTCAACCATACTTTTGCTCTATCCCTAAGTGAGAAGGAAAGAGCCTCAATCTAACGGCATCATCGATGCGCCGTTATATCTGAACGTTGCACATAGCTCCAAGAAATTAGCTATGTGCATATGTGGATCCTCCGACGGCAGTCCTCCGAATTGCACTGTGTGTTGTACCATGCTCAGAATTGCCGGTTTTATCTCGAAGTTGTTGGCTCTGTGCGGGAGCCTAATGCATGTTTGTGCTCCATTTACTCTTGGCGACCATAGTCTCCAAACTTCTTTCGCTGGACTTGGACTCTCTCTTCCACGTCTATTGGCGCTTGCCTAGGTATTCTGGATGGGGTTGATTCTCTTAACCGCTTCTCTCGTCGTTGTTGTTACGAGCGCGTTCATCTCTCTAACAAGGTTGCAATCCACGATTCTTTCTGCATTACATTTGCGAGTTTTCTCAATTTACGGATTGAAGGAACAAGAGTGTTTGCTCCTCTTCTCCTTCGCATAAACCGACTTCTGGAAATAGATCAAAAGCAGACAACAAATCACGGAACCTCGAATTTTCAAAGAAAAGAAAACGTAAAAATTAAAAATTAAAAGAAAAGTTAAAAACCAAATTAGAAATTAAAAATAGACAAATTTGATATTGAACTATGCCTAAACCGACATGGCGCCAAAAACTTGATACGGTAAGATGGACTGCTTTAAACGCAAGTGCGTTATCATGACAAGTAGTATAGTCTTGATAAGACCGAATATCGATCACGAGGATTAGGGTTCAATTACCAACTATCAATTTTCTAGTATCTATTTGGTGAGCGATAATTGATTTGTTGTTTATAACTAAGAATTATGCAAGCTATTTAAGTATAAAGATTTACTTGGTGGTGATGAGAATAGGGCTTCCATGTATCCTTACTATCCGCCATGCTACTTACTAATGCATTAACTTATGGTATTCTTCTTTTGGAGAAAGCGGGTTTATGAAATCGTTTTATACTCCGTTAGGGTTATATAAACACTCAACCCAGATGTCGCCTTACCTACCTTTCGGTGATAAGGATAACTCTATAGGAGGATTAAGAACAAAAACCTAGTTGGCCACACACAATGCGCAAAATTAGGGTTGTTAAGCCTCTGCATCAACGCTTACATAAATAATTGAGGTATTTTCATCCCCAATCAAGAATGTCTACCCAACTTACAGATATTCACAATCCCCCTTTCTAATCGATTAGAAATCATATAGTGATAATTAGTTGTCAATTAATTACCAAGAATTCAACTCAATTATTGGATAGATCTCACAATAAGAAAAATAACCATAAGCATGCATTAATTTATAACATAAGTTTCTAGCAATTCAACATGGAAAGCCCTATAAGAGAATTAGTTCCTAGCCATAGACATGACAAGAACTAATTCAAGGTTCATCATACAAAAACTGAAATAAAGTAAAGAAAAGGAAAAGAAATTACTAGACTATGGTCTCCAATCTCTAAGCAAGAAGCCTTGTATTGTGCAAGAAAGGGAACTCTTAAAAACTGCCTAGGGTTCTCCTTTTATAGGCTGAAAACCGCCTCCCTCTTTTCCTTCAGGCCTGGCCCAGAATTTCGTCAAAAGACCTAATTTTTCCGCGTCGGCGCCGCGGCCCTGCAGACAGGCGCCGCGGCGCCGGAAGTTCTGCAATCCGTCGGGTGTTTTGGCGCCGCGGCCCTGATATCTGTTGTCTGAGGGCGCCGCGGCGCTGCAACTCCTGTAGCTTCTCGGATGTTTAGGCGTCGCGGCCCTGCATCTGGCATGCGAGGCGCCCGTGAGTCTTCTGCGACCTCTGCGAATAGTGGGTGCGCGCCTCGCTGAGCAGGAGGCGCGCTGCGTCTGTGATTTCACCCTGTTCGCCACTTTCTCTGTTTTGGCTGCATCTTTGCCTCTTTGCCCTCTTTTCCGCTTTTCCGCCATTTGGCCATTTTAACCACTTTAACTCAATAGAAAGGAAAACTATCCTAATACAACACTTATATGTGCAAAACGGGACAAAAGACTAACTAAAACTGACTCAAAAGGTGTATATAAATTACACCGATCAACGTTGTCGACTCAAGTAATATAGTCTTGAAGACCGAGTTATCGTCCTCAGAGATTAGTGCTCAATTACCAATTATGTATCCTTTGTTATCTATTTGGTAACCGATATTTGAGTTTGTTGATTATAACTAACAATTATAAATATTAATTAACTATGTGTTTACTTCAGTAGTGATGGAAATAGGGCTTCCAAGTCGCCTCAACTATCCGCTTATATTACTTATTAATGCAATAAATTATGGTTCTTCTTCTTTTGGAGATAGCAGGTTTACTAATTCGTTTTATACTCTCGTTAAGGCTATATAAACACTTAACCCTAGTAGAGCTCCTTTCTACCTTTAGGTGATAAAGATGACTCTATAGGAGGATTAAGAACAAAAACCCTGTTAACGTTTACGCAAGTAAGCTAGGTATTTAAACCCCCGTTAACGCTACACAAGTAATTGAGGTATTTTCATCCCCAATCCGACTTATGATTACCCAACTACAATATAGTCACAACCTCCTCTTTTCGAAGTTTGATTAGAAATCATATAAATAATGATAATTAATGATTAAGTAATTACCAAGCATTCAAAACATTATTGGAATAAATCTCTACAAAAAGAAGAACAACCATAAACATGCATTAACTCATAAAATAAGGTTCAAGTGAATTGACATGGAAATCCCTATATTAGAATTAGTTCCTAGCCATTGACATGACAAGAACTAATTCAATATCCAACATAAACTAAAAGTAAAGTAAAGGAAAGAAAAGAAATTACTAAGTAATGGTCTCCAATCTTCAACTCCAAGAAGTCTTGTGTTTGTGCAAGAAAGAGAACCCTTAAAAACTGCCTAGGGTTCTCTTTTTATAGCTTCAAAACCTCCCTTAAGGTTTTCCTTCAGGCCTGGCCCATAAAATCGTCAAAGACCTGATTTTTCCCGCGTTGGCGCCGCGGCCCTGTTACTGGCGCCGCGGCGCCGGAAGTTTTGAAACTCTCTGATGATGAGGCGCCGCGGCTCGGCCACTCTGCTGTCTGGAGGCGCCGCGACGCTAGAACTTCTGAGACCCTCTGGATATTGGGCGCCGGGGCGCCTGGACCTGTTGGCAGGAGGCGCCGCGGCGCTGCAACGGTGCCTTTTCCTGGTTCGCCACTTTCTCGCGTTTTAAGCTCTGGAACCTCCACTTTTGCCCTCTTTTCGCTCCTTTTCCGCCAAAGAGCCATTTTAACCAATTTGACTCAAAAGAAAGAAAATCTATCCTAAGACGACACATATTTGTACAAAAAGGGACAAAAGACTCACTAAAAACGACTCAAAAAGTGTATATAAAATACACCGATCAGATAGATATGATCCCTCCACCCTTAATCAGATGTCTCATGTTCGTGTTTTAGGTATGAAAAAAATTCTGTTAAGGAGCGCTTCCCCATGAGCCTTTCATGACACGAACCTGAATTAGTTGAGGCTTCAATACGAGTACTGAATATGTGGTTGGAAAAAAAACATATGCAAAGAAGATAATAAAACATAAAAAAGTCATTGATCAATACAAATGTCGAACACTAGATAAGAGGAAAACACTATATACAAAGAAGAAAATAAAAAATAGTAAACAGGTTCATTAACTCTATCTTATGAATATTCGTACTATAACTGTTAAATTCTCTGATTCTGGATAATTAGAGAAGAGGATAGCTGCTAGATGAAGGAGAGAAAGAGACAAGCAGAGAAAAGCAAAGGAAATAAGAAAAGAGATATTTTTGGGAGCTTTTCTTATTTTCTCATTATACAAATCTCAAAACTGTAAAATGCATACATTGCTTTATTTATACTAGAAAGGAAATAGACTGTGGTCCCTGTGGTCCCCACTGCTAACTAACTAACTAATATAACGAATTCATGGCTAGCATAACAAACTCTACTAATCACTCAACTAAACACTATTATAATCTCTTAATAATTTCAACACCCCCTCAAGCTAGGGGTTAAGAACAAATTATTCATCCCTAGCTTGGAAATAATATGAGCATGTTGTCTCGACAACAAATCTTTAGTAAACATAGCGGTAGTCCAACCTGTGCTACACATTTGCATTCCTTTGAGGCAAACTGAGAACAACGAAAAAAGGGTTGCGACACCACAAATAGAGCAACGATGTACTGGATAACGTGATGCAGCTATTGTACCTAAGGTATGTGGAGAAACGAGTGATGAGAGGCACACGCTGCATGTGGATGGTTGTACACCATAAGCAAAATCTTCAATCCATGTATGATGGGATAAGGGAACCTGCAACATCTCCCACACTTGCTTCTTTGCTACAACAACAGCTTTAACCCAGTTCAGCAACCTCAATAATAAAACACTGATATCAACCATTGTTAAGCCAATGTCTCATTATTCCTCTTCAATTCCTTGTGCATCAGCTGTGAGAAACAGAGTTTACTTCGTCTTGGACAAGATCCTGGTGAGATATCTCCTCACACACGAAACCAAGTGTTTTCAAGGTTGCATGTTTCACAGATGCAGGCAGTCCCAACAACATTAGCAACAACTGCAGCTGCAACAACACCGGTAGCTAATACTTCCATTATTTTGGCTACTGAGAAGCTACTTTCATCTGGAGTTCAAGATCCACTTCTGTTAAATCTATTGCAGCAACAGTTCTTGATGCAGCTACAATCTTAGGCAGCACAGGAAGGCCAGCAAACGCAACAACACTATTTGGATAAATCCCAGCAGTAGTTTCAGCAAAACAATTGCAGTAAAATCAGCTTGACTGCTGCAGCAACAACATCAGTAACATTTGATCTACCGGTAACAATAATACTAACACAAACATCAGTAATGCTACTGCTCATTAACACTGAACAACATTAGCTACACTAATAGAAGCACAATAGCTTCAGCAACAACAGAACCAAAAACAACACTAGATGTACTGGCATCAACTGCAGTAATATTAGCCATAATAACAGCACCAACAACAACATCGACAACATTTGGTGCAGCAGTAATAACGAAGAACCCCTCGTTCTCTAGTCTCACTCGGACTAGAGAATCCCTTGATTCTCCCTATGTAAAAAAAACGACGACAAAAACCCCTCGTTCTCTAGTATCATCGGACTAGAAAATCCCTCGATTCTCCCTACGCAAGCTTTTATAATAAGCTCGGACATGCAATGGAGTCTCCCTCAATTTCTAGTCCAAATTCGGCTAGAAATTCCCCGATTCTCCTATCTTGAGCTACACATATGAAAACAGGGATATACAATGTAATTCCCCTGCATTGCACTTTCATATTCAATACATAGAAACCATCATCTCCCTTCATTGTTGCTTCCTGATCTGCCACTGCATACAAGATTGCAATGATACACGGGAGACAACAACAACAACAACTCCAATGACACAAGCCACATCTCTGCCCGAAATTACTCAAATTTCCAGACAAATTCAGTAGTTGTCTTCGTCTATATTTGTTTTGAATCTATAGGTAAATCGTACGAAATGCCACCAGTTACAATTGAGACAACATTAATGGAGATATCTGATAAATGCTACCATTTTTTAGAACTCTAAGAGTCTCTTTTCAAAAATACAACTAGTATTGATAATAAGATGCATCTAACACATATTATGAGTTGAGTGAGACAGAAATACAACTTTTCTTCGCAAACTTTAAGGAATAAGGTCTTTACAATAGAATAAATCACTCGATCTTTACTTACGAGCAACCTTTGTAAATGAACCCTAAAATATCTGATGAAAACTCTAGATCTGGTGAAGAACACTCGAATCAAGCCAAAATTTGTTGACGAAACTCCGATGAAAACAAAACCTTTGATTCGGCATAAATCATTTGATATCACATTGGACTTCGAAGAAAGCCTTCGCAACCGGAAAGAGACAACCTTCAAATAACAATGAAAGTATGCGGAAGCACGAGGTTCATTCACCGACGAAACCCGTCGAAACAATAGAACTCAGTTTATACACAACCCGCAAAATCCTAGATATGGAGATCGTCGAAATCGAAACTCTACAGTCACCGACCTTCTGATTTTCAGCAAATTGCAACGAAGAACCCTGTCTCTCTTCCTTTCCTCTATTTTGTGTAATCAACACAACATTAAGGCAGAAACTCGATCGAATTTTAGTTCTCGCAGTATGAACCCTAATTTATTATTTTATTTTATTTTCCAGAAAATTTGAACTCACAAATTGTGATAATGTGGAATGAATTAGATCCAACAAGGCTTTGATACCATGTTAAATTCTCTGATTCTGGATAATTAGAGAAGAGGATAGCTGCGCGATGAAGGATAGAAAGATCTCCAGCTATAAACATTTCAGCATAATCTCCGTTAACTATACCTATCCACCTATACTCAACAACACAAAGATGTCTCACCTGCCACAATATAACACATAGTCTCATTCTACCTCTGATAGTCCTTAACACATTGTACTTTCTTTGTAGTCAAAGTCACATTCATAAGAGACGAGCAGAGAAAAGCAAAGGAAATAAGAAGAGATATATTTTTGAAAGCTTTTCTTATTTTCTCATTATACAAAGCTCAAAACTGTAAAATACATACATTGTTTTATTTATACTAGAAAGGAAATAGACTGTGATCCTTGTGGTCCCCACTGCTAACTAACTAATATACCAAATTCTTGGCTAGCATAACAAACTCTACTAATAACTCAACTAAGCACTATTATAATCTCTTAATAACTTCAACAATAACCATTCTGAATATAAATCATCATTCACTTTTTCTAGTTATACAATTCCAGAATAAATGATCCAAAATTGATCAACCCCACATGCTCATCTTTACCATTTTCTTAATTAGCCTACATATTTATGTTATCATGTCTATATACTTCTCTACTACCCTTGCCTTTTTTTTTTGTTGTGAAGGCCCATGTGCATTCTTTCTTTCGAGTCTGCACAGAGTGCCCGGACGCAGCGATGGCGCAAACCACGCCACGTCGGTAATATAAACTACACTTGGCAAGCCGTGTGTGACTGATCAATAAGAAGGTTTATGCGAGGATCGAACTCGTGGCCATTGCGGTCGTATTCTCTTCTTCTGTGGCTGCACTTCTTGGTCGCTTCTTGTTGAATCCACGTAGAAAATAAAAGTGATCTCACATGACTAGGATTTAATTTGTTTCTTTGTGCTAAATTATCAGTGTTGAAACGTGGATAACTTTTTAATGTCTTTGGACTTTTGATTTATATGGTTTCTCTTTAGATTCCATGAACGAAAGTGATCTGTAGACTATACACTATGATTAATTGTTTTTTTCTCCTAAATCAGTATACCGTTGACAATTCCCCATATCTTTGATACGTTTTAAATAGTACAATAAATTTGTTACTCCTCAAACGGGGGAGGATTTAGTGAATAGTCTACGGGTTCATCTGAAGTTCTTAACACAATATAGCTTTAGCTAATTAACTAAATAAGTATAAAATAATAGATTACGACCCCGATGAATTAGACGAGATGTGGTAGAAATTTGAATTTGAAACCCATAACTTTCAAACTCAAATTGACATAAGAAATATTTATTGTCACTCCAAAATTTTGCTCAATTGCAAGAGAGAGAGTGTCGGTTACGGGTTCGATCGAACTCAATCTTTTTAGTTTGAACTTTGTATTGTTTAAAAAAATTCATTGAATATGTATATATATTAATAATTTAAAATATAATAACTTAAAAAATATTAGAATTAAGAGACCATAAATTTCAAATTCTGATTCTGCTCCTGCTTTAATAAAAAATCAGGACATGGATTTCAACTTTTGAGCAAGAATGCAAAAACATATAACTAATTTAATAATTATTTGTGGAATGAAGAGAAGTATGGAGGTCCTGAGCACCAAAAACTGACATAAATCCACCAATACAAAATTGAATTAGTTCCATTTGGTGGATATCATTTAAGTATATGCACCCACTTTGTACAATGATGCTTCCAGCAATGAAAGCAAAATGGAACCACACATTTTATAGACATTATAATCATCTTTTTGGCGCAATAACTAGATCTCGTACTGAGTACTATATATTTCTTTAGGTTGTATTGGAGAAATGAAGCATTTATTGCATTGGATAAAATTGGTTAATCATAAATGAGAAGATCTATATATCTAACTAATAGAATATTTCGATAATAATTTATAAAATATTATATTACTAACACTTTAAGTTATTAAATAAAATGATCACACATTTCTAACACATGATATTATAATAGACATGTATAATATCAAAGGGTGCAAAAATAACACTAGTGGATGATTTAAACGGAAGACGAGTATGTTTGTATAAAGAACAAGAAACACAATTTTGGGCAAGCTTACCATTACAAGTAATGAAATTATTGCCTATAAGAAAGTTAAAAACTGAGGCTCCTGGATGACCAAGCCTATTATGCCATGTGGAAGAAGAAATGGTCGCTAGAGAGACGGGAGAGCTAGATCTGGTTGCGGAGGTGAGAGTGAATGGACAGAGATCCCCCGTGCTATTGCATCTCGTAAGAGGTGTCCCCGTATGAAAATCCTTCACAGTGAAACCATAAGGGTCAAAATCAACAGAGACAAAATTATTACGAGTGAATTTGCGGATAGAGATTAAATTCTTAATTACATGATGGGCATATAGGGTATTTTGAAATGGGAAAGGATTAGGAGGTGGTGTATATGATGTACCAAAACCCTTTACTGGAATGCGGTGACCACTACCAACTGTCACAAATTGAGAATGCTTTAAACCAAACAGTTTGGGAATATTATTTGCAGACCGGGTGAAGTGAGAAGTGGCTCCGGAGTCCATGTACCAGTTGTTGTCAGGCTGTTGCATGTTGAGACAGCTGAAGGCGACCAACTCGATGGGTGTCATCTTTGGGCGAGGCGGTAGTGCTGAAGGCGGTGCGAGCGAAGCATTGGGCGCGCGGCCGAACTATTCTCGGGCCTGTTTTATTCTGCTAGTTACGTTGTCGTGACTGCGACCCTTGCCACGACCACGACCTCCTCTGCCGCGGCCCTTGCCACCCTTTCCACCGCGTCCCTGCTGCGGTTGAGAGATTTCTGGCGGCGTTGGATCTTGAGGGTGCGTTTCGACAGATAACGCCTTCTGATTGTGCTCATCATGCTTAGCACGTCGAGTCTCTTCGAGAAACAACTGTGAACGAGCTTTGTTAAAACTGAGAAGAGGATCTGCCTGTTGAATCATGGTGGGTAACGTATCGTAGTCGCCTTTTGGAAGATCTGCAATCAATTGCAACACCATCTTAGTGTCCGAGACAGACATGTCGACATTTGAGAGTTGATCCGCCAGTAGTTTCAACTGTCTGCAGTACTCGATCATGTTGGAGAAATTTTCAAGGCGTGTATTGTTAAATTGTTCCTCCAAATACACCGCACGAGTGTGCTTGTTATCTTGAAAAATTTCCTCCAAGCGGTTCCATAAATCAAGGGCTGTGGCGCCAGATTTCATGATAGTAAGAAAACGATCCTGAGAAATACTACCATAAATCCACTGTTTGACACCGGCATCTAGACAATGCCAAGTAGACTCATCAACCTTCGGAGGGCGCGGAATAGTGTCATCGATGTGGTCAAGCACGCTATAGAGGCATGCATGATTACGAAACAGTTCAACCCAAGGAGAATACTGACTGTTTTCTTGATAAAGAAGAATGAGAATATAATTCTTGATGTTGGTAACAGTTAGGGCGGGATAAAAAGAGGATGACAACGTGGTGGTGGTATTTGTGGGGGTGGAAGGGTTAGAAAGTGTGGAAGAATCATGGGTAGCCATTTCTCCAATTCCCAAGAACCCTATATTGGCTAAACAAGACCCTAATTGGAATGCGGCTATGTCTGAGGAATTCAATGCATTAACTAAACAACACACATGAGATCTAGTACCTAGACCTGAGGGGGTGAATGTGATTCGTTATCTGTGGTTATTTCATCACAAATTCAGAGACGGTGGAGATCTTGAGAGGTATAAGGCAAAACTTGTGGCTAATGGAACAAATCAGCAGGAGGGTATTGATTGTGGTGAGACCTTCAGCCCGGTTGTCAAATCAACTACCATTCTCACAGTTTTGAGCATTGCTATGGTCAAACACTGGTCGATCTATCAGCTTGATGTGAAGAATGCATTCTTACATGGGGATCTGAGAGAGGCGATCACGTCACCGTCGGGATTTACCCGTCCAAATGATTTCTCACTATGTGTGCCATCTCCGTAAGTCACTATATGGCCTGAAACAGACCCTCCGTGCGTGGTATGATCGATTTGCCAGATATATCTTGCAGATTGGGTTTGTATGCATCAAGAGTGATACATCACTCTTCATTTTTCATCTAGGTAGTAGCACTTCTTACTTATTACTTTAGGTGGATGATATTGTTCTTACTGCCTACTCCGAAGGATTGAAAAATGAGATTATTGTCTTGCTTAAGTCTGAATTTGCAATGACTGATTTCAGGAAGCTGAGTTACTTATTGGGGATATCAGTGACCAGGTCTGCCAATCATATGTTCTTGTGTCAGCGTAAGTATGTAGAGCAGATTGTGTATAGGGCTAAGATGACAAACTGCAAAGAGGTGCCTACTCCAGTTGATTCTAAATCTAAGCTCAGTGTCATGGATGGTTCTCTAGTCTCTGATCCTACTCTGTATAGGAGCCTTGCAGGTGCACTTCATTATCTCACCTTCCCCAGGCCAGACATAGCTTATGTTGTTCAGCAGGTATGCTTATTCATGCATGCCCCCACAGAGTCTCATTTCACTGCTCTTAAGCGTATCATTTGATACATTAAGAGCACTCTTGATTATTGTTTGCACCTATACCCCTCTGCACCAAACATGTTGCTTTCATATACGGATGCAGACTGGGCAGGGTGTCCGGACACGCGACGCTCCACCTCCGACTTTTGTGTTTTTTAGAGGATAATCTGATTTCTTGGTCTGCCAAGCGACATGCTACCCTATCTCGCTCCAAAGGTCACAGTGAGTAGAGCGTTGCGAATGTAGTAACTGAGATTTGTTGGGTCAGAAATTTACTGTTAGAACTTCAGTGTCCTTTACGTCAGGAATCTATTGTGTACTGTGATAACATCTCTGCCATCTATCTGTGTCATAATCCGGTTCAACATCAGCGAACCAAGCACATTGAGATAGACCTACATTTTGTTCATGAGAAAGTTGCACTAGGCCATGTCAGAGTGTTACATGTCCATCATCCTATCAGTATGCAAATATATTTACCAAAGGACTTCCCAGACAGTTATTTCTTGACTTCAGATCCATTCTCGATCCGCCTCCTCACTCCGATTTCGGCGAGGCTGTAAACGTGTATATTATAGAAACAATTGTATCTCTACCCATAATTAAAATATTTCCATTTATTGTGTAAATATAATTATGGTAAGACTAGGATTCCTCTTTTGTATAGGCTTAGGATTCCTATTGTATAAGGGATGAATATTGTACTATATATATACTTTGATATTAATGAGAAGACTCCCTAAGAGAGCTTAATATCATCTTACAAATCGTGAGGAGCGTGTTGAGAATTGACACATATATGAGTAATATATTTGAGTTAATTAAATACTTATGTGATTTCTCTATCTTTTAGATGGAGACAACCACATTGATAGTTGATTCTGACACGAAGAAGATCGATCGTGAACACCAACGGTTGTGATGAAATGGATAGGGTCTCTTCATTTTTAATTAGAGATATATAGTTCGAGCTTTGAACCTGAAAAAAGTTATGGTAGAAGGTATTCTCCCTTAAAATGGGCGATACATGACATAGTTCTGAATGAATTGATACGGGGAATCATATTATTTTTTTTCAAGGAAAAGAGAAAGGACCGATAATGACCATCCAATGGTTAGACAGAAGTTGGACTGACAACAATATTTAATTCAAAATACATATCAATTGTACGAAAGAGTGAACATTCGATAATTGAATATTTTGAGGAAATCAAATGGAGTAATAAGTCATCAAACTACTCCATATTACTCCAAATTTCACTACCAGAAACAAAAGTTTTCTCATTACCTGAAAAATTTGTGTTATAAAATATGATTTTCCACCTCATTTCCACCGAGCTAGCTCACTGGAAAAACGCATGGTGAAAAACTGGTTCCAATTGAAACACTGAAGAACTTCCTAAAATTTTCTACGTGAAAACACTACTATTTAGTGAAAAAAGGCATTAAACATTTTTCAATGGAAAAATAGAGATTTTTAATAGTGTTTCATGGAAACAAATCTATTTATATTACATCTAATATATTAGAGCAATTCACTTGTGTTAGGTCCCGGGGTATGCTATGGAACAGTAAAAACAAAATGAAAGTAAAATAAATCGAATGCTAATACAATTTGCAAATGTCAGCGATAATGTCGTCTGTCATAAGTGGCAACACTTCGATAAAACAGAAAGTCTTTAAGAGTAAATGCAGCAGAAAAATAAAGAATACAAATGTTTAATATTTACATAAGTTATATTGATTATATAACATATGACGGCCAGTGATCGAAAGTATTGTATATATTGATATACAATTGAATAAATTACTTCTTTTACAATATTACAAAATAATACAAAAGGAATAAAAAGTTGAAGTCGCAGATGACTTCTGCCTGAAAAATCTACCTAAATAGACATAGACAACATCTCATTACAATTGGTTCAATAAAGAACAAATCTAAAATCTGAGCAGCAATTATAATGTTGGACATAATGTTTGTGAATAGAACTTGTTTGGACATAATGTTTGTGAACAAAATTTTCTGCCATAATAATTCTATTCCTATACCGATTCCATCTATAAAACTTTATTTGTGAATAGAACTTGTCAGAAAATGTATTTACCTCAACTTCAGGCTCTGATTCAGTTTTTTCAGAGGTGGATGGAGAAAGCGTCTCTTCAGGTGTCTGCTGGAATGTTGCTTGAGATGTTGTGGCATCATCGGCAACATTCTGGGCAATATCTGGTCTGACATGACGAGGAATTCCTTTGGGGAAGAACCTTTTAAAGGGGGGTGTCGTTGGGAATCTCCTCAGACTCATATTGTGGAACAGAGACTGAAGGCTCAGGTTGAGGACCAAAGACTGGTGGTTAACTTTGAAGATCATCAACCGGGGGTTCTTCTATGTCCTCTGAAGATAGTTCAAAATACATGTCCTCTGTATCACTGCTTGAACAATGAGGAACTTTAGTCTCAAACCTGGACCTCTTGGCAATATGTTCTTGTTGGAATATTCTTTCGAACACTCGACTTGATCTTCTAGTAGGAAAGGGGGAAGAACTGGCCCTCTTACCTAGGAAGGAGACATTAGGAGTGGCATCTACATCAATGGGGGTTATTATCGTCCCCAAGGTAATTGATTTCTAGGGGTTCTTGAGTTGTGCTGAGAACAATGGTCGAGCAAGTGGAGGACTAGTGCTCATAAGTGTGTTGTCAGTGGTGTTGGCGGACATAAGGGTTGACATTAGAGATGTTTCCATGGGTGAGTTTGGAGGAGAGGATATTGAGGTCTTAGGGTTTTTGGTGTTTTTGGATGAAGAGTAAAGTGAGGAATCCATCGGTTTTGGTTGGGCTTTCCGAGAATGATGTGATCTTTTTTTTTTTTTTTACGAAAAAGACAAAATGTTAAAAAGAAGAACAAATGAATAAGATATTTATACCCTTGGAAATTTGTAAAAATCCTTATTTTTAGGTGTTTGATTTTCATTTAAAAACTTGCACCTAAAATCTTGGGATAAAAAGATAAATATCATTTTTGGAATTTTAATCTAATCCTTTTAAATCTTGAATTTCAATTAAAAAATGGCATAGAAATAGGGAAGAAAAACTGATTTTTCGAAAGTCAGTTACGAACAACATCTCAACAAATATCATTATCTGATAATTTTCAACAACAATGTTGGCAACATTTTAAACAACACAAGTATTATGATCCTGCAAGAACTTTCTATTTTGGCAACAAATCAAGACACGTTTTATATGTATTTTTATGAATTTAACCACTGGACCAATCTAATCATAAAATACATACAAAATTATTTTTCGTGTAAAAAATAAGAATACTTATTTAGTATCATCATAATTTATGTTTAAGAACTTGATAATCCTATAGAATAGGAACAGTATCCTTTCAAGGGTTTTGCCCATTTTGCACAGTTGCCAAGAATTGTAAAGGCTTTGTCTTATTTTGATACTCCTTTTTTATGATATATAATATCATCGTAGAGAACGGTATCACTTTGGAATCATGTTCTTATTAAAGGATCATGCTTGTGTGACAAAACTTAATGCACTATACAACAATAATAATCAGATGATGATATTACATAGGTAAATGTCACCCGAAATGTTAGAGATTACAAAGACCAGGAGATTTTTTTCAAACTAAAAAATCTCTCATGGTCCAAAGCTTTTGTAAAAATATCAGCTAGTTGATGAAGAGTGTAAACATGTTCAATTTGAACTTGTTGTTTTTCAACTAAATCTCTTAAAAAGTGATATCTAATATCAATATGTTTTGTACGTGAGTGGTGAACTGAATTTTTGGAAATATTTATAGCACTCAAATGATCACAATACAAAACTAAGATATTACTTGAAAACCCATAGTCGTCTAACATGTGTCTTAGACATATTGATTGAAAGCAACAACTTCCAATTGCTACATATTCAGATTCAACAGTTGAAAGTGAGATACAATTTTGTTTACGACTATACCAAGAAACAAGATTATTGTCAAGATAAAAACATCCTCCACTTGTACTCTTTCTATCATCCACATCACCAGCCTAATCCGTGTCATTATTAGGATTAGTGTCTTTGAAATACCAAATTTCCAACTCACATGTGCCGGCAACATATCTAATGACACGTTTTACGGTATTTAAGTGAGAGATTTTTGGGACAAGCCTGGAATCGAGCACATACACAAACACTAAACATTATAGCAGGACGACTAGCAGTGAGATATAGAAAACTACCTATCATAGATCGATACAATGTTGGATCAACATTTTCGCCAACATTATCTTTGCATATCATCTGTGACGATCCCATTGGAGTTCTCATTTGTTTATCATTTTCTAATCCAAACCTCTTAACTAAATTCTTGGCATACTTGATCTGGGAGATGAAGATTCCATCTTCACGCCTAAGAAAAACTTAGTTCCCGAATCATGCTCATCTCGAATGTTGATGACATTGCTTCAACAAATGTCTTAAGGTAGTACTATGAGGTCGAACCAAAAACTATATCATCTACATAGATTTGAGTAATAATAATATCTACATTGTGATGTTTGATGAATAAAGTACAATCAGCTTCACCACGTTTAAAACCAAATTTAGAAGGACGTTAGTTAGACGACCATATCATGCACGAGGAGCTTGTTTCAACCCATACAATGCCTTTTTGAGCTTGTTTATATACTGTGGATGGTAAGGATCTTCAAATCCTTTAGGTTGTTCAACATAGAATTCCTTATCAAGAAAACACCTTTAACATCCATTTGATGAAGAATAATTTTTAGACAACAAGCAATGACAAGTAGTAGTCTAATTGACTCAATTCTAGCTACAAGAGCAAATGTTTCATCATAATCAATCCCTTCGACCTGAGTATATCCTTGAGAAACTAGATGAACTTTGTTTCTCACAACAGTTCCCGGTTCATCTGACTTGTTTTTAAATATCTATTAATTCGAATTACATTGATATTATTTGGGCGTGGAACTAAATCCCAGATTTCATTTCGATAGAACTTTTCAAGTTCTTCTTGCATTGCATGAGTCTAACAATTATCATTGGGTGCTTCAGAAACATTCTTAGGTTCTAAAGTAGATACAGAACAAGAAAGACTAACCTTTTGGTATATGATAGACATACACACATCAACCAAGGAGAAAATATAGAATGGGCATGCGGTAATAATTCTAGGTTATCGACGATTCTACAATAGGCGGTCGCTGGAAAACCCGACTTAGCGGCCGAGCTTCAGAGCCGGAAAGACACCAACTTAGAGGAGCAGAAGGCCAGGGAAGGCCTATGTGAAGAAAAGGCCTGCCCATCATCAAAGCAAGCCCAAGTACAGTGGCATTGCGAATCAAAGGCTTTTTCGCAGTAAAGCCATTCCAATTTAGGATATATTTTTCTTTTCTTCTATAAAGGCCCACAGGAACGGAGTAGATGCTCCTACATCCAGCCCGTGCAAAGAAAACCCGTGCTGATGGTGGATCCTCTGACACCCAATCGGGTTGCTTTCCCAGGTCTCGCCGATATTGCCTGACAGGGGCATTGGTGAGTCCAAAAGGAAAAGGGCGTTCAACATCGGCCTACCACCGTTGACAGAGAGAAAGGGGGGCAGAACTAATAGAGAGAGTTGCTTCAATTCTGTTTATTCTTCTTTTCCCCTGACTTTATTATAAAAGGAAAGGATCGAAGCAAGACAAGAAGAGCGTCAAGTCGAATCATTTTCTCATTTTTTCTAAAATTGACTTGGCCGGTTGTAATTTTGGGAGAAGGGCTTAGTCATGTTCTCGTGTGTTCTTAGCACATTCGATACAAAAAACTGTTTTTGCCATATCCTTTGCAGCGCTTACTCTAAGAGCGTCAAGAGAGATCGAGATCTCGATGACTTGATTGGGACATTCTTGCTCTCAGTTCTGCCCTATTTCATGCAAAAAAAGGGAACTATGGTATTCGATGCATCAACTATGTAAGTTGCTATACCTTATCATATCTATGTAATTGAGTGGTTCTTTCCCTCTTGTTCTTACTCCCTCAAACATTCCTCTATCAGATGACCTGTTGGATGATTCTTCTTAATCCTTGATGAGGGTTCCATTCAAACTTGATCTAGAATTTCAACATTGACTCCTCATCTGCACCTTCTGTGATCTTTGGTTCAGGTTCAGATGTTGCTTCGGATATGGTAACATTTGGGGCTACATTTGGTTTTCAACAGTCTGTACATTTTCCACTGAAACTATAGTGTTATTTTCAGTTGTTTTCCCTGTAAAATCATAAAAATCATAAAAAATATCATTTACAAACTCTTGTACAATTTTGGTCCTTAGATTGTACACTCGATAAGCATGACTATTTTGAGAATAGCCATCAAAACTTCCTTTGTCACTCTTAGAGTCAAACTTTGTCAAATGGTCTCTATCATTTAAAATGTAACAAATACATTAAAAAATATGAAAGTAACGCAAGTTAGGTTTCTTTCCATTTATTAGTTCGTAGGGTGTCATCTTTGTTACAAGCCTTAGATAGACTCTATTAGTGATGTGACTTGCAGTGTTCAAGGCTTCAGCCCAAAAAACGTTTTGACATTTTCTTATAACCAAGCATAACTCTAGCCATTTCTTGTAGTATTCTATTCTTCCTCTCTATTACACCATTCTGCTGAGGAGTTTTGAGAGTATAAAATTCATGAAAAATACTTGTTTTCTCACAAAAGTTTGAAACAAGTTATTTTCAAATTCTTTTCCATGACCGGATCTAATCCAAAAAATAGAAGAATGAAACAAATTCCTTATCTAGAGTGCAAGAAACATGTCAAAAGTTTAAGATTTTTCTTTCAAAAAATATATCCATGAATATATAGAAAAATCATCTACAATCACAAAGGAATACCTCATGCCTCCTAAACTGTCTATCTCAATTGGACCCATAAGATCCATGTGCAGTAATTGAAAATAGTGAGACGTACCTGAATGTTGTCCGTCATTCTGAACAACATTATGGGAAACACGAGTTTCCTTACCTTTTAGACAATCTTCACATATCATTGTTTTACCTTTAGGACTCAGTTTAGGAATACCCCTTACCGCCTCATAAGAGATCAATCTTTCTAAGTTACGGTAGTTGACATGTCCTAACTTTTGATGCCACAATGTTATGTCATCTATCCTAACATTATTGTATATTTCTTATCTTCCAACATGATATCAATTGTCACCTATTCTTGTACCTGCCATAACACACATGTTAGCTTCATTTGTAACTTCACAGACATTCTTATTAAACTTTACCTCAAGATTGTCATCACATAGTTGACTTATACTAATCAAATTAGCCATTAACCCCTCAACATGTAAGACATTCTTTAAGGCAGGAAAACCAGGAACATTTAAGATCCCTTTTCCAATTATCTTGCTTTTACTGCCACCTCCATAAGTTACGTTACCTCTACTGAATGACTCGTATTTTTTTAGAAACTCCTTTGTACCTGTCATGTGGCGAGAACATCCACTATCAAAGTATCAATAACCTGCAATGTTAGTCTTTAAAGCAGTTATCACAACATTACAACTTACATCCATTTTGGAAACCCAAACTCTTTTAAAATATTTTTTACCTTGAGGCTCAGAAATGTTGTTTCGAATGTTGTCCTAGATGTTGGACAGTTTTTAGGCAACATTTTACTCACAAAATTTTGAAGTTTGACACAGTATGGTTTTAAGTGTCCAGGGGAGTTACAATGATGACACACAAACTTCATATTCTTTGACATATACGAGAATCTATTCTTTATTCCTTTTTCATTTATGAAGCGTGTTTTCTCATTTTTGTCAAACAAACTAGGTCATATAGTTTTAAGAGAGTTTTCATACCCAATACCTGCATGTGTATGTTTACTAAATATGAGTATCTCATTCAATTTAGAAGTCCCGGAGTTGAGCTTATGGAAGGTTGCTTCGGCTAAATCCAGTTTTGCACGAATCTTATCAAATTCAGTATCCTTTTGGTAAGTGCAACCTCTAAACGGGTTATCGTACTTTTTAAATCTGCATTCTCAAAAGTTAAAAATTTTAACTTTGTGTCAATTTGCTTGAATTCTATGATTAAGTCTTTACAAATTTTTTGTAATTCCTTAATCATGTCATATTTGGAGTCAACTTGGTTTTCAAACTTAGTCTCACTACTAGAAACAAAACCACTAAAGAAGTTAACATCAGGATAATTAAAGTAAGTGTACCTCTCATATGTTGCTGGAAATATAGATATTGTCGCTGATGTTGACGCAAATGTTGTGACATTTGGGACAACACTGTCGACATCATTTTCTTCATTCAATAAGGATTATTCGAAAACAGTAGCCAACATTGCTTGTGACTCTATCTCTTGATCTCCTTTTTTTTCTCCTTCATCGTCACTAAGAGAAACCCATGGACTTTTACCAAATTTCCTCAAGGTATTTGCATATTCATTAGCATAATGACCTCAACCACACATGCATGACATTGCACAGTTTCAAGTTATTTGGGATCAAATTTGGTACGATCTGAGTTGGTTCTCTTTAGTTGATTTCGTCTTTGTACTATTGGAAGGGGTTTAGTGGACTTTTGATTGAAGTCTTGGAGTTGGTGCTCTTTAGATTTGAACTTATTTCTATCATTGTTGAACTTTCTTACCATCGAATTGAATTTTCGCGTGAGGAGGGCAAAATTTGCCCCATCACCAATTTCTTCAAAATTCTCATCATCTTCTTCGATTTGACTCTCCAAGGATTTGACTTGAAGTGCTACATCTTTATTCTTATACAATGTCCTTTGATTCTCAATATTCATCTCATAGGTTTTGAGAATACGCATTAAGGTATGAAGGCCCATTGTAGCAAGATTATGAGCTTCTTCAATCTCACAAATCTTTATATTAAACTTTTCTGGAAGAGAATGAAGTGAATTTTCCACAAGTTGAGTGTTGGTCAGAGGAGCACCAATCACTTGACATTCATTAGAGATGTCAATCAATTTTTTAAAATAGATTGTAATATCCTCCATTTTTCCATTCTTAAACATTCATATCTACTCATGACCATACGAAGCTTCGTCCAACGAATACTAGAGCTACATTCACAATGAGTTTGTAAAGTATCTCATGCGTCTTTAGCCGTGGAGCAGTTTTGTATGAGTTTGAACATGTAAAGATCAATCCATCCAAAAATGACATTTAAGGCATTTTCATTGAAACTTGCATTCTTGGTTTCTTCCGCAGTCCATTCAGATTCAGGTTTAACAAGTATGTCACATTCCTCATCCGGTGGTAGCATCGTAACACATATACATTGGTGATAGATCTCCATGCCCTAACATCAATTGATTTGATATGAGAGCGTGGTCGAATCTTCTAATAGGCATAGTTTGAAGTATCTAAAATAGGAAGTCTACCAATTGTTGGATTAGTCAGATCCATAGTTGTAAATAATAGGACCAAGCACTTATTGTGTTAAGTGTTGACTCTGATACCACTTGTTGGATCTCGGGGGTATGCTATGGAACAGTAAAAACAAACTGAAAGTAAAATAAATCGAATGCTAATACATTTTGCAAATGTCAGCGATAATGTCATCTGTCATAAATGACAACACTTCTATAAAACAGATAACTTTTAAGAGTAATGCAGCGGAAAAATAAAGAACACAAATGTTTAATATTTACATAGATTATATTGATTATATAACCTATGACAGTCAGTGACCGAAAGTATTGTATATATTTATATACAATTGAATAAATTCTTTATTTTACAATATTACAAAATAATACAAAAAGAAATCAAAAGTTAAAGTTGCAGATGACTTCTGCTTGAAAAATCTATCTAAATAGACATAGACAACATATCATTACAATTGCTTCAATAAAGAACAAATTTAGAATCTGAGCAACAATTATAATGTTGGACAAAATATTGTCGACACGCTCAGGCAACAATTGAGATCCAGTTTTCTGACGAATATATCAGAGGGCTCTCTTGATATTCTTTCTAACTTTTTTGGATATCTATTGACTGAATCAACCTCTCTATTTATAGTATATGGTCTTCCTTGAAAATCTCATTGAATCATTGTAGAGGTTGAGAGAAAGCCCGACAACCGATAAGGTTTGTTGGAGAAGATCATTGAGCAAAATCCTTTAACTTTTTGGACTTGTTCCCCGAGCTTAGCAATGACTTTGACTTGTTCTTCCCACGTTTTTCATCAGCTCCTAATCACCTTGACAAGTCACTTTACCATCGTGGTGAAAATTCCACGAGATTTACTTCAGTTCCGTGAAGTAAGACAAAACGGTTTTATAGAATGTTGGTTCGAATGTCATGACATTTGTTCCAATATTTCTGAACTTTAACTTAGTACTAGAAATGATATGTTGGGCAAAATGTCATAACACCAAACCCAACATTAACAACTTGAAATAAAATTTTGGAGTTGTAGCTCTCTTCTCATTTTTTTCATGTGCTTATACCTAATAATCACAGTTTATAGTTTTAGCCCGGAGGTTAAAATATTTACACGGGCCTAGTTCCAACCTCTTTATAGTCGGTGCAAATGTATAAGCAATATATATCAAGGATATACTCCATTCCAATTTATGTGGTATCATTTGACTTGACACGAAGTTTAAGAAAGAAAAGAAGACTTTTGAAATATGTGGCTGTAAATCATCTCATAAAGGTGCCATTCTTTGGGACAAATAAAAAAGAAAATGGTGCCACATAAATTGGGACAGAGAAAATATATAATTATATACAGACTAATTGTACATAAATTATATCAAATGTTGTAAAAATAAAGATTATGATTATTCTCTTAAATGGGCCCATGAAGATTCAGACTTAAACGTGAAGTGCGTCTTGAGATTGATACCTATAATAGATTTGAGTTATACAAGTATTTTTATTGGAACGTTGATATATAACTAATGGAATGCTTAGAATATCTCCATTATCTGCTAAAAGAATCGTGTCAGTATTGGTATAAACGACCCTTCCCTCGTGTTCGATTAAAAGAGTGAAATTCTTTATGTTTTAGATGGAGATAGCCACATTGGTGGTTTGATTCTAACACAATCAACCAATCGATAGCGATCACCAATAATTATGGTGGATAGATAAGATGTCGTCATCTTTAATTAAAGATTTCTCCTTCAAATTTTGGGTAAGAAAATAATTATGATAAAAATATTGGGCATAAAATGCGAGTAAGTCAGAACCCTAATGTTGACACCCAATTTTGTCCATCTCCCCCGATTATTTATCAATAAAATTAAACTATTTTAAACATCGCGAAAATAATTTTAATAATAATATACATACATACATATAAATATATAAATAGGAAATTCAATATTATCAAATATTACTACAATCACTATTATTATCATTTTTTATTCACATCTCTTACCATCGTAACATTTTTATCACAATCACATTTTTGTCCTAATATTCTATGTTGTTCATAAAATGACATCGCGTTTTATATCAAGTACTAAAACGTGTCTCAAAAACATTATTGTATTGTTTATTATCACGTTGGTAAGTTTATCCTTACAATTTATGTGGTTTTAATTAATTAATTTGTTTCATATACTACAACCCCATTAATAAAACATTTGAAACTAAGACACATTCTCTTCCCTTAAAATATGAAGCCCAAAACAACATCCCATTACTCATATTTTTGTCCACCCTTTCACAGCCCAAAAAACCCTTTAACAAAAGCAAAACAAAACTCACAAAAACCTAGCCTAATTGTCGCACCTCCATCATCATCGACACCCAAGTTTTTTGCCGAAAATCTGCGTACAAATCGTCTTCCCATTCCTAAAACTTCCATAAATGAAATCTTACCTTTGTTTTGGTAAGACCGTATATAAAATACTGAAAATTAGACGAATGACTGGCCAAATCATCCCATCAAATCAAGTCCAAAACTACCATATTGGGAACCAAATCGCAACGAATTACCTTCAAAATCACCATAAAATCGCACCAAAATTAGTCCAAAAAGGCTGTCTCAAGCTTACCAAACTAGGAACCTAAATTGGGCTATAAATACCGACATTTGAACATGCAATAGGCATCAACGGGCTAGAGACAAAAACCCTCTCTCTTTTCTATTCAATTTTGCTTCATTTCTTCCTCGCAAACTAGTTACTAGAACTCTTCTTCGATGATTCGAGGGTACGCTTGCCGTCGCCTCAGATTCGCCACACACAAAAGGTAAACCCATCACCCTTTCATTTTTTTATTATTATATTGATGGGTGTCTCTATATGATTAGTCTTATATGTAGTTTAACGTGAGGGTGTTGCCGCAATCGTTAGTTTTTTTTTCAAAGTGATGTTTTGCAAGTCCTACTTCCTTTGTCGATGAACCTCAGTTAAATTCGTGCTTAGGTTCAAATTAAGTATAAATATGCTGAATAATATTGCTAATTAATGGTTGTTCAAAAGGACTGAAATATCGATTGGATTAAGTACTTTATGATGCATATTGTTTATTAAGTCTACGACAGTTGAGTAATTTTACTAGATTGTTTGGTGAATGCTGGTATGTTGTGTTCATCATGCGCATGTTAGGATTTGTCTAGGTCCGGTAATAAAATAGCATATGCCAAGATGTTGTTGGATTCCTGCTGAAGTCTGTATTATGTTGGATTATTGAATCTGTGTTTAAATATGGTCTTTTGGGGTCTTTAATGTATATATAAAGTGTTAATGATGAGATTTTATGTCTCTGTGAGGTATACATTCTGATGGTAGTCTTTAAGCATGATTGTTGTCAACCCGATATGAGTTAGTGTCCTGTTATGTATATGGGACTGAGCAGCTTCTTCTTTTAAACCTGAAAGATTTCACGTCCTTGGCCTGCTTTGTGACTGCTACATCTTGTTTAAGCCCACTGTCTGAATTTTGGGTTGAGTTGTTTCTCTAAATCTTAAAATTAGTAGGTATGCACTATATTTTTGGCTCGGTCCTGGATAAAAATTCTCTGATTTCGCTTACCACCAAGATGAATTGATTATATTTAATTTTCATGTCAGTACTTATTTACCATGTAATAAGTTTTGGTATATTTTCTAATTCCTTTTCCTTATCTTTTCTTTCTTATTTTACATGACATGCATCGAGAGCTAAATCAAGAGTCTCGGTATGAGACTCCTTATGATTCCCACGTCGGCGTCCGCATCCTTGCCTCGGAACTTTCAAACAACAATGGGATGGAATGACGCAGTCATCCGTCCCAAACGCTACATCAACTCTCTAATCTCATCCTTCATTTATTTGTTTATTTACTTATTTGTTGTTGTAACTTTATTTGCTCATTTAGTAATTAATAGGATACTAACTCTATTAGCCTTTGAATAGATTGGGAGGGTAGTTTTAAAATATGAGCCCATCCTCATTTACTTATTCTAGATTTGTTACATAGGGCTAAATTAGGAGATAATTTAACTATCCTTTAACTATATTATGTAACTAAGACATCATTTTTCATAACAAAAGAGACACATTTTCTCACGGACTCGTTATTAACATCATATAATAAACACTTTATATATCATGTCAAAAATCAAATTTTATGACTACGTGTGTATTTTTAATTAATCTCGCTCTTTTTTTTTAAAACCATGCTATGTTATTTTATGTTGTTAAGTGTGTCTTCTCATGGAAATCAATTTTCGCATTATTCTTTCCTTTCATACTATGCTAATAATATATATATGTTTTACAACGATTTTATATATTTCAAATAATGTTACTTCTATCTTATATATATTCTTGTGAAATAACTATCATAAATCCTTACATTATTAAATATACATATATTTTATATACTTGTAAATATCTTTACTTAAAATATTTTCAAAACATGCATTCCTTTAACATAATAATTAACCTAGGTTTGAACGGACAATCGTAAGTTAGCGGATTCTAAAGGATGACTAATCCCTTCCCTTTAGGATAATAAAGAACCCTTAACCAGAATCTTATTAAGTTTCACAGACCATTAAATGGAGTTAATGTTGAATTTAATCGACTAGCTTTTAGGTGTCTTAATTCACCCAATTAATTAGGTGGCGACTCCCTTAACATTTACATTTTATTTTATTTTATTTGGAAGGATAACCATTCCGTCGCGCATTCAAGCTGAGAGTTCAAAATCGGGTGCGACAACATGGCGACTCCACTGGTGAAAATCTGGTTTTTGACCATAACAAACCTAAGTTAATTATTGTTTTTTTATTTTAGTTGCTTATTTGCTTGAATTTCTTATTTGTGTTTTACACTCATTTGCTTTTGCCTAAACTGTTTTCTTTAGATATGAATATTTGTATGTTGCTTTAACTGCTATTTGTTAATGCTTTTCATAAACTGACATTCCGCTCATACTTCTTTCACTTTGGAAAATTCACACAATCACACACTATACACGTTGGTGTGCTTCGCGCACCCGCAAATTTCTTTCAAAATACCCAAATTTTAGGAGAGTTGGCGCTTGCGCGGAGTTAGATCAGTTCGTCTGGTCATCCGCGTAGCCTTCTCACTCGAGTTGTCCGCTCGGAAATCCTGTGTCTAGTAAAGCCAAATCTTAGAAACTTAGGATAGAGCTATACTGCCCTTTATTCTAAGGCATGCATGCATTTACCTTAAGTGAGTCAAACTTTGGCATTGACACCATAATTAGGAAGACACCAAATTGGTCAACGGGTTTTCATGACCCCACGGCCCAACTGCATATTATGTGTTGCATAAACGTGATAAATGAAACTAAGCCTAAATTCGAAATGCCAAAGTTGGAAAATGCATATTCATTTTTTTGTATTATTTATTTTTAGATGGAACCTGTCCCTCAGATCAGAATGGTGAGTGGGACTCCGAGTAAATTGAGGATGTGGTGGTCAAAATTCGACTTGGGTAGTCAGATGGCAATCAGAAGGAGATTGGGGTGCCTCATCTCATTGTTTGACATCTCTCCCGACAGCATTTGGTCAGAGCATTGATCCAATTTTGGGACCCATACCTAGTCGTCTTCAAATTTAGAGATTTCGAGATAACCCCCACCTTAGAAGAAGTCAGATATTTCACTGATTTGGCATATCATGACAGAAAACCTATTTTTTCGCACGGCCAGTCTGGGAAAAAACTCCTCCGTTACTTGGGTTTGAAGAATACCAGAGAGTTGCGATGTTTTGAAAACAATTGGATTTCTCTAGACTACCTTTATGAGAGATATGGTTGTCGAGACGGGTACAAATTATTTAAGAATGAGTTTTGTTACACTGCAGACCATTGGAGAGTTAGGCGTCCTATCGCATTTGCTATGGCTTTCCTAGAGACCTTTTTATTTCCACTTGAGCATAGAAGGATTAGTACGTGCGTATGTTCAGTAGTTAGAGTAGTGTTTGATGAAGTCGGTGACAAACGACTTACTTTGGCGCCCATGATCCTGGCAGAACTATTTAGAGTCTTGAACAGATCCAAAAGAGGCGAGTCAAGCTTCTGTGGAGGTTTTAATCTCATCTTACTGATGTATGCCACATCGCAGACAATAAGATCTCCACCTTCTACGAAAGAACAAAGCGTTATGTATCACCAGTCGGCACAGATGATTGGTACAGGTACTTAGCATCTCGCAGTCGCAACCAGATTCAATGGAAGTATCTGTTGCTTCATATCATCAAGAAAGTCTACTTGAGACATAAGGGACTTTATTATATCAGACTTATAGGCCTAAAGGGACTCCAACCATATGCTCCGTTACGTGTACTCCGACAGTTCGGCCATACGCAAGTAATTCCTCTCAGAGCTGACATGAGAGCCTCTGAAATCCAGTTCGGACCGAACTTCATCGTTCCCGAAGCCAAGCAGATTCTCTACGAATGGGACAACATTGATCAAATAGAAGTTAGAAAGGACCAGACATGAGTTACTCCAGAATATCAAGTATGGTTTCAAGAACATCGTGGCAACATGGACTTTAGTTCATATGGGGAGCAAGGCATCGAAGACATTGGCGCGAAGAATAAGATAAGGGATCGTCAACTCAAGGACACGGTCATTACCCCAGACATGTGATACCAAATGTAGAGTATAGTGCAGTACTCAGAGGATGCAAGGGCGATGCCTAGCAAGACCTAAGCTCCACCATCACAACGGCATCATAGTTATAGGCATTTAGATTGAAATTTTGTTGTTCTTCTTGTATGTGGTATTTCTATAAATTTCAGCTTATTTCCAATAGAAGCATTTCAATCAAATGGCTTGGATCCATCTAAAATAACTTTGCATATATGACGCTTAGGCCTACCTCTGGCATAATAGAGGTCCTTTGTATATTAGGACACGCATTAATGTGTATCTACTCTATTTTGAAGCTTCGTTGTGTACCCTCATGTGTTTTTCTGTGTTGATACTGACTTGATTTTCTATGTAAAATGTTTTCTTTGCTTCATTATTCCCCTAGTCGGCTGATTTGTGTTGGCAAGCACTGTCTGAACACCCGTACTACACAAGATCCAAAGCACGATCCAGAGAAATGACTAATTCAGGGGCGAATAAACAAGATGTTTTGGGGCTCATCACTATTCAGCAAGGGGAACCTGAAACATCAGAAAGAGAGAATGTCACGGCTTCAGACGAAAATTTTGCTCAAGTACTGCAACAGATGGCAGTCATGCAAGCCGAACTTGATCGGCTCCAAGAAATCACTAAGCTATCAATAAGCCTCAACACTCAAGTACCCAATTCACCGTCTTTCCAACACCCTCCTCAGCACCACACAAATAACCCTCTGTCTACCAATCCACAACATGACAACACACCTCCTCCCAACGCGCAAACCACAAATGACTCAACCCCAGATCATGCAAACCGCACCGACCGCCTTAAACAACCAACCTGCACCAATGACATACCACAACAAACAATATGAACCACCCATATATGTGACCTAAGCCCCACATCTCAACACACCCATACCAATACCTTCCCCGGAGTTTGTTCAGTATGAAGAGATGGAGAAAAGAGCAAGAGCCAGGACAGATGAAAACATGGCTAGAGAAATCCACGATTTGAAGGAAGTCTTTAAGAGCCTTCAGGTGAACAAGGGTCATGAAGGATTAGAGTACGAGGACTTGTGCATGCATCCCGACGTCGAGCTGCCCGGCGGATATAAAGTACCAAAGTTTGACATGTTTGATGACAAATGTAATCCTCGTGCACATTTGAGGTCCTACTGCGACAAGTTAGTAGGTGTGGGAATGGATCAGTCGATCATCATGAAGTTGTTTATTAGGAGTTTGACTGGAGAAACATTGGACTGATACACTAGACAGGATCCAAGAAAGTGACATAGTTGGGGTGCAATGGCACAAGACTTTGTAGACAGGTTCAGATTTAATACTGACAACGTCTTGGATAGGTTTTATCTCAAGAAATTGGAGAAAAAGTCAACAGAGACTTTTAGAGAGTATGCAATGAGGTGGAGGTCTAAAGAGGCGAAGGTTCAGCCGCCTATGGTGGAAAGTGAGATGACAACACTATTTGTACAATCCTTGAAAGACGCAACATACTATGAGATGTTGATCAGCGTCATCGGACGTAATTTTTTTGAAGTATTAAAAATGGGAGATTTTGTGGAAGAAGGTATTAAAACAGGTAGAATCACGAACCTGGCTACTTTGCAAGCAACGAGCAAAGCAATACAATCAGAATCAGTTGGAGGAATGAATAAGAAGAAGGATGGAACATTCCCTATCATGACGGTACAACAACACAAACCAAATCAAGCATACCAAACCCCTACATACCAAAGCCCAACGTTCCAAACCCCCTACTATGATCACACTAGCCAAAATCCCTCCCTTTACTATCAACCTTCGCCCGACTCATACCCTGTCTACACTACCCAACCAATATACAATCCACCATGAGCATTCACCCATACAAATCCCCCACAGTACCGACCAGCATACCCACCCCCACAACAATAGCACCCACAAAACACACCTAGACCCCGAGCCAACTTTGAAAATAAGCCAACAAAAACATACACTCAGTTAGCTGAACCATTATCCCAACTATACGAAAGACTGAGCGCTGCCGGTTATTTACAACCGATCTCAAGGAGAACTCTTAACCCCCTTCCACCATGGCACAATGAGAATAAGCGTTGCGTGTATCATTATGGAGCCACTGGACATGATACAGAGAGTTTTTATGCTTTGAAAAATAGATCGAGGATCTGATTAAAGATGGAGTCATTCAGTTGAAAGAACCTTCCCCTAATGTCAACGACAATCCCTTACCAAATCATGGCGATGCAGGTGTGAATATGATCACCATTGATGATGAGTATGATTTGAAAGGGACTATAGTACCAATCCGAGAGAATGAGAGAGTGAAATCTTCAGCCCTCATCAGTCTTGTGATTACAACCCGGGTTAGGGTGCCAATGGAAGTAGAGTTGAGTCATCACCAACCCCAGATGGCAGTCTTGGTACCAGGTTGAAGCTATTCGATCGAGAAACAGAACGAAAGTAAACAGAAACAGGTGGTGGATTTTGCTGCAGCATGGGAGACAAGGTCCGGATGACGTTACATACCTATAGAAGTATCTCAGAAGGCGCCCCAGAAGAGGACTGTGACCGAGTAAGAGGTAGAGGAATTTTAGAGGAAAATGCCTACCAAAGAATACTCCATTATAGAACAGTTTAGTAAAACACCAGCACAAGTTTCTCTATTGTCATTGTTGATGAATTTCGTGAACCATCGGATCTCTTTGAGGGAAGTTCTAAAAGAAGCTCATGTGCCGACCGAGACTGTCGATGAAAACCTCTCAGCATTAGTCAGGCAGATTAAGGAAGTGCGAAAGATAACCTTTCATGACAGTGAGTTACCTCCTGAGGGTCGGGGACACAATAAGACGTTAAACATAACAGTTAGATGCGCAAACAAGTTTATCTCTCGAGTCTTGATTGATGGAGGTTCAACTGTTAATGTATGCCATCTGATAACTCTTCAAACTTTAGGAGTCGACATTGGGGAACTCCGTGAAAGCCACATGGGGGTGAAAGGTTTCGATGGGACCTAGAGATGTGTCACAAGCGAGATTGATTTGACGCTGGAGATTGGACCCGCAGAGTTTGTGATAGAATTTCAGGTATTGAACATATCCACATGCTACAATTTACTACTTGGAAGGCCCTGGATCCACATGGAAGGAGCCATCCCTTCCACCTTGCATCAAGTCATGAAATTCATCTGGAACCATCATGAAGTTGTGGTTGAAGGTGAAAAAAGCAACACTTCTAACATCAAAGGCGCGATTCCAGTCATCGAGAGCATGGAAAGGCTAGATGGGTCCGCTTTCCATATGAACAAGATTATAGACGTCAGCAAGGCCGAACACATGAAACTACCTCGCACTCCTACAATGGTACCCCAGGAGATGCTGAGAAATGGTTTCGAGCCTGGCCGAGGAATTGAACCAAACTTAGGAGGGATCACAGAGCCAGTTCACCTGCCGGAGAAGAAGGACACTTTTGGCCTCGGATATCAGCCCACTGCCAAGGAGATATTATTATCCAATTGCAGAAAGAAGGAATAGTCTCCTCTACCAAGACATGTTCTGCCCCTGAATCATTCATTTGTCAAAGTATACACTGCTCAGCTACCAGAGGAGGAGGATGCAGATAATATAGTGGAGGGACTTCAGGGCCTTTTCATTGCTGAAGAGGAAGAAGAGTGCCATGCGACTTTGGAATATTACACGGATGACCAGACCATTTGAAGTGCGGAGCCAGGAGATGTCTTGAACAATTGGACCTGTACCCCGACCCTGTTTTTCCAAGAATCTTGGTAGAATTGATATTAGTTTTCGTTGAATAATCCAATTCAGATTAAAGTCTGAATTGCAGAAACCCCTTTTATAAGCTATATTTCCCTCTTTTGAAGTTTTAATAACAAGTTACGTTTTAATCAATTCGTTACTTTTTTTTTCTTTCAGCATACAAAATAATATATTTGTCGATAATGAGAATGTGACATGTCACGAAACAAGCGAACAAAGTCAAAACCACGAAAAAAATTCAACAGAACCCAAAGGAAGTTTTCCATTAGGAGAGCTGACTGAAGAATTAGAACAATTTAAAGATAGACCAAAACTGAATCTGGACGAAACAAAAACAGTGAACTTAGGAGATGACAAAGTCGTTAAGGAGACGAGGATCAGCGTCCATCTAAATGCCGTACAGAAAGAAGGATTGGTAGATCTATTGAGGCAATATGTTGATATATTCGCTTGGTCCTACGATGATATGCCAGGTTTAAGCACGAACATCGTTTCTCATAAGTTGCCCATTGAACCGTCCTGCCATCCGGTGAAGCAAAAACCGAGAAAAATCAAACCTGATCAGAGTTTGAAAGTCAAGGAAGAGATCTCTAAATAATTTGATGCAAAGGTTATTCGAGTAGCAAGGTATCCTACTTGGTTAGCCGATATTGTGCCCGCAACTAATAAGGATGGAAAGATTCGAGTTTGTGTCGATTACAGGGACCTCAACAAGGCAAGTCCAAAAGATGATTTCCCTCTTCCGAACATCCACATACTCATCGATAACTGCGCAAAGCACGAGTTGCAGTCATTTGTCGATTATTTTGCCGGTTACCATCAGATCTTAATGGATGAAGAGGATGCAGAGAAAACATCATTCACCACCCCGTTGGGAGTATATTACTATCGAGTTATGCCATTCGGGCTTAAAAATGCAGGTGCCACATACATGAGAGCTATGACTACCATCTTTCACGATATGATCCATAAAGAGATTGAAGTTTATGTGGATGACATCATCATCAAGTCACGAAAGGCTGCAGACCATTTGGTTCATCTAAAAAGGATTTTTGAACGACTTAGGCGATATAACCTGAAGTTGAACCCTGCAAAATATGCATTCGGCGTTCCAACTGAGAAATTATTGGGTTTCATCATGAGCAGAAGTGGGATAGAATTGGATCCTTCGAAGATAAAGGCCATTCAGGGATTACCTCATCCGAAGAGTCGCAAAGATGTGATGAGTTTTCTCGGTCGCTTGAATTATATCAGCAGGTTCATAGCACAATCAACAGTGATATGCGAACCAATATTCAAGTAATTAAAGAAAGACGCTGCCACCAAGTGGACGACAGAATGCCAGTAAGCTTTTGACAGAATCAAAGAGTATCTGTCTAATCCACCAGTTTTGGTACCTCCCGAGCCCGGAAGACCTTTGCTGTTATACTTATCCGTGTTGGAAAATGCATTTGGATGCGTGTTGGGACAATATGATGAGACAGGGAAGAAAGAACAAGCTATATAATATTTCAGTAAGAAGTTCACACCTTATGAAGCTCGTTATACTTTACTGGAACGCACCTGCTGCGCCTTGACTTGGATTGCACAGAAGTATAAACACTATTTGTCTACATACACCATCTACCTCATTTCTAGAATGGACCCGCTCAAGTATATCGTTTAGAAGCCCATGCTTACTGGAAAGCTTGAAAAATGGCAGATCCTTTTAAGTGAATTCGACATCGTATATGTCACCCAAAAGGCCATCAAGGGGCAAGTGTTAGCAGATCATCTTACGGAAAATCCTGTAGACGAGGAATATATGCCCTTGCGGACCTACTTTCCAGATGAAGAAGTGATGTTTGTAGGATAAGACATCTTAGAAGAGTACCCAGGTTGGAGAATGTTCTTCGATGGTGCCGCAAATTTCAAAGGAGTAGGTATCAGAGCGGTTTTGGTATCAGAAACAGGACAACACTATCCAATATCAGCAAAGCTCAGATTTTCGTGCACCAATAATATGACAGAATATGAGGCTTGCATACTTGGACTCCGAATGGCTATCGATATAAACATACAAGAGTTGTTGGTCATAGGAGATTCAGACTTGTTGATTCACCAAGTGCAAGGCGAATGGGCCACCAAGAATATGAAGATACTTCCTTACCTACATTGCGTGAAAGAATTGCGCAAAAGGTTCGTTGAGATAGAGTTCAGGCATACTCCGAGAGCTCAAAATGAGTTTGCAGATGCTTTAGCAACCTTGTCCTCCATGATTCAGCATCCAGACAAGAATTATATTAATCCGATCAAAGTAGATTTGTTAGAGCAGCCAGCCTATTGTTCTCAGATAAATGAAAAATCAAAGGGAAAACCTTGGTATCACGAAATCAAGAGGTATCTCAAGGCAGGTGAGTACTCAGAAGGCACGACCAACATACAGAAGAAGACTCTTCGGAGGTTAGCAAACCATTTCTTCCTGAGCGGCGAGGTCCTTTATCGGAGAACTCCAGATTTGGGTTTGTTAAGATGTGTTGGCACCCAAGAAGCAAACAAATTATTAAAAGAGATACACGGATATGAATGGTTTCACGCTGGCGAAAAAGATACTACGAGGAGGTTACTTCTGGATGACAATGGAAACATGTTGCATCCGTTTCATGTTTTTAGTGTCATCAATGCCAGAGCCATGTCGATTTGATCCATGTGCCGCCAAATGAGCTCAATGTCATGAGTTCTCCATGGCCATTCGCAGCTTGGGGCATGGACGTCATCGGTCCTATTGAGCCAGCAACGTCAAATGGACACAGGTTTATCTTAGTGGCGATCGATTACTTTACAAAATGGGTAGAAGCATCATCGTACAAGTCTGTGACCAAGAAAGTAGTAGTGGATTTTGTTCACCACAACATCATCTGTCGGTTTGGAATTCCAGAGTCAATCATAACCGATAACGGATCCAATCTCAATAGTGGTATGATGAAGGAAATGTGTGAGAAGTTCAGGATCACTCATCGCAACTCTACTCCATATCGACCACAAATGAATGGAGCAGTCGGAGCGGCCAACAAGAACATCAAGAGGATACTGAGGAAAATGATAGATAACTACAAGCATTGGAATGGAAATTTGCCTTTCACCATCTTAGGTTACCGTACTACAATTCGGACCTCCACAGGAGCAACACCGTATCTCTTGGTTTATGGATCAGAAGTTATGTTGCCAGTAGAGGTAGAAATACCATCCTTAAGAATCATCCAGGAAGTCGAACTAAACGAAGCCAAATGGATACAGAATAGGTATGAACAATTGATGCTTATTGATGAGAAACGAATGAATGCAGTCTGTCACGGACAACTTTACCACAACAGAATGGCCACAGCTTTCAATAAGAAGGTACGACCAAGAGATTTCCAACCAGGATAGCTGGTGCTGAAACGTATATTCCCAAATCAGACTGAGGCGAAAGGAAAATTCGCACCCAATTGGTAAGGGCCTTACATGGTTCATCTAGTACTTACAGGAGGGGGCCTCATCTTAGCTGAAATGGACGACGAAGTGTGGTCGAGAGATATCAACGCAGATGCAGTGAAGAGATACTACATTTAGAGTGTTTTATTTTCCATGTAATTTCTCTTCTTGTAATCTGAACTACGTTTGACCTGATTCCCTTGGTGGATACGTAGGCGGCCATATCGGCTTCGGTCTCTCTTTTAGAAAATTTCCAACTCCCTTTATTTGTAATTGAAACTATGTGTGACCTGATTCCCTTGGCGGATACGTAGGCGGCCAAATCAGCCTCGATCCCATCTTTAGAATTTTAACTCTTGTCTGTAACTAACTACGTTTGACATGATTCCCTTGGTGGATACGTACGCTGCCTACATCGGCCTCGGTCACACCATTAGGAAATCTTCTTTTTCCTCATTTGGCATTTTTAGTGAGTTTTACTCCGTCCGGTCATACAAACAAGACAGATGGACGACATATATCAAACTCAGCTTCACCAGTCAGAAACTGGGACAATTTTAGAGGCCTCACCACAAGAAAGAAATGACATAAGGATTTCGTCCGTCTAAGGTTTCAGTACACGTTTATATCAGCAAACTGGTACAAAATTTTATGAGCTTCACCACAGAAAGACACCGATAAATATGATTGTAAAATCGACAGTCCCTTTCGTCAGGAACTGGGACAATTTCAAGGGTTTTACTACAAAAGGACACCAACGGACATGATTAATTTACGCAAAGGGCTCAATGTCCCGACACTGGGACAAATTTTAAAGAGCTTCACTACAAAGGAGCACCGAGAGTATGGGAGAACATACCGCCAATTTCGGATAAGGATGTTCGCTATGTTTCACAACATGTCACTATTCAAAGATCGACACAATTTCCTATTAATATATATAAGTATTCTCTCAAATAGAATATTTCCAACAAATGTTTTTGACCAAGACTAGAAATCAGACAGGGGTTATGGGTCCAGACAAGACAGCGCATGCAAACAGCAAGAGCCAACACAAATCGATTGACCCCTCCCCAAACTCACAATTTTCTTTGAGTAAATTTTGCAGGACCACAGGAACAATAATATTCCAATACAACAGATTTGCTCACAAAGTCAAGCTACAACAAGTCCACATCAAATACAGCTCGCAAAACCACATCCTCTTTACTCAGGCTACATCCTTTACACTTTATGCATTAATTACTTCGTTTAGTTTTGATTACGCAATACAACGCCTCCACCTATGGAGGTCGAAATCATCTTATCTACCCCTTAGGAGACATCATTTGCATTCCGTCCATACAAGGCGGTAACGCCCACACTAGGTGTTATTTGCGTTTCATCCATACAAGACGATAACGCCCACACAAGGCGTCATTTGCATTCTGTCCATACAAGGCGGTAACACCCACATAAGACGTCATTTACATTCCATCCATACAAGACGGTAACGCCCACACAAGGTGTCATTTGCATTTCGTCCACACAAGACGATAACGCCCACACAATGTGTCATTTGCATAACGTCCATACAAGACGTCATTTGCATAACGTCCATACAAGACGTCATTTGCATTCCGTCCATACAAGACGGTAACGTCCATACGAGACGTCATTTGCATAACGTCCATACAAGACGTCATTTGCATCCCGTCCATACAAGGCGTCATTTGCATAACGTCCATACAAGACGTCATTTGTATTCCATCCATACAAGACGGTAACGTCCATACAAGACGTCATTTGCATAACGTCCATAAAAGATGCCATTTGCATAACGTCCATACATGAAGATAACGTCCATTCCGTCCATACAAGACGGTAACATCCATACAAGACGTCATTTGCATAACGTCCATACAAGACAGTAACGTCCATACAAGACGTCATTTGCATTCCGTCCATACAAGGCGGTAACGTCCATGCAAGACGTCATTTGGATAACGTCCATACAAGACGTCATTTGTGTAACGTCCATACAAGACGTCATTTGCATTCCGTCCATACAAGACGATAACGTCCATATAAGACGTCATTTGCATAACGTCCATACAAGACGTCATTTGCATAACGTCCATACAAGACGTCATTTGCATAACGTCCATACAAGACGTCATTTGCATTCCGTCCATACAAGGCGGTAACGTCCATACAAGACGTCATTTGCATAACGTCCATACAAGGCGATAACGTCCATACAAGACGTCATTTGCATAACGTACACACAAGACGTCATTTGCACTTCGTCCATACAAGACGTCATTGCATTTCGTCCATACAAGACGATATACCATCACATCATTTCATTACATAGTATGTACGGTTTGACTACATTCATAACACAAAATTCACATTCTTACATTGTTTCGTTTCTACAGTTATGCACTAATGCTTTTATCTTAGCTTCAGTCTACAGGAACTTTAACAAACTGCAAAAGCTGGAGCACAACGTGGACCTACCTCTTATGGAGAATTGAGGCAATTTGTTGGGGAGCCAGACTTCCCAATAAAAGGGAAAAACGGCCCCGAAGTTCGATCTACTCTCCCACAACATTCTAGCACCACAATAACTCAGTGTCATCATAATTCGACATTGAAACAATTTTAAATTTGTGTCAGCCCCACCTTAACTTTTGACCACCTTAAACTCAGTGTCATCATAATTCGACACTGGGATAATTTTTTAATTAGTTTTTGCTTTGCCTTCAATTATCGGGCATCAGAAATTTCTACTTCTTTTGAAAATTTCGTTCGCCCATATATTTCTCAATCTGTATTCTAAATAAGGACAAAATTGGCTACAAGTCAACGTCTTTGTCTGAAAACTCTTTCATCGTCTCCGGTCAAAGAGAGACAACTTTGACACCCAATTTTGTCTCTCTCCCCCGATTATTTATCAATAAAATTAAACTATTTTAAACATGGCGAAAACAATTTTAATAATAATAATATACATACATACATATAAATATATAAATAGGAAATTCAATATTATCAAATATTACTACTATCACTATTATTATCATTTTTTATTCACATCTCTTACCATCGTAACATTTTTATCACAATCACATTTTTGTCCTAATATTCTATGTTGTTCATAAAATGACATCGCGTTTTATATCAAGTACTAAAACGTGTCTCAAAACATTATTGTATTGTTTATTATCACGTTGGTAAGTTTATCCTTACAATTTATGTGGTTTTAATTAATCAATTTGTTTCATATACTACAACCCCATTAATAAAACATTTGAAACTAAGACCCATTCTCTTCCCTTAAAATCTGAAGCCCAAAACAACAGCCCATTACTCATATTTTCGTCCACCCTTTCACAGCCCAAAAAACCCTTTAACAAAAGCAAAGCAAAACTCACAAAAACCTAGCCAAATCGCCGCACCTCCATCATCACCGACACCCAAGATTTTTGCCGAAAAATATGGGTACAAATCGTCTTCCCATTCCTAAAACTTCCAGAAATAAAATCTTACCTTTGTTTTGGTAAGACCGTATATACAATACTGAAAATCAGACGAATGACTGGCCAAATCGTCCCCTCAAATCAAGCCAAAACTATCATATTGGGAACCAAATCGCAACGAATCACCTTCAAAATCACCATAAAATCGCACCAAAATTAGTCCCAAAAGGCTGTCTCAAACTTACAAAACTAGGAACCAAAATTGGGCTATAAATACCGACATTTGAACATGCAATAGGCATCAACGGGCTAGAGACAAAAACCCTCTCTCTTTTCTATTCAATTTTGCTTCATTTCTTCCTCGTAAACTAGTTACTAGAACTCTTCTTCGACGATTCGATGATACGCTTGTCGTCACTTCAGATTCGCCACACATAAAAGGTAAATCCATCACCCTTTCATTTTTTATTATTATATTGTTGGGTGTCTCTCTATGATTAGTCTTTTATGTAGTTTAACGTGAATGTGTTGCCACAATCGTTAGTTTTTTTTTCAAAGTGATGTTTTGCAAGTCCTACTTCCTTTGTCGATGAACCTCTATTAAACTCGTGCTTAGGTTCAAATTAAGTATAAATATGCTGAATAATATTGTTAATTAGTGTCTGTTCAAAAGGACTGAAATATCGATTGAATTAAGTACTTTATGATGCTTATCGTTTATTAAGTCTACGATAGTTGAGTAATTTTACTAGATTCTTTGGTGAATGCCGGTATGTTGTGTTCATCATGCGCCTGCTAGGATTTGTCTAGATCCGGTAATAAAATAGCATATGCCAAGATGTTGTTGGATTTCTGCTGAAGTCTGTATTATGTTGGATTATTGAATCTGTGTTTAAATATGGTCTTTTGGGGTCTTTAATGTATGTATAAAGTGTTAATGATGAGATTTTAAGTCTCTGTGAGGTATAAATTCTGATGGTAGTCTTTAAGCATGATTGTTGTCAACCCGATATGAGTTAGTGTCCTGTTGTGTATATGGGACTGAGCAACTTCTTCTTTTAAACCTGAAAAATTTCACGTCCTGGGCCTGCTTTGTGACTGCTACGTCTTGTTTAAGCCCAATGTCTGAATTTTGGGTTGAGTTATTTCTCTAAATCTTAAAATTAGTAGGCCTGCACTATATTTTTGGCTCGGTCCTGGATAAAAATTATCTGATTTCGCTTACCACCAAGATGAAATTGATTATATTTAATTTTCATGTCAGTACTTATTTACCATGTAATAAGTTTTAGTTTATTAAATAATTCCTTTTCCTTATCTTTTCTTTCTTATTTTACATGACATGCATCGAGAGCTAAATCAAGAGTCTCAGTATGAGACTCCTTATGATTCCCACGTCGGCGTCCACATCCTTGCCTCGGAATTTTCAAACAACAATGGGATGGAATGACACAGTCATCCGTCCCAAACACTACATCAACTCTCTAATCTCATCCTTCATTTATTTGTTTATTTACTTATTTGTTGCTGTAACTTTATTTGCTCATTTAGTAATTAATAGGATACTAACTCTATTAGCCTTTGAATAGATTGGGAGGGTAGTTTTAAAATATGAACCCATCCTCATTTACTTACTCTAGGTTTGTTACATAGGGCTAAATTAGGAGATAATTTAACTATCCTTTAACTATATTATGTAACTAAGACATCATTTTTCATAACAAAAGAGACACATTTTCTCACGGACTCGTTATTAACATCATATAATAAACACTTTATATATCATGTCAAAAATCAAATTTTGTGACTACGTGTGTATTTTTAATTAATCTCGCTCTTTTTTTTTTACAAACCATGCTATGTTATTTTATGTTGTTAAGTGTGTCTTCTCATGGAATCATTTTCGCATTACTCTTTCCTTTCATACTATGCTAATAATATATATATTTTTTACAACGATTTTATATATTCCAAATAATGTCACTTCTATCTTATATATATTCTTGTGAAATAACTATCATAAATCCTTACATTATTAAATATACATATATTTTATATACTTGTAAATATCTTTTACTTAAAATATTTTCAAAACATGCATTCCTTTAACATAATAATTAACCTAGGTTTGAACGGACAACCGTAAGTTAGCGGATTCTAAAGTATACATAATCTCTTCCCTTTAGGATAATAAAGAACTATTACCCAGAATCTTATTAAGTTTCACAGACCATTAAATGGAGTTAATGTTGACTTTAATCGGTTAGCATTTAGGTGTCCTAGTTCACCCAATTAATTAGGTAGCGACTCCCTTAACATTTACATTTTATTTTATTTTGAAGGGATAATCATTCCGTCGCACATTCAAGCCTCAGAGTTCAAAATCGGGTGCGACACCTGATACAAATACATGGCATCGGATGCGATTTTATATTTTTCCAAAAAAAAAAGAAGAAAAAGGACCGACCCCTATCCCTAATATAGTTAGACAGAAATGGGAGTGATTAGCAATATTTAATTTGAAAGACATATCAATTGTACGAGAGAGCAGTGAACATATAATTATTGATTTTTTGAGGGAAATCAAATTAATAAGTGAACAAACCACTCCTTTTTAGATTTAAGAACACAATTCTACCTAAATTACAACTAATATAGTATATCAATGCACTTGAATAAAATTTGGATCTTTAGCTCTCATTTTTTCCATGTGCTTATACCTAATATTCAACGATATATGAACATGATATTTTCCTTTTATTCCAATAGCTAGTTATAAAGCATTAAAGCTACAATTAAAGTCTACTCTTACATGGTGGAAAAAATGAAGTGTCGCCATAAACTATATATTGTAATATGTCTCATCTAGCCAAGCTGGTCATATGCTAGTCATAGACTTAAGTTATCATAACAAAATTATTGATATATTCTCTTTTATATGTTTTATCACTTGAACATTTATAATCGCTAGCGACGGCCCCAATGCCAAAATGGCATTGCCATAAAGAGTTCGCGAGAAGGAAAAAAAATGTTGCATCTGGCACGAGATAATAAAGAAGGACGTTTTCTTCTCTGCCAATTCTCTATTTTAAACAATAAGTAGTTAGCCATTCAAATTGAAATTTCCTTAAACGTGATACTGAACATCGCAAGCTATAAATAAAGACAAAGCATTATTGCGTATGAGGGATAACCCTTTCTAGTTTTATAGTAAAATTCAACATCCCTAAAGTGGAAAGATATTGATAATTGTTGAAACATGTGACAAATTTATATAAAGTAACATAATTGTTTTTATGATAAATGATGGTAAGATTTGAACTCAGGATATTTTTTCTCATAGCCTCCCTCAATAATTATGTTGAAACGTGTGACTAACTCATCTAACTAAAATTTAACCTATTTGAGAAAGTAAGTCTTTAACTACTTAATTATATGATATCTCAATAGTACAAAACACCATCGATCATTATTTTGAGGTATTTGTTTTTGCGACTTTTTTGTTCATGCACACGTTGATAAAGTCATGAGATTAAGTACACCTACCAATTAATTTGATATCTAGACGTTGATAATGACTTGTCGGGTGATAAGTCTATTTTGATTATTTCTGATGATAGTCCTAGAATACTTTCCTTTCCCATGTATTAGCCACGTACATTTGATAATTGACCATTAATACAAAAGAAACCTAATTGGCGTACCAAAATTATATGACTCACGAGAAACGTCAACAGTAAGAGAAATTAGCAATACTTAAAAAAAAAAAAAATAGTGATGGACAAATTTCGTAGTTAAATAATTGCATCTGTCACTAATCCTATTTAACGATGGATTAGCGACAGATTTTCAAAGAATTTTATTAGTCATGAGTAATTTAGCAACAAAGTTCGTAGCTGATTTCAGTTTTTCGTAGTCGTGTAGGAAACATGCTAGTCTACACTATTAGAAATCCATCCATCTACGATTGACAATCCCATCAGAATCCGAGGATTACCGATGCCATTGAGACGATATGTCGGAAAATGATTTGTTGAAAAAGCTTCCGATGGAGTCCCTTGTAAATATTCGAAAGAGTGGAATCTTAATAGCTCAATTGATTAGCTATCAGACTTTCATTTTGTTGGTGAGGGGTCGAATTTTCGCCTTGTAATTTCCTCCCACATTTCCCCAAAAACAAAATTGACTTTATTTTTAAAAGCAAATATTCGAAAGATTTTCGATCCGAACTCAAAGACAATAAAATGGTGAAACTCGAAGTATTATTTAAGTAGTTGAGTTTTTGACGGACACAATCGGAATATTAAATATAAATTCAATTTTTAATTGTGCACACAATCTGTCGAAAACATCAAGAATAAAAAAAAAAATCACTTTGTGATGCTGGCCGCCGGAATGTTCATGTTTATAGATTTTCTTAATGTTTTCGGACTGCCACCGTCAGAAATTTCATCTGTTGAACTTTATTATTATTTTTTTTGGTAAAGAATGAATCTTGGGCCTAACTCAACCCCAAAAGCTAGCTTGTAGGGTGAGAATTGTCCAAGTTCATATAAGGAGTCCATGTTCCCATCTCATATTTGATGTGAGACTCTTAACACTCCCCCACACGCTCAGACCTTGTTAACTGGAGCGTGTATAATATAATTTGGGGGCCAACATCGGTGAACAAAGAGTTAGAAAGGATCTGGTTCTGATACCATGTAAAAAATAAATCTTAAGCCTAACTCAATACAAAAGCTAGCTTGTAGGGTGAGAATTGTCCAAGTCCATATAAGGAGTCCATGTTTCCATTTCATATCTGATGTGAAACTCTTAACAATTTTCTACTGATTTCATTGATATTATCATAATTTTGGAAATCAGTTTCTTTTACGTTCCCTTTTTCAAAGGGAGTCTGTGCCTGTTTATATTTTTTCCGGCTTAATTTGTGTTGCAATTATCGAATAATTCATACGTAAATAGCTACGCAGTAATTGAAACGATTAAGAATCTCATATCGAAAATGTAATGAGAATTTGGACTCCTTATATAAAAACTGGACAATCCTCCCTCATAAGCTTAACCGACACTAACATTTTCGACAAAATTAATTTCACTCTTTTTTTTTTTTTAAAAAGTGTTCATTTGTGAGAGACGACACTGTCGAAATTTCTACAAATAGCGACAGACAAAAAATCCCTCAAAAATTCCATCTGAATTTAGCCAGTTTCTAGTAATGTAATTAGAATTAAGGGTCCACACAAGATCATTTAGGCCTCATTAGCACTCCATAGCACTTAATGGATGTCTGAATCTTAATCATTCAGATTCAACTCATTAAATACATTTATTTTACAGGTCTGAATCTTAATCATTCAGATTCAACTCATTAAGTTCATTTATTTTGTTTTCTTATGAATCATCTTAATGAGTCTGAATGGATGTCAATGAATCAACAGTCTTAACACCATTCAGACTCAATTAAAATAATATGTCTTATTTTATAAAATATTTTACGACTTCTCTTCTCATCAAAATTTTCACGCATCTATGCTTTCTCAATCAAATATTATCAAGAACTCTTGTTACCGCAAATACTAATTGATTAACTACAAGAACAAAATCGTTTTTTTGAATCTATATAAAATTTTATTTGAAATCATATGTATAAACCCAATTCATGATTATTTTTTTTGCCGAGAAAAATAAAAAATGAGGAATCCATCTTATCAATAAAATTCCTATCTTCATTTCTCAATCTTTGAAAGATCGCAATGACTCTATAAATTAGTATTTTTCGAGACAATAACAACGAATTGAAAAAAAAAAACTTGAATACTACATAACACTCTAATCAAATTTGAAACTAAATATATAATATCAAGCTTCAAGAAACAACAAAGAACACTTAGAAATTGCGTCAAACATTGAAAAAAAAATCTCATTTTTATCTTATTTTAATGATGTTTCTTACTAGATAACATCTTGGGAGATTCAACCATAACAACTCTCTTTAAATCACTTCACTTGGTAGAGAAAGATTTACCATTTTAATAATAAGCACAAATTCTTAAAAAAAATCATGTCACCTTGTTACAATTTTTTTTATATTGATATATAACTTTTATTTTACATTTCAGATGTTCAAATTGTATCTTTGTAGGAAAAAGGAGATGGTTTAATTTTTTAATCAAATATAAATATTAAAAAGATTATTTTCTATCAAACATAAATTTATTTTGCTAAAATGAGATTTTTATAATATTTTATTGTTATAGTGGTTAATCCAATATGCACATTCAGATATTGACAAACTGTCATAATAATTAAGTATTAATTCATATTACAGACAACATCTTAATATTCAGATGTGTATTCAGATTCAGACATTTGAATCTTAATGCACATTTTAATATTCAGATATATATTCAGATTCAGATGTATTAATCGTAATGAAAACAAATGAGGCCTTGGTTTATAACGCGCCTTCTGGTAATGTTACAACAACTATAAGGAAATAAGAATAATATATACAATTTCTAAATATATACAAACTTATCATAAAGTACGTAGTGAGATTAACTCCTACTAATTAATCGATCTCTAGACTTGATAATGACCTTGTTGGGCCATAAGCCTATTGAGTTATGTCTGATTATTGTTAGTTCTAACGTCTACTTTTCTGTACTTCAATTCGATTGAATTAGCTAACTTTAATATAAAATTGATCCCTAGACGTTCAAAAGAATCTTAATCAACTGGCCTACCAAATATTACGATAGCCAACATTATAGAAATTTAGGAAAATTCACATAGTTGGTATATCACAAAGCATTTGCATGACACAAGAAATATAATGTATTATTCTATTTTGATCTCAATTTCTTTTCTTGTTTCCATCATTGCATGTGCGTGGTGATATTAATTAAGCAAGGGCTATCAGCTTCTTTGATCAGATCTTCCAATGTTTTGACAACTATAGAGATATGATAGGAGTTTTGTATTTTTTAGAATTTTTTTTTAAAAAAAGATAGGAGACGCTATCAACATCGAACTCTCCAACCAAATATATTGATAATAATCCTACGATATATCATTTACATATGTTTCATGTTGGTCATATATCGTATGTGTCACTTAGAGAAATTGTATATAATAAGTAAACGAGAAAAATATTCGATTGATTTTATCTAACAACTATACCTGGCTAACGGTCTGTGTTGACCCGGAATCGGACCGGTCGACCCGGTACAAAATCCGGTCCGGCCCGGACCGGTAAGCCTTACCGGATAGGGGGTTGGTTTGGCCCCAACCCCAACCCGCACGGGTTGTAGATAAATTCGGTAAGGACCCGGACCGGTAACGGAAACCGGTGACCTTACGGTTAACCGATCCGGTCCGGACCGGTAAGGTTAAAAAATTAAAAAATAAAAAGAAAATGGGTTGTTTCCCACCGGTAATATTACCGTTGGGAGGATGAAATTTGGGGTTGTTGCCAACGGTCTTTTGACCGTTTGGCCTCTTTTTTTTTTATTATTATTCTTTATTAATTACATTTTTACCCTTTAAAAATCTATAAATACTCTATATTCTTCTCATTTTTATCACACAATTATTTCTACCATTCTCATACTCTCTTAATTCTCTCTATTATCAATTCTCAAGTTATTATTATTATCATTATTAATTTTCAAAGTAGCAAGACGCAAGACTTCGAACTTCGAGTTTCAATTGAGTTCTGAGTCCCGAAGTTTGGTACACTCGTTTCATTCTCTAATTAATTTATTAAATTGTCATATTTATTTGTTGATTATTTAAATTAAAATTAAAATTAAATATTTTATAATGGATAAAGGTAAAACTATTTCAAGTGGTACAAAATCTAAAAGTTCTTCATCATCTAATCAAAATATAGATTATGATCAAATGCAAGAAGATTTTAAATAGAAGATAATTATTATGTAAAGCTCATATAGATAATATTGTTGAAACTGAAACTCATACACCTACTAGTGTGAGTTATGTCAATGTTAGTACTACTAGTCGTAGTCGTAGACCTCAGAGAATAAGGAGTAAAGTGTGGAACTTTTATGATAGTATTGGGGACACTGATAGATTTAGATGTAATATTTGTGGGCAAACTTATAAATATGGTAATGACGGGGGACGGACACTTTAGTTAGGCATGTACAGAGAGTTCATCCGACACAATGGTCAACAACAAATTAAGTATAAAATATAAAGATGCAGTTACATTATTTGGTTTTTTGATAATTGAACAATTCTGCTACTAATCTTTGTTCTAGTTCTGTTTATGTTCTGTGTCTAGATCTGCATGATTCAATGAATACGATGATAATGAATCTAGATTCTAGATATATGGGGCACTTTTACAACAACACAAGTTGCGGCGGAACAGCTGAAGCGGGACTGAAATTAATACTCCAAATTTAGAAGCTATGGACTATGGAGCATCACCAATTCAATCAACCTATAAATTACGAATAACTATGTAAAAGGATGCATAATATGTAAATAAAATTATTATTACTTCATTATGTACTCTTATTAACATTATAAATAATGAAAGTTCGAAAGTTTACATCTTATCATTAGTTTTTATTTTATTATCTCTTTAGTTGTTAGTTGTTACTTGTTAACTTATGTCTACTAATTTAATAAATTAATAAAAGATTAAAAGTATAACTATAATATGTCGCGCTTTTTTTTGGCATTTTTTTTAATATACTCCAAAAAAAAAAAAAAAATATTATTAAAATAAAAAAAAAAAAAAAAAAATAAAAAAAAAAAAATTAAAAAAAAAAAAAAAAAAAAAGGAAGCTAAAAAAAATAAAGAAGATGCTAAAGCTAAAGTAAAGTAAAAAAGCTAAAATGGCTAGCTAGAGCTGTAAGTGCGCCAGTCATTAATTTTATTTAATTTAATAAAATTTAACTAACTAAATTAAAAACTTAAAGTAAATTAAACACTAACATTTTAATAATCTTCCTAAACTTATGAGTTAAAGGGTTAACTATCTTATTAATCTGGAAGGCCGTTAAGCACCTCAAGATCAAGCTAACTCTAACTATTGTGGCTTAACCTAGGGTTTTTATTATTTATATTTAAAAAAAATAAAAAAAAAAAAAAATAATTAAAAAAGCTAAAGAGTAAAAAGAAGAAAAAAAATGCTGAATGTGAAAGAATGCTAGGATAAAAAAAAAAAGGAAAAGTTAAAATAAAAAGTGTAAAGTGGTAGCAATTTAAAAAACAAAAAAACAAAGTAAAGTAGCCTAAAGTTTGCCTAAAGATTAAGATGCTAAAAAAAAGTAAAAAAAAAAAAAAAAAATAAAAAAGAAAAATAAAAAAAAAAAAAGTAAAAAAATGCAAAAGTTTAATGAATGTGGTTAAAAAAGGTGCTGCTAAAGCTAAAGGAAAGCTAAAATGTAGGCTATTTTTATTTAATTATATATATGGTTATTATATGTATTATGTAAAAGTATTTAGTATTAAATTAATCTATAAAAAATATATAAAACATAATAAAATTATATATATAGATTTAAAAAATGCTTTGAGTTTTTTTGAAAAAATTTTTTATGATTTTAACAAATTATTGTTTTTTTATTTTTTTTTTTGCAAGTTTTTTTTAAATTTTTTTAAAAATTTAAAATAAGAAGGAAGGCAAATAAAATTGGAATTGTTTTCTCTGATGTAATTTTTAACTATAATATTTAAATTACTATTAATAAGTTCTTATTTAAAATTACAAATTATAAAATAAAATATAAATAAAAAGTAAAAAAATAATAAAAATAAGGAAAGTCGAGTAAGAAGATTGGAGCGATGACTTTTGGAGTTTATTTTCTTGAGTTTTTTTTCTGAATGCGAATGGCTTGATGCGTGCGCGTGAAATTTGATGATTTTATTTTGATCTCTTGCGATGACTTTATTTTGCGAATAGCCTATTAAAAAATAAAAAATAATACAAAAAATAATAAATATTAAATAATATACACCAATAATAATTAAGAAATAAAAATAGAGCACAAATCAATTAAAAAAAAGAAAAGGCGAAAAATTAAAACCCAAAGAAATAAAATGAAAAAGAAATAACAAAAAAACTTCAGCTCAAAAAAGTATCAAACACGCATAAAAAGTGTGATCAAAAACAAGTATCATACTACTTGATCATAGATATATATATGTCTATATGTATATGCGTAATATGTAGATATCATTAAGCAATTAAGATGATGCGAATCGAAATTAAGGTAAATTGTAAAAAGATATAATAATATTTCGCCATTCTTCGATGTCTAAATGGTAAACCTATATCGCATTGTGCCATGTTTTGTGTTCTTGCAAAAGAAAAATTAAGTGCAAACTACAAATATAAATTATAAGAAAATCAAAAATTAAAAACAAACATTTCAAACAAACAAAACATTTCATTCCATTAATAAAAATGACAAAAAAATTAAAAACATGAAGGTAAAACAAACATTTACGCTTCTAACGTGTTCAGATGTAAGTTTATCTAAGGTAACAAAAACATATTTCTTAAAGTAGCTGGGTTATTAGGCTTAGGCCCAAATCTATGATTCAATTCTCTGAAAATACATCGATCAATTCCTTATGCGTAATATGTAAATATGTTCCATATTCTATTTATGTCAATAAATTTAGGTCTTCATTATGTTAGAATGTACAATGAGACACATACAAGAATACATAGACAAATACAATGAATACAATGACAAAAGAAACCCTTACACCCACACGAATTAAGACCTACCGTATTCACTGTAGATAGCAAGAAGCGGTGTATTTAACAGACTGAATTTTGTATAACTCTGAAATCATGCAAGATAATGGACATTTTAAACCTATCTCACGAATATATATTCACAACACTTATATGTGCATGGCTCTATCGTTTCACACATCATGGCATGTGCACAGTGTCATTTGCTTGTCCCTTCATGTTTTTGAATTTCTCAATGATTGCTTAAACCAGATTTTATTGAATTGATTTTAGCTAATCGTTACATTTTCGTCGAAATTAGTAGGTCATTATGATTTTTAAATTCAACCTTTAAATGAGAACTCAAAGAATAATACCTTTAAGATTAACAAACACAACATAAATGCTGCTTCACAAAACACAGCACAAAAAATGCAATCAATAACGAACAAATTAAAATAATAGTTAATATCAAAAATAATATAGATAAATATTCAAATATCAACATAATAAAAGTATATCGAATCAAATTACAACACATAAGACAAAAAATCAAATAAGGAAAAAGCGAGCATACCGAGGCAAACAGAAAATCCGGAAAATGGCGGAGGAGTTTTCGGTATCGCGACTGGCCTTTTTGGCGCGGAATGGCGGCGATTTTGGTAAGGCTATTTGATGTCGGTTTGATTGAATTGAATTGTACACATTCGTCGGATCTTTTTCTTCTCCTTTATTAAGGAAATCAATTCGAGTCTTTTCCGCTTTTTCCGTGCTCTCCGATTGCTCCTGTCCCCTTCGCACGCCGCTGCTGTCGTTTCTTCACTTTCTCTGCTTTCTGCTCTCCTCTGATCGCGCTCGTGTTTTTTTCTCTTGTGCTTTTCTTGTTTGATGCTATGCTTTCGCCAGCTTCTGCTATGGTATTAAGTCTCTTCTTTATCAAGTTATCCTTCTTAGCTTTATATAGCGTCTCGTGCGATTTTGTGCGTAATATTCGAATAATGATTTTGTTTTCGATGATTTTTTTAGTGATTTGATTATTGGGATTCGAACGAAAACGGATTGGGAATGATCGGGGTGATGGATGGTAGGATATAAGGGTTTTTATTATGGTGAAGATCGGAGGGAGGATGATTTGTAGGCGCTATATAAGCGAGTTACGAGAGAGCGTTTGCGGCGGCGTTTAAAGAAGAAGAGGTTTGCGGTGGGAGTGGGAAGTAATTGGGCGAGGGGACGGTGGTTGAAAAAGGTTATTTTGGGAGGGATTTGTGTAGGGAGGTTGACGGGGTGGGTAAAATATTGGGTCATAGTTAGTAGGGTATTAGATGGCGGGTATAGGTATAGGTTTAAAATTTTTTTATAAAATTAATTAGGTTAATAATATAAATTATGCTATTAGGCTTTATTATAAATTTTATAATTAGCTAATTAGTTAATTATTATAATTAATGCTAATTAATAGTTATTTATATTAATAAATGCTTATATTATATTTGCATTATTATTAATCTATTATTAAATGTATATTAAAATTATTAAATGAATAAATCATAGATTAAATTATTTAATTGCTAAATCTTTTTAAATATTTAAATTAGTTTTAAATAAATGATTATTAAATGATTTTTAAATATTAAAATAAAAAATATTTTTAAAATTACAAATTATAACACTATACAACGAAATAATTATTATTATTTATATTATGCATTTTATTAATAATTTTATTTTATTATTAATTATTATTTATAATTTATGCGCAAATTAAAAGTTAATTAACGCGTAACGCTAAGTGCTTATTAATATTAATTAAAAAATTTATGTCATTATTAAATTAATTATTTATGCCTATTTTTAATTGTTTTAAAATGCTTAATTATTTAAAAAATATTATTAATTATTTATATTTTATATTAATTTATAGATTTTATTAAAAATCAACATAATATAAACTATAAAATATAAAACCGTAAACTATAAAATAGAAACTTAACTTCACATTTTAAAATATAAATTATAAAACAGAAAACTATATTATATATTTAATTTGAATTAAGTTAAATTTTCAAAATTAAAAAAACAAATCCGGTCCGGTAGGCCCGGTTCAACCCGGAACCGCACGAGCCTATCAGAAATCCGGTAGTGAACTGGTCCGGTTGGCGATAGGCGATGGAACCGACTTGAATCGTCCGAACTGCTCAACCCGATAACGGGCTACCAGTCCGATCCGGGTCGATCCGTTAGCCACCTTTACTAACAACTTGTATGGAAAATGAGAAATAGAGAAAAAGTGTAAGAAAACATTAAAGGTGTTATCTTTTATTTTCATGTGGAATTAATGTGAGTACAAATGTGTAGAACGGAAAAATAACAACAATAACTATTTGTTAGAAATCTGGAAATGATCAATTATGAGGGCTTGATGAGTCGACTAAATTCTTGATCTATCCTTAAGATAATATTGCCCCGTATATCCTTTCAACGATTGTAATGACAACTTATCTCCCAAGATAAAACAACAATCAAACAAATGAGCAAAGAAAACTCAAGTGTTTGCTTTGGAAGAAAGATCTTTGAGTGTTTGTGATTGCAAGAGAGGAAGACAATTTCAGAGAATTGTTGAGTGTAAGATGTCAAGTGTTTTTTCAAATGAGCCTTGTGTCTCATTTTATAGTGTGTAAATGATGACCCTCCAAATGGCTAAGTAATGACTATGAATGTCATGTTAATGCCTTGAATTTGGAGTTATAATTCAACCAAGTAATGGCTGAATTCATGAGCAAAATAATGGAGACACTACTACATTTCTAGGCTAATGCGACGCCCCAAACTCGTCGCATTAGGCCCTTCTGGCCGTTTTATTAGACCTAATGCAACGGCTATGAGACGTGGCATCTACTGGCGTTGCATTAGGTCTAATGCAACGGCCAGAAGAGCCTAATGCGACGGCTGTGAAGCCGTTGCATTAGATATGCAGCTAATGCGACAGATGTATTTAGTCGTTGCATTAGCTCCATATCTAATGCAACGACTCCTTCCACCTAATGCGACGGCCAGAAAGGCCCTAATGCGACGGTCCTTTACAAAAAAGCCTAATGCGACGGTCCTGGACAGTCGTCGCATTAGATATGCAACTGGTTTGTCTTACTAAAATGACAAAATAAATAATAAAAATTACAAAATAAATGACAAAATAAATAGAGAAAGATAATAACAAAAAAATGATTGTCATTGACATAAAAAGTACGATGTAACAATATTAGACTTTACAAATAGGAACTACGAAATCAATCCCATTAAGACTAGGATCTATACTTTCCATAACATGAGTTTCATAGCTTGCTGCCACTTCACATCTTTAACAACATCTTCAAAGGCTACATGATCACAATCTGAAAACAAGGAAACATAGGTGAATAAATTTTCAGATTGACCAGTTACATATACATCATAATCTTCCATCCATTCTGGATAACTTCTACTTCTTCGAGGACGATCATTAGTGGCCTGAAAATCATTTGATTCATGCCTTGTTGAGTTTGAAGAAGCTGAATCTACTTGTTGATTGATCTTCTCAGGCTGCTGAACTTCTTCATCTTCAAAGCTTGTTGAACAATTTATAAGCTTTTGATTCATCACTAACATCAAGAAAAATGCATTTTTGCCCTTTGTCATCCAATTTCCTTCTTGTTGCATCTGGAATGTGAGCATATGCAATACATCAAAATATTCTGAAATAAGCAATACTTGGTTTTTTTCCACTCCGAGCTTCATGAGGAGTCATATTTTAGACATAAAAAGTAGGACTTCTATTCAAAATATGAACATTCCAAAGAACAGCCTCAGGCCAAAAATTCTTTGGTAAGTTGTTTCTCTTTAAAAGACTTCGCACCATGTTAAGAATTGTGCGATTCTTTCGCTCGCATACACCATTTTGTTGGGGCGGGTAAGCTGTATTTTACTTCCAAACACCAAGTAGAAATCTTTCTCTTAGTAGAAATGGTACTTAGTGAAAAACTGACCTAGCAGCAGCATTGAACCCCACTGAAATCATGAACATCAGCCCATTCACTGCCATGCTACACAGATAAAATAAAAAAGATACAGTAGTAAGTTTTTAGTTCATTGGCAAGTCCTTTAACTTTGCAAAACAACAAAAACGAATCCATCATTGTTGATCTCTTAACAGATCAAGACTATGTATCAATATGTGTCAAAAGTTTTTATATATGTATTGTTCGAGTTGAAGACAACGAGTGTGAATCCACAACAATGTTGACAAGAAGATCAAGTCATAGTTGATTAACAACCAGAATCTGAAAATACCAAGTCTCTAAAAATAACATAACAGCTGAAGCAAACGATAACTTAACAAATTGTCATAATCCACTAAAGGATAACTTAACAAATTGCCATAATCCACTAAAGGCCTCCCATCGAAAACCTATCCAAGTAGTTTTACACCTTTCACTTCTCAATATGTAAACAAATTGAGCCACCACAATAATCCACCAAGAAAGACTCAACACCAATGATGCACCTATCAATCCCAATCCAATTTTGTACACAACAATCTAACTTAGCAATAAGTGTACAAACAAATTCCCTAGTGAAATAATTTAAGATTAAAGTACTACCAAGATAACAAGAATACAACCACCAAGACTTACAATCTAATAGTAAGTGTAGGAATTATAATCGACGAAGCAACGATGGTAAAATCTGAGCAAATAAATACACATACAGTAATCTAACCTTGAATTAACAACGGTAAAACGTAATCTAACCTTGGAGAAGAGGGAAGAGCAGTTCGACGAAGAGTGGAAAAGGGCGACGACGAGTGGAAAAGGGCGACGACGAGCAGTGGGGGAAGGGGATGGCGACAACGATGAGCAGTGAGGGAAGAGGGTGCGACGACAACAGTGGGGGAAGGGGATGGCGACGGTGACAGTGGGGGAAGGGGATGGCGACGGCGACAGTGGGGGAAGGGGATGGCGACGGCGATAGTGGGGGAAGGGGATGGCGACGGCGACAGTGGGGGAAGGGGATGGCGACGGCGAGTGGGGGAAGGCAAAAATTTCTGGAGGGTTTAGAAGTGGAGGGTACTGGAGCGAGGCAAAATGAAAATATAAAACAAAGATTGAAGATTTTAAATCGCTGCCCGTCGCATTAGCCTCTTAAGGTCGTTGCATTAGCCTTCTATGAGTCGTTACATTAGCCTTGGACAAATAAGCCATCGCATTAGCCTCTTAAGGGCGTTGCATTAGTCTCCTATGAGCCGTTGCATTAGTCTTGGACAAATGAGCCATCACATTAGCCTCCTATGTTCTGTTGCATTAGCCTTGGACAAATGAGCTGTCGCATTAGCCTTGGAGTGCCGTCGCATTAGATAGGCTAATGCGACGACTATGTTGGGACATTGCATTAGATCATATGAGCCGTTGCATTAGCCTATCTAATGCAACGACCACGAATTATAACGTGTACCCTTCGCATTAGCCACATCTAATGCGACTGCACTACAATGGCCGTCGCATTAGACCTACCTGGGGCGTCGCATAGGTCAAAATTGTTATAGTGAGAGTAAATACTCCAAAGTCAGCCCAAAAATCGGTTTTTAATTCACCTCCAATGGATTAAAACAGTCGAGAAGCCGCGACCGCCGGAGAAGGCGCGACCGCCGGTTCGAACTCACCGAACTGGGCGTCAATTAGAGCGCGGCCGCCGAGGCGCGCGACCGCCGCGCCACGCGGCCCTTACATGGAGGAGTCGCGACCCTTCTCGGTTTCGTGGTGATTTCTGATTCACTTCATCTTTACACATTGTACACTTCTTCCTTCATTTACCAACGTGAAATCATTCGTCATTTGGCCAATAACCGTCTATTACCTTACATCTCAAACAATTCGTATACGTACCAATATCTCTTCCATTAAGGAAATTTTGATCCTTGGCACTACGTGTGCACGTGTGTGGAAACAAGGTTTCCTACGTTCGGGGCCCCAATTGTTCGATTCATAATTAATAGAATTTACTTTATTTCACGTTTAATAAATATTTCCAACAATCCCCTCTTTCAAGAGATTTTGGTGCACGCACATGGTGCCTTTCTAGCGATCACTTGGCGGAACGATGTTGCATCTGGAGAGGTAGCCTGAGCTTTGAACCTTCCATAGTAGAATACCATCGGACATATTTACTGCGCGGTGAATGTAATGTCTTGAACCGTCAGTGTTTAGTATATTCCAAGACAATGGTACCAACACAACATCTTTCCTACTCAATCTTTCTAGTGTTTTATCCATCATTGGTCGTGGACACCCTTGGATTCTTAAGTGCGTTCATTTGAGGTGGCGTGTCCTCGCACTTAAATAGGTGGTCTCCTACAAGGTATCCTGTAATACCCCGCTACACAAGCGTTAAGAACTATTAAAAATTTCACCAACCTAACCTCAACTTTTGAGGATCATTAAAGGTTTGGAAACTTATCCTATACCCCTCTTATAGGTAGCACTTTTTGTCTATCACGGGAACGGCCTTGGATTATGTTTTTTAAGAAAGACACATCATCTGAGTGCTCTTTCTTCCACCGAAGCGCTCACATAACCTTTACAGTTTAGTTTTCCTATTGAACCTTATTCCTGGGATCTCCAGTCTGTAAGGTTGGGTGTCCACTATATCGGTTCTTATTGTTTGGGTTTTAAGCCCATTCCCCTAGACAGGCAGAATAACTGATCTTTGAGTATTCCCTTCGTCAAGGGATCTGTAATATTTTTCCTTAGATTTTATGTAATCAATGGAAATAATACCCGAGGTGATCAACTTTCTAACAGACTCTTGTCTCTGTCGAATATGACGAGACTTACCGTTGTATATTGAACTTCATGCCCTTCCTAGAGCCGACTGACTATCGCAGTGGATCATTACAGAAGACATGGGTTTATCCCAATATGAGACATCCTCTAGAAAACTATGAAGCCACTCAGCTTCCTCTCCGACTTTATCTAAAGCGATAAATTCTGAATCCATCGTGGATCGGGCAATAAGAGTTTTCCTAAAGGATTTCCAAGACACAACTCCACCACCTATTGTAAAAATATATCCGCTGGTGGACTTGATGTCGTCGCTATCAGATATCCAGTTTGCATCGTTGTACCCCTCTAGTATCGCTGGATATCTTGAATAGTGTAACCCGAAATGTATCGTGAACTTTAGGAACCGTAGTATCTTGTTCAACGCTTTCCAGTGATCCTCACTTAGATTTTTAGTGAACCTAGCTAATTTATTGATTGCATGAGCGATATCAGGTAGAGTGCAGTTTGTGATATACATTCAGACTACCAATCACCTACGCATATCGCTCCTGGCGTACGGGCTTACCCAGATATTTGCCAAGCTTTTAAATTATATCCAATGGTGTTGATACCGGTGAACCGTCGAATATCCCAAATTTCTTCAGTACATTCTCGATGTAGTGAGATTGAGATAAGACCAGTCCACTAGATGTCTTAGAGATATTGATCCCTAAGATGACATCTGCAATGCCCATATCTTTCATGTCAAAACACTGTTTTAACATATTTTTAGTCTCTAGGATTATTCCAAGACTGCTTCCAGTGATCAACAAGTAATCTACATATAGACATTTCATGATGAAGGATTTGACATTTCCTTTCATGTAGACACATTTGTCACCTCCATTAATGGCGTATCCTTTTGATAGTAGAGTACTATCAAATTTCTTGTGCCATTGTTTAGGGGCTTGTTTCAGCCCGTACAATGATTTAACAAGCCGACATACTTTTTTCTCTTGTCCTGAAACCACATACCCCTCAGGTTGGTCCATATATATTTCTTCTTCCAAATCACCATTTAGGAAGGCAGTCTTAGCATCCATTTGATGTATTTCAAGATCCCGCAAGGCGGCGATAGCTATGAACATACGTATGGATGTCATTCTTGACACCGGAGTGTAGGTGTCGAAGTAATCAAGGCCTTAATTTGGCGATAACCCTTGACTACTAACCTAGCTTTGTACTTATCGATAGAACCATCTGCCTTTATCTCACTTTCTAAAGCTTTCTTCCATAGCGGTGCTTCTGGAGTTGACAACGCCTCGGTGATTGTCCGTGGTTCATCCTGAACCAAATAAACTACAAATTCTGGACTAAAGGACTTGTCCTTCCGTTCCCTTTTGCTTTGCCTTGGTTCCATCTTTGAATTTTCCAAGTCCTGAGAATCTGGAATACTAAATTACGGATCGTCAGCTACTTCAGAATTTACTAGATCTGAACCATTTTGATCTGGGTAGTCAGTGACTTCTAGTTCATCAGAGATTTGCTCATAACTTCGTTTGCGAGAGGTTATGTTGTTTTCCTTGTATGGAAATGTGTCTTCAAAGAACCATGCGTTCCTTGATTCCATGATCGTATCTTCATAAATGTTCGGATGACCCGACTTGTGTACTAGGAAGCTATAAGAACTACTGTTATTGGCATATTCGATGAATATGCAATCCATAGTCTTGGGTCCAATCTTGGCCTGCTTTGACATAGGTACTTTTACCTTGGCCAGACAACCTCATACCTTCAAATATTTGTAGGTAGATTTCTTTCCTTTCCATAACTCGTATGGAGTCTTGTCTTTACCCTTGTGTGGGACTCTCTTAAGAATCTTATTTGTGGTAAGGATAGCTTCTCCCCACATGTTTTGAGGGAGGTCCGAATTGATGAGTAGAGCATTCATCATTTCCTTTAGTGTTCGGTTCTTGCGTTCAGCAACCCCGTTTGATTGAGGTGAGTAAGGAGCCGTTGTTTGATGAACTATACCCGATTGAGTACAAAGATCTTCAAAAGGTGCTATATATTCTCCCTCTCTACCGCTACAGATAGTTTTAATCTGTCTGCCTAGTTGATTCTCAACTTCTACTTTGTAGCGTTTGAATGCTTCAAAGGCTTCATCTTTACTTTTTATTAAGTAAAGGTAACAAAACCTTGTGCCATCATCTATGAAAGTCACAAAGTACTTGTTCCCCCCTCTAGTTTGAGCTAACTTCAAATCACATATATCAGTGTGTATAAGTTCTAGAGGAGCGGTATCCCTTTCGACGGATCTAAAAGGACTCTGGGAAAGTTTTGCCTCTATTAACACCTCACACTTATGTTGAGGGTTTATGTCAATAGTCGGCAATAATTCCAGCTTTACCAATCTTTGGATAGATTGATAGTTTACATGTCCTAATCTATGATGCCATAGATTAGATGACTCAATCAAGTAAGTAGAAGGTGCAATTTTATTGTTGAAACATAAGGCATTATAGTTGCAGCATTGAACTTAAAGAGGCCTTCACAGACGAAGCCCCTTCATACAAAAGTTCCATTTTTAGTGATTACAAACTTGTTAGCCTCTAACACTAGCCTAAAACCAACATTTACTAACAGAGGTCCAGAAATTAAATTTCTTCAAATTTCTGGGACATGCATCGCTTCCTACAGAATCAACTCATTTTCGGACGTCATCTTTAGGGTAACCTTTCCTACCCCCAGCACCTCTGAAGAAGAATTGTTGCCCATGAACAATTTCTTATCTGTGACTGGTGTATATGTGGAGAAGGCTTCTTTATTGGAACATATGTGACGGGTAGCACCTGTGTCTAGCCACCATTGCACCGGATTCTCAATGAGGTTAGTTTCAAGAACTATCGCTGACAACTCCTCAATCATATCGTTGACGAGCGTGTCTTCAACGATGTTAGCCTTGGCCTTGCCTTTGGCCTTATTCTCAGGTTTGAGCTTGCGGCAGTCTTTGGCCATGTGACCAACTATACCACAGTGGTTACAATTTCCCTTGAACTTTTCAGTTGTTTGGGGCTTGCCTTCCTTCTGGAACTTCCGCTTCTTGCTTGAGTTCCCTTTGACTTCCGTCAGGTTTGCCTTAGCCTCAGCGGGTTGTTTTACCTTTGGCATGACCTTCTTATTGTCTTCCTGAATCTGGAGTTTGACAATAAATTCATCTAGGGTCATCTCCTTCGTTTTGAGTTTTAGATAGTTCATAAACTCAGTCCACGAGGGAGGCAACTTCTCGATTAATGCCCCAACCAAGAATTGTTCATTGGGTTTTAATCCTTCCAAATCCAAGTGATCTAGAATCATTTAGAATTCCTGTGTTACACCCCGTAATACCAGGGCTACTAATTGAGAACGTGATGAAGGATTTAAGATTTGAATTTTGGAAGGAAAGAATTATTACATTTTCTTAAGAAAAATTTTGGATGAAAAGTGACGGCGAAAACTTATTGAAGGGTAAATTCGTCGTTTTCAAGGGCTAGAAGGTCTTATAATAATATTGAGGAGTCTTGGGGCTAATAATATAGGGTCCGAGAAAAATTTCACAATTTTGCGGGGGGCCTTCCGAAAATATTATATCTAGATATTTTGGCCAAGTGGGTTATTTTTGAGAAAAAAGATAATGTGACCAATGGGAGGGTGATATGTGTCCCTCCCAAGTCTTGCAAGACAAATATCTATGGATATGTTAGAGACATTTTCATTTCATTTTTTCTTCAACCAAAGTTTTCTATTTCTCTCCCTAATCTCGAACCAAACCAAGAAATTTCCAAGATCAAGAGTGGATTATTATCCAAGACTAAGCTCCCTAATGGAGTGCTAAGCCAAGATAAACCCTTAAACCCCAAGAACATGGTGTTGGCCGAGAAGAGGGTTGAAACCCTAGGGTGTTCCGTCGACTTTTTGGTGTCGAAATACAAAGTGAAGTTGTGTATAAGCTCATAGGGGTCACATATATGTGATTGAAACTTGAAGAAGTGGAGCGAAATGAAAACTGCGGACCATTGTATCCCAGACTGTTTTGGGGCGTTTTTGGGCACAAAATGAGATAAAGTTCTTCTTCTTTTAAAGTAATTGGATATTACTTGTTGTTGTTATGTATGGATGAGCATGTACTAAAACGAATGAAGATTAAAACGTGTTTGGACCATTTTTGGCAAGTTGGTCGAGACTAGGCAATGTTTGTCGTCGTTGGATTCGTTGGTTATTGTCGTTGTTATCGACACTTTTTGCATGCTAAAATGAAGTAATATTGTTATTGATATGTGATATGGAATATATATAAGTGTTGAAATGAGAATTTGATTATATAGAATCATGGAAAAGGACTTTGGATTGTTGTAGTTGTTGTTGGCCGAAAACTGTTAGACGTCGTTGTGTCGTTTTATGGATTGTTTTGGGGTGTTATTATGCTGGAAAATCAGCCCCTAATATGCTTGTTTAAGTGTAGTAGTTGCTAATGGAAGTCCTAATAGGAGTGTGGAAAGGTGTTGAAACGCCTCACATTTTACCCTCGTTATTGTTGGATTACGGACTATTTTTATGGGCTGATTAGTGGACTGTTTTGTATAATTGTGGGGCAGAATTTTACACGTCTAGTAGGCGTGTAATCCCCTTTGGTTTTTGCTTTGGTTGTGAACTGTTATATTTAAGCTAAGGGGCCGAATTTTGCACGTAAGGTATGCGTGTGATCCCCTTTGGTTAACTGTTGGTTGTGCCTTAAAGGATGCTTGATTTGTGGTTGGATTCGGGCCTTGGAAAAGGTGGAAAAGTACGTAGAAACAGAGGAAGTTCTGCCCAAATTTCCGTAGAATAAGAGGACAATTATTTGGTATAAGTCTTACACTTGATAGCTTGAAGTTGATATAAGTGCTATTGTCATTTTAGGTTGAAGTACTACGTGTAGCATATTCTACTTGGCTTGTGGAATAGCCAATAAGGTTGAAGTACATTGGGGCGTATGCTACTTGTCGTGTTGGTTAGTCGTCAACGAGGTATGTGAACTTCTTCCTTCTATCGACCTGACTTATTCTTGAAGTATACTTGCCTTGTTATTTGGCGTATACATTACTTGTTTCTTGAGGTATACTTGCCTTGATTTTAGAAGTATACTTGACTTGATCTTTATAGAGTTCTATTGGAACCTAATCCTTAGTGATATACCTCTTGGATAGTACTTTGGATTTCCTAAACTAGAAGTTGGTCTATATACTTCTTTGATAGTACTTTGGATTTCCTAAACTAGAACTTGTTCTATATACTTCATTGATAGTACTTTGGATTTCCTAAACTAGAAGTTGTTCTATATACTTCATTGATAGTACTTTGGATTTCGAAAATGGAAGTTCCTTTTTATGGTTTGAAAAGAACAAGTAACTTGGTTCGAAAAGTATAGATTACTTGATTTGAAAAGTATAGATTACTTGATTTGAAAAGTACAAGCTTACTTTATTTTAAAAGATAGGAGTAACGTTATTGGGAAAAAAATGAGTTACTTGATTTAAAGGAATAATTGTCTTACTGTTAAAAGTAGAAGTTACTTGATTTTAAAGCCTTGAGTGGAATTTAAAAAGTGCAGTAACTTGATTTGAAAAGTAGACGTGCCTTCATACTACGAGTGTTAGTATCGTGGGGCTTATTTCATGAAATGATTTTTTTATAAAGAATAGATGTACGTAGTATTTTTGGGCTCAACTCCCTAATGTTGCATGAAACGATTCTTTTCATGAAGAATAGATGTACAAAGTACTTTGGGTTCATTTCCCTAATTTTACATGACATGATAATGCCTTGGTTGTATTAAAAGGAAAGATGTGGTAGTGCTTTAGTTTTCTAAAATGAAGGTTGTTATAACGACTTTACGGAAAGTCAAGAAGATGTTTTAAAGTAATACATGATGTCTAGTGCCTTGATTTATTAAACCATGTCTTAGAAATATACTTGATATGATAAGTGTCTTGATTTTCTAAATGATGGTTTCAAAATGATACATGTATTGGATCCTACTTCCTAGTGATACATGTAGTACTTGGGCATTTCTAAAATGAAAATTTAGTTTATAAAGTGAATGTACGACGGACGTACATTGTTGTAATGAACTTTAATCCTTAGTGATGCAAGGTGCGATAGTGCCTTGGTGTTTATAAAATGGAAGACTTGATAATGTCTTGGTTTATCTAAAATGAAAGTTCATTTGAAAGATAATGTTGTTGAGAGTCAAAAGGTGATTTAAATTGCACGAGGTTGCCATGATAGTTATATGTATTATTATTGGGAGGGGTTACACGATCCGCAACACTTGTATACATATATTGAGACGGGTTGCACGATCCGCAACACATATATATTTATTGGGACGGGTTGCACGATCCGCAACACTTTTATATATATATTGGGACGGGTTGCACGATCCGCAACACTGATATATATATATATATACATTTGATGAGTAAATGGGCCGGCGTCCCATGATGTTGAACATGACTCTCGGTTAAAAGAAAAGAATGGTACATTTGGTTTATTTAAAAAGGAAGGCATGGTATTGTCTTGGGTTATTTAAAAAGGAAGGCATGGTATTGTCTTGGTTATTTCTAAAAAGGAAGGCATGGTATTGTCTTGGTATTTCTAGCAAGGCAGACATGGTATTGCCTTGGGTTTTCTAAAAAAAAAAGTACATTCTATTTGTTCTAATGAGAGTCAAATATTGTTTTAACTTGCATATGTTTACTCATATAGCTATTCGTGCATGGGTATTGTCTGTGCTCTTATATTCACGATGCGGGATAGATTTCCCATGAGATGTGTATAGAGTATAGGATTTCATGACTAGATATACATAGTTTTAAAATAACTCTCTTTTGAAAAAGGCACAGTTGACTCTTATTGTATATGACACGGTAGGATCTGGTATTTGGTTTTCATACTTGCCCCTGTCATTCTTTTGTACAGTTATGATCTGATTTACTGTACTTCTTGTTTACATACTTGGTACCTGTTATCGGCCCCGCCGGAAGCTGCGTTCATGCCCGCAGGTCTAGGTACTCAGTTGTGGATCCGCGAGCTTAGGATCCTTGTTCAGCATTTTGGGATAGCTCCAATGTTTCGGAGCTTGTCATTATGACTAGGTATATTCAGAGGTACGGCGGGGCCTTGTCCCGTCATAGGTTACTGTCCAAAATCTTAGAGGTCTGTATTCATATATGGGCTGAACTGACGTGAGTTGTATTTACATTGTTGTACGGTTGTAGACCCATTCAGGTGTTATATATATTATGGCAGCCTTGCCGGCTTTGCCTTTGTTTAAAGAAAAAAAAGAGTGTTAATTATCTTCTGCAGTTTGTTTGTGTTGTATGAATAGAAGGGTGCCCAGGTAGGGCACCAGTCGCGGGCCCGGGGTTCGGGACGTGACATCCTGGACTTGAGATGTCACACTTTTGTTGTCCACCATTTAAAATTTCAGGAGTTTTCCAATGATGAACTTCTTACTACCCGCATCTTGGGTGTTGTATTTTTTCTGAAGTTTGTCCCACAACTGCTTGGCAGTTTCAACGGTGCAATATACCGTGTATAGTGGATCAGACAAAATGTTTAGAATATAGTTCCTACACATGAAATCACTATGTTTCCATCCTTCGCGAACCATCCTCATGTCGTCAACGACATGGTTACTTTGGCCCCCCTCCCGCCAAATTATTTGGCTGAGGGTCCACGTCTTCCCCAACTAGTGGAGGATCTTCAGTTAGAAAACGTGATATTCCCATAACCGTCAGGAAAAACAGCATCTTTTGCTGCCATCTCTTAAAGTGAGCACCCATGAACTTTTCAGGACGTTCATGGTGAAAACTAGCAGGTGTTGGGGCAGTATCGCCCCCGTGAGGAGTTGCAAAAGCATTGTAGTTGTTGTTGACGCCTTGGGTAGGAGCAAAGGCACTATAAGTTCCCGGAGCAGCAGTGGAGGCATTGGTCGTGCCAAAGGCAGTGGCGGTGGCACTTGACGTACCAAAATCAGTGGCACTTGACGTGCCAAAAACAGTAGTTGGGAAGGCATTAGAAATGTCATGATCAGTGGTGACACTAGGAGTGCCAAAAACAGTGGAGTTGAAGGCAACGTTAGTGCCTTGAGTAGTGGGATTGAAGGCAATGGGATTGCCTTGAGCATCAGTGGAATTTTCAGTGTTGAATTGAACTTGTTCAGTCATGTTGTTGTTGAAATAGCGAATATTATCTTAAGCTTGTGAGTACAAATGTGTAGAACGAGAAAATAACAACAACAACTATTTGTTAGAAATCTGGAAATGATCAATTATGAGGGCTTGCTGAGTCGACCAAATTCTTGATCTATCCTTAAGATAATATTGCCCCGTATATCCTTTCAACGGTTGTAATGGCAACTTATCTCCCAAGATAAAACAACAATCAAGAAAATGAGAAAAGGGAACTCAAGTGTTTGCTTTGGAAGAAAGATCTTAAGTGTTTGTGATTGCAAGAGAGGAAGACAATTTCAGAGAATTGTTGAGTGTAAGATGTCAAGTGTTTTTCCAAATGAGCCTTGTGTCTCATTTTATAGTGTGTAGATGATGACCCTCGAAATGGCAAAGTAATGGCTATAAATGCCGTGTTAATGCCTTCAATTTGGAGTTACAATTCAGTCAAGTAATGGCTGAATTCATGAGCCTAATAATGGAGAGTAAATACTCCAAAGTCAGCCCAAAAATCATTTTTTAATTCACCTCAACGTTGAAGCAGCCAGGAGCCGTGGCCGCCGGAGGAGCCGCGACCGCCGGTTCGATAACTCACCGGCTGGAACATCGAACATCAATTAGAGCCGCGGCCCTTAGGGGAGGCGCCGCAGCCCTTCAATTCCAGTGAGTTACTGGAATTGAAACGTCAATTAGAGCCGCGGCCCTTACATGGAGGAGTCGCGGCCCTTCTCAGTTTCGTGGTGATTTCTGATTCACTTCATCTTTACACATTATACACTTCTTCCTTCATTTACCAACGTGAAATCATTCGTCATTTGACCAATAACCGTCTATTACCTTACGTCTCAAACAATTCGTATACGTACAAATATCTCTTCCATTAAGGAAATTTTGATCCTTGGCACTACGTGTGTGGAAACAAGGTTTCCTACGTGCGGGGCCCCAATTTTTCGATTCATAATTAATAGGATTTACTTTATTTCACGTTTAATAAATATTTCCAATAATTAACGAGTAAATATACTCACAAAATTTCTATTTGATGATAGATGTTGTGTGGTTATGGAAGCGATGAGGAAATATCAAAACGATAAAAAATAAGACTTAAAGCACTCCTTTTAATTAATTAGTTTAATTATTTCCCTATCGTGGTCATTTTACAAAATTCATGGAAAATTGAAATTCTTTGGTTGTATGGATTCAGATGATCTGATCAGGCTCTTCTTCTTTATATTTTCTCTCCATTTCCTCAATTACACATTTAAATGTGTGACTTTTTCTTATTTAACTTTTTAAGTAATTTAGATTATATAGGCTGCAACCAAAATATATTAAGTGTACTCTTAATAAAATTTAGAGATGTTTATTGTAAACGTGTATATAGACATTATTTCATTCCTATTCCATAATTAGAATATATTTCATATATATTGTGTAAATATAATTATGGTAAGACTAGAATTCCTCATTTGTATAAGTTTAGGATTCCTATTGTATAAGGGATGAATATTGTACTCTATATATACTTTGATATTAATGAGAAGACTCCCAAGAGAGATTAATATCATCTTACATGGTATCAAGAGTCAAGTAGACAAAACCCTAGAAAATTTTCTCCCAAAGCCGCCAGACTCCCCTTCTCCGCCGCGGTTCCTCTCAAAATTTCGTGGTTTTTTCTCTTATATTCCTCTCTTCTAGATGAAAAATCTCCCCTCTCCCACACTCTCCAATACTTATGTCGCTTCAACCTCCACCAATCCCACCACCACCATGTCGCCATCCTCTTTTCATCCCGCTCTAACTGTTACCAATATCAAGAACTATATTTTCATTCTTCTTGATCAAGAAAACAATCATTATTCTCCCTGGGTTGAACTATTTCGTAATCATACATGTCTCTATAACGTGCTTGACTCATATCGATGACACTATTCCGCGCCCTCCAGAGGTTGATGAGTCTACTTGGCGTCGTCTAGACGCCGACGTCAAACAGTGGATTTATGGTAGTATTTCTCAGGATCTTCTTCTTACTATCATGAAATCTGGCGCCACAACCCTTGATTTTTGGAACCGCTTGGAGGAAATCTTTCAAGATAACAAGCACACTCGTGCGCTGTATTTGGAGGAACAATTTACCAATACACGCCCTGAAAATTTCTCCAACATGACTGAGTACTGCAGACAGTTGAAACTCCTGGTGGATCAACTCTACAACGTCGACACGCCTGTATCAGACACTAAAATGGTGTTGCAATTGATTGTAGGCCTTGCCAAAGGCGACTATGATACGTTAGCCGCCATAATTCAACAGGCAGATCCGCTTCCCAGTTTTAAGAAAGCTCGGTCGCAGTTGTTGTTCAAAGAGACTCGACGTGCTAAACAGGATGAGCACAATCAGAAGGCGTTAGCTGTCGAAACGCGCCCTCAAGATCCAACGCCACCAGAAAACTCTCAACCGCAGCAGGGACGCGGTGGAAAGGGCCGCAGCAGAGGAGTTCGTGGTCGTGGAAAGGGTCACGGACATCAGAACGGCGGCAACAACAGGCCCGCAATCGATTCGGCGCCACGGCGCCCAACAGCATACCGTCATCGCCGTGGCGCCGCCACGGTCGAGCACCAAGACAAGCACAAAGACGGCAAGAACCTACAACCTTTTCTCCCACCACGGTTGTTGGGCCCTCCGACCCACCGGCAAGTTCGGTACCAGCAAGAAGCCCACTTCGTACGGCGATTCAGCCCATAATCTAGCCGACACCATCGAGTTGGTCGGGCCTTGGCGATCTCAACATGCAACATCCTGACAACAACTAGTACATGGACTCCGGAGCCACTTCTCACCTCACCCGGTCTGCAGGTAATATTCCCAAACTGTTCGGTTTAAAGCATCCTCAATTTATGACAGTTGGTAGTGGCCACCACATTCCAGTAAAGGGTTATGGTACATCCTACATACCACCTCCTAATCCATTCCCCCTTCAAAATACCCTATATGCCCCACATATGATTAAGAATCTAATCTCCATCTGCAAATTCACTCGTAATAATTCTGTCTCTGTTGATTTTGATCCTTTAGGTTTCACTGTGAATAATCTTCATATGGGGACACCTCTTACGAGATGCAATAGCACGGGCGATCTTTATCCATTCACTCCCACCTCCGCTGCCAGATCTAGCTCTTCCGTCTCTCTAGCGACAATTTCTTCTTCAACATGACATAATAGGCTTGGTCATCCAGGAGTCTCAGTTTTCAATTTTCTTAGAGACAATAATTTCATTACTTGTAATGGGAAGCTTGCCCAAAACTGTGTTTCTTGTTCTTTAGGGGCAAACATACTCGTCTTTCATTTAACTCATATACTAGTGTTACTTTTGCACCCTTTGATATTATACATGCCGATTTATGGACATCACCTGTTGCTAGTTCTCTCGGTCATAAATACTATCTTATCCTACTAGATGACTTTTCTCACTTTGTTTGGTTGTCTCCTCTCAAATTTAAATCGGAAGTATTTGCCAAATTTCTTGAGTTTCGAACATTCATTCAAACACAGTTTGAAAAAGGTATAAAATCTTTTCAGTGCGATAATGGTCGTGAATTCAACAACTCTACGTTTCACCATTTTTGTACTAATAATGGCATGGCTTTTCGCCTCTCCTTCCCCCACACCTCCCCTCAAAACGATAAAACTGAAAGAATCATCCGCACAATTAACAATATGATTCACACTGTATTGATTCATGCCTCCCTACCTCCGTTCTTCTGGGTCTATGCTGCTAAAATGTCAGAATACGTTCTCAATATTCTCCCAACCAACACTCTTCACAATATGACCCCACTGAAATCCTCTATCATAAAGTCCCATCTTATGATCATCTCCGGATATTCGGTTGTCTCTGCTATCCTAACCTTGCCTCTACTCCCCCTCACAAACTAGCTCTTCGGTCCACTCCATATGTCTACATAGGCTTCCCGCCGAACCATAGGGGTTATCTATGATATGACTTGTCCACTCGTCAAATTCACATATCTCGTCACGTCACATTTGACGAGACCACATTCCCATTTTTGAATCTTAAAAAGTTCCAAAAACCGGATTAATCTTTTCTTGACGAGCCTACCATCTCTCTTATTATTCTTGAACAACTCATCTTTGTCGGCGTCGGGCGGCCCGGTGATGGGCGCGCGCGCATAAATATCTAGAGAACATCAGCGTCGGCGGTAGCGCGCCCCAAATTTCGAGAAGGCCCAATCCAATCGGTAGCGCCGCCGACAGCTTTGCCCCCTCCTTCCCCTTACCCGACAATGCCTTTTGTTTCGGATACCACCACTCATACTCCGCAGCCCACAAATGTCTCCACTCACCCAATGAAAACTCGTGCCAAGCATGGAATCTTCAAACCCAAAGTCCAATTTAACTTGTCTGCCCTAACCATTTCTCCAATTTCCAAGAACCCTATATTGGCCAAACAATACCCTAATTGAAATGCGGCTATGTCTGAGGAATTCAATGCTTTAACTAAACAACACACATGGGATCTAGTACCTAGACCTGAAGGGATGAATGTGATTCATTATGTTACACCTCGTAGGTTAAGACAAAGGTTAAGGACGTCATTAAGATTAAGATTCAGATAATGGATATAAGATACATTTACATAAGCTACGGGCACGTTAATGAGAATTTAATATGATAAGTTATATGTATTTCCATTAAGGATTATTACATATTATAAGAATTACGACATGGAGAATGCGAGACCTTAGGGAATTCCCGGGAACTAAAGGGGACGGGAATCAAGATTAAAAGAAGTGGGATCAAGATTTATTACTTGGGAGATTAATTTAGTTAAGTTAACAATTGGAGGATCATAGTGTAATTGCAAGGGGGACCAAAGTGTTTATATTAAAAATCTGAAAAATATTTAAATTATCCCTAACACCTTCATTCTTCAAACTTAAACACAAAATCAATTCTTATCTCCCTCCTCCTTTGGCCGATTTTCTCCCCTTCTTTAGCAAGAAAATTCAAGCTTTTTACTTCATCTTCATGGATTAAATTACCCTACACAACTAAGCCTAGAATTAGAGGATTTTAAAACACCCAGACAGTGGGTTAAATTGGTACCCACTGGACCGAATTCAAGCCTAGAAATTTCAAGTTTTTGGTGAAATTTGTTGGAAGAGAAATGTGTTATAATGATGGAGTAGCAATATAGAACACTTTCATGTTGAGTTGGAATTAAAGAAGTGAAGAATTGGACAAGAAATCCCACCCAAAACAGTGGGTACCGCGGACTACCTGGACCGAGAGTAATTGGGATTTTCGTCAAGTTTCGGACAAGTTTTTAAGAAGAAAACGTGTAAGGATGTTGTACTAATATCATAGAATATATACATGTCAATTTGGAGTTGAAACGACGACCAATTGGCGAATAAAAGTCGACGAAAAAGCGAGTAACTAGCGTGGACAGTAGGCTCGGGTTACGGACTGTTTTGGTGTTAATTAAGGTAATAATTCTTCTCCTTAAGATATAGTTGAAATTTGCATATTGTTGTAGTTGAAGTAATGAACTTGTGTTAAGACTAAATCTTGAATTTAGGAAATGCATGTGATAATTGTGGGTGTTGGACCGAGAGTGGACTGTTTCGGCAATATGTTGGTTTCGTGTGTTGTGTTTTTAACTTCATTACTAATTGCGTGTTAAAATGGAAGAAATTGTGAGGATTAAAGATTTAATCTTTATATGGAATAGTTGGAAAGGTAAGTTGGATTAAGAGTTAAGAAAAGAGTTAGAATTGTTACATGTTGATGGTTAAAATTGTTGTCTTTCATAAGGAGAAGGGAGGTTGTATGATGGCGTATATGTAGTATATGGAGCCTAATTAGATTATATATTGAAATGGTTGTGATTGTTGATTTGATGTGGATTGTTGGTTAATTGTGGATACACAAATAAACAGAGAAAATATTGCCCAAATTTTTATAGAAATAAGGAAGTCGTTATTCAAATAACTTACACTAGGAGTCCTAGAATTAATGGTCTTATTATTATTATTATAGGCTGACGTACTAGACGAGGCGCATCCTAGTTTTACATTGGTTGAACGACTAAAAGGTATGTGAAACTCTTCATTCTTTCTTTTGGCATGATTTTAATGAAAGTACGACGGACGTATGTGATTCCTATAAGTTCAGTTTTAAAAGATAATTGTTGATAAGTGCCCATGATTTTCAGTAAAAGAGTTTATTATGATGATATTATCGAGAGTCAAAAGATGATTTTTAATTGCACATGGTTGCTCATGATATCTACTCGTGTTAAGTATTATTGTTTTGTCACGACCGACCCGGGCGCGATCGTGCCTCTAGGGCACCACTCAGTATACATCAGAGAATAGCAGCGGAACATACATACACATATACCTGAATATAGCAAACATCACTGGCAAGCCGACAAGGCCGCCTTTCATAAGATAAACTTAATCAAAAGTAAAACAGTACAACCTTGTTCGTACAGCCCAAACCTCAAACGTGACTACAGACATCTAAGAATAACAACTTTGGCGGGACAGGGCCCCGCCATACCCCTGAATGTACAAAAGTCTACAACCTCAGGAAATCGTACCAAAAGACAAAGCCTCCGGAGAAATGGAGCTTTCCAAGAACTGAACAGTGATCCTAAGAGTGCGGATCAGCAAGCTACGTACCTCAACCTGCGGCATGAACGCAGCCCGAAGGTCGCATAACAGTACAGTATGCGAATCGAAAGATCAAAATACCTCATAAGTCTTAAAATAACTGGAGACATGTATAAAAATCAGTTTACAGAACCCTGTACCTTACCAACAATGAGAATATCAATCATATACTATACTGCATGAAAATAGGCAGCTCATAATCAAAGCAAGGTCATCCGCCTCACAGTATCATTAAGCACTCCTACTCCTGGGACTATTTCACCCGCATGGGTCATGTGGACCCGCATGAGGTATTCCTCGCATAGGCTGTACTCACCCGCATGGGACTATTTCACCCGCATAAGCCCAACGGACTCGCATGAGGTATTCCTCGCATCGTGGGTAGCAAATCCACGGAACAGGTGGTATAACGATCTTGGGGACTTACCCCTCAGATATACTCTTACCCTGAAGCAGGTGGTATAACGATCTTGGGGATTTACCCCTCAGATATACTCTTACCCTGAAGAAGGTGGTATAACGATCTTGGGGATTTACCCCTCAGATATACTCTTACCCCTCATACTGCATGCCTCGAAATCCCTCATCGTAAGCATGTCCAAGGTGCATACCCGTGGAATCCCACATCACTGACGGTACGTCCAAGTAAACTCATATAAAGACCATGGAAACATACCCGTGGAATCCTTCATCACTGGCGGCGCGTCCAAGTAAACTCATAGAAAGACCATGGAAGCATACCCGTGGAATCCTTCATCACTGGCGGCACGTCCAAGTAAACTCATAACTTCTTTAGGCTTTCATTAACATACAAAATGGATCTCATTTTCATGACCTTATTCAAGAAAAACCAACTCTTTAACCTTCCATAAAGTTATTATAACCAACTCCTCATAAAGCCGTTATACTAACTTTATGTTTTTAGAAATTAAGACATTCTTACCCTTTCATAAGGCCGTTATAACTAACTTCCCATAAAGCCGTTATAACTACTTATGTTTCAAAAGATTTCGTTCCTTTATTAACCAAGAGGCTTATATTTTAAGTCAAATTTACACAATTTTCCAAATACTTCTTCATGTCAAGAAATCCTTGTCTACCTTACTTAGGATAAACCATTCCTCAAGAACAAGTGGGTTAACTCCTTAACCCAACCAACTTAGACATTTTCTTAAAACAAGTCAAGTATAACAAATGGATTTACTTCATTTAAAACACGTACGTCTACCGTACTATATAGTTATAATTACTCATGCTCAAGAGATAAGAAAGTTTCCACATACCTCTCCGGTTAATCCACTTGCTAAGTCCAATACACCACACTTAGTGCGTCAACCTAAAATGATCATAGTACGTTTATTAACCTCTAGTTCAATGTAGAATAATCCAAGTTCAAGTCACTAAATCCTATGGAAAATTGGGCAGCATTTCCTTTGTTTCTACATACTTTGCCACCTTTTTAAAGGCCGAATTCATCCTCCAAACGCCACATTTAAGGCCCAACAATCCAAACATTTCAAAGGGGATCACACACCTAAACTTGGATGTGTAAAATTCTGCCCCACAATGTGCAACAACTAACTTAACAACTTTAAGGTGAAATTTAGGCTACAACATGCTTACATCCTAACCTTATTCAATTCCTTCAAATCCAAATCATATTTCCTACATGCAATGTATCTAAGAGCAATATTTACTACTACAAATTCTTTCTTTCTCACATGCACACCAAAAACTAGCTACAAGAGAAGAATTGTTACCTTGGAGTTTTAGCCAAATTAATCCAACAAATTTGCTAGCCTCCTTTCCAGAATCACCACCACAATAACTCCTACAAGCTTTCCAACAAGTTTCCTTCTTGCCACATTTTCAGATTTCTTCAAGCCTTGCTTTCTTCCTAAATTTCTAGAGAGAATGGAGAGCTAAATTTTCTAGAGAGAGGGATGAACTTGAAGAATGACCAAGTCTTCAAGACTTGGTCAATAAGTAGTGCATGCAAAATTAGATGGGGGAGGACACTTGTCACCCACCCATGTCCTCTTTAAAAGAAAATATCAGATTTCCTCAGCTTTTCCGCCAAAAGTTCCGCCTCGGCGCCGCGGCGCTGAAATCTCCGCCACCCCTCTGAACTTCCCGCCGTAGCCTGTGCTCGCGCGCGGCGCCAACTTCAGCGCTCCCTCAGAATAACCGGCGCGGCGTGGCCATCAAACACCTTTCATTGCGCCAAGACCGAACTTGTAACTTCCATAACTTTCTACTCCGACGTCCTATCGACGAACGGTTGATTGCGTTGGAAACTAGACTCAACGAACTACACACTAGGCCTTTGAAACACCTAAAAACTCTCAATGTAACTGGACATACTCCACCTCAAAGTTGACTAAAACCCGTTCGAAACAATCCGTCAACCTATCTTCCGAAAATTTTAAGTCTTACTCCTTCTCGTACGCACTCATACGCATGACCTGAACTACGGGGTGTAACATGTTTCACTCCACCGAGTCCCGGGCCGGATCATGTTCGTGCGCAGCCTTACAGAATTTATCCAGTCCCTCGCTAGAGGGCCGAGACACGTTATATATATATATATATTTACAGATTTTATCGAGTCCCTCCATAGAGGGCCGAGACATGTTATGCGCACATATACAGATTACATCGAGTCCCTCCCTAGAGGGTCGAGACACGTTATACAGATTGATACACAGGTATGGACATAGTGACTTTATGAGTAAGTATTCATGATTTCTGACATGACTCACATTTTTATGAACTTGAAGACTCTCTACTCTTACCTGGCACAATTGTGATTTCATTTTCAGTATTTCATGTTTTATATACTCAGTACATTATTTCGTACTGACCCCCCTTTCCTCGGGGGGCTGCGTTCATGCCCGCAGATACAGGTGATCGGTTATGTGACCCTCCAGTTTAGGACATCTACCAGCTGCTGAAGAGCTCCCTTGTTCCGAAGCCTGTTATTTTGGTAAAGACCTTCACATTTCAGACTTATGTATATTTTGGGCACGACGGGGTCCTGTCCCGTCATATGTTAGTATTGTACTCCTAGAGGTCTGTAGACAACTGTGGGGTGGTCGTATGTACTTCTATTTTGGTTTGCGATGTTGCTCTACTCTGTGTTGGGATGGTTCCGGGTATACTTGTTGTTATCTAGTAGCAGCCTTGTCGGCTTGCTTGTATATATTGTGTTGGTTAATTGTGACTCCCTTGGGAGACAGGTTCATCCACGTGTAAGGTCGTCTTGTCAGCTTTCCTACGTGGACAGGGGTTGTTATTGCAGCGTTATGCTTCCAAAATTGCTATAGATCTCGGTATTAAATGGATTAAGTGTGACAGGTCAGTAATGACGTCCAATTAGGACGTTTAGTCGCGGCCCGTCGGGTCAGGTTGTGACAAAAATGGTATCAGAGCAGTTAGTCCTCGGAGTGTCTACAGATCGTGTCTAGTAGAGTTTTGTGTATGGGTATGTTGTGCACCATACTTATACACGGGAGGCTGCCAGATATTTAGGATTGTTTTCTATTATTTCATCTCTTAATCGTGCTATAGAGTTGTGTTAATAAGATGATCCTTTTCTGACAGTTTAATATGTTTACAGCTATGCCTCCGAAGAAGGTGATCAGTGTATTTTATATACACCTTTTGAGTCATTTTAGTTAGTCTTTTGCCCATTTTTGTATAAATACGTGTCGTCTTAGGATATATTTTCTTTCTTTTGAGTCATAATGGTTTAAAGTGGCTCATTGGCGAAAAAGAGGGCAGAAACAGAGGTTCCAGAGCTCAAAAAGCGAGAAAGTTGGCGAACCAGGAAAGAAACAGGGCGGCGCCGTGGCTCCTCCAACCAGCAGTGTCAGAGCGCCACAACGCTCAAAATTCAGAGACTTGCAGGAGTTTCAGCGCCGCGGCGCCATTTGCAGGGCCGAGGCGGGAAAACTGTCAAATTCGAATGAGAATGGGCCAAGGCCTGAAGGAAAACCTGGAAAACGAATTGGAGGCTATAAAAAGCAGCATTTAGGTCAGAATTAAGGGTTCCAAACCCTTGGCAATTCATCACAACCTTGAAGATCAATATTGGAGACCACTTTAGTGTAATTGTTTTATTTCTTTGTCTTAGTTCTTTATAGTTTATGTTGGATATTAGTTCAGTTCTTGTCATGTCTATGGCTAGGAACTCACTTAATTTAGGGCTTTCCATGTCAAATCACTTGAAACTTATTCTTATGAATTAATGCATGTTTTGGTTCTTCTTATCATTGTTGAGATTTATTCAATAATTGTCTTGAATGTTTGGTAATTAATTGATCACTAATTATCATAATCCATATGATTTCTAATTGAAAGCCGAAAGGGTAGATTTTGAATATGCTATAGTTGAATAAACATAGGTTAAATCATAGATGAAAGTACCCCGATACTTGTGTAGTTTAATAGGTTATTGCTCTTAATCCTCCTTTATAGTCAAACTTATCACCGAAAGGTAGAAGGGTTCTATATTGGGGTTGAGTGTTTATATTACCTTAACAGGAGTATAAAATGGCTTAGTTAACCTGCTATCTCAAAATAGAAGAAGAACCATAATTAATTGCATTAACAAGTAAGATGAGCGGATAGTTGAGGAGATTTGGAAGCCCTATTTCCAACATATCTGAAGTAAAACAAAGTAATTTAGTTAGCATTCATAAGTATAGTTATAAACAATTCATCAATCATCGGTTACCAAATAGATACCATAGAATATAGTTTGAAAATTGGACACTAATCCTTGAGGACGATAACTCGGTCTTCTAGACTATATTACTTGTCACGATACATGCACTTGCGTTAGTGTGTGCATAAATCGCGCATCAAGTTTTTGGCGCCGTTGCCGGGGATTGGCGTAGTTCAATATCATTTTATCTATTCTGAATTTCTAATTTGGTTTTTTTTTGTTTTTTTTATTACTATATTTTTCTCTTTTATTCATGAAACCAGTGTGCCGTGATCCGTTTGTTGATTTTGATCTGTTGCAGGCATCTAGTTTATGCGAAGGAGAAGAGGAGCAGATACACTTGTTCCCTTCAACCCGGAAATTGAAAAGACTTGCAAACAGAACATGAGAAACCAACGAAGTTTGTCCTTAATAGAAATGGGGGGCGTGCAGAACAACAATGAGATGAACGAAGGGTTAGGTGATCATAAACCTAACCAAAGGATGCCCCGAAGATTGCCAATGGATGTAGAAGAGAGGGTCCAGGTCCAAGTTGAGAGAAATTTGGGAAATTATGTGCTGCCAAGGGTGAATGGAGCACAAACTTGCATCAGGCTCCCAGTAATAGGAGCAAATAATTTTGAAATCAAAAGCCTGCGATCCTGAGTATGGTGCGTACATCGCTCACGGAGGGTTGCCATCAGAAGATCATCACATGCACATAGCGAACTTCTTGGAGTTGTGTGCAACTTTCAAGTACAATGAAGTTACTGACGCCGCCATCCGATTGAGGCTCTTTCCCTTCTCACTCAGGGATAGAGCGAAAGTTTGGTTGAATTCCTTGCCCACAGATTCGATATTCACATGGCAAGAGCTGGCACATAAGTTTTTAGCAAAGTTCTTTCCACAGTCCAAAGCCGCTAAGCTGAGAGGGGAGTTGAACAATTTTTATCAAGCGGATGGAGAGTCACTCTATGAGGCTTGGGAGAGGTTTAAAGATTTGCAAAAGAAGTGTCCACATCATAGCATTGAGTTGTGGAATTTGGTCCATATTTTCTACAATGGGCTAAGCGGGACTACCAGAACTATCATTGACGCAAATCAGTGGAACTTTCATGAGAAAGACAGCACATGAAGCTCATGATTTATTGGAAGACATGGCCACCAATAATCATGTAACAGAGGATAGAGGGGTGAGTGGTAGAAGAGCAATAGGAGTCCATAAGATTGATGCCAGCACAGCATTAAATGCACAAGTTGCTCTCCTGACCAAGAAACTGCAACAAAACACAGTGTCAGTGAATGCAGTCTAAATGCCATTGAGTTGTGAGATGTGTGGAGGTCCACATACCTTTGATAGGTGCCCATCAGCTGATCCTGACAACATCTCGATCGAGCAAGCAGAATGCCAAGCAGTAGAGAATTATCAAAGGCCCCAGAACAACCCCTATTCGAATACCTACAATCCAGGGTGGAGGAATCACCCTAACTTTTCATTAAGGGGTGATCAAGGGCAGCAGAACCAATTTCGAGGCCAGTACTAAAATCAACAACCATTCATTCAGGCCTCATCTTCACAACAATTCAGTGCACCCGCCAACAAGCAGGCTGATGAGCCGAGGCACTGTTGACACTCACCAAATCACGCACTCCGGGCCATGGCAGACCAGATCCTCTATCAGGAATTTGGAGATGCAGGTGGGACAACTAGCGAAGATGGAAAACAACAGGCCATAGGGCACTTTGCCTAGTAATACAGAGATGAACCCCAGAGAACGGTGCCAAGCAGTGCAGCTGAGGAATGGAAAACAGTTAAAACAGCTTACACCCCAGCCTGTGGTTGAATAGAGAGTAGATGCAGAGAGGGAGAAGGTTACTGAAGACCTCCCGATGTTAGAGAAAGCTCCAACCGTCCCAGTGAAAAAATATACTGAGAGGATTCCTTACCCGCAGAGGTTGCAAAAGAAAGTGGTTGATAAACAATTCTCCAAGTTCTTGGAGATATTCAGAAAGCTACACATTAATATTCCATTCATTGAGGCATTGGAGCAAATGCCTACTTATTTTAAATTCATGAAGGGAATTCTTGGGAAGAAGAAGTTGGCGGAGTATGAGATGGTGGCACTGACAGAGGAATGCAGTGCCATCTTGCAGAAGAAATTGCCCCCCAAACTCAAGGATCCAGGGAGCTTAACATTGCCTTGCACAGTTGGAAGGGTGACATGTAATAGGGCCCTTTGTGATTTGCGGGCTAGCATAAATCTAATGCCCTTATCTGTTTTTAAGAGGCTGGGGTTAGGTGAAGCCAAACCAACCATTGTGAGCTCAGCTAGCGAGACAGACAGGTGCATCCTGTGGGAACAATTGAAGATGTCTTAGTTAAGGTGGGAAAATTCTTCTTTCCTGCGGACTTCCTTATCCTTGATATGGAGGAAGATGATGAGATCTCCATCATATTGGAAAGACCATTCTTGGCAACCGGGAGAGCCCTGATTGATGTGGAGAAGGGTGAGCTGACACTTAGAGTGGAAAGTGAAGAGATGATGTTCAAAGTGTTCAAACACATCATCAACCCCAACATGAGCAAGTGCTTTAAGCTTAGCATCACAAGACATCACTGAGCAGACAAGCAAAAGCAAGGGAAATAAGCCCGCCAAAACAGGTAAGTAACGTTAAACCTCCTCTTGAAAAAAAAGAGAAAAACAAAAACAGAAGGAGGAAGCGAAAAATGTTGATGAAATGGATGGGATGTGGGGTTAATCTACCCCATGCCTCTTGAGCAAAGAACTTGCGTCCGGCTAAAAGACGTTAACGACATCGCTACCTGGGAGGCAACCCAAGGTTATTTTACTTTATTCAATTTAATGCAATTTGGTTTTTTTTTTACTTAGAACAGTCTCACGGAGGGTATTGTTTATATTTTTGTGATGACAGGTGCAGGGCCAAAAATTTGGAGGACGAAAACTGGAAAAACCAAAAGAAAAGAAAAAAAATCGGCCCAGCGCCATGTCACGACCCAACCCCGGCCGCGATCGTACTTCGCCGGTACCTGCCGTGTATATGTCGAGAATAAAGAATGAACATACATAACACATAACTTATAAAAGGGTAACATCATCGCCACCGATAAGTGTCGTTTTCCATAAACATACTTAAACAAAGTATAGTAGTACAACCGTTCTTATAGCCCAAAACATATATGTGACCACACGCACTTAAAGATAACAATCGTGATGACAGGCCCCGCCATACCCCGAATGTACAAAATACCTATAGCATCGTGGAATGTCCGTACTAATAAACAATCTTCCGAGGAATGGAGCTTCGACACCGAATAGTGATCCTAAGAACGAGGATCCACAATCTGCTTACCCTTACCTGCGGCATAAACGCAGCCCTCGAGGAAGGGGGTCAGTACACAATACGTACCAAGTATGTAAAGCTGGAAAATACTGTAATAATGATATCATAAGTCTAAAAGTAAGTGGGTCATAAGAAAATCAAAATACCTTTTATCGTGTCTTACTAACAATGAGAGTGACAAGTATATATAATATCGCATAAAATAGGGCCTTAGGATCAAAACAGGTACCTCGCCAGTAGTATCAATAAGCACCCCTACTCCCGAGACTATTTCACCCGCATAGGTCCTGTGGACCCGCACGAGGTATTCTCGTGATAGTCAGACTACCGCACGGGACTATTTCACCCGCATAAGCCCATAAGGACTCGCATGAGGTATTCCTCGTGATCATGGGTAGCAAATCCACTGAATTGGTATAACGATCTTGGGGACTTACCTCGATATACTCTTACCCCGGGATGGTATAACGATCTGGGACTTTCCTCGATATACTCTACACCAAGCACTGGTATAACGATCTGGGGCTTGCCTCGATATAATCTTACACCAAGAAGGTGGTATGACGATCTTGGGGCTTGCCCTCGTAAATACTCTTACCCCGGAGAAGGTGGTATAACGATCTGGGCTTGCCTCGATATACTCTTACCCTAGCTCAAACTGTCATCATATCATAATCATAAATAAGTTAAGAAAACTTAAAACTTCTTATTAGTCTTGTTCATATACCCTCTCATTTTAGTTTACTTAAGGCACTTAATCATATCTTTAAAAAAGAAAACCGGGAATTTAACCCAAGTACTACATACTTCAATTCTTTTAAAAATGACTCTTCTTTATACATAAAAACCCTTGGGCAATTGATGCCTTAAAACCAATTTGCCTCTTCATATACTTATCTTACTTTAGATTAAATCTCTTCTCATTAACTTTTTATGAAGCTAATAAACCAACTTCCCATAAAGTTGTTATATTAACTCTATACTTTAGTAAAATCATACTTTTCCCCTAACCAAGGGACTTATACATTCTTAAAACGAAACAAGTTATTATATACTTAAGACAAGTAAGAATATCAAATCTTGTACGTCTACCGTACTACATAGATTCATCTATTCATGCTCAAGAGATAGGAAAGCTTCACATACCTTTTTGATCAATCCACTTGCTAAGTCCAAACTACCTCAAGTAATATGTCAACCTAAAATAACCACGATACGTTTATTAACCTCTAATTTCAATGTAGAATAATCTAAACTCAAAGCCACTAAATTCTATGGAAAATTGGGCAGCATTTCCTTTGTTTCTACATACTTTGCCACCTTTCACAAGGCCGAATTTATCATCCAAACGCCACATTTAAGGCTCAATAATCCAACACTTCAAAGGGGATTACACACCTAAACTTGGGTGTGTAAAATTCTGCCCCAATAGGTACAACAATTCACTAAACAATTCTAAGGTAGTTTTTAGGCTACAACATGCTCATAATATTTTCTTAAACCAATTCCTTCACATTCAAACCATAGTTCTTACATGCAATGAGTCTAAGAGCATTATTTACTACCACAAGTTCTTCCTTCTTAACATGCAACACTAGAAGTTAATTCTAAAGGAAGAAATGTTACCTTAAAGCTTTAGCCAAACTTTTCCAACCACTTGCTAGCTTCCTTATCAAGAACACCACCACAACAACCTTCACAAGTTAGCCACAAGCTTCCCTCTTTCTTTTACTTTTTTCAGATTTCTCCTAAGGCTAAAATATCTCTTGGAATCTGAGAGAGAAGTGGGAGCTTAAGCTTTAGAGAGAGAGAGAAATTGGAAGTTGACCAAGTCTTCAAGACTTGGTCAATATATTGCATGCAAGAAATCAGATGGGGGGGACACTTGTCACCCTCCCAAGGTCTTTTAAAAGAAAAATCTGACTTTTCCTAAGTTTTTCCGCCTAAAATCCCGCTTCACGGCCACACAAACCTCCGCAGCTTCTTCAACTTCCCGCGCCCGCTTCTCGGCAACGGCGTTGCAACTTCAGCGGCCCCTCAGTACTTTCGGCGCCGTGGCCCTGCATCCGGAGCCGCGGCCCTGTCGCCTTTGTCCGAAACACATTTCTGTCCGACTGCGCACTGAACTTGTAATTCTCATAACTTTCTACTCCGACGTCCTTTCGACGAATGGTTGGTTGCGTTGGAATCTAGACTCGACGAACTACGCCCTAGGCCTTTGAAACACTTAGGAACTCTCAATGTACCGGGTCATAACCCGCCTTAAAGTTGACTAAAACCCGTCCGGAATAATCCACAACCTATCCTTTGAAAATTTTAAGTCTTACATGCTTCAGACGCCTCATACTGAGGGTCCGAACAACGGGGTATAACATTCTCCCCCCCCCCCCCCTTAGAAACATTCGTCCCGAATGTTCCTTCTAGGCTTACACAAATCACAACATCGACATAGACCCTTTTAACTATTCTTTTGCAAATAAAGAAGCTCCACGAGCCACAACATACTGAAGCGTAAATGCTAAGTCAAAACTAACAAGCAGGAAAGTGGGTTACCTGGAGGTATAGGAAATAGGTGAGGGTACATCTTCATCATGTCATCCTCTGCTTCCCATGTCATTTCCTCCATGTTCTCGTTCCGCCATAGACTCGACTAAGCCACGCCTTTCGTCCGGTCGTCTAACTCGACGATCGAGTATCGCTATGGGACTCTCCTCATACGATAACTCCTCCACACTTGGACATCATGAACCGGGTGCACTCTAGATGGATCTCCAATACATTTCCACAACATGGACACATGGAAGACTGGATGTACCGCCTCCAAATCGGATGGCAGATCTAACTCATAGGCAACCCTGCCTACCCTACGGACAATCCGATACGACCCAATGTACCTTGGGCTAAGCTTCCTTATTTCCAATCTCATCACGCCTTCATGGGCGATACCTTTAGAAAACCCAATCATCTATCTCAAATTCCAAGTGTCGACGCCGATGATCCGTGATACGACTTCGCCGACTGAGCCGCCAAAGAATCGCCTCGATAAGCTTCACCTTATCCACCGCCACTGAACTAAGTCTCGCCGACTAATCGAACTTCTCCCACTCGAACCAGCTATCGGTGACTGCACTTCTCCCGTATAAGGCCTCATAAGGCGCCATCGAATACCGAATGGTAGCCGTTGTTGTAAGCAAACCCACAAGAGGCAAATGATCCTCCCACTACCACAAATCAATAACACAAGCCCGCAAAGATATCCTCAAGTGTCCGATAGTGCGCCGCCCGTCCGCTTGGCCCGAGGTGAAATGCGATCGAGACTCACTCAGGTCCCTAATCCCTTCAAAAGACCTCCGGTTAGCCGAGAACCGGCTCTCTATCTCGATATAATCGACACCGACTCGTGCGCCTCACAATCTCTAATATATAATCCGCATAGTCCTCACCGAGAACGCCGCTCGATCGGAAGAAAATGGGCTGATTTCGCCACCGTCGACAATCACCCAAATGGAATCACGCTTCCTCGAGTGGTAGGTAGTCCCGTAATAAAGTCCATATTTATCACCTCCCACTTCCAAGTCGGAATATCAATAGCTCGCAATGTCACCGGGCTTCGTGCTCAATCTTAACTCGCCGACAATTCGCACCGTGCCACGAACTCCGCAACGCCCCGCTAAGGCCATCCCACCAATACACGATTCGAGGTCATGATACATCTTAGTCGACCGGATGAATAGAATAACGAGCACCGCAGCCTCCCTGGCCGACGAAGTCCTCGCTACATCGGAACACACAACCGCCTCGAATCTTAGCACCCATCGCGCTACCTCAAATAGACTCTTCTTTCTCGAGAGCCGATCTCTGCACCATACCAAAATCGATCCTCATAATGTCGCCTTCACCTCCTCGACGATGGAAGACTCGCAACCTCTCGAACCCGAATTCGCCACTAACAGAATCAACCAACCGAACCCCAAGGCTCGCTATGATGTAACTCTGACCATATCCCATTTCTCCGTCAACATCGCATGCACTACCCATCGACCGCGACTGCGGCATCCGCAACTACATCGCCTTTCCCGTTGGTACGTAATATCAACATCGTAATCCTTAAGTAGCTCCAACCACCGCCTTCGCCGCAAGTTCACTCCTCTCGCCGAATATGTACCGAGACTTCGCGTTCAGGTAAATGTCCACGAACTCCATATAAATAATGTCTCCGCATCTTCAATGCATTTAATCATCGCCGCTAACTCTAAGTCATGTGTGGGATAGTTCTTCTCATGCTTCCTAAGCCGCCGAGACGCATAAGCTATAACCTTGTCGCGGCCGCATCAAGACGCACTCCAAGCCCGACACCGACGCGCCACAATAAAACCACATATCCATCTAAGTCCTCCGGAAGAGTAAGAATCGGCCGCCAACTTCTCCTTTAGCAACCGGAAACTTTCTCACAAGTATCCGCCCACCGAACATAGCCGCTTTCCGAGTCACTTTAGTCAAATGTCCAAATAGAAGAAAACTTCTACAAACCTCCGATAATAACTCGCAAGTGCCCAAAGCCGCGCACTCTCCGCTTAGCTGGTTCGCCAAGTCTGATCGCCAATCTTAGTCAGATCAACACGAATACCATCTACCCGATAACAAGTCCTAAGAAAGCCATCAAGCGCCTAAACTCGCATTTCGAGAACTGGCATACAATTGCCGGCCTCGAGGACTCCCAAAACCGCCCTCAAATGACCAGATGCCTCGCTCAGGCGCGAATACACCAAGATATCATCAATAAACACTATAACGAACATATCCAAGAATGGTCCAACACCCTATTCATCAAATCCATGAATATCATGGGCGCTGTCAATCCGGAAAGACATTACTCGAACTCATAGTGTCACGACCGACTCGGCCGCGATCGTGCCCTATCGGCACTCGCAGTACACATCGAGAATAGCAAATGAACATACATAATACAAAAATCAGATAAGGTAAACATCACTAGCAAGCCGACAAGGCCGCTTTCATAAAATAACTTAATCGAATGTGAAACAAGATAATCGTTCTTACATCCCAAACCACAAACGTGACTACTGCACTTCTAGAATAATAACCGTATGACAGGCCCCGCCATACCCCGAATGTACAAAAGTCTATAACCTCGTGGAATCATACCAAAAGACAAAGCCTCGGAGGAATGGAGCTTTCAGAAATGAACATGATCCTAAGAGCGGACCAGAAGCTACGATCTCGACTGCAGATTTAACGCAGCTTCGAGAGGTCGACAACAGTACCAAGTATGTGAAATCAAAATATCAGAATGAAATCATAAGTCTGAAAACAAGCTGGGGTCATGGAAGAAAATCAAATACCTTTTAATGTGCCTTACTAACAATGAGAGTGACAAGTATACATATATAATGCTGCATAAAATAGGGGCCTTAGGATCAAAACAGGGTACCTCGCCCGTAGTATCAATAAGCACCCCTACTCCTGGGACTATTTCACCCGCATAGTCCCGTGGTCCCGCATGAGGTATTCCTCGTGATAGGTCAGACTACCGCACGGTACTATTTCACCCGCGATAAGCCCATAAGGACTCGCATGAGGTATTCCTCGCATCGTGGGTAGCAAGTCCACTAATGCGTGGTATAACGATCTTGGGGACTTACCCTCGATATACTCTACCCCAAACAGATGGTATAACGATCTGGGGACTTACCCTCGATATACTCTTACACCGAGCAGATGGTATAACGATCTTGGTCAGACTCTCAAATATACTCTTATATCGAGCAGATGGTATGACGATCTGGGGCTTGCCACTCGACATACTCTTACACCGTGCAGATGGTATAACGATCTTCGCCCGCCTCGATATACTCTTACACCGAGAATGGTATGACGATCTTGGGCTTGCCTCGCATACTCTTACCCTGGAGAAGGTGGTATAACGATCTTGGGGCTTGCCCCTCAGATATACTCTTACCCTAGCTCAAACTATTATCATATCATAGTCATAACTAAGTTAAGAAAACTTATAACTTCTTATTAGTCTTGTTCATATACCCTCTCATTTTAGTTTACTTAAGGCACTTAATCATATCTTTAATAAAAGAAAAACCGGGAATTTAACCCAAGTACCACATACTTCAACTCTTTTAAAAGTGACTCTTTTTCATACATAAAACCTTTGGGCAATTGATGCCTAAAGATCAATTTGCCTTTCATAAATCAAATCATTTGTCCTTGCTTATCTTACTTCGAGTAAATCTCTTCTTGTTAACCTTTCATAAAGCTAATATAACTAACTTCCCATAAAGTCGTTATACTATCTTTATACTTTAGAAATTAAGACCTTCTTATCTTTTCATAAGGCCGTTATAACTAACTTCCCATAAAGACGTTATAACTCCTTATAAACCATTTTGTTCTTTTACTAACCAAGAGACTTATACTTCAAACAAATCTACACAACTTTCAAAAATACTTCAAGTCTCTTATATTTAGAATAATTCAATACTCAATACTTTCACACCAAGTACTCTATACTTTTGTAAAATCATACTTTTCCCTTAACCAAGGGACTTATACTTCTTAAAACAAAACAAGTCTTTACTTATACTTAAACAAGTAAGAATACTAAATCTCAGACGTCTCACCGCATACATAGATACAAATACTCATACTCAAAAGATAGGAAAGCTTCACATACCTTGTTGATCAATCCACTTGCTAAGTCCAAACTACCGCAAGTAATATGTCAACCTAAAATAACCATGATATGTTTATTAACCCCTAATTTCAATGTAGAATAATCTAAACTCAAAGCCACTAAATTCTATGGAAAATTGGGCAGCATTTCCTTTGTTTCTACATACTTTGCCACCTTTCACAAGGCCGAATTTATCATCCAAACGCCACATTTAAGGCTCAAAAATCCAACATTTCAAAGGGGATTACACACCTAAACTTGGGTGTGTAAAATTCTGCCCCATAAGGCACAACAATTCACTTAACAATTCTAAGGTAGTTTTTAGGCTACAACATGCTCATTATATCTTCTTAACCAATTCTTTTATATCCAAACCACATTCCTTGCATGCAATGACTCTAAGAGCATTATTTACTACCACAAATTCTTCATTCTTATCATGCAACACTAGAAACTAATTCTAAAGGAAGAAATGTTACCTTAAAGCTTTAGCCAAATCTTTCCAACCACTTGCTAACTTCCTTTTCAAGAACACCACCACAACAACCTTCACAAGCTAGCCACAAGCTTCCCTCTTGCTTTTACTTTTTTCAGATTTTTCCTAAGGCTAGAATGTCTCTTGGGATTTTAGAGATAAGGAGGAGCTTGAACTTTTAAGAGAGAGGGAAGAGATTTTGTCTAAGAGAGAGAGAGAGAGAGAGAGATGAAGTATGACCAAGTCTTGAAGACTTGGCTAATATAATGCATGCAAAAATCAGATGGGAGGGGACACTTGTCACCCTCCCAAGGTCTTTTAAAAGAAAAATCTGACTTTTCCTAAGTTTTTCCGCCTGCATCTCGCTTCGCTGGCCAAGGGCGCGCAACTCCCGCGACTCAGATCTTCCGGCCGCGCCCTCGCTTCCGGCCAGCGCTGAAACTTCAGCGACCTCGCATTTTTGGCACCGCCTCGCATCCGGCGCCATGCCTCTGTTTTGTCCGAAAACATTTTTGTCCGATCACAAGACCGAACTTGTAATTCTCATAACTTTCTACTCCGACGTCCTATCGACGAACGGTTGGTTGCGTTGGAATCTAGACTCAACGAACTACGCCCTAGGCCTTTGAAACACTTAGGAACTCTCAATGTACCGGGTCATAACCCTCCTTAAAGTTGACTAAAACCCGTCCGGAACAATCCGTCAACCTATCCTTCGAAAATTTTAAGTCTTACCCCCTTTCGAACGCTCTCAAACGCATGACCTGAACTACGAGGTATAACATTCTCCCCCCCTTAGAAACATTCGTCCCCGAATGTTCCTTTGGAGCCAATCTACTATTCCTCGGTACATCCTCGTATTTCACGCTTAATAGGACCTTACTACGCAACTTTTGACCATAAGATATCGTACACGCTCAATCATTCCTCATAACTCAAACAGGACAATGAATCCAACGTATGACCCATTTCCACTTACTCGCTCACGCCAACAGACTGCCCGCTCGCACTACCAACTTATTCTAACACATGTACATAGTCCCAATATCCTCTGTTCATAACACTAAATCATACAATCAATCCTATCACACATACTAATCTCTAAAGGATCAAAGATGTACCTGTAACTATTGCTTCGCATTCTCCTTGTCGTCCTAATCATGATCCTGCCCTGCACGACGCATAACAAAAGAAGGCAATGAACCACCATCGATCCCGGCGATGAATCTCTACATCCGCGTTATCCCCGGCCTGACAGCTTCGCATAATGGCCCCGCTGCCACATGTATAGCAATTACCCAAACTAGCACGACACTCCCATAACGGGTCCTACCACATCGACTACCCCGAGGTAGAGGTGGCCTCCTCAGACTAACACCCCTACTCCCCGAAACTCAACCCTGAGCTCGACCGCCCCGATCTCCCGAATGTCCCCAAGATCGCGGAGTACTGCATCGCCGAGGCGCATAACTAGCTCGCCGAGGTGGTCCGCCTTGAAAATCGCCTCGAGATCTCGATGTCTCGCCTCTTGGCCTGGCTCGAGCCAAGCCGACTCTCCATTTCTTGTCCTCTATCCTCGCGCATATGCTCAGATCTCCGCAATATCCATCCTCGTCAAGAGCCACCCTGCATGCGCAAGAATCATATGACGGCCTAACCCCATCACATATCGATGGTTCGCTCGCCATGTCGCTACAATGGTGTGCGATACCGCCAAGGAGTCAAACTCCGTGTACTTCTAATAGTCCTTCCGCCCCGCCTCAAGGTCAAGAATCTATCTACGCGGGCTCTCTCATCTCGTGAGGCAAGAAGTGATCCAGAAAGCCTCGTGAACTCCTCCTGCCACCGGGAGAGCATCCTCACCTCTCGCCAACACCCATGACTCAAACCACCAACGTAATATCGCAGAACCCAGAAGAAACTAACACTACGGACTCCGTCTCCGAGGCCCTAAGCACCTGCATAGTCCACCGCACCTGTCGAATAAACTCCTGAGGATCCTCCTCAGACCTCGAACCATAGAACTCGGGTGGATCACAACTCAGAAAGTCCCGAATCCTTAAACTGTTGGCCCTAGGGTTAGCCACTACCGGCGGTGCCGCCGCCACGATGCTAGTCAACAACCTGACCGCTTCTCGTAATCCCTATACTCGCCTCGATGTGGAATCGAGGCTCGGTGCACGAACCTCGAGCCACCGCCGCTTGCCTTCTAATACCGCCGGCCAGAATAACTTCCATCTCGCCATCGCTCGTGCATAGTCCATGCACGAGTCCCGTAACTCTCATGCGCCACTAGCGCCTCGCCGCCGCTTTGCCCTTCTGGCTCGTCGCTTCCGCGAGGCATAATCATAGACAAGGATAGGTCGAGAGGACTCAACCTACTATGACAAATTTCATCGCACGATCTCAAAGAGAGAAGAATGGAAACCAATCCTAAATATCCTGCAGCCTCCTGATTATAGATGTGGTGCACGACACATCGATAATCAAAACTCTACTAGACACGGTCTGTAGACACTTTCCGAGGACTAATCGCTCGATACCACTTTTGTCACGACCGACTCGGCCGCGATCGTGCCCTATCGGGCACCGTCAGTACACATCGAGAATAGCAATGAACATACATAATACAAAATATGTATAAGGTAAACATCACTAGCAAGCCGACAAGGCCGCCTTTCATAAAATAACTTAATCGAAAGTGAAACAGTACACCGGTTCTTACATCCCAAACCACAAACGTGACTACTGCACTTAGAATAACAATCGTGGACAGGCCCCGCCATACCCCGAATGTACAAAAGTCTATAACCTCGTGAATCATACCAAAAGACAAAGCCTCCGAGGAATGGAGCTTTCCAGAAATGAACAGTGATCCTAAGAGTGCGGACCAAGAAGTTACGATCTCGACTGCGGCATTTAACGCAAATTTCACGATGGAGGTCGATAACAGTACCAAGTATGTGAAATCAAAATATCAGAATGAAATCATAAGTCCGAAACAAGTCGGGTCATGGAAGAAAATCAAATACCTTTTATCAGGCCTTACTAACAATGAGAGTGACAAGTATACATATATAATATCGCATAAAATAGGGCCTTAGGATCAAAACAGGTACCTCGCCTGTAGTATCAATAAGCACCCCTACTCGGGACTATTTCACCCGTGATAGTCCCGTGGTCCCGCATGAGGTATTCCTCGCATAGGTCAGACTACCGCAAGGGATATTTCACCCGCATAAGCCCATAAGGACTCGCATGAGGTATTCCTCGCATCGTGGGTAGCAAGTCCATGGAACAGGTGGTATAACGATCTTGGGGACTTACCCCTCAGATATACTCTTACCCTGAAACAGATGGTATAACGATCTTGGGGACTTACCCCTCAGATATACTCTTACACTGGAGCAGATGGTATAACGATCTTGGGGCTGTACTCCTCAGATATACTCTTATACTGGAGCAGATGGTATGACGATCTTGGGGCTTGCCCCTCAGACATACTCTTACACTGGTGCAGATGGTATAACGATCTGGCCCGCCTCGATATACTCTACACCGAGAAGGTGGTATGACGATCTTGGGGCTTGCCTCGCATACTCTTACCCCGAGAATGTGGTATAACGATCTCGGGCTTGCCTCGAGATATACTCTTACCCTAGCTCAAACTGTCATCATATCATAGTCATAACTAAGTTAAGAAAACTTATAACTTCTTATTAGTCTTGTTCATATACCCTCTCATTTTAGTTTACTTAAGGCACTTAATCATATCTTTAATAAAAGAAAAACCGGGAATTTAACCCAAGAACCACATACTTCAACTCTTTTAAAAGTGACTCTTTTTCATACATAAAACCTTTGGGCAATTGATGCCTAAAGATCAATTTGCCTTTCATAAATCAAATCATTTGTCCTTGCTTATCTTACTTCGAGTAAATCTCTTCTTGTTAACCTTTCATAAAGCTAATATAACTAACTTCCCATAAAGCCGTTATACTATCTTTATACTTTAGAAATTAAGACCTTCTTATCTTTTCATAAGGCCGTTATAACTAACTTCTCATAAAGCCGTTATAACTCCTTATAAACCATTTTGTTCTTTTACTAACCAATAGACTTATACTTCAAACAAATCTACACAACTTTCAAAAATACTTCAAGTCTCTTATCTTTAGAATAATTCAATACTCAATACTTTCACACCAAGTACTCTATACTTTTGTAAAATCATACTTTTCCCTTAACCAAGGGACTTATACTTCTTAAAACAAAACAAGTCTTTACTTATACTTAAACAAGTAAGAATACTAAATCTTGTACGTCTACCGTACTACATAGATACAAATACTCATGCTCAAACGATAGGAAAGCTTACATACCTTGTTGATCAATCCACTTGCTAAGTCCAAACTACCGCAAGTAATATGTCAACCTAAAATAACCATGATACGTTTATTAACCCCTAAATTCAATGTAGAATAATCTAAACTCAAAGCCGAAAATTGGGCAGTATTTCCTTTGTTTCTACATAATTTGCCACCTTTCACAAGGCCGAATTTATCATCCAAACGCCACATTTAAGGCTCAACAATCCAACATTTCAAAGGAGATTACACACCTAAACTTGGGTGTGTAAAATTCTGCCCCATAAGGTACAACAATTCACTTAACAATTCTAAGGTAGTTTTTAGGCTACAACATGCTCATTATATCTTCTTAACCAATTCTTTTATATCCAAACCACATTCCTTGCATGCAATGACTCTAAGAGCATTATTTACTACCACAAGTTCTTCCTTCTTATCATGCAACACTAGAAACTAATTCTAAAGGAAGAAATGTTACCTTAAAGCTTTATCCAAATCTTTCCAACCACTTGCTAGCTTCCTTTTCAAGAACACCACCACAACAACCTTCACAAGCTAGCCACAAGCTTCCCTCTTGCTTTTACTTTTTTCAGATTTTTCCTAAGGCTAGAATGTCTCTTGGGATTTTAGAGATAAAGAGGAGCTTGAACTTTTAAGAGAGAGGGAAGAGCTTTTGTCTAAGAGAGAGAGAGAGAGAGATGAAGTATGACCAAGTCTTGAAGACTTGGTTAATATAATGCATGCAAAAATCAGATGGGAGGGGACACTTGTCACCCTCCCAAGGTCTTTTAAAAGAAAAATCTGACTTTTCCTAAGTTTTTCCGCCTGCATCCCGCCTCGCCGCTCGCTTCCCGGCGCCAAGGCACCGCAACTCCCGCGACCTCAGATCTTCCGACGCCGCGCCTCGCTTCCTGGCGCGCGCTGAAACTTCAGCGACCCTCGCTTCTTTCTGCCGCTCGCATCCGCGCCATGCCTCGCGTTTTGTCCAAACACATTTCGTCCGATCACGCACCGAACTTGTAATTCTCATAACTTTCTACTCCGACGTCCTATCGACGAACGGTTGGTTGCGTTGGAATCTAGACTCAACGAACTACGCCCTAGGCCTTTGAAACACTTAGGAACTCTCAATGTACCGGGTCATAACCCGCCTTAAAGTTGACTAAAACCCGTCTGGAACAATCCGTCAACCTATCCTTCGAAAATTTTAAGTCTTACCCCCTTTCGAACGCTCTCAAACGCATGACCTGAACTACGGGGTATAACACATAGTGCCCATACCGGGTCCTGAATGCAGTCTTTGGGATATCTAACTCTCTAACTCGTACCTGATGATAACCAGACCGCAGGTCTATCTTGGAAAAACACTTTGCACCCTGCAACTAGTCAAACAAATCGTCTATCCTGGGGAGGGGATACCTTTTCTTGATAGTTACCTTGTTCAGCTGCCTGTAATCAATACACATACACAGTGTCCCATCCTTCTTCTTTACAAATAACACTAGCGCCCCCAAAGGAGAAACACTTGGCCTAATAAAGCCTTTCTCCAGCAAATCTTTCAGCTGGTCCTTCAATTCCTTCAACTCGGCAGGTGCCATCCTGTATGGCGGAATAGATATCGGTCGAGTGTCTGGCGCCAAATCGATGCGAAACTCAATCTCCCTCTCAGGAGGGATACCCGGAAGCTCGTCTGGGAATACGTCTGGAAACTCTCTAACAACCGAATCGATCAAGGTCCAGATCTCACCGTGATTTAATACCCAACCAAATGGTAAATATACCCCTTCCATACCATTTTCCTAGCCTTGAGGTAAGAAATAAACCTACCCCTCGACGCAAGATTCCCCTTCCACTGATAACCGCCACGGAAACCGAACCGAACTAATCTCTCTCATACCCACGTTGGCATAGAAAGATGCTAGCCAATCCATACCCATAATCACATCAAAGTCTCATATCCAACTCTATCAAGTCCGCCAGAGTCCGACGGCTATCTATAGTCACGTGGCAAGCCTTATACACCCGCCGCCTACCATCGAATCACCTATCGCGTAGCCACCTCAAAAGGTCTTATGGACTCCTGCTCTATCCCTATTCTACCGCAATATGAGGAGATATGTAGACAAGGTAGAACTCGATCTATCAAAGCATATACATCACAAAGAAGAAACCAATAATGTACTGACGACATCCGTGACGCCCCGGTCCCGCTGACCGACATAGCATATATGCGCGCTCGAGGACCGCTAGAATCGAACCCCTACCACGACTCTCGCCGCGCTCGCCGCCCATAAGTACCCTCGCCTCCGGCGCCTAACCATCAAGATGAAGATCCAAAGAATGCACTTCGCCGGCTGAACCGTACGCTCCCGCCAAGGACGGACAATCTTTCTTCGATGGCCTCACGCCACAAGAGTAGCACGCCTCGAACCCATACGGCACTCGCCGATGAGACCTACCGTGATCGAACGCACCGAGAGGTAGGTTGTCTCGACAGCGCCGGTCTCGCCCCGAAACTCAAGTCTGGAGCCCCGACCGCTTCCCGAATAACCTCGCTGACGACTCTCCCGCCGGAAATCGAGAAGGAGCACTCAGCGCTGGCCGGAATGTGACCTAGTTCGCCGCCGAGGTTGCCCGCCAAAATCGCCCCGAGAACTCGTTGTCTCGCCTCTGGCCGCCGCCCAAATCTAGCCGACCGCTCGCCTCAATCTCGCAGCGACGCCGCATCTCGGCAATATCCATCCTCGGCCAAGAGCCACCCCAAGCATGCAGAATCATACGACGGCCTAACCCCATCACATACCGATGAACCCCGCTCGCCATGTCGCCTACTATGGTGTGCGATATTCGCCAAGGAGTCGAACTCCGTGTCAGACTTCGATAGTCCTCCCGCCCCGCCTCAAGGTCAAGAACCTATCTACGCTGGCTCTCTCACCTCAAGAGGCAAGAAGTGGTCTAGGAACGCCTCGTGAACTCCTCCCAAACACCGGGAAGAGCATCCTCACCTCTCGACAACACCCATAACTCGAACCGCCAACGCAATATCGCAGAACCCAGAAGAAGCTAGTGTAATGACTCACTCCGATGCCCTAAGCACTGCATGGTCCGTCAGAATCGCCGACAAACTCCTCGCGATCCTCCTCAAATCTCGAACCATAGAACTCGTGGGTGACAACCCAAGAAATCCCGAACCAGAATTGTCGGCCGGATTGATCGCCGCTCCGCTGGCGCCGCTCGCCACTATGCTGGTCAAGAATCAACTGCTCTCGTAATCTCGTGACTGCACTCGACCGGGACTAGAGGCTCGTACCGCTGTCTCGTGAGCCGCTCACGCCGCCTCAAAATCTGCTGAGGTCGGGCGACGACGTGGAACTCGCCGCCTAAACATCATCTCTCGTAAGGACTGGCTCAGGCTCTCGTGACTCTCCGCCCCACTAGCAGACTCTCACCGCTTTGCCCTTCCGGGCCGCGGTTTCTTTGCGCGAGGCATAATCGATACATAAAGGAAAACATCGAGAGGTTCAACCTATAACTCACTCTATTGCACGATCTTAGAGTGAAAGAATGGAAACTAATCCTAAATGTCTCGCAGCCTCCCGATTATAGATGGTGCACGACACACCGATAATCAAGACTTTACTAGACACGGCTCAGAGACACTTTCCGAGGACTAATCGCTCGATACCACTTTTGTCACGACTCCAACCCCGGCCGCGATCGTACTCGCCGGTACTCGCCGTATATGTCGAGAATAGCAATGAACATACATAACACATAACTTATAAAAGGGTAACATCATCGCCACCGATAAGGTCGCTTTCCATAAACATACTTAAACAAAGTATAGTAGTACAACCGTTCTTATAGCCCAAAACATATATGTTACTACGCACTTAAAAATAACAACTGTATGACAGTGGCCCGCCATACCTCGAATGTACAAAATACCTATAAGATCGTGGAATATCCGTACTAATAAACAAGCTTCCGAGGAACGGAGCTTCGACACCTAATAGTAATCCTAAGAACGAGGATCCACAATCTACTTACCCTTACTCGCAGATAAACGCAGCCTCGAAAGGGGTCGCACACAATATGTACCAAGTATCTAAAGTCGAAAATACTGTAATAATGATATCATAAGTCTAAACGTAGTGGGGTCATAAGAAAATCAAAATACCTTTTATCGTGCCTTACTAACAATGCAGAGTGACAAGATATATAATATCGCATAAAATAGGGCCTTAGGATCAAAACAGGTACCTCGCCGTAGTATCAATAAGCACCCCTACTCCCGGGACTATTTCACCCAGATAGTCCCGCGACCCGCACGAGGTATTCCTCACATAGCCAGACTACCGCACGGGACTATTTCACCCGCATAAGCCCATAAGGACTCGCATGAGGTATTCCTCGCATCACGGGTAGCAAATCCACTAACAGGTGGTATAACGATCTTGGGGACTTACCCTCGATATACTCTTACCCCGGTTAGATGGTATAACGATCTGGGACTTTCCCTCGTATATACTCTTACACCGCACTGGTATAACGATCTGGGCTTGCCTCGATATACTCTACACCAAGGTGGTATGATGATCTTGGGGCTTGCCCTCGCATACTCTTACCCCGAGAAGGTGGTATAACGATCTGGGCTTTCCCCGGATATACTCTACCCTAGCTCAAATCACATCATATCATAATCATAAATAAGTTAAGAAAACTTATAACTTCTTATTAGTCTTGTTCATATACCCTCTCATTTTAGTTTACTTAAGGCACTTAATCATATCTTTAAAAAAGAAAACCGGGAATTTAACTCAAGTACTACATACTTCAATTCTTTTAAAAATGACTCTTCTTTATACATAAAAACCCTTGGGCAATTTGTAACACCCCATTTTAACCGGAGTCGAAACGGGATTACTGCTACATATGGTTGATTCCTAAATGTATTTTAAGGAGTCGCCACCTAATTATTTAGTGAATTAGGACACTTATTAAATAGCATAAAAATGCTATAAATGACTTCCATTTAATGGTCTGCAAAATTAGTGAGATTCTGGATCAGGGTTCTTTATTATCCTAAAGTAGCGGGTTAGGCATCCTTCAAGATCCGCTAACTCATGTTGTTCGTTCAAACCTAGGTTAATTATTTATTGCTCTTTTTATTCTACCTATCCTAAGCATTTATAATTAAAATAAAGTGTACTACACAATAATAAAACTAAATTAAATGTGATATAAAATAACATTTCGGGACATCTTTCAGCCCTTTTTAGGCTTTCTGCACAAGATGATCTCCCACACTGCATAAACACTTAGTAAAAGTGTTAGTATCGAATAAATAATTCTAAAGTAATTACAGAATTTAATAAGTAAAGCAAAAAATAAATAAATCCGTCTTTTTGCACGTATGAGGCCTTGGAAATCGACGAGATTCCTTCATCTACCAATATTATTAAAAGCAATAAAATAAATAAAACCTTCATATCCGCGCCAAAACAATAATAGTTTTAAACACGGAGGGCTCGGATATGAAAAATATATAAAGTGGGACACTTAAACAAGTGCGCCATGAGAATTCGCCGCCAACGCATATTGGTTATCCTGTAAGTGGAAGAAATCATCCTTGCCTGTAAAGCTTCATTTATTTTATTTTCCGCCTTTGCAACCGTGAGGCCTCAAAATCGATTTGATAACTTTTTCATCCGCCAAACAAGTGTAGCATCTTGTTCAAATCAAGAAATACCGACAGCAGTAGTATTTGTTCTAAATCAAGAAACCAAAGAAAATGTCCAAAGTCAATAGCAATATGGCCAAAAATTAGCCCGACAAACAAGAAAATAGCTAGCATAGTTCACCGAGACAAGTTATCACCATAAAATTCAAAACATCACCTGAGTGACCCCAAACAAAGGCAAAATTAGTCCAAAATAATAGACAATAACAAAGAATACAACGAACCAAAGGACTCGCTAAACAAGAAATGCAAATGATACCAAGAAAATATCAAGAAAGCAAATCCACCGACAAACAAAACAACAAATCGCCTCAAGGTACAAATCAAGTGAGTTCGCCAGAGTTATCAAAAACTCCGGCGTATAACAAAGAACCAAAAATCAAGACGTTTAACTAAAGCCGACAGATATACAAAAATATAAAACTAAACCTAAGTCGCCGGTTTTAAAAACTCCGCCAAATTCAAAAGTCCGTAATATCATGCCAAATCAGTCCAACAAACCACAATATATATGTAATAACACCAAAAGAGAACCGAGCAAATACACCACCGCCGCCGGTGGTCACCGGCGAGGCAGAGAGGCAAAAGGAATACGGGGCAGAGTATCGTCAACGGGGCGTGACGCGAGGTGTCGGTGGTTAGCTCCGGCGAATGGCGACAGGGGGGAGGGCGACGGGAGAGTGAGGGAGAGGGCAAGGGTCATGTGTGTTGCGGCTGAGGTTGTTCGCCGGAGCTCCAAGCTCCGCCGGCGCGCGCGACGGAATGGGAAAGCGCGGTCCGCCGAGGCTCGCGGCCGAGGCTTCATGTTACAGCCGGCCGGGTAGTTTTTAAGGGGCAGCTAACCTAGAAATGAAAAAGGGGGGGAGGGGTATAATGAAAGTGGTGTCGCGCTGTGGTAAAAATGAGTGGCCCTTTAAAGAGGCGAGTGTTTATTTTATAGTGGGATTAGATTTAGGGTTTTGGGTTTGGATATCGTATCGTATTGGAGGGAAAAGATGAAAGGTGTATTGGGCCTCAGTTTGGGCTTCGGTTTTTTGCGGATTGGACTGGTCCAGATTATGTCTTGGACTGGACTGGTTTGACAAAAATGCAAAATGGGTTAATTATTTAACAGAAAAATTATTTAAAAAGATACAAGATTATCAAAATAAAAATGCTGACGCTATAATAATAAAGTGCAATATTTAAGAAATGTTTAATGCCTAAAAAGAAAAATGCGGTGTCAATTAATTATTCAAAGAGATGCAAACATTATTAAAATAAAACGATGGTGTAATAATAATAGAAACAAAATATTAACAAAGACATCATGCTTAATTTAAAAATAAAAGATGCAATGCCATTTTGTGAAGAAATAAATATAGAATATTATGTAAAAAATGCAAAAAAATGATGATTAAAATGCGGTGTCCTAAAATGCTTAAAATTGCAAGAAATGACTAAAAGATGGGTCAAAATTGGGTGTCAACAGCTTGTCTCTCTTTGACCGAAGATGATGAAAGAGTTTTTGGACAAAGACGTTGACTTGTAGCCAATTTTGTCCCCATTGTCAGAATTAAAACAAAGATCAAGAAAAAGAAAGGGCAAAAACTGATGCAGATTCAAAATTTGTCCCAAAGGTCGAATTATGACGACATCGGGTTGTTGCGATGCTAGAGAATTGGCGCAGTGCACGCCCATTCAAAATTGTCCCAATGTCGAACTCGACGACACCGGGCCGTGGATGCCGCAAAATTAAAGACAATGCCGACGCAAATTAAATTTGTCCCAGGTCGGCACGATTGACACTGGTTTGTCACGACCACCCAAGCTCGCGATCGTGCCCTACCCGGGCACCTGCTCGTATACATCGAGAATAGCAATGAACATACATGAAACTTATAAAATAAAATAACGACAGATTAAACCACGTGTTAGCCGATAAGGCTACCTTCCTAGACACATATACATATACATAACAACAAAGAAGCATCCCTTTCTTTTTATTTTACAAACCGACCCACAATATGTAACTACAGCACTTAAGAATTATAATCAAGTGGACAGGTCTCGCCATACCCCGAATGTACATAAGTCTACCACATCGTGGAAACCGCACTAAAAGACAAGCCTCCGAGTGAAAGCGGCTTCTTTCCAAAATCGAACAGAGATCCTAAGAGCAAGGATCACCAACCTCGTACCTATCACCGCGGCATGAACGCAGCCTCAAGGGGTCGCATAACAAAAATTTAGTATGGAATAGAAATAAAATGCAATAACCAAATCATATCTGTATAAAAGAATGTCCTTTTACTCCGAAATCAATCATATATTAACCGCTCTTTCCTTCTTTCGATAAGATTTAACAACATATTCTTACATAATTACTTAAGAGTTTAATCCACTTTTTCACATAACTTACATATCTTACATAACATAATCCGCCCATTTATGGACACTGCATCATGAATCATGTGACATAATCCGCCCGCCCGCTGGGCCTTGCATCGTGGAATCATGTTGCATAATCCGCCCGCTCGGGCCTTGCATCGTGGAATCATGTAGATAACCGCCCGCCCGCGGGCCTTGCATCGTGGAATCATGTAGCATAATCCGCCCGCCGCGGGCCTTGCATCGTGGAATCATGTAGATAATCCGCCCGCCTCGGGGCTTGCAAGATGACGTAACCCGCCATGCGGGCTCTGGTAATATGGCGTAATCCGCCCATGTGTAGGCTCGGTGTATCTCATAACGTAATCCGCCTATTTGTAGGCTCTGTATTTCATAACGTAATCCGCCTATTTGTAGGCTCCTGTATTGCATAACGTAATCCGCCTATTTGTAGGCTCTGCGTGATTTTCCTTACATAACATTTTCAAACCATCTTTTCACTTCTTCTTAAGTCGCCATAACAACTTCCCATAAAGCTATTATAACAACCATTCATTTTAGAGAACTTAAGGCCCTTTATTCTTGCAACATTAGGAAACTAAACCCAAAAATACTACGACATACATACTTAAAAAGAATCATAGAACTCCTTTCTTTTAAAGCTCAAGTCACATACTCCTTTGGAAGCCATCTCCTTATCTTTTGAAATAAATTAAGCCATACTTTGTAAAATTAAGTCATTTCCACTTATAAAATCAAGACTTATAGCCTTAACACTCGTAGCATACACTCTTTCAAATCATGTCGCTTATACTTTAGAAATCAAGTCCCATAACTTGAAAAATAAAGTTTCATAATCCTTTAAAGAAAATCAAAGTTCATAGTCTTAAAACTTCATAACATACATTCTTTAAAGTCCAATTACTTATACTTGTAAAATCATGTCATCTACACTTTTAAAACCAATCCCTTTTCACATATAAATTCAAGTCATTTTCAAACATAAAAATCAACTTACATACTTACTTTAAATAAATCAAGATACATAGCTTGAAATCAAATCTCATAATTTCTAACCATTCTTACCAATATCTCCCATAAGGCTTGGTAAGGACTTAGACAATTTAACATACTTAATTTAGAGTCAACAATGTGGATACTTCTTAACTTCTAAGAGTAAGGAATCTTAAAAGGTTATCACATGGATATTTCATACGTAGGATCATGCCAAAGAAAGAAGAGGTTCACATACCTCGCGACGATTGTCGACAAGAGCAAAATGCTCCAAAGTACTTCAACCTCGAGCTATTCCATTCTTCAAGTAGGATACGCTATACTTAGTACTTCAACCTATAATGGTCACCATACGCCCATTAACCTCTTATTTCAAACGTAGAATATCCTAGTGCTAAGTCACTAAATTCTACGGAAAATCTGACAAAGACCTCCTTTGTTTCTACTCACTTTGCCACCTTTTCAAGGTCGAATACAATAACCAAACAGCCCCAATTGGCTCACAACAATATGAAGGTAGTCCAATACAAATGAATAACTAAACAGCCCCAATTGGCTCACAATAATATGTATGTAGTCCAATACAAATGAATAACAAACTAAAAGTACAAATTCGGCCACCTTAAGTTCAACAATACCAATTCTTAACCAATTTCCAATTCAATCCAAATTGGTAGCATATCAAGATATCAAGTCGCATTTGATCATATAAACCGTAATCTTCAAGTAATTAACATGCGACTATTCTAATAACGATCAAATTGTAATCCAACTTAACATGGCCTACATTACATTTCGAACTTCCAAGACCACAATCGATCTATAATCCTTATAAACTTCAACTTAACAACTTCATGCTAGCAACATGCAAAGCTAATAACAACAATATAAATATATAATCTTGTAACACTTTTAAAAGACAAGATTATACCTTAACGATTCTTAATCCAATTCCAATCCAAGTCGCTTCCTTAGTAGTTTAGAACCTCTCCAAGACACTTCAATCCGTTTGTTGAGACCCTTAGAACCATACCAACAACTTTCCTTCAAACTTCCAATCCAAAACTTAGAAAGCCACTAGGTTTTCATTTTGCGACTAATACGAAAACTCTCTTTTTCCGGAATTTTTCTATTGAGATATACTTACATAACACTCATGAACCTTGGTTTAAAGTGGGGGAATTATTGGACAACAATTGAAAATTTTCCTTTGGAACCCTAGGTTGGCCGAGAGCTCCCTTCCATGCTCATCCAATTTTTCTTGAAAATTTGCTAAGTGTTAAGCCTTGTCTTGCACTAGGAGCTTATATAAATAAACTGAGGGTCAAGATTAGAACAAATGGGTGGTTTGGATGCTTTTCACATCGGATCAAGCTGCTGGCATCGACCTAGTCAACAATGTCATGCTAAATGTCTTTGCAAGACTTGATCTATTAATTTGTGGTCAAAAGACCATTTTCTCCATCACATTTTCGTCCAAGACCATTAAGGGGGGGGGGGGGGGTGACACGTGTCGCCCTCCCGCTCGTCGCAATATTTCATTTTCCAACAAATTCCAAAATTTCGATAAATTTTACTCGTCTCAAACCTTAACCTTTGAGTTCTTACGTACGTTCTTAAAACATGTCTTGTAAGTACGGTCAGGTTGCAGTGACGCGATGGAAAAGACATACGGTGTTTATAGACGCCGATGGCGCTGCCAGATGACGCTGATGCAGATGTTCGCCGCTGCATAGACGAAACATACGGTCGCTGCATAGACTTACATGAAATGGCGCCATTGCATGACGCCGACGCAGATGCTCGCCGCTGCATAGACGCACGTCGACGACGCCGCTGTTCGACATATTGCCGCTAACGCCGCCGCAGACGCACGTCGGCGACGCCGCCGCTCGGACGATTGTTGCCGGGCGCCGCTGCAGACGCAACGCCGATGACGCCGCCGCTCGGACGACGCCGGGCGCCGCTGCGTGACGCCGACGTCACGACGCCGCGTTCGGACGTATTGCCGCCGGGCGCCGCGCAGACGCACGCCGGCGACGCCGCCGCCGGACGTATTGCCGCCGGGCCGCTGCGTAGACGCACGCCGGCGACGCCGCCGCTCGACGTATTGCCGGGCGCCGCTGCAGACGCACGTCCGACGCCGCGTTTCGACGTATTGCCGCCGCATCGCTGCGCAGACGCCGGCGCCGGCGACGCCGCGTTCGGACGTATTGCCGCCGGGCGCCGCTCGCGACGCACGCCGGCGACGCCGCCGCTCGGACGATTGGCCGCCGCCGCTGCGCAGACGCACGCCGGCGACGCCGCCGTTCGATGTATTGCCGCCGGGCGCCGCTTAGCAGACGCAACGCCGGCGACGTAGCCGCCGCACGACGCCGCCGCGCCGCCGCAGACGCGGCGTTGACGACGCCGCGCTCGACGTATTGCCGGGCGCCGCGGCGCACGCACGCCGGCGACGCCGCCGCTCGGACGTATTGCCGCCGGGCGCCGCGCAGACGCACGCCGGCGACGCCGCGTTCGGACGTATTGCCGCCGGGCGCCGCTGCGCAGACGCACGCCGGCGACGCCGCTTCTCGGACGATTGCCGGGCGTTGCAGAGACGCTGACGCCGGCGACGCCGCCGCTCGGACGTATTGGCCGGGCGCCGCTGCGCAGACGCACGCCACGACGCCGCCGCTCGGACGTATTGCCGCCGGGCGCCGCTGCAGACGCCGACATCACGACGCCGCCGCTCGGACGATTGCCGCCGGGCGCTGCTGCAGACGCACGCCGGCGACGCCGCCGCTCGACTTATTATCCGCCGGGCGCCGCTGCAGACGCACGCCGACGACGCCGCCGCTGGACGTATTGCCGCCGATAACGCCATTGCACGTACGCCGACGCCGTGACGCCGCCGCCGGACGATTGCCGCCGACGCCGCTGCAGACGCACGCCGGCGACGCCGCTGCTCGGACGATTGGCCGGGCGCCGCTGCGTAGACGCACGCCGATGACGCCGCTGCTCGGACGTATTGTCCGATAACGCCGCCGCCAGACGAACGCCGATGCTCCCGTAGAATAAATGCTCCCGCAAGCTTTGTTGCTGCGCGATGCGCGGTTGCAAATTTGACTTTATGCCCGAGCCGATACGTAGACTTAGTTGTGGATTTTGAACTTTGATTGTCGATCGCCGATGCCCCTTTCTCGCTTCGCTGCTTCTTTCATCGCTAATACGTAAGAAACTCGCGCCAAAGAAAGTTTGTGAGTTTTGGGAAATGAGTGGTTGATTCGGGTTAACTTGTAGCTTTGGCTTCACGCTTGCATGCTCGCATTTCAAAGAAAAGTTAGTGCATAATTGTTAAGCCAAAATGACAACGCATGAATTTATAAGCAATGTAATAGCATGAGTAGAAATGTTATCCTCAGAAATGCGATGGCGGTCAGATTGATGCGACGCCGCAAACGCCGAAGTTTCGTCCTCAGACCGCGTGTTGAATGTTGTGAAAACTTGCCGAATGCCGAGCGCGATGCGCGCGGCCGGGCCGATTCTCGCGAACGCTTAATGCTCGCACGCTTGCCAACGCCGCGAATGTTTGCCGAACGCCGCGATTGCCGATGTAGTCTCGCACGACTACCGGATGCCGTGAATGCTTGTGAATGACGCGATTGCCGCTGGAATCCTTATTATGATCTCTTCACAATGTATTTCTCAAAATTGTCCCGCTTTAGTTACGCGTACGGGCAAGACTTAGCTCGCGACATTGCTCATATCTCTTTCGTAATAAACAAACGCATTTTGTCGCACGCGAGCCAATGAGAAAATTTCCAATGGTGTGACCGGCCGACTTAGGCCGCCACGATCCTCACGAGGGAATCGTCATGGCGTAGTTCATGATGCAAAATGATTGTACAATTTTCAAAAACGACCGGCCAATGTGGTCGCCACGATCCCGCCGAGGGAATCAGTCAAGACGTAGTTCGTGATGCAAAAATGATCAGATAATTTTCAAAAATGAGACCGGCCAATGTGGCCGCCACGATCCCGCCGAGGGAATCAGTCAAGACGTAGTTCGTGATGCAAAAATGATTTTATGTAATATGCATTTTGTTGTTTTTTCGAAAATGGAAGACGCCATTACGCTCGACTCGCTTGATACCAACAATTAGTATTGTGCATAAGGATGTTCTTTTATTGATTTCTGTCTAACCGAGATTGACTCTGATGTAATTCACACAGCTTCAGATAGTACCTCAAACATACCTGAGTGTTGACACACTTGCTTGCAGCCAAGGTTTTGAACTACACGTAATCTCACGTTTCAAATGCCCTCACTGAAAGAAAGTCCCGTTCTCACATATATTCCAGTATTTTGAATTTTGGGACGTTGAGAAAATTACGCTCACACTCAAAAAGATGTTCAATGCATGCAATTGTGATACCATAGGCTTGGTCGTCATGTAAGTATCCACTAATGTGAGAACCTCGCATAAGATCATGTAGGCTTGTCACGCTTGTAATGTAGTCAGGGAAGGGTTGATATCATTTGGGTAAAAAGTGACTAATCCTTCCTCGAGCGCCAACTACGCCCATGCTTGATATTTGTGCGCTTTAATGCCGACTTGCTTTCTTTTTGTCCCGCTTTTTCAGATTGACTTCTTTTGAATCTTTCATTTGAAACCCTCTTCTTTTTTTTTTTTTTTTCTGGTTATATATATATTTTATATCTGGCTTTTGATTTCTTTTTTTTTTTTGTGTAAGTCATCGCTTTCATTTTTGAGACTTTGACAATTTTGTCTTTGCAAATTCAACGCAGATTTTGTCACCATTTGCACATTTCTAAAGCGCCGGCGAGGTCGCCAAGAGAGGATAATGCGACGCACTCGTAGCGGTATAGGTGTAATATGCGCTGTCAAAAATAGGTTTTAGACTCAAAGGTGTACTAGGGATAATGTTATTTGGTAGGTCAAAAGGCTCAAACCGGGCAAAGCAAGCCTACGAACATGTCCTACACCGAGTGTTCCTCAGATTTCGCCTTAACAAACATTCGTGCCAAGTTCTAGATCACAATGCAATGCAATTGAACTTATTCAAACACTCACCACACAACGCATATGAAACGACGAGGTCGGTTTCATTCTTATCTTGGAAACATGCAAGACAATGTCATCTCATGTATGAATAAGAGGTACCAAAAGAATCTATGGTTTACCACAAAGTCAACCCATACTGATTATCACTTGTTTTTTTTTTGTTTATGCACATTTGTAACTGTGTTGGTATTAACAAAGTCAAACAATAATACTTACAAAATGTTTTTGTATTTTTTGAATAACATTTTTTTTGTATTTTTTGAAGAAAATATACATTTTTTGAATAAAGTGTACCGAACCCGAATAGGGCTGCCTACGTATCACACCGTGTGGTGAGAATCAGATGCGCGTAGTTCGTTCAAATATGTTATAAAATGTATGCTTGAAAAGAATTTATCAAAGAAAGGATAGCAATATAAAGCTGTGCAAAGTAAAATGAATGCCCGACAACATGGTGAATGGGATGCATGAGTGAGAAATGCGCTCTTTATTATTTTTTGTGGTTTTTATTTTTGTGGTGTCGAACCCAAAATGAGTTGCCTACGTATCACACCGTGTGGTGAGAATCAGACACGCGTAGTTCGGAATAATTATGTTGTAAAATGCATGATATGTAAGAACTATGTCATCAACGCTAAACATATTATTTGAATTTGCAAATATGAATAAAAATACAAAGTAAAGAAGAATTGAGAGCGATGTATCGTTGAATCTGGTATAGACTAACTTCTTTTAATCAACATAACTAACGCTCATTTTTTTCTTTTTTTCGCCATTTCTGCTATTTGCGAGGACGACCTTCCTGCAAAAAATATAAGAAATAGGTGAGTAGGAAAATGACCAAAATAATAAAAATGCAAAAGTGTGACAATATAGTCAAAGACTCCCCTGATTGGTTCGACCGGACTGGTGGTTGATGCTTCACAAAGTCTAAGTCACGCTATTCAAGAGTGATTTACGCAGTAGAAGTCCTGATTGCAATGTGAAAGCAAAAAATGCAAAAATACAAATGCTCGAGTCCGAAATCACAAAAGAGCAATTATTGAATTAAACAATATGTACAGAGTTGCTAGTGACAAACAATAATAAACAAAAAACATGCAAATCAAGCGCGTGCCCTAATATGCTTGGGACCTCTCTTATGCCAGAGGTGAGCCTAAACGCCAAATATGCAGGATTATGATAAATAGGTCCAATTCGTTAAACTGCAATATTTTGTTGGAAATGGCGACCAAATGACGGTGCACTTTTTCCAATTTTGGTGTGTCATGACCAGGCTTGGATCCGTCTATCATCATCACGCTACACATAGTATGCTAATTGGTCGTTGGGTTGTGAAACTCGTCGACAAGTTTGGTGGATTTCTAATTGTGGCATTAATACCAAGGATTAACCCACCTAAGGTTTATGCATGCATGACTAATATAAAAGGGTGGTATAGCTCTATCTTAAGCTTTCTAAGATTTGGCCTATTAGACGCAAGGTTCCCGAGCGGACAACTCGAGTGAGAAGGCTACGTGGCTGATCAGACGAACCGATCTAACTCCACGCAAGCGCGAACTCTCCTAAATTTTGGGTGTTCTTGAAGGAAATTTGCGGATGCGCGAAGCACACCAGCGCGTGTAGTGTGTGACAGTGTGAATTTTCCAGAATGGAGGAAATATGAGCGGAATGTCAATTTAAGGAAAACAATAAAATAATGTAGCAATTAAAGTAGTTAATTACAAAATAAAAGCAAACAATATAAAATATTTACAACAAATATAAAAGCAAAATAAAGTGCAATATTTAATTAACCTGGGTTTGTTATGATCAAGAACCTGATATCCCCAGTGGAGTCGCCATGCTGTAACACCCCATTTTAACCGGAGTCGAAACGGGATTACTGCTACATATGGTTGATTCCTAAATGTATTTTAAGGAGTCGCCACCTAATTATTTAGTGAATTAGGACACTTATTAAATAGCATAAAAATGCTATAAATGACTTCCATTTAATGGTCTGCAAAATTAGTGAGATTCTGGATCAGGGTTCTTTATTATCCTAAAGGGAAGGGGTTAGGCATCCTTCAAGATCCGCTAACTTGCGGTTGTTCGTTCAAACCTAGGTTAATTATTTATTGCTCTTTTTATTCTACCTATCCTAAGCATTTATAATTAAAATAAAGTGTACTACACAATAATAAAACTAAATTAAATGTGATATAAAATAACATTTCGGGACATCTTTCAGCCCTTTTTAGGCTTTCTGCACAAGATGATCTCCTACACTGCATAAACACTTAGTAAAAGTGTTAGTATCGTAATAAATAATTCTAAAGTAATTACAGAATTTAATAAGTAAAGCAAAAAAACCGTCTTTTGCAGTATGAGGCCTTGGAAATCGACTGAGATTCCTTCATCTACCAATATTATTAAAAGCAATAAAATAAATAAAATCTTCATATCCGCCAAAACAATAATAGTTTTAAACACGGAGGGCTCAGATATGAAAAATATATAAAGTGGGATGACTTAAACAAGTGCACATGCGAATTCGCCGCCAATGCATGTTGGTTATCCTGTAAGTGGAAGAAATCATCCTTGCCTGTAAAGCTTCATTTATTTTATTTTCCGTCTTTGCAATCATGAGGCCTCAAAAATCGACGGATAACTTTTTCATCTACCAAACAAGTGTAGCATCTTGTTCAAATCAAGAAATACCGATGCAGTAGTATTTGTTCTAAATCAAGAAACCAAAGAAAATGTCCAAAGTCAATAGCAATATGGCCAAAAATTAGCCCGACAAACAAGAAAATAGCTAGCATAGTTCACCTGAGACAAGTTATCACCATAAAATTCAAAACATCACCGAGTGACCCCAAACAAGGCAAAATTAGTCCAAAACAACCGGAAATAATAGACAATAACAAAGAATACAACGAACCAAGGACCCGCGAAACAAGAAATGCAAGTCTGATACCAAGAAAATATCAAAGCTAAATTAGTCCGACAAACAAAACAACAAATCGCTCTAAGGTACAAATCGAAGTTCGCCAGAGTTTTCAAAAACTCCGGCGTATAACAAAGAACCAAAAATCAAGACGTTTAACCAAAGCCGACAAGATATACAAAAATATAAAATCAAACCCAAGTCGCCGGTTTTAAAAACTCGCCAAATTCAAAAGTCCGAATATCATGCCAAATCAGTCCAACAAACCACAATATATATGTAATAACACCAAAAGAGAACTGAGCAAATACACCACCGGCCACGGTGGTCACCCGCGAGGCAGAGAGGCAAAAGGGAATATGGGGTGAGAGCATTGGTCAACGGGGTGTGATGGTGGAGGTGTCGGTGGTTAGCTCCGGCGAATGGCGACAGTGGGGAGGGCGACGGGAGAGTGAGGGAGAGGGCAAGGGTCATGTGTGTTGCGGCTGAGGTTGTTCGCCGGAGCTCCAAGCTCCGGCGAAGGCGGCGGCGACGGGAATGGGGAAAGGGGGTGTGTCCGCTGAGGCTTGTGGGCTGAGGCTTCATGTTACAGTGGGCGGCTGGGGTAGTTTTTAAGGGGAAGCTAACCTAGAAATGAAAAAGGGGGGGAGGGGTATAATGAAAGTGGTGCGCTGTGGTAAAAATAGGAGGGCCCTTTAAAAAGTGGAGTGTTTATTTTATAGTGTGGGATTAGGTTTAGGGTTTTGGGTTTGGATATTGGGTATTGGGTATTGGAGGAAAAGATGAAAGGTGTATTGGGCCTCGCTTGGGCTTCGTTTTGATGGATTGGATGGTCCGTTATGTCTCGATCGACCGGTTTGACAAAAATGCAAAATGGGTTAATTATTTAACAGAAAAATTATTTAAAAAGACACAAGATTATCAAAATAAAAATGCTGACGCTATAATAATAAAGTACAATATTTAAGAAATGTTTAATGCCTAAAAAGAAAAATGCGGTGTCAATTAATTATTCAAAGAGATGCAAACATTATTAAAATAAAACGATGGTGTAATAATAATAGAAACAAAATATTAACAAAGACATCATGCTTAATTTAAAAATAAAAGATGCAATGCCATTTTGTGAAGAAATAAACATAGAATATTATGTAAAAAATGCAAAAAAATGATGATTAAAATGCGGTGTCCTAAAATGCTTAAAATTGCAAGAAATGACTAAAAGATGGGTCAAAATTGGGTGTCAACACAATTGATGCCTTAAAACCAATTTGCCTCTTCATATACTTATCTTACTTTAGAGTAAATTTCTTCTCATTAACCTTTTATGAAGCTAATAAACCAACTTCCCATAAAGTTGTTATATTAACTCTATACTTTAGTAAAATCATACTTTTCCCCTAACCAAGGGACTTATACATTCTTAAAACGAAACAAGTCATTATATACTTAAGACAAGTAAGAATACCAAATCTCAGACGCTCACCGTACTACATAGTTTCATCTATTCATGCTCAAGAGATAGGAAAACTTCACATACCTTTTTGATCAATCCACTTGCTAAGTCCAAACTACCGCAAGTAATATGTCAACCTAAAATAACCATGATACGTTTATTAACCTCTAATTTCAATGTAGAATAATCTAAACTCAAAGCCACTAAATTCTATGGAAAATTGGGCAGCATTTACTTTGTTTCTACATACTTTGCCACCTTTCACAAGGCCGAATTTATCATCCAAACGCCACATTTAAGGCTCAACAATCCAACACTTCAAAGGGGATTACACACCTTAACTTGGGTGTGTAAAATTCTGCCCCAATAGGTACAACAATTCACTAAACAATTCTAAGGTAGTTTTTAGGCTACAACATGCTCATAATATTTTCTTAACCAATTCCTTCACATTCAAACCATAGTTCTTACAGGCAATGAGTCTAAGAGCATTATTTACTACCACAAGTTCTTCCTTCTTAACATGCAACACTAGAAGCTAATTCTAAAGGAAGAAATGTTACCTTAAAGCTTTAGCCAAACTTTTCCAACCACTTGCTAGCTTCCTTATCAAGAACACCACCACAACAACCTTCACAAGCTAGCCACAAGCTTCCCTCTTTCTTTTACTTTTTCATTTCTCCTAAGGCTAAAATATCTCTGAATCTTAGAAGGCTGAGCTTAAGCTTTAGAGAGAGAGAGACATTGGAAGATGACCAAGTCTTCAAGACTTGGTCAATATATTGCATGCAAGAAATCAGATGTGAGGGGGGGGACACTTGTCACCCTCCCAAGGTCTTTTAAAAGAAAAATCTGACTTTTCCTAAGTTTTTCCGCCCAAAATCCCGCCTACTGCTTCCGTGGCCAACTGAAACCTCCGCAGCCTTCTTCAACTTCCGCGCGCGACCGCCTCCTGGCCAAGCGCTGCAACTTCAGCGGCCCCTCAGTACTTTAGGCGTCGCGGCCCTGCATCCGGAGCCGCGGCCCTGTCTCCTTTGTCCGAAACACATTTCTGTCCGACTGCGCACTGAACTTGTAATTCTCATAACTTTCTACTCCGACGTCCTTTCGACGAATGGTTGGTTGCGTTGGAATCTAGATTCGACGAACTACGCCCTAGGCCTTTGAAACACTTAGGAACTCTCAATGTACCGGGTCATAACCCGCCTTAAAGTTGACTAAAACCCGTCCGGAATAATCCGTCAACCTATCCTTTGAAAATTTTAAGTCTTACATGCTTTCGTACGCTCTCATACGTAGGGTCAGAACTACGGGGTATAACACGCCAGTTGCAGGGCCGCGGCGCCAAAAGTCCAGAAGAGCGCTGAAGTTTGGGCGCTGAAAGTTCAGAGGGTCGCAGATGTTTGGGCGCCGCGGCGCCAGTTGCAGGGTCGCGGCGCCACGACGGAAAAATCTGAATTTTGAAGAAGCCCTAATCCGATTTTTCTTTCTCCAAATCAAAAATCCAAAGCCCTTCCACTCTGACGGGATTCCTGACATTATCTGCCATGCATTAGTCACCGCCACCACTTTAAACCAAGTTTGTAAGTTGTCATGTTTTCTTTTATTTTATTTTTTTGAGTCTTGCACACATTGGGGACAATGTGTGATTTAAGTTTGGGGGGGGGGGGGTGTCTTATTTGTCTTAGTGTGTTCGAGTCTTTTTTATTTGTTTTAAGTATTTTTGAGTCATAATTTTTTTTAAGATCATGCATGCTGTAGTTACTGGAATCGCCTAGTGAAGTAAGGTTGAATAATATAATGGAATTAGAAGCAACCATCTAAACACTTAGGTTAGATATGCCAAAAATTCATGAAATCAGATTATTTGGGGTATCTTGCTTGACTTGTGCATTGTTTATGATTAAATCTATATGTATGCTTGTTTGCTATTTGAGGCGAAATAGTTAGGATATGCATGTTAGGGAGATGACTCAGACATTTCTTTGTTAGCCCTTTCTTACCATTTTTGCCTATCCCTGACATTCAAAATATCCCCAGTCAGCCCCTTTGAGCCTAAAAATTAGACTTTTTCTTTGACACCCTATGATTCCACACTTGTGTCATAAGTGAAAAATTGAGGTGATTGGAATATAAAGTGTTAAAAAAGAGACAAAAGGAGTGAACAATTTTGATGCACCCCAATGAAAAAGTAATAATAAATAGGCAAAAGCCTAAGTTCAAAGGCTCATATTCATAATACACTTCATTCTCTCAAAACAAAAGAGGAGAAAGATAGGTATGAAGTAAAGAAAGAAAATCAAAAGAAAATGGAAGAATTGAAAAGCAAAAGAGCTTATGGTACATAAAATGAGCCTAAATGCATATTTTTACCTACCCATGCCTAAGCCTACATTACAACCCTGAAAAGCCCTGGAGATCTTTTACATGTGTATCTATGATTAGTGGAGAATAGCAAGTAAACATGCCATAGGATTTTGAAATTGACATGCATAGTTAGGTATTCTTACTTCCATTGAGCATGATTAAATTGAATTTGCGAAATATCCAACTTGATGTGTTTAGAATGCTCAAAATTCATGCTATATGTTCCTGCATATTATTCTACTAACCTTCATGCTTTTCTAAGTAACAATGATGCAACAAAGTGATCAGTGTATTTGAGTCAGTCTATTTCCTTTTTCCTCTTGTCTTTAATTCTTTCTTTTGATCTTTGCTCGAGGGCGAGCAAATGTTAAGTTCAGTGTTTGATCTGTATTTTATATACACCTTTGGAGTCATTTTTAGTTAGTCTTTTGCCCATTTTTGTACAAATACATGTCGTCTTAGGATATATTTTCTTTCTTTTGAGTCATAATGGTCTAAAGTGGCTCATTGGCGAAAATGAGCAAAAAGAGGGCAGAAACAGAGGTTCCAGAGCTCAAAAAGCGAGAAAGTTGGCGAACCGGGCAAGAAAGCAGGCGGCCACGGCGCCCAAACAAGAAGGTCGAGCGCCACCGCCGCCAAAATTTAGAGACTTGCAGAGTTTCGCGCGCCGCGCGCCAGCAGGCCGCGCCGAGGCGGGAAAACTGTCAAATTCGAATGAGAATGGGCCAAGGCCTGAAGGAAAACCTGGAAAACGAATTGCAGGCTATAAAAATAAGCCTTTATGTCAGAATTAAGGGTTCCAAACCCTTGGCAATTCATCACAACCTTGAAGATCAAGATTGGGGACCACTTTAGTGTAATTTCTTTATTTCCTTGTCTTATTTCTTTATAATTTATGTTGGATATTAGTTTAGTTCTTGTCATGTCTATAGCTAGGAACTAACTTAATTTAGGGTTTTCCATGTCAAATCACTTGAAACTTATTCTTATTAATTAATGCATGTTTTGGTTCTTCTTATCATTGTTGAGATTTATTCAATAATTGTCTTGAATGTTTGGTAATTAATTGATCACTAATTATCATAATCCATATGATTTCTAATCGAAAGCCGAAAGGGGAGATTGTGAATATGCTATAGTTGAATAAACATAGGTTAAATCGTGGACAAAAGTACCCCGATACTTGTGTAGTTTAATAGGTTATTGCTCTTAATCCTCCTTTATAGTCAATCTTATCACCGAAAGGTAGAAGGGTTCTATATTGGGGTTGAGTGTTTATATTACCTTAACATGAGTATAAAACGGCTTAGTTAACCTGCTATCTCAAAATAGAAAAAGAACCATAATTAATTGCATTAACAAGTAAGATGAGCGGATAGTTGAGGAGATTTGGAAGCCTTATTTCTAACATATCTGAAGCAAAACAAAGTAATTTAGTTAGCATTCATAAGTATAGTTATAAACAATTCATCAATCATCGGTTACCAAATAGATACCATATAATAGAGTTTGAGAATTGGACACTAATCCCTGAGGACGATAACTCGGTCTTCTAGACTATATTACTTGTCACGACACATGCACTTGCGTTAGTGTGTGCATAAATCGCGCATCAGAAGGCGCCAGTGGCCTTGAAGGGCAAATCTACAGTGGGGGACACTAGTTGGGTACAGAGAGTTACCAGGTCCCGCATGCGGTCTACGTTTGAGAGTGTGCCCCAGACGACGGGTTCTGCCTCGTCACCACCTCCATAAGCTCCCTCTCAGGGGGCAACATCACTGATATCCGAGATCCCAGTACTTGAGCCTCCAGTTCCTCAGCCAGGGGCACAGGATGGGGATTTGAGAGAGACACCCGCTTATTGCGCGATAGTAGCAGACGCACTTATAGGCGGAGCCGGCGCTAACCCTGTGGCAGACTGCTGAGGTTAGAGACTTCCCGAGTCGAGTCACGGAGTTTTATGGGTCAAGGCCCGAGGATAATTCTCAGGAGTTCATCCGCCAGATACAGAGGACGTTGAGGGTGATCAGGGCCTCAGAGACTTAGTCAGTTATATTGGCCTCATACCGGTTGCACGATGTAGTAGTCAACTGGTTTGAGTCATGGGAGTTGTCCAGGGGTGATGGTGCTCCTCCAGCAGTGTGGGACGAGTTCACGGAGGCTTTTCTTGACCATTTCTTGCCTCCCGAGATGAAGAGAGCTAGGGTTGATAGGTTCTTGACTTTGAGGCAGAATGGGAGGACGGTTAGATAGTATAGCCTGGAGTTTGACTCCTTGGCTCGGTACATACCTACTATGGTAGCAGACATGGCAGATAGGGTACACCGTTATGTGATGGGGTTGGACCACTATCTTATTGATGGGTGCATGGCAGTAACGCTTCAGTCGGGCATGGATATTGCCTGTATTCAAGCATATGCGCAGGGAGTCGAGGAGCGACATAGAGGGAGACGACCAGATAGATGTCAGGATAGAGATCAGCCTAAGAGGGCAGGACGACAGGGTTTTCCGGTGACTTCCGAGGCAGGTAGCATCATATCATGTATTCCTCCCAGCCAGTACAGAGTGCACCATCACAGTCTACTGGTAGACGATTTGATCGCACGAGGTATTTAGGAGCTGGTCAGGGCTCCCGGGTGACAGGATCACAGACGCACAGGGGTTCTGGTCAGTGAAGTCCATCTTTGCCTCAATGTTCACATTGCGGCAGGCGTCATCCGGGGGATTGTCGTATTGATACTGCTACTTGTTTTTCCTGCGGCCGCCAGGGTCATTTGATGAGATAATGTCCCTTTAGAGGTGGTTCGGGGGGTATGGCTCAGCTTATGGGTTCTGTTGCGGGTTCTTCGTCCACAATTATGCGCCCCAACGTGCAGGGTAGTCAGACACCAGCTGGCCGTGGTAGAGGTCATGGCAGAGGTCCTAGTTCTGGCGATCCTTCGAACCGCATTTATGCTTTGGCCAGTAGACGCGATCAGGAGGCGTCACCAGATGTTGTCACAGGTACATTATCAGTCTTTTTCTATGATGTGTATGCTTTGATTGATCCAAGTTCCACCTTGTCCTATATATCCCCTCTTGTTGCTAATAGAATAGGGATAGAACCTGAGCCGATAGAACCATTTGAGGTAGCTACACCGGTAGGAGATGCGGTAGTAGTCAGGTGTGTGTATAAAAATTGCTCGGTGGTGATATACGACCGTCATACTTTGGAGGATTTGATAGAGTTGGATATGACCGACTTTGATGTTATTATGGGTATGGATTGGTTGGCTTCCTGTTTTGCCAATGTTGATTGTCGAGAAAAGTTGGTCAGATTTCAGTTCTCAGATGAGCTGGTTATTGAATGGAAAGGAAATACAGCAACGCCGAGGGGTAAGTTTATTTCATACCTCAAGGCAAAGAAGATGGTCAGGAAGGGGTATATCTGTCATTTGGTTCGGGTGCATGACACGGAGGCAGAGGTACCGGCTCTTCAGTCAGTTTCGATAGTGAGTGAATTCCCAGATGTGTTTCCGGATGACCTTCCAGGTCTTCCTCCAGAGCGGGAGATAGATTTTAGCATAGATGTACTGCCAGATACCCATCATATATCCATCCCTTCTTATAGAATGGCACCTGCGGAACTGAAGGAGTTGAAGGAACAGTTGAAAGACTTATTAAGAAAGGCTTCATTAGGCCTAGTGCATCTCCTTGGGGCGCACCGGTATTATTTGTGAGGAAGAATGATGGTTCGCTGCGGATGTGCATTGATTATAGGCAGCTGAATAAGGTGACCATCAAGAATAGGTATCCCCTCCCCAGGATTGATGATTTATTTGATCAGTTGCAGGGTGCTAAATATTTCTCCAAGATAGACCTGCGATCCGGGTATCATCAGGTGCGGGTTAGAGAAGCGGATATCCCGAAGACTGCGTTCAGGACCCGATACGGGCATTATGAGTTCAGGGTGATGTCGTTTGGGTTGACTAATGCTCCAGCAGTGTTTATAGATCTAATAAACTGGGTATTCAAGCCGTTTCTGGATACATTTGTTATAGTGTTCATTGATGACATCCTGGTATATTCTCGTTCAGAGTAGGAGCACGCAGATCATTTGAGGACAAGATTGAGTCCTCCCAAGACCTAGTTGTATGCCAAGTTTTCGAAATGTGAGTTCTGGTTGGCCTCAGTGGCATTCTTGGGACATATTATCGGGGCAGATGGTATTCGAGTGGATACTCAGAAGATTGAGGCGGTGAAGACATGGCCCAGACCTACTACGCCTACTGAGGTGCGCAGCTTTCTGGGCTTAGCAGGGTATTACCGGCGATTTGTGGAGAAATTCACCTCGATCTCAGCGCCTTTGACTAGATTGACTCATAAGGCGGCTAAGTTCCAAAGGACGGATGCCTGTGAGAAGAGCTTTCAGTTATTGAAATATAATTTGACGACGGCTCCAGTTCTTACTCTTCCAGAAGGTCCTGATGGTTATGTTATTTATTGTGATGCTTCAAGTGTTGGACTTAGTTGTGTATTGATGCAGCACGGTAAGGTTATAGCTTATGCTTCCCGACAGCTCCGGAAATATGAGAAGAATTGCCCTACCCATGATTTAGAACTAGCGGTCGTGTTACATGCCTTGAAGATTTGAAGGCATTACTTATATAGAGTTCATGTGGATATTTATACAGATAACAAGAGTCTCCAGTATATCTTCAGGCAGAGGGAGCTGAACTTACGTCAGAGACGGTGGTTGGAGTTACTGAAGGACTACGATGTCGATATTTTATACCACCCTAGAAAAGCCAATGTGGTGGCTGATGCGCGATTTAAACACGCGCTAATTGCAAGTGCACGTATCGTGACAAGTAATATAGTCTAGAAGACCGAGTTATCATCCTCAGGGATTAGTGTCCAATTACCAACCTCTATTCTGTAGTATCTATTTGGTGACCGATAATTTGATGGTTTGTTTATAGCTATGATTATAGATGCTAACTAATTATTTTACTTTACTTCAGATATGGTGGAAATAGGGCTTCCAAATCTCCTCGACTATCCGCTCGCTTTACTCGTTAATGTAAATAATTAAGGTTCTTCTTCTATGTTGAGATAGCAGGTTAACTAAGCTGTTTTATACTCCTATTAGGGTAATATAACATTCAACCCCAATGTAGAACCCTTCTATCTTTTGATGACAAGATTGCCTACAAAGGAGAATTAAGAGCAATAACCTATTAAACTACACAAGTATCAGGGTACTTTCGTCCACGATTTAAACCTATGTTTATTCAACTATAGCATATTCACAATCTCCCCTTTCGGATTTCGATTAGAAATCATATAAGTGATGATAATTAGTGATCCATTAATTACCAAGCAATCGAAACAATTATTGAATAAATCTCAACAATAATAAGAAGAAACCAAAATCTTGCATTAACTCATAAAACGAGGTTCAAGCGATTCGACATGGAAAACCCTAATTAAGTTAGTTCCTAGCCATAGACATGTCAAGAACTAAACTAGTATTCAATATATACTAGAAAGAAATAAAATAAAGAACAAGAAATTACTCAAAAATAAGTCTCCAATCTTGATCTCAAGTTGTGATGAATGGTAAGGTGTGCTCTCCTCAAATCTGACCTAAGAGGCCTTATTTATATCCTCAAAAACGTGCAAACCCTTTTCCTCTTTGGCTTTGGCCCAATCCTATTCGGATTTGTCAAATTTCCCGCGTCGGCGCCGAGGCCCTACAACCGCGCCGCAGTCACTAAACTTCGCGCTGGTCCGCTTCGGGCGCCGTGGCTCGCTTATCGCCGATGGTCCGCACCGCGCGCCGCTGCTTTCTTGCTCGGGTTGCCAACTTTTTAGCTTTTGAGCTCGAACCTCTGCCGCCTCTCTTTCGCCTCCTTCTCACCAATGTGCCACTTTAAACCATTGTGACTCAAAAGAAAGAAAACCTATCCTAACACGACACATATTTGTACAAAAATGGGCAAAAGACTAACTAAAAATGACTCAAAATGTGTATATAAAATACACCGATCAATGGCAGACGCTTTTAGTCGTAGATCTATGGGTAGTCTGACGGATGTGCAGCCAAATAGCAAGGTAATTGTCCATGATATACATCAGTTAGCGAGCCTTGGGATTCGGTTGGCCGATTCCGGTGACAGTGGAGTTCGGGTTCAGGATATAACTGAGTCTTCCATAGTAGAAGAGGTGAAGAGGTGTCAGTATGAGGATCTAGTTCTGGCACGATACAGAGACGTAGCTCTTCGAAAGGAGAAGACACCATTTGAGGTGGCACCAGATGGGGTGCTAAGGTACGAGGGTAGATTGTGTGTACCCGATATTGCAGGGCTTCGACAATAGATTTTGGGGGCATACAATGCTCGTTATTCTATTCATACGGGGTCGACTAAGATGTACCATGACCTCAGATGCGTATATTGGTGGGATGGCCTGAAGAGGGATGTAGCAGAGTTTGTTGCACATTGCCCGAATTATCAGCAGGTCAAGGTAGAACACCAGAAGCCTAGTGGGCTATTACAGGCGATAGAGATCCCGACTTGGAAGTGGGAGGTGATTAATATGGATTTTATTACAGGTTTGCCTCGTACTCAGCGGAAGTGCGATTCCATCTGGGTTATTGCGGACAGGCTGACGAAATCAGTCCATTTTCTTCCGGTCAGGACTACCTACTCGGTAGAGGATTACACCAGACTATATATTAGAGAGTTTGTGAGACTGCACGGGATTCCTACATCTATCATATCAGACATAGGGGCTCAGTTTACAACCAACTTCTGGAAATCATTTCAGAAGGGATTGGGAACACAGGTGAGTCTCAGCACAACATTTCATCCTCAGACAGATGGGCAGGCAGAGCGTACTATACAGACACTGGAGGATATGTTGAGGGCATGTATTATTGATTTTAGAGGTAGTTGGTGTTACATCCCGTAATTCCATAGCTACTAAGTGAGAACATGATTATAGAAATAAGATTGGAATGTCGGAAGGAAAAGATTTTTACATTTCCTTATACGGAAATTTTTTGAGTTTAATGTGATGACAAGAATTAATTCTAGTAATTGAATTCTTTCCAATAGAATTGTGGACTAAGTGTTAAATAATTAAGTCTTGGCATTGGAAGACTTGGGTCCATCGAAATTTCATGAAAAAAATGGCTAAGTGTGGAGATAATTTTTGTGAAGAGAAACACTTGGCCAATAGGAGGGTGGCAAGTGCTCCCTCCACTTGTCTTGAAAAGACTCCACATAATTATATATAGATAAGTCTTGAAAGACTTAGAACAAATATCTTCATCAATACAAACCCTCATATCTCTCCTTTCTCTTGAGATTTTCGAAAACCACATATTCAAAGACAAGAACAAGATCAACTTCTTTCCAAGATTAAGCGTCAAGATTAAGTTCTAATCCAAGTTAACTTTGCAATATTGTATGTCACGGTTTTAGCAAGAAAATATCTTGAAACCCTAAGCTTATATATGAACTTATGAAAGGAAAAATATGAAGGCAAGATGGATACAAGCTTGTAGAGGTTACATGTATATTTGTAACGTAAAGAAGTGGTGCTAAAGTGAAGTAGTGTGTGCCGTGTGTGTGGACTGTTTTTATGCTAAGATTTTGGTAAGTTTTCTTCTTCCTCTTGAAGTAATTATATATTACATGTTGTGGTATTTAGGGAAAGAACTTGTAACAAGAAAAATTGAGTATAAGAAACCTTTGTGACATTTCGGGTGATTACCGATTTGGGGACAATTTTGTCGCTTTAAATTTCGTTGGTTATTGTTGTTATTTAACGTCTCTAATCGCATGTTAAATGAAGGAAATCATGTTGTTACAAGTTTTTATGGTTTATATAAACATGTTGGAATGTAAGTTGGATTATAAGGAATTGTGAAAAGGGCTTTAGGGTGTGTTGGCCGAAAACTGCCTAAAACTGTTGGATATTGTTGTTCAATTTCAGGGACTATTTTGGGGTATTTTAATGCTGAAAATCCAGTATCATTATGCATGTTTAATGTGGTAAATCGCTAACGTAATTCCTAAAGGAACAAGGATATATAAAGGTGTTGTAAGCTTCACATTTTACTCTCATTGTCGTAGAAGTATGGACTGTTTTATGGACTATTTTTATATGGATTAAGGGGGCTGAATTTTATACGTAAAGTAGGCGTGTAATCCCCTTTGGTTTCTGTTTTGTTGTGCCCTTAATTGGTGCCTTGGTTATCGTTGAAATTAACCTTCTTGAAAGGTGGAAAAGTACGTATAAACAGGGGAAGTGCTGCCCGAATTTTTATACGAAAGGAGATTCATTATGTAGTATAAGTGTATACTAGTATCATAGAATTGATAGACGTGTTATTGGTATTTATAGGTTGAAGTACTACTTGAGACGTATTCTAATTGTCAAGTTGGTGTAGCCTATAAGGTATGTGAACTATCATTTCTCCTTTGGCATGATATTTGGTTTTCTAAAATGAAAGTCCATTGTATTATTAGTTGTGTAAAGTAAGTGTACGGCGGACGTACATAATTTTATTGGATCTTAATTCTAAATTGGAAGGCATAGTATTGTCTTGAGTTTTCTAAAATGGAAGATGTGAAAGTGCCTCGATTTTGAAAAGTATAAGTCACTTAGTTTCAAAGGTGTAAGTTACTTGATTTTGGAAGTATACTTGACTTGATTTTAAAAGTGTAAACTTGATTTTCAAAGAGTAAGTGACTTGATGTTTCAAGGCTAGTGCCTTGGGGTTTATAAAGAAAAGGATGTACGGCGGACGTACATGGTGCTTTTGGGTTCAAGTCCTTAATATTACATGACATGATAGTGCCTTGAGTTTTCTAAAATGATAGTTCATTCATTTTATTCTAATGAGAGTCAAAGATGATTTAACTTGCACAAGGTTGCCTTGATAGTTATCTGTATATCTATTGGGATGGGTTGCACGATCCGCAACACTTGTATACATATATTGGGATGGGTTGCACGATCCGCAACACTTATATATTTATTGGGATGGGTTGCATGATCCGCAACACAATTATATAATGGGACGGGTTGCACGATCCGCAACACTGATATAGATATAAATGCATTGGATTAGTATATGGGTCGGCGTCCCATGATGTTGACATGACTCTCTGTTAATTTAAAAGGTACAATTGGCCCTGATTTTTATATGGCACGGTTTGATCTAGTATTTGATATTTAGACTTGTCCCTGTCATTCTTTGGCCAGTTATAATTTTCATTACTGTACTTTATGTTTACATACTTAGTACCTGTTGTACTGACCCCCTTAGGGTGGGCAGCGTTTATGCCCACAGGTGTAGGTACTCAGTTTGCTGATCCGCGTGCTTAGGATTTTTGCTCAGCTGTTAAGATAACTCCATTGTCCCGGATTCTAGTCTTTTGATACATTTTTGCTATTACAGACTTATGTACATTCAGGGGTACGGCGGGGCCTTGTCCCGTCATAGTTACCGTTATACTCTTAGAGGTCTGTAGTCATGTGTGGGTTGGACATATGTACAATTGCAGTTATTTGGGTATTTTATATATACTGTGGCGGCCTTGTCGGCTTTCCAGTTTTATCACGTGAATTGTGTTGTTATTTGAGTTTTATTCTCTTCCGTTGGTTATATAGGAGGTACGGGTATAAGGGTGCCCAGATAGGGCACCAGTCGCGGTCCCGAGGTTCTGGTCGTGACAGTTGGGATGATCACTTGTCACTCATTGAGTTCGCTTACAATAACAGTTATCACTCTAGCATCCAGATGGCCCCGTATGAGGCTTCATATGGGAGGAAGTGCAGATCGCCCATTGGTTGGTTTGATGTAGGTGAGACTCAGTTGATTGGTCCAGACATGGTTCAGCAAGCGGTCGATAAGGTGAAACTCATACAGGAGAGATTACTAGCGGCTCAGAGTCGCGGCGAAGTCATATCGATGTCGGCGGCAACAGAGTTTGGTCGATGTAGGTATTCTTGAAGGTGTTACCCATGAAGGGTGTGATGAGATTTGGGAAGAGAGGGAAGCTTAGCCCGAGGTATATTGGGCCTTACCGGATCATTCGTAGAGTAGGCCAGGTCACCTATGAGTTGGACCTACCCTCAGACTTGGAAGCAGTACATCCAGTTTTTCATGTGTCTATGCTACGGAAGTGTATCAGCGATCCTTTCAGAATCTTCCCAATGGGCGATGTCCAGGTGACTGAGGAGTTGTCCTATGAGGAGAGCCCCACAGCCATATTGGATCGCTAAGTCAGGAGATTACGGACTAAGGATGTTGCATCAGTCAAGGTATTGTGGCGAAACAACAATAGAGAGAAGATGACTTGGGAGGCCGAGGAGGAGATGAAGAAGAAGTATCCTCACTTGTTCCTTATGCCTTCAGGTAATTCAATTTAACTCCTTATTTGGTTATAGTGACTGATGCATTACATATGTGTGCTTATTTGTGGCCCTGTGTGGCATTTGTTGGTTTGCTGAGTATAGATGGATAGACACAGTTATAAAGGATACTCTGCCGAAATTTCTAGAACCTAAGACATGTTATGAACATTCAAGGACGAATGTTTTTAAGGGGGGAAAAGTGTTACACCTCTTAGGTTAAGACAAAGGTTAAAGATGTCATTAAGATTAAGATTCATATAATTGATATAAGATACATTTACATAAGCTACGAGCACGCCAATGAGAATTAAATATGATAAGTTATATGTATTTCCATTAAGGATTATTACATATTATAAGAATTACGACATGGAGAATGCGAGACCTTATGGAATTCCCGGGAACTAAAGGGGACGGGAATCAAGATTAAAAGAAGTAAGATTAAGATTTATTACTTGGGGGATTAATTTAGTTAAGTTAACAATTGGAGGATCATAGTGTAATTGCAAGGGGGACCAAAGTGTTTATATTAAAAATCTGGAAAATATTTAAATTATCCCCAACACCTTCATTCTTCAAACTTAAACACAAAATCAATTTTTATCTCCCTCTTCCTCCTTTCGCCGATTTTTCTCCCCTTCATTAGCAAGAAAATTCAAGCTTTTTACTTCATCTTCTTAGATTAAATTACCCTACACAACTAAACCTAGAATTAGAGGATTTTAAAACACCCAAACAATGAGTTAAATCGGTACCCACTGGACCGAATTCAAGCCTAGAAATTTCAAGTTTTTGGTGAAATTGTTTGGAATAGAAATGTGTTATAATGATGGAGTAACAATATAGAACACTTGCATGTTGAGTTGGAATTAAAGAAGTGGATAATTGGGCAAGAAATCCCACCCAAAATAGTGGGTACCGCGGACTTCCTGGACCGAGAGTAATTGGGATTTTCGTCAAGTTTCGGACAAGTTTTTGAGAAGAAAACGTGTAAGGATGTTGGACTGACATCATAGAATATATACATGTCAATTTGGAGTTGAAACGATGACCAAGTGGCGAAGAAAAGTCGACGAAAAAGCGAGCAACTCGCGTGTCTGATGAAGCTCAGTTCTGTTGTTTTGGTGTTAATTAAGGTAATAATTCTTCTCCTTAAGATATAGTTGAAATTTGCATATTGTTGTAGTTGAAGTAATGGACTTGTGTTAGGAAGAAATCTTGAATTTAGGCAATGTATGTGATAATTGTGGGTGTTGGACCGAGAGTGGATTGTTTCGGCAATACGTTGGTTTCGTGTGTTGTGTTGTTAACTTCATTACTAATTGCGTGTTAAAAATGGAAGAAATTGTGATGATTAAAGATGTAATCGTGATATGGAATTGTTGGAAAGGTAAGTTGGATTAAGAGTTAAGAAAAAAGTTAGAATTGTTACATGTTGATGGTTAAAATTGTTGTCTTTCATAAGTAAGGAGAAGGGAGGTTGTATGATGGCGTATATGTATTATATGGAGCCTAATTAGATTACATATTGAAATGGTTGTTATTGTTGGTTTGATTTGGATTGTTGGTTAATTGTGGATATGCACATAAACAGAGGAAATGCTGCCCAAATTTTTATAGAAATAAGGAAGTCGTTATTCAAATAACTTACGATAGGAGTCCTATAATTAATGGTCTTATTATTATTATTATAGGCTGACGTCCTAGAATTAATGGTCTTATTAAGGGTCATGTCCTGTCATATGTTAGTATTGTACTCCTAGAGGTCTGTAGACAGCTGTGGGGTGGTTGTATGTACTTCTGTTTTGGTTTGCGATGTTGCTCTACTCTGTGTTGGGATGTTCCCGGGTATACTTGTTGTTATCTAGTGGCAGCCTTGTCGGCTTGCTTGTATATATTGTGTTGGTTAATTGCGACTCCCTCGGGAGACAGGTTCATCCACGTGTAAGGCCGCCTTGTCAGCTTGCCTACGTGGACAGGGGTTATCATTGCAGCGTTATGCTGCCGAAATTCCTATTATCCCGGTATTAAATGGATTAAGTGTGACAGGTCAGCAATGACGTCCAATTAGGACGTTTAGTCGCGGCCCGTCGGGTCGGGTCGTGACACATTGTCTATGGCTATTTCGTCACAAATTCAGAGACAGTTGATATCTTGAGAGGTATAAGGCACGACTTGTGGCTAATGGCACAAATCAGCAGGAGGTCATTGATTGTGGTGAGACCTTCAGCCCGATTGTCAAACCGGCTACCATTCCCACAGTTTTGAGCATTACCATGGGAAAACACTGACCGATCCATCAGCTTAATGTGAAGAATGCATTCTAACATGGGGATCTGAGAGAGACAGTCTACATGCATCAGCCGCTAGAGTTCACTCATCCAGCAGTTCCTCACTATGTGTGTCGTCTTCCTAAGTCACTATATGGCCTTAAAAAGGCCCCCCGTGCGTGGTATGATCGCTTTGTCAGGTATATCTTGCAAATTGGATTTGTATGCAGCAAGAGTGATACATCACTCTTCATTTTTCATTGAGGTAGTACCACTACGTACTTATTACTTTACGTGGATGATATTGTTCTTACTGCCTCCTCCGACGGGTTGAAAAATGATATTATTGTCTGGCTTAAGTCCGAATTTGCAATGACTGATTTGGGGAAACTAAGTTATTTTTTGGGGATATCAGTGACCAGGTCTGTCAACCACATGTTCTTGTGTCAGCGTAAGTATGCAGAGGAAATCGTGTACAGGGCTAAGATGGCGAATTGCAAAGTTTCACCTACTCCAGTTGATTCGAAATCTAAGCTCAGTGTTATGGATGGTGCTCCAGTCTCCGACCCTACTCTGTATAGGAGTCTTGCAGGTATTGTCACGACCCGACCTCGGGCCCGTGACTGGTGTCTTACCCCGGACACCCTTGTGATCCAACATCAGAGAAAACCAGCGGAAGTAAACTCATAAACAAGAAACAATATAAAATACAAAACAGGCTAACCCAAAATGGCTACCTTTCTGTAAATAGAAATATCACAAGACTGAACAGTTACATCCTTTACAACCCAATTTATAACAGGACTACAGGCCTCTAAGAGTTTGTAACAACTATGACGGGACAGGGCCCCGTCATACCCCTGAATGTACATAATATCTACAACATCAGGGAGAACCGTACCAAAAGTCAAGCCTCCGAGAAATTGAGCTTCTGACACCTGATCAAAGATCCTAAGAATGAGGATCCGCCACCTGCTTACCCCTACCTGCGGCATGAACGCAGCCCCCGAGGAAGGGGGTCAGTACACAATATGTACCAAGTATGTAAAACTGGAAAATACTGTAATAATATCATAAGTCTAAATAAAGCTGAAGACATGGATAATAATCAAATTAAAGTGCACTGTGCCTTACTAACAATGAGAGTAACAAGTATAAATTTTACTGCATAAAAATAGGAGGCTCATGATCAAAACAGGGTCACCCATCCGTAGTATCATTAAGCAATCCTACTCTTGGGACTATTTCATCCGCATAGGTCCTGTGGACCCGCATGAGGTAATCCGCCTCGCATGGGACTATTTCATCCGCATGGGACTATTTCACCCGCATGGATCCTGTGGACCCGCATGAGTACAAACGCCGCACTCGCATCATGGGTAGCAAATCCATGGAATAAGTAGTAACCCGGGGTCTACCCCGTAATAATACATAACCTAGCACAACCGGCTATCATACATAACATAAGCTCTACCGGCTTATCATAACAAAAGCAAGTTAAGAAATCCCCTAACTTCTTATTAACATTATTAATATATCCTCTCATTTTAGTTTACTTAAGGCACTAACATGTCTTTTAAGAGAAAAATCTGGGAATTCAACCCAAGTATCACGTACCTCTAACCTTTTAAGAATGACTCATTTTTATATAAAATTTCCGAGATACTAATAACCGTAGTATCAAGTCACGACTATTTTTCAAGACAAGTCACATTTCCTTTTAGAAATATAATAGGCTTCTAAATCAAGTGACTTCATTTCTTTTAAAACCTTTGGCAATTGATGTCTTAAAATCAATTTGCCTTTCATAAATTCAAATCATTTATCCTTACTTATTTTACTTAGAGTAAATCTTTCTTTTGTTAACCTTCCATAAAGCTAATATAACCAACCTCCCATAAAGTCGTTATATTAACTTTATACATTAGTCAAATACATTTCCCTATATCCAAGGGACTTATACTTTTAAAACGAAACAAGTATCATATACTTAAAACACTCCAAGTCCCTTAACGTTGAAAACTTAGGACATCCTTAATACTTTTAAAGAAGTGAGTTAATCCCCCTTACTCACCCAACTTGGCCATTCTTAAAACAAGTAAGGGATATCAAAGTCTTGTACGTCTACCGTACTATATAAGTGCAATTATTCATGCTCAAGAGATAGGAAAGTTCCACATACCTCTTCGGGTCAATCCACTCGCAAGTCCAATATACCGCCCGTAGTATGTTAACATATAATGACCATAATACGTTCATTAGCTTCTAGCTTCAACGTAGAACATTCTAATTGAAAAGTCTCTTATTCTACAGAAAATTGGACAACACTTCCTTTGTTTCTACATACTTTTCCACCTTTTCAAGGTCCGAATTCAACATCCAAACGCCACCTTTAAGGCCCAACAATCCAATCAATACAAAGAGAATTACACGCCTAACTTGGACGTGTAAAATTTTGCCCCACAATACATAACAACTAATTCAATAAGTTTAAGGTAGTATCTTGGCTATAACATGTTCACATATCATCCTTATCCAATCCTTTCAAATCCAAATCATATTTCTTACATGCAATATACCTAAAAGCAACATTGACCACTACAAGTCCTTTCTTCCTCACATGCAACACAATTTACTAGCAAAAAAAAGAAAGGATTGTTACCTTAGAGTTTTCCCAAATTAGTCCAACAAATGTCACTTGCCTTCTTTCCACACTTACCTCCACAAACCTCCTACAAGCTTGTCAACATGTTTCCTTCTTGCCACTTTTTCTGAATTTTCTCTAAGCCTTGGTTTCTTCTTGAATTTCTAGAGAGAAGGGAGAGGGATTTTAGAGAGAAGGAAGAGAGATGATTTTTAGAGAGAAGGGGGTTCTTTCAAGAATGACAGTCTTCAAGACTTGGTCAATAAATAGGACATGCACAAAATCAGATTGGGGGGGGGGGGGTGATCGGTGTATTTTATATACACTTTTTGAGTCATTTTTAGTTAGTCTTTTGTCCCTTTTTGTACAAATACGTGTCGTCATAGGATAGATTTTCTTTCTTTTGAGTCAAATTGGTTAAAATGGCTCTTTGGCGGAAAAGGAGCAAAAAGAGGGCAAAAGTGGAGGTTCCAGAGCTTAAAATGCGAGAAAGTGGCGAACCAGGCAGATATCACTGCGGCCTTGCGGCCTCCAGCCAACAGGCGGCGCCGCGCCCAATATCGAAGGCCTTGAAGTTTGGCGCCACAGCGCCTCAGACGATAATGTTGCGAGCGCGGCGCCTCATCATCGAAGTTTGAGATTCGTGCGCGGCTGATACTTGAAAAATCAGGTTTTAGACGATTTTATGGGCCAGGCCTGAAGGAAAACCTTAAGGGCGGTTTTGAAGCTATAAAAAGAGAACCCTAGACAGTTTTCAAGGGTTCTCTTTCTTGCACAAACACAATACATCTTGGAGTTCAAGATTGGAGACCATTCTATTGTAATTTTCTTTCTTTTACTTTATTTCAGTTTTTATGTTGGATATTGAATTAGTTCTTGTCATGTCTATGGATAGAAACTAATTCTATTATAGGGCTTTCCATGTCAATTCACTTGAACCTTATTTTATGAATTAATGCATGTTTATGGTTGTTCTTCTTATTGTTGAGATTTATCCAATAGTTGTTTTGAATGCTTGGTAATTACTTGATCATTAATTATCATTATTTATATGATTTCTAATCAAACTTCGAAAGAAGGAGGTTGTGACTATGCTGTAGTTGGGTAATCATAGGTCGAATTGGGGATGAAAATACCTCAATTACTTGTGTAGCGTTAACGGGGGTTTAAATACCTAAATTACTTGCGTAAACGTTAACAAGGTTTTTGTTCTTAATCCTCCTATATAGTCATCCTTATCACCGAAAGGTAAAAAGGAGCGCTACTGGGGTTGAGTGTTTATATAGCCTTAACGGGAGTATAAAACGGATTAGTAAACCTGCTATCTCCAAAAGAAGAAGAACCATAATTTATTGCATTAATGAGTAATATAAGCGGATAGTTGAGGCGACTTGGAAGCCCTATCTCCATCATCACTGAAGTAAACACATAGTTAATTAGTCTTTATAATCATTAGTCATAATCAACAACTCAAATATCGGTCACCAAATAGATAACAAAGAATAGAAGTTGGTACTTAAACACTAATCCCTGAGGACGATAACTCGGTCTTCAAGACTATATTACTTGAGTCGACAACGTGCACTTGCGTTAAAGTGTGTGCATTAAATCGCGCATCAAGTTTTTGGCGCCGTTGCCGGGGATTAGGTATAGTTCAATATCAATTTTATCTATTTTTAATTTCTAATTTGGTTTTTTTTTTATTATTACATTTTTTTTATTTATTTTGTGAGAACCAGTTGTCGTGATCTGTTTGTCTGCTTTTGATCTGTTTCAGGAAATCAGTTTATGCGAAGGAGAAGAGGAGCAGACACTCTTGTTCCCTTCAATCCAGAGATTGAGAAAACTCAAAGCGAGCGAAGGAACCAAGCGGATTTTAATTTGTAAAAGAGATGGAAGGCGCACAAAATAATAATGAGATGAATGAGGGATTAGGCGATCATCAGTCTAACATGAGAATGCCTCGGAGAATGCCTATGGATGTCGAGGAAAGAGTTCAAATCCAAGCAGAAAGAAGCTTGGGAGACTACGTGCTGCCGAGGGTGAACGGAGCACAAACATGTATTAGGCTCCCTGCAATAGGAGCAAATAATTTCGAGATCAAACCGGCGATTCTAAGTATGGTGCAGAACACGATGCAGTTTGGAGGACTGCCATCGGAAGATTCTCATATGCACATAGCTAATTTCTTGGAGCTATGTGCAACATTCAGATATAACGGCGTTACTGATGATGCCGTCAGATTGAGGCTTTTTTCCTTCTCTCTCAGGGATAGAGCAAAGGGGTGGTTGAATTCTTTACCAGCTGATTCGATTTTTACATGGCAAGAGCTGGCACAAAAAGTTCTAGCAAAATTCTTCCCACCATGTAAAGTAGCAAAGTTGAGAGGAGAGTTGAATAATTTCTACCAAGCAGATGGAGAGTCATTATACGAAGCTTGGGAAAGATTCAAGGACTTGCAGAGGAAGTGTTCACCCCATAGTATTGAGTTGTGGAACTTGGTCCACATCTTACCTGACGGTGGCGGAACAACGAACAATTATCGATCTGGCGGTGGGACCTTTATGAGGAAAATAGCCCATGAAGCTCACGACTTATTAGAAGACATGGCCACCAATAACCATGTCACAGAAGATAGACAAATGGGTGGAAGGAGAACAGTGGGAGTTCACGAGATAGATGTCATCACTGCCCTGAATGCCCAAGTTGCCCTGTTGACCAAGCAGCTGCAACAACATACAATATCGGTGAATGCAATGCAGATTCCAAAGACCTGTGAAATGTGTGGTGGTCCACATACATTTGATAGATGTCCTTCAGCAGATCCTAATAATATGTCGATCGAGCAAGCGAGTGCAGGTAGGTAACTATCGAGGCCCCGGAACAACCCATACTCAACACATACAATCCGGTGGAGAGTCACCCAAATTTCTCATGGAGAGGAGAAGCGAGGCGATAGAATCAATATAGAGGCCAGTACCAAAATCAGCAGCACCAAAATCAGCAGCCATTCACTCAGGCCTCACCTTCTCAACAATTCAATGCACCGGTTCAGCCAGAAAAGCCAGACGAGCTGAGAGCAGCGTTGTTGACACTTACCAACTCCCAGACCCAGTTCATGGCTGAAACTAGATCTTCGTTCAGGAACTTGGAAACACAAGTGGGTCAATTAGCAAAGCTATCGAACAACGAGCCACGGTACTGCCCAAGCAACACAGATGAATCAGAGAACAATGCGGGCGATGCGGTGAGAAGTGGTAAACAGTTGGAGCAGCATACACCTCAGTCGGTAGTTGAACAAAGGGCAGAAATAGAGAAAGAGAAGGTGGTTGAAGCTCACCCAGTAGTAGAGAAAGCTCCAGAGAAGGAGCATACTGAGAAGATTCCGTTCCCACAGCGATTGCAGAGGAAGGCAGTTGATAAACAATTCTCCAAATTTTTGGAGACGTTCAGAAAACTACATATCAACATACTCTTTATAGAGGCGTTGGAACAAATGCCCTCTTATTTCAAATTCATGAAGGAGATTTTGGGGAAGAAGAAGAAACTAGCAGAGTATGAGATGGTAGCCGGATCGAGGAGTGCGATGCTATCTGCGAAAAAAGTTGCCCCCTAAACTAAAAGACCCAGGGAGCTTTATATTTCCTTGCACAGTTGGCAAGGTGACATGCAACATGGCCCTTTGTGATTTAGGGGCAAGCATAAATTTGATGCCTTTATCGGTGTTTAAACGGTTGGAGTTAGGTGAGGCAAAACCAACCACGGTGAGCCTGCAACTAGCCGATAGAACAGTGGTGCACCCAAGGGGGAAGATTGAGGATGTGGTTGTTAAAGTAGGAAAATTCTTTTTTCCTGCGGACTTCCTCATTCTCGACATGGAGGAGGATGCAGAGATCTCCATCATATTGGGGAGACCGTTCTTGGCGACAGGGAGAGCCCTGATCGATGTAGAAAAGGGGGAGCTGACGCTAAGGGTAGAGAGCGAAGAAATGGTGTTTAAAGTATTTAAACACATTATTGAGCCACCGGTAATGAGTAGGTGTTTTGCAATCAGCACCATCAGAACCCCCTGTGAGCCAGTGCAAGCCAAACCAAGGGAGATAGGCTCACCAAAGCAAGTACATGATGTTGAACCTCCGCCAAAGCAGGTATGTGTTCCTGAACCTTCCCTTGAAAATAATTTTAAGAAGAGAAACCGAAGAAGAAAAAGAAAAATATGGAAAAAATGGATTGGTTGTGGGGTTAATCTACCCCACACTTCTTGAGTTAAGGAAACTTGCGTCCGTCTAAAAGACGTTAAAGACAGCGCTACTTGGGAGGCAACCCAAGGTAGTTTGAATTATTTTACTTTAATTTTTACTAAGAACAGTCTCACGAAGGTAGTGTTTGTGTTGTGTTAACAGTGCGAGCAACAAATTTGGAGAAGCGGCGAAACAACAAAGGATTCGGAAAAATCGGGTTAGCGTCGGCGCGAAAAAACAGCGTTGAAGTTTAAGCGCGCTTCCAGAGCGAACGCGGCGCGAAAATCAAAAATTCCAGAAGTCTAGCGCGCGCTTCCGATGCATGGCGCGAAATTCCCAAAGCGCGATGATAAAGTGGCGTAGCGGCTGATGCTGAACGCGATGCGGCGAAACCTAAAATTTAAAGACGCCCAATTCCGATTTTCCCCCAATTCCAAACCAAAAACCTAAACCCTCTCCTCCACAAAACCCACGAAAATCCACACTTTACCTACAAATCTTCCATAAATCAAACCCAAACACAACCAAAACTCTTAAATTCCCTAAACCCTTAACCATCTCAACCAACAAAACTTCATCCCATTGCCTCAAATCACCAGTAGAAGCAAGAAAACCTTGAAGGACACCGTAAAAAGGTAATATTTTTCTTTTCTTGAAAGCTTTACTGTAGTCAGAAGAGGTAGTAGATTGGAGGAGTGTTGTATTGTTGAAGTTGTTGGGGTGTTAAAAATTGGTTGTGAACTTGTGAGGAAGAGTATACAAGGAGGGTGTGGGTGTTGTGTAGAAGCTTCTTAAGTGGAGTTTGGGGGTAGTAGGTGTTGTAGCTGCTAGTTGTTGGGTGATAGTGTTGGGGAACATTTGTGATACTAAGAAAATGCTACAAAAAGTGATCTAAACATGTCTGCCAAAAAGAGAAGAGCCTCCACATCCACCTCAGCCCCTCAATATGATGATACTAGGTTTATTAGCCAACAAGCTCATGAAAGATACAAAAAGCTTAGTACTAGGCCCTTAATCCCTGAAAGGGGAATGGACTATCAAAGGGATTCGCTTGGGGAGGAGGATGTCTATGAGCCCATTCGGGCGATGGTTGAGATGATGGGGTGGAAAAAATTTGTAAACCCGGGAAAGATAGCACCAATGAACACAGTGATGGTGCATGAATTTTATGCTAATCTTTCGGAGAAGGTGGACAATGGATGCTTTGTGAGGGGAAAATATGTGTCTGTGACGGCAGAAGAGATCAATGCGACATTAGAAACAGTTGATGTTGAGGAAAGAGGTGATGACCGAAGCTACTTCAGAACATGGTCCAGAAACACCAACAGCATCGACTGGAATACCGTCGCAGACACAGTGAGCTACCCTAGGGCTGCATTTGATATTGCCAGAAATGGATCAAGAGGGTGGCGGTGTCGGTTCAACAAAGCGACGAGGTTGGTTGTATTTAAATCGATGCCGCTAATTCCATCAACACACTTCACGAGTGCGGAAAGCGTAATCAAATTGATATATAGAATTATGGCGGGAAGGCGATTGATGTGGGAAGGAGATAGTGCAAAGTATTGAAGAGACCACGGGTTGGTAACAATTGGGTTGGGACATGACTCACTTATTACAAGTTTATGCGCCATAAATGGGGTCCCAATCCTACCATCGATACTCGTGAGAGAAACCAGCACTGTGTCATATGGGATAGTGCACTCCTTCCCGGACCAAGTCCCCAAAGCGAAGAAGAGCACCGGCTACCGCGTGGCAGCAGAGGCTGCCATGGATGAAGATGAGCACAAGCAGAGGCTCACTATGAAGCGAGGAGCGGCCGCGCCACCCACAGAATCAGAACCTCCAGTGCCTATGATGGAGCAGTTGCTCCAGAACCAGAGAAGGATGATACAAAATTTCGACACAGTGATACAAGGACAACAAGAGTTGAGACAAGGACAACAAGAATTGAGGCAGGGGCAACAACAGTTGCACCAGCGATTTGACGAGATGAGTTCCCTGTTCAACCAATGGTCGATGCATTATCCACCGCCACCGCCACCATTTTAAACCAAGTTTGTAAGTGTCTTGTTTCTTTTGTTGTCTTTGAGTCTTGCACACATTGGGGACAATGTGTAATTTAAGTTTGGGGGGTGTCTTATTTGTGTCTTATTGTTATAGTATGTTTGAGTCTTTTTGATTGTTTTTGGGTATTTTTTTTTAGTCATAAAAATTTTCTTTTTGAGTCATAATTGTCTGTCAAAGATCATGCATGTTGTAGTTACTAGAAACACTTAGTGAATTAAGGTGTAATAATGTGATGGAATTAGAAGCAACTATCTAAACATTTAGGTTAGATATGCCAAAAACTCATGAAATCTGTCTATGGAGTTTCTTGCTTGAATTGTGCATGATAAATGATTAAAACCTATGTGTTATGATTGCTTGCTATTTGAGGCGAAATAGTTAGGATATGCATGTTAGGGAGATGACTCAGGCGTTTCTTTGTTAGCCAATTCGTACCACTCTTTTCTATCTCTGACATTAAAAATATCCCTAGTCAGCCCCATTGAGCCTAAACTTGAAATTTTTTCTTTGACACCCTATATTTCCATACTTGTGCCATAAGTAAAAATATAAAATAGTTGGAATAGAATGTGTTAAAAAAAGAGACAAAAAGAGCAAACAAGATTGATGCATCCCAATAAAAAAGTAATAAGAAATAGGCAAAAGCCTAAGTTTGGGGGTGTTTGATATTATAATACACTTCACGCTCTCAAAACAAAAGAGGGGAAAGATAGATTTGAAGTGAAGAAAAGAAATCAAAAGAAAAGGAAAACATTGAAAAGCTAAAGAGCTTATGGTACATAAAATGAGCCTAAATGCCTATTTTTACCTACCCATGCCTAAGCCTACATTACAGCCCTTAAAAGTCCTGAAGATCTCTTATATGCATATCCATGATTAGTGGAGAATAGCAAGTAAAAATGTCATAGGATTTTTGAAATTAACATGCATGATTCAGTATTTTGACTTCTATTAAGTATGATAAAAATGAGTTTGCGAAATATCTAGCTTAATGTGTTTAGAGTGCTAATATTTCATGTTATATGTTTCTGCATATTATTCTGCTAACCTTCATGTTTTTCTAAGTAACACCAATGCAGCAAAGTGATCAATGTCATTGAGTCTTGTATTTTTCTTCTCCTTTGAGTCTTTATTTCTTTCTTTTTGATCTTTGCTCGAGGGCGAGTAAAGGTTAAGTTTGGGGGTATTTGATCGGTGTATTTTATATACACTTTTTGAGACGTTTTTAGTTAGTCTTTTGTCCCTTTTTGTACAAATACGTGTCGTCTTAGGATAGATTTTCTTTCTTTTGAGTCAAATTGGTTAAAATGACTCTTTGGCGGAAAAGGAGCGAAAAGAGGGCAAAAGTGGAGGTTCCAGAGCTTAAAATGCGAGAAAGTGGCGAACCAGGCAGAGATACCGTTGCAGCGCCGCGGCGCCTCCAGCCAACAGGGCCAGGCGCCCCGGCGCCCAATATCGAAGGCGCCTTGAAGTTTGTGCGCGGCTCTCGAACAGCGAGTTGCGAGCGCGGCGCCTCGTAAATCAAAGAGTTTGAGTTCGCGCATGGCTGATGCGAATCGCGGCCGATGCGGGAAAATCAGGTTTTAGACGATTTTATGGGCCAGCCCTGAAGGAAAACCTTAAGGGTGGTTTTGAAGCTATAAAAAGAGAACCCTAAGCAGTTTTCAAGGATTCCCTTTCTTGCACAAACACAACACATCTTGGAGTTCAAGATTGGAGACCATTCTATTGTAATTTTCTTTCTTTCTTTTACTTTATTTCAGTTTTTATGTTGGATATTGAATTAGTTCTTGTCATGTCTATGGCTAGGAACTAATTCTATTATAGGGCTTTCCATGTCAATTCACTTGAACCTTATTTTATGAATTAATGCATGTTTATGGTTGTTCTTCTTATTGTTGAGATTTATCCAATAGTTGTTTTGAATGTTTGGTAATTACTTGATCATTAATTATCATTATTTATATGATTTCTAATCAAACTTCGAAAGGAGGAGGTTGTGACTATGTTGTAGTTGGGTAATCATAGGTCGAATTGGGAATGAAAATACCTCAATTACTTGTGTAGCGTTAACGGGGGTTTAAATACCTAAATTACTTGCGTAAACGTTATCATGGTTTTTGTTCTTAATCCTCCTATAGAGTCATCCTTATCACCGAAAGGTAGAAAGGAGCGCTACTGGGGTTGAGTGTTTATATAGCCTTAACGGGAGTATAAAACAGATTAGTAAACCTGCTATCTCCAAAAGAAGAAGAACCATAATTTATTGCATTAATGAGTAATATAAGCGGATAGTTGAGGCGACTTGGAAGCCATATCTCCATCATCACTGAAGTAAACACATAGTTAATTAGTCTTTATAATCATTAGTCATAATCAACAACTCAAATATAGGTCACCAAATAGATAACAAAGAATAGAAGTTGGTACTTGAACACTAATCCCTGAGGACGATAACTCGGTCTTCAAGACTATATTACTTGAGTCGACAACGTGCACTTGAGTTAAAGTGTGTGCATTAAATCGCGCATCAGGGGGGACACTTGTCACCCTCCCATGGCTTTTTTAAAAAGAAACAGTTTTGATTTTTCCCCTAGATTCGCAGAAACCCGCCTCGGCGCCGCGGCCCTGCAGCCGGCGCCGCGGCGCTGAAACCTCTGCAAACTTTCAGCACTTCCGGCGCCGCGGCCCTGCTTTCCGGCGCTGCAACTTCAGCGATTTTCAGACTATCCGGCGCCGCGGCCCTGCATCCGGCGCCGCGGCGCTGTGGCCCCTGACCGAAAATACTTTTCTGCTCGACTGCACACTGAACTGGTAACCTCCATAATTTTCTACTCCGATGTCCTATCGACGAACGGTTGGTTGCGTTGGAAACTAGACTCAATGAACTACATACTAGGCCTTTGAAACACCTAGGAACTCCTAATGCAACTGGACATAACCGCCTCAAAGTTGACTAACAACCCATCCGAAACATTCCGTCAACCCATCATTCTAAAATTTAAGTCTCAATTCCTTTCGTACGTTCTCAAAAGCATGACCTGAATTACGGGGTGTAACAGGTACACTTCAGTAACTCACATTTACAAGGCCATAAATTGCTTATGATGTTCAGGAGGTATGCTTATTCATGCATGCCCCCAGGGAGTCTCATTTCACTGTTTTAAAGCGGATCATCTGATACATTAAGGGCAGACTTGATTATGGTTTGCACCTATACCCCTCTACACCAAACAGGCTGCTCTCTTATACGGATGCAAATTGGACAGGGTTCCCGTACACGCGACGCTCCACCTCTGGTTTTTGTGTATTTTTAGGGGATAATCTGATTTCTTGGTCTGTCAAGCGACAGGCTACCCTATCTCGTTCCAGTGCCGAGGCTGAGTATAGAGGCATTGCAAATGTGGTAGCTGAGATTTGTTGGCTCAAAAATTTACTGTTAGAACTTCAGTGTCCTTTGCGTCAGGCATCTATTGTATAGTGTGATAACATCTCTGCCAACTATCTTTCTCATAATCCGGTTCAACATCAGCGAACCAAGCACATTGAGATAGATCTACACTTCGTTCATGAGAAAGTTGCGCTAGGCCATGTCAGAGTGTTACATGTTTCGTCTGATCGGTGTATTTTATATACACTTTTTGAGTCGTTTTTAGTGAGTCTTTTGTCCCTTTTTGTAAAAATACATGTCGTCTTAGGATAGATTTTCTTTCTTTTGAGTCAAATTGGTTAAAATGGCTCTTTGACGGAAAAGGAGCGAAAAAAGGGTAAAAGTGGAGGTTCCAGAGCTAAAAATGAGATAAAGTGGCGAACCAGCCTGAGAACAGTCGGCGCCAGCGCCTCCAGCCAGCGAGGCGAGCGCCCGGCGCCCAATATCCAGAGGTCGCGAAGTTTGGCCATGGCCTCGAGCAGCGAGTGGCAAAGTCGCGGCGCCTTATCGTCGAAGTTTGAGAACCGTGGCCGTGGCTGATTCGCGAACGCGGCGCGGCGGAAAAATCAAGTTTTGACGATTTTATGGGCCAGGCCTGAAGGAAAACCTTAAGGGCGGTTTTGAGGCTATAAAAAGAGAACCCTAGGCAGTTTTCAATGATTCCCTTTCTTGCACAAACACAAGACTTCTTGGAGTTGAAGATTGGAGACCATTACTTAGTAATTTCTTTTCTTTCCTTTACTTTACTTTTAGTTTATGTTGGATATTGAATTAGTTCTTGTCATTTCTATGGCTAGGAACTAATTCTAATATAGGGCTTTCCATGTCAATTCACTTGAACCTTATTTTATGAGTTAATTCATGTTTATGGTTGTTCTTCTTATTGTTGAGATTTATTCCAATAATGTTTTGAATTCTTGGTAATTACTTGATCATTAATTATCATTGTTTATATGATTTCTAATCAAACTTCGAAAGGAGAAGGTTGTGACTATGCTGTAGTTGGGTAATCAGAAGTCGGATTGGGGATGAAAATACCTCAATTACTTGTGTAGCGTTAACGGGGATTTAAACACCTAGCTTACTTGCGTAAACGTTAACAGAGTTTTTGTTCTTAATCCTCCTATAGAGTCATCCTTATCACCGAAATGTAGAAAGGAGCGCTACTGGGGTTGAGTGTTTATATAGCCTTAACGGGAGTATAAAACGAATTAGTAAATCTGCTATCTCCAAAAGAAGAAGAACCATAATTTATTGCATTAATACGTAATATAAGCGGATAGTTGAGGCGACTTGGAAGCCCTATTTCCATCACTACTGAAGTAAACACATAGTTAATTAGTATTTATAATTGTTAGTTATAATCAACAAACTCAAATATCGGTTACCAAATAGATAACAAAGGATAGATAATTGGTACTTGAGCACTAATCCCTGAGGACGATAACTCGGTCTTCAAGACTATATTACTTGAGTCAACAACGTGCACTTGCGTTAAAGTGTGTGCATTAAATCGCGCATCACCGTCATCCTATCAGTATGCAGACATATTTACCAAAGGACTTCCCAGACAGTTATTTCTTGACTTCAGATCTAGTCTCAGCGTTCGGCCTCCTCCCGCTTCGACTGAGGGGGTGTGTAAACGTGTATATAGACATTATTCCATCCCTACCCCATAATTAGAATATATTCCATATATATTGTGTAAATATAATTATGGTAAGACTAGGATTCCTCTTTTGTATAGGCTTAGGATTCTTATTGTATAAGGGATGAATATTGTACTTTATATATACTTTGATATTAATGAGAAGACTCCCAAGGGAGATTAATATCATCTTACATTTATAACGAGCCTCTTAGAGATGTTACCACCAAAATATAAGCATGGCAGGAAATACTCGGATTTTGACGTTAAATCCAACAAAAATGATGTTATCGAATCGTCATTTATTCAGACGGAGACGAATTTCCAAGCTTCATTTATAAATTAAAAATATTTCGATAAAAACTAGTTTTATAGTCAACCACCGAAAATTCAAAATATTTTAGTAGTGAAGGAAATAAGAAATTATATAATTTCTTTTGTTGTTAATGTAAACGTGTGCAACATAGTGGTAACAATATTCCCTACCCATAATTAGAATATTTTCATATATTGTGTAAATATAATTATGGTAAGACTATGATTCCTCTTTTGTATAGGCTTAGGATTCTTATTGTATAAGAGATGAATATTATACTATATATATACTTTGATATTAATGAGAAGACTCCCCAAGGGAGATTAATATCATTTTACATGGTATCAAGAGCCAAACACACAAAATCCTAGAAATTTTCTTCCTCCCACCTCCGACAGCCGTCGGCCCTACTCATGTTCCGCAATGGCACCGAAAGCAAATTTCTTGGTTTTCTCCTTCCTTCCTCTCTCCTCTAAATGGATACTCAGGATTCTCCCGTTGTTGTTGACGCTTCACGAGGGCGCAAGGCCCAAGTTTAGTTAATTGTTTTACGGGTTCGTGGACGCGTTCCACCGGAACCAGGTCATGAAAGCCGGAAATGGCCTTATATTGTTTTATAGAGTGACTCCAAAGATTGAGGCCAGAATCGGTATGGAAGTTATGTATGTATGCTAGTATGAGTTGGATGTATGAAAGGATAATCTCTTTTGGGCTTATGATGGACAGTTATACGTGTGCGAGGTATTAGGGCCATGTGTGGCATTGTTGGTATGTCGGGATTGTGACAGGAAACTATGTCGGTAATTATAAGTTTGACTCCGAAAGAACATTCGAGGACGAATGTTTCTAAGGGGGGAAGAATGTCACACCCCGTAATTACAGGACATGTTTTAAGAAGGTACGTAAGAACTTCATGATGTTAAAAATCGAGACTTGTAAAAATATTTGTCGGAATTATGAAATTGTCGGAAAACGTAGTTTTGTGACGAATGGGAGGGCGACATGTGTCACCCCCCCTTGAGATGCCTTGGACGATATAGGCATGGCCAAAATGGTCATTGACCATAGTCTTGGATGACTAAGTCTTGCAAGTAGCAAGCTTGACATGTTTGACTTAAGTCAATGGGACCACTAGCTTGATATTTGCTAAAACCTTATCCTAGCCACCCAATTGTTCCTATCTTAACCCTCCAATGTGCTATATAACATTACTAGTAGCAGAGTGTGCCCAACACTTAGAAAATTTCATGAAAAATTTGAGAGCTCAAGAGGAGGCTCACGGGTTCACTTACTAAGGGAGAAGAAAAAATTTGTTCCTTGTCCATTCTACTCCACACTTTAAACCAAGGTTCTTGAAGGTAGTGTAAGCATATCTCAATAGAAAAATCCCGGAAAAAGAGAGTTTTCGGGTTAGTCGCAAAGTGAAAACCTAATGGTCTTTCTAGGTTTTGTTTGGGGATTTGAAGGATAATTGTTGGTGTTGTTCTAAGGGTCTCAAAGCGGATTGAAGTGTCTTGGAGAGGTTCTAAACTACTAAGGAAGCGACTTGGATTGGAATTTGGATTAAGAATCGTCGAGGTATAATCTTGTTCTTTGAAAGTGTTACAAGATTATTTATTTTGTTGTTAGCTTTACATGTTGCTAGTATGTAGTATATGTGTTGAAGTTTATAAGGATTATGGATTGATTTTAGCCTTGGAAATTCGAAATGTATGTAAGCCATGTTAAGTTGGATTACTAATTGGTCGTTTATTAGAAATCGTCGCATGTTACCTACTTAGAGATTATGGATTGTTATAATCAAATGCGACTTGATATCATGTTATGCTACCAATTTGGATTGAAATGGAAATTTGATAAGAATTGGTATGGTTGAACTCAAGGTGGCCGAATTTGGACTTTTAGTTTGTTATTCATTTGTATTGAACTACTTTCTAAATTGTAAGCCAATTGGGGCTGTTTAGTTATTCATTTGCATTGGAATACCTTCTATATTGTTGTGAGCCAATTGAGGCTGTTTGGTTATTGTATTCGGCCTTGAAAAAGGTGGCAAAGTTAGTAAAAACAAAGGAGAGTCTTTGTCAGATTTTTCCGTAGAATTTAGCGACTTAGCACCTAGAATATTCTACGTATGAAGTAAGAGGTTAATGGACGTATGGTGACCATTATAGGTTGATGTACTAAGTATAGCGTATCCTACTTGAAGAATGGAATAGCTCAAGGTGGAAATACTTTGGAGCTTTTGCTCTTGTCGATAATCGTCGCGAGGTATGTGAACCTCTTCCTTCTTTTGACATGATTCTATGTATGGAATATACATGTAGTACTATTTCATGATTCCTTCTACTCTTAGAAGTTAAGAGGTATGTATGTCGATTTACTCTACGTAAAGGTTATGTATAAGTTATCCTAAGTTCTTACCAAGTCTTATGGGGGATGTTGGTAAGAGTCGTTAGGAGGTATTTTGGAGCCAAGTTGACTTGGCTAACTTACGGCACGAATAAGAATAAGTATCGAACAAGCCATTGCAGCGTTAATAAAGGAAAATGTAATGACAATTAATTGTGTTAAAACAAGTAGAATTCTCCATCTGCATAGAAGCTAAGATAAGACAAAATTGTATTACATGTTTGAGATCATGGCTACTTGATTAAGATAGTTATAAATAAGTATAACTTATTCACAACGCACCAAGTATATGTTACTTAATTTATAAGAATTTACGTATGAAGTTTTAAGACTATGGACCTCAAATTGTTAAAAGGTTAAGGGACTTTATTTTTCAAGTTATGAGACTTGATTCTTAAAGGGAGAAATGAATTGATTTAAAAGTATAGAATACTTGATTTGGAAAGTATTGATTTCTTGCCATTCTAAGTTAAGAAACTGGTTTTCCTAAAAGTTAAGAGACTTGAAGTATTTTGAAAGCTACGTGATTTGAATTGAAGTATAAGTTTCTTGGTTATCAAATGAATGAATTAAATCTAAGAAATAAAAGAGTTATAACGGCTTTATGGGAAGTTGGTTATAACAACTTTATGGAAGATTTAAAAGAATGGTTTTCTTGATGTGTAAGCAAAGTAATGATTTGAAATAAAGAAGGGCAAAATTGTTTTAAAGGTACCAATTGCTTGAGGTTTTAAAGAAAGAAGTCACTTGATTTAGAAGACTATAATTGTATTTCTAACAAGTATTGTGACTTGTCGTGAAAATTAGATATGAATTGATACTACGGTTATTAGTATATTGGAAGTTTTATTTGAAATATAATCATTTTAAAGGAGTAGAGGCACGTGATACGTTGGGTTAAATTCGGATTTTATAATGACATGTTAGTGCCTTAAGTAAACAAAAATGAGAGTGTATATGAGCAGGCTAATAAGAAGTTAGGGATTTCTTAACTTGCTTATATTATGTATGATAAGCGGTAGTGCTTATGTTATGTATGATAAGTCGGTAGTGCTTATGTTATGTATGATGGCGGTTGAGTTAGGGTAAGAGTATAAATGAGGGCAAGCCCAAGGCGTTATACCACCTTCGGGGTAAGAGTATAAGTGAGGGTAAATCCCAAGACTGTACCACACCTTTATGTGTTATTTGACCAAATTCGAGATAGGGTAAGAGTATAAATGAGGGCAAGTCCCAGACGTTATACCACCTTCTCCGGGTAAGAGTATAAATGAGGGCAAGCCCCAAGACGTTATACCCCCGCTTACCACCTTCTCCGGTAAGAGTATAAATGAGGCAAGCCCAGACGTTATACCACTGTTTTGATTGATTTTATGGGCGTGAGACCCGTGGTTATGTTTTACACTTTTAGTTGTCGGCGGTGATGGGGATTCCACGGGCGTGCTTTGATATTGGTGTGATTTATCGCGTCCCCGGTTGGGGTAATATATGTGTCCCTCCGTAGTGGGCGGACTATGTTATGAAAGATAAGTAAGTTAGATAGAAATGAACTTAATGACTTCTCCTAAGTAAATGTAAGATATTGCTATAACTCTTAATGGAATGGAAAAGATATTGATGTGAAATTAAGTTCATAAGTGGTAATGACACGGCGAGGATCCGTATGTATTTTTATACTTGTCCTTGTCATTCTTTTGTCTGATTATGATCTGTTTCTTGTGCGTTATTTACATTCCATATTCTAAATTTTTGTTATGCGACCCCCCGGCTGCGTTAAATGTCGCAGTTTAGGTACGATTATGGATCCATGAGCTTAGGATCTGGTTGCATTTTGAGATGGCTCAATGTTCGGAGTTGTCATGGCTATGTATATTCAGGGGTTGGCGTGGCCTTGTCCCACGGTGGTTATGTTAACACTCTTGAGGTGCAGTAGTCACATGTGTGGGTCGATTTGTAAAAGAAAGGAAGGCAAGCTGCCGGTTGTTTTTATATATGTCTTTGGAAGGTAGCCACTGTCGGCTAACTTTGTTGTATTACTTCGATGTTTTATTTATAAGTTCCATGTATGTTCCGCTGATTTTCTCGATGTTTACGTAAGGGTGCCCGGAGTAGGGCACGATCGCGATCGAGGTGGTCGTGACAAAAGTGGTATCGAGCGATTAGTCCTCGGAAAGTGTCTGAGGCCGTGTCTAATAGAGTCTTGATTATCGGTGTGTTGTTCTCCCCATCTATAATCAGGAGGCTGCAGGACATTTAGGATTGGTTTCCATTATTCTCACTCTGAGATCGTGCGATAGAGTTGTGTTGTTAAGTCGTCCTCCTAACGAGTTATATTGATTGCATACGGAGAAAGCGTGATGACCGGGAATGACTATGTGGATTGCGTATCCGGGTTGGTAACGATTATAGTATAGTTGGTATTGTGACATGCATCTATACGGAGTTATGTATGAGGTCGACGCGTGTTGCCTAGAATGATTTTAGATTACGAGAATCGGTAAAGACTAACTAGATCTGGAAGGTATGGAATAGTTAATGAATTTTCGCCAAGGTTTTGTGTTTTATTTCGAGATAATTGGGAAAGGATGAGTATGCGATAAGGTAGTGAACCCCAGAAGCCATATTAAGGAACCTAACTAATGTCATGTTAATAGATTAATTTGTGTAGTATGCTTAAGAGAATTATACGGATGAGGCTGTATAGAGTAAGTAATGGTTGTTGTGATCGAGACAACATGGTTATGGTATTATGAGAAGTTTTTTTTGTACCCGTTTACGGAGGGGACTGATAAGGTAGGCTGGGAGCATGGAAATTGCGAGCCTAAGAATATTGCTGACATCGAGACCTTAGATGTACAAGGTCTTCTGTAGAAAGATTTATTTTAGACGAAGAATAAGAGTTAAGTGCGGCCGAGGCGGGTTGAGGACCTGTGCAGGTCTCCCATGGCTGGAATGGAGTGGGATCGGTTGGTGGTAGTTCGCTCGTGTGAGTCACGAGCGCAAGTGCCCAAGTTTAGTTAATTGTTTCTGGGTTCGTGGGCGCGTTCCACCTAACAGTCATGGCCGGAAATGGCCTTATATTGTTTTATAGAGTGACTCAAGATTGAGGCGAATCGGTATGGAAGTTATGTATGTATGCTAGTATGAGTTGGATGTATGAAAGGATAATCTCTTTTGGGCTTATGATGGGCGATTATACGTGTGCGAGGTATTAGGGCCATGTGTGGCATTGTTGGTATGTCGGGATTGTGACAGGAAACTATGTCGGTAATTATAAGTTTGACTCCGAAAGAACATTCGAGGACGAATGTTTCTAAGGGGGGAAGAATGTTACACCCCGTAATTACAGGACATGTTTTAAGAAGGTACGTAAGAACTCGCAAGTGTTAAAAATTGAGACTTGTAAAAATATTTGTCGGAATTATGAAATTGTCGGAAAACGTAGTTTTGTGACGAATGGGAGGGCGACATGTGTCACCCCCCCTTGAGATGCCTTGGACGATATAGGCATGGCCAAAATGGTCATTGACCATAGTCTTGGATGACTAAGTCTTGCAAGTAGCAAGCTTGACATGTTTGACTTAAGTCAATGGGACCACTAGCTTGATATTTGCTAAAACCTTATCCTAGCCACCCAATTGTTCCTATCTTAACCCTCCAATGTGCTATATAACATTACTAGTAGCAAGAGTGTGCCCAACACTTAGAAAATTTCATGAAAAATTTGAGAGCTCAAGAGGAGGCTCACGGGTTCACTTACTAAGGGAGAAGAAAAAATTTGTTCCTTGTCCATTCTACTCCACACTTTAAACCAAGGTTCTTGAGGGTAGTGTAAGCATATCTCAATAGAAAAATCCCGGAAAAGAGAGTTTTCGGGTTAGTCGCAAAGTGAAAACCTAATGGTCTTTCTAGGTTTTGTTTGGGGATTTGAAGGATAATTGTTGGTGTTGTTCTAAGGGTCTCAACAAGCGGATTGAAGTGTCTTGGAGAGGTTCTAAACTACTAAGGAGGCGACTTGGTTGGAATTTGGATTAAGAATCGTCGAGGTATAATCTTGTTCTTTGAAAGTGTTACAAGATTATTTATTTTGTTGTTAGCTTTACATGTTGCTAGTATGTAGTATATGTGTTGAAGTTTATAAGGATTATGGATTGATTGTAGCCTTGGAAATTCGAAATGTATGTAAGCCATGTTAAGTTGGATTACTAATTGGTCGTTTATTAGAAATCGTCGCATGTTACCTACTTAGAGATTATGGATTGTTATAATCAAATGCGACTTGATATCATGTTATGCTACCAATTTGGATTGAAATGGAAATTTGATAAGAATTGGTATGGTTGAACTCAAGGTGGCCGAATTTGGACTTTTAGTTTGTTATTCATTTGTATTGAACTACTTTCTAAATTGTGAGCCAATTGGGGCATTTAGTTATTCATTTGCATTGGAATACCTTCTATATTGTTGTGAGCCAATTGAGGCTGTTTGGTTATTGTATTCGGCCTTGAAAAGGTGGCAAAGTTAGTAAAAACAAAGGAGGTCTTTGTCCGATTTTCCGTAGAATTTAGCGACTTAGCACCTAGAATATTCTACGTATGAAGTAAGAGGTTAATGGACGTATGGTGACCATTATAGGTTGATGTACTAAGTATAGCGTATCTACTTGAAGAATGGAATAGCTCAGGTGGAAGTACTTTGGAGCTTTTGCTACTTGTCGATAATCGTCGCGAGGTATGTGAACCTCTTCCTTCTTTTGACATGATTCTATGTATGGAATATACATGTAGTACTATTTCATGATTCCTTCTACTCTTAGAAGTTAAGAGGTATGTATGTCGATTTACTCTCGTAAAGGTTATGTATAAGTTATCCTAAGTTCTTACCAAGTCTTATGGGGATGTTGGTAAGAGTCGTTAGGAGGTATTTTGGAGCAAGTTGACTTGGCTAACTTACGGCACGAATAAGAATAAGTATCGAACAAGCCATTGCAGCGTTAATAAAGGAAAATGTAATGACAATTAATTGTGTTAAAACAAGTAGAATTCTCCATCTGCATAGAAGCTAAGATAAGACAAAATTGTATTACATTTTTTAGATCATGGCTACTTGATTAAGATAGTTATAAATAAGTATAACTTATTCACAACGCACAGTATATGTTACTTAATTTATAAGAATTTACGTATGAAGTTTTAAGACTATGGACCTCAAATTGTTAAAAGGTTAAGGGACTTTATTTTTCAAGTTATGAGACTTGATTTTTAAAGGGAGAAATGAATTGATTTAAAAGTATAGAATACTTGATTTGGAAAGTATTGATTTCTTGCCATTCTAAGTTAAGAACCGGTTTTCCTAAAAGTTAAGAGACTTGAAGTATTTTGAAAGCTACGTGATTTGAATTGAAGTATAAGTTTCTTGGTTATCAAATGAATGAATTCGTCTAAGAAATAAAGAGTTATAACGGCTTTATGGGAAGTTGGTTATAACAACTTTATGGAAGATTTAAAAGAATGGTTTTCTTGATGTTGTAAGCAAAGTAATGATTTGAAATAAAAGGGCAAAATTGTTTTAAAGGTACCAATTGCTTGAGGTTTTAAAGAAGAAGTCACTTGATTTAGAAGCCTATAAGTGTATTTCTAAAAAGTATTGTGACTTGTCGTGAAAAGTAGATATGACTTGATACTACGGTTATTAGTATCTTGGAAGTTTTATTTGAAAGAGAATCATTTTAAAGGAGTAGAGGCACGTAGTACGTTGGGTTAAATTCGGATTTTATAATGACATGTTAGTGCCTTAAGTAAACAAAATGAGTGTATATGAGCAAAGCTAAGAAGTTAGGGATTTCTTAACTTGCTTATATTATGTATGATAAGCGGTAGTGCTTATGTTATGTATGATAAGTCGGAGTGCTTATGTTATGTATGATGGCCATTGAGTTAGGGTAAGAGTATAAATGAGCGGCAAGCCCCAAGACGTTATACCACCTTCTCCAGGTAAGAGTATAAGTGAGGTAAATCCCCAAGGCGTTGTACCACCGCTTTATGTGTTATTTGACGACCCACGAGATAGGGTAAGAGTATAAATGAGGCAAGCCCCAAGACGTTATACCACCTTCTCAGTAAGAGTATAAATGAGGCAAGCCCCAAGACGTTATACCCCGCTTACCACCTTCTCCGGTAAGAGTATAAATGAGGCAAGCCCCCGCACGTTATACCACCTGTTTTGATTGATTTTATGGCGTGAGACCCGTGGTTATGTTTTACACTTTTAGTCCGCCGGTGATGGGGATTCCACGCATGCTTTGATATTAGTGTCGATCGCGCCCCTCCGTAGTGGCCGGACTATGTTATGAAAGATAAGTAAGTTAGATAGAAATGAACTTAATGACTTCTCCTAAGTAAGTACGTAAGATATGGCTATAACTCTTAATGGAATGTAAAAGATATTGATGTGAAATTAAGTTCATAAGTGGTAATGACACGGCGGGATCTGGTATGTATTTTTATACTTGTCCTTGTCATTCTTTTGTACAGTTATGATCTTATCAGACGTTATTTCGCTCCATATTCGTACTGTTGATCGACTTCTTCGTGGCCGCGTTCATGTCCGCAGTTTAGGTATTACGCTATGGATCCGCGAGCTTAGGATCCTGGTTAGATTTTGAGATGGCTCCGATGTTCGGGAGTTGTCGCGCTATGTATATTCAGTGGTACGGCGGCCTTGTCCCGCCACGGTTATGTTAACACTCTTAGAGGTCCGTAGTCACATATTGTGGGTCGATTTGTAAAAGAAAGCGAGGCAATCGCTTGGTTGTTTTTATATATATCTTGGAAGGTAGCCCTATCGGCTAACTGTTGTATTACATTCGATGTTTTATTTATAAGTTCCATGTATGTTCGCTGATTTTCTCGATGTTTACTGTAGGGTGCCTGTAGGGCACCGATGGCCCGGTCGGGTCGTGACAGGATCTTTATCCATTCACTCCCACCTCCGCTGGCAGATCTGACACTCCGGTCTCTCTAGCGGCAATTTCTTCTTCAACATGACATAATAGGCTTGGTTATTCAGGAGCCCCAGTTTTCAATTTTCTTAGAGGCAATAATTTCATTACTTGTAATGGGAAGCTTGCCCAAAACTATGTTTCTTGTTCTTTAGGCAAACATACTCGTCTTCCGTTTAACTCATCTACTAGTGTTACTTTTGCACCATTTGATATTATACATGTCGATTTATGGACATCACCTGTTGCTAGTTCTCTCGGTCATAAATACTATTTTATCCTACTAGATGACTTTTCTCACTTTGTTTGGTTGTATCCTCTCAAATTTAAATCGAAAGTGTTTGTCAAATTTCTTGAGTTTCGAACATTCATTCAAACACAGTTTGAAAAAGGTATAAAATCTTTTCAGTGCGATAATGGTCGTGAATTCAACAACTCTATGTTTCGCCATTTTTGTACTAATAATGACATAGTTTTTCGTTTCTCCTGCCCCCACACCTCTCCTCAAAATGGTAAAGCTGAAAGAATCATCCACACCATTAACAATATGATTCGCACTCTATTGATTCATGCCTTCCTACCTCCGTCCTTCTGGGTCTATGCTGCTAAAATGTCAAAATATGTTCTCAATATTCTCCCTACTAGCACTCTTCACAATATGACCCCTACCGAAATCTTCTATAATAGAGTCCCCTCCTATGATCATATACGGATTTTCGATTGTCTATGATATCCTAACCTTAGCTCTACCGCCCCTCACAAGCTCGCTCCTATGTCCACTCCATGTGTCTTCGTAGGCTTCCCACCAAACCATAGGGGCTATCTATGCTACAACCTGTCCACTCGTCAAATCCACATCTCGTCACATCACATTCGACGAGACCACATTCCCGTTTTCGAATCTTCAAAAATTCCAAAAACCGGATTACTCATTCCTTGACGAGCCTGCTATCTCTCCTATCATCCTTGATCAGCTTATCTCTTCTGACTCATCGACAGCGCAGCGGCCCAGTGTTGAGGCGTCGCGATGCCATATTTCCAGAGAGGTCTGTTCTCCCAACCAGTCGACAGCGCCGCGGCCCAGTGATGAGGCGCCGCAATGCAATATCTCCAGAGAGGTTTGTCACTCCGACAGCGTCGCATCGCTCGATCCAGGAATCGTGGCACCTCCGACGGCTTCGCCCTCACCTTCTCCTTATCCAACCCTACCATCAGTCTCAGCCCTCCTTACTCAGCCATCACAACCTCCCACTGTCCCCACTCACCAAATGGAAACTCGTGCCAAGCATGGAATCTTCAAACCCAAAGTCCAATTTAACTTGTCTGCCCAAACCATTTATTCAATTCCAAAGAATCCTATTTTGGCTAAACAATACTCTAATTGGAATGCGACTATGTCTGAGAAATTTAATGATTTAACTAAACAACACACATGGGATCTAGTACCTAGACCTGAGGGAGGTGAATGTGATTCGTTGTCTGTGGCTATTTCGTCACAAATTCAGAGACTGTGGAGATATTGAGAGGTATAAGGCACGACTTGTGGCTAATGGCACAAATCAGCAGGAGGGCATTGATTGTGGTGAGACCTTCAGTCCGGTTGTCAAACCAGCTACCATTCGCACAGTTTTGAGCATTGCCATGGGCAAAAACTGGCCGATCCATCAACTTGATGTGAAGAATGCATTCTTACATGAGGATCTGAGAGAGACAGTCTACATTCATCAGGCGCCAGGGTTCACCCATCCAGCAGTTCCTCACTATGTGTGTCATCTCCGTAAGTCACTATATGGCCTGAAACAGGCCTCCCGTGTGTGGTATGATCGCTTTGCTAGGTATATCTTGCAGATTGGGTTTGTATGCAGCAAGAGTGATACATCACTATTCATTTTTCATCGAGGTAGTAGCACTTCTTACTTATTACTTTACGTGGATGATATTGTTCTTACTGTCTCCTCCGATGGATTGAAAAATGAGATTATTGTCTTGCTTAAGTCTGAATTTGCAATGACTGATTTGGGGAAGCTGAGTTACTTTTTGGGGATATCAGTGACCAGGTCTGCCAACCACATGTTCTTATGTCAGCGTAAGTATGCCGAGTAGATCGTGTACAGGGCTAAGATGGCGAATTTCAAAGTTTCACCTACTCCAGTTGATTCGAAATCTAAGCTCAGTGTTATGGATGGTGCTCCAGTCTCCAACCCTACTCTGTATAGGAGCCTTGCAGGTGCACTTCAATATCTCACATTCACAAGCCCTGACATTGCTTATGTTGTTCATCAGGTATGCCTCTTCATGCATGCCCCGAGCGAGTCTCATTTTACTGCTCTTAAGCGTATCATCAGATACATTAAGGGCACACTTGATTATGGTTTGCACCTATACCCCTCTGCACCAAACATGTTGCTCTCTTATACGGATGCATATTGGGCAGGGTGTCCGGACACGCGACGCTCCACCTCCGGCTTTTGTGTATTTTTAGGGGATTATCTGATTTCTTGGTCTACCAAGCGACATGCTACCCTATCTCGTTTCAGTGCCGAGGCTGAGTACAGAAGCGTTGCAAATGTGGTAGCTGAGATTTGTTGGCTCATAAATTCTTTATTAGAACTTGATGTCATTTCGTCGTGCATCTATTGTATCGTGATAACATATCTGTGATTTATCTTTCTCACAACCCGGTTCAACATCAGCGAACCAAGCACATTGAGATAGACATACATTTCGTCCGTGAGAAAGTTGCGCTAGAGTATTACATGTGCCCTCATCATATCAGTACGCATATATATTTACCAAAGGACTTTCCAGACAGTTATTTCTTGACTTCAGATCCAGTCTCAGCGTCCGGTCTCCTCCCGCTCCGACTGAGGGTGTGTGTAAACGTGTGCAACATAGTAGTAACAATATTTCCTACCCATAATTAGAATATTTCCATATATTGTGTAAATATAATTATGGTAAGACTATGATTCTCTTTTGTATAAGTTTAGAATTCCTATTATATAAGAGATGAATATTGTACTCTATATATACTTTGATATTAATGAATAAACTCTCCAAGAGAAATTAATATCATCTTACACCGGTTAACAAAAAGAAGAATGAAAGAAATATCATAATTAGGAAGTGGAGAAATGTTATAAAGAAAGTGAAAGCAAGAAACTAATAAATATATTCACTATATTTATTTGATGATATACTTGGTCCCTACTTGATATATTGTGGTTATCCATAGGCATGATGAACATTTTCTCATTATTTATTTCTGCAATTATGAATTTATGATGATGATATTTTATTCGATCATTAATTTATAATATTTCCTCTCTTTGTATTCCACTTTCGCTAATTTCCGTTGAATATCGGTGGGAAAAAATCAAAAAGTAGTGTTCTCACATGAAAAATTAAAAAATTTACAGCGTTTCAATGATAATTTATTTTCCACCATGTATTTTAATATCGATAGGGAAAAACGTCTGTTTCTAGACTCTAGTAGTGTGCGTTTTTTAGTTTCTGACTACACAATCAAAATATATATTCAATAATAAAATACTTTTCTTAAATATGCAACACAATCCGTCAGTAGGAAATTTCATCTGTAGGAATATTCTTTCCCTTTTGTTTTTCCGACTGCTTCCGTCTGTATTATCATGATTCTGGAAATCAATTTTTTTGTTCCTTTTTCGGACGGATCCATGTCTATATTTTTTCCTACATAATTTGTGTTGCAATTATCGATAGAATTCGTAAGGATATAATTACATGGTAACATTTACAATCAGTGGCGGACGCAGAGAATTTTCCAACTGAGTGCACTGTTAATACAGCGCGCAGCTAGCCTCTGCCCATTCGGTATGCCCAAAGTGAGCCGAGTCGTCGATTTCAAACCAATTTATGACTGGGGTAGCAGTCCGGAATACTCGGATCTCAGCCCCTTCAAGCACATCATGCAGCGGGACCCACACAAATCGACATTGAAGCCGCGATGCATGTTGACACTCAATTTTGTCCCTCTCTTCCCATTATTCATTCAAAATTAACTATTTTCAACACCACAAAATAATTTTAAAATTTTAATTAAGGCATACATATGCACACATAAATAAAGAATTTAATATTCTCAAAATAACCAATTTTATTATTATTAGTATCTTTACTCCCTAGCTATAATTAATTATTCAAATCATATTAATTCAAGTTTATCGCCTAAATTACCTACTGAAATCCCTAATAGGAAAAATCACTTTTTTGCGTTGGATATTGAGCACGCGGTTTTAGAGGAAACCACCAATGCTATTGTTGACACCCAATTTTGACTCTTCCGTCCAGTCATTAACTATAAAATTACACTAATTTTGCAAAATAATTTCTTATAATTTTTTATAATAAAATGCAGCGATAAAACATTAATACAGGCATGAATAAACAATTTAATAATAGCACCGCATTTTACGTAGAGTATTAAGCACTTAGAGTCTCGCGCCCGCATTTATTAATTTTAAGCTCTGTCATGATTCCTTAATTAATAATAAATACGTCAAATTAGCAGTGATGTCGCGCCAAATAGCATAGCCGCATTTATTAATACGCGAAGCAATTTCATAACTTATTTTAAATAATAATGCACAATAATAAGATTTTAAATAATAGTGTCGCATTCTAAAATATTAAGCACTAATTAAATAACACGCCCGCATTTATTATTTAAGCACCTAAATAATTTAATCACAATTTAAAATAACTTGCCACTAATTAAGTACATAATACCTAAAACTAATACCTAATTAAAACTAACTACCCAGCCCAATTACCCACGCCCAACGCAGCCCACTACACCTAATTAGCATAACCCGCCAGCCCACTATTACCTCTTCAGCCCAACACCCGCAAGTCCACTATATCCCAGCCTTATTTCCCTTCCCGTCGCACAGCCCAGCACATTTCCCCTCTCAGCCCTTTACCATATACCTTCCCTGATCTTTTTTTCCCCATTGTCTCTCCCGCAAACAAGCCAAGAACGAAGCCCTAAACCTAAAACCCGCCGCACCAGCACCAGCACCTCAGCCCGAGATTCTCGCCGGAGAATCCGGGTTTTCCTTACACATGCACACTAAACCTAGCCGTCTCCCCCCCTTCTCTAGCGATTTCTTACCATAACCAGCACCTGAATAAAACCGCAGCAATCGAAGCATAGTTGGCCATTAGAATAGCTTGCCTTAACCAAATCGTGCACGAAATCGTACCTCGCGAATTAGCTACCATATCGACACCCTGTTCTTACCATAACAATAAAATCAGTACTAAATCACCAAGATTCATCAATATCAGCACTATAAACCTTACCCAAACTTAGAACTCAAACGATGGCTATATAAAGCACATGCAATCTAGTCTGATGAGTAAAATTTTAGATTGATAAGATACTTGATTAATAATGTTTTTGTCTTTAATTGAACATTTTAATAGCACTTTGAATGATTATCCATTTTGGGAATACTTTGTACAACAAATTCTAATTATTTAATGTATATTTTTGGTGTTATTTAAATTTTAATTTATTTCATCGGGGCACTCAATTTGCAATCACGCCAAATTTAATTTTCCGCCATTTTAAAATAAATTATTAATTTAATATAATTATTTTTTAAAAAAATGAATCAAAATTTAAATTTATGTGACGGGTTTGAACCGTCACATGACGTGTGGCATTTGTGTGACGGGTAAAAACTGTCATCCGTTTGTGATATTTATGTCCGTCACATGTCGTGTGACGGTTCCAGAACCGTCATCCGTTTGTGACAGTGACAAAGATGACACTTACAAGAACCGTCATCTTAGGGGTTAGATGACGGTTTTTATCTGTCACCGTAGGGTGTTTTTCTTGCAGTGATGGAAAATTCCTATATGGCTTAACTAGCTTTGATAATTGACCATTACTTATCAAAAAAAAAACAATGGATAGAGAGAAAAAGACCATTACTTCATTAGTGCAAAAGAAACAAAGCACGATATCCTTTTAGTTTAATCATTAATTCCTACATAATGGTCATTTATCAAATCTTCCGTAACATTGATCCTCTGATTAATTAGAGTTCGTGGATCTCAATCATGACATATTACGTATATAATGCATTTGCATGACACTAGCTAGAAATGCAATATATTTTGATCTCACCATATCAAGATAACCTTTTTCCTTTTTCTTTTTTTTTGGTGTTTCCATCATAACATGGGCCTTTGCTAATAAAATGGAGCAAGGGGTATGTCAAGAGTCTTAGACATGGGAAAAGGTGGAGGAACTATAGACGTCAAACTCCAACCAATAGATAGAAAGGAATTAGGGTCCTACTTACGATCATTTTGATATGTTTCTTATTAATTATAACGTCCCACTTAAAGATATTATCATATACAAATTATTATAGAAATGTTTGATTCTTTTTTGTCTAGCAACTTGTATCGAAAATAACCAAAAGGAAAAAGAAAGAGCATATCAAGGAAAAATAAGGAAAGAGCATAAGAAAGTGGGAAATTCTAAAATGGAAAGGAGAGTAAGAAATAGCGATGGAAATGTGTGGATGGTTTTTACATATCCTTTCATAAGGTATTGTATTTTGTATTATTTTGATCAACATATTGTTTGAATAAATTATATCATTTATTATTATTACGTAATATGACACATTAACAATTTGAGAAATAAATTTATAATATTAATTTTTACATGATGTAGTTAACAATAGGAGGTATTTACGTGTAATAACTGCACTTTAAATAAATTATAATCTATAGCAATATTTTGTATTCAATTTACCGTTGATATCTATATATGTATACGGTATTTTATCTCACTCCTGTCTTCTCCCTGTCACCTCTTGGCGGCGCCACGACTACCTCTGTATGTTTATCTAAAATGTTTTTTTCTCTTTAGTGTATTTTATTTCTTGTATCCTCGTATCTGAGTGTATTTGAGTGAATTCGTCATTTTTTTAGTGTAAGTATAAGGTATATGTATTTGGTTGATTGTATATTTGGGCAAACTAAATATATTTGGCTGATTATAAGTATAAGGTATATGTATTTGACTCACTATATTTTAAAACTGTTTTTTAATACACACGAAACTGTATATTTGAATACACTTAAAGACACACGTAATAGGTATAACATAGCTACAAAATGTAATAAAGAAAAAGATTGTTAGTATTGGTTAAAAGCCTAAAAATTATAGCTATTTATGTAAGTTATCCATAAAGAAAAGTACGGCGTGAATTAAAGTTCAAGGTATATAGGATAAAATATGATTAATAATAAGTAAAGATATTATGAAGAAAAGTAGGGTACATATAGTAATAAAGGCAGGGTAGGATTAAATAAGATTATTACTTAAATAATAAGCAAAGTCAAAAAGAGAAGAAAAAATAACATGAAACGTGATCACATCAAATTGATCGTTATATAATGAAGAATTTAATGATTTGGTATAATAAATTTAAGTAACAATATATTTAAAGTAATAATACCATACAATACAATAGGTAACAACCATTTAAATAAGCTAGAGCGTTGGATTGGCGAAATTTTAATGCAACCAAACCAGGAAATTAGAAAATATTTTTCTCCATACGGAACATCCCTCATGTAATTGAAAATAATTAGGCTATACAAATTACGTATACAACACGTCTGCATGACGCTAGAATTGCATTTATATTAATTTAATTTGATCTCACATTTAACGACCTTTTACTTTTTCTTAGTTTCATCATTCCATTTGCTTTTATTGATAAAAGTCGAACTAGGAATATGAAAAGTTCTTTGCTATTCAGCCATGATATAATAAAGGTGGAGCCAATCCACCATCAACATATATTGTAGGACGATCCAACTATAAGTTATTAAGATTTAAGGATCGTAAGATCTATAATATCACAAGCAAAACCTTTTTACGTGACAAATATAGTTGTCTTTGACAGTAGTGATCATATATATTTACTAAGTGTTACGGATAAATATAAATACAAAGCATAAGTTAGATACAATATTTAATTTACAAGACATGGGTGAAAACTGATAGAAGCCTTGGCTAGATTAGTTTTATTCCATTATCTTTGGTAATATTGACATTAATATCAGTCCACAACAATCCCAAGTTGGGCCCAACAACTGAAGGCCCAAAATAACTGAGTTGTACGGATTTAATTTTTAGCCATTATAATAATTAGTCTTGTTTTAATTAGTATCTAGATTTTGCAAATCTCTTGTATTTCTAAATAAGAGTATCCAGGGTGTAAAGACTAATTTTGGGTCAGTGAACCAACAAAAATATCTCTCTCTCTATGAAACCCAAACTTCTTCTCTTTTGTTCTTTATTTTTGTTCCGCGATTATGATTCTGGTTTCGAACATGATATCAGAGCAAGGATTATAGAGGTATTGATGCGATCTATCGATCGATCCTACCCTTGCGTATCAATTTCGCTATTTCAATACAAAACTCGATTTAGAATTTCTATATTATTTGAGTCGTCGATTTCTCGAGTGTTTTGGTGGATTTCGAGATAGGCTCTCACTAAAAATACTCACCGGAGGTGTACTTTACGATTAGAGCAGTTCATATCCAACCGCCGCTGGAGTTTGTGACCGGAATTAGCCCGACAGTTTGCTTTAGAGTTTCTGAGTTGAACAAGACCTTGCTTCTTTAGGTTTTAGAAGAATGACGACAACATCACTACAAATCTGTTCAAAATTCAATTTTGTGAATTCATTTTTGTCACGACCCGACCCCGGGCCCGTGACTGGTGTCTTACCCCGGGCACCCTAGTGATACAACATCAGAGAAAATCAGCGGAAAATAAAAACTTACACATGAAACAAGTTATACAATAAGAAAATAGGTTAACCAAAACGGTCACCTTTCTACATATATATAAAAATGATTAAACTCGAGCAGCATATCCTTTTTACAAACCCCGCCACAACAAAGATTACATGCACTTAAGAATGTAACCACAACTACGACGGGACAGGGCCCCGCCATACCCGTGAATGTAAGTACCTACAACGACAGGGGACTATACCAAAAGATAAGCCTCCGGAGAAACGGAGCTTCCCAAAACGCTGAACTGTGATCCTATGAGCGAGGATCGACAATCGTGTACCTCTACCGCGGATTGAACGCACCGGCGAGGTCGATAACAGTACCAAGTATGTGAAACTGAAAATACTGTAAATGAAATCATAACATTTTAAAACCAAATCACAAATACGTACGAAACAACCCAATTTAACCGCACATGGTGCCACATCATAAACAAGAGCAAATAGTTGTATCGTAACTGGTCTTTTCTAGGCCGCTAATGATCGAAGCAAGGCCAATCGCCCATAGTATCATTATGCGAGCCTAATCCTGGAACTCCCGCAGTCGCATAGCCACCTAGCCCGCATGAGGTATTCTCGACGGGGTAGCTAACGCGACATCAACTCGACTCCGCGATCGCACGGTCACGTGGACCGCGTGAGGTATTCTCGATCGGCGTAACACCCGGAGTGATCATCCCGAACTCCCGACTCGCATAGCCCCATGGACCAGATGAGGTATTCCTCGCGACGGGTGGCTAACCTACCAGAACAAGTCAGGGGGGGGTAGGTGATACAATACCAGCACAACAGGCTTATCGTTAAACAACATAAGCACAACAGAAAACCCCCTTACACAAACGTCACAAGATACTAACACACGTAACATCATAACATGTTTACTTATCAAACCAACTTACCACACATTCAGAAATCATTAGAAGGCCTCCATAATCAAGTAAGTAAACCATTCCTTTTATCTTTCTTAAGTTGTTATAACTAACTTCCCATAAAGCTAGTATAACACTTAAGCTTTATAAAAACCTTCACATTTGTTTGGAAAACCAAAAGAACTTATTCTTTTAAAACCAAGTATTAATTTCCTTCCAAATAATGATTTCATAATTCTTTTTGAAATATTTCAAGATTCTTAATATTTAGAACTCAAGTCAAAAGACATCAAAGTGAAACCAAAACAATTTCCATACCTTCTTTTTAAACCAACTTAAGACAAAAGTATGCCTTCCTTTTAAACGAAAACACTTCAAATTTTCAAGTCTCTCTCTTTTATAAATCAAGTCCCTTACTTTGGAATTTTAAGAAAATCAAAACTTGTTATTAATGATCTTATTAAAGCAGCCATGATCTAGGAAATGTAATACAATTTTGTCTTATCTTAGCTTCTATGCAGATGGAAGATTCTACTTGTTTTAAGTTAATTATTAGTTATTACATTTTTCTTTATTAACGCTGCAATGGTTTGTTCGATACTCTTTCCCATTTCCGAAATCAATATAACATTATTATTTAAAAATCAAGTACTCATTACTCACGAATGACGTTTCACAACTTTCTACATAATTCAAGTTCTTCACATATCATATCAAGTCAAATATAAGTCAAGTCTCTTATCTTTTAAAATCAATAAACCATTCTTTTACCTACATAAAGTCGTTATAATTAACTTCCCATAAAGCCATTATAACACTTTATGTTTAAACCAACCAAATTGCTTAGCACACGTCGCTCACCGTACTACATAGTTCACAACAATCATGCTAGAAAGGATAGGAAGATGTTCACATACCTCGCGACGATTATCGACAATTAGCAAAACGCTCCAAAGTACTATAACCTTGCTAGCCTTTTCCACCCTTCAAGTAGAATACGCTACTCGTAGTACTTCAACCTATAATGGCCATAAAACGTCTATTAACCTCTAGATATCTTCGTAGAACATTTCTAAGTACAAGGTTCCATATTCTACGGAAAATTCGACAAAGACTCCTCCCCACCCCGTAACCACATAAACAACCTCCAATATCAAGGCCCGCTACCAAGCCAACAACTCAGAGGATTACACGCCTAACCTGACGTACAATTCTGCCCCACAATAATACTACAAGTCTACTGTAAATACAGTCCAATGTAAATACAGTTCAATTCTTTTTAATCATCCTTCCATATATCTTATACTCAATTATACATTACTACAACATGTAATCTCCAATTACAATAGGGGGATAAAGATTATCACCTCGATAAGCCCAAAATCATCCAAGATTTATAAGTCGATCCTGAGCAACGTTTAGCTCCAATTCCTTACGCTCCAACCCGCTCCAAGCAACCCTTAGAAGTTTCTAAACAACTTCTCTTAACACTTCACCCATCTATGAAGATTTTCCTAGGGTTCATTTTGCGACTAAAGGAATAAAGTGGTATTTCCGGGCTCTTAGTATAGAGATAACTTTGGAATACTACAAGGGATTTAGGCTAAGGTATTTGGAATAACAACAACACTTGAAGAATTTTTCTACACAAAGGGGAGGGGGGGGGGGTGTTGGACGAGAACTACACTAAGGTGGGAGGGAGAATTTTGCCTTAGAAATTATTTCAAGTGAGGGATGAATAAGTCTTGCAAACAAGGGGGGTATTTATAGAGAAATCAATGGCTAGGATCAAAGCAAGTGTATGGTGAGGATTTGGTCCATGTGGGAGTGGAGTCTTCGAACCAAATGTCCACCACAATCTTGAGACATATGTCCACCACAAAAATGGGACAAGTGGCTTGCCACTTGTCCACCAAAAACGTCCAAACAACATTCACCAACCATTCGCCAACACGGCCACATGGGGTGACACGTGTCGCCCCTACTCGTCAAAATATTTCATCTTCCAAAATATCCGTAATGCCAAAAATCCGAAAATAAAGTGGGCCCCACAAAATCAGAATTCTCCCGTGGGCCCCACGTGACCAATTTCGGAAATAAAATTCCATAATTCTTAAAAATTCTTAAAGTCTTAAATACCAAAGTTGAGAATCCAATTCTCAATAAAAAACCTTTTTCCTTCATAAAATCCGGAAACTTTTCCGTCGAAAAAATCACATCTTTCTTCTTTTCCAATTTTTGTGTCGTATACCCGTACGTACGTCCTCGTATACATACCCTGGAACTACGGGGTGTAACATTCTTCCCCCCTTAGAAACATTCGTTCCGAATGTTCCTTCTAAGTCTTCAAGCACACCTGTGCCGGTATAGTCTTCCCTACTATACTTACGGAACCAATTATGCCACACATGGCCATAATACAACATACGCGCAAAAACTCACATCCAAGCCAACGAAGAATCATCTCTAAAGCGTATAACAATACTAATAGCTCCACCCAAGGTCCAAAGGATACTTTCTTCACATCTTTACCTTATAAAAAGGACACGTCCATCTTCTTAACACATCTTCGCTCTTTTCTTACTTGTCGCATTCTCCTCGTACACTCGAACTCTTCCTAATATACGCATTACATTTCGCTATTGCTTGCTTCCAAAATCTCGGTTACTATCTCCAACTTGGTCATCATTAATCGGGAACACTGCGGATGGATCTCCGATACTCTTCCAAACATAGCAATACGGAAGACGGACATATCGCCTCCTAAGTCGAAGCGGTGCTAACTTATAGCAACCCGCCTATTCTACAACGATCCGAAAAGGCCCAAAGTACCTCGCTAAGTTTCCTCGCTTCAAATCTCGTCACACCCTTCCCGGGTGGTACCTTCAAGAAGACCCACCGTCAACCTGAACTCCAAGTGTCGACGCCGATTACCCGCACGACTTCTGTTGACTCTGAGCTTCTAAAAACCTCTTCTGGATAAGCTTCACCTTACCCACATCCTGCTGAATCAAGTATGGACCAACTATCTGAACCTTGCCAACCTCGAACCAATCGACCGGCAACCTACACTTCCGCCCATACAAGGCTTCACAAGGCGACATCCGAATACTTAAATGGTAGCTATTATAATACTCAATCAACAAGAGGCAAATAATCCTTACAGCTACCCCTGAAATCAAAACACCGGCCCGTAACCTATCCTCAAATGTCTGGATAAAATGTGTTGTTTGTCCGTCGGCCCGAGGGTAAATGCAATACTGAGACTCACCTGAGTTCCTAACCCCGCCTGGTAAAACCTCCAGAAACAAAAGAAATAGCCGAAACTGGCTCCACCGTCATTATAAAAGTAGGAACCGTGCAATTTTTACAACCTTCCTGATATATAACATCCCGCATAACCCTCCGCCGAGTAAACAATCCTGACTGAAAGACAAGATGGGCTGACCTCATCGGCCCGACTACTGGTCGAACGCATCCACGAACTCGTACGATGGTTACCTAAACTTGGGCCTAACACCCTCGTGACCTTAACATCTAGCGAGACCACCTCAAACTGATCCCACCATATTCCGGGTTGCGGGTTGACCCGGGATATGGCCTCAACCCGACCCTCTTCGTACTAAACTCTCGTTCCTGGACCGGAACAATCTCCTTATTCAAGTCATGAGAACCTAGTGGTCTTCTAAGCTCAACTACCCACTTCCATTTCACACCACTCATGGACTTATCACCTGAATATACTCCACGTATACAATGTACCCCGACAACGATCAAACGTACAATCTTTTACTCAAGACGGCCTTGCATCTAAGGTCTCCACGTGTAACATTCTAAGGCTCCCACCTTCCATGTTCCCATACTTACCTTTTCCACTACCTATGTTCTAATCACAACTTACACAATGCTATCCGAACATAACACTTAACATTAGGTCATCATATCACGCATACTAGTCTTTATAGGGTTAAGGATATACCTGTAACTACTGCTTCACTTTCCCTTTGTCTCACTAACCAAAGTCCTGCCCTGCAGGGCGCATAGCTAGAGAAAGCGATGAACGACCATCGATCCCGGCGTCGAGTCTCTACATCCGCGCCACATCTGGTTGGGCGATTTCTTACCATCCGCCTGCGTCTTAAACATAACAAAGTGTCGAAGTAGTACGACACTCCCACAATGACACCTACCACAACGCCACACCGAGGTAGGGTGGTCTCATCCGATTAACACCCCTTCTCCGAAAAAGCCGAATCATGGCGACTGTAGGCTGAGTCATCCCACCTGTATCCCTCCTACTAGGACATCCTCTCATCACATGGCCCTGACGGCTGTTGGTAAAACAAGCACCCGTAAAAAGATGACATTCCCCGGGATGACGCCTACCACATAGTGAACACTGAGGGAAAACCGAATCTGGCTGGCTAGAACCTATGTAAAACTGTGAACCAGAAACCCTGGAGCTCTGACCAACTCCTGCTTTCCCCGAATGTCCTGAAGCCTGTGGAGGACCACTCTGTACTGGCGGAGGCGCATAACCAGTCTGCTGCTGAGAAGGTCCGCCTCGAAAGTTACCAAAGGACCCTGCTGTTCTGGCCCTCCTCTGTTGATCTTGGTTAATCCGTCGATCTCTACGTTCCTCAGTCTGCTGTGCATAAGCCTGTACACGGGCAATGTACATTCCCGGCTGAAGAGCTACTCCTGTACAACTCCGCCTCCAGCTGGTTGGGACGAGTTCTCAGAGGCATTTCTTACACACTTCTTGCCCTCGCAGATGAGGAGAGCTCGGGCAGATAGATTTATGATGTTGAGGCAGAACGGGCGGACGGTTCGGGAATACTGTATAGAGTTTGACTCATTGGCTCGTTATGTCCCCGCTTTAGTGACAGACATGGAGGATAGAGTGCACCGATAGGTCACATGACTTGACGATTATCTAGCAGAGTTCCCATGAATCAAACCGGTCGACTGCAGTATCATGCAGCCGATGCGAACCTAAGACCACCGACTGTGTCTCCGAAGCCTTGATCACTCTCATGATCCGCTGTAACTGTCGAATAAACTCCTGAGGATCTTCCTCAGTTCTCGATCCATAGAACTCGGGTGGATCGACTCGAAGTCCCGAAGTCTCAAACTATCGGATCTAGGGTGAACTACCGTACTACTAAACTTCGACTCAATGCGTCCTCATGCCTCGCCACAAGCCTAGCTAGTAACTGGGCTATCTCCTTATAACTCATATCATCTGTCCCTGGTCGTGGGACTAGAGGCTCATGTATCGTGGTCTCAGTAGCTACTGCTACTGCACTAAACTCTCATGGGGCTAGCGGCGTCGCAGAACTCCCCGAATGAAGAATTATCTCGGTGTGGTGAGTGCGTGCCTCGTAACCCTCGTATTCTACTCGCGTCTCCTCTGCGCCTTGCCATACGGGCTCTGGTTGCCTGCGTGAGGCATAACTAGCACATCTGAATCGCGGGAGTCCAACTTATGACACGGCTATAAGGCACGATCTCGAGTGAGAAGAATGGAAACCAATCCTAAATATCTCTGCGACCTCACGATTATAGGTGTGGTGCACAACACGCCGATAATCAAGACTCTACTAGATACGGTCTGTAGACACTTTCCGAGGATTAACTGCTCTGATACCACTTTTGTCATGACCAGACCGGGCGTGGTCGTGCCTTACCGGGCACCCTAGTGATACAACATCGTGAGAAAATCAGCGGAAAATAAAACTACATGAAACAAGTTATACAATAAGAAAATAGATTAACCAAAAGCGGTCACCTTTCTACATATATATAAAAATGATTAAACTGAGCGATTACATCCTTTTACAAACCACCGCCACAAAGATACTACACTCTAAGAATGTAACCACAACTACGACGGGACGGGGCCCGCCATACCCACGAATGTAAGTACTCTGGCGACAGTGGACTATACTAAAAGATAAGCCTCGGAGAAAGCGGAGCTTCCCAACGATGGCTGTGATCCTATGGCGAGGATCGACAATCGTGTACCTTTACTGCGGCATGAACGCAACCCGAAGGAGGTCGATCTGGCAGTACAGTATGTGGCAAAAAATACTGTAAATGAAATCATAACATTTTAAAACCAAATCACAAATACGTACGAAACAACCCAATTTAACCGCACATGGTGCCACAGCATAAACAAGAGCAAATAGTTGTATCGTAACTGGTCTTTTCTAGGCCGCTAATGATCGAAGCAAGGCCAATCGCCCATAGTATCATTATGCGAGCCTAATCCTAGAACTCTCGCGATCGCATAGGCACAGGCGCGTGAGGTATTCTCGCATCGGGGGTAGCTAACCCGCGGCATCAATCTGGACTCCCGCAGTCCGCATGGTCACATGGACCGCATAAGGTATTCCTCGCATCGGCGTAACACACCCGGAGTGATCATCCTGGAACTCCCACAGCTCCGCATAGGCCCCATGGACCGCATAAGGTATTCCTCGCATCGGGGGTGGCTAACCCTCGGCTCGTAACAAGTCAGGGGGGTAGGTGATACAATACCAGCACAACGGGCTTATCGTTAAACAACATAAGCACAACAGAAAACCCCCTTACACAAACGTCACAAGATACTAACACACGTAGCATCATAACATGTTTACTTATCAAACCAACTTACCACACATTCAGAAATCATTACAAGGCCTCCATAATCAAGTAAGTAAACCATTCCTTTTATCTTTCTTAAGTTGTTATAACTAACTTCCCATAAAGCTAGTATAATACTTAAGCTTTATAAAAACCTTCACATTTGTTTGGAAAACCAAAAGAACTTATTCTTTTAAAACCAAGTATTAATTTCCTTCCAAATAATGATTTCATAATTCTTTTTGAAATATTTCAAGATTCTTAATATTTAGAACTCCAGTCAAAAGACATCAAAGTGTAACCAAAATAATTTCCATACCTTCTTTTTAAACCAACTTAAGACAAAAGCATGCCTTCCTTTTAAACGAAAACACTTCAAATTTTCAAGTCTCTCTCTTTTATAAATCAAGTCCCTTACTTTGGAATTTTAAGAAAATCAAAACTTGTTATTAATGATCTTATTAAAGCAGCCATGATCTAGGAAATGTAATACAATTTTGTTTTATCTTAGCTTCTATGCAGATGGAAGATTCTACTTGTTTTAAGTTAATTATTAGTTATTACATTTTCCTTTATTAACGTTGCAATGGTTTGTTCGATACTCTTTCCCATTTCCGAAATCAATATAACATTATTATTTAAAAACCAAGTACTCATTACTCACGAATGAGGTTTCACAACTTTCTACATAATTCAAGTTGTTCACATATCATATCAAGTCAAATATAAGTCAAGTCTCTTATCTTTTAAAATCAATAAACCATTCTTTTACCTACATAAAGTCGTTATAATTAACTTCCCATAAAGCTATTATAACACTTTATGTTTTAAACCAACCAAATTCGTTTAGCACACGTACGTCTACCGTACTACATAGTTCACAACAATCATGCTAGAAAGGATAGGAAGAGGTTCACATACCTCGCGACGATTATCGACAATTAGCAAAACGCTCCAAAGTACTATAACCTTGCTAGCCTTTTCCACCCTTCAAGTAGAATACGCTACTCGTAGTACTTCAACCTATAATGGCCATAAAATGTCTATTAACCTCTAGATATTTTCGTAGAACATTTCTAAGTACAAGGTTCCATATTCTACGGAAAATTCGGCAGCACCTCCCCCCCCCCCCCCCGTAACCACATAAACAACCTCCAATATCAAGGCCCGCTACCAAGCCAACAACTCAGAGGGGATTACACGTCTAACCGAACATGTACAATTCTGCCCCACAATAATACTACAACTCTACTGTAAATACAGTCCAATGTAAATACAGTTCAATTCTTTTTAATCATCCTTCCATATATCTTATACTCAATTATACATTACTACAACATGTAATCTCCAATTACAATAGGGGGATAAATATTATTACCTCGATAAGCCCAAAATTATCCAAGATTTATAAGTCGATCCTGAGCAACGTTTAGCTCCAATTCCCTACGCTCCAACCCGCTCCAAGCAACCCTTAGAAGTTTCTAAACAACTTCTCTTAACACTTCACCCATCTATGAAGATTTTCCTAGGGTTCATTTTGCGACTAAAGGAATAAAGTGGTATTTTCGGGCTCTTAGTATAGAGATAACTTTGGAATACTACAAGGGATTTAGGCTAAGGTATTTGGAATAACAACAACACTTGAAGAATTTTCTCATAGCGGGCGGGGGTGTTGGACGAGAACTACACTAAGGAGGAAGGGAGAATTTTGCCTTGGAAATTATTTCAAGTGAGGGATGAATAAGTCTTGCAAACAAGGGGGGTATTTATAGAGAAATCAATGGCTAGGATCAAAGCAAGTGTATGGTGAGGATTTGGTCCATGTGGGAGTGGAGTCTTCCAACCAAATGTCCACCACAACCTTGAGACATATGTCCACCACAAAAATGGGACAAGTGGCTTGCCACTTGTCCACCAAAAACGTCCAAACACTTGTCCACCAACCATTCGGCCAACATGGCCACATGGGGGTGACACGTGTCGCCTCCCTATTCGTCCAAAATATTTCATCTTCCGAAAATATCCGTAATGCCAAAAATTCGAAAATAAAGTGGGCCCCACAAAACCGTAAATTCTCCCGTGGGCCCCACGTGACCAATTTCGGAAATAAAATTCCATAATTCTTAAAAATTCTTAAAGTCTTAAATACCAAAGTTGAGAATCCAATTCTCAATAAAAAACCTTTTTCCTTCATAAAATCCGGAAACTTTTCCGTCGAAAAAATCACATCTTTCTTCTTTTCCAATTTTTGTGTCGTACCCGTACGTACGTCCTCGTATACAAACCCTGGAACTACGGGGTGTAATAATTTTTGTGTTTTAGTTAGTATCTACTTCAAATTATGTTTGCATCTACTACAATTTTAATTGAAAATGAACAATGCCAATAACCCTAGAAATATTTCCAATACTGTTGAGGAAGGGTTTGTACCTTTTTCCATCGAAGTAACACATGTTTTATATGTACATCGCCCAGGAACTCGGCTTATTTATGATATTTTTGATAGAAATGGGTTTGTTACTGCTAAGAATAAACTAGGTATCATTACTTGTCGTGCGGTTCAACCTACACTTGAGTCTTCACATTACCCCTATTGGGAACGATGTAATGACATGATAATTGCATGGATTACCAATTCTCTTTTCAACGATTTTTTTTTTGGACTAGGGAGCCCGCAGCCGCTACTCTTTCGAGTGCGCACACAATAGCCTGCAAATCACATCAGCCGACTAACCACACTTGGCAAGCCATATGTGACAGGCTCAAACAAAAAGGTTTATTGATCGGTGTATTTTATATATACTTTTTGAGTCATTTTTAGTTAGTATTTTACTCATTTTGTTGATGTTTAGTAAAGTATTAGGGTCGTTTTTCTTCCTTTTGTGTCACAGCGGTCAGAAATGGAGAAATGGCGAGAAGAAGACGAAATTAGCATACTTGAGATGGAATTGCACACTAAAAGGGTCAATAAATGAAGTCTAAGAAGTCCCGGGAAGTATAGAGGGGACCAGACGAAGCCCGGACGAAAACTGGACGACGAAACAAAAATCTGCCAAAATACCGTCACCGGCGTCGCGGCGCCGCCCCTGAATTTTCCGAAAACTTGCAGATTTTTCGGCGCCGTGGCGCCCAATCTCAGGGCCACGACGCCAACGCGGGATTTTTTGACGTTTTGGGCCGAATTTGACACGTTTTCAAAGTCCAAAAGGGATAACTTTTCCTACCTACAAAACCTATATAATCCCTAAAACCCTGTTCATTATTCATTCAATCCATTGTACATTCAACACAACTCTAGGAGGCGAAGATTTGAGACCTAGTTCAAATATTTTCTTTTCTTTCTCTTTTCTTTATTTATTTCAGTTCATGTATTGAGATTGTATTAGTTCTTAGCGTGACTATGGCTAGGAGCTAATTACTTTATTAGGGATTTCCTTGTGATTCGCTTGAAACTCTTATTCATGAATTAATGCATTAGTTTGTTTTCTTCTTCACTTGATTAAGATTTATTCAATAGTTTTTTTTGATTGCTTGATAGTTAATTAGCTACTAATTATCATCACTTATATGATTTCGAATCGAAATCCGAAAGGAGAGATTCTGAATATGCTATAGTTGAATAAACATAGGTTAAAATCGTGGACGAAAGTACCCCGATACTTGTGTAGTTTTATAGGTTATTGTTCTTAATCCTTCTTTGTGGTAAATCATGTCATCGAAAGATAGAAGGGTTCTGCATCGGGGTTGAGTGTTTATATATCCTAACCAGAATATAAAACGGTCTAGTTAACCTGCTATCTTAACGTAGAAGAAGAAGTCAGTCTAACTGTATTAATGATTGAATAAAGTGGATAGTTGATAATCTTGGAAGCCCTAATTCTCCGTCATAACTGATTTAAATCAAAGTATTTTCATAATTAGTTTATTTTCTGCATTATTAGTCTAGAATTCCAAACCAATTAACGTTAACCAAATAGAAACTAAAGCATAGATAATCGGTACTTGAAAATCAGTCCCTGAGAACGATATTCGGTCTTACCCAGACTATATTACTTGTACGATACGTGCACTTGTAAGCGTGTGGATAAATCGCACATCATTTATGCAGTGGATTGAACTCGTGACCTTGCAGTCCCGCGCTCTACTGCTACATCAACTTGGCTACCCCGAATGGTCTCTTTTCAAAGATACTGACTCTAGTGTCATGGGTTTCAACATAACAAAAATATTTGAACTGATATAAATGAGAGGTTTGAACAGTCAAATACTTCAAATTATATTCAAGTTCAAATAGAGTAAGGAATCATATCCCAGGTTCTTTAGATATTGCTTCTTACTTCACAAAGTTGAGGTCCTTATGGGATGAACTCAGTAATGCCTATGTAGGGCCTACCTGTACTTGTGGAGCTCATCATAAGCACATTGAAGAACAAAAACTATACTAATTTCTTGAGAGTCTGAATGAGTCATACGCCACTTATAAGAGTGACATTGTGATGCAGTCTCCTCTCCCATCCATAAGCAAAGCTTATTCCATGTTACAACATAATGAGAAGCAGAAAGAAACATCGAGTCCTATTTCCAATTTTTCAAATGAGTTTCCTACACATCTCACAACAACAACACTAGAGGTGTTACAGAGAGAGTCCAATTTGAACCTAATAAGAGTTACCCTTATTCTTCATCATCCAATATGTATTATAAATACTGTAAGAGGTTTGGTCATATCATGGAAAAGTATTATAGACTTTATGACTTTCCTCCAGATTTCAAATTCAGAAAGAACAAAAAGGTTGCTTCATATATGCAGTTTGAGGGTTCTCAATTTATCTCAACAAGTTTTGGTTCTGGTTTCTCTTATGGTAATTCAAGTGGTTATACTAGTCCTTCTGGCTATAATGGTCCTTCTGTTCTTGGTTCTAAGCCATCTGACCATCAGGGACTGATTTTAATAAAGAACAATAACAATAATACCAACAGCTGAAGGTTTTGTACCAAAATTCACATATCTCTCCTCCTGTTTTCAGCTTTGACAACTCTGGTAGGGAACATGCTGCATTTGCTAATTTTACAGTTGGGTATAATTGTTCTATTTTTACTACTGATGGTTATAACATTTGTGCACATTCACAATCAGATAGAAATCCTTGGATTCTAGACTCAGTAGCTTTCAATCATATGACCCCTCACAAACATCTTCTACATGACATTCAACTTTTAGTTACACCATACCTAATTATTCTCCCTAATGGATACAAAGTTAAAGTTGTTGTCACGCCTCGAACCCCGGGCCCGCGACTGGTGCCCTACCTGGGCACCCTTCTACCTAACTGACACAAGTAAACCGCGGAACTAAATAACACCTCGTTTTTTTTAAAACCAACGAACATGCAAGGGCAAAGCCGACAAGGCTGCCATATAATATACATAATCAAAAGGCACTACACTGTACACGAGTCCAATCCCACATATGAATACAGACCTCTAAGAGTTTTACTGAACTATGACGGGACAAGGCCCCGCCGTACCCATAACTGTACAAAAGCCTGTAATGAAGGATCTATACCAAAATGATAAACTCCTGAACAGATAAAGCTATCCAAAAACTCTGAGCAAAGGTCCTACACTTTCCGATCACCAAACTGCGTACCTAAACCTGCGGCATGAACGCAGCCCCCCGAAGGAGGTCAGTACGAAGAATGTACCAAGTAAGTGAAACAATAAGTACTGTAAAAGATATCACACAGTCCACATATAACAGAAATAAAGTATGATAACTCAAAACAACAGTACACTGAACCTTGCAAACATGAGAGTAATGCAATCATTTTTACCTTTTAAGTTATGCCTTTAACAATGAGATTAACTGTTCCACTTTAAGTCATGAACACACTGCACCTTTTCATTAATGAAATCACTACCGTTTCAAAACATGAAGGTTGTGCCAGTGCCAGGGTCAACCACCCTCTGTGTTATAATGCAACCTATCATAGGACTATTTCACCCGCAAGAGACTATTTCACCCGCATAGGTCATGTGGACCCGCAATGAGTCATCGGTACACGATACTCGCATCACGGATAGCTAATTCATGGCTTATATATCCCGGGAATTTAACCCGCCCGAGTCTATCCGACCCTCCGTGAGTGTGTACCACTCACCACCATGGGGAGCTACTCCATGATATCTCTTGAACCAAGTTGCCGACCCTTTATGGAGGGACGCGGAGATGTGGAAATACGACACTTGCACGAATGTCTATATGAGCAACCCATATGCAAGCAAACCATTCTTGACCTTTATTTATAAAATGAATAAACCATCATTTTAGCAAATCAAGACAACACCATGCCTTTCCTTTTTACATAAACCAAGACAATACCATGCCTTTCCTTTTTACATAAACCAAGACAATACCATACCTTTACAAAAACCAAGACAATTACCATGCCTTTCCTTTTTACATAAACCAAGACAATTACCATGCCTTTTTTTTTTACACAAACCAAGAGTAATCCTTATTTAAGCAAGCCAAAGTACTATCAAGGCACAAATAGAATAATTCTCATTTAAACAAGCCAAAGTACTATCAAGGCACAAATAGAATAATTCTCATTTAAACAAGCCAAAGTACTATTAAGGCACAAATAGAATAATTCTCATTTAAACAAGTCAAAGTACTATCAAGGCACAAATAGAATAATTCTCATTTAAACAAGCCAAAGTACTACGTACGTCCATTCTTTTCAAAAGACTCCTTTTTATATAAAACCCCAAGATACTAACACCCGTAGTATCAAGGCATGTCTATTTTTCAAAATAAGTTACTACACCTTTAGAAATTCATTTCAAGGCTTTGAAACTAAGTAACTTCTAATTATACAACCTAGGCAACTCATACCTATCCATCAAAATAGACAACTCTCTTAACCTTCCATAAAGCCGTTATAACTAACTTCTCATAAAGTCGTTATAACCCTTTATGGTTTTAGACAAATTCATTATTTTTATAACCAAGAGACTTATACTTTTAAAACCAAGTATCATATACTTTCAAATCAAGTTTCTTAACTTTCAAAATAGTTCAAGTCTCTTAATCTTTAGAAATCAAGTTTCTTAACTTTAGAAATCAAGTTTCTTCTACTTTTAAATCTCAAGTAACTCACACCTTTAAAACAAGTTACTTCTCTTTAAATCATGTCATTTCTCCTCTTTTAAATCAATTAAGTAAATCACTCATTTGACTCCCCTAAAGCCGTTATAACAACCTTTAGGTTTTGGAACTAAGGCACTATCCAAAAGATTTGGAAACCACTTCCTTTTTAAGACTCTATGTACTTCAAGTAAAACACTTTCACTTTTGAAAATCCAAATTTCATCAAGGGAATGGATTATAACAACTTCCAACTTAAACATCCAAAGTACAATCAAGGAAGTATGTAGAACAACTTCTATATTAGGCAATCCAAGTACAATCAAGGAAGTATATAGAACAACTTCTATATTAGGCAATCCAAGTACAATCAAGGAAGTATATAGAACAACTTCTATATTAGGCAATTCAAGTACAATCAAGGAATTATATAGAACAACTTCTATATTAGGCAATCCAAGTACAATCAAGGAAGTATATAGAACAACTTCTATATTAGGCAATCCAAGTACAATCAAGGAGTGAATCATTTAAGGAGTAGGATTTACTTACTTTACCATAAGAAATCATGCTAGAAGAAGAGGAGATGGTTCACATACCTTTTCGGCTTAATCCACAAGCTAAGTCGAATATGCCGCACGTAGAATTGTCAACCTATAATGGCCACAACACGACTATCAACTTCTAGTTTCTAACGTAGAATGATACTAAGTATACGGTCTCTTATTCTACGGAAAATCGGGCAGCACCTCCTTTGTTTCTACGTACTTTTCCACCTTTTTCAAGGCCCGAAAATCAATAACCAACATGCTACATTTAAGGCTCAATACATCAACTAATCAAAGGGGATTACACGCCTTACAATACGTGTAAAATTCTGCCCCACAATTAATATCAAGTAGTTCAATATCCAAAGCCATTCTCGGCTAACATGTACAACAACACAAAGTCCTTTCCAATTCTTTTTCAATCCAAGTTGCTAAGTCTAACATGTTATATAGTCATAAACAACTTTAACAACTACAATTCCTTCTTTATATAACATGCGACGACTAAACTAATAACCAAATTGAATTGTAATTTCAAAGGCTAAACATGCTAGTTTCGTATTAGGGTTCCCATATCCATAACACTTATCAAACTTCAATATATACATCTCAAGCTTGTTTATATCCATAACTACAACAATAAGTAATCTTTAATCACTTAACGACAAGATTGTTACCTTGATAAGCCCTTATAAAATTCCAAGATTCAAAGTCGCTCCTTAGCAATTCTTTGCTCCTTTCCTTCACGCTCCAATCCGCTATTTGAAGCCTTTAGAAGTTCACAACCAACTTCTCTTCCATTTCCAATCAAAACTATGAAAACGACTTTGGTTTTCGCCTTGCGACTAACGTGAAAACGTCGTTTTTCCGAGATCTTTCTATTGAGATATCCTTACAATACCCCTAGGAACCTTGGGTTAAAGTATTGTGAATAATGAACCACAATTGCAAAAAATTTGAGTGGACAAAACCTCAAACCAGAGAGCTCACTTAACTTAGCTCAAAGTTTCTCAATTTTTTTCTAAGTGTTGAAGACTTGTCTTGCAACTAGTGTGTATATATAATACAATGGAGGGTCAAGATTACAACATTTGTGTGACTTGGATGAATGATATTAAATATCTATACAAGTGGGCAAGTTGATTAAGTCAAATATCTCAAGCTTTGTCAAGACTTGATCATCTACATTGGTCATTGACCATTTTACCCTTGGACCAATTCGAGCAAGCCCATGTGGGGGGAGGGGTGACACATTTCGTCATCCCATTCGTCCATAAAATTTCGTAACCCTCGTGAGCCCCACAAAACGTAAAATTCCTCGGGTGGGCCCTACGTGACCAAATCCGTAAAACTAAATTTCCACAATGTTAATAAATTACATACTCCTCAAATAATGCATTTTTAGAATCCAATTCTCTTCAACTAACATTTTTCCTTTCCGACGTTCGGAAGATTTTCATTCGGGAAAACAATTCTTTATTTCGTACCAATTTAGAGTCCTGATTCCTTACGTGCATTCTCTTAAACATGTCCTTGAATTACGGGGTGTAACAGTTGTGTCTACAGGTTCTTTCGTACTTAGACATTAATATCAGTCCACAACAATCCCAAGTTGGGCCCAACAGCTGAAGGCCCAAAATAACTGAGTTGTACAGATTTAATTTTTAGCCATTGTAATAATTAGTCTTGTTTTAATTAGTATCTAGATTTTGCAAATCTCTTGTATGAGAGTATCCAGGGTGTAAAGACTAATTTTGGGTCAGGAACCAACAAAAACATCTCTTTCTCTCTATGAAACCCTAACTTCTTCTCTCTTTTGTTTTTTATTTTTGTTCTGCGATTATGATTTTGGTTTCGAACATGGTATCCGAGCAAGGATTATAGTAGGTATTGATGTTGTTACACCCCGTAGTTTCAGAGTATGTATTTGAGGACGTACGTACGAGAATATAACACTAAGTACGAAAGGGAAGAAAATTTTGAATTTCCGACGAAAATATTTCGAACCTAGTGAAGGAAAAAGGTTTATTATTGGGAATTGGATTCTCAATTTTGATATTTGGACTTCTTGGAATATTAGAGAATTATGGATTTTATTTTTCGGAATTGGTCACGTGGGGCCCACGGGAGAAACTTACGGTTTTGTGGGGCCCACTTTATTTTTCGAGATTTTGGCCATTATGGATGTTTTCGGGAGATGAAATATTTTGGACGAATAGGAGGGAGGCACATGTCACCCCCTTAGGTGGCTTGTGGAGAATTAGTGTGACATGTGGCCCTTGGCCGAAATCTTGTGACATGTGGCAAGCCAAGTGTCTCAAGTTTTTGTGTGGACAAGTGGCTTGTGGGACCCACACACACTTGTCCCCAATCTCTTCCACACACTTTCTTTGATCCTAGCCCTTGGTTTTCTTATAAATACCCCCCCCCCCCCTTTGGATTGCAAGACTTCATCCCATACTTAGATTAATTTCAAGACAAAAATACTCCCTCCCTTCCTTGAGTGCTTTCGGATTTGGCTAAGATCTTGACCAAATTGTTGTCCAAAAATCCTTAAACTCTTAAGTGTTCTTCCTTGATGTGTTAGGAAGGTTGTTAACCAAGTGTTAGACAATATTTCACACCCTTAGCCCAAAAATCTTGCCTTGGCCGAAACTTGCCATGTTTGAAGCCTAAAGTGTTCTTCACTTTTTGGAGTTGGATCTTGAAGAGAAGTTGGTTAGGAACTTCTAAGGGTTGCTTGGAGTGGATTGGAACGTAAGGAATTGTAGCTAAGATTCCTAAGGATCGACTTTTAATCATTGGAAAATTTTGAGCTTATCGAGGTAATGATCTTTGTCCTTCTATTGTAATTGAAGATTACATGTTGTAGTAGTTTATAATTGAGTATATATGTGGAAGGAAGATTGGAATATAAGTTGGATTAATAAAGAAGTAATGAAACAAGTATTGGCATGCTAACCGAAAACTGGACTGTATTTACTTCGAACTAATGGACTGTTTTGTATATTGTGGGGCAGAATTTTACACGTCCAGTTAGGCGTGTAATCCCCTTTGGGTTGCTGATTTACTTGTGCCTTAAATGTGGCATGTTGGCTATTGATATCGGGCCTTGAAAAAGGTGGAAAAGTACGTAGATACAGGGGAAGTGCTGCCCGATTTTTCCGTAGAATTAGAGGGCTATTAATTGGTATAAGTCTTACAATAGTAAGTAAGATTTTGATAGAAGTACTATGGCCATTTTAGGTTGAGGTACTACGTGTAGCATGGTCTACTTGGCTTAAGGAATAACCGATGAAGTTGAAGTATTTGGAGCATTTTGCTACGTGCCGAAATGGTTAGTCGTCGCGAGGTATGTGATTCTTCTTATCCTCTTGAGCAAGATTGTTGTGAAATATATAATACGGTATACGTACGTGTGATAAATGAATTTGGTTTCATTTTTGATGTCTTTGATTTAACTTCTAAATCTTAAGGGCCTTAAATTATTCTAAAGAGTTGTGAAACATTATTTGGAAAGAAATTGATACTTGATTTGAAAAGGATAAGTCCTCTTGGTTTTCCAAATAAATGTAGTTGTTTTGAAAATGATTAAAACATAAGTGTTATAATAGCTTTATGGAAGTTAGTTATAACGACTTGATTTTGGGAAAGGAGAAGTAACTTGATTTAAAAGTATAGGTTACTTGTTTTGAAAAGAGTAAGTTACTTGTGTTTAAAAAGTATAGGTAACTTGTTTTAAAATATTGAACTTGTCTTGATTGGAAAAGTATAAGTGGCTTAATTTTAAAAGTTGTGAGTTACTTGGATTTTAAAAGTATACTTGACGTTGTTTTAAAAGTGTAAGTCACTTGGTTTAAAAAGTATAAAGTACTTGATTTAAACATGAACGTGTTTTGATATTACGGGTATTAGTATCGTGTGGCTTTTACGTAAAAAGGGATCTTTTTGAAAGAATTAAAGTATGAAGTACTTTGGGGGTAAAACTCGGATTGTTGGCATAAAATGAAAGCTTAGAAGTATAGTAATTTGCATATGCTTTCTTGTGATAGCCTTGTTGTGCAAGTGTTGTATTTTTATATTACCGCGTCTCTCGATGGAGGGCCGGTCATCTTGTTGTTTACTTGGACATACTGACTCGTTGGGTGGCCCACGGGTATGCTCCCACTATGATTGTTATCTTGTTATTTCCTTGGACATACTGACACGTTGGGTGGCACACGGGTATGCTTCCACTATATCGTTCCTTTGGACATACTGACACGATGGATGGTCCACTAGGATTGTTCCATGGCCATGCCTAGACCGATGTAAGATGTCGGGGGCATGCGGCCATGGTGTGGGTTAAATTCTCGGGTTACGTTATTAGTCCATGGACTAGCTATCCATGAAGCTTGTCGCAGTGATGAGTGGTCACGGGCTTGATTTGTACATGTGGTTACAGGCACACTTTAGATACTTGTCCTGGTCATTTCTCGTGTATCGGCAGGCTCTGGTAGATAGCTTAAGATACTTGCCCCGGTCATATCTCATGAGACGGTAGGCTCTGATACGTTGGCTTAAGATACTTGCCCCGGCAGTTGCGTGATGCAGGAATTGGATCTGGTAGTTGGCTTCCGTACTTGGCCTGTGAAGTTTTATGATGCAGGATTGGATCTGGGAGTTGGTTATTCTACTTGGCCCGATCGGTTTTATGACGCAGGCATGATCTAGTGTTCAGGTACACATATGGGTGTTGTTTTACATCATGTACTGCCGGCAGTGAGGAAGGAGTTCCACGGGCATGATTGATATTGTGGGCGTGAGACCCATAGATATATGTGAGTGATGATTTTGAGGGCATGTGTCTCTGACTTGACATAACTGTTTATTTTTTGTGAAATGGTCTTTTAAAAGGATGAAATGTGATTTCATTCTGATTTTCGATTTCACATACTTGGTACTGTTATCGACCTCGCCCGCTGCGTTAAATCCGCAGTAGAGGTACACCGGTTGTTGATCTCGCTCATAGGATCACGGTTCTGCGTATTGGGAAGCTCCGTTTCTCCGGAGGCTTATCTTTTGGTATGGTTCCCTGTCATTGTAGGTACTTGTACATTCAGGGGTATGGCGGGGCCCTGTCCCGTCATAGTTGTTATATCAAACTCTTAGAGGTCTGTAGTCTTGTTATGAGTTGGGTTTGTAAGGGATGTAACTGTTCGAGTTTTTATATATATATGCAGAAAGGTGGCCGTTTTGGTTAGCCTGTTTCTTGTATTACATTGTTTCATGTCTATGTGTTTTATTCCGCTGGTTTTTCTCTGATGTATTATCACTAGGGTGCCCGGGGTAAGGCACCAGTCGCGGGCCCGAGGTCGGGTCATGACAGATGCGATCTATCGATCGATCCTACCCTTGCGTATAAATTTCGCTATTTCAATACAAAACTCGATTTAGGATTTCTATAATATTTGAGTCGTCGATTTCTCGAGTGTTTTGGTGGATTTCGAGATAGGCTCTCACTAGAAATACTCACCAGAGGTGTACTTTACGATTAGAGCAGTTCGTATCCAATCGCCGCTGGAGTTTGTCACCGGAATTAGCCCGACAGTTTGCTTTTGAGTTTCTGAGTTGAACAAGACCTTGTTTCTTCAGGTTTTAGAAGAATGACGACAACATCACCACAGATCTGTTCAAAATTCAATTTTGTGAATTCATTTTCGTGTTTTAGTTAGTATCTACTTCAAATTATGTTTGCATCTACTATAATTTTAATTAAAAATGAACAATGCCAATAACCCTAGAAATATTGCCAATACTGCTGAGGAAGGGTTTGTACCTTTTTCCATCGATCCAACACATGTTTTATATGTACATCGCCCAGGAACTCGGCTTATTTCTGATATTTTTGATAGAAATGGGTTTGCTACTGCTAAGAATAAACTAGGTATCATTACTTGTCGTGCGGTTCAACCTACACTTGAGTCTCCATACTACCCCTATTGGGAACGATGTAATGACATGATAATTGCATGGATTACCAATTCTCTTTTCAAAGATTTTTTTTTTGGACTAGGGAACCCGCAACCGCTACTCTTTCGAATGCGCACACAATAGCCTGCAAATTACATCAGCCGATTAACCACACTTGGCAAGCCATGTGTGACAGACTCAACCAAAAAGGTTTATGCAGGGGATCGAACTCGTGACCTTGCGGTCCCGCGCTCTACTGCTACACCAACTTGACTACCCCGAAGGGTCTCTTTTCAAAGATACTGACTCTAGTGTCATGGGTTTCAACATAACAAAAGATATTTGAACTGATATAAATGAGAGGTTTGAACAGTCAAATACTTCAAATTATATTCAAGTTCAAAGAGAGTAAGGAATCATATCCCAGGTTCTTCAGATATTGCTTCTTACTTCACAAAGTTGAGGTCCTTATGGGATGAACTCAATAATGCCTATGTAGGACCTACATGTACTTGTGGAGCTCATCATAAGCACATTGAAGAACAAAAACTATACTAATTTCTTGAGAGTCTGAATGAGTCATATGCCACTTATAAGAGTAACATTGTGATGCAGTCTCCTCTCCCATCCATAAGCAAAGCTTATTCCATGTTACAACATAATGAGAAGCAGAAAGAAACATCATATTCCCAAATTTTCAAATGAGTTTCCTACACATCTCATAACAACAACACCAGAGGTGTTACACAAAGAGTCCAATTTGAACCTAATAAGAGTTACCCTTATTCTTCATCATCCAATATGTATTATAAATACTGTAAGAGGTTTGGTCATATCATGGAAAAGTATTATAGACTTTATGACTTTCCTCCAGATTTCAAATTCAGAAAGAACAAAAAGGTTGCTTCATATATGCAGTTTGAGGGTTCTCAATTTATCTCAACAAGTTTTGGTTCTGGTTTCTCTTATGGTAATTCAAGTGGTTATACTAGTCCTTCTGGCTATAATGGTCCTTCTGTTCTTGGTTCTAAGCCATCTGACCATCAGGGACTGATTTTAATAAAGAACAATAACAATAATACCAACAGCTGAAGGTTTTGTACCAAAATTCACATATCTCTCCTCCTGTTTTCAGCTTTGACAACTCTGGTAGGGAACATGCTGCATTTGCTAATTTTACAGTTGGGTATAATTGTTCTATTTTTACTACTGATGGTTATAACATTTGTGCACATTCATAATTAGATAGAAATCCTTGGATTCTAGACTCAATAGCAATCATATAACCCCTCACAAACATCTTCTATATGACATTCTACATTTAGTTACACCATACCTAATTATTCTCTCTAATGGATACAAAGTTAAAGTTGTGTCTACAGGTTCTTTCGTACTTATACATGATATAACATTGATCAATGTTATATTAGTTCCCTCTTTCCAATTTAACCTTATATCTATTCACAAATTACTCATCTAGTTAACATGTTATGCACTTTTTACCATTACTCATTGCTATTTACAGAGCCCTTCTATGAAGAAGCCACTGGAACTTGGTAAAGCTTTCAGTAGACTCTAGATTTTTCATCCTGAACCAACTTCTTCATCTGTATGTCCAACTTTGTTTGGCAACACACATTGTATTGCTTTTAATCCAGTTTTTTATTCTCAATCCCATAGTCCATCCTTTAGTTCTTCTTGTGCCTCTGTAGTTTCTAATCATGTCATGGATTCTAATGATGTTGTTGCACTGCAAATTCTGTTAATAAAACTAATTTTTATTAGTATCAAAGACTAGGACACATGTCTTTTAACAAAATGAAATCAATTCATTTCTTGTCTAACGAGATTTCTTCCAAACAACCTTTTGTATGCAATATTTGTCCTATGACTAGACAACAGTGATTACCTTTCCCTCCCTGAAAGTATTATTCATTCTACCAAACCTTTTCAACTCAGACATATAGATATCTAGGGTCCATACAATACAAGGACCTATAATAGTTCCAAGTATTTCATCACCCTCGTGAATGATTTTACCATGGTAACTTGGACACAACTTCTTTCACAATCAAAATCATTTTGACTGTGATTAAATCCTTCACTCTTATGATTCAAGTTCAATTCAACTCTCATATTTAGTGCTTCAGATACGATAATGCTTTTTGAGTTAGGTAGCAGTTCTGAAGCAAAACACTTCCCCACTTAGGGTATTCTCCATCAAACAACCATTTCAAATTTACCTCAACAGAATGTGGTGGTTGAAAGAAAATACAAACATCTTTTAGAAGTGTTCAGGGGACTTCTTTTTCAATCAAAACTCTCTCTTAAGTATTGTGATCTTACTACTACCTATCTCATTAACAGAATACCTTCCACAGTCTTACAAAACTCTACTCCTTATGAAAAACTTCATGCTTCTTCTCCTCCCTATGCACATTTAAAAACTTTTAGATGTTTGTGCTATGCCGCCACACCCAAATCAGGCAGAGACAAATTTCAATCTAGAAGTATACCCAGTGTTTTTCTGGGATACCCTTAACGTAAGAAGGGATACAAACTCCTTAACCTAAACACTCATTCCATATTTTTCTCTAGAGATGTTATTTTACATGAGCATGTGTTTCCCCATCACTCCTCTACTCTATCTATCTTTCCTGAATCATCTCTTCATTACACTGATGATATCCATGTTCCTATCAACCCTACTCAGTCTTCAATTCCTCTATCTCCACCTTCATTTCTCCATACTTCTCCTCATACTCCAAAAATACCTTTACATCCTTATCCACCTACTATCCCTTCACATGTACCTCTTTCTTCTGTCACCTCCACTTGTCGCACCCGATTTTGAACTCTCAAGCTTAAATGCGCGACGAAATGGTTATCCTCCCAAAAAATGTAAATAAATGTTAAGAATGTTTAAGGGAGTCGCCACCTAATTAATTGGGTGAATTAGGACACCTAAATACTAACTGATTAAAGTCAGCATTAACTCCATTTAATGGTCTGTGAAACTAAATAAGATTCTGAGTAAGAATTCTTTATTATTCAAAAGGGAAGGGGTAAGGCACCCTAAAGGATCCGCTAACTTGCGGTTGTCCGTTCAAACATAGGTTAATTTTATTTGGCTAAGAGATGTATATGTTTTAGAAAAAGATTATTTAGAAAAAAGGGATGCGGTAAACGTCTAAAGAATATATATATTGATAACTAAAGGGTATTATAAGACTCACAAAAATATATACAAAAGTTGATTATACATTTATAGGACATGAAATTATTTTATTTAACAAAAGTAGGAAAATGATGAATTACTCCTATTAATATATGTAAGGTTAAAACCCTTATATAAAGTTAATTACGAAATTATTTTATATACGTGGATGCGAACATTACTTTTTATGAAGAGTTTAGGAGAAAGTTTATTTCTTAAGAATTAAATATGGAGGAATATATTAACTACATGACTAAAGCATAGCTAGGATTAATTATTAGATTTAGATTTATACGATGAACCTAGAATAAATAAGGGATGGGTTTATCTTTTAAACTACACTTCCAATGTATTCAAAGCCTAGCAGAGTTGATTTTCCTATTAATTACAATGTTAACAAATATGACAATAATAAATGAGCAGATAAATAATACATAAATAAACAAGGAGGAATGAGATTAGAGTTGTTGTAATGTCTAGAACGGATGGCGACACCATCTATTCCTATAGTGTTTGGAAACCCTGCGACAAGAGCGTGGCGGCGATATGGAAATCCTGATGAGTCTCGTACCGAGACTCTTGATTTGGCTCCCAATTCATGTCAGATAAAATAAGAAAGAAAGGAAAAGGATTAGTGATACACAGCTCTTTATTCAATAACATACAATACTGGCATAGATTTATGATACACGTGGAGCAATATGTGGATCAGAAGTAACAAACGAATAGACAGTGTATCCTAAGATGATGTAATGTAGAGGATTTAAGTTACCTATTTGCAATAATACATAAAAATTAACATTTCAGAAAAATGTTCATTGATCGTGACCACCTACTCACCTAGTTATTTGAAATAATACAGTTATGAATCCCTCATTTGTATATGGCATATCTAACAAACTGGGACTTACAAATCATTTAGAACATTTTACCATATCCATACGGTCTCATCAGACTTAAGCATATTAAATTAATCTGTGGATGGCTTTAGACTGGTTTCCTGACCCATATGTATACAATTGACGATGAGCCTTAAACTAGTTTAGGACAGGGGTTGACAGTTTGAATTAATCTATGCCTAACTGTAAACTAGTTCTTGACTAATATGTGTGTTAACATTATAAACACATGCTAATCAAATCATACACAGAGAGTCAATAGCCAACTTCGGCATGTTAAATCAACACACAAAAGACTTCAAAGTAGTTTCTGGACTTCCAGAACTTGTGCCTCTAATTTGGACCTAAATACGAGTCGCACATTTATTTAATCAAAGCTAAGACTGTTTTAATATGCAATTAGTCAAAGAGTATAGGCGTAAGACACTCTTTATTCATCGTTAATTATAATTCCAACTTACAGTGATTCTATTACAATTCCTGCAATCACCAACCACTCCAAACAATGGAAACAAAGTAGTAAACATATTATGGCAGATATTAAACTCGTATAGTTAACTTAAGAGTAAAATACATTAGCCATTTTAAGAGATGAGAACGTACATATTTTATTTTTAAATTAAAATGTTTGTTACTTTATCGAGTTGATAACACGACACTGTAAATCGTGTATCCTTGATCTTAATAACATTTTTTATTGGAGGCTAGTCTTAAGTTATTAAAGTACTATAGTAATGTTTTAGAAAGTAAGTAAAGATTCGAATCTTTTGAACGTAGACACACATACAGACACATAATCACCTTTTGAAATTTGGGTTGTTATTACATATATGCGGACATATGTTCTTATGATATTTTGGAAAGTGAGTAAGAGGTTTGAATCTTGAATATAGGCACATAAATATACATACATGTAAACACACATAATCCTTTTGAATTTTGGTTGTTGTTATTTAGGAATGCGTCGACTTGATTTTAAAATTCGGATTAGACACCGTAATCCCTTTTACTTCCCGCTAGCTATTTGTTAGGGGAAGTATTTATTTATAGAGAGAGTTACAAGAAGCAACGTGTGTAGTGAATTTTGGTTTTAACAGTTCATACATGATTAATACTGATCTTGAATTAACATATCAAACACTTTTATTTAACTAATCATAAGAGGCAATGAAATTATAAATAAACGAAGACCCTGTAGGTTATTCAACAGTCCAAATAGGATGCAGAACAAATTTAGACTTACACAAAGCGAAATCGTAATGGATCGATTAATGGACTGAATCTTAGATTCATTTGCTAAATCAATGCCCCCCAAAATTAGTCACTGTATATCAATACATTCCACTAAATATCCAGTTGCGTACTAACAGGTTAAAACAGAATATCCAAATCAACGTTTAAACAACCATCAGCATATAACCAACAAAAATGGATCTACGACCCTTATACAATCGTTATACACTCAATCATACCCTCAGAAAATACTATCGAAGCACGCGCGCTCAAGAAACGAATCGACACCACAAATATCGAAGGCTACTGCGATGACCTATCTGGAAAGCGATGGTCAAACAAGTCGAACCAGTTTGAACAAAATAATACAGATACCATCATACAGAACACATAGTATCAATTAGACGACTAAATAAATGAAAGAGAATGGGTTTCCGGACCTTTTGTGGGTAGCGAACTGAGGCGACGACAAATGTTTTCCAGAATCGTCGACGGAAAGTTCGCGAAAGGAACTGTTTGCAAGAATGAATAACAATAAACTGAAAACGAGGAAGGGATTCTAGGTTTGAATGCTAAGGGCAATCTCCACGACTGATGACTGATTCCTCCCCCTTTGCATGTTCAAGACGTTGGTATTTATAGCTCCTATTTAGGATTCGCTCTTATGGTAAGTCTAGGATGGGTGTTAAGGACGATTTGTACTGATTTTTCGAGTGATTGTTTACCCAAAATAGGTGCTGATTTTGGACCATCCTGAGGCGATTCGCGGATGATTTGAAGGGGATTTTGGTGTGATTTTAGGTGTTATATGGTAAGGTTTGATTTCTGAAGTTTCGGTTATGGCAAGTTACCATTTTCATATTCTGAGTTTTACCGAAATTGATAAGGGAAGGTTTTTTTATGGTAAGAGGGGGAAGATTGCCGGATTCTCAGGCGAGAATCTCGGCTGGAGAGGGGTGAGTTAAAGGCTGCATGCGGCGGGAGAGGGGTAGTGGGATTAGGGTTCTTTAGGTCTTACGAAGGGGGCGATGGAAGGAGGTTAGGTGAGGATGAATTAAAGGGAGTGGGTTATGGGCTTAGGAAAAAATGGGCATGGAAAGAGGAAAGGAGGAAAATAAAATGAAATTTGAAGAGACAAGGTTGTAAATTTGTGGGTAAAGGAATAGTGGGCTGGGTAATTATTTAATTAAGGGATGGGAATTGGGTTAGTTAAATTGGGTATTTAATTTAAGTGGGTTATTAGTTTAGGAGTTAATTAGTAGAATTTAATTTAGGTAGAGTTTTAATGTTGTGTTCTAATTCTAGGTGTATTAGATTATTTAAATTGTGATTAAATTATTTAGGTGTTTTATTAGTCTAATCTATTATTATCCTAATAAATGTGGGCATGCTAATTAATTAGTGCTTAATATTTATAATGCGAGACTTTTATTAAAACTTATTTATTATGTGTAGTTTGCGATGCAAAAATTGCGGTTCTAACAAAAGAAAAAATTGTTTAATTTATGGTGATTCATTAAAGGGGGCTGGACAAAATTGGGTGTCAACAGTTGTCCCTCTTTGTATGGAGATGATGGAAGAATCTTCGGACAAAGACGTTGACTCATAGCCAATTTTGTCTCGATCCTCAGAAAAAAAAGTTGGGCGATTAGGCAAGGCTGACGCGGACTCAAAATTGTCCCAGTGTCGAGTTATGATGACACTGGGCTATGGTGCAAAAAGAAAAGAAATAAAAATAACTGGCTTGAACCTGGGGTGTACTGATATGGCTTATGGTGCTGTGGAATGAGTGGACCGACGCTTGAGGCCGCTTCTGTCATTCATTGGGAAGGTTGGCCCCCCAACAAATTGCCCCGGTTCGCTGTAAGAGAAAATCCACGTTGTGCTCCTGCCCCTGCATGCTAAGACTTAAGCAAACGGTTAGTGCATAACTGTTAAGGCAAAACAATGTAAGAATGTGAATTTGTGCCGTGGTTGTAGTCAGATTGTATATACTATGAAATGATGTGATGATACGCTGTCCTGTATAGACGAGATGCAGATGACGTCGTTGTATGGATGAAATGCAGATGTTCGTCGTTGTGCAGATGTTCGTTGTTGTATGGACGAAATGCGGATGTTAAATGCGTTGTATGGGCGAGATCGCGATGTTAAATCGTTGTATGGACGAAATGCAGATGTTAAATGCGTTGTATGGACGAGATGTAGATGTTAAATGCGTTGTATGGGACGAAATGCGGATGTTAAATCGTTGTATGGGCGAAATGCGAGATGTTAAATCGTTGTATGGACGAAATGTAGATGTTAAATCGTTGTATGGGACGAAATGCAGATGTTCGTCGTTGTATGGGCGACATGTAGATGTTAAATCGTTGTATGGACGAGATGTAGATGCTCGTCCTTGTATGGACGAAATGCAGATGTTCGTCGTTGTATGAACGAGATGTAGATGTTCGTCGTTGTATGGGACGAAATGCAGATGTTAAATCGTTGTATGGACGAGATGTAGATGTTACGTCGTTGTATAGGCGAAATGTAGATGTTCGTCGTTGTATGGACGAAATGCGGATGTTAAATCGTTGTATGGACGAGATGCGAGATGTTAAATGCGTTGTATGGACGAGATCGCAGATGTTCGCCGTTGTATGGACGAAATGTAGATGTTAAATGCGTTGTATGGGCGAATGCGGATGTTAAACGTTGTATGGGCGAGATGTAGATGTTAAATCGTTGTATGGGCCGAAATGCGAGATGTTAAATGCGTTGTATGGACGAAATGCAGATGTTCGCCGTTGTATGGACGAGATGTAGATGTCCATCGTTGTATGGGCCGAAATGCGAGATGTTAAATCGTTGTATGGGCGAGATGTAGATGTTAAATGCGTTGTATGGGCGAGATGTAGATGTTAAATGCGTTGTATGGACGAAATGCGATTGTTAAATCGTTGTATGGACGAAATGCAGATGTTCATCGTTGTATGGGCAGATGTAGATGTTCGTCGTTGTATGGACGAAATGCGATTGTTAAATCGTTGTATGGATGAAATCTGAGATGTTCGTAGATGTTCGTCGTTGTATGGACGAAATGCGGATGTTAAATCGTTTGTATGGGCGAGATGTAGATGTTAAATGCGTTGTATGGGCGAAATGTAGATGTTATGGAAATGCCGTTGTATGGACGAAATGCGAATGTTAAATGCGTTGTATGGACGAGATGTAGATGTTGTATTGGAATGTTATTGTCCTCCTTGTTCCTGTTGACCTGCAAAATTCACTCAAAGAAAAATTGTGAGTTCGGGGAGGGGGTCGGCCGATTTGTGTTGGCTCTTGATATTTGCACGCGTCGTCTTGTCTGGACATGCAACCTCTGTCTGATTTCGATTCTCGGTCGAAAACATTTATTGAAAATATTCTATCTTGAGAAAATATACTAGTAGGGAATTATGTCGATTTTTTGAATAGTGACATGTTATGAAACAAAAGTGAACATCCTTATCCGAAATCGGCGGTATATTCTCCCATACTCTCGGTGCTCCATTGCCATCAGGCTCTCTTTTAAAATTTGTCCCAGTTTTGGGACATGGAACCCTTTGCGTAAATTGACCATGTCCATTGATGTCATTTGTAGTAAAGTCCGTAAAATTGTCCCAGTTTACGTCGATCTTTCGAGCATATGGAATCATATTTGTCGGTGTCCTTTCGTGGCGAAGTCCTTAAAAATTGTCCCGATTTCGATTGTGGCCCGAAGTCGGATATATGTCATCGCCTGGACATATTGCTGATAACGTCGTTGTCTGGACGTGTTGCTGCTGCTCCTGTAGAATAAATGCTCCTGCAAGCTAAGCTTGAGAAAAGTTAGTGTATAACTGTTAAAACAAAATGATAAATATTTGAGAAAGGCAATTATGTGGGTAGAGATGTCGTCCCTGAGATGTTTCCTTGCAACTGGCGAATTGCCATGATGCCTTTGTTGTGTGCTTTATGCCCGAGCTGATGCGCTAGATTTTGTTGCGGACTTTTGAATTCTGACTGTTGATTGTCGGTGCCCCTCTCTGCTTATGTTGTTTCTTTCTGCTTTTGCTAATATGAAGAACTTTTGTTGTATCTTCTGCTAATATGAAGGACCTGCGCTCAAAGAAAATTTTGTGAGTTTTGGGGGGGTGGTCGATTCGTATTTGACTTCGCCGCCTTGTTCCTTGATATCTGCGTGCCTGGCCTGTTTGGACTTGCAACCCGCATGCAGTTCCTACATTGTCCCAGTTTTGAAAAGGGTGTTTGGCCTAAGGGGGTCTCAATGGAGTTGCTTGTATGTTATGTGTATTCTTGTTATTTTCAGAACGAAGGAAAAGTTTCCTAATGGTGTGACCGAAGCCGATTTAGGCCGCCTACATATCCCCATGAGGGAATCGGGTCATGACGTAGTTCATTACAAGCGAATATTGGGTAAAATTCTAAAGGTGGGACCGAAGCCGATATGGCCGCCTACGTATCCGCCAAGGGAATCAGGTCTAACGTAGTTCTAATTACAAGTAAAAGAGAAATTGGGATTTTCTAAAAGGTGGGACCGAAGCCGATGTGGCCGCCTACGTATCCGCCAAGGGAATCAGGTCACACGTAGTTCCAACTACAAGCAAAACAAAGGAAAACATTATTAAGGCTTAAATATGAGTCTTGAATTATTCTGCTAAACTAAATTGTTCTTTCTTATCCGGGCTCTAGGCGGACCAGAACAAGGCTGCAAATCCAACCAATACGCCTTCTTGCTCTGTGTCATGGCTGGCTGGGTCTTCATGCTGCTATCAATATCTTCTTCTCTTGGCTTCTGCGTGGTGCATGCTCGGATAAATGATTGATTCAGGCGGGGCGGGCTCCGGCCAGGGAATGTATTCCTCATCTAAGGTTGTCAGGTGCACATTGACGTGGTCGTGGTTTGGCAAGGGATTTGGGGCAGACTCCTTCAGCTGAATTACCCCTTCTTTGATCAACGCCTCGATTCTGTCTCTGAGGGAGTAGCAATTTTCGATGTCGTGCCCCTCGACACCGGAGTGGTATGCACAATGTTTGGTTTTATCGTGCCCTCGGGAAGTAGGCACGGGATATTTACGAATTGGTGGAGTATTCCTGCGACTTTCACTCTCATACACTTGGGTTATGGGTTTGGTTAAAGGTGTATAGGTTCTGGTTGGTTTCTCTTACACCTGCGGGGTTTGAAGGTGTTTAGTGAACGGGCATTTGGCTGTGGCGTATGCACGGATGGGTATCGTAAGGGGTTGTCGTATGCATTGCAAAAGTGGGTTTGTGGTGGCCTTTGGTTTGTGTTTGGCTGGAGTGTGGTAGGAATTTGTGTGGGATATATGGGTGCATTGTATATTGGCTGAATGGGATATGTAGTAAGAGTCTTGGTAGTAATTTGGAGGATTTTGGTATTTTGGTTATTTGCGATGTGAGTACTTGATGATGTTTCGAGCCTTCGATTTCGGCTGCGAGTTTGCCATTTGTTGCGGTAATTGGCGAGTGCTCGGCCGGATCTATCTTGCCTTTCTCTTACGAGACCCTGCTTTGCTATAGGAACGAGCGAGTTCACTCATTCCTCGAGATGCCGCCCGAATCGATCATGTCATTTGGACCGTGCCTTTGATCTTGTGAGATATCGATGTTCTGCCATTGCTTAGTCAAATACAAATCGACCTTTGGGGAGATGATAAATCTTTCTAAAAAATGCAACAAACGGTGTTAGCATAAAGCACGTAATTTGCAGGTATGTAACAGATATATCGCACATAACACATTCAAACGTTTCCTAACATGCAGGGGAGACCTCTTTATGCCAGAGGTAGGCCTAAACGTCACATATGCGAGGCCATGATAGATTTGTCCAAGTCGTCCAACTATAATGCCTTTGTTGGAAATGGCGACCAAATGACGGTGCACTTTTCCCAATTTCAGCATGTCATGATTAGGCTTGGATTTGTGTGTCATTATCATGCTACACATAATATGCTGGTTGGCCGTTGGGTTGAGAAACCCGTCGACAAGTTTGGTGTCTTCCTAATTGTGGTGTCGATGCCAAGGACCGACCCACCTAAGGTAAATGCATGCATGCCCTAAAATAAGGGTGGTATAGCTCTATCTTAGGTTTCTAAGATTTGGCTTTTCTAGGCCTTGAGTTCGGCGGACAACTCGAGTGAGAAGGCTACGCGGCCACCGGTTAGGCCGCACTCCACGTATATTACCAACTCTCCTAAATTTGGATTTTGAAGAAAGAATTTTCTTTGGTGCACCAGTGCGCCTCGCATGTAGTGTGTGATTGTGTGAATTTTCCAGAGTGGAAGAAATATGAGCAGAATGTCAGTTTAGGGAAAGCAGTAAAGCAGGTAGCAATTAAAATAAACAAAATATAGCACACAAAATTAAATGCAAAATATAATGCCAAATAATAACCCTAGGTTTGTTATGGTTAAGAACCTTAAATCCCCAGCGGAGTCGCCATGCTGTCGCACCCGATTTTGAACTCTCAGGCTTAAATGCGCGACGGAATGGTTATCCTCCCAAAAAATGTAAATAAATGTTAAGAATGTTTAAGGGAGTCGCCACCTAATTAATTGGGTGAATTAGGACACCTAAATACTAACTGATTAAAGTCAGCATTAACTCCATTTAATGGTCTGTGAAACTAAATAAGATTCTGAGTAAGGATTCTTTATTATCCTAAAGGGAAGGGGTAAGGCACCCTAAAGGATCCGCTAACTTGCGGTTGTCCGTTCAAACATAGGTTAATTTTATTTGGCTAAGAGATGTATATGTTTTAGAAAAAGATTATTTAGAAAAAAGGGATGCGGTAAACGTCTAAAGAATATATATATTGATAACTAAAGGGTATTATAAGACTCACAAAAATATATACAAAAGTTGATTATACATTTATAGGACATGAAATTATTTTATTTAACAAAAGTAGGAAAATGATGAATTACTCCTATTAATATATGTAAGGTTAAAACCCTTATATAAAGTTAATTACGAAATTATTTTATATACGTGGATGCGAACATTACTTTTTATGAAGAGTTTAGGAGAAAGTTTATTTCTTAAGAATTAAATATGGAGGAATATATTAACTACATGACTAAAGCATAGCTAGGATTAATTATTAGATTTAGATTTATACGATGAACCTAGAATAAATAAGGGATGGGTTTATCTTTTAAACTACACTTCCAATGTATTCAAAGCCTAGCAGAGTTGATTTTCCTATTAATTACAATGTTAACAAATATGACAATAATAAATGAACAGATAAATAATACATAAATAAACAAGGGAGGAATGAGATTAGAGTTGTTGTAATGTCTAGAACGGATGGCGACACCATCTATTCCTATAGCTGTTTGGAAACCCTGCGACAAGAGCGTGGCGGCGATATGGAAATCCTGATGAGTCTCGTACCGAGACTCTTGATTTGGCTCCCAATTCATGTCAGATAAAATAAGAAAGAAAGGAAAAGGATTAGTGATACCCAGCTCTTTATTCAATAACATACAATACTGGCATAGATTTATGATACACGTGGAGCAATATGTGGATCAGAAGTAACAAACGAATAGACAGTGTATCCTAAGATGATGTAATGTAGAGGATTTAAGTTACCTATTTGCAATAATACATAAAAATTAACATTTCAGAAAAATGTTCATTGATCGTGACCACCTACTCACCTAGTTATTTGAAATAATACAGTTATGAATCCCTCATTTGTATATGGCATATCTAACAAACTGGGACTTACAAATCATTTAGAACATTTTACCATATCCATACGGTCTCATCAGACTTAAGCATATTAAATTAATCTGTGGATGGCTTTAGATGGTTTCACGACCCATATGTATACAATTGACGATGAGCCTTAAACTAGTTTAGGACAGGGGTTGACAGTTTGAATTAATCTATGCCTAACTGTAAACTAGTTCTTGACTAATATGTGTGTTAACATTATAAACACATGCTAATCAAATCATACACAGAGAGTCAATAGCCAACTTCGGCATGTTAAATCAACACACAAAAGACTTCAAAGTAGTTTCTGGACTTCCAGAACTTGTGCCTCTAATTTGGACCTAAATGCGAGTCGCACATTTATTTAATCAAAGCTAAGACTGTTTTAATATGCAATTAGTCAAAGAGTATAGGCGTAAGACACTCTTTATTCATCGTTAATTATAATTCCAACTTACAGTGATTCTATTACAATTCCTGCAATCACCAACCACTCCAAACAATGGAAACAAAGTAGTAAACATATTATGGCAGATATTAAACTCATATAGTTAACTTAAGAGTAAAATATATTAGCCATTTTAAGAGATGAGAACGTACATATTTTATTTTTAAATTAAAATGTTTGTTACTTTATCGAGTTGATAACACGACACTGTAAATCGTGTATCCTTGATCTTAATAACATTTTTTATTGGAGGCTAGTCTTAAGTTATTAAAGTACTATAGTAATGTTTTAGAAAGTAAGTAAAGATTCGAATCTTTTGAACGTAGACACACATACAGACACATAATCACCTTTTGAAATTTGGGTTGTTATTACATATATGCGGACATATGTTCTTATGATATTTTGGAAAGTGAGTAAGAGGTTTGAATCTTGAATATAGGCACATAAATATACATACATGTAAACACACATAATCCTTTTGAATTTTGGTTGTTGTTATTTCCGGGAGCGCGTCGACTTGATTTTAAAATTCGGGATTAGACCTCGTAATCCCTTTTACTTCCCGCTAGCTATTTGTTAGGGGAAGTATTTATTTATAGAGAGAGTTACAAGAAGCAACGTGTGTAGTGAATTTTGGTTTTAACAGTTCATACATGATTAATACTGATCTTGAATTAACATATCAAACACTTTTATTTAACTAATCATAAGAGGCAATGAAATTATAAATAAACGAAGACCCTGTAGGTTATTCAACAGTCCAAATAGGATCTGTAACAAATTTAGACTTACACAAAGACAGAAATCGTAACAGATGCGATTAATGGACTGAATCTTAGATTCATTTGCTAAATCAATGCCCCCAAAATTAGTCACTGTATATCAATACATTCCTACTAAATATCCAGTTGCGTACTAACAGGTTAAAACAGAATATCCAAATCAACGTTTAAACAACCATCAGCATATAACCAACAAAAATGGATCTACGACCCTTATACAATCGTTATACACTCAATCATACCCTCAGAAAATACTATCGAAGCACACGCACATGCTCAAGAACAGAATCGACACCACAAATATCGAAGGCTACTACTGATAGACCTATCTGGAAACAGTGACTGAAACAAGTCGTACTACTGATAGACCTATCCTAATAAATGTGGGCATGCTAATTAATTAGTGCTTAATATTTATAATGCGAGATTTTTATTAAAACTTATTTATTATGTGTAGTTTGCGATGCAAAAATTGCGGTTCTAACAAAAGAAAAAATTGTTTAATTTATGGTGATTCATTAAAGGGGGCTGGACAAAATTGGGTGTCAACACCACTCATATCCCTCCATTTCCTGAAAGAAAATTATCTAGAACTTTTCAAAAACCTTCATATCTCTCAAACTACATCTGTAATTTTGTTATTCCTTCCCTTTCTGCTCCTTTAGATTTCAAGGTTTATTCTGTTGAATTACATTTGTTCATCCTACATGGCAGGAAGCAATGTTGAATGAGTTCAAGGCTCTTGAGGCTAATCAAACATGGGACATTGTCCTTTTTCCACCTCACAAAAAACTCATATTTCGTAAGTGGGTGTACAAAATCAAGCAAAGAGCTGATGGTTCTATTGAAAGATACAAGGCTAGGTTATTCATTAGAGGTGATACTAAAAAAGAATGCATAGACTATAATGAAACTTTTTCCCCTCTTATTAAACTCACCACCATAAAATTCCTTTTGTCCTTGGTTGTTAAAAGGCATTGGACTATTTTCTAACTTGATGTAAATATTGCCTTCCTTCATGGAGATCTCCATGAAGATGTTTACATGAAAATTTCACCTAGCCTTGATGTATCTTGTTCATCCTCATCCTCCCTACTGGTTTGCAAAATCAAGAAGTTCCTTAATGGACTCAAACAAGCATCTAGAAAATGGGTTTCAAAGTTGTCTCAAATGCTTCTATCTAGGGGTTATAATTCCAATCAAAATGACCATTCTTTGTTCACTAAATTATCCAATGACTCTCTGGTTATCCTTGCTATATATGTTGATAATATATTGTTAGTTGGGGGCAACTTGAATGAAATGAATTCTCTAAAGATTTTCTTGACTGACACACTACAAGAAAAAAAACCTACGGTGACGGTTAAAAACTGTCATTGGAGGGGACGGATGACGGTTTTTGTAAGTGTCATTGTAGCCAGTGTCACGAATAGATGACAATTTAAATAACTGTCACACAATATGTGACGGTCATAGACCGTCATATATTTGCTCGTTGACTTTGACTATTTCCCATGTTTTTATTTTTTCCCGTGTAACTAATTATTTTTTCCCGTGACATATGTGACGGTCATAAACCGTCACTAATTATTTTTCCCGTGTAACTAAAATGTAACTAATTATTCAAATCATTTTAATACACAATATTGAAATATTTACGAATTGTTTTACAAAACAAAATATTCCCAAATGTAAATCAAGACACCAATACACTGTATTGCTAATATGCAACATGACAGAAAACTCAGAATACAAATTATTGCGACATACATCTGACTCTTGCACGCCTTCCCTCCTCTCACTTTGGAAAGATTTTTCAGTATTTTCTTATGATGACCTGGTCGAGAACTAGTGACTCTAATAATACATACAACAACAATAGTCTTAGCAATACTCTCCAATGTGTTGCTTTGTATATGACTTAAGGCAATCCTTATTATCACTAGCCTATACCAAGACAAACAAGTAGGTGAGAACTAAATCTTCCTCGAACTTCTTTGCTTCAAGTAGTGGGTTGCATAGATTGTCTGAACTTCCATATTGAAACTAAAACATTCGAAAACTTTCAATTAGGAAAAGTACAAACTCATTCAATAGAGGATATCATATGAGTGTTTCAAACATACTGATGTAACTGCGGGATTTGCCACAAAGTATAGGAAGTCGCCATCATTTCTCAGCTGTAAGAAAATTGGTCAATTACACTATATATTGGTCTTGCTTACTATGTAAATTTTTAGTTAAGGGAAGAGGTAAAAGAGCAACCTTGCGGCGTGCAGTTAGTATGGAAGTTAGAGTTTTTCCACTCTTCTTTACTGTTCTTACATTCAAGGGGATTTCTTCGACGGTTTTCACATCCCCATCAGGGCATATAACAGTAATTATTTCAGTTGTTGTTAACTGGGAATCTAACCTCCTGAATGGTGAAAATTCTCATATAAGTTACACATGTGTATAATACAAGATAAAACTAACAACATTTCTCAAACAATTTGCAGATTCATAACACTTTAGGAATCTAAGTGTAGAATGACGTGCCATTGTTGACACTTTTAATAAAACATCTCTCGGCTTAGTTTGGGAGTTTAAGTCCGCGGGATTTCTTGCATCAACATCTTAGAATCTTAGTTGATCTATATGAGGGAAAACGATAGCACAAAAGCAAGTAAACACTCAATATTTTGGTATGATGAACATGTAAACACATAGTCAGGGTTTTACAAGTCAACTCTTTAATTATCATGCCAGTATTGGTCTATTTCAATCCTTAGAGACTGTTGATAGCACATGACACAATTAGCATAGGAAATATGGGCCTTCATAATCTTCTACATATGCATTTAACTAGGTAATATAGACTTATGGATAAGTAGTAGTTACACGGATTTGAATAGGCATATACAATCAATTTGGTCAAATGTGCAGAACTAAGACATGTAGACTGGTCTGAAACAAGGTCATATATGATCAAAACAATGATACATCAAAGTATACAAGCAATCACTTAACCTAAACATCAACAGGGAGCCTACCATAAACATAGCTAACTCATACAACTCCAACATGCTCTACATACCTCAAATTACTTTATAGGGACATTTAATTACCATGAGTTTACAAATCCACCTTCATCACATATTGAATTAAGAACCAATAAGGATATCATACCTTTAAACAACAGAAAGTGCATTCAAACCTAAGTAACAAGTTCTAAGAGTTTAAATACATTATTTTTAGCACTACATCACTGACACAACACCCTTTTAAACCTATTCAAGTATAAACTTACTTTAGAAGATATGTATCCGAGCTGTCATAAGATATGTATCCTAGTTGTTAGAAAAACCAGAGTATTAGGCACACAACTGACAAGCCATGTATAAGATATTTATTGCACAAATTCATGATACCTCAATTATTGTTAGTCCACTATTTTCTACCATTGGAAGTGAACCACCTAATAATAAGTAGAAAAACAAGTCACTTCGACATTTTTGCTTAAATACTCCTGCTATACAAATTTAAACCATAATATTCTACTTATTCCTTTCACTTTTGTGACCATATAATTCCAAAAAGAAGAGTTAAGCTTGTTTTCAAATATGATGTTCTATGATTCCTGAGTGTAATGACTATCTTAGGTATGCTGAAAAGCAAGTAAAATCTTTATAAAATCAAATGAGAACTAAATACTTGGCATATTGAAGTTTTCTGTATTAATGATGTGCAATTTATACACACGCTAAACGCAAGTGTACGTATCGTTACAAGTAATATAGTCTAGGTAAGTCTGAATATCGTCCTCAGGGACTGATTTTCAAGTACCGATTATCTATGTTTTAGTTTCTATTTGGTTAACGTTAATTTGGTTGGAATTCTAAACTAATAATGCAGGAAATAAAATAATTATGAAAATACTTTGATTTAAATCAGTTATGATGGAGAATTAGGGCTTCAAAGATCATCAACTATCCACTCTATTCAATCCTTAATAAAATTAGACTGACTTCTTCTTCTACGTTAAGATAGCAGATTAACTAGACTGTTTTATACTCCTGTTAAGGTAATACAAACACTCAACCCCAATGGAGAACCCTTCTATCTTTCGATGACAAGATTGACTACAAATGAGGATTAAGAGCAATAACCTATTAAGCTACACAAGTATCGGAGTACTTTCGTCCACGATTTAAACTTATGTTTATTCAACTTAGCATATTCACAATCTCCCCTTTCGGATTTCGATTAGAACTCATATAAGTGATGATAACTAGTGATCAATTAATTATCAAGCAATTAAAGCAATTATTGAATAAATCTTAATTAAGTGAAGAAGAAAACAAACTAATGTATTAATTCATGAATAAGAGTTTCAAGTGAATCACAAGGAAATCCCTAATAAAGTAATTAGCTTCTAGCCATAGTCACGCTAAGAACTAATATAATCTCCATACATGAACTGAAATAAACAAAGCAAAAGAAAGAAAAGAAAATACTTGAACTAGGTCTCAAATCTTCACCTCCTAGAGTTGTGTTGTATGTACAATGATGAATGAATCCCCCAATGATGTAGAGACTATTTATAGCCCAAGAATCTTTTAGGTCAAAGGTTAGGGATTATGTAGGTAGGAAAAGTTATCCCTTTTGGACCCTGAAAATGTGTCAAATTCGGCCCAAAACGTCAAAAATACCGCGTCGGCGCCGTGGCCCTGCAGTCGGGCGCCACGGCGCCTGAAAATCAGAGGTGTTTCGGAAAATTCAGAGGGCGGCGCCGCGGCGCTGCTGCCAGGCGTCGCGGCGCCGGTGACGACATTCTTCCGGATTTTTCGTTTCTTCGTCCTTTTTTCGTCCGGTCTTCGTCTGATTTCTTCTATACTTCCCGGAACTTCTTAGGCTTCATTTCTTGGCCCTTTTAGTGTGCAATTCCATCTCAAATAAGCTCATTTCATCTTCTTTTCGTCATTTCTCCATTTCTGACCGCTGTGACACAAAAGAAACGAAAACGATCATAATACTATACTAAACATAAATGAAATGAGTAAAATATTAACTAAAAATGACTCAAAAGTGTGTATAAAATACACCGATCAATTAACAACTAAGAGAAAAGAGAAGTCAAATTTACAGTCTACTCACAACTAAAGTAACAAATTTATATCTTCAATGCTAATAATTTCCTAGTGCAAACTGGTTCTGCTTGACAAATGCAAACTGGTTCTGCTTGACAAACTGGTTCTGCATTTTCTTTTCTCCTTGACCTGAATATTGTCTAATCAAAGTTTAATTATGTTTAAAAGCATTCTATTCCTACAAGGACAAACTAGTTCTGCATTTTCTTTTCTCCTTGACTTGAATATTGTCTAATCAAAGTTTAATTATGTTTAAAAGCATCCTATTCCACCAATTTTAATAGAGTATGAACATATATGAGTATAAGCCTTACAAAATGACTGAGCAAAATACGGTACATTGAACTTTATAACTCAATATTATAACTTGAAATAAAGAAGGAACCATACTCAATAAATTTCTCATTTGGTCATCTAAGAAAATATCATCTCAAAATTAAATTTCCCATTTGGCATCTAAAGTGTAAGTAGTCTTTTTTTATTCCGCGCATTGGAACTGAAAAAGGCTATTCATAAATAGTCTGCCTTGCTTCTTACCTCTTATCTTATTGTATGCAACAGAATATCATAGTATTGTTGGCGCCCTTCAGTACCTCCCTCTCACCAGACCTGACATTTGCTATGTCGTCAATTAAGTTTGTCAGTTCATGCATGCTCTCACCATCGTACATCTCCATCTTTGATGTCTTTGGTTGTTCAAGCAATGGCAGAAGCTGCATACAACATAAAACTTACTATTTATTCTACATCAATATCTCAGAACAAATATCTCACCAAAACTAATAAAACTTACTTTCTATATGGTTTGGGGGTTTTATAGAACCCCCAAACCCCAAAATCTCAGTCCCAAACCGATATGTGAGAATGAATATCTCACCGATTATTAATTAAATTTGAGAAGAAAAAAAGGTATCCAATAAGAAATCGGATCGAGCAGAAAAATAGGACAAAGCTCATAAATGCTTCATCTGGGCGATTCGCAAAAATAAAAAGTAGAAAAAACAGGGTAGAGTGGAGGTGGCGTGTTGGCGGAGAGAGGATGGTAGAGATAAGAGTCATTAAGACAATTGCCTAAAATGGCCATACAAACCTGATACAACACCGCAAGTACTGCAACTTTTTCAAAAACGGTGAAACAAATGGAAAGATGAGAGAGGAGCATAAGGCGGTGACTAGGGTTTGAAGCCCTTGGCCAGCCTTTGGGTGTAAATGAAAAAGGCAAAGGGGAAAATCCCCTAATATCCAAGGATATGGGATGGGTCAAGTCATTTTGGACTTGGGCTCGGTCGGATTTGAAAGAGAAATGAGCCGATTTTGGTCGGGTCAACTCTAAAAAAAATAGGTCAACGCAAAAAAAATGTCACACAACATATGACGGTGCAAATAACTATCATATGCGTGTCATAAATTTATGACAGTTTATATAACTGTTACACTTATGTCATAAGTGTATGTTGATCAAAAAGTCAAGGGAAAAACTGTCATACTATGTGACAGTTGCAAAAATCGTCACACTCTGAATGTCACCGTAGGTCTTTTTTTTTATAGTGACAAGTTTAAATTAAGGACCTTGGTGTTCATTATTTCTTGGGTTTGGAAGTAACCCCTTATTCTCAAGGTTATTGTGTCAGCCAACATATATTTACCTCTGATTTGCTAGAAGAGTACAAATGTTCTCACTTTAGCCCTATAGTCATTCCTTTGGATCATTTAATCAAGTTATGTAGTGATACATGTGATCCTTTTCTTGACCCTAGTAATTATAGGAACTCATCGGTAAGCTGAATTTTCTTCAGCATATCAGGCTTGATATCTGATATCTCATATGCAGTTCAACATTTGAGCTAATTTCTTCAATGTCCTAGAGTTCCCCATATGCTGGCTGCCATTCTCTTAGATACCTTTCTAATGACCCTGCTCAATGATTTCTACTATCTGATGATCCAGATACTCCACTCATTACTTATTCTAATTCTGATTGGGCTGCTTGCCCATCTTCAAGGAAATATGTCATTGGTTTTTTTGTTTCTCTTGGTGGGTGTCCCATATCATGGAAATGCACAAAGCAGCCAACCATATCTCTCTCATCTGCTGAGGCTGAATACAGAGCTTTGAGACAACTGGTTGCTAAACTTTCTTGGCTCATTTGATTTCTTGGCTCGTTTGATTTCTTGGCTCATTTGATTTGGGACTCTCTGTTTTGTCGATGTTCCTATTTACTGTGACTGAAAGAATTAATCCCATGATTATTCTTATTGATGAAAGGCGTATATATACAAGTTACAATAGAAAAATCGTTTTTCTATTCTACATCTAAATCCTTATTCTATTTGGAGACTAATTATACAATTATGGTAATAATACAATATTAATTATACTAACAATATACATTACATATATACAATTATGGCGATCCAGTTTGGGTTGCGATCACGGTTTAATGGATGATTGGTCGCTTCACGTGACACTTAATATACACATAATATATTGTGTGTATATTTAACACACCCCGCAGTCATAGCGGGCGGTCTTCGTACGCTGAGACTGTCTCTAAAATCTTCAAAAAGGACCGGGAAGACCATTTGTAAAGATGTCTGCAATTTGATATCTGAAAGGGACATGGCAGACGCGTACTTGTCATCTAGCTTCCTTTTCTCAAACAAAGTGAATGTCCATCTCTATATGTTTAGTGCACTGATGTTGAACTGGATTACCAGAAAGGTAGATGACACTTATATTATCACAATACACCAAGGTAGCTTTCTAAATATGATAATGGAGCTCTAAAAGAAGATTACGTAATCAACATGACTCAGAAGCCACATTGGCTACCCCTCGATACTCGGCCTCTACACTCGAACGTGATAGCGTGGATTGATGCTTGGCAGACCATGAGATCAAATTATTACCGAAAAACATACAATATCCAGACGTAGACCGTCTGGTATCTGGACAACCACCCCAATCAGCATATGTATAAGAGACAAGTGTAGACGTCGAAGAAGGATTGATGCTTGGCAGACCATGAGACCAAATTATTACCTAAAAACATACAATAGCCAGACGTAGACCGTTTGGTATCTGGACAACCACCCCAATCAACATCTGTATAAGAGACAAGTGTAGACGTCGATGAAGGATACAAATGCAAGTCATAATCAAGTGTTCCCTGAATATACCTAAGAATGTGTTTGAGTGTATTCATATGTTCAATCCTGGGATCATGCATTAATAAACACACCTGTTGTACGACATACATAATACCAGGTCGCGTGAACGTAAGATACTGTAGGGCCCCTGCAAGACTACGATAGCGGGTGGGATCCTCATAGGGGGAACCAGCTGCAGCACCCAACTTGAGTTTAGTATCAACTAGATTAGAAGTAGACTTACAGGATGACATTCCTGCCCTCTCAATGATCTCAGCTGCATACTTCCTCTGTGATAAGAACAATCCTCCTGCATGACGAGTGATAGCACTTCCCAAAAAATAAATGGCCCTAAGTCTTTCATGGCAAACTAAAAACCGAGCATTGTCATAATAGATTGGCGTAATGTATCAAAAGAGACAGTCAAAATAATATCATCCACATATAGCAGTATAAGTCATCGAAGAACCCCGACGATATATGAACAATGAATTATCAGACATGTTGTGAGAAAACCCAATAGTCAAATCATAGTCAGCAAACCTCTTATACCAAGCCCGTGGAGATTACTTAAGCCCATACAAGGACTTCTTCAACAAACAGACATGATGAACATATCGAGTATCCCTGAACCCCAAGGGCTGATGCATATACACTGTATCCTTGAGATCACCATGTAGGAAAGCATTTCTCACGTCTAGCTGATGAATGGGTCATGATTTCGAAAGAGTCAAGCTGAGCACAGTGTGAATGGTAGTCGGCTTGACCACTGGGATAAATGTCTCACCACAATCTACACCAACCTGCTGAGTCTTACCATCACTTACAAGACGAGTCTTATGCCTTAAAAACGAACCGTCAGAATTTTCCTTATGAGCAAAAATTCACATAGACCGAATAGTATTAACACCAGATGGACGGGGTGCCAACTCTCACGTCTTATTATCAATAAGAGCATTACATTATTCAGTCATGACAATTTTTCAATTTGGGTCATTTAAAGAAGACACATGATTACGGGGTAAGAGTGATTTAAGAACATTAGAATTTAAATTAAAATATCTTTTTGGTTTAAAAATATTCCGTTGAGCTCGGGTGACTGGTCCATGACTCAGGGCTGAATTGGGTGAATTTTATAAAGGACCAAGACGTTGGACGGACTGGCCAGCAGGCACTGCCTGCTGGCCCAGAACTGTAGTTGGGGACCCGAGATACTGGGCTGGAAACAGTGATGGGAGCTGACAATGGAACTAGGCTGGAACTGGAACTGGCCCAGAACTAGGCAGGGAAGATGGCCCAGTTTCTGGACCCAGTGACGTTATGACGGGAGGACCGATGGGCAGTGGGCCCGCTGGCAGAATCGGGGTGCGGGACATATCCAAAAAATGCTGAATAATATACGGGGAGATGTCATCATCCAAACAATTATACGAATTAGGTACGGGACTTTCTACCTTAGCAAATGGAAATTGAGACTCATAAAAAATAACATGACGACTAATAATGATTCGATTAGATGACCAATTAAAACATTTATAACCACATTGATTTGACGGATAACCCAAAAAAACACAAGGAGTAGAACGGGCCTGAAGTTTGTTAATTGTGATGGATGGAAAGAGCGGATAACATAAGCACCCAAAGACCCTAAGATGTGAATATGAAGGAGTCTTATTATATAAAATTTGTAGAGGGGACGAATATGTCAAACCTTTGGAAGGAAGAATGTTAAGGATATCAGAGGCATGAACAAAGAATGTTCGGATAATGTTATTAATGGTACGAATTTTGCGTTCGACTTTCCTATTTTGTGAGGACGTATGATGACATGAAAATTGAAAATCAATTCCATTTTTAGCACAAAATTCCCGAAATTTCCATAGTTTTTGCCATTATCACATTGGATATTTTTTATTTCTCGTTCGAATTGGGTCTTAATGAAAGCTCTAAATTTTTGGAAGATGGAAAAAACTTGAGATTTCTTTGCTATTGGAAACGTCCATAAAAATTTAGAATAATCATCTAAAAATAGAACATAATAACGATGACCCAATTAACTAAGAACAGGAGATATTCATAAATCGCTATGAATAATATCAAATGGCATTGAAGTAGTAGAATTATAATCCATAAATGGTAACTTAACAATTTTTCCTAAGGAACAAGATTGATAATTCGGAGTACTACGCGTACCCTTACAAGAAATAAGTTTATTTTTATCTAAGACAGACAAAATAGATGGTCCTGGATGACCTAGACGAGCATTCCACAAGGAAGAAGCAAGAGTTGCAAAAGTGGATGGCATGGCTTGACGCTAGAAACCAAGACTTGGTATGATTAAATAAAGATCTCCCCTACTTTCACACCTCATGAGAGGACTCCCCTTTTTGAATTCCTTCACAGAAAACCCAAAAGGATCAAAATCAATAGGTACCCAATTATCAGTGGTGAATTTACAGATAGACACCAAACTTTTAATTAATTTTGGGTCATGAAGGGCATTTTTCAAAACAAGTGGTGGATGAGGAGGAGATAAAGTTTTGTATGACCATAATCCTTAATTGGAATTGAATCACCATTATCAATAATTATACCACAATTACTGCTCAAATTGGAATAAGACAAGAGAGTACCTTGGTCGGATGTCATGTGGGTAGTGGCGCTTGTGTCCGTGTACCAATTAGGGGTCGGTTGAGTCATTCCAAGCGTGTGCATTGCGGCTTCAATGTCGGTTTGTGTGGGTTCCGCTGCGTGATGGGCTTGATGGGGGCGAGGCCAGAGTACTCGGATCGTCCCACCATAAATTGGTCCAAACTCTAACCCGACCGAGAACTTACCGAGAATCGGGCCTGACTAGTCAAAACTAGGGCCCGCTTTCTGCATCGATTGGGTCTGGACTAGGCCGAGACTGGGACCCACTGCCACTGCATTGGGGCCCACTGTTGGCCCCACGTCTGCGGATGTTGCTGACTGCCTCCACTGCCACTATTCCGGTTGTTGCCGCTGCGATTTTTGCCATTATTTTTCCGATTTTAACCCTTTTTACCACCACCGTTGTTACGATTTTGGCTCAAGTTGGTGGAATCAGAAGGAGGAAAATTGGACGCAGTCATCATGACGATGGGACTAGCTCCTATAGCCATTTTTTTAGCCAAACCCGCTTCTTCCAATGTGAGCATGGAGCGGGCTTGATAGAATTTCGAAAGGGGGTTACTTTGACGAAGCCCTGTTATAGGCCTCGTTCAGGACTGCAACCATTTATAGGATGGGACGACTATTGCTCACAGGAGCCCCCACGTTGCGAAGTTGATCCGCCAAGTCCTTGAGTCATTTAAAATAGGATGAAACGTTAGAAAAATTCACCATAGCAACCTGAGAAATTTCATGTTCAAGGGTGACAATGATGAATGACTGTTATCCTGAAAGATATCATGCAATCGATTCCAAGCAGCCATAGCTGTGGAGTTGGGTTCCATAATCGTCTGTAAAAGGTCCATAGATATTGTGGTATAAATCCATTGGAGAACCTTTGCGTCAAGCGTGACCCATAATTTTGGGTTGTCCGCTTTGGTGGGTATATCATCATTTTCGGTGGTCGCATCCCCCGTGGTAGGAGTCGGAGGGATGATGTGATGAAGAATTTGATGAGTCATTGCATGAATCTTGAATAACTTCGCCCACTGTTAGCGATATTTCGAATGCTCACGCAAGAGCAAGCATCGTTGACAAGTAATATAGTCTGATAAGACCGAATATCGTCCTTAGAGATTGATTTCTAATTACCGTTCATCTATTTTATATTATGTATTTGGCAATCGATATTTGAGTTGGATTTTTGTTTAACTACTAGAATAATTGCAAGAATTACTGAACTATTTAAGTTGTAATCAGTTATGAATGAATTAGGGCTTCCAAAATCCTCGACTATCCACTATATTCAATCTTTAATGCAACTAGAATGACTTCTTCTTCTACGTTAAGATAACGGTTAACTAAACTGTCTTATATTCCGGTTAGGACATATAATCACTCAACCCCAATGCAGAACTCTTCTATATTTCTATGATAGGATTTACCACATATGAGAATTAAGAACAGTAACCTATAATGCTACAAAAGTATCGCGGTACTGTCGTCCGCGATTTTAACCTATGTCTAGTCAATTACAACATATCCAAATCTCTCCTCTCGGTTCTTGATTCGAAATCATATATATTATGATAATTAGTGATCAATTAATTATCAAACATTCATACCAATTATTGACTAAATCTTAACCAAGTGAAGAAGAAATCAAACTACTGCATTAATTCATAAATAGAAGTTTCAAGAGATTCATAAGGAAAGCCCTAATAAAGTGTTTAACTCCTAGCCATAGTCACGCTAAGAACTAACACAAAATTCATACACAAACTGAATTAAAAATGAAAGAAAAGAAATTGTTGTGAACTAAGTCTCCAATTGTAGCCTTAAATCCGTGCCTTGTGTTGTGTTATGTTGTAGAATGATCCACCTCTCTCCTAGCATTAATCCATAGGGCTTAAATATGTTTTAAATTTCATGCCCTATGGACCAATCTGTCATTAGCCAATTCTTCTTCGGAACTGAGATTTTCCGCACGTGCACTGCGGTTCTTCATAACGGCACCGCGGTGTCGAAACTCCTGCAGTCTCTCAGTAAATATGGCACCGCAGCTTCAAGATATCGCATCACGGGTCGATAATCCTTCGTCCTGATTTGCCAACTTTCGTCCTTTTTGCCTCGGGAGCACCTTTTCTGCCCAATTCTCGCTCTTTTTCGCCCTTTTGCCTTTTTGCACCGTTGTGACTCAAAAGAAAGAAAAACAACCTAACACGACACTTATTTGAACGAAAATGGAAAAATACTAACTAAAAATGACTCAAAAGGTGTATACAAAATACGCCTAACACCCACGTCCCATATTGGACATTTTCCAGGTCAAGAATAATAGGAAGAACACTCTTGATGTTCGAAATTGTGAGGGCAGGATGAAACGTGTTCTTATTAGTCATGGTGAATATAACACGAAGATTCGGAAAAGGGAATTTGTGAGGGAGTTTTTGGAAGAAAAAACCGAGCAGTTTGTCTCGGGTTCTGCGAAAATTCGAGGGGCGGATTATCACGTAAGAGCGGAAGCAAGGTAAAAATAACCTAGACTTTTGATACCATGAAAGAATTAATCCCTAGGAAAATCCTTTTCTATTCTAGATCTAAATCCCTTTTATATTTGAAGACTAACTATACAATTATGATAATAATATAATACTAATTATACTAACAATATACATTCCATATATACAATTATGGGCAGTGACGTTTTGGGCTGGACAGATTGGTTGCTTCACATTGTGTGTATATTAAGTATCACGTGAAGTAGCCAATCTGTCCAGGCTAAACCGTGATTGCCAGCCCAAACTGTGACTGCCCATAATTGTATATATGGAATGTATATTGTTAGTATAATTAATATTGTATTATTACCATAATTGTATAATTAGTCTCCAAATAGAATAGGGATTTAGATGTAGAATAGAAAAAATGATTTTCCTATTGTAACATGTATATATACACCTTTCATCAATAAGAATAATCAAGTGACTAATTCTTTCATGGTATCAGAGTCAGGCTCATTCCAATTCTTTATTCACCTATGTTGGCCCCCAAAATTATATTATCCACGCTCCAGTTAACAAGGTCTGGGTGTGCGGTGAGTGTTAAGAGTCCAACATCGGAAATGGAATGAAAATTTGGACTCCTTACATTCCATATATACAATTATGGGCAGTCACGGTTTGGACTGGCAGTCACGGTTTGGGCTGGACAGATTGGCTGCTTCACGTGACACTTAATATACACACAATATTCTTTGTATATTGTGTGTATATTTAACAGTGACAATCAAGTTGGCTTACATATTGACAATAACCCTGTATTTCACGATCTCACTAAACATATAAAAAATAATTGACATTTTGTTCGGTATTGTTTATCTTGCTGGTATGGTCTCTCTACATGTCATTCGCAGTTCTGAACAGCTTGCTGACATTTTTTATCAAGCCTCTTCCTGGTGGCCCTCATCACTTCATCTTGGGCAAGCTTAGAGTGTTTTACACCTTCAAACTTGAGGGGGCGGGGAGTAATCTCAAGTTAGGCCCAACAGCTGAAGGCCCAAAATACCTGAGTTGTGCAGATTTAATTTTTTGCTATTATAATAATTAGTCTTGTTTTAATTAGTGTTTAGATATTGAAAATCTCTTGTATGTATTAATAAGAGAATATCTAAGTGTAAAGACTAATTTTGAGTCGGTGTGTTAATATACACATAATATACAAAAGTAGATTATGTGTATATTCAAGAATATTAAGGATCACAGACAGGCCAGCCAGGCCCATCACGAGAGTAGCCCATCACGGGCAGTGCACAGTCCAGATTCTAGCATTGTATATTTGGTATATATTAGACTTAGTGTTGTACCATAATTATTATTGTAATATTATCATAATTGTATAGTTATTCTTCATATAGAATAGAGATTTAGATGTAGAATAAAAAAAAATCTATTATAACTTGTATATATATATATGTCTTAAATCAATAAGAATAATCAAGAGATTAATTCTTTCACGGTGAACCAAGCGAAAATATCTCTTTCTCTCTCTATGAAACTCTTAACTTGTTCTCTCTTTTGTTCTTCATTTTTCTTCTGCGATTATGATTCTGGTTTCCAATAGGTAATTAATTGATCATTAATGCAAAAGGAACTTATCCAAATAGCTTACGAAATGCGGCTGACATCAAACAATAAAGATCCTTTTAGCTTAATTATTATTCCCACATAACGGACATTTTACAAATCTCACGTAAAATTTAACTTCTAAAGAATACAACAACAACCAGGCGTTTGATCTGATCCCAAGCAGAAATTGACTAAGATTATTTACGTTAGTCGTCGACCTATCTGTTACAATCACCCTCCTTCATTTGAGCACGAAACCAGTGTTGGGTTTTGATATTAGTGAATGGAAAATGATGAGATAAAAATTAAAGGGAGTAAAAGACTCTTTTGTCCCACATCGAAAAAAGAGAAGGAAAGAGAGGTGTATATATTACATTACATCTTCTACCTGCTTGCTAAAGGGACTCATAGGCTCGTCGCCGCCGCCGCGACGGCTTGATTGATAATCTTTTTGAACAAACTTTTCTGTAATTAATTAATTATTTATTTAATTAATTAAAATAAATCCAAACGGATCGACCCAAGACCCGCGACCGATTCGTCCGGTTTAAGTCCTTTTTCTTTTCGAATTTCCCTCCAAAAAATTTGGTGACTATTCTGAATGGTTGCAAACATTCAGAAATGGTACCTCCAAAACCTATAAATTCTTGATTTGTTCCAAGAATTTATTCACTCATTTTCTAATACGAATTTCTCTACAATTCGAAAATTCATTCTTATTCATTCTGTGTGATATACTGTCGTTGAGTGGTTCGCTGCTACCGGAATTTGGAGTACTACTATTCTGGTAAGATAGTCGTTCTATCGTGGGAGGCGGTATTCCATTAACCTCGAGTACTGTGAGGGGAATAATTTCCTTAAGGACACACTTTGAACTAAGTAGGCTCGATTATATTATGAAATTATTTTTCAAAACAGATTATGTTTCGCCTACTGTTTTTCTTGATTAATTTACTGTTAAGTAATTTCTATACTGTGTAATCTGTTTTTTATTAAGTGTTTAAACAGATTGTGTTGAAACATTATTTTGGCCATATACAGATTATTATACCAACAATCTTAAGAATTTTAAGGAAATTATGTTTATTTTATTTTAATCTGTATCCTGGTTTGGAGATTAAAAACTGTGTGATTTTCTACTCCGTATGTAATTTCATATTCTAACTTGAAGACATAAAAACTTCGTTGGAATATTAAAAGTCAAAGAAAACAAAAAGTGTTTTCCAAAAGGAAAAAAAGGGTGTTTTCCAGAGGGAAAAAAAGTGTTTTTCTTATATGTTGTTTGGAGACTAAAATCTTCAGATTTTCTACTCCGGTTGAGATTAAAGTTTTCATAACTTTCTACTCATTTGGCTACTTGATTTGAAGATATAAAAACTTCATCAAATACACAACATACAATCTACTGCACTTCGTTTCAAGCACAATTGTTTAGGTTTGAAGAAATAAAATCTTCACCGTTGTGTATTATATTTGTTGCATGAAATACGTGAAGATTATTTTCAAGGTAGTAAGAATGAATTTGACTTACTCATGCGATACTTGTACAACGATTTGAAGAACATAAAATCTTCGTCGTTCTGTTTAAGGAGATTAAAACTTGTGTAGTTTTCTACTCCATATGAATATTAGTATTCTGACTCGAAGATATAAAAACTTCGTTGAAATACTAAAGTTTCATAATTATACTGCGATTTGAAGAAATAAAATCTTCATCGTTTAAGTTTATAATTCAACTGTGATTTGAAGAAATAAAATCTTCACCGTTGAAGTCTGTGAATTAATTGCTATTTTGGTTTTATTAACTAAAACAGTTTGTCGATTTAACAGTGACAAACAATGGCAATTGAGATTGGAACTACCTCTGCAAATATTGCACCAATACATTACTACAACCCGCATCGCAGCATCACCTACCGAGAAATCGTGAAGTTCATCGGTGTCAACTTTAAAGGATGGCAGCAAAGAATGTTCTTTTGGCTTACCACCCTTGGTTTGCAAAAGTTCACCAGTGAGGACCCTCCCGTGCCTGCCGCCGACATGCCTGACAACCAGCAGTTCATGGTTACTGAGGCTTGGAAACAGGCTGATTTTTTGTGCAAATGCTACATTTTAAGTGCCTTAGAAGATGACTTGTACAATGTCTACAGTGCAGTAGAGACTTCCAAAGAACTTTGAAGTGCACTTTATAAGAAGTACAAGATAGAAGATGCTTGCTTGAAGAAGTTTGTGGTTGCCAAATTCCTAGACTACAAAATGGTTGATGGAAAAACCGTTGGAACCCAAGTTCAAGAGCTTCAACTTATCTTCCATGACCTTATTGCTGAAGGTATGGTAGTGAATGAAGCATTCCAAGTGGCTGCAATGATTGAGAAGTTGTCGTCTTCGTGGAAAGATTTCAAGAATTATCTTAAGCACAAAAGAAAGGTTTGAAGTTGGAGGATCTTGTGATTCGTCTCAAGATCGAGGAAGATAACAAAACCGCTGAGAAGAGGTATCGTAGGAGTTCACCAATTGAAGGGCCCAACATCGTTGAAAATGCTGCTCCGAAAATGAACAAGAAAAGAAAGAGGCCTTCTGGAAAAGAGAAGGGTTCTAACAAGAAAAAGTTCAAGGGCAACTGCTTTAATTGTGGAAAAGCTGGCCACAAAAGCCCAAATTGTCGTCTCCCGAAAAAGGATAAGGGAAAAGGACAAGCCAATATGGTGGAAATGAATGATGAAATGAATGATCCGTGTGCAATGATGTCAGAGTGTAATTTAGTTGGAAACCCAAAGGAGTGGTGGCTTGATTCTGATGTCACTCGACATGTTTGCGCTGCAAAAGAAGCATTTGCAACCTATGCTCCCGCTGGACCTGAAGATGTACTGTTTATGGGAAATACTGCAACAGCCAAGGTTGAAGGATACGGGAAGATACTTCTGAAGATGACTTCCGACAATGTCCTGACTCTCAACAATGTTCTGCACGTTCCAACAATTCGGAAGAATTTAGTTTCAGCCGGACTACTCGTCAAGAACGGGTTTAAGTGTGTGTTGGTTAGTGAGAAAATTGTAATTAGTAAGAATGATATGTTCATAGGAAATGGTTACCTCATCGAGGGCCTTTTCAAACTCAATGTAATGGTTGTTGATAGTATTAATGAAAATTCAGCTTCGTCTTACTTATTGGAGTCAAATGATTTATGGCATGTTCGTTTAGGACATGTCAATTACAAAACCTTGCGAAAATTGATTAATTTAGAAGTATTGCCTAAATTCGAGTGTAACAAATCAAAATGTGAAATTTGTGTTGAATCTAAGTTTGTTAAACATCCATATAAGTCTATTGATAGGAATTCAAATCCTTTAGACTTAATTCACACAGATATATGTGATATGAAGTCAATACCATCTCGTGGTGGGAAAAAGTATTTTGTAACTTTCATTGACGATTGCACTCGACATCTTTGCATGTGTATTTGCTTAATAGTAAGGATGAAACAATTAATGCATTTAAGCAATATAAGAACGAAGTGGAAAATCAATTGAATAAAAAGATCAAAATGATTAGAAGTGATAGGGGTGGAGAGTACGAATCTCCTTTTGCAGAGACATGTTTGGAATATGGAATTATCCATCAAACTACTGCCCCTTACACACCACAATCAAATGGAATTGCGGAAAGGAAAAACCGAACATTAAAGGAAATGATGAATGTCTTACTAATTAGTTCCGGTTTACCGTAGAACTTGTGGGGGGAAGCTATCCTTACAGCTAATCGAATACTCAACAGAGTACCCCACAACAAAACACAATCTATTCCATATGATCTATGGAAAGGAAGAAAACCCAACTTGAAATATTTCAAAGTGTGGGGGTGTTTAGCGAAGGTCCAAGTTTCTTTCCCCAAAAGGGTAAAAATCGGACAAAAAATTGTGGATTGTGTTTTTATTGGCTATGCTACAAACAGCAAAGTCTGTCGGTTTTTGGTTCACAAATCGGACAATCCCGAAATTCATGTTAATACGGTAATTGAATCAGACAATGCTGAATTCTTTGAAAACATCTATCCGTATAAAACTGAATGTGAGTCGTCAAGTGAAAGATCTAAACGACCGCGGGAAGAACCAAAGGAAAGTATACCAAGCAAAGAGGATCCAAGGCGTAGAAAACGTCAAAAGACATCTACTTTCTTTAGACCAGATTTTGTAACATTCTTGCTTGAAAATGAGCCTCAAACATTTAAAGCAGCAATGTCATCTTCTTATTCAACATTTTGGAAAGAAGCAGTCAATAGTGAGATTGAATCAATTTTAAACAACCATACATAGGAATTAGTTGATCTTCCTCCTGGAAATAAACCTTTAGGATCAAAATGGATTTTTAAAAGGAAAATGAAAGCTGATGGCACTATTGACAAATATAAGGCAAGACTTGTGGTCAAAGGTTATAGACAAAAAGAATGCCTTGATTACTTTGACACATACTCGCCGGTAACAAGAATAACATCTATTCGGGTGTTAGTGGCATCGGCGTAGATATGGTCTTGAAATCCATCAAATGGATGTCAAGACAGCTTTCTTAAATGGAGAATTAGAGGAAGAAATTTACATGGAACAACCTGAGGGTTTTGTGGTTCCTGATAAAGAAAGGAAAGTGTGCAGACTTGTTAAGTCACTTTATGAACTTAAACAAGTACCCAAACAATGGCATGCGAAATTTGACCAAACAATGTTGGCAAATGGATTTAAGATTAATGAGTGTGTCAAATGTGTTTACATTAAAAATACTCCAAATCATGAAGTCATTGTTTGTTTGTATGTTGATGACATGTTGATAATGAGTAAAGATATTGTCGATGTAAATGCTACGAAACGTATGTTCGCTAGCAAATTTGACATGAAAGACTTAGGGGTTGTTGATTTGATCTTAGGAATTAGGATCCATAAAAATCCACAAGGTCTAGCATTATCACAGTCACATTATATTTGACAAGTTCAAGTATTTAAATTTCAATGTTGCAAAGACTCCAATTGATGTAAGTTTTGCACTTCAAAAGAATGAAGGTGAAAGTGACTCACAATTAGACTTTGCACGAGTTTTGGAAAGTTTGATGTATATTATGAATTGTACACGACCAGATATAGCATGTGTTATAAGCAAGCTGAGTCGATTCACGAGTAATCCCAATCAAACTCATTGGATGACAATGAAACGAGTCTTGAGATAATTACAACACACCCAAAACTATGTTTTGCATTATAATAAATATCCCGCAGTACTTGAGGGATATAGTGATGCAAATTGGATCACCAGATCGTTTGAAGTTAAATCCACGAGTGGATATGTTTTCACCGTTGGTGGAGGAGCAGTGTCTTGAAAATCATCAAAACAGACATGCATCGCCCGCTCTACAATGGAATCAGAATTTATAGTTTTAGACAAGGCCGGTGAAGAAGCTGAATGGCTCCGGAATTTTCTTAGAAGATATTCCATTCTGGACCAAACCTTTGGCTCCTATATGTATACATTGTGACAGTCAAGCAGCAATAGGTAGGGCAGCGAGCGTAATGTATAACGGAAAATCTCGTCACATACGACGGAGACACAATACCGTTAGACAACTCCTCTCTAGTGGCGTTATCACAATTGATTATGTAAAGTCAAGAGATAACGTGGCGGATCCGCTTACAAAAGGCTTATCTAGAGAGGGAGTTAGTAGATCATCAATGGAAATGGGGTTAAGACCAAGGACAAGTCATCATGGCGGTAACTCTACCTAGCAGACTGGAGATCCCAAGAGCTAGGCTCAAAGAGATCAAATAAAGTTGTGACTGACGGTTCAACATTGTCAAATAACTCAACCCATTCTCGGATGAAGACAATGTTCAGAAATAAGGATAAGACTTTATGGTTTGTTAATGAGTTAATAAAGCATTAAGGTTTTTTTAATGATTATCTAAATATGGCAATGTATGACCAGATAATGTGGCTATAGGACCACATGTTTAGAAATCACATATGTGAGTGTTAAGTGTAAGCCGCTTTAAAGGGGAATGACAGTAAAAGCCCATTCTCTATGCACTCATGAGATCAGGCGGTGTTCATGGCTGAAACGAACACAACCGTGAGAACTATAAACGGTTGAGGGTTGATTGTGTGACTTTTGTTGTCTAGGTATACAACGAAGTTCGACGGTTCAAAGATATCAAATCTACCGATTGATCGAGTATATCCGATATAAATTCACTACGGAAAGTTCAAAGAGAAACCTACTTATCCGATCACGATCAATTCTCGTCAGATATCACACTCGTCCGTACATTCTTTTATCTTATAGCCATTCCCCATTCATGTGGGGGATTGTTGGATTTTGATATTGATGAATGGAAAATGATGGGATGAAAATTAAAGGGAGTAAAAGACTCTTTTGTCCACATCGAAAAAGAGAAGGAAAGAGAGGTATATATATTACATTACACATTCTCTAGTTGCTAAAAGGGTTGAGAGGGCAAGGACCCCTCACGCCGTCGTCGTCGCTCGCTCGGCTCGGCTTCGGCTTCGCATTCGGATTCGGATTGATTGATAATTGTTTTGGACAAATTTTTCTTTAATTAATTAATTAATTAATTAATTAAAATAAATCCAAACGGATCGACCCAAGACCAGCGACCGACCCGTCCGGTTTAAGTCCTTTTTCTTTTCGAATTTCCCTCCAAAAAATTTGGTGACTATTCTGAATGGTTGCAAACATTCAGAAATGGTACCTCCAAAACCTATAAATTCTTGATTTGTTCCAAGAATTTATTCACTCATTTTCTAATACGAATTTCTCTACAATTTGAAAATCCATTCTTATTCATTCTGTGTGATATACTGTCGTTGAGTGGTTCACTGCTACCGGAATTTAGAGTACTACTATTCTGGTAAGATAATCGTTCTATCCTGGGAGGCGATATTCCATTAACCTCTAGTACTGTGAGGGGAATAATTTTCTTAAGGACACACTTTGAACTAAGTGGGCTCGATTATATTCTGAAATTATTTTCCAAAACATATTATGTTTCGCCTACTGTTTTTCTTGATTAATTTACTGTTAAGTAATTTCTATACCGTGTAATCTGCTTTTTACTAAGTGTTTAAACAAATTGTGTTGAAACATTATTTTGGCCATATACAGATTATTATACCAACAACCAGTAATGTGAGCAAGTTCGCACAAGAAGAGTTGATACTAGTAACTTATCAGAATCACTACTTACAAATTCGGAGGTAGAGTAGAAGGTATAGCTAGTTTTGGTCCAAATCTTATATTTACTTTAAGAAATTTATACTAATATATATGTACAAATTATTAATTTAGAATTCAATAATTCAATAGAGTTAAAATTCGTAATCATAAACCTCAATTCCTCAATTCCTCAATTCGTCTCTGCTTATAATTACGTATATAACACATTTGCATGACACTACAAATGCAAGGTATTTCAGTTCCATCTCACCTTCAACTTCTTGAATTTTCTCTTTTTCAATTTTCATCATTACATATGCTTTTGTTGAAAAATAGTCCAGCAAAGGATATGATAAGACTTGTTTTATCCATGAAAAAAAAAAGTGGAGCCACTATCAACATCGAACTCAATAGGCTTAACCAAAAAGATAATAAGGAAGCATCCCTACGATCACTAACCTATGTTTGTCACTATAAGGTGCCACTTAGAGTTTCTTTTTCTAATTTGGTTTTCATACGGTGTTTCGTATTTATATTGAGGTCCGATTAAATTTGGATTCGCATTGGAAATTCTATATTAGAGAGTAAATCGCTCCCTAATAAAGGCGATTTCATAATCAAGACTCAAACCGCGAGACCTCTGATTAAGACATTTTCAACACTATCAAAGATGGCGCGAGATGTGTTGAACATTCAAGCGTCATCAACAACGTCTGAAATCGCTTTTTCTGCTGGAAGACTTCAAATAGGAGAGCAGAGACACTCATTGGCGGGATACAGCTTGGAGATTGCAGTTTTATCCAGATATTGAATTAGAGAGGAGCGTAGAAGGTGCGGTCAACCGGAGATCAATGAAGAAGATAACTACAACTACAATGAAATCTTGTCTGAGGGAGCAGGAAGCGACGTCGAACAATTTGACCAACAACTTTCAATTCCAATCGAAGATCCTCAAGACATTGTGAGGAAATTAGAAAAAGTATGGTTAACTATGTAATTTTTTAATATTAATTTTACTATGTGATTTGCAACTTTTGAACAACGAAACAAAGTTGCAATTTTGAAATTGTATTACAAAAAATCATATTTCTATTAAATAATATAAAGGGCACAAAAACAGCCTTGGGGTGTTTTTATTACACTATCTTGTTCAATTATTTAAGTGTTTAAATATATATTTTTAAATTAAATATCTAAAAAAATTCCAAATCCCACAACCCGACCCGCCCCTCCAAATCCCGGCCCCTCTTCCGGCGGGATGTGGGATGGGACGGGACCTCTTCCCGTCCGCCAGTCCCGACCCCCGTCCCAGCCCGCCCCGTTGGCCACCCTTAGTATTTTTCCACTCCACCACAATTTTATTGGTCATTTGAAGATAATATTATACAAATAAACATAATTGAATAAGAATTTTTTGTCTTCTAACGGAAAGAAACGAAAAAAACAACGTAAGAACGTGAGGAAATGCTAAAAAGGAAATAGCACAGTAAGAAATAAATCCGATATTTTGGATTCAAACCCAAAAAATGATAAACCTCTTGATTTGATGATAGGCAATGTTTGCACTTTAAACGCATTATGTGTCACGAATTTAGATTAGTCGAGATAGTAACTCTTTTTTAATATATGAGATAGGGGAAATGAGAAGGGGATTACAAGGTGAAGAATCAAACGCTCGCCAACAAGGTGAGAATTTAGATAGTCAACCAACTGAGCTACTAATATTCTCCTAGACAAATAGTAACTCCCCATATCATATGTTCAGAATTGCATTACAAAATTCTTCTAATTTGGCCACTTCAGAGACATCCCAAAGAGATGACGATCCCGTATACGTAAGATGTTCATAACAATTAACTTATTTTCCTTCATTTATCTGATCATCATTAGAAAAAGAACAAAAAGATGAGAAATATGTGAATGAAAAATTGAAAATACAAAGCATGTAGAGACAGAAGAAAATAATCTATAAATTGAATTCATTTAACTTTTTACTTCTAGGTGGAGGGAGAAAAGAGCGATCGGAGGCAGATTCAATATTTAAAGCTGAAGAATTCGATTTTAATTTGAATCTTTTTGTTGAACCTATCATTTTAAAAAATTAAGAATTAGAAATGTAACACATATATTTTATAGACTGTAACTTTGGCCACATTATGATGATAGAGCACTAGGATTAGCTTTATGTAAAGGATGATGAATGAGAAGTTGCTTTGCAAAGGTTGCTTCATTTTTCATATGCCCTAAGATTTAGGCAATTAAAACTCTCCCTCGATAAATGTGACTCTATACCTAGTAGGGCTCGAACCTGATACTTTTTGTAAAAGATGAAGGACTACTTATCACTCCACCGCAATTCTTGTTGGAATATTTACTTTTAGTTGATGCAATGCATGTGTCCATTTAAATTATTTTTTACATATATTAACAGGGTACAATTTATCTGCACCCGATATTTATATCTACCAAAGCAACCCGTGACACATGTCTTGACATACAGTATTATCACTAAATTATAATTAATTGTAATATTCATCCTCACCTTAATTTCTTACTTAACCATATTGATAAATGTAGTGGAAACAGATAATTAGTTTTTATCGTTAGGCCTCCCAGTTTCACAATTTTATCTCTGAACCTAGACCACAAATGACCCAAAAAAGGAGGTTATTTTCATTTTCAAGAATGAGAGCAACTGCTAAGGACCTTAACAACGTAAATCAAACTGAAAAAATCCCAAAATGAAAAAGTGTAGTAGATCGAATATTCTTTATCAAGATGGATATTGGAAAAAATGGCTACATTATCATGCTCATCCTCAATTTATGTGGAATTATTATATCATTTCCCATAATAATTATCCCCCTCGTAACACATGACAAATTTTGTCGTGAAACTTCAATGTCAATGTTTTTAATTGCTGGAATTATGATATTAACATGGTCATTGGCAGGTTTTATAAGTTCATTATATTGTTGGAGAATTGGTTTTCAAGAATTTCTTTATATGAGGTCACAAGTTTTTATACTTTTTATAGTAGTTCTTTTGGGGACAATGGCATGGTGGCAATCTAGAGCAGATTCTCGTATGTACACATATTATGATTGGGAATCTTTCAAGAATTGTATGGTGAAGAAACAAGTTTGTCAAAGAAATTTAGGACATGGATTGGAGAGATTTTCTCCATTTGCTTCACATTCACTTCAGGTATTTCTTTTTTGGTTTTTGTTCTATTTAACATTTACACCTGTATGATTTCTTCTATTCAGATATATATATATATATATATTCATCGTAGAATGAAAAAAACTTTTTGGCTGGGAGCACTTTGATCCCTTAACGGACATATTCAACGTGAATTTGAATTAATTGAATCATTGAATTGTGAGTATCCAAAGAAACTAAAAAAAGATATTGATCATAGCAACTAGAGATGGAATATGGACGGATAGCATCAATTGGAGCTGGTTAACATTGGTCAAATTAATAGACAAGCCATAACATCCCATCCAAAATTTACTTAAGTCAATATGAATTGAGTCAATAAATGGTCCAAGAATGGATCTTAACCCAACCGTTCCAATATGAAGCAGTCTCTCCTCGTTTTTTTTACATAATATTCAATCTCCAAATTAACATAATACCTAAGTTCTCTTGAATCATGAAAATTTGATTTATTATGTTGAGGTTGAGGTTGGATTCAAACCCATTGGGTTTCATTGTTTCAATACATTTTGATCTAAGATTTTGACGAGTCATTTCAAAGTCAACATGTTCAATCAAGTTAATAATCGAGTCATGATCCAATTCGTTTAAACGTTAATTTTTTATTTATAAGTGTTGAACGGGTTATAAATGAATGAATTTATTTTGCCACCTCTAATTGCAACCATTCACTACAATAAGTATGTGTAGGGTATATATAGTTCCACACCACTTCATTCAACTACTATGATATTTCACACTATACATCTTCCATCAATTAATTTGATTTCTTATCCTCCACTTACTTATTTCGTCTGTATATATATTATTGGGATTTTACATAATTATCCGGCAGAGTGAAAAACATTCTATCTACTTTACAAAATTTTCCCCTTCAAAAATTAACAATATACGGTTTATACCTTAGGGTATACAATTCATATAATTGTATACTCTAAAGATATACAATATAAGTAATTGAATCACACTATTATATATATAGAATATATGTGAATTGTATACGCTGATTATTAAATGAAGCCTAGCAGCACCGCGGCCCAGTCATCATAGTGTCGCGGCCCAGTCCGTGAACAGTGTTTCGTGAAATGTGTATATTTGGTATATATTAGAATTAGTTTTGTACCTTAATTACTATTGTAATATTACCATAATTGTACAGTTAGTCTCCTTATAAAATAGAGATTTAGATGTAAAGTAGGAATATGATTCTTCTATTGTAACTTGTATATATATGTCATTCATCAATAAGAATAATCAAGGGATTAATTCTTTCATGGTATCAAGAGTCTAGGTTCTCTTTACCTTGCTTCCGCTCCTCAAATTTTCTCTCTCCCTCTCGGATTTTTGCCCAAAGTCGCGGCCCTTCCCTTTCAAAAATCCTCTCTCACAAATTTTCTTCTCCGAATATTCGTGTTTTATTCACCATGGCGGATAAAAACACGTTCCATCCTGCCCTCATAGTGACCAACATCAAGAGTGTTCTTCCTATTGTTCTTGATCTAGAAAACGTCCAATATGGGACGTGGGCGAAATTGTTTAAGATTCATGCTATGGCACATCAAGTTCTTCACCACATCATCCCTCCAGCTCCTCCAACGGGGGTGATACGGCGGCGTCTACGTCTACAACGGTTGTGCCCACCAAAGCAGCAGATCCAAACTTATGGGTCATGTTTGTGCAAAGGTTCTCTAGTGGATTTATGTCATTATATATTTTACAGACGATTATGGAATCCAACTCCACAACTATGGTGGTGTGGAATCGATTGCGTGATATCTTCCAAGATAACAGTCATTTTCGAATTGTTATCCTTGAGCAGGAATTTTCCCAAGTTGTTATGGCGAATTTTCCTAACGTTTCTTCTTATTGTAAACGCCTCAAAGACTTGGCAGATTAACTTCACAACGTGGGTGCTCCGGTTACTAATAGTTGTCTCGTACTTCAAATGGTTGTCGGTCTGTCCGAAGCCTATACCGGAGTTGCATCGGTTATTCGTCAAAGTAACTCCCTACTGGAATTCTACCAAGCCCACTCCATGCTCACTTTGAAAGAAGCAGGTTTGGCTAACAAGGCGTATATCGGGGCTAGACCCGTCGTTATGATGACTGCTTCAAATTTTCCCCTTCCAAAATGTGACCCAAAATCACAACAATGGTGGTGGTAAGAAGGGCTAAAATCGTAAAAATAATGGCAAGAATCGCGGCGGGAACAACAGAGGTAACCAGAATGGTGGCGGTGGCGGGTCAACCACCGCGGAAGTCAAGAAGAAGAAGCAGTCCAGGGCCCACGGTGGTCCCAAAGATAGTACAACGCCGCAAAGACCGCGGATCGCTGCCTAAGCCTGTGCCGCCGCCGCGCCCCACTTCTTCCCGGGGCAATTCTCGGATCAAGCTCCGGGTTTCAGACAAGCTTATAGGCCAGGGCAGCAGTCTGGAGTACTCAGGCCTCATCCCCCCAGGCTCATCACGTACAAGGACCCACACAAACCGACATTAAATTCGTGATGCACACGCTTGGCTTGACTCAACCGGACCCTAATTGGTACATGTACACATGCGCCATTACCCACATGACATACGATCAAGGTACTCTCTCGTCTTATTCTAATTTGAGCTGTAATCGAGGTATCATTGTTGGTAATGACAATTCTATTCCAATTAAGGGTTATGGTAATAAAACTTTGTCCCCTCCTCATCCACCACTTGTCTTGAAAAATACCCTTCATGCCCCAAAACTAATTAAAAGTTGGTGTATGTCCGTAAATTCACCACTGATAATTGGGTTTCTATTAATTTTTATCCGTTTGGGTTTTCTATGAAGGATGTCAAGACGGGGAGTCCTCTCATGAGGTGTCACATTAGGGGATATTTATCCAATCACCCATTTCTCAGTGTCTCGCGTCAAGCCATGTCATCCACTTTTGTAGCTCTTGCTCCTTCCTTGTAGCATACTCATCTAAGTCATCTGGGGTCGTCTATTTTATCTGTTTTAGATAGACATAAGCTTATTTCATGTAAGGGTATGCGTAGTACTCCAAATTGTCAATTTTGTGTTTTATGAAAAATTATTAAGTTATCGTTTGTAGCTTCAAATTATCATACTTCAATGTCATTTGATATTATTCATAGTTATTTATGGACATCTCCAATTCTCAGTTCTATGGGTCATCGATATTATGTTTTATTCTTGGATGATTATTCTAAATTTTTATGGACATTTCCAATTGCAAAAAAATCCCAAATTTTTTCCATCTTCGTCAAATTTAGAGCTTTCATAAGAACTCAATTCGAACGGGAAATAAAGAGCATTCAATGTGTATGACAATGGAGAGTTAAGAGAGTTGTGTGCTCAAAATGGGATAAATTTTTTATTTTCTTGTCCTAATACGTCTTCATAAAATGGAAAGTTGAACGGAAAAATTGTACCATTAATGACATTATCCGCACCTTATTGGTTCATTCTTCCGTCCCTCCATTGTTTTGGCATCATGCGTTGCAAATGACTACAGATCTACTTAATATTCTTTCCTCTAAATGTTTGACATATTCATCTCCTCTTCAATTGTTCTATAATAATACTCCTTCATATTATAATCTTAGGATCTTTGGATGCTTATGTTATCCACTGTTTCCATCCACCACAATCAACAAACTTCAGGCACGTTCTACTCCGTGTGTGTTTTTGGGTTATCCGTCAAATCATCGTGGTTATAAATACTTTGATTTGTATTATAAATGAATAATCATTAGTTGTCATGTTCTCTTTGATGAATCCCAATTCCCTTTATCTAAAGTAGAAAAACTCATGCCTAGTCCGTATGATTTTTTGGATGAAGATAACTCCCTCTATATTCTCCGTCATTTTTCAGATTTATCACAAAGTTCGTCTCCAGCGCCATGCTGAGGGCGCCACAAATACTATCGGCAAGAACTGTTTCGTAACCACCGCCGCTGCCGCGACCCTTAGGGGAGGCACCGCGACGCCAATCTTCCAGTGACCAAAATAACTTTTTATCGTCGTCAGAGTCGCGACCCTTCGGGGAGGCACCGCGGTGCAAACTTCCAGTAGCCACTAGAGCAAAGGCACCACGGCCCTAGGTCCCGGAGCCGCGGTGCCTCCGACGTCTTTTTCCGAAAATTTCCAAGATTCAATCGATCCAGCCCAGAGTCATGGTCCAATCACTCGTAGTCAAATGGGTATTTTTAAACCAAAAAGACCCCCGTAATCTTGTGTCTGCCTTAAATGACCCCAATTGGAAAATTGTCATGACCGATGAATATAATGCTCTTATTGATAATAAGATGTGGGAGTTGGTGCCCCGTCCATCTGGTGTTAATATTATTCGGTTTCATAAGGAAATTTCTGATAGTTCGTTTGCAAGGCATAAGGCTCGGCTTGTAGGTGATGGTAAGACTCAGTAGTTCGTGTGGATTGTGGTGAGACATTTAGCCCGGTGGTCAAGCCGGCTACCATTCGCACTGTGCTCAGCTTGGCTCTTTCTAAATCATGGCCCATTCATCAGCTAGATGTGAAGAATGTTTTCCTACATGGTGATCTCAAGAAGATAGTGTATATGCATCGGCCTTGGGGTTTAGGGATACTAGATATCCTAATCATGTATGTCTATTAAAGAAGTCATTGTATGGGCTTAAGCAGTCTCCACGGGCTTGGTATAAGAGGTTTGCTGACTATGTTTTGACTATGGGTTTCTCTCACAACAGGTCTGATAATTCATTATTCATATATCGTCGGGGTTCTTCCATGGCTTATATATTGTTATATATGGATGATATTATCTTGACTGCCTCTTCTGATGCTTTGCGAAAGTCTATTATGAAAATGCTCAGTTCTGAGTTTGTCATGAAAGACTTGGGCCCATTGAGTTATTTTTTGGGTATTGTTGTCACTCGCCATGCAGGTGGATTATTCTTATCATAGAGAAAGTATGCAGCAAAAATCATTGAGAGGGCTGGGATGTCATCCTGTAAGTCCATTTCTACTCCAGTTGATACTAAACCCAAGTCAGCGCCGCACCGCTCTCCCATGAGGATCGACCGCCATCGTAGTCTTCGCACGCCCTTGATTTGACGTTCACGCGACCTGATATTACGTATGTCGTACAATAGGTGTGTTTATTTATGCATGATCCCAGAGTTGAACTTATGAATGCGCTCAAACGAATTCTTAGGTACATTCAGGGAACACTTGATTATGACTTGCATTTGTATCCTTCGTCGACGTCTACACTAGTCTCCTATACAGATGTTGATTGGGGTGGTTGTCCTGACACCAGATGGTCTACGTCTGGCTATTGCATGTTTTTAGGTAATAACTTGGTCTCATGGTCTGTCAATCCACGCTTTCACGTTCAAGTGCAGAGACCGAGTATCGAGGGGTAGCCAATGTGGTTTCTGAGTCATGTTGGTTACGAAATCTACTTTTAGAGCTTCATTGTCCTATTGAGAAAGCTACCTTAGTGTAGTGTGACAATATAAGTGTCATCTACCTTTCTGGTAATCCAGTTCAGCACCAGCGTACTAAATACATTGAGATGGATATTCACTTTGTTCGAGAGAAGGTAGCTAAATGACAAGTACGCGTCTGTCATGTCCCTTTCAGATATCAAACTGCTGACATCTTTACAAAGGGTCTTCCCTCGGTCTTTTTTAAAGATTTTAGAGACAGTCTCGGCATACGAAGACCGCCCGCTATGACTGCGGGGTGTGTTAAATGAAGCCCAGCAGCGTCGCGGCCCAGTCATCATAGCGCCGCGGCCTAGTCCGTGAACAGTGTTCCGTGAAGTGTGTATATTTGATATATATAGAATTAGTCTTGTACCTTAATTACTATTGTAATATTACCATAATTGTATAGTTAGTCTTCTTATAAAATAGGGATTTAGATGTAAAGTAGGAATATGATTCTCCTATTGTAACTTGTATATATATGTCTTTCATCAATAAGAATAATCAAATGATTAATTCTTTCACTGATATTATACGAGTACATATATGTCGTATTTTGTAAATATTTTCCCTAAATAGGTACGAAATGTAATATTTCTTAAGAGGGATATTCTTGCCTAATTCTTTTGACCATATGGACATCCGCATTAATTTTCCTATATTATTTTTCATTGAATTGTTATCAATTTAACATAATAAATCTGTAGATCGAACTTTCTTTTGTCTTTAGGACACTTGTTGCAACTATCCAAAGATATGTGACAAAGGTAAAAATTCATCCGAAAAGGAGAGCACAAACACACATAACCCTTTCACTTGGATGGAAACATATGACGGTCTCCCAGCCAACACTGACAATCGACAAGAAAAATCTAATGAAACTTACGAAGATTGTCGTAAATGGAGTAGTGATTCCAACAAGCTTTGTTTTGAGTGTTATGCGTGCAAAAAGGGTTATTTGGACAAACAAGATCAGAATTGGGTTACTGCATTGTCAATTTGTGTTGTTAACAGTGTTGTGCTTCTTTCATTTTCTTGTTATTTTTATAGTAAGAATTATGAGGAACCTGGTAGGGGAACTACAAAAAGCAGCAAAGTCCATCCTGCTGATGTATAGTATATACGTAACAATTTATAGAGATGTTACATATGTATCATATGTACGTATATGTTAAAATTTGTTGTTGATCTTGGGAGAAAATCCCCGAACTTGTACCTGTTTTTCGAGAAGACACTCGAACTCTGCAGGGGTATGACCCCTATTGTTAATTATCTGATGGTATAAATACCACATTTTTATGCCTACGTTGTGCGGCCACAAAATGATTTTAGCTACAAGGCAGCGCGTGAGAGTGTCCAAATCACTATTTTTTTCATTAATAATGAAAGTATGTGTATGTCCTAAAGACAATCTGTATTAGGACAAAATGTACTTTATACACATTCATATCTATATATTGATGATGATTAATATTATGACATTTGCATTTGTTGAATTATTAGTTGATTATTTATAATATTTTATAAATGCATCTCTAGAGTTTACGTGTTTATTAATGATGTGAGAATTAATATTATAACGTAACTCTTAAGTCATCGAAAATGGGATATCGATGATATGCGATACGTCGACATGTGATCTGCATCATATCCTTAGGGGATGTAGTATGTCTCACTTGCTACGAGTTATGACAACTCGTGATGGACACATGGATACTTGTTGAAATATTGGTATACCCTGCTGATGTATTATTTTGTTATATGTCTATAATGTCATCGGCGTGTGAGAGATAGAAGTCCTTAGACTTAAGGTCGATACGCACCTTATTCACGGAGTAATGTACTTTGATCCTGTCCTAAGCTCAAATGTCTTATAGGTTGAGACGCGACTTGTTTTGGGTACATTACGAAGTGGATTAAAGATGGTAGTTGAGCCAAGATTAGAATTCATTCCTTGAATATACATTCGAGAGAACACTCAGATACTCATAAGATGTTAGGTTGACTGAGTCATTGGCCAACGCAATAGACATGTTTGTGATATGGTCCTGTTGTCAACTAATATAGATGAGGTATAATAATCAAGCCATTTGGATAGACATTTGACAAATTCTAAGCTTGATTGAGTGTGTCATGAATGAAAGGATTTTGTATTCCCACATATAGGTTTAGTTCACAAGTTTCGTGTACCTAAACTTTACATATTGAGTTCGTCTTCCGGCACAGTCTAGGAGTTCCGTGAAGATCCTAATGTTATTAGTGTCGATATGTAAAGGCCTGAAGGGTAACACTAAGTCAAATGTTCCGTCGATTGAAGGATGTAATTATAAGGAGATTATATATATGTTCGGTTGATGACCGGGACATTAGAAATGGAAACAAGACAGAAAATTGGGACAGGACCGCGGTGCCACTTACTCAGGACCGCGGTCGAAGCGCTGCTCGCAATCCGAATCGCCCATCACGACTTGTCTGCACGTATGCACATGAGAACCCTAAAGTTGAACTATTCAACTATAAATAGAGGGCTCCCCCCTCCCATTTCACGACACCAAAAGCAAGAGACTAATCTCTTCTAAAGCTCTGTCGGAATCCCTAGCATTTTAGACTTAGCAAGTTACATCAAAGTTTTCCAGAAACTTGCAAATCGAGGGACGTTTGCGTGTGCACCCTCGGACTACACAAAGCTTCAAGATTTGCGGATTGCTATCTACAAAATGTAAGTCTTTTGTCGAAGTATTACATTATTGCTTTGTGTTTGTTTTACATCATATATTCATACTACAGTTTGACCGGAAGTCGGGTTTGAAATATAAATTTTCAAAATTCGCTGCATGTATTAACCCGACTAAAACACATTCATATAATATATATTATTAATATAAGAACAAAATGTCTTGCATGAATATGGTAGAGTAAATTTCTAACAGTTTTTTTCAGTTGTATTTGTTTTAAGGAAAAAGAAAGTCCAGAAAAACGAAATGGCTATTCAACACCCTCAAATACAAGGACGAGGCACTGCTCTCACCTTTTATGTTATTCCTATAATGAAAAGGCTTCAAATAACATCATTAGGGGAAATCTAAACACTTGAGAGGGCAACTAGAAACACTCGATCAATCAGCCCACAAAATCGATGAATATAGGTATACTTAATTTCAAAGTTTTGAATGTAACACATAAAGGCTTTCCAAAATATTAAACTGGAAAAGCATGAACCAAATGCATCTAATGCATGAAAGGCAGTATGTAATTAGTCCATATTAAATTTATGAGTACCCTGTTAGATGCAATAATACACAAGGGCTGAATTTCCTCTACATGCCTAATATTACATTAGCAACATCACACACATTTTTAGGTTACAAATACCACTTTGTTGTAGCAAGAATACCTTTAATTTTTTAGGTTTGAAGTAAAACTCATGTGAAATAGATATTAAAGGATATGGAACACACTTGGTAGAATCCTGTAAAAGGTAATACTTCTAATAGTTGTTTCTGAAAAGTAGGGCCATAAAAGAGAGTAGATGTGATATGAAATATTTGCACGGATTAGCTCTCCAATGCACCGGTATTTAATTTTTGGCCCTCATATCCATGATCTTTAATTATTGTCGTTGTTATTTATTTAATGAAAAATAGATATGCTTCGTTCGACATAAGTTTTATAATATTTTAATCTTCAGAAATTGGGCTTTTGTCTCGCTCGACAACACAATTTCGATAGGATTAAGTTATGCGACATAAGATGTGTTTTTCAGATTATGTTGAGTGTTGAAAGTTTGTCTTGTCCGGCATAATTTGTAGAATGTTATGATACATATGCCGAAATTAACTTTACTGCATAACTTTACCGACCGAAATCTAAGTAGGCGCTTGGCCATAGAAACCAAAAAAAAAATCACTTTAAAAAAAAAAAAAATTGAAGTTGGAGTTGTGTTTGGCCATAGTTTTTGCAAATAATATCTTATAGTTGAAATGTACTAATTCAACAAGTTTTGATTGTGAAAAATAAGGTTTTGAAATGGCCAAATACTGATTTAAAAAAAAAAGTGGAAAAAATCTCCTGAAAAATGTGAATAATTCTTATTTTCAAACGGATTCACTTTATGCCGCGCTAAAAGTGCAGGAGGACAAAAATTAAACACCCTGAAATAGGGCCTATGTGCGAATGACCCATTGTGATATTACTGGCCAAAGTCCAGTAAACTATTTTAAGTGGCCTGTCCGTGAAAAGAAGAAGCCCATATGCTTTCTTCATCGGGGAAAAAACATAATTGTTCAATATTTTAAATAATTATAAATTGTTAGCAGGATTATCTAGTAAACATTCCGTGGCAGCTACATCAGGGGATGGGATCTCCTCCGGTATTTATCAATACACACTTAGATGCAAGCCACGTAGGCAATAAAAATTTGATGGACTGGATTCACTTTCTTTATCATTTACTTTTTCTTATTAATTTTATTTGCTAAATTTTTTATAAAAGAAATTCACTGCACCATAACAATGATTCCAGTCGTCATGCATTCACTACAAGAAAAATGACTTACGATGACGGTTAAAAACTGTCACCGGAGGGATGCATGACAGTTTTTGTAAGTGTCGTTGTAGCCTGTGTCACCGTAGGTTCTTCATCAATGACAGTTTAAATAACTGTCACATAGTATGTAACGGGCATAAACCGTCACATATTTGATCATTGACTTTTACGATTTCCCGCTTCTTTTTTTTTTCTGGAAAAAATCATTTTGGCGCATTTTTTATTTAATAATTAATTTAATTAATTATTTTTTAATTTTTTTCAATAATAGTAAAATTGGTGAAAAAATAGCATAGTGTAACTAAAATGTAACTAATTAATCAAATCATTTTAATACATAATATTAAAACATTTACGAATTGTTTTACAAAATAAAATGTTCCAAAAACAAAAGAAATGCATGGTCTCGGCCAAGACCAACAAGAAGGCCGAAAATACAATGTCTTCTTGAACCTTCCGATGTGTTTTTTCCAACAGCAACAAGCAACAATCAAAAGTAAGGTCTATCCTAGTTTAACTCAGCAACCACATCAGGTATCAACCAAGAAACCCAAACTAATCAACATCTGAAACTAGAATTCTTTTAAAATTAAGGCTATGATCATGTTGACAGTCTATAGGGCTCTCAACTACCGTAAGAAATAACACAAATGGATGATTGATTGTCCATATCACACAGTCATGTTTGAATAAGTACAGAAATACCAAACACACATGGAGATACTCCTTAAATAGCATACATCTCATCTAATCTTACTTAGTGTAGTCAAATAACTAAAAAAAACAGGTAAAGGATAGATGATGTAGGATATATTGAAGACACTTAGCTAAGACTATCAATTTTTTCTTTATGTCAGTGACTTAAACACATGATAATTAAAACAAGCACATATTCATTCTGTATAGACTGCCAGGTTTCACTAAAAAAAAAGTTAATGCATGATGAAAATATATCATGCATGTTGTTGAGATACACATGATACTATCAGCTTCTCATGATCAGAATGAATATGTGCTTGTTTTAATTATCATGTGTTTAAGTCACTGGCTGTCAGGTTTCACTAAGAAAAAGTTCATGCATGATGTTGAGATACACATGATACTGTCAGCTTCTCATGATCAGAAAACACATTAAGGGATTCATGTATAAATTTTAATTCATACCGATTGTTAGACCAGTTATTAAATTCTAAAACTACATCATGCTAAGGAAATGCACAAGTACACATATATTTAATCTTCTAACTCTCTAGGATGCTTTGATATCCTAACTTGTCTAGATGAAAGCATACATATCCACAGAAGTAAGAAGTAATGTATTTTTTACTTAGCTAACATGCAGGGGTCTAAAAGGCATTTTGGATCCATTCTTTAAACTAGCACACTGAAATTACTTAACTTATCCTTTAAAATTGTCAATAACACATGACAACTAGCACAATAGTTCAGAGTCTTTCATTTCTTATCTAAACATGCATTTAAACTAGATGATTGTACTTATAGATAGACAGTGGTGACATGAAACACATGAGAAGATGCAAACATACAGTCCTTTGTTATGCATTCATGACATAGCCTCAACTGATTAGAGACTCAAGAAGGGCCTAAATTGACATTCATTTACCATTACTAAATGCAGACAAATGTATTCATACACATGATAGATGACAGGACTTACGAACATAGCATACGAAACAGGCAAAGTAACACCATAACATGTGAAGGGTTATTCAAGACATAGTTCTTACAATAGTCACAAATAGATTCTATGTTTCAAATTAGCATGCTGTCGTGACTAAGGTTGAAAAATACTGGACTACACCTCATAGAGTTCACAAATACAAATTAAAGATCCTTAAGACCATCCACACTAAGTACACACTCAAACACAAGGCAAATAGTGAACACATGACTTTTACTCAACTGACTATTAATTTTCGGATCCTTACAAGGCATATGATCCACGTATTCAGCTGTACATGCATCAATCGCTCGTTGAATCTTCAACAATATCTAAGCAGCTCACATATAATCAATCAACTCTTAAGACTATCATAGATTAAACATTAAGTTATTTAAAAAACCTTCACATGATTAAACAACAAGCATGCTCAGTCTTATTTTGATTATAAGTGTCTACACACAACATAAACTAGCCCTAAATCAACATAGTAAATATCTTGTGTGTCTAATAATATCATAATAAACACAAACAATGACCAATATCAACTAAAAACATGATAATCAGTCACATAACACCTCATAACTGATCATATAATGTAAATTAGACAAAAAAAAATGAGATTTACCTTGTGTGGAGGCACAACCTAGGATCGAAGTTTGAGCTTGAATCTTCAACTCCGAACCTTCACATAACACCTCATAACAGTTTACCTCGACATAGCCATCTCCGGATGTGAGATGTAGATAGATGTACGAGCCCTAACCTTGCCTAAAATTTTTTCTGATTATCATATATAGTTATGGTATGAAGTGATTTGGGATTATTTTGGGGTTGATTCGGGTTACGAGTGATTTTGCTTTAGGATGACAAAAAAGGAGATGACAGAGGATAAGGGAGTCGGATTTTCGGCCGAAAAATCCGGCGACAATGGGGCGCAGCGACGGGAATGCAAATGGTGTGCTTGGCTGATGCGATTGTGTTTTAGGTTAAGGGTTTGGATTGTTGGGATTTCATAAGGGGATAATAAGAATAGGGGTGTTTGGGTCTGGGCTGCCATTTCGGTATGGGCCAGTTTTTATGTGTCAGGTCAATTAAAAAAATGGGTTAATTTTATAAAACCGTCACACAACATATGACGATTCAGATAACCATCATATGACTGTCATAATTTTATGACAGTTTAAATAACTGTCACACACATATGTCATAAGTGTCTGTTGACCAAGAAGTCAACGGAAAAATTATCACACTATGTGATAGTTGAAAAAACGGTCACACTCTGACTGTCACCGTAGATCATTTTTCTTGTAGTGAACACGTCTTAAGTTGTAAAATTATGTTTCATTATTAGCTCAAACAAACAACAATTTTCTTTTTAGAAGAAATAATTGCTCATTTGTAATGGGATATATATTAGAAGAAATAATATGAGTTAATTCTGATTACTCCAATTGAAGAAAGATACTTAGGTTGAAATTAAAGGACAAAGTGAGTTGGAATGAAGATAACGAAAATAATATATGGCGTCTGGAGGTATGGCAGTGTTCGTTTAGTTTTACATACGTATTATTTAATTAATTAAAATAAATAAAAAGTAGTAACTAACGAAAATGAATCCTGTCCATTAAACTTTTATTGCTTACGTGGCTTGCATCTACGTGTGTATTGATAAATACTGGATGAAAACTCACCGGAGGGGATCCCATCCCCTAAATCACGTGGGATTCCTACCTTTTCGCCCACAACTATAATGGTTACATCTAAATCTATTTCTCAATACCATAACTTCTTCATCCTTATTAAAGGCATATAAAAGATATACATTGTATTATAAGTAATATTTTAAGAATATGTAAGATTTATTAATTTTTCCTTGAAAGTAATTTTCATTAATACAAATATACATAGTGTATACAGTGTTGAATTCTAATTGAATAAGGATCTTATATTTATCATAAGTATACACTACTATTAATTAAAAAATATATATCGAATATATGGTAATATTCGCTAATACACCCCCTCAGTCAGAGCGTGAGGAGGTCGGACGCTGAGATTGGATCTGAAGTCTAAGAATAGTTGTCTTGGAAGACCTTTAGTGAATATATATGCATACTGATACGAAGAAGACACATGCAACACCTTAACATGACCTATATAACAACCTTCTCACGAAAAAAATGTATATCCATCTCAATGTGTTTGGTTCTCTGATGTTGAACCGGGTTATGAGATAAGTAGATAGCGGATGTGTTATCATAGTATACCATAAATGTCTTACGCAAGGGACACTGAAGCTCCAAGAGAAGGTTTCGGAGCCAACAGATCTCAGCAACAACGTTAGCAACACCTCTACACTCTGCTTCTGCACTTGATGAGGATAGGGTGGCTTGCCTCTTAGCAGATCACAAAATGAGATTATCTCCTAAGAACACACAGTAGTCGGAGGTGGAGCGTCGCGTGTCCACACAGACTGCCCAATCGGCGTCCGTATATAATATCAACCTGGTCGGTGCATAGGGGTAGATATGTACTCCATAATCAAGTGTGCCCTTAACGTATCGATTGATACATTTAAGAGCTGTAAAATGAGACTCTCTGGGGCATGCATAAATAAACACATCTGCTGAATAACATAAGCAATATCAGGTCTGCATACTTACGCTGACACTGGAATATAGTATCTGCAGATCTAGTCACTGATATCCCCAAGAAGTAACTTAACTTCCCCAAGTCAGTCATAGCAAATTCGGATTTAAGCAGAGCAAGTATCTCATTTTTTAACACATCAGAAGAGGCAGTGAGAACAATAGCATCCACATATAATAACAAGTATGCAATGTTACTACCTCGATGAAATATAAAGAGATAATGATCACACTTGCTGCAAACGAACTCAATCTGCATAATGTAAGTAGCAAACTGCTCATACCACGCCCTGGGGGCCTGTTTCAAACCATACAGTGACTTGCAACGATGACATACATAATGAGGAGCCTTCAGATGGACAAAACCTGGTGGCTGGTGCATGTAAACTGTTTCCTTCAAATCTCCATGTAAAAATGCACTATTTACATCAAGCTGATGAATCAGACAATGCTTACCCATAATTATGCTCAGAACTGTGCGATAGTAGCCGGTTTAACTACCAGACTAAATGTATCACCACAATCAATGCCCTCATGCTGACTGGTACCATTAGCCACAAGTCTCGCCTTATAACGCTCAAGATCATCATTGTCTCTGAATTTGTGACAAAATAGCCATATATATCTAATCACATTATCTGCATCCGGCCTCGGAACCAAACCTAAGTGTGCTATTTCGTTAAAGTATTAAATTCCTCACGCATGACACATTCCAATTCGGGTCAAGTTTGACTATTTTTGAGTTTTTGGGAATTAGGGATATGGTTTGGGTGGACAGGTTAAAGTGTACTTTAGGTTTGAAAATCTCATGCTGAGCAGGGGTTTCCATTTTGTGGGTAGGGATATGGGTTGCTTGGGCAGTGTGTTGGGTCGATGGCGGGGCAATGGTTGATGAGGTAGGGTGACAAGTTGGTGATGGGTAGGTGAAGTTCATGGGATGTGATGGGGTTAGGGTTGGTTTCGGTGACTGTTGGGTGGGTGCTATCGGGTTGGGTAGCCTACTTAATTGGGTGGCAGGGGTCGACGGGGTTAGGTTGTTAGTGGATTCTGTTGGGTTGGGTAGCTTGGTCGATAGAGTGGCAATGATTAACGGGGTGAGGTGGTCGACGGTAGGGTGGAGATATGGTGACAGTGACCGGTGGGTTGGCAGCGAACGGGGTTGATGAGTCGTCGGTGACAGTTGGGTGGGTTGAACTGGGTCGGATTGGAATGACGGTGATAAGTGGTTCATCGATGGTACGGTTGGGATGTGACTGGATAGATTGGGTAGTGGTCGTGTCGGATGGTGCCGGAACAGTGGAAGTACGACGGAGGATGTGGTGGACAAGAGAGGATGTGCCGGACTCGTCTAGAAAGGTGTAATCTGTGTTTCGTATTTTTTGAATATTTGCAAATGGGAATATTACTTTGTCAAACAAGACATGACGAGAGACGTGGATTTTGCGGGTAAATAAGTCATAGCACAAATAGTCCCTATGATTATACGGAAAGTCTATGAAGACACATTGAGTGGTGCGATGTGCTAATTTATTAGGGGTAATGAAGGAAAGATTTGGGTAGCAAAAGGAACCAAAAATCCGAAGATGATCATAGGAGGGGATCCGACGGTATATAATTTTGGTGTGGGTCTTATTATGAAGTGTGCTGGTAGGTAAAATATTAAGGATATATTCTATCATTTTAATTGTATATACCTAAAAGGAAGGAGGGATAAATGCATGAAAAGGGATTGTACGAACCATGTTATTGATTGTGCGGATGATTCGTTCAGCTTTACCATTTTGGAGGGATGTGTGTGGACACGAAAATCGAAAAACTATGTCATTATTTGTGCAACATTTTTTAAAGGCATAATTATTAAACTCAAGACTATTATTACATTGAAAAGATTTAATGTGTTTTCTGAATTGTGTTTTGATATAAATACGAAATTCAAGAAATTTAAAAAAGACGTCAGACTTGAATTTAAGTGGGTAGACCTAAATAAAGTGAGAAAATCATCTAATAAAACTTGATAATATTTATGATCCAGTGAGCTAGTAATTGGAGATGTCCATAAATTTGTATGAACAATGTCTAAGGGAGAAAACGTAACACTTAAAGAAGACTAAAAAGGAAGGCAAACATGTAACAGACTTGAATTTAAGTGGGTAGACCTAAATAAAGTGAGAAAATCATCTAATAAAACTAGATAATATTTATGATCCAGTGAGCTAGTAATTGGAGATGTCCATAAATTTGTATGAACAATGTCAAAGGGATAAAACGTAACACTTAAAGAAGACTGAAAAGGAAGGCAAACATGTTTGCCTGAAGGGCAAGAAAAATAGTATCGGGCAAGTTTTCCATTATTACATTGAATAAAATTATTGCTTCTAAAAAATTAAAAATATGAGCGCTTGGGTGTCCAAGTCTATTATGTCATGTTGACGATGAGATAGTAGCGAGAGAATTTGGCAGCGGAAGTAGGTGAGAAATGATAGACGTCCCTCGTACTATTGTATCTCGTAAGAGGTGTCCCAGTAAGTAGATCCTTCAAAGAAAAAACAAATGGGTCAAACTCAACAGACACGGAATTATTACGAATAAATTTTCGAACATATATTAAGTTTTTAATAATGTTGGGAGCACACAAGATGTTATTTAGGGAGAAAGGTGGGTGTGGTGGTTGAGTGTAGGTGGTACCATAACCTTGAATTAGAATGTGATGGTTGTTATCAACCGTAATAAGTTAAGGATACTTTAAACGAAATAGGTAGGAGAGATTACCTGAGGAGCGGGTGAGATGAGAAGTGGATCCCGTATCCATGTACTAATTTTTATCGGGCCACTGCAGATTTAAAGAGTTGAAAGCCTGTCCCAAATCAGTAGGGGTCGAGGCATTAAAAATCTACCAAGATTGGGCCGTCATCAAATAGGCTTTTTGGCCAATTGTCCGACTGGGCGTGGGCTAGGGGTAGAACCCAGAATACTCGGCTGCCAGTAGCCTGGGTATTTGGCCGCAGCAGGCTGGTATGGGAAGGTTGTCGAGGCCCAACTTCCCGTGTTGGCCCATTGTACTAGACTGGTCCATTGGGCGGGCTAACTGGGCTATTGTGGTTGGCCTGCACATCCTACTCTGCCTCGATCCTTTCCACCTTTTCTACTATTTCGGCCTCTGCCACCACCGTGGCTGCCCCGCGGTTGTTGGTTGTCCAACGGTAGCGGCTAGGCGGTATTGGCATTATATGATGTCGGTTTTTTTTACCACTAATGCCTTTTGATTATGTTCGTTCTGTTTGGCACATCGGGTTTCTTCCAATAATAATTGTGACCGACCATTGTTGAAGTTGGATAGAGGATCAACTTGTTGTATCATGGTCGCTAGAATATCGTATTCATCTTTCGGTAAACCGACAACGAGTTGGAGAACCATTTTCATTTCCGAAATTGGTGTCCCCACATTGGATAGTTGGTCTGCAACAAGCTTCAATTGTTTACAATACTCTGACATATTAGAAAAAAATTCAAGACGTGTATTATTATTGTTCCTCCAAGTATACCACACAGATGTGCTTGTTATCCTGAAAATCCTCCTCCAATCGTGTCCATAACTCACGAGTCGAGGCACCAATTTTTATAGTCGTGTGGAGCAAATCTTTAGAGATGGTACCATAAATCCAATGTTTTAGAATGACATCAAGACGACGCCATGTCGTGTCATCAACCTCGGGAGGGCGAGGGATGGAGTCGTCTATATGATCAAGCACGTTGTAGGCACATGCATGAATCTGAAATAGTTCAACCCACGAAGAATATTGATCGTCTTCTTGATCAAGGACCAAAGGAATAAAGTTCTTGATGTTGATGATGGTGAAAGCCGGATGAAAATGAGTGGAGGAGGTAGTGGGTGTGGTGTGGGTGACGACTGGGCAGGATGATGACGTTGTGGGAGAGGTGGTAGTAGCCATGGTATCCATTAGATGAGCGGATTTTTGGTGAGGAAGAGAAGAAGAGATTGTTTTAGGGTTTAGGGGTGGTGTAGGCCGCCGACTGAATTGGAGGAGAGGGGGCGAATTTTGAAGAGAGTAGTTTTAGGGTTTGACTCTTGATATCATGTAAGATTGTATTAATCTCCTTTCGGGAGTAATTCTCATTAATACAAATATATATAGTGTGTACAATGTTGAATCCTAATTGAATAAGGATCCTATATTTACCATAATTATACACTATTATTAATTATAAAATATATGGCGAATATATGGTAATATTCGCTAATAATGCACGGTTGTTATTAATATATAGAATAATGAGAATACGCATGGGTGTAATTATTTCGATTAAATATCATATACGTAATATTTTAAATTAAATTTATATCGGTAATAAATTTATAGCAAATATATATCATGAATATGCAAATTCTTCTGTAACTGCTTTTATAACAAAAAACAAATTATATAATACATGTTAAAATACTTTATATAATAAATTTTATATACCTCGTATAATTTTGTTATACTTTGTATACATTTTAATAAACCTTGTATACATTTAATATTCCTCGCAGTTTTATTATACCTTATATAATAAAGTCTATATGCTTCGTATAACTTTGTATGTGAATCAAATAACTTTAATGAGTTCTTTTTAGCGTAAGTCAATCTATTTCTTTCTAACCTAATTAGCCTTGAGCAAATCTTCTGAAACTCGCAGCAGCCATAAAAGTAAAATGCAAAATGAAAGAGAAGATGAGTAGTAGTAGATGAGGGATAAATAATATTAGAGAGGTGTTTATCCCTTAAAGAAGGAAAATAAATAATAATAAGGAATAAGCTAATATAACTGAATACCTATTTTACGGGGATTCTTTTTAGTGTAATATCTTTTAAAATATTGCATAAAGATAATAAAATCTGTTATTTTTGAAGAACTTTAAGAGTTGTGCTATTTGTATGCCTAACTTTAAAAGCTTGACCTACGGTGTAATTTTCTCCTTCTTCCTCATATCCTCTTCGTTTAGTCATTCACTACAACAAATCGGTTCAAATAGGGTGATTATAGTCGCCCTCTTTTGGTGGAATATCGTTCCCTTAGATCAAATGGGGTGAATTTTAATCGTTCTTCAAGTCGTCTTATTACGTTCGTTGTCTTATTTCAAGAAGGGTGATTTTTCAAGTCGTCCCCTTTGGTAAGGACCAAATAGTCGCTCTTTTTGAGATTAATAAAAAAGGGCTAGTGTAGCCGCCCTACTTGATCTTCACCAAAGGAGACAACTTGAAAAATCGCCCTATTTGGCGTGGTTTGTCGCCCTTTTTTATGGATCTCAAAAAGGGCGACTGTATAGAGTCGCCTTTTTTTATATGGTTCAAAAAAGAAAAAAAATTAAATGTTCCTATTGGAAATCGAATCATAGTCTGAACTGTGACACTATATCTACCACTAGATCTCACTAGTTATGCAATATTAATCACCACAAATACCCCCCAGCCAAGGATCGAACCCAAGTCTCCTTTGTGGAAGTATGTCATTCTACCACTAAACCAGCCATCAATACTTGTTATATTTATGCTCCTCATAATCATAAATCCCTTGGTCGGTTATAAAGTCAATTTTTAACAAGATGCCTATTTTTTTACACTTATTATTTATAGTATTGCATCATTTTTAGAAGTCTTTATTTCGGATAATTTCGGCTCGGATCCGAATATTTCGGATATTCGAAATTTTCAGATAATTTCGGATCGGATTCGGATCCGAATATTTCAGATATCCAAAAAATCAGATATCCGTAATTTTCGAATAATTTCGGATCGGATTTGGATCCGAATATTTCGGATATCCAAAAAATTAGATATCCGCAATTTTCAGTTAATTTTGGATCGGAATATTTCGGATATCCAAAAAATCGGATATCCGCAATTTTCGGATAATTTCGGATCAGATTCGGATCCAAATATTTCGGATATCGGATATCCACAATTTTCGGATAATTTCGGATATCAAAAAATTTGATATCCACAATTTTTGGATAATTTCGGATCGGATTTGAATCCGAATATTTCGTATATAGGATAATTTCTAAAGTGACAATTCAACCTAATGTATTTCAATTCAACATTTACTACTCTAAGAAGACATGCAATTATTAATCACTCATTTAAGTAACAAATAAAAGTTATTTAATCTCATTTTTTGTGGGACTCAAAGAGGGCGATTGAAAAATGTCGCCCTATTTGGTGAAATTCAAAGAGGGCGACTGAAAGATGTCGCCCTATTTGGTGAAACTCAAAGAGGGCGACTGAAAGATGTCGCCCTATTTGGTGAAACTCAAAGAGGGCGACTGAAAGATATCGCCCTATTTGGTGAAATTAAATAGGACGACTTTAAGATGTCACCTATTGGTGAAAAAAAGAAGAAGATTTTAATGCTTAATCAATTAATGATTGTTATGAAATAATCTCCATCCTATTTTAATTGTCGTTTTAACTCTCTTTAAGTCTATTGAGAAAGTAATAAATATCAGATATAATTTACTAAGTTATCCCTATTTAATAAAGGTAAACTGATTTTTTCTCTTAAATATTGTGTATACTTCTCTAATGTTAAGGATACAATTGAAAAACAATTGTTAACTTTAGTCTTGAATTTCTAAAGTGACAATTCAACCTTTACTACTCTTAGAAGACATGCAATTATTAATCACTCATTTAAGTAACAAATAAATGTTATTTAATTCCATTTTTTGTGGGACTCAAAGAGGGCGACTGAAAGATGTCGCCCTATTTGGTTAGACTCAAAGAGGGCGACTGAAAGATGTCGCTCTATTTGGTGAAATTAAATAGGGCGACTTTAAGATGTCGCCCTATTTGGTAAAAAAAGAAAAGAAGATTTAATGCTTAAGAATATAGTTGAAAACAATTGTTAACTTTAGTCTTGAATTTTTAAAGTGACAATTATTTAGGATAATTATTTTTAGCTATAATGATATTTAAAACGGGATTCATTTCTTCTTAATTATCTGCACGTTGCTTTATCCAACAAAATTTGGTCTATAATATTTGTCACTTTAGAAAATAAAAAAATATTAACTTTATATTTCAATTCAACCTTTACTACTCTAAGAAGACATGCAATTATTAATCACTCATTTAAGTAACAAATAAAAGTTATTTAATTCCATTTTTTGTGGGACTCAAAGAGGGCGACTGAAAGATGTCGCCCTATTTGGTGAAATTAAAAAGGGCGACTTTAAGATGTAACCCTATTTGGTGAATTAAATATGGCGACTTTAAGATGTCGCCCTATTTGGTGAAATTAAAAAGGGCGACTATATATCGTCCTTTTTAGTACTAACTAACATGACATTTTTTTATCGCCCTTTTTTATTTTAAAAAATCGTCCTCTTTGAGGCGATTTGTTGTAGTGATTGCAGAAACTATGAATCGATTAATTCTAGCAAATAGTAACTATAGAAATGACTAAGCCACACTAGCTTCGAATATAATTTTACTAGTTCTCAGTAAGAGATTGTCACGACCCGTTCGGGGCGTGGTCGTGCCTACCGGCACCCAGTAGTCATACATCGAGTAATCGCGGAAATATAAAGCAAGACATGAACAGTTTATAAAATAGGACACGATTTATGTGAGAAAACATCGCCTTTTGGCATATATATATAAACATGGTTCGTGATTACATCCGAAACAACATCGCATGACTACAGACCTACAGAAATATACAACTATGGCGGGACGGGGCCGCCATACCTGAATGTACAAAACTATCTACAACAGGAGATCATACCCAAAGTAGAGCCTCGGAAAAGATGGAGCTCCGGCGCAACGTAGAGATCCTAAGAATGTGGATCTAGCACTGCTTGCCCTTACCTGCGGCATGAACGCAGCGGCAGAGTCGATCTGACAACAGTACTAAGTATATGAAAGCGTAAAATACTTAAATGAAACATATCATTTTAAAAAGCAGTTTTGCAAGTATGTATGAAACAACGAGGAACGCGCATAGTGCCACATCACAAACAAGAGCAACAATAGGTAAGCGTAATAGGTCTTTTCTAGGCCGCGAATGATTGAGCGGGGCCACTCGCGCGTATTATCACTCTGCAAGCCTAATCACGACTCCGGTCGCGTAGGCCACTCACGTGGGCCCGCGTGAGGTATAACCCGCGTCGAGGTAGCTACTCCTCGGCGTCGTCTGGACTCGTTGTCGCATGGCCACATGCACCGCGTGAGGCATAACCCCGCACTAACACGGAACTCTCGTAGCTCGCATAGGCCCCTGGACCCGCGTAGGTATTCTCGAATCATGGTCCTGCATCGCTGAGTCTACCGCGTCGGAGCGACTTAACCCCGGTATCATCTCGAGGTGAGTGATGGTACACTAACGTAACGAACATCTTTAAACAACATAAGCACACAAAGAATACTATTTTTCACAAAGCGTTACAAGACAACACACATAGCATCATATCATGTCTACTTATCAAACCATCTTATTATTCTTTTCACAATTCAATTTAAGTCCTGTTATACACATAGTCAAACTTGTTTCTTGTATCAATCTTAAGTGGTTATACTCAACTTCCCATAAAGTGGTATAACTCTTAAGCTTCATTTAAAACCGATTAGTTCTCTTACATTAAAAATGATTCGAGATTCTTTTGAAATGCTTTCGGATCTTTATTATTCGGGCTTAAGCTAGTGAGGCATTGCGTAAGTGTTATTCGGAGCTTAAGCGTGAGGCATTCCGTAAGTATTATTCGAGCTTAAGTCAAAGACATTGCCGTAGTTATATTTTAGTTAACACGTATGCGTCTACACTATATATATTGTAAAATATCATGCTTTAGGAAGAATCACATACCTTCTCAAATAAAACCACACCGCCAGTTGAATATGTCGCGAGAGAGTCACCTATAATAGTCACGGATATCTATCAAAGACTACTCAAGGTCATTCTAAGCAGAGGGTTCACAATTCTACGGAAAGTCGGGCAACACTTCCCCCTGCGGTGAGCTATATAAGTCTCATGTGAAAAGCGATCCTATGTAAATCTGATTTGATTATTCTTCTTTTAAACCCTTCTACGTGGTATGATTCAATTTTATTCTACGATATTCTTCTAAGTATTTAATACTTATTCTTATGCTACAACAGTATATATTCTCTAATTCAAAAGAGGGTTAGGATTAGTTACTTCGGTAAGCCCAATAATATCCTAGAAAAAGTCGCGCCTGAGCAAGGTTTTGCTCTAAGTTGTATGCTCGAGAAACCTGAGAAGTTCGTCACAACTTCTATTAAGTACTAAGGTATTTGGGATAGGGTATTTTGGGCATTATAACAATACAAGAAGGCAACTTTTCTACCAAGGGAGGGGGGTAGATTTTTGGCTAGGCTAGGGGGGGTATTCGGCCAAGGGCCTTCACAAGGGGAGGTGTTGGACGAAAAGGGCTACAAAGGGAGAGGAGAGGATTTTCAAGACTTGGAAAGATTTGTGGATGAAGAACTCTTCATCTCTAAGGGTATTTATAGGTCGAAGTGGCCAACCAATGGCCAAGATTAAGACAAGTGCAAGGCAAGTGTAGGGTGAGGATTAACTATACACAAATATCCTACCAACTCGACTTGTGCACAAGGCACAAAAAGCGTGCTCTATTGTTCAAATCGTCCAAATGGGCGATTTCAAGTCCATCAATTGGAGGTGACAAGTGTCGCCTCGTTGATCAAAATGTTTCGTCTCTCGGAAAAATCCGCAAAAATTAGAAATGGAATAGCGGAATTTACCTACGAAGTCGTGGAAAGCGTTTCGTCGGAAAACTAATCGTTTTGTGAGTTGTGCCCAAAAAAGCGTTTTGCCTAAACTTTAAGGCTAGACTTTTTATGCGTATTCCCTTACGTACATACTGCGAAATACGGTATAACATTCTCCCCTCTTAGAAACATTCGTCGAATGTTCCTTCCCAAACGATTAACGATAAGATTCTTCATAACTTAAAGCGATTGTAAATGCCACACACGCGGCGAGCAACACTTAGGCGTAAACGATAACGAAATTTACAAGTAGGAAAGTGAATTACACGGAGGTGTGGGAATAGGTGAGGATACTTCGCCTCATGTCCTCGCCGGCTTCCACGTCATCTCCTCCCGAGCTCGTTCGCCCGCAGACTTTGTGGAAGCCACGTCCTTGGTCCGCAGACGCCTAACCCGACGATCGACTATCGCATGGGAATCTCCTCATACGATAACCCGCCGGTCACTGGACATCGTCAATCGGGTGTACCACTAGATGGATCCGATACATCTCGCCGGCGTAGATACGTGAAAAACCGGATGCATCGCCTCCGGATCGGACGGCAGATCAACTCATAGCAACCTTGCCTACCTGCGGACAATCGAAGCGGCCCAATGTACCTGAAATTTGAGTTTCCCTTCTTCCCGAATCTCATCACACCGCCGTGGGTGGCACGCTAGGAAAACCCAATCATGAACCTCGAACTCAAGATCACGACGACGATGATCTGCGTCGACTTACATCGACTCGAAAGCCGTCGATAGCGCTCGGATAAGCCGCCTTATCCACTGCTTTGTACCAAATCTGGTCCCACTAGCCGCCCGCCACATCGAACCAACCTATAGGCGATCTGCACTTCCTCCCATACAAGGCCTCATAAGGCGCCATCCGAATCTTGGAGTGGTAGCTATTATTATACGCGAACTCAACTGAGGCAAATGATCCTCCCAACTACCATGAAGTCAATAACACGGGCTCGCGAGATATCCTCGAGAGTGCGGATAGTGCGCTCTGCTGTCCGTCATGCGTGGATGAAATGCGATTACTCGGGCTCACTGCGTCCTAAACCCCTCTGGAAGGACCTCGGAAGTTAGCGTGGCGGGCTCCTGCATGCGATATGATCAGTAGGGACTCCATGCGATCGACGATCTCTCGGATGTAAAGTCGGCATAATCCTCGGTAGAAAAAGTCGTCTGACGGAAGAAAATGGGCTGATTTTGTCGACTGTCGACGATAACCCAAATAGAATCATGTCTCCTCTGAGTGCGAGGTAATCCTGTGATGAAGTCCATGTTTATTACCTCCCACTTCCAGGTCGGGATCTCTATCGCCTGCAACAAACCACCAGGCCTCTGGTGCTCTACCTTCACCTGCTGACAACACGGGCACTGAGCTACGAACTCTGCAACGTCCCTCTTCAAGCCATCCCACCAGGATCTAAGGTCGTGGTACATCTTGGTCGACCGCGGATGGATAGAGTAACGCGCTGTGTGCTTCCCGAGAACTGCTGCCAAGTCCTCAAACATCTGGAACACACAATCGCCCTCAAACCTTAGCACCCCATCGGTGCTACCTCAAAGAACCGCGCCTCACGAAGAGGCGTATCACGATATCGAATCAAAGCCGGATCCTCGAGCGTTGCCTCTTCACCTCGCCGACGATGGAAGACTCGGCAACCTCGCGAACTCTAACCCCATCGCTATCGGAATCAATCAAGCGGACACCAAGGCTCGCTAATCGATGCAAATCACGAACCATGTCCCTCTCTCTAGCTGCACATCCGATAGGCTCCCATCGACCTACGACTAAGAGCATACGCCACAACATTGGCCTTCCCGGGTGATACAGGATATCAACATCGTAATCCTTAAGCAACTCTAACCACCGTCTCGCCGTAAGTTCGGCTCCTCTGGTGAAGATATCTGGAGGCTCTTGTGGTGCAGTAAAAATATCCACGTGAACCCCATACAAATAGTGCCTCAGGATCTTGGCGTGAATCACGGTGCCAACTCCAAATCATGGGTGGGGTAGTTCCTCGTGTTTCTTGGTGTCGGGATGCGTATGCTATAACCCCGCCATCTGCGTCAACACACATCCCAACCCGATGCTGGCGTCACAATACGACATAACCATCTGGACCTCCGGAAGAGTAAGAACGAGGCGGTCGTCGATCTCTCTTTCAAGAATCGAAACCACGCTCACAAGCATCGATCCATCAAACTTGGCTTTCGAGTCGGCTCTAGTCAATGGTGCGAAGATAAAGCAAACTTCTCCACGAACCGATAATATCTGCAAGGCCCGAGCTGCGAACCTCTGCCGGAGTAGTAGGTGCAGGCCAAGTCTGTCGCCTCGATCTTGGCCGTATCGACTCGAATGCCTTCAGCCCCGACAATAAGCCCAAGAAAGGGCACTGAAGTCAACCAAAACTCACATTTGTAAAACTTGGCGTCAAGCTGGTCTGGAGAAGCACGGCCTGATCGCCAAATGCTCGCGTGCTCTGCTCTGGCGAGAATAAACCAAGATATCATCAATGAACACTATCACAAACGTGTCCAAAAATGGTTTGAACACTCGGTTCATCAAATCCATGAATACCCGAGCATTGGTCACCAAAGACATGACCACGAACTCATAATGCCCGTCTGGGTCTGAATGCGATCTGGGACATCCACCTCTCGACTGCACTGATGATAGCCGATCGCGGATCAATCTTGAGAAACATCTCGCACCTGCAACCGGTCGAACAAATCATCAATCACAGGAAGGGGTATCGTTCTTAATGGTCACCTTGTTCACCGTCAGTAATCAACACATGCGCGCGGCGTCGCCCTTCTTCTTCACGAACAATACCGGTGCTCCCGGGGAGAAACACTAGGCACGATGAAGCCGCTTCTCCAACAAATCTCTAAGCTGATCCTTGACTCTCTCAACTCGGCGGGTGCCATTCTCGTATGGCGGAATGGAAATAGGCCGAGTGTCCGCAATATGTCAATACAAAACTCAATCTCCTCTCGGGAGGATACCGGAGGTCATCTCGAAACACGCCGTCGGGAACTTCACGACTCTGGGCGGATCGAAAATCTGGTACCGCGGCTTCAGATCAAACACCCGAACGAGATGGTAGATATACCCGCCGCACCATCTTCCTAGCCTTGGTAGGAAATAAACCTACCCACCGGCGATACTGTGCTCCTCCCACTCAACAACCGGCTCCTCGTGAAAGCTGGAACTGCATTACTCTCTCTGCGGTCTACATTGGCGTAGCAAGAAGCTAGCCAATCCATCCCCATAATCACGTCGGTCAATCATCTTCAACTCTATCAAGTCGGCTAGGTCGGCGATGTAAATGGTCACAGACAAGCTCTATATACCCGCCGAGCTACCGAATCACCATGGCGTAGCTACCTCGAAAGGGTCTATGGACTCAGGCTCTATCCCTATCCTACTAGCAACAAGGGGAGATATATAGGACAGAGTAGAACCCGGATCTATCAAAGCATACACATCAAACCCAGAACCTGATAAGGTACCTGTGACGACATCAGGTGAGGCCTCCTGATCCTGTCGGCTGGACAAAGCATAAATGCGGTTCTGAGGACCGCTAGGCTGAGACCCGAGCCACGACCTGCGCGACCTGGCGACCCACGAGCACCACGCCTCGGCGAGTAATCGTAGGAGATGATGAAGCGGCATGAAACTCGGTGAGCCCTACCACCAGCGCTGCCCCCGGTCGGACAGTCCATCGCAAAGTGACCCTGCTGGCCACAACTGTAACAAGCTCCAAAAGTAGTACCACACTTCCCGTAATGGGATCTACCGCATCGGCCACACTGGGGGGGTGGTCCCGATCGGCCGCACTCTGCTACTGACGGGCGTCAAGCCACGGGGGCACAGTGCGCCTCGAAAACTCGTGGCCTTGAGGGCGGTGCGAGTGCTCGAGCCGCCGTGGTGCGAACCTAGATCGCTGCGAGGCCGCCACCACGATAACCACCAGAAGACCCTCCCGCCCCGGCCTTAACCTGCTCGCCGTCCACTCGTCGACCTCTGCGCTCGCCGCGTCCAGGCGTGAGCTGCGCATGCGGGTAATGTCCATACCGGTGAGAAAACCCCGCATACGACTTCGGCCATATAGTCGTCTAGCACGTTGAAATAGCGGTGTACCCTATCATCAATATCTGCTACCAATTCTGGGACATATCGAGCCAATGAATCAAACTCGACATTGTACTCACGGCGGTCGTCCTCTCGCCTCGATGGTAAAAATCTATCCGCCCGCGCCTCCTCATCCGTGGAGGCAAGAAGTGAGTGAGAAAGCCTCGAGAACTCGTCCCAGTAGGCTGGGGCGCGTGCTCTCCTCGGGATAACTCCCAGAATCAAACCAATCGGCTGCGGTATCACGCGGCCGATCGCGAACCGGCGTCACGGACTGTCTCGAGGCCTTGATCACCCTCATGATCCTCTGGTGACGGATGAACTCCTGCGGATCATCTTAGGCCTCGACCAGTAAAACTCGGCGGGCTCTGACTCAAGAAATCTCGTAGCCTCAAACTATACGCCCTCGGGTGTACCACGGGTGCGATCGAGCTGGGTGAGCCCAGGCTACGCGTCGATCTCTCCTCGTGTCGGGCCACAACTTTAGCCAAAAGGTGGGCCGTCTCCTTGTACCCTAACTCCTCCCAGGTGTGGGACGGGAGTGTGGGTGCTGTGGTCTCTTTGAAAGTGGCGGCGTCATAGAACTCGCCGTCTGCGGTATAGGCGGGCACGAGCCCTCGTGACTCTGGGTGTCTCGCTAGCGACTCCTCACGCCTTGCCATACGGGCGGGTTGCCTTAGCGTGGAGGCATAAGCATTACAGGAAAGGAATACGTTAGAGGTCCAACCTATAACACATCTCTAAAGCACGATCTCGGAATGAGAAGAATGGAAACGATCCTAAATATCTTATAGCCTCACGATTATTGGTGTGGTGCACAACACACCGATAATCAAGACTACTAGATACGGTGCGTAGACACTTTCCGAGGATTAATCGCTCGATACCACTTTTGTCACGACCCGTTCGGGGCGTGGCGGTGCTGCAAGGCGCACCCAGTAGTCATACATCGAGTAATCGTCGGAAATATAAAGCAAGACAGCGATTTATAAAATAGGACACGATTTATGTGAGAAAACATCGCCTTTCGGCATATATATATAAACATGGTTCAGTGATTACATCCGACAACATACAACATGACTCTGAGACCTCTAAGGAAATATACAACTATGGCGGGACGGGGCCCGCCATACCTGAATGTACAAAACTATCTCTGACAGAGATCATACCCAAAAGTAGAGCCTCGGAAAAGATGGAGCTCGACACCAACGTAGAGATCCTAAGAATGTGGATCTAGCACTTGCCGCCTGCGGCATGAACGCAGCCCCGAGAGGTCGATCTGACAAGTACTAAGTATATGAAAGCGTAAAATACTTAAATGAAACATATCATTTTAAAAGCAGTTTTGCAAGTATGTATGAAACAACCAGGAACGCGCATAGTGCACATCACAAACAAGAGCAACAATAGGTAAAGCGTAATAGGTCTTTTCTAGGCGAATGATTGAGCAGGCCACTCGCGCGTATTATCACTCTGCAAGCCTAATCACGGACTCGAGTCCGCATGCCACTCTCGCGTGGGCGCGTGAGGTATAACCCGCGTCGAGGTAGCTACTCCTCGGCGTCGCCCCGACTCGTTGTCCGCATGGCCACATGCGTAGACGCGTGAGGCATAACCCGCACACTAACCGGAACTCTCGTAGCTCCGCGTAGGCCCCACGGACCCGCGTAGGTATTCTCGAATCATGGTCCTGCATCGCTGAAGTCTACCCGCGTCGGAGGCGGCTTAACCCCGGTATCATCTCAAGAGGTGAGTGATGGTACACTAACGTAACGAACATCTTTAAACAACATAAGCACAACAAGAATACTATTTTTCACAAAGCGTTACAAGACACTAACACACATAGCATCATATCATGTCTACTTATCAAACCATCTTATTATTCTTTTCACAATTCAATTTAAGTCCATTATACACACATAGTCAAACTTGTTTCTTGTATCAATCTTAAGTGGTTATACTCAACTTCCCATAAAGTGGTATAACTCTTAAGCTTCATTTTAAAACCGATTAGTTCTCTTACATTAAAAATGATTGATATTCTTTTGAAATGCTTTCGGATCTTTATTATTGGGCTTAAGCGTGAGGCATTCGTAAGTGTTATTCAGCTTAAGCGTGAGGCATTGCCGTAAGTATTATTCAGCTTAAGTCAAAGACATTGCCGTAGTTATATTTTAGTTAACACGTATGCGTCTACCGTACTATATATATTGTAAAATATCATGCTTTAGGAAGAATCACATACCTTCCGTGAAAACCACGCGAGTTGAATATGTCGCGCAGAGTCGACCTATAATAGTCACAGATATCTATCAAAGACTACTCAAGGTCATTCTAAAGCAGAGGGTTCACAATTCTACGGAAAGTCGGGCAAGACTTCCCTACGTGAGCTATATAAGTCATCGTGAAAACAGTCTATGTAAATCTGATTTGATTATTCTTCTTTTAAACCCTTCTACTGTGGTAACAGTTCAATTTTATTCTACGATATTCTTCTAAGTATTTAATACTTATTCTTATGCTACAACAGTATATATTCTCTAATTCAAAAGAGGGTTAGGATTAGTTACCTCGGTAAGCCCAATAATATCCTAGAAAAGTCGCGCTGAGCAAGGTTTTGCTCCTAAGTTGTATGCTCGAGAAACCTGAGAAGTTATTAACAACTTCTATTAAGTACTAAGGTATTTGGGCTAGGGTATTTTGGGCATTATAACAATACAAGAAGGCAACTTTTCTACCAAGGGAGGGGGGGTAGATTTTTGGCTAGGCTAGGGGGGGTATTCGGCCAAGGGCCTTCACAAGGGGAGGGGGGAGGTGTTGGACGAAAAGGGCTACAAAGGGAGAGGAGAGGATTTTCAAGACTTGGAAAGATTTGTGGATGAAGAACTCTTCATCTCTAAGGGGGTATTTATAGGTCAAGAAGTGGCCAACCAATGGCCAAGATTAAGACAAGTGCAAGGCAAGTGTAGGGTGAGGATTAACTATACACAAATATCCTACCAACTCCTTGACTTGTGCACAAGGCACAAAAAACGTGCTCCCTATTGTTCAAATCGTCCAAATGGACGATTTCAAGTCCATCAATTGGAGGGTGACAAGTGTCGCCCTCCCGTTGGTCCAAAATGTTTCGTCTCTCGGAAAAATCCGCAAAAATTAGAAATGGAATAGCCGGAATTTACCCTACGAAAGCTGTGGAAACGTTTCGTCGGAAAACTAATCGTTTTGTGAGTTGTGCCCAAAAAAAACGTTTTGCCTAAACTTTAAGGCTAGACTTTTTGTACGTATTCCCTTACGTACATACTCTGGAAATACGGGGTATAACAGAGATTTTTCCACTTATAATAAATGATGTTAAGAGTCTCACATTGAAAATGAAATGAGAACATGAATTCCTTATATAGATTTGGACAATACTCAGCCTACAAGCTACCTTTTGGGGTTATGTTAGGCTCAATATTCATTATTTACATGGTATCAAAGTCAGACTCATTCCAATTATATGTTCACCGATGTTGGGTCCCCAAATTAAATCATTCACACATGTTCACTGATGTTGGGTCCCCAAATTATGTTATCCACACTCCAGTTAATGGGGTCTGGGCATGCGGGAGAGTGTTAAGAGTCTCACATCGGAATATGGACTCCTTATATGAACTTTGACAATCTTCACCTTATAAACTAGTTTTTGGGGTTGAGTTAGGTCCAATATCCATTCTTTATAAACGAAACTTTCATTATGATTAAATTTGGACAGGAACATTAGCGCTATTAGTTCGTTTGGAATGGTTTAACTTGGTAATCAGAAAAGCTTAAATTCAAGTTTAGTCCTAATAGTACTGAAGTACATCCAGTTACTATATTTGTCGCTAATTAGAGATGGAAAATGGGGCAGAGCAGGGCGGGGTAGGACAGGTCAAACGTTAAATGGGGCAGAGCAGGACAATGCTTAAACGAGACAGGGCAAGGCGGAACAGGTCAAAACACATTTTTAGAAAATTCTAAATAGGGCAGGGCAGTTAATAGGTTATAATTTTTAGAAAATTATAACTAGTTTGGATTATGAAATTATAATCTGTTACGATGAGTTTTACTTGTTAGAATTGGATAAAATTTTATAGAGTTGTACATCTTCCTGTTACGGTCATATTGAGACTTTACAAGGATTAATCCGACTTACGATTTGAAAGTTATCACTGTTTAAAGTTTCTGCCTCGGATCAACCGAAATCTGGAAGGACAGAATGTATAACGTAAAAACTGTACAAATCGGTAAAGAATCTGTAAGTTTGTGCTGAATAAAGGTTCTATATTACTCTGTTATCGACAGTTTGAGACTTTACAGAGATAAATTTGACTTACGGTATTGTTTAAAGTTTCTGTCTCGGATCAATCGAAATCTGAAAGGGCATAAAATATAACGTAAAAACTGTACAAATCGATAGAGAATCTGAAAGTTTGTACTGAATAAAAGTTCTAGTTTTCTCTATTCTCGACAGTTTGATACTTTATGGAAATTTATCCTACTTACGGATAAGAAGTTATGATTGTTTTAAGTTTGTGTCTTGTTTCATAAACATAAATAGGGCAGGGCGGGACAAGACTTAACGGGGCAGGGCAGGGCAAATTTTTAAAAAATGCTAAACGGGGCAGGGCGGATTAACATCTTAGCAGGTCAAGGCTTGCCCTGTCCTAACCTACCTCATTGCCACCCCTATCGCTAATTATTAACACTGGATGGAGCATGGACAGTCACAGAGACATTCTTGTGGGGCAAACCTCGCTCGCACTCCATTTTGCAATAAAACAATAAATATGTTAAAAGTATTTACTCGAGAAATAATAACAAGAAATTAAAGCTAATGAAGAAAACTACTTTCTTAAACAACCGTAATTCTTCATAGGTATCAGAGTCAGACTCATTCCAATTCTTTGTTCACCGATGTTGGGCTCCCAAATTATACCACGCTCCAGTTAACAACGTCTGGGCGTGCGGGGGAGTGTTAAAAGTCTCACATCGGATATAGAATGAGAACATGGACTCATTATATGAATTTGGACAATCATCACCCTACAAGCTAGCTTTTGGGGTTGACTTAGGCCTAAGATCCATTTTTTACGATAATGAAGCCAAGGGGAACAAAGCAACATTTATCGAAATTCCCAGGTAAAATATGCTAACATTGAGGAATTTTATTTTCGGTATAGGATCGTTAGCACATATTATCTGCCAAAAAATTATCATACACGTTTCTTGTAGTGCAAAGAACCTTGGAACATCTTCTACTATTGTGATCCTATAACATCAATAATTCATTTCTCTTAGCAAAAGTCATGGCAGCAATTGACATCTAAAGGGAGATATGCCATACAACTTGCAAGAAAAATATACACATGAAAAAGAAGAAAACTAAAAAGCAGTTTCACCAACAATGGTGATATGACAACAACATTCATGTCTTGGGATGGGAATCCAGAAATAAAAAACCTCTTGATAGAAAATGGTTTACCTTCTCGGTAGATTTGTCCGTCACAAATCTGGATTAGTCAGATTAATGAGCTTCAGATTTGCGCTAAATAGGCCTACTGAGAAGGTAAAGTGCATACTACCAAAAAGTTAAGCTTGACCTATTTAGCGTAAACAAGATTGTGCTATGAGTTTCAGATATCGAATGTTCAAATCGAAAACAACATATTGAAATAAGATGACTAGGTAGAATTAAGTATCTGCCTTTTCTTCCTTAATTTCACTGCCCCTAACACCATCGTCGTCATCAGGAAATTCTTGAAGAAGGGATCCATTTCTTTGTAGTTCTTTGATTCTCTTATATTCATCATAATGTCCTCTTCTATGCTCTATGAAATTCCTTTTCCTCTCTGATTCTTCAGAATCTTCATCAACATCATCTTCTTCATTATCATCATCATCCTTATGAGGAGATCTACTTTTACTTGAACACGACGCCATGTCATCATCCATATCATCGCTACCATTGCCATATTCTTCAAAATTATCATCGTCAGTCTTTGGGTGATGATATGGTGTTTTTGGTTCCGTGATCTTCATTCTCACAGGTTTATCCGCTTCAATTTCCTCTAATTTTGCCTCATCCCATTTTACGCCCATCTTGAGAATTCTATGTAAGAAAATTCTTCAAGCAAATGGATCTGAATATAGGTTATTAGTATAGTCAATTTTAATCTCTTTATTGGAATACTTCTTAATTGATTCTCAACTCATTCTACCTACGAAAGAAATTATTAAAACACCAAATCATCCAACGTAAAAGACGGTTTTTGGTGCTAGCTATTCAATTACAGAAGCGATGAGGAAGGAGTACTCAGAAAAACAAGGGAAATGACGAGTTAGAATTTGTTTATTAATAAGAGGAAAGGGAGAAATGTTCAAACACGTTAAAACTTCATGCAATAATAGTTAATATACTAGTAATATATTTTGTTAATATGGCACGTAATATCATAGTTTACAGGAAAAATTAAATACATCACGTTATTGGGATAAAGTCATCTACATATGTAAAGATCATTTATTCGTTCTGCACACCAGGTTAGTGCTTGAAGTGGTATCCTCATTGGATGGTGTGGGAGGCAGTGTTGGTCACAAGCTCGAAACTCGTCACGCTGCGCCTCGCCTCTTTGGGGAGCTCACACTGGCTGAAAGTGTGGTTTAAGCGTGGCGTGGTTTGCTATTATACTTAGTCAGGTTTATCCTCACAAGGCGACTGAAAGAAGAAAACATGCGGCCTTTCACAACAAAAAAATACCTTACTCCTTCAGTTATTAATTGGTTTCTATGTTGAAGAAAACATTTTCCTTTTTTTTCTTTAAAAAAAATAAATTCCACAAATAGCATTTCATTTCTCCCCGTCCTCTAACATACCCAAATGATATTTTATAACTTAAGATATTATTTATCAATGTTTTCTCCACTATGACTAAAAATAGTATGAAAGTTTTCCTTTTAGAAGTTGGACTTCAAGGCTACAAGCATTTTTTCATATTTTTTAATTTTAAACCACAAATTTATAAATATTTTTTAAGAAATTTAATGCACAATCAAATACCGTCATACAAATTGAGACTGAGGCCGTGGAGAAGCCACCCTTGTCTAAGAGATATCAATTGACTCTTTGCTAAAAAATTATAGTCTAGATAGTTAAAAAACTACGTATATATACAATATGTTGAATTTATGTGCATTTTCTGACTCCACATTGGACAAAAGGAGTAGCAAGTTTTACGCCACATCATATTATTGCTTTAAACTGGAATGACTACGTCAAAAGGGTAAATTTACTCGGAATCGTAAGCTCAGTTAAATATTACTTCTTCCTTCCTATAATAAGTGTTATTTTAGCAAAAAACACGTATATTCAAAAATTAATAATGCAATGTGAAGTTTAGTTAGACTTTGATTAGAAAATCGTATGTAGATATAGGAATTGACAGGGATAGCATGATAGAACATCGGACAGGAAAGGTCGGCACCGCGGTGCCCTTCTGCAGGACTGCGGTGTCGAATGTTCAGAGAGGCTGCAGGAATTTAGACACCGCGGTGCCGAAGGGGTTTGTCGTTATATGTGTTATTTTTCCGTGATTATCACCTGATTGTATCCCCGTCGCATACTAACTCACTTGTCACGTGAAAATGAAGGAATTGTAGTATTGATAATTTACCATAGGACGGTGATATGACTTGTACTTGTCGATTGTATATTAGTGATATGTGTTGACTGATATCATATCTGACATACTTTTCATATTATTTTTGTGATGTTGGTGAGGAGAGTGATTGAGTGACTCCGAGGTCTTTGCCGGAGATTGAGAGTGGTTGATAGCCTCCGAGGTCTTTGTCGGAGATTAAGAGTGATTGATAGCCTCCGAGGTTTATGCCGGAGAGCACGAGTGGTACATGGACTTCGCGGGTCCCCCATGGGTCATGACTTTGAGGCACTGCCCTTAGCATGTGTGTACGAGAGTGGAGTGAGAGAGAGATGACTATTGTATTGCATTGTGTTCATCCTCGTATATTTGACTGATCATTTGGTGAATTATATCTGTCTTGGTTGATTTCATGATTTCTTTACACCTTACTTGTATATGATATGTGAACATACTTGTTTGCTCTATGTGCTACTTGTTGGTTTCAACCTCTTCATGTGTTATCTAATCATTGTCGGTCTATGATGCTTACCGGTACAAGTGTTGTACCGATACTACTCTTGTTGTACTTTTGTTGAGTGCAGAGTACGATCCAGGTTCCAGTTCTGCGCCCCGTGGCTGATTCGCGAGAGTGACAACTTTCAGTCATTCAGGGTGAGATACTTGATCATCCGTGGCCCCTGAAGGGCCACCCAGTTATTTCCATTTCTTTTTGTATTTGACAGACATTATGTAGCCTTCGGGCATTTTCAGATTTATGTTTCAGACCATGTTTAGCGCTCTTGTACCCTTTGATCAGATTTTGGGGAATGTCGTGACAAATCTAGTGATAAGAAGTATTTAAGACTTTACAACTTCTTTTCTTTATTTATTTTCCGCTGATTTAACTTGTTAATGAGAACGTGATTTGCCTACTCGGGAGAATAGGGTAGGTGCCATCACGACTTGTGAATTGGGTCGTGACAACAAGACAATTTATGTCTTGGTTTCCTAAGGTTACATTTATTATGTGATAAGTTTTTTGCTAAGGTTACACTTATTATGGAACGGAGGGAGTAGAACTTTTGGCACTCAAAAAGCAACTTTAGACTCCAATTACCATAATTAACAAACCATGTGATTGGTTTGAGATCACCATTGCAATTCTATTGTTTCGAAACCAAATCTTCAGCCCTCATAGAATCAGCGTTATATTTGTAATTATATGGGGCGGAGTGTTGGTCAGTTAAGACTTCACACATACAAAAATGAGAGTATCGGAGATGAGGATGCTGAGATGAATGTGTGGGAATACAAGGAGAGATATGATTAGAAATGGTGATATTCGGGATATAGTGGGAGTGGCATCGGTGAAGGATAAGATGCAGGAAGCGAGGTTGAGATGGTTCAGGCATGTGCAGAGGAGAGTGCCCCAGTGCGGAGGTGTGAGAGGTTGCCTATGGACGGATTCAGGAGGGATAGAGGTAGGCCGAAGAAGTATTAGGGAGAGGTGATTAGACGAGATATGACGCAGGTGCAACTTACTGAGGACCTGACCTTAGATAAGGGGTTGTGGAGGACACCGATTAGAGTAGAAGGGTAGTAGGTAGTCGAGCGTAATCCTACTTAAGCTTACAAATGATAGTGTAGTTTATTACTGTAGGCTCGACTAGCGTACCACACTTATAGGTGCATTAGTGCTTTATAGTCCCATGTAGTTTGATCCATTCATGCTACTATGTGTTCTTTAGTGTAATTTGTTTGTCTTATTTAGTTCTGTTAACTACTACTTTCTGTTGTTAGAATGCACTACCATGGCGTATTCGATTTTATTATCTGTATGTTCATAATGCTTTAGGGTCAGTTTGGCCAAGCTTCTGGAAAAGTGTTTCTGTTTCTGAAGAATCTGTTACGGTGTTTGACCTATAGTTATAGAAATACTTCTGAGAAACAGAAGCAGTTTTCTGTTTGGCTCACATTTATGCAAATTTACTAGAATATTCTTTTTAATAGATTTAAAACTATTAAAAATATTTTTTTCTATCCTATATTTCTAAAAATTAGTATATCTTTACAGTTTAATAATTTTAAAAAAAATTATTTAATCGCAACATTTAATCAAAAAATAATATTAAATTGTACATAAGAAATGTAACGACAATATGATAGTCAATGACTCAAATATGTCCAAACCTACCCCTCGCCCTACCCACACCTACCCCCGCCCTACCGCCCACCACACTCCATACTCCTACCCCATCCTCAAATTTTTATTTCATATTTTTGTTACTTTTATAAAAAAATGATTGAAAATATGAATTTTTTTCTTACCTCCCCCTACCCCCTCCCCCCTCCCCGTCCACCTACCACATTCTCAAATTTCTATTTTATATTTTTTTACTTTTATAAATAATTTATAAAAAATATGAATTTTTTTCTTACACCCCTGCCCTACCCCCTACCCCCACCCCACCTCATTGCCCTACCCCATCCTCAAATTTCTATTTCATATTTTTTGTTACTTTTATTAAAAAAAATATGAATTTTTTTCTTACCCCCCACCCCATTGCTCTACCCCATCCTCAAATTTCTATTTCATTTTTTGTTAATTTTATAAAATAAACTATTAAAAAATATGAATTTTTTTCTTCCCACCCCGCCTCTACCCTCACCCCACCCCATTACCCTACCCATATGTTAAGTGTATTTTGTATATGTTTTTTGAGTCATTTTTAGTTAGTATTTTACTCATTTTTGTTGTGTTTAGTATAGTATTAAGTTTGTTTTTCTTTCTTTTGAGTCACAACGGTTCAAAAAGGCAAAATGACAAAAAGGAACGAAGAATGGGCATAAAATGAGGAATTCAAGGCCGAAAAGGACAGAAAATGAAGACCCGGACGAAAGTCAGGCAGCGCCGGTCAGCAGGACTGTGGCGCCATGTTGAGTGTATTTTATACACTCGTTTGAATAGATAACCGATACTTAATAAACCAGTCTCTGTGGACGATAAACTCGGTCTTATAGATCTTTATTACTTGAACGATATGTACACTTGCCTAAGCACTTAGAAATATCGCAACAAGTTTTTGGCGTCGTTGTCGGGGACTGGCGTACTGTTAATATCGATTTATCTATTCTTATTTCTAATTTGGTTTTTATTTTCATTTTTTTTATTTTTATATTTATTTTGCTTTAGTGTTGTTTGTCGTGATCTGTTTGTTGTTTTTTATTAGTCTCAGGAACTTAATTTATGCAAAGTAGGAGGGGAGCTGACATTCATATGCCTCTGAACCCTGAGATTGAGAGATTATGCAGACAGAACAGGAAAGAGAAAAGAGCATCTGATTCCTTAGCAATGGGAGATCAGCGAAACAATAATTTGGGGGATGTGAGTTACCGCCTGTTTTAAGACAAGTCCCTGCAGAAAGGAGCTTGGGGGACTATGTGATGACAACCATTACAGGGGTACAGACTTACATAAGGCTTCCAGCTGTTGAAGCTAACAATTTTGAAATCAAACCAGTCATATTGCACATGGTTCAAAGTTCAGTTCAGTTTGGGGGATTACCGTCTAAAGATCCTCACTTGCATCTAGCAAACTTCCTGGAGTTGTGTGCACCTTTCAAATACAATGGTGTTACTGATGACGTCATTCGGTTGAGACTTTTTCCATTCTCACTCAGGGATAGAGCAAAGTGATGACTGAATTCATTACAGGCGAACTCCGTTACTTCATGGCAAGACTTAGCCCAGAAGTTTCTTACCAAATTCTTCCCCATAACTAAGGCAATGAAGCTCAGAGATGAGTTGAATAATTTCTATCAGCTGGAGGGAGAACCATTATATGATGCATGGGAGAGGTTTAAAGACTTGCATAGAAAGTGTCCACATCATGGGATTGAGAAGTGGATGATAGTCCACATATTTTACAATGGGCTATGTGGTACAACTCGTAACATCCTTGATGCTGCAGCAGGAGGTACGTTCATGAGAAAGAGTGTCAATGAGGCACATGATTTGCTAGAGAATATGGCCACAAACAACCATTAGGGGACCGATAAGAGAGCAATGAACAGTAGGAAAGTGGTTGGGGTTCATGATCTAGATGTTATCACTGCATTGACAGCGCAAGTATCCACTTTGACAAAGCAGATGCAGTAGAGTACCATGGCAGTTAAAGCGGTTCAGACACCAGTGGGTTGTGAGATCTGTGGGGGTCTTCATACTTTTGATAAATGCATAGCAGTGGACCCGAATAATGTGCCCATGGAGCAGGTTCAAGCAGTGGGGAATTTTCAGAGACCCTACACAACCCTTACTCCAATACGTACAATTAGGGGTGGAGAAATCACCCAAACTTTTCTTGGAGGAATGAACAAGGGCAGCAAGCACAGTTTCAAGGCCAAAACCAGAACCAGCAGCCACAAGAGAAGCCTGATGAACTAAAAGCAGCATTGCTAACACTTACAAATTCGCAGACCCAGTTTATGACAGAAACTAGGTCATTTATTCGAAATTTGGAGGCACAAATTGGACAGTTGGCAAGCATGCTGAACAACAGAGAACAAGGAAACCTCCCCAGTGATACTGTGGTGAATCCAAGGGAGCAGTGTCAGGCAATAAGCCTGAGGAGCAGAAAATAGTTAGAACAGGGTGCACCAAAAGTAGTGGCTGAAAAAGAGAAAAAATTGGAGAAAGCAGCCGAGGCAGAGAATGAGGGGGTTACTGATGACCGCTCTATTGTATAGAAGGCCCCACCCACAGTAATGAGAGAGTACACAGACAAAATCCCTTACCCTCAAAGACTGCAGAAGAAGGCTTTGGACAAACAGTTTTCGAAATTTTTGGAGGTATTTAAAAAACTGCACATTAACCTTCCTTTCATTAAAGCTTTGGAGCAGATGCCAACTTATGTGAAATTCATGAAAAACATCCTGTTTAAGAAGAGAAAGCTGGCGGACTATGAGACAATAACGCTGACAGAGGAGTGCAGTGCTATCTTGCAGAAGAAACTTCCCCCTAAGTTGAAAGATCCAGAGAGTTTCACCCTACCTTGCACCATAGGGAATTTGACATGCAAGCAAACCTTATGTGATTTGGGGGAAAATGTCAACCTAATGCCCCTCTATGTGTTCAAAAGACTTGGTTTGGGGGAGGAAAGACCAACCACAATAACCTTGCAGCTAGCTGATCGCTCAGTTGTGCATCCCCAAGGAATTATTGAAGATGTGTTGGTACAAGTGGGTAAATTCATCCTTCCTGTTGATTTCCTCATTTTAGACATGGATGAAGATGAAAATATGTCTATGATCCTTGGAAGACCATTCCTAGCCACAGGGAGAGCCCTCATTGATGTTGAAAATGGGGAGTTAAAACTCAGAGTGCAAGGTGATGAGATGGTATTCAAAGTTTTCAAGCAGCCCACTGAACCTCAAGTCGATGCTAGATGTTTTGCTATTGGGGTAGTGTATAAGGTTGTGCCTAAGAAGAGCCTCACAAGTACTGATGCTCGTGGGGTACCACCAAAGCATTATGGAGAACCTGATGGTAAGATTTCTGAATTAGCTATTGATGAAAAAGAATTGAACTCTTCTGAAATCAGAACTGTGAAAAAGAAGAGAATTAGGAGAAATAGAATGGTGCTAAAATGGATATGCGGAGGGGACACTCTACCCCCTTGAATTAGTAAGTAACCTGCGTCCGGCTAAAAGACGTTAAAGACAACGCTACTTGGGAGGCAACCCAATATTTTTAATTATGTTATTTCAATTTTTGTTTTAGTTCGTTTATTTTATCTTGAACAGTCTCACGATCTGGTATGCTAGTGTTTTTTGGATGACAAATGAAGGGCATGACTCACTCCGAAGGGCGAATGGTTAACAATGCCGAAAACTGAAGACACTGGAATTTTTCGGAATTAGCATCGCGGTGCCTCATTCGGCTTTGTGCACAGTAATTTGGCCTTTCTCCCAGACATCCGCTATGACCGATGTGTTGTGTCAGTAAGTTGTCCCTCATTATTTTTAATCTTCACACATTGGGGACAATGTGTCGATTAAGTTTGGGGGGTGTCTTATTTTTTGTCTTTTTGTTGTTTTATGTGTTCATGAGTCATAATTTTTTTTATGGAGCAAACATGTTATAGTTGCTAACGATATTGAGTGGATAAAGTGGGATAATATAATGGAATTGAAAGAAAAAATTTGTGTGCTTAAGTTCGATATGCCAAAAATTCATGACATCTAATTATTTGGGATATTTGTGTTTAGCCTATGTGTGTCAGTTATGGAAAGTAAGGTTGAGAAATGTCTAGAAAATCTGTTTTCTTGTTATTTGAGGCGAAATAGTTAAGATATACATGTTTAGGAAAATGATTCAGCCATTTCTTTGATAGCCCTTCTTACCATTCATTACCTATCCTGACATAAATTGTATCACTAGTCAGTCCCTTTGAGCCTAAAATAAGAGCTTTCTTTGACACCGAATGATTCTTTTGTTGTGCCCTAAGTGATATTTGAAAACTCTTGGAATGAAAAGTGTTGGAAAAGAATAAAAAAAAAGTGTAAATTTGATGCACCCCAATGAAAAATATTCAAAAATCTAAATTTAGGGTGCTTGTTATTTATAATGTATCTCATTCTCTCAAAAGAAAAGAGGAGAGAAAATAGGTAGGAAATTGAAAAGAAAGTCAAAAAGAAGGAAAAAGAATTGAATGAAAATACTTATGGTACGTAATTGAGCCTAAATGCCTATTTTTACCTACCCCTGCCTAAACCTACATTATAACAAGTGAAAGTCCTGATGATCTTTAATATGTATGTCTATGATTAGTGGAGAATAGCAAGTAAACAGATCTATAGCGTTTGGAAAAGATGGAATGAGATTGACATGCATAAGTTAGGTATTTGTATTTTCAATTGATCATGATCTAAGTGAATTTGCGAAATATCTAACTTGAAATTCTAGATTGCTAATTATTCATGTTATGTATGTTCTAACATATTATCCCAACTTTCATTCATGATTTTGAAGAAGCATTGCTATAACTATTTGATCCATTTCATAGAGTCTTTTATTTAACTTTGTTTTTATTTTTGTTTTTATTTTGTGCTTTACTCGTGGGAGAGTAAAGTGTAAGTTTGGGGTGTTTGTTGAGTGTATTTTATAAACTCTTTTGAGTCTTTTTTAGTTAGTATTTTACTCTTTTATTTTGCGTTTAGTATAGTGTTAGGTGTGTTTTTCTTTCGTTTGTGTCACAGCGATCATAAAGGAGAAGATACCACTTTTGAGGATGAAAATTGCACAAGCACAGTCCAAGGAATGAAGCCTAAGAAGTGTCAAGAAGAACAGAAGAAATCTGGCACATTCCGGACAAAAATCACAGAGCACCGCGGTTCTGCCCAAAGAAAGACCGCAGCCATGGAACCGCGTCGGGAAAATTAGCACGCAGGCGTAAAATTGCCGAAAGTCCAAACGAAACATCGCCGGCGTGATCGCAGCCTGGCTAGAGGCACCGCGGTGCCATATATCCAGTGAGCTACAGTGGTTTCAAAAGAATTAGCACCGCGGTGCCTGCCAACGGAACCGCGGTGCCGACGCGTATTTTCAGAAAAGTTGGGTTGAAATTGGACAAGGGTAAAAATGATCAGAAGCAAGGTTTTATCAGATATAAATACCCTAAACCCTGTCATTATTACATACACAACTTTGGAGAGGAGAAAAGAAGGCAAGACACAATTAGAGACATCTCATTGTTCAAGTTATTTTCTTTCTCTAATTTTATTTCAGTTTAGGTTGAACTATAATTTAGTTCTTAACATGAGAATGTTTAGGAGCTAAATACTTTAGTAGGGTTTCCATCGAATCTTCTTGAAGCTCTTTCATCTAGTTAATGCATTAGTTTTTGAGTTCTTCTTCAGCGTATTAAGATCTATTCAATATTGTTATGATTGTTTGATAATTAACTAGTTATTAATATCACTTATATGATTTCGAATCAAAAGTCTGAAATGTGAGATTTGAATATGATGTAATTGTCTAGACATAGGTTAAAAATCGTGGACAAAAGTATCCTAATACTTGTGTAGTATTATAGGTTATTATTCTTAATCCTCCTGTGTGGTAAAACTTATCATAGAAATATAGAAGGTTTCTACATAAGGTTGAGCTCTTGTATGTCCTAACCAGAATATAATGACAGATTAGTTAACCTGATATCTTAATATGAAGAAGAATCATTAGCATCGCATTAACACGTGAAAGGGTGGATAGTTAAGGAGATTGGAACCTTATTTCCTTCATAACTGTTATAAACCCGAAGTATAATCATCTTTAGTTTATTTTCTGCACTTAGGCATAATTCTTAGTCATCAATCTAAAACTAAAGAACGCCAACCGAATATATACCATAGAATAGATAACCGGTACTTAATAAACCAGTCTCTGTGGACGATAAACTCGGTCTTACATATCTTTATTACTTGAACGATACGTACACTTGCGTAAACACTTAGAAATATCGCAACACGCCGGAAGATCAGAGAAGCCACAGAACTTTGGTCGCCACGGCGTCGTTTTGTAGGGCCGCGACATCGGTACGGAAATCGAGAATCCAAAGTTAATTTGGTCAGGGGAAGAAGGGTCCATAGGGCACGTAATTGCAACATACTAAAATCCCTAGGGATTATTCTAGGAAAGGGAGGTCATTCTATACACAACACATCGCAGGGCAAGGATTGAAAACTACAATTGGAGACTTTAGTTCACAATACTTTTCTTTTCTTTGCAATTCAATTTATGTTGGTATTTGTATTAGTTCTTAGCGTGACTATGACTAGGAGCTAAACACTTTATTATGACTTTCCTTTTAAATCGCTTGAAACTCTATTTCAAGACTTAATGCATTAGTTTGATTCATTCTTCACTTGATTAAGATTTATTAAATAATTGGTATGAATGTTTGATAGTTAATTGATCACTAATTATCATAACCTATATGATTTCGAATAAAAAACCGAGATGAGAGATTTGGATATGCTGTAATTGAATAGACATAGGTTAAAATCCCGGACGAAAGTACCCCGATACTTGTGTAGCATTATAGGTTATTGTTCTCAATCCTCCTATGTGGTAAATCCTATCATAGAAATATAGAAGGGTTCTGCACTGGGGTTGAGCGATTATATATCCTAAACCGAAATATAAGACAGTCTAGTTAACCGCTATCTTAACGTAGAAGAAGAAGTCATTCTAGTTGCATTAAGGATTGAATAAAGTGGATAGTCGAGGATTTTGGAAGCCCTAATTCCTTCATAACTGATTACAATAGTTTAGTTAATTCTTGCAATTATTCTAGTAGATAAACAAAAATCCAACTCAATTGTCGATTGTCAAATAGATAACATAAAATAGATGAACGGTAATTAGAAACCAATCTCTGTGGATGATAAACTCGGTCTTACAGACTATATTACTTGTGAACGATACGTACACATACGTGAGCACGTGGAAATCGCCTAACAAGTTTTTGGCGCCGTTGTCGGTGACTGGCGTACTTCTAATATTGAACCATCTATTTTTATTTCTACTTTGGCTTTATTTTTATTTTTACTGTTAGAACCCTGTTGCCTTGATTTTGGTCTATTTCAGGGATTTAGTGTATGCGAAGAAGGAGAGGAGCAGATACACTTGTTCCCTTTAACCTTGAAATTGAGAAAATGTGCAAGCAAAACAGGCGAAATAAAAGGATAGCCGATTCAGTTACCATGGACAACCAACCACCGAATCAGAATGGGGCAAACAACGAGGTTCTTGATCATGTAGAGGAGCCAATACCGGTCCCAGCAGAAAGAAGCTTGGGAGATTATGTTCTGCCCACTGCCATCGTGCACGACATGCATCGCTCCCAAAGAATAGGGGCAAACAACTTTGAGATCAAGCCAGCCATCCTGAGCATGGTCCAGAACACAGTACAGTTTGGGGGATTGCCATCTGAAGACCCCCACATGCACATTACCAACTTTCTGGAGCTGTGTGCCACTTTCAAGTACAATGATGTCATTGACGATGCCATTAGACTGAGGCTCTTTCCGTTCTCACTTAGGGACAGAGCCAAGAGCTGGTTGAACTCACTACGTGCCAACTCTATCACCACCTGGCAGGACTTAGCCCAAAAGTTTCTTGCAAAGTTCTTCCCTCTTTCAAAAGCAACAAAGTTAAGGGGAGAGTTGAACAATTTCTATCAGGTAGATGGAGAGTCGTTGTATGATGCATGGGAGCTATTTAAGGATTTACAGAGAAAATGCCCCCATCATGGCGTAGAGAAGTGGATGTTGGTCCATATTTTTTATAATGGGTTGAGTGGTACTACTCGTACCATAATTGATGTTGCAGCAGGGGGAGCGTTCATGAGAAAGAGTGTCAATGAGGCACATGAGTTACTAGAGGACATGGCTGCCAATAATCACCAAGGGCCAGATGATAGGTCTGCGTGTGGCAGGAAGACTATGGGCATAAATGAGATAGATGCTATCACATTATTAAATGCGCATGTGGCCCTCTTGACAAAGCAACTGCAGCAGAACACTATGTCTGTGAATGCAGTCCAGATGCCTGTGAATTGTGAGATTTGCGGGGGCCCACACTCTTTTGACAGATGCACAGCGGTGGATCCTAATAATGTGCCCATGGAGCAGGTTCAGGCAGTTGGGAACTTTCAGCGGCCTTATAATTCCAACACATACAATCCAGGGTGGAGAAATCATTCTAACCTTTCGTGGAGGAACGACCAGGCCCAACAGCAACCATATCAAGGTAATTACCGTAACCAAAGAAGCACATAATCAAAGCTACCTCATCCCAAAGAGGTAGACCACCTACATAACAGAGGCTTGATGAAATGAGGGTCAGATTGCTAACACTCACCAATTCGCAGAATCAGTTCATGTATGAAACCACGTCCTCTCTCAGGAACCTGGAAACGCATGTTGGGCAACTGACGAAGATGGTAAGCAACATGCCACAGGGTACTCCCAAGCAATATAGAAGTCAATCCAAGAGAGAAGTGTCATGCATTGTTGTTAAGGAGTGGAAAGCAGTTGGAGCAGGTTGCTCCCCAACCCGCAGTGGTTCATGAGAAAGAGGGTGAGAAAGCAGTTGAGGAAGGAAATGAGGGGGTCACTGAGGACCACCCTAAAGTTGAGAAAGCTCCACCAGCACCTTTGAGGGAATACACTGATAGAATCCCTTACCCTCAGAGGCTCCAAAAGAAGGCCATAGACAAGCAGTTCTCCAAGTTCTTGGAGGTATTTAAGAAATTTCACATCAATATCCCCTTCATTGAGGCGTTAGAACAAATGCCCGCATACTTTAAATTCATGAAGGAGATACTTGGGAAAAAGAGAAGGTTGGAGGATTATGAGACAGTAGCGCTGACAGAGGAGTGCAGAGCCATCTTACAAAAGCAACTACCTCATAAGTTGAAAGATCCATGAAGATTCACCCTGCCCTGCACTATTGGCAAAGTAACATGCAACAGGGCACTTTGTGACTTAAGGGGAAGTATCAATCTCATGTCTCTGTCTGTGTTCAAGAGATTGGGTTTAGGGGAAGCCAAACCAACCACAGTTAATCTGCAGCTGGCTGACCGAACCGTGGTGCACCCCGGAGGCATAGTGGAAGATGTGCTTGTCAAGGTGGGAAAGCTCTTCTTCCCAGCAACTTCCTCATTCTTGACATGGAGAAAAATGATGAAATACCCATCATTTTGGGGAGACCATTCCTTGCAACGGGTAGAGCCTTAATCGATGTGGAGAAGGGAGAATTGAGACTACGGGTTCAGGAAGAAGAGATGGTATTCAAGGTGTTCAAATCCACCATTGAGTCCCAGGCCAGCAACAAGTGTTTCGCAGTAAGCACAACTGACACAGCAGTTCAGCAAGCACAGACCAAAACTAGGGAGATCATTCCTACAGCTGTGAACCCACAGGCTAGTTTGAAAGCTGCAACAAAAGTTCATGACATGAAAGCTGACAAACAGGTAAATCTTACTGACCCCAATGATGTGAAAAAGAAAAATAGAGTGAGGAAGAGGAAAATGATTTTTAAGTGGATAGGTTGTGGGGTTGATTTACCCTAATGATTTGATAAGAAATCTGCGTCCGACTACAAGACGTTAAAGACAACGCTACTTGAGAGGTAACCCAAGGTTTAAATTATGCAATTTAGTTTTGTTAGAACAGTCTCACTTTTGGTATTTTTGTTGTGTTGTGATGACAGGTGAAGGAATGGGACATGAAGCACGGAAAAACGCTGCAAAACAGGAAATCGGTCAGTACGCGCTAAAATACAGTGCGTGCCAATATTCGAGAGGTGGAGGAGTTTAGCCATGCGCTAACATCAAGATCACGCCGGACGGGAATTCATAAAATAAAATGCCCTCAACCTCCACATCCTTTCCCACATAAACCCAAACCCTTCATCTCTCTAGAAATTCCAAAAATCCTCTCTCTCACACAAAAATCTTCCACAAACTTTTCCAAATTCTTCCAAAAATCCCTACACACCACCCCCATTAAAAAAAACCTCATAGCTTTCACCATCATCATCCTTTCACTTGGGTCAAGAAATTTATGAAGAAAAACTCTTCAAAAAGGTAATCTTCATCAATTCTCTTGAAAATTTCCTGGTTAGTGGTGAGAGTAGCTTCAAGAATTGGGTAGTGTACGGGCCATTTTGGTATTGTGTGTTGTGTATTGCTATTGTGTTTGAATTGTGGTTGGCTATTGTTGCAGTGTGGAGTGAAAGTTATTGGGAAACCTCAAAGAAACAAATCAATGGGAGATGCTTTGTAAGAGGGAGTTATGTACCCGTTAGTGCCGAAGCAGTGAATGTTATTTTTGGGACAGCTGATGTTGGGGACCACGACCACCATCCAAACCATTTCAGAACCTGGTCAAGGAATGTCAACCACATACTATGGGATGTAATTGTTGAGGCCCTATCCTACCCAGGAGCGCAGTTTCGTTATTCCCGCAGCGGGGGCAGAGGACTTGCCCGATGCCAATTCAACAGAGTAGCCAAGGCTTGGTTATATTTCGTGAGTGCTCGCTTGATTCCGTCAACTCATTTCACCAATGTACCAGCAGACAGAATCAAGCTCATATTTGGCATCATGAGGGGCCTGACTATTGATATTGGAATGGAGATAGTGCAGCGTATTGGGGAAACCAGCAAATTGACTACTACTGGCGGTTTGGGATATGGTTCATTCATCACTGCATTATGTGCTAGGCACAAAGTCCCAACATTCGCCACAAATATTTTTGAGAAGACTCTGCCACCTATAACATACAGTCTGGTCCATTCATACCCTGACCCTGCAAACCCAACGGATAAGACGGTCAAGAAGCGGCGAGCAGCGCAATGCGATGGAGCAAGAGGAGCGAGGCAAAGAACACAAAGATGAGCCCTGGTGAAAGCGACACACAAAGATGAGCCCGGTGAAAGCATCCACCAGTCTCCCTTAGCTTTGGAGCCCCCAGTGCCAATCATGGAGCAAATGCTCCTAAATCAACAACAGATGCTGCGAAACCATGAACAAATGCTTTTAAATCAGCAACAAATGATGCAAGGGCATCAGGACCTGAGCCAGCGCGTCAATGATTTGAGCACCAGGTTCAACCAGTGGTCAATGCAGTATCCGCCGCCAACACCACCATTTTGAACCGCTATTGTTTGTAAGTCATCCCTTTTATTTTTGAGTCTTACACATTTGGGACAATGTGTCGTTTAAGTTTGGGGGGAGTTCTTATTTTATTTTATTTTTTCGAGTCTTTTATTTTTGTGTTTTATATGAGTCAAAAAAAAATTATGATCATGCATGTTGTGTTTACTTGGAACGCCTAATGAATTAAGTGGGATAATGTAATGGAATGAGAAACTAAAATTTGTGTGCTTAAGTTAGATATATCAAAGATTCATGATAACCTAATTATTTGGAGTATTCTGTGCTTAGCATGTGTATTGTCAATTGTGAAAAACATCTGTGATGTCTGTTGCTTGTTATTTGAGGCGAAATAGTTAGAATGTACATGTTAGGGAGATGATTCAGATATTTATTTGTTAACCCTTCTTACCCTTCATTACCTACCCTGACAATAAATTGTATCCCTAGTCAGTGTCTTTGAGCCTAAAACAGAAGTTATTTCTTTGACACCACATGTCCTCTTGTGTACCATAAGCAGTAATTGAAGAGAGGGATGAAAAAAGTAAAAAAAAAATACGAAAAGAGAGTGAAAAATTGATGCACCCCAATAAAAAGAAATGTAAAAGTTTAAGTTTGGGGGTGCCTATGTGAATGTGTTTCATGCTCTCAAAAAGAGAAGAGGGAAATGATAGGTATGAACGAAAAAAATACCAAAAAGAAGGACAAAATGGTTGAATGAGAAAAACGTTTATGGTACGTAATTTGAGCCTAAATGCCAACTTTTATCTACCTCTGCCTAAGCCTATATTACAACTCTGAAAAGTCCTGAAGATCTCTAGTATGTGCGTCCATGATTAGTGGAGAATAGCAAGTAAACAGACACATGAAACTTTGAGAAAAAAATGAAAATTAAATTGACATTCATAGGTTGGGTATTCATGCTTCCATTGATTGTGACTGAAATGAATTTGCGAAATATCGGACTTGAAATTCTAGATTGCTAAATTCATGCTACATCTGTTCCTACATATTATCCAACTGACGTTCATGTGTTTCTAAGTAATCATGTGCAGCTGCGTGATTTGAGTCTTTGAGTCTTTTGTTTTTGTGTTCTTTGTTTTTGCTTTGATCTTTGCTTGAGGGCGAGCAAAGATTAAGTTTGGGGGTATTTGTTGAGCGTATTTTGTATACGTTTTTTGAGTCATTTTTAGTTAGTATTTTACTCGTTTTTGTTGTGTTTAGTATAGTATTAGGTTTGTTTTTCTTTCTTTTGAGTCACAACGGTTCAAAAAGGCAAAATGACGAAAAGAAATGAAGAATGGGCATAAAAGGAGGAATCCAAGGCCGAAAAGGACAGAAATTGAAGACCCGGATGAAAGCCAGGCAGTGTCGCGGCGCCGGAACAACAGAGAAGCCACAGAACTTTGGGCGCCACGGCGCCGTTCTGCAGGGCCGTGGCGTCGGTACGAAAATTGAGAATCCGAGGTTAATTTGGCCAGGGGAAGAAGGGTACATAGGGCACGAAAATTGCAACATACTAAAAGCCCTAGGGATTATTCTAGAAAAGGGACGTCATTCTACACACAACACATCACAGGACAAGGATTGGAAACTACAATTGGAGACTTTAGTTCACAGTACTTTTCTTTCTTTTCTTTGCAATTCAGTTTATGTTGGTATTTGTATTAGTTCTTAGTGTGACTATGGCTAGGAGCTAAACACTTTATTAGGGCTTGCTTGAAACTCTATTTCATGACTTAATGCATTAGTTTGATTCTTTCATCACTTGATTAAGATTTATTTAATAATTGGTATGAATGTTTGATAGTTAATTGATCACTAATTATCATAACCTATATGATTTCGAATCAAGAGCCAAGAGGAAAGATTTGGATATGCTGTAATTGAATAGGCATATGTTAAAATCGCGGACGAAAGTACCCCGATACTTGTGTAGCATTATAGGTTACTGTTCTTAATCCTCCTATGTGGTAAATCCTTTCATAGAAATATAGAAGGATTCTGCACTGGGGTTGAGCGATTATATATCCTAATCGGAATATAAGACAGTCTAGTTAACCGCTATCTTAACATAGAAGAAGAAGACATTCTAGTTGCATTAAGAATTTAATAGAGTGGATAATATAGTGGATAGTCGAGGATTTTGGAAGCCCTAATTCTTTTATAACTAATTACAACTTCAATAGTTTAGTTAATTCTTGAAATTATTCTAGTAGATAAACAAAAACCCAACTCAATTATCGATTGTCAAATAGATAACATAAAATAGATGAACGGTAATTAGAAATCAGTCTCTGTGGACGATAAACTCGGTCTTACAGACTATATTACTTGTGAACGATACGTACACTTGCGTGGCCACGTGGAAATTGCCTAACACCATCCTCAAATTTATATTTCATATTTTTTGTTACTTTTATAAAAAAAAAATTGAAAAATATGAATTTTTCTTACCCCTGCCCTACCCCCTACCCCCACCCCACCCCACCCCATTGCCCTACCCATCCTCAAATTTCTATTTCATATTTTTTGTTACTTTTATAAAAAAAAAATGATTTTTTTTCTTACCCCCCGCCCTACCCCGTACCCCCACCCCTACCCCATTCCCAAATTTCTATTTTATATGGGGATATTATATTAGATTAAAAGAAATTTTGTGAAAAGAAAAGGGTAAATGGATCCAAAAAAATTTATTTAATGAGCAAAAAGAGATTTTCGAGAAACACTTCTCGAGAAGCACCAAATTGGTGTTTCTGCTAGTAGTGTTTGGCCAAAGAAGTATTTCTGAGAAACAGAAACACTTTCAGAAGCTTGGCCAAACACCACCTTAATCTCTCATCTGAGTCTGACCGCTTCTCCTGCTTTGCTTTTTCTGTGATTATGCTTTATCTTGAGCCGAGGGTCTCCCGGAAACAACCGCTTTACCTAACAAGGTGGAGGTAATGTCTGTGTACACTCTATCCTCCCCAGACCACAAAAAATTTCACTGGATATGTTGTTGTATAGTTTCTACTGTTAGTTTTTGTTTATTAATTCTGGTTCAAGACAATGGAAGAAGAGCCAAATATATCACCTTTCTCAAGAGCTAGGACCTGGGTCCGGTGATAAAAGCAGAGACATAATGCATCATGTAGGGTTAGGCATGCCTCACGAGTTCAAACAAAAACCGGATATTTAAGAGAAAGGGAATAAAAAGTCAAAAGACTCTTTTATTATAACCGGAAAAAAAAAGGACCGACTCCTTATTCACCGAGTTTTGAACAGTGAACAGTGAACCAGCTGACCTTAGGAAATTTCTCGATTATTGAAAAAAAGAAGGGAAAGAAGTTGTGATAAGCACTAGATATAATAAGTTCTATGGTGGCTACAAAACAAAACAAGAAGGTGCATAATACTGTGAAAAACAATCTTCCAAATAAAGGAACAAGCAAGTTGCACTACTGTTTATTGCAGCTACATGTCTTGCTATCTACAAAACACTGGCCCAGTCACCTCCAAAAAAAAAATCCTGACTTAACGAAACAAGTAGTTTTTCCTCATTACCCATTGGGATGGCTTGCCTCGAGTCACTGTTCAACAGCAGTCACTTGTTCAAACTCGATAAGGGACAGATTATTGTCTTCCTTGACAGAGAAACTAGCAGGTTCGGTAACTTCAATACGCCCCCACCTGTCAACTGCAAGCCTCATTGACCCCTTGAACATATCGATTTTCGCATTGCGCAAAATTACAGTAGCACCTTCTTTCATCATGTCAACTGAAAGAGAAAATCTTCGAGTTAACAGAAGGATAAGATAAAGAGATATCATGATATCTAACAGAATCCATAGAAGCAGTGTTCAAGGGGAAAAAACAGAGATATTAAAGATACATGGTTTGCAGAATTACGTATGCCTACTTGATGGTGTGCCTTTTCATTACTTATGTAAGTCATTGACAGAGAAGAGTTTATGGGCTTCGTCTTTCCACTTTTTCCACTGATCTTGGAAATGAAAATGAAGATATTTTTTCCTCAAGAAAATTAGATTAGTGATTTAGGTTTTCGAATAGCGGTAGAGCTATTCAGAAGGATAACATGTTGAATTCCAACTGACTGCCCCGATTCATTCACATTCCACTCAAGTAAAATCTCAACAGCAATACTGCAACGTAAGCTTTTCGGAAGGTTTTCTAGTTTTTAGTATACTTGTATACAGGCGTGTTTTTGCCCTTCTTTTTAACTTTGAACAGATAAGTGAAGTTTCAGGTATGTCTCAATTACTTAAAACATCATAACTAGTTTGGCAATTAAAATCAGTCAAAAACAGAATCAGAAATAATTGCTTAAATCTAACAAAAATAGCAATGATATCAAATGATCCATATAGGCAATACCGACTAGCTTGTATTATGGCTTAGTGGTCGTAGTAGATGTTGTTGTTACATTTACATCAGGTATGGGCAGGAATAAATGTGAGATATAAACGAACTCCCGTAAGAACTCCTAACTTGCCTTAAAAGATAGTCCCTCTATACCAATTTATATGACACACTTTCCTTTTTAGTCAGTCCCAAAAAGACCGACACATTTTCTTATTTGACAACAATCTAACTTTAAACTTTACCTTTTACGTTTAACGAGATGATCTATAACTAGACAAATATCTTTGGCTTATTTTAAACCACAAGATTCAAAAAAATTCCTTTATTTCTTAAACTTTGTGCCCAGTCAAATTACATCATATAAATTGGGGCAGAGGGAGTAGTACTTACTAGTATCGGAATGAAATACCAAACAGAGCAGGATGTAGAGGATTCATATTATGGACCCCAAACCAGTTCAGGACTGAGCCAATGATTGATTGCTTAAGCCTAACTAAATTAAGAACAGTTTGGGCATTTTTTTTTCTAAATGGAACAGTTTGGGCATTTTTTACGGTTAAGATAAGGTATTTTGATCTATATTTTTCCAATATTCATGAATCATAGATTGGCAAGATGTGAACTTATTTCATCAGCCCTATACCATGTCCAAGTAACTACAACCCTAAAGGTAAGTTCTCCAATTCTTCACTGCTTGGTTCTACTTTTGGGAAAGCAAAATGGTAAACACCAGAGAAATTAATATCTTTTTAATTTGACAATCAGCTAGAGCTATGAACTCTTTTCCAGCAAAAAAGTTAGTCCTTAGGTTCATTCCTCTTGACTCACATAATAACAATAGCAGCAATAACACACTAAACATGTTAGATAAAGTTCTGCATCAGGGGACAAATAAAATATTTAACACGAGCAATTATTTCCAACTACTGACCACTAAAAGCTTTTCACATATTGGAAGGACTCAGTTTCACCTTGTGAGAGCAAACATTCTGAACATACTCCCATTGGTTGTCTTAAAATTCTTATAGCTTTTAAAGTTGGCCAAACCTATGTTATGCCGAGGTCCAATTTTCCTGATCAGCACTTCATCCCAAAGCTAAGGCTGTATCTAGGAAAAAGCCTCGAGACATAGACATAACTAGGAACAGAAATTTGATGTAATCTACCAATAGTATCTCCTATCATCTTGGACCTTAAATAGGATACAAAGGCTTAAGTATGTACCACATTATGCACACTAGATTTTAGAGATGATCTGGCTTTAGACAACTGCAAAGAAGGTTACAGAAGAACCAAGTTCTAGTATCTTAGACCTTAGACCCGATAAGCACCTAAGAGACAGAATTCAATGGCATGGCCTTAAATACAAATGCAAAGACGTTTTAATTGGAAAGACATCAAAGCACTAGATCACACTGACATACCGTACTTGAGTATATGGTGAGGAATTCATCGGTCTTACTGTTTTTCCCCTTCAACAGCATTAGCACATCAAGTTCACAGCAGCAATGTACGATTGAACCACCAAAACACAAAAACTAGACCATCAACTCCTTTGCTCACTCAACTAACATTAAAGATACAGTCTTTACTATCATTATACCGTTATTATCCATATTAATCTCAAACGAATATCATAGCAAACTAGAATAACTACACAAATTTGTCACCACTGTGAGCCCCTCGAAAATGTTAGTATTACACACCGGGATTCTCTCCTTTTACAGATAGATACTAAATGCTGGACTGTTAAAAGAAAAGAAAACACCACTGAAAATACAGGAATTAGCAATTGACAAATTATGTAGCTAACTAGGAAAATCCATCGCTAATCCTATTTATTAGCGCCGATTAGCGACAAATTATCAAAAAATTATGTTAGCGACGAGTTATTCAGCAACAGATTAGCGACGAAGTTAGTAATTAATTTTATTCTACCATTTTTTTGGATTGAAAGAAAAAATGAGATACCAAATCCAATACCTTGATCATTTCTAGCAGTGAAAATGATCATCCCAGTCTCATCACCAACCAAACATTCAGCCAATCGCATCTGTCGGCTTTGATTTCCCCATGGCACTACCATTTTTGTATTAACAACCTTCACTGTAAGATTTAGCCCTGTTGCCATTGGTCTAAGTTGATCAACCTTAGTGAAAACTGGTTGCTGCTTCTTTGGTTCACCCATTTTTATTAATTTACGCCCTAACAAAAATTCATAAAGATCAAATCTTTACACATACTCAAATCAAGAAAATGAACAAAAAACTCAATTTATACCTAACAAAAACCAAAAAGATCAAATCTTTATATATACCCAAATCAAGAAAATGAAAAATAAACTCAATTTATAAATTCAAAAAGATCAAATTTTTACACATACCCAAGTCAAGAAATTGAAAAATACACTCAATTACATTAACAAAACACAACATATCAACGAAAAAATCAAATCTTGGAAAATATAATATCAAAGAAAGTTGCAGAAAAATATAAAAGGTGCAAATTCTTGAATTTATAATATTAAATAAATAATTAAAAAGGATTTCGTTTTTTATTAACCTGAATTGCAAGAGGGAATTGAGATCTGAGTACTTTTTCTTGAGATTCAGATTGCGAAGTATGAAAACGGAATGGAGACCCACAGGCTCAGGGGCTTTGGTTTTGACGAGGGGTAAATATCAGTTTGCTCCCAGGGAAATTTAAAAGTTCTAATATGCCCCCCTGAGCAGGGGCGGATCAAGGTATCATGTGTAGGTTCCCGAAAACCCACACCCAAATCCTCTAAATTTAAAATTTTGGATCCGTCTCTCAACTCGAGCCTGAATGAGTTCTTCTCTATTCGTTTTAGAATGCTTAGCAACGTCCTTAGGAGATTTACACATATTCATATGCTAAATTTGATAAAATTAAAAAATTAGCTCTATGTTATGATCATTAAACAAACTATATTTGAAAAGGAGTTACATTAGATATTAAAGGGGTGTATTCAATTAGGATTTTAAAAGATTTTTTTTGGGATAAATAAGTCTTGTGGTATTCAATTAAGACTTGTAAATAATCTAAACAAATTTTGTGATATTTAATCAAAACTATTAGGATTTTTTAAAGAGGATGTTCAAATCCATTGGTATTCAATTAGGATTTTAAACAAATCATAAAAAGTCTTTTGGTATTCAAAAACTTGATGATTTCAAAAGATTTTTTTTCTCAATGGAATTTGTGGGACTTTTTAGTGGGAATATAAATATCAAACCCTTTAAACAATCTCATCATTCTGGACAAGATTTATTTTCTCAAGATTGTTTTCTCTCTTCCCCCTCTCTGTTTATATTCTTTCATTTTCTCTTTCTACCCCCACCATTTCACTTTCATCTCATCCCTCAAATTCCTCAAGCAGTGGGATTTTTTGTGTGCAATTACGGTCCAATTTTCAGATGTTAGAGAATTAGGGTATAGGAGTTTCTAAGGCAAGATTGTGGATTTGTTGGGCGGGTGTGTGTGGGGCAAGGGGGCCTCCGAATTCAATGTTGCTGTCAGGATTTGTGTGTGTTTTTCCTTAGTACTAGTAAAATTTATATTATTTTTTCTTTTATTTTCTTGATTGTTGATCCACTGAAAAATAATACAGTCATACTTATTTACAACATCATATTTATATGATTGATCTACGCACATGGCAAGACAAAGGAGAAAATTTTCTCACTAAAAACCTAGCATGAAAAAAGTATGAAATTTGTGTTGAATTAAAGAAGTCTCACTCCGCTGTAGCAAACAATACAAATATGTGTGTTAATACCCATCGAAAATACAAAAAATCACAAATTTGAATTTCTGGGCTTAGAAATGCAAAAATAGCCGACGTCGGCCATGACAAAGTAATGAATTTCGATCACAATTCTGTTTTTCATGGACCTGGTTAATTTCAGGTCAATTAGAGATAGTTCACATGATTCTAGAAAATCAGTGTGCTAATACCCACCAAAAGTGTAAAAATCACGAATTTGAGTTTTTGGCTTAGAAATACAATAATAAGCGACGTCGGTCATGACGAAGTAACAAAAAGTCTTTTAATATTCAAAAACTTGTTGATTTCAGGCCAATTTGATATTCAAAATCTCATTTTAGCAATGATATTTAGCTCTCCAAGCATGAATATGATTTGGATTGTGAAACACCTTAAAGTTATATTTAAGTTTTATACACGGTTCTTTGTTCAGCTGCATTGATTTATTCTCCATGAATGCACTTATATTTGCAGTTGTTGCAAGTCTTGATTCTATTAGAGAAAGAATGTCTCATATGCAACTACATATTGTGCTTATATGTGTAGAGTTGATTTTATATTGTTTCCATAGCAATATCAGGGGAGTTATTTTCTTCAAATTTATGCATGCAAGGAAATACCTGTTAGAGAAATCGACATGAAAAATCCATGTGATTCTTTCAAATCTTTATAAATCTTATGATAAATCTTTTAAAATCCAAACATAATTTTTTTTATTGTCTTTTAAAATCCGTTAAGTCATTACATTTCTAAATAGTCTTTTAAACTACTGGATTTATTTATTCCAAAATAATCTATTAAAATCCTAACTGAATACGCCCCCTAAGTTAATGAAAATGATAATATAGTTTAAACATGATAATGAACATGAAAAAAAAATCAGATTGATTAAGAAAAAGAATATAAGAATTATGTGAATTAGAGGCTTTTCTTTATGGCTTGACTTGTGAATTTTTCACCTAATATGTTGGACTAATGATTTGCTAAATCTAGTCATTCTTCGAAAAATTCAGGGATCGTCCTTAATAAAATACTTTTTTCTTATTAAAATATACATTTCTTTAATTTAGATGGCATATCTTACTTGTAATAGTAAATACTTGTAATTTCTGTCCTAAAATGTCACAATTTTGCGCCAAGGTCCCAATAGGGATTGTTATACCCTACCTAACAATCTTAATTATCAAGCTTCATTCATTCAATTTTCTTTCTTTTTCTTCTTTGGGACAAAATTTAGAATAACATGTTCTCATAAAAAGTGTTAAAACCTATAAGACGCACTTAATTTTTTTCTTTGATAACTAAATTAATTAAACTTTTTTATACCAAAATGACCGAAAATAAATGACCCAAAAACTGAGGAAGTGAACTAAAATACCCCCAAAAAATGTGACAAAACTATCTTTTGCGCAGGAAATTCTTGCGCAAAAGGGCCTTTACCCTATTATAAACCCTAGCAGCCCACATTTTTTTAAAAGGTCACTTTTTGTTCAATTACGCAATAATTGTTGTATTTTACAATCAATTATTCATCTACCTATTTGTACTTGATTTGACATGACACTATGACAATTATTGCAAAAATACATTCGTTTTTCTATTTAAGATGAATTTTGGATGACGTAAAGAGTCATCCATTTTCAAAGTTTAAGTCATCAAAATTTCAAGTTCTTGAAAAACTATCCAACTCCCATGTTCATAAAAAATGGCATCTCCTCCTTCAACTCTTAAAGTTTCTTTATTTTGGGAAGGAGATATTCTTCATGATAATAATAATGTTCGTTATAATATTCCACCTAAATATCATGTTAAGTTTTCAATTAACTTGGATTACTCAACATTACTCCCTGCCATACATAAAAGAATGAAAGTTAGTAGGCGTGAGTTTGCATTATCTATAATAGACAGATATTCAATATTCATTGCACCACAAGGTTTAGTGCTTTATTGCGAGTGAAATATCATTGGTGGTGAGTCTTTGAGTGAATAATTGAGGGCGCCGGAAGAATATAGGGGCTTAATCACCTTGAATGTTCTTGAAATATATGTTGAAAAGATCCCTATCAATTGTAGTGAAGTCTTGGCCATGACTCGTCAGGAAGTCCTAGAAATGTCGATTGTGTCTCATCCTCAAATTCGTGAAGTCCAGTCTACTCATGATAACACTTATCCGAACATGAGTTCTTATGGAGACATTTTGACTGGTCAAATGTCACTGGAAACTTTAAACTAGCAATTTAATCCAAATTTTGGGGGGAAATTGGTAATATTTATTTTTTAATTATTGTGTAGTAGCACATGTTTATTATACGTTTGGTGGTAATAATATTTTTTGTATCTTTTTAGTGATTATACACCTGATATGAGTAATATTGGACAATCCTCTTAGTCCGAATGGAGGAATCATGTCGGAACATCCTTAACATCAAGTTTCGGTATAGTTGATTATTATCGGGTAAGTATATTTTTAATAATTAAATAATATAAATGATTTGATGTTTAGTATTTACAATACTTGAATTTCCTCTATAGTGAAAATTACTACAAACGCGCCAGTGATACCAAATGTAGATTTTGGCGCAGTTGTTCTTTTTTCAAAGTCAAGCAATATTGATTATTATCGGTATATTATTATCGGTAGATTCATCATCTTGATATTAAATAATTTATATTTATTATGATGTTGTTATTTAAAATATGCTACCTATTTTTTGTGTAGGAAAAATCCTTTACTAGATTGTGTGAATTATCCAAATCGTATAGAAACATCATCGAGTGATAGTGATGATATACCGAATGCAGAGGTACTCAATGATGATGAAATAAATATATAGGATAGTGAGGTTGATATTCGTCCTCATAGGCAGAACAACAATTACTAGAAATGATACAAAATCGGCCACACTAGTAAGAACCGATGCCAGAAAGCCCGATTCACCAACAAGAATTGGTTCCACAACATCCTCAATCCAGTGGCATTCTGACATGATTCCATATCTTGATAATCTTCAAGGTAGTCCTGATGCTTTTATCTTTACTAGAGATGATGATCATATTCACCAAGCAAGTGGAAAGAACTGGACGATCTAGTAAAAGGTTCTGTTGAACTTGCAAAAGGCATAATTTTCTCCTCCAAAAAGGCACTGCAAATGACCGTTAAAATTTATAGAATCAAAGAAATAAGAAAATTTAGAGTTGATGATTCAACCCGAAATCTATGGCGATTGGTTTGCAGACGTGAGTATCAAGGTTGTCAATAGATACTTCGGGGTAAGGAAACTCATGATAGTATGTGGACTATCTCAAAATTCCGCTCACGTCACACATGTGATATGGATGATTGTCGATCAAATCATTTTAATTTAGATATAAATATGATTGCTCAAGTGTTAGTTGCTGACATTGCTGAAACCCCAAAGTTAAACCTATTTGACCAAGTTTATTTTAATTTTGACATCAATTAAATTATCATTGCTAAATATTATTTGTTTAAACTTGTCCAGATTTCCCATCAAAGAATGCATTAGAACAGTTTTGAGAGTATATCGCAAAGCGATAAGCAGAAGAAAGGGATATCTCGAGCGTAGGCGCGCTTTTTAGATGATTCATGGTACATGGGAGAGCTCTTTCCAGAAGTTGTTGAGGTATATAACATCTCTACAACACTTCAATTTTGATATTGTTGTAGAGTGGAAGCTTAACACCACACTTGGTGTGCCCGATAATATTTTTAATTTTGTGTTTCGGACATTCAAATCATGCATTGATGGTTTTGCTAATTGCCGGCCAATAATATTCACTGATTGTAGTAGGAATGGATGTCAATGAGTCGATATTCCCTCTTGCTTTCTCCATTTCCGCTAACGAGAACAATGATACATGGGGGATGGTTTTGACATATTTAAGGCAATTCGTTATTAAGGATCGAATAGGCATATGCATGCTATCTGATTGAAATTACGGTATATTAAACAATATATTTCGTTTGGAGGGATGGCAGCTCCCTTTGTTTACCATTGCAATTGTTTAAGGCATATAAATGTAAATTTTCAAACGACCTTTAAAATAGCACACTAAATAAGTGGATGTGGACAGTTGCAACAGAACATCAACAACAAAAAAATTGCGGATGGAGATAACCAAGACAACGAATGTGGAATCCTATGAATATTTCTCACTAACATTTGAGTAGTTGATGACTTAGCTTGTTCCGAAATAGTTTTGCTTTTTATTCCTTGCCAAATTAATATGGTAGACACAACCAGCCATTATCATCCTCAGTATGTGATCAATTGAAGAGTTACCATTTGTATTTGTCACTATCTCTATCTTCTCATGACATATATCAATATGCTTAGTAATGTCCGTCCACACAAGTGGTTTCTTCCCTATCTCCTCAAGAAACTACATTTAATAGATGATCATGGCCATGCGCGGCAAAATCAGCCAATAAAATTATTGACCTGCTTAATTCGTTTAGGTTTTTGACGGGTCCATTTTAATCATTTTTTGCGCAGATTATCCTTCATATGGATTGGTCTTTAATATTTGCTCCTCAAATCACTGATTTTTAATTTTTGACCCTACTTATCATTTAATGAAATTTGTGAGTCAAAGTACTTTTATTCGTTGGTCTACAAAAACAGAAATTCTAGTTTCAAATTCCAGCAGAGTTTTAAAAAAAAAAATCGCAAGACAGGGTTTCATAGAAACTGTGTCTATTCGGGACAAAGTTGCATAGAAATTATATCTTGTCTGGCATGATTCTGTAGGATAACTTATTTTTACAGAACTATGAAATACAAAGCATAGTCTTAATTTCTACATAACTATGCAAGACAATGCACAGTCTTAATTTCTACAGAACTATGTCTTAAGGAATAATTTCTATGTAACTTTACTTTTAATCGACATAATATCTATGAAATGTTTGCCTTCCAAAATAATATTTTTATGCTAGAGTTCGACCCCATAATCCAAATTTATATTTATATTTTTCAATGTCATGGGTATTTCGGACACATTTTTATTACTTAAAATATCGAAGGGCAAAACTTAGAGACCAACGATTTGAGGGACAAAAGTTAAAGACCACCAATTTAGGAGCATTCCTGTGAATTTCCCCCATTTCAACTCACTCAGTTCAGTTCATTTAGAAATTGGACTGACATATAGTCCAGATTGATCGATTTTAGAAATTTTGTCTAGATATTTTTTATTTGATATGTATATATAGTCCTAATATAAGAAAAAAGGTTTATTAGGTACTCAAACAATTTAATTAAAAAAATTAAAATTTAGTTAGAATTTGGTGAGTTGGATTATGATTCGGTTTTAGTCCATTTCAGTCGAATCTCTTTCAGCCCAAATAACTTTTTGGGCGGGCCATCAATGTACTATAAATGTATAATTCTATCATAATATTGTTTGTTTCAAAAGTTTTGAATTCATTACTTATTTAAACAAACAAATGTAAATTTTACAAGTAGAGAAATGCAAGCTAAAATATGCAGGGCCGTCTCAAACATTTTGGGGGTCCTGTTCAAATTCGTAAAAGTGGACCCTTAATTGGGCTAAGACCTGTGAATTATGGGTCTTTACAGTAAATTATGGCTAATCCTACTTAATAAAAAATGAAAAAGGGGTCCTAAAATTTTTTGTTTTTCGGGGGCCCCTGTGCGATAGCACACCTCGCACGGGTTCAAGACAGCCCTGAAAATAAGTATAATGATTCTTGAACAATCAACGTGGAATTGTCATCAATTGCATGTGCTTGTAATTGTACAATAATGGAGAACCATATTTATAGTCTATCATTTAGGTTTTTTCCGAGTCTTATCTTATATCCTTATTTAATCTTTTGCCATTTTAATCAAATTTATATTTGAAGAGGATAACACCAAGAGATGGTTTTGTATCAAGTGTTGTGTCTTTTCAGCCTCTGAAGTTTCGGCACCACGGCGCCACCCTGCAGGACTGCGGCGCCATTCTCTGAAGTTTCAGCGCTGCGACGTCACCCTGCAGGGCCGCGGCGCTGTGACGGTTTCAGGTTGTTTGAAAAAACGTTAATTTCATGAAAAGTCACAATTATTCATGAAAAATCACAATTGTTCATGAAAGGTCACTTGATTTCTTTAAATATGGAATGACATATGATTAAAAGGTACAAACAATCTATTTCTTCCAATATAGAACACCTTCTTTCTTTCAAGCAATTCATGTTCATGAAGAATGAATGATGTGTGATTTATACACACGCTAAACGCAAGTGCACGTATCGTTACAAGTAATATAGTCTAGAAGACCGAGTTATCGTCCTCAGGGATTAGTGCTCAATTACCAACTACTATTCTATGGTATCTATTTGGTGATCGATGAGTTGATGGTTTGTTTATATCTATGTTTATAGACGCTAACTAAATTACTTTACTTTACTTCAGATATAGTGGAAATAGGCTTCCAAATCTCCTCACCTATCCGCTCGCTTTTAATCGTTAATGCAACAATTAAGGTTCTTTTTCTATGTTGAGATAGTAGGTTAAGTAAGTCATTTTATACTCCTGTTAAGGTAATATAAACACTCAACCCAATGGAGAACCCTTCTATCTTTCGATGACAAGATTGACTACAAAGGAGGATTAAGAGCAATAACCTATTAAGCTACACAAGTATCGGGGTACTTTCGTCCACGATTTAAACCTATTTTTATTCAACTATAGCATATTCACAATCTCCCCTTTCGGATTTCGATTAGAACTCATATAAGTGATGATAACTAGTGATCAATTAATTATCAAACAATTATTGAATAAACCTCAACAATAATAAGAAGAAACCAAAACATGCATTAATTCATAAGAACGAGGTTCAAGCGATTCGACATGAAAAACCCTAAATTAAGTTAGTTCCTAGCCATAGAGATGCTAAGAACTAAAATAATATCCAACATATACTAGAAAGAAATAAAGTAAAGAACATAAAATTACTCAAAAATTGAGTCTCCAATCTTGAAGTAATACTATGATGAATGATAAGGTGTGCAACCCCTCAAATCTGACACAAAAGGTCCTTTTATATCCCAAAAAAAATGTGCAAAACCTTTTCCTCTTTGGCCTTGGCCCAATCCTATTCGGATCTGGCAGATTTCCCGCGTCGGCGCCACGACCCTGCGGCCGTGACGTGGCGCTAAACTTACGCGACCGCTCGCTTCGGGCGTCGTGGCCTCATTGCCGATGGTGCAGCGCCACGGCCGCCTGTTCTCGCCGGGTTGCCAACTTTTCGACTTTTGAGCTCTGGAACCTCTGCTTTACGCCTTTTCGCTCCTTTTCACCAATGTGCCACTTTAAACCACTGTGACTCAAAAGAAAGAAAATATATCCTAACACGACACATATTTATACAAAAAGAGGTAAAAGACTAACTAAAAACGACTCAAAAGGTGTATAAAATACACCGATCTAACACCCCCAAACTTAACATTTGCTCGCCCTCGAGTAAAGATCAAAAATAGAACCAAAGACACGAAAGAAAAGAAAATAAAATGACTCAAAGACATTGATCAATTTGCTGCATCATTGTTACTTAAAAAGGCATGCAGGTTAGTAGAATAATATACAAGAACATATAGCATGAATTTTTAGCATTCTAAACACTCAAGTCAGATATTTCGCAAATTTAATTTAATCATGCTCAATGAAAGCAAAAATACCTAACTATGCATGTCAATTTCAAAATCATATGGTATGTTCATTTGCTATTCTCCACTAATCATGGATACACATATTAGAGATCTTCAGGGCTTTTCAGGGTTGTAATGTAGGCTTAGGCAGGGGTAGGTAAAAATAGGCTTTTAGGCTCAATCTTACGTACCATAAACTCTTTTGCTTTCGATTCTTTCCTTTTCTTTTGATTTTCTTTTTAACCTCATACCTATCTTTCCCCTCTTTTGTTTTGAGAGAATGAGGTGTCTGATGAATAGTAAGCACCCCCAAAGTTAGGCTTTTGACTATTTATTATTACATTTCATTAGAGTGCATCAAAATTGTTCACTCTCTTTTGTCTCTTTTTTCAACACTTTGTATTCCAAGCGTCTCAATTTTTCCCACTTATGGCACAAGTATGGAATTACAGGGTGTCCAAGAAAAGATCTTATTTTTAGGCTTAACGGGGCTGACTAGGGGTACAATTTTAATGTCAGGGATAGACAAAGAATGGTAAGAAAGGGCTAACAAATAAATGTCTGAGTCATCTCCCTAACATGTATATCCTAACTATTTTGCCTTAAATAGCAAGCAAGCAGACACATAGGTTTAATCATTAACAATGCATAAATCAAGCAAGATACCCCAAATAGTTTGATTTCATGAATTCTTGACATGTCTAACCTAAGTATTCATATGGTGGATTTTAATTCCATTACACTATTCCACTTTACTTCACTAGGCGTTTCAAGTACAGCATGCATGATCATATAAAAAAACTTAGACTCAAATAAATATAGAAATAACAACAAAAAGACTCAAAAACACATAAAAAATAAACTAAGAACTTCCCCAAAACTTAAATCACATATTGTCCCTAATGTGTGCAAGACTCAAAAATAAAAGAAAGACGGGACAACTTACAGACTTGTGGTTTAAAATGGTGGCGGTAGCGACGGTAATAGTTCCGGGCAGCTATTTTTCAAAAATCTCTTCACGGCGCCACGATCCTGAGATTGGCGCCGTGGCGCCCAAACTTTTGCAAGTTTCTGGACTTCCGGCACTGTGGCGCCCAAACTTTAGAGACCTTCTGGACTTTCGGCACTGTGGCGCCCAAACATTGTCCCTCTGTTTTGGGTTTGTTTATCCCTCCTGTTGAGATGTCTAGATGACGTCCTATGTATTTAGATTGTGGCCTTACCGACCCTATATGTATGTTGGTTATACCTCAATACTTATCATGGTTGTTATGGCCTTGTAAGCCACGATTTTCCGTAAGTTCAAATGTTATGTTTCAGAATGGTACTCTCGAGCAAGTGAGACACTGGATGTCGGTCACACCTCCCAGGTCGGGATGTGACACTTTTTAGATTTTGAGAGTTAAATTTTTAGATTTTAATTGTAAATTTGGACATGAAAATTTTAAGTTTCTTAAAATAAAATTTACATATTTGAAAACTATGTAAAAAGACTATATGTCAAAATAATTGAAAATACATAAAAAGAATTTAGACTAACATTTAAGATGTATTTTTTCACTAAAGTGGTATGAGAAAATTTTCAACTTATAGTATTTTTCGTGTAGTTTTTAAATATTTAAATTATAATTTTAAAATATTAAAATATCTAATTCGATATAATTATGAAAATAATTAGTCAAATTAACTCTCGAAAACTGAAACATGATAAGTGAATGGACTAGTGAATTACTACCATATATATTTAAATTACATGACTATTTTTCAAAAGTTGTGCAAATTAATTAAAAAGATTATATTGGACTTAACTATATATTTTTTTTGTTGACGAAGGAACCCGCAGCCGCTGCTCTTTCGAGTGCGCACAGGGTAAACTCCGGACTGACGCAATAGCCTGCAAACCACGTCAGCCAGTTAAACCACACTTGACAAGCCAGGTGTGACAGGCTCCCCCAAGAGGCGAAGGCAGGCCAGACGTTACCCTGGAGTTTCGAACTTGTGACCAAGCTCTCCCACACCACCCAATGAGGATACCCTCTGCCTTCAAGACCAACTGGTCTAGGGCTTCGAGTTGGACTTAACCATATTGATTTACAGTTAACCTGCTTACTTTTAATTTGTGATACACTAATTCCTAAGCATATACAGGGTATATAAGAGAGAATTACAAATAGTTCAGGATATTAACTTATGATAATAAGCTCACATTTTTTAAATTTTTTCTTTTTATTAAATCTAGAGAGAGGTACGGAATAAGAGTAAAGTAAATGTTATTAAAAAAGTTTGAACCCGTTAGATTGTACTTGAAATTTAGAAATATAATAAATACTATTTGAATTAATTGAATTATAATGTATTTATCACTAAATTGGCTCGGGCTTCCCATAATCTAATACTTCATTTGTCCCAATATATGTGATATCATTTCCTTTTTAGTTTATCCCAAAAAAAATGTCACATTTTTATATTTAGAAATAATTTAATTTTATTGGATGATTTAAAATCACACAAATATTTAAGACTTGTTTTGAACCACAAATTTCCAAAATCTTTTTTTCTTTCTTAAATTTTGTGTAAGTCAAATGATGTCACATGCCTAAAATAACCAAGAATGCAAGTCAAGTGGGGTATGTTCCAAAGGGCAAGGGGGCCTAGCTAAAATAACCAAATTCAAATAAAGCAAGTCAAGTGGGTGATCTCGCCCAAATTACACCTTAATATGGTATAACGCGATCATTGTTAAATATAATAACTCAATTAGAGGCTGGGTTGAATCCCACAAGGAATACGATGAGAAATCGATCTATTCACGTTTGTATTATGGCTTTACTAATTACCTTCTATGACAACTAATTTTGTTTGTTTTAACTATTCAAGTTCTCAATTCAATTAATGGTTAATTTATCAAGTAATTGAAAATGTTAGGGTTGTGACTTAATGCATGGAAATGGTGTTGGGTTTATGCTTAAGTGTGTGTATTTAGTGTGGGGACTACTATCTAGGTGGGAATTTCTCAATTGACCCATCTAAATTCACTTTAGGCTTTCTTAAGCTCAAAGTATGACAAATGTGAACACCCATTATTACCCTTAGTTGATTCCCTTCTAATTAAATTTGGAAATCATTAAATGGGGTTTAAAGCCCCAAGTCCTAATCAACATACTCAATAGTCTCATTTTTCAAATTTGACTAGAGACAATAGGCAAAAAATAAGTGTTTGCAACTTACTCTTAAACGTTAAGAGTGAGGAGAAGTTGAATCTCACATTCATACACCCTTTTCATGATTTATAAATTACCTCAACTACCACATTCCAATCATTTTATCACAACCCCAACCTAACTCATGTTAAGTAATAAATGCATAACAAAGTAATAAATACAACAAAACAACATAAAAGAAGATTTACAATGATTTAATATATATAAATAATGACTTGTCTTTACACTACGGACCAAGAATCTTGTGGAATAATGTACTAAAGATGAATAGTAAATGTTGTCTACAAGACAAGACAAGAAATCTTCAAAAAGTGACTAGAGTGATAGGAATCAATGTAGTGAATACTGTGTCAAATCACAAAACCCGGTGAATATATATATAGGGATTCAATTTTTGGACTACACTTAATTATAAAAATGTCAATGGATCAGCGACTACATAACAGGACTGCATAATAGGTCTATGGTCCGCAAGACCTAGGGTTCGAAGAGTGATTTCTTATTTGGACTATCTGAAACTTCGGCTGGAAGTGCGGTACATAGAACTGAATTGCGGGCCCACATAAGTGTCTTGAGTCTTCGCAATCGGAGCTGGACTTGAACTGGAGCAGTGGTCAGCAGACCGGATTGCGGACCGTAGAATGGGTGGCACTTCGGGGCTCCAGAGTCTTTTTCTCACTTTCTATTTCTGCAGTTTTGGCTATCATTCCGAGGTCCGCAATCTGGTTCTGCGTCCGCAGAAGTGGTCTTCTCAACACTTCATCCTTTTTTCAGCATTTTTGTCCATGTTTTAGCACATTTTCTCATTTTTGGTATTTCAATAAAAATTCTACAAAAGTCAAAATAACATAAAAATGACTATTATAAATGCATAAAGGACAACAATAATCTATGAATTGATATCAAATGTGCCGTAATTTTTTATTAGTGGGGTTCTGGGGTATATTCCAAAGGGGCCTAAAATAACCAAATTCAAAGAAAGAAAGTGGGGTATGTTCATTTTTAATTTGTAGGATATTGTTAGATTTACGTTGTTAGAGTTCATACATGATTATTGTCTATATTACAAGTTAGGAACTAATCACTTATTTAAATTAGATAAATAACTTTTTGGAGTACAACTAAGCAAGCTAAATCACTATATTGAAATTCTTGCAACAATCAACGTGAATTGTCAATTTCATGTGCTCTTCATAATATAATAACATCTTTATAGTCATCGTTTATCTTTGTCAATGAGTCTTTATCTCAAACCTCCCATTTTTTTGGGAATACTTGAAAAGACCAATCCTCCACCTAGATAAGAGTTGTCACAGTTTATCTAAAGTCCTAAGGGGTCATTTGGTATGACTGATAAGCAAAAATAGTTTCGAGATAAAATTTTAATATATTTTTATCTTATGTTTGGTTGGAATAAATTTTCAGAATAACTAATCCCAAGATAATTATAATATTATTTTATCCCACATTAAGAGTAAAATAACTAATTTCGAAATTAGTTATACCGGGATAATTTGTTTCCCAACCAAACGAGCCCTAAAAGATAAAGGGTACACTTCTTTTTCTTTTCTTTTTCACTTTGTTCTCTTTTTTTGGGAGTTGAGAGTCAGATTCGTGAATAATGTTGAATTTCTCTACACCTTCATAAAAATCCTGGTTCCACTACAACAGGTGTAATAGCAAAGAAAACATAATCTTGCAACTATTCAATACAACGTCTCTAATAAGAGGAAACAGTTTATCACAATAAATGGAGTATGCCTTAATTCCGAACAACAGTAACAGTTCTATTCATACGAGGGACGGAGCTAGATCAAATATTCGGAAGCTTTGATTCAAATATTATATTTATCTTAAAAAAATATTCAATAAGTACAAATTGTTATCCTGGAACCTCTGAACTTAAAATTCTAGCTCAATGCTTGTGTAGATTATTTTATTCTTCTAAAAGTATGGCAAAGCCACATGCAACCCCTGGTCAGAATGGATTGACCAATGCTGAGTAAGAATGAAAATGATAGGAGTGTGTCTCTAATTTTAAATAAAAGGTGTGCCAACCGTAGAAGTTATCCAAAGTTGAGCTCTTTTCGTTCTTTGTTTTTGTCTCTATTCTTATCCCTTTTTGTGGCTTTCATTGATGGATTTTCCGTGAGGAGAACTCTTTCTTTGTTGTGATCTTTTAGGCCCCTTTTCCCTTGGCTTTTATATAGAGCTTTTCAATGGAAATTTGCTATTATAAGTCGTGAATTCTAATTAGGTACTCTCTCTCTCTCTCTTCTCTCACACACACAAATGCATTGAACTAAGGGCAAAACTTTTAGCTTAATTTAACTAATATATCCTAAAGTGTGTGAGAACTTTAGGATATATTGTTGGGATGTGGGTACATGTGTGGTTTTGCATATTAATATTGTTTAACTTATGATAGCTGGCTGAATTACAGGAGTATATTGAGGATTCTTATCAATTATGGCTGGAAAATTCAGGAAATGCATGCTACTATGTTGTTCAAGAAAGTCTCTCAATCAGGTACTTAACTCTAAACCTCTACCCCTTTTAAGTTTTATTGTCTTTATTTTGAGTCAAATAGTGATGGTAATGTGGTACTGTGTAGACACCCTAATATCCTTAAATTCTGCCTGTTAACGTAACCAATGTAGGTCTGACCAAAACGTAAAGGCAAATAATTAAGAATTTACAAGTACTAACACAATAAAGGGAAGTTCATAAAATAAACGTTCCTCTATCACAAAAAAGTTCGATATATACTGACGCTTTCCTTAGGTTCAAACTATGTAAATTTTAACGTACTTCTTCACTTTTGATAGGAAGAATACTACTTATACTGAATAAGTTAGTGAAAAGTATCAAACAAATTATTAAGGTTAGAGGATAATTGTTCGACTCTAGTTTTCTTTTGTCGTACAAGGAAATAAGCTTGTCTCTTTCTCTATAGTCACACAAAATCTTTATGGGCCCGAGCCTATTTGGGCCCTCTATCATATGTTCATGGGTTGGATACCCACATTGCATTTCTTTTCGATTTCTGTTTAATAACCATACAACAAAGGTCAAATGACGAAGAATTGAAGTCAAATTGGGCCACTAAGTTATACTTTGATTAGAGGAAACCCCAAGTTAATGCAGGAACTTTGTAGAAATAGCGCCCACTGACCACTTTTCGGAAAATTGCATAAATTTCCTTCAAATGGGCTTTGGTCTTAATTTTTTCCCTTTAAGTAATTGAATTTATGCCTAGTGGACATAAGCTTTTTAAGGATGCGTGACATAATTTGTGGGATATTATGATGCACAAATATAAATTTAGGCTCTGCGGAAAAGTTATTTGTTACGAAGGCAAAAATTAAAGACCATCACAAAATAAGAGCATAAGTGCCAGTGACCCCCTTGTAATTGAAAATAACCATTGTTATGGAGTTTCAAATTCTACAAATGAAACTTCATGACATTATCTTAGAGTTTCACCCGCGGAATTTATAACAGAATTATTATTCAGTTATAGGAGCTGAAAGTAGTTATTTGTGAATTTTACAAGAAACTTTTGATGATCGGTGAAGTATTGTGGGTCAAAAAGCCCACTAACATACTATTTAGACCAACAGGCCCAACCGTTTTGAGCTACTTATGGTTTCAAGTCTTTGGTTCTGTTGAGCTACCCCATAAAAAGAGTACATAATTTAAATACGAAAAATCCAGCGGAAAGGTAGGTAGAATACTCGACAGCCCCTTAAAATTATCAATAAATTTCATTTAGACATTCAAATTACGGCATCTTCTAATTGAATATCTGAATATATAATAAAGTATTTCTATTAGACATTTTCAACTATTTGAAAAAAAAAATTATGCGTGTTGTCAAAACGTCATTACATAGATAAGTTAACAATTTAAAAGCTAGCTTGTAGGGTGATGATTGTTCAAGTTAATATAAGGAGTTTATATTTTCATTCCATAGCTAGCTTATAGTGTGAGAATTGTCCAAGTCCATATAAGGAATCCATATAGGTAGAACTTTTAACAGATATGATCTCATTCACACCTTCATCATTACCTCTTTTCCTAAACATACACCATTCTACTTCCTTGAGCAGACAACCTTCAACCATTGTAATCCCACCTTAACCGCCACAATAGTACTATTGCAAAATAATTTAGGAGTTGAATTATGTATACCTAAGATTGTTTTAGCATTAGAAGGTCAATGTGGAGCTCTAGCCCAATTATTGGCGGTCTAATAAATTGATGATAGAGTTGTTCCGACGGAGTTCCAATGAGGTGGAATTCAACTTGATGGTGCAATTGGTCATTATTTGAACTTTATTTGACCTTATTTGAGTTTAAATGGTGGTTAATTTTGAGCTTGAGAATAGAGAACTGATCATCAGAGCTTCTGAGTGTTGAAAAGTCAGTGGTGTGGCTGCCGAAACAATGATCCAATTATTCACGGTTTAGGTGCAAATATGAATCATTAAGCAAATATGGGTCATCCCTTGGGAGCGCAAACCCTTACTCAAACTTAGAGTTTATATATTGCATAAACTCTCATTCTTTCACCAATGAGGGAGATTTGTCATTTTAGCCAAAGACACTCCATCTTTTTCATGTCTCAAACACCTTACTTTGTGTATCAATATCTCTTTTATTTCTTAACGAAATTTGACGATACTTGACACTTAGTAGATTATGCATCTGCGAAGAAATGATTTTAACGATGACCCAATGAACTAAGAACATGAGATGTCCATAAATCGCTATGAATAATATCAAATGACATTAAAGTAGTAGAATTAGAGTCCACAAATGGCAACTTAACAATTTTTCATTGAGAACAAGATTGACAATTCAGATTTCTACGCGTACCCTTACATGAAATAAATTTATTTTTAGTTAAAGAAGATAAAATAGTCGACCCCGGATGACCTATACGAGCATGCCACAAGGACGGAGCAAGAGTTGCAAAATTTGAAGGCATGTCTTGACTCAAAAAATTGAACCATGATGTGATATGCTAAAGATCTCTCCTACTATCACATCTCATGAGAGGGCTCCCCATTTTGAAATCCTTCACAGAAAATCCAAAAGGATCAAAATCAATAGAAATCCAATTATCAGTGGTGAATTTACAGACAAACACCAAATTTTTAATAAATTTTGGGGCATGAAGGGTATTTTTCAAGACAAGTGGTGGATGGGGGGGAGACACAATTTTATGACCATAACCACGAATTGGAATTGAATTACCATTACCAACAATTATACCACGATTACTGCTCAAATTGGAATAAGACGAGAGAGTACATTGTTCGGATCTCATGTGGGTAGTGACATATGTGTCCATGTACCAATTCTGGTCCGGGGGATTCAATCCAAGTGTGTGCATTGCAGCCTCGATGTCGGTAGGAGTGGGTTCCGCTGTATAATGGGCTTGTGGGGGACGAGTCCCAAGCACCCCTGCTTGCTGCCTCATCCCAATTAAAATATTGAAACTGGACTGCCCACTGTTGGGCCACTGTTGGGCCGATAATTGTTCTGGCCAGCCTACTAGCTAGGGACTGGACAAGGCGGGAATTGGGTCCAGTGGTTGTTGGGCCACTACCCACTGGTCCAGGCCCACGACCAGTTGGCCCAAGACTTGGATCAGTTGGGTCGTGGCCCACTGCTGCTGGAATTGGGCTCGTTGCCGTCGTTACCGCCATTGGAACCACCACGTTTGCCGCCACAATTTTTCTCGTTATTTTTACGATTATTTTTGCCACCATCATGAGCACGATTTTGGCCCGAATTATCAATAAAACCTGGAGAAGTTGTGGAGGACGTCATTATGACTACGAGGCTAGTACCGGTAGCCGCCTTTTTAGTCAAACTTGTTTCTTCCAACGTGAGCATGGAGCGATCTTGATGGAATTCTGAAAGAGGGTTACTTTGACGAATGATAGAAGCAACATTGTTATAGACCTCGGACAGGCTTGCAACCATCTGTAGAACAAGACGACTATTACTAACAGGAGCACCCACGTTGCGAAGTTGATCCGCCAAGTCCTTGAGTCGTTTGCAATAAGATGAAACGTTTGGAAAATTCTCCATAGTGACTTGAGAAAATTCATGTTCAAGGGTGACAATGCGGGAATGACTATTATCTTGGAATATACCACGCAATATATTCCAAACAACAATAGCTGAAGAGTTAGGTCCATAATCGTCTGTAAGATGTCCAGAGAGATAGTGACATAAATCCACTGGAGAACTTTTGCGTCAAGAATGACCCATAATTTTGGATCGTCCTCTTTGATGGGCACATCCTCCGTATTAGGAGCCGGAGCGATTATGTGGTGGAGGACTTGATGTGCCATTGCATGAATTTTGAACAACTCTGCGCACGTCCCATATTGAACGTTTTCTAGGTCAAGAACAATAGGAAGAACACTCTTGATTTTAGAAATTGTTAGGGCAGGATGAAACATGTTCTTATCAGTCATAGTGAAGAGAACAAAATTTGGACAAGAAACTTTTTTTAGGGGGGGAGGGTCTCGAGTTATGAAGAAACTGAGAGGGGGTAGGGATTTGCACGGAAATCAAGAAGAAGTGAATTTTTTTGCGAAAATAAGGAGAAGAACCTAGACTTTTGATACAATGAAAGAAATAATCTCTTGATTATTCTCATTAATGAATGGAGTATATATACAAGTTACACATAGAAAAATCATTTTTCTATTATACATCTAAAACTATATTCTATTTGGAGACTAACTATACAATTATGATAATAGTACAAATTTACTTATGCTACCATATAAATATACACAATATACAATTATGTATATTTAACATTGAAGAATGGTCAAATGACCTTCAATAAGCAAAAAGGTTTATCAATCTAGAGATGATGGACACCTTCTTACATAATCGCTCGAAAAAAGACAACTTATATGAAGACGAAAAGTCCCTTGGATGTTAATTGAATGTATAGTTCAACAAGATATGGTTAATTATTTTAAACAAGGTTGTAATGAACAACATAAAATTATTAAAGAACACATAATGTCGAAGAAATGAATCAATGTTCACTCCAAAAGCCAAAAATAGAAGGTGTGTATATGTGGTGGCACTCCATAGTTGACTTGCCCATGGGAATCAAACAACCACCCGCTAGCCAGGAAGGCCACATTGCTTATTAGCCGTTTACCTAATAGTACCTTATAAATTAATAATTAATAATCATTATCCAGATAAATTAATAATTATTAATCATATCCTTGTTTTTTAGAATATTTTCATATATTGTGTAAATATAATTATGGTAAGACTAAGATTCTTCTTTTGTATAGATTTAGGATTCCTATTGTATAAGGAATGAACATTGTACTATATATATACTTTGATATTACAGAAAGACTCCCTAAGAGAGATTAATATAATCTTACATGATATCAAGAACCTAACACAAAACCATAGAATTTTTCTTTGTGTGAGCCGCCGCCGATCAGCCCCCCCCTCGGGTAGTTCCGTCGCGGTTCCTCCCCCCACTGCTCCCAAAATTCTTTGTTTTTCTTCTTCTTTTCTCTCTTCTCTAAATAGATACTCAGGATTACGCTTCTGATTCTGACGCATCTACCTCCACAAATACCACCACCACGTCGTCATCCTCTTTTCATCTCGCCCACTGTTATCAATATCAAGAATTATATTCTCTTTCTTCTTGATCAAGAAAACAGTCAGTATTCTCCGTGGGTTGAATTGTTCCGTAATCATGCATGTCTCTATAACGTGCTTGACCACATCGACGACACTATTCCGCGCCCTCCGGAGGTTGATGAGTCTACTTGGCGTCATCTAGACGCCAGCGTCAGTGGATTTATGGTAGTATTTCTCAGGATCTTCTTCTTACTATCATGAAATCTGGTGCCACAGCCCGTGATTTATGGAACTTGTTAGCGATATTTCGACTACTCACGCAAGCGTACGCATCGTTCACAAGTAATATAGTCTGATAAAACCGAATATCGTCCTCAGAGACTGGTTTCTAAGTACAAATATAATTTTTAGGTGTTTTGAGTTGAACTCATACTACTTTGTTAGACTAAACAACACATTTTCAAAAGTGAAGGCGTAGTTAAATGTCAATGTCGATGATAGTGAAGTGAAGTTCTACTATAATGATATGTATCAAGATCTATGCATTATTAGGATAAAAGTATTTATGTAATCAGGTTATTTAAAAGATAATTTCAAGTGATTATACTTAATATCATTGGTTGGTAATCTAAAATAAATAGTAACATGTTATAATATATTAATTTATACTATCAACGCATACTTTTTTTCTTACTCGCAGGTTCTTCCCAAAATATGTGTACAAAGGATGTTGTGAAATGCTCTTAGTACACACTATAGTAAAAAAAAACTTTTGTATAAGACACTTTGCGTGCAAACTTGAACATCCCTGCATTAAATTGAGTTTAGAAAAGTTCCACAACAAATCTTACAAGAACTTTGTTTAAAAGGGAAAAGAGGAGGGGCGTATGTGAAAACAAAAGAAATTTATAAGGCTTATTCTTTTTCCCTTTGACCTAGCTTTTGGCCTGTGATTTAGGCCTAATGCCTAATTTGACATGGTGTCAGAATCAGGTCTGATCCGATGTGGGCCTTCGAAAAAAGAGGGACAGATGCCCTCGGACCAACTGACCGGTCCCGGATCGATGGGAGGTGAAAATGCCTCCGGTCCATAAATGTGCACGCTCCAAACCAAATAGAAGACCCTAGATAAAAAGAATGTCCGCATATAGGCATGAGGGGGGGGGAGGGGGAAGAGAAATGTACCACATCGGTGAGGGATGAGAACCATGAGCTCCTTATAAGGCTTGGTCAATCATACTTCCTTTGAACTAGCTTTCGATGCGTGAGTTAGGGCCAATGGCTAATTTGACACGCTTTGCGTGCAAACTTGAACATCCCTGCGTTAAATTGAATTTAGAAAAGTCCCACAAAAAATCTTACAAGAACGTTGTTTAAAAGGGAAAGAGGGAGGGGCCTATGTGAAAACAAAAGAAATTTAATTGAAAATAATAATAAAATATTTTAAAAAGGACTTGTGGATCGGTCTCGTAAAGGTAGAACACTATGAAAATTTTACTGACTTCATCAACCTTGATTTGCTACACACAATAAAAACCTGAAATAGTAGAAATAGATTTTAGAGATGCAGGATATACAGGAGCATCCAGCCGGATTGGCCAACAAATAATAAGCTAAAGAGATGGACACATTCGACTAATCAGTGATTCTTAGGCCTAACTAATATAGATAATCCTGAAATTGGAGATTGAAGGCTCATTTAGTAGACAACGATCAAACACCTACTTCTATCAAATGAAAAACAACGTTAACAAGCGGAACTTGAACCACTTAACTATAAGGAGAAATGTTTCGCCTCAAATTCAATCATTTTTCTTCTTCTCTTCACCTTAAATAAATTTACATAGATAATAGACGACACAAATAATGTTTGTATAAGAAAATAAGCTTATGACTTTAACAACACATTTTAAAGTCGTGCAGACCTAAATCCAAACTAAAATTCAATATTTTTCCTAATTAGGATGTTTAGCTAGAAAACAATAACAGGAAATAAAAAAGTAAGAAAAACAAATTCAAGTGACTATTACGTACGCCATAGTAGCTGTGGTACAAAATAGACTGGACGAAAACCGATCGGACGACCGCGGGACGACCCGGACGGATGATTCGCCCCCCCCGTCGTCCTTAAAAAAAAAAATTCCCGCCCGCCGCCCGTAAAACCGAAAATATTTTTTTTATTCATACGACTTTTTTTTTTTTAAAAATTGAATTTTCAATTTTACGTTGAAATCTATAGATATTTAGATTTGAAAATGGGAAAAGGAAAAGAAAGTTTGATCAATTCTGACTATATTAGATAAAAAATTTATAATTTATAAATTGAATTTAACATAGTAGCAGCGGCTATATTCAAACTCTAATAGCTGCAAGGTAAAATCTTTGCTTCATAAATTTACTGTAAAGACTCATAATTCGCAGGTCTTAGCTCAATTAATGACTCACTTTTACGAATTAGAACAGGACCCCAAAATGTTTGAGACGACCCTGCCAAAAAATATATTTAATTTTAATGTTGCCTTTTTTATAACCCGTTCTAAAGGAGTTTGTGGGACTCATGGATCCACTCGTCGACTATGCGACCTACGAAGTAAATTTTGTCTTCATTAAGACCATCTCTAGTAGGGGACATTGTACCCGATAATTACACATAGCAGGAGACAATTTGATTGACATGTTGACGTGGAAATAATTGGAATTATTGAATATATAGAAGATAATCTTTCCACGTGGAGACAATGTCTCCTGCTGCAGAAGATGCAGGAGACAATGTCTCCTGCAACGCCATGTGACAGTCTGCGATTGGCTGCCAGAAATTCATTTTTCATCGCTATTATTTTAATTGCTATTTTTGACCAATAATTTGATCGAATTAAAAAAAACATCAATTTTTTTTATTTTTCAAGGTCTATAAAAAGAGACTAAGTTTACTTCATTTAGAAACCGAAATATTTTGACTATTTTCTCCAAATTTTTATCTTCTTTCAAATTATTTTCTATTTTTTTAATAAGGATCCTAATCAAAATTTTAATCTTCCTCCAAAATTTATACTTTCTAACCAACTACAAAATCCCAATAGTCAACGTCCACAAAATTCTCAAATTATGTCATCCAATTTTCAAATGTTATATATGATGCCAACTAATTTTGATATGCAATATCTGTATAATTTTCCTTATGGGCAACAAATTGGTGAAAGTAATTATGGTGGTTACCCAAATATCAACCATCAAAACACCGAGCAACCCACTCCTAATTTTAGCAGTGGATCAACATATATACCCGACTTTTGCACTCGAATCATGTATTGTTGTATTTTAATATTATAATAATATTTGATAAGTGTCAAAATTACTTGAATATAAGTAATTTATAATTTTATTATTATATGTGTAATAATATAAATTACAATAATAATATCATATACAAAATAGAAAATGTGATAGAATGAATATATATGGTGGAATATATATATTGATGCGGAGGAAAGAGAAATGAATTATTTTCTGCAATATTTCTTGCTTAGAGTGTATGTGATAATTGAAGATATTTGATAATGTGACAGATGAATAATCTGATGTGGCAGGGGATAAAATTGATTTCAATTATGTCATCGGATCCAATAGACTAGACTATTACAATAACACTACCTGGTGGAATTTGATTGGAGGATAGGAAATTGTTTAATTTATAAAAGGTCATAATTGAAATAAAAATTGGAGAAAGTGAAGCCAATGGCACATTCCCCCATAACCGCACTGCAAATTGGCTGACGTCCTTTACATGTACACATGTTCCTTCCATTAAGGCGTTGAATATTCATTGTCAATCTAAATAAACGTACTTTCCAAAATTTCAATCCTCATTAAATATAATTATCCAAATTTCAATCCATTCACAAGATCAAAATTAACCATGTATTAACTCCTCAACTAACCATAGTTAAATCCCTTTCTATAAATAGTCCCTACATCATTCTTTACGACACAAAGAACGTGAGTTTGTTTACTGTTGAACGTGAGTTTCTGGGGAAAAAATCATCATCTTTCTCCTTCCTCCTTCAAAAATCAACATGACTTTATTCTCTACAAGTCAACGTGAGGTACATTCAAATCTTCATAATTCTTATTGAATTCTAATTTTTTTCGATCTTCGACTTAGCCTTCAAACTTATTAAAATGTAATTTATGTCCTCTGTGTAATTATGATTTTTGGTAAATATACTTGTTGGAGTCATGCCTAATTCGAAAATTTAAGAAATTAATTTTTTGTAGAATTCGAAATTAAGTAAGATCAAATAACACGAGATGGATAGTTGTTGTTGTCGGATCACATGATTATATGACGTTTTGGTGAAATTAAGGTGAGATTTGGTCTGTAACAACGTTGTTATTGTAAATATGATTTTTTTTTTCTGACTTGCAGGTTACGAAAATGGCAGAGGATTCATATGAAGACGCCATTGCAGGACTGAAAAAGCTTCTCAGGTACAGAGGAGTATACATTTTTCCTTGCATTTTCCGTTTTCTATCCTTTTCTATAACGTAATTAGTGGATTTAATTTTGTCCTGATCCGTCATTTCACAATCATCATCTCATCTTTGAGCAATCCTAACTATTTTGTCTGTTTGCATTACAATGGACCCACTGTCGGTCCCACACGTTTATATTTTTATTTTTAAAAAATATTTTTTGGTTTTGTGGTTGGTGGTAGTGAGAAGAATGAGCTGGAAGATGCAGCTGCCGTGAAGATACGACAGTTGACGGCAGAGCTAGTTGAAGGTGCCGGCAGGAAAAAGTCTGACCCGGATGAGAAGATCCGAACCGGATTCGCTCATTTCAAAGCGGAGAAATATGAGTTAGCCAGAAAATCTTCAATTCTTTTTATTTTGCATTAATGAAAATTGAATAAAAAATAATACCATTTTCATCTCAATTTATGTGTTAATAGTTTGATTATGCACGATATTTTTTTAAAAAAAAAGTTTTTTTGAAATTTATGATCTAAAATGAGTTATAAATATTTAAACGGTTCTAAATAATTTTATTAAGGATAAAATGGAAAATTTGAAGTTATAAGTAACTGATGTCATTAATTTAGTCAAACCCCCTATATAACTGATGATATTAATTAAATTTCAAGGGCATAGGTGTGCCAGAAAAAGTGGCATGGAAAGTAAGTTATCATAGTTTAAAGAGTTGACATTTTTTTTATACATATAAAAGTATATTTAAAATTTATGATCCGATATATATATCATTTTTATAATTGCATTTCAAGGAGAAACAATTAGCTCAAGGTTTGAGTAACATTTCACCCCTAATCACAACTCATGTGCTGATCTTTCAACATCAGTCGGTCTAGAAATAAAAAGCGTATATAAAAAAAGTTTTCACATATATATTTGTTTTAGAATTGATATAATATTAACTAAGACCTGGTTAGGTCTAGAAATGAAAGTTGCGGAAAACAACTTTGATATGAGTGGATAAGTGGATTACCAAGTGTCCCATTTGGGTCTGGAAAATAGTGGAATCTTGATCATCGAAGTCTAGTCTTATGCCCACTATTTCTTCTTGTATAAAATCATGGTCCTACATTGTAAAAAGACCTTCAAATTAAATGGAGTAGAATATGGCACGTCTTGTACATAAAGTTCAGCTAAAAAGAAAAGAAAAAAGTCGTTTCAAAAGAGAATTTTAAGTTTATTTATTTTTGAAAGTAAAGAAATTTAAATTTGATTAAAAAATGTAAGAACTTGGAGAATTTGTTTTTGCTTTGAAACGAGAAGAAAATATTTATTTTTTGATATCCTACTCTTAAATGATAAAATGTGCCCTTTAAGTATTCCATGTCTAACAATGTGAAAGAAATTAAAAGGAATATAGATTTTTATTACTCCTTCCGGATCAAAAAGAGTGTCTACTTAATCATTTGCACACCCCTTAAGAAATATTAACTCCTAGATTTGATCACATAATACTTAATAAGGGCAAATCTGAATAAGGTTAATTCTTTCTTGATTTGATAAGTGAACACTCTTTTTAACTCAAGAAAAGGCTAAGTGATCACTCTTTTTTTTTTATCCGGATGGAGTATTGTTTTAAGAGTCAAGATCATCTTCTCTTATGTAATTTGTATGGTTAAATTATATATCTAATCAAAGTTGAAGATTTTTTTCTAATTTGAAAATCTTCTGCAGGTAATTTTAGTAAATTTTGATGCCAAAAGTAATCATGTTTAATAATTGAGAATTCTTAACCTTGGTTTTGCACTTTATTTATAGGAAAAAGCCGGAGTTGTATGGACAGCTTGCCAAAGGTCAAAGCCCTAAGGTAATTCATATTGGCAAGATGTGGTCAATATTATTAACCATATCATTAATTAGTTGATGTAGTTACATATTGCCTAACTTCAAAAGTTTATTGGAAAAATTACTACTCTCTAAGGATATTAGAAATGTAATCATCCTTAACCACAATTTGTCACTGTTAAAAATCCCACATCAAAATTGAATGGAAACATGAACTCCTTAAATGGACTTGAACATTTCTCACCATATAAGTTAATTTTGGGTCATACAAGCTAGTTTTGGATCTTGGGTCAAGATCTATTCTTTACTGTCATTATGACCCTTTTTGTGAATTATAATTTTCCAAAGTCTTTTTCCTCTGACTAGTAATTAAAGCAAGTTAAGTACTCCAAAGCTCTCTAATTAATCTCTCTAGCAAATTCTTCGGCGGAATCATGATTCCCTTCCTTTCCCCCAAAATATTTTAATATAAATCAACGTCAATACTTGCCGTCCATAATTTGAACATAATTGTTCTTGAATGTTGTGCTTAATTTTATTCTTTGAACTGCATAAAAATAGTCATAACGTTTAAGGCACGTCAATTATAATTTATGACTAAATTACGTGCAGTTCTTGGTATTTGCCTGCTCCGATTCTCGAGTATGCCCATCACACATCCTCAATTTCGAACCAGGGGAAGCTTTTGTGGTCCGTAACATTGCCAACATGGTCCCTCCTTATGACCAGGTGACTTTTACTATTCTATATTATAGTCTTAATTGTCTATTTATTTAGTCTTTTTTTTTGTTATAGAAATGATCTTTATATATTATTTGTCATGTAATTTCTTTCATTATTCCAAATGGTTTATTTGCTCATAGAAAATAGTCAAGTTGAGTCTAGGAAAAGTATAAGGTTAGCTAGCCCACAGACTGGTTGAACTCGTAAGTGGTTAGGCAGAATTGATGTTAGAATGAAAAATAAAAGTTAGGGATCATACAAAGTGAGATCAAGAAGTAAATATTTCTTACTAAACGCGGATCCTTAATCTTTGCCACAATAGGAAGTAAGGAACAGTAAGTGTAGTAGTCTAATTATTTGCCTTAGAAAAGGCAAAATAAAAGAACGTAATATTCAGTAAATGTACTACCATGCTGGAGACTTAATCAACAAAAAAGTAATAGGAACTAAACAAAAGTTGTAGATATGGCATAAAGTTTTGAACTATACATTATTCTTAATTGAATTTCTAATTCTGAAACATGTATGTTACAGTGGGGCGCATCTTTAACCCATTATTTATCCTGTACTTTTTTACACGTTATTCTAATTGAGAACAGTATTTAAACACTAAGTAACTCTAATTTTGTGATACAGACAAAATATTCTGGAGTGGGTGCAGCAGTCGAATATGCAGTTGTCCACTTGAAGGTCAGTCATTTTTATACTCCTACCTAGATGACAATTGAAATTTGATTTTACACGTCTGCTTAATTAATACTCTTGCGGAATCCACAAGAGTGTCCAATTAATTTTTATTTTATTTTTATTCAAAAAAAGTATTCACTTATCAAATCAAAAAAAGTATTCACTTATCAAAAAGTATTCACTTATCAAAGACCTCATTTTATAGTGTTGAGAAGAAGACCCTCCAACTAGCCAATTTATCACTTTGAATGACCAAGTAATGACCATTAGTATGGAGTTACAATTCAGTCAAGTAATGACTCAATTCAAGAGCAAAATAATGAGGAGTTAATCCTTCAAAGTCACCAAACGCCGCTTTATTCTTCTCCAACGCATCGAAAACGCCACGGCCACACATGCACCGAGGCGCCATGCGCTGTATCTCAGAGGCGCAGTGCCGCGGCCCTGCAGAGTGGCGCCGTGACGCCGAAATTTCAGGGACTTGTACACTTCTTCCTTCATTTACCAACGTGAAACTTACATCATTTGGCCAATAACCGTCTATTATCTTACGTCTCAAAACAATTCGTATACGTACCAATATCTCTTCCATCATGTAAATTATGATCATTGGCATTGTATGTACACGTGTGTGGAAACAACATTTCCGACGTAATTGAATAGGATTAACTTTATTTCACGTTTAATAAATATTTTCAACATTTTCAACCCTCTTAACATTGTTAATGTTCTTATGATGTGACTTTTAGTCAGTTTCAAAAACAATAACATTTATTTATATTTAGTAACAATTTAACTTAATTTTTTTTATTTTACTCTTAATAAGATAATTTATAATAATTGTACAAATATCTATGAGATTTTTTAGAACACAAATTTTAAGTCTTTTTTTCACTTAATTTTATATACTATCAAACACCCTCACATAAATTGGTAGATATTAGTACAATCAATTACTGCTAACTTAAAGTTTTTTAATTAATAGCCTGTACTTTTTGCTTTGGCTCCTATTTATTTGGAGATGTGAATTTTAAAAAATCAATTTGTACAATTATAGGTGGAGAATATTTTGGTGATTGGACACAGCTGTTGTGGAGGTATAAAAGGACTAATGTCTATCCCTGACGATGGGTCCACTAACAGGTTGGGTTATTTTCCTAATTAGATGCTTGATAATGATTGAGAATGAAACTGGCTTATCAATAAGCGAATACTCGCCCTTATAAAGCTGTTGATAAATAAAATAGGATCAGCCCACTTGACTTTTAAGTTTTAAAAGGCACCTCCACTGGTCATCAACATGGCCGTTTTTGGATCCGTGCAAAATATTCTATCGCACAGGATCCCGAAAAACGAAAAAATTTAAAACCTCATTTTTTTTCATTTTTTATTAAATAGTATTAGCCAAAATTATCGTAAATGCCCATAATTCATTTTAACCTAATTAAGAATCTACTTTTACGAATTAAAACAGAACCCTCAAAATACTGACGACTGCCTGATCATCAATATGATGATAAATTATGATGGATATGCTATTCACGGCTACTCTTTAGATCAGTCCAAATGCATGTTCATTTAATAAAAAAGATAATATAAATTACTCTTTTTCGTCCTTTGTATTTGTCGGTTTAATTAAAATAAAAGTCCAAGATATTTGTTACTTTAAAAATGAATTGTAGAGTTTTTAATTTAATAATTATATTTTAATTAGGCTAATAGTTATTAATTACTCATTTCAGTAAGATATAATGGGTAATTTAATTCAATACCCCTTATATATTGATGCTTTTCCGAACAAATTTGTTGTTCAAACTGCACAAATTGAAATGTGTCTTGGAATTATTCTAGTGAAATTAAATATGTTGTTTATCATTGTATTTTTAGATTCTTTCGTTTTATTTTTAATTTCCTTAGAAGAGTATGAAATAATTATTCTCAATGGGTGTCAAGCGCGAGGCGAGACGTTTTACGTAGCACGAGGTGAGGCATAAGTCTCATGGATCTACAGAACGTATCTCTTAGGTATCTTCAATTTTATAATTCTAATACTAAAAAATAAGTAAAAGACAAAATTTCATTAAAATTCCGTAAACAAATTCAAATATATTAAATATTGTAAAACAATTAATATAATTATTATTTTATGAGAAAGGTAACAACACAAAAAATAATTCTCCGTAATAGCCTAGATAATCTTTAAAATTAAATCTTCATACACTTCGTCATTAATCTCCACATCTACTAGTTTTTTCCACATCAACTAATATTTGCACTGATTTTTATTTATACATTTCAAAGGAGAAGAGTGAAAAGTGTGATAGCAACGACAAAAATGAAAAAAAGTTGCTTAAGCAACATAGTGCTATTAAATCTCTATCCTACCAATTTTAGACATAAACATTTAAAATATTTATTTATGAAAGTGTTATTTATGTATTTTAGGAATAATCGCTACAACATGAAAATATGATAACATAAAGTATAATATCATTACACCAATAATAAAAATTACAATCTATAGCTAAAATATTTTAAATTTAAAAATAAATAAATTTAACGCCTATTGCATACACTTTTATGTCAGAAGCTTACGTTTTTGCACCCGGGAATTACGCCCCAAATTTTGGGGCATACGCCCTATGAAACTACGCCTTTTCTTTGTGTCCCGGAGCGTTTCCGGTAGGCCCCGCCCCGGAACTCGCCTCTGAAAACACTGATGTCAAGAAGTGATCAAAGTTTGTTGAGTAAATTGGTATAAAAAAGACAAAAAAATGCTGTATGTTCCAAGGTCTTATACTTGAGTACTTGACTACATCAAATTGCAGTGACTTCATTGAAGAATGGGTGAAAATCTGTTTAACAGCCAAGACAAAGATTAAGGCAGAATGCTGCGATTTGGATCCCACTGAACAATGCACAAAATTGGAAAAGGTAATTAACTATTTTATTAACTATGATATCTTTTAGATAAGGGTTAATTACACTTTTGATTCTCAAGTTGATAAATTCTAATCTTAGTCCTTATGATATTTAACTAAGCATATTTGACTTGAAACGTGCATTTTTTATCCTGTTGTTAGTGAATATTCACAAATTTACCATGCTTATCAATTGTTCCACCACTTAATTATCCATGTATTATGTTAAGCTTGTACTATTACGTCATATTTGACAGTAATATAGTTCTAAAAAAATTCAAATATAACATCTATCCTACATAAGGAGACCAAAAACATGCATTTCAATTACTTAAAAAATATCAAGAGGACTAAAATCAGAAATTATCAATAACTGAGAGACTAAAAGTGTTATTATCACTAATAAAACTTTTAACATTTTAGATACTTATATATACATGTAATTAATGTTAAATTTCTGTATGATGTTGAGCAGGAGGCTGTGAATGTATCATTAGGCAACTTATTGACATATCCATTTGTGAGAGATGCTGTGGTGAATAAAAGCATTGCACTAAAAGGTGGACATTATGATTTTGTGAATGGATCCTTTGAGCTATGGAATACAGAGTTCAAACTTACCCCTTCTGTTTCACTCTAAACTATTGCAAAATTACAATTTTTCATGTAACAATTGTAACTGTGGTTCAAGTTTTTTTTTCTTCACTTTGCATTTTGATGTAAATGTATTACTGAACAACAATGTGTGTCACACAAATAATGTTAACTGGCTGTTTGATCAGCTTTGTGCTAAATATATATTATCTCTTCTGTTATTCACAACCTTTCTTTTCCATGAGCCTAAGGTTACTAACCAGTTACAATATTTTCGTGATAGAGTTAAGTTATATACATCGTTATTTTTACATTATAGGTCATCTTTACTTATTATAGTAGGTAATCTATATTATTTAGGCTTGCCTGTCGATAACCTTTGAGTTACCCGATAGTATAAAAATTTCTTATACTAACTACGTACATAACTTAAACATCTTTCATCCACCAAACAGTTGTTGTCTTGAAGTTAGACGTAGATTGTTTTGGACTTATCATCTCACTGCTCAATTTTAATATTCCCTCCGTCTCAATTTATGTGGTATCATTTCCTTTTTAGTTGTCCCAAAATGAATGTCACCTTTATATATTTATAAACAATTTAACTTTATTAGATAGATTTATGATCACACAAATATCTAAAACTTATTTAGAACTGTTAAGAGTCTCACATCATCTATGAAATGAGAACATTGGCTCTTTATATAGACTTGGACAATCCTCACCCTATAAGTTAGCTTTTGGAGTTGAGTTAGATCCAAAATCCATTTATCTCTTAACAAGAACCAACAACTTTAAAAAATTCTTTTTTTTTAAAAATTCATGTCAAGTCAAATGAGACAGATAATTATATTCCTAGATCAGAATCTGGGTTAACCATTGGAACCCAATTAGGTGTAACGTAAAACTTTTTTCTATTATTACTTCATTTCTTAATTGGGGGTGGGGGGGGGGGGGTATTATAAGTGATGGAATAGTCTTGTTGCCATAATTCATTGAGATACAATCTTTTATCGCTCCGATAAGGAAAAAAAAGTAAATAAACTTTTCATTTTCCTCACTAACCAAATGTTATAGTGAAAGTAAACACAAAATTAAGCAAAACCATGGTTTATAAATTGTGAACACAGATGATCCTCATTAGGACTTTGTTCTCTCTGTGGCCAATATGATCAAAAGTAAATGTTGTCTCATACATGCTAATATAATTAATCTTTGAGGAACAGAGACTGCCTTTGTCTAAGGTATTCTAGATGAGAACTGTTCAAAATGAGCCATCTTTAATAAATGGGTGAATAACAACTTTCCTATGGTTCTGCCTGTTTCAAGATAAGAGATAAAGCCTCCACAAACTTATTCAATGGGAATGGTCCACCACCATTTCATCCGGCCCGGCTATAGTTATTTGATGTCTATATTAATAAGAAATAATATATATTAAGTGAGTTAGTTGAGGTGCACAAACTAGCTAAACAATAGCAAGTGACTGGTTTGGGGTCCAATAGGGATTCCTTTTATGGATTGAAATATGCTAGGGAATGTAAAATTGAGAATGATGCTAAAAATTTGTAATATATATTTTAAGTTTGTATAGTTCTATAAGCTACTATATTTGTAATAGCCCAAATTATCTCTTATTTCTGAAAATAGCTCTTAAGAACTGACATACAACAACAACATACTCACTATTATCCAATAAAGTCTGAAGAGGGTAAAATGTATGCATCTTATCTTAGTGGCGGACGCAGAAATTTTTCCAAATGGGTGCACACATTTAATAAATAAGGGATAGGTGGGTCACCATACATTATATATACATAAATCTAAAATTTTAGCCTAGCTAAATAGTGTAATTTTCTAACGAAAGTGGGGTCACTTAACACCCCTTTGGTAAGGGTAGGTCCGCCAGTGCCCCTACCTAGTGGAGGTAGAAAAATTGTTTTCGGAAGACTCTCGGCTCAAGTATCTGTTAGGCATATTTCATATACCTATATTGAGTCATTTTCGATTAGTATTTTACCCATTTTCGTTGCATCTAGTACAGTTTTTCAGGGTTATTTTTCTTTCTTTTGAGTCACAACGGTTCAAAAAGGCAAAATGGCAAAAAGGAGCAAAAAGTGGGCATAAAAGGAGGTCCCGAGGCAGAAAAAGGTTAAAAATCGATGACTAGGAAAAACTACAAAGAAGATCATGCTAAACAACATGAAACCCGCGAGACTTTCAAAGACCGGTGCATTCGCATGTAACCGGTGCCATTTATTCAGATAGCTGCAGGAGTTTCGGCACCGCGGTGCTTACCTGCAGAACCGCGGTGCCCTAAGGATCAGTTTTTAGGAGGGGGTCCATTCTTGAACACAAGAACAACACAAGGCACTTGGACAACAATTTGAGACTTTAATCTTCGTAATTTTCTATCTTTAGTTTTTATTTCAGTTTTATGTTGGATATTGTGTTAGTTCGTAGCATGACTATGACTAGGAACTAAACACTTAATTAGGACTTTCCTTATGATTCACTTGAACTTTTATTCATGATTTGATGCAATAGTTTGATTACTTCTTCAGTTGTTAAGATCTATTCAATAATTGATGTGAATGCTTGATAGTTAATTGATCACTAAATATCATAACATATATGATTTCGAATCAACAACCGAGAGGAGAGATTTGGATATCTTTGTAGTTGAATAGACATAGGTTAAAATCGCGGACTTACGCACTCGATTCTTGTGTAGCTTTATAGGTTACTATTCTTAATCCTCCTATGTGGTAAATCCTATCATAGAAATATAGAAGGGTTCTCAGATCAAGTTGAGTGATTATATATCCTAACTAATATAAGATACCTAGTTAACCGCCTTAACATGTAAGAAGAATCATTCTAACGACAAGGATTGAATAAAGTGGATAGTTGATGATTTCGGAAGCCCTAATTCCTTCATAATCTGAATATAACCAAATTAGTTTACTTATTTCTTGCAATCATTCCAGTAGTTAAATAAAAAAAACCAATCAATATTCGTTCGCCAAATAGATAACACAAAATAGATGCTCGGTACTTAGAAACCAGTCTATGTGGACGATATTCGGTCTTACAGACTATATTACTTGAGACGATACGTACACTTGCATTTTGCGCGTGTGGAAATCGCCTAACAAGTTTTTGGCATCGTTGCCGGGGACTGTCGTATATCTAATATCGCACCATCTATTTTTATTTCTAATTTGGCTTTATTTTTATTTTTATTATTATTGTTAGAACCGTGTGCCGTGATCTGTTTGTTGATTGTGATCTATTTCAGAAATCTAGTGTATGCGAAGTAGGAGAGAGCATACACTCTTATCCCTCTGAACACTGAGATTGAGAGACTTTGCAGACAAAACATGAAAGATAAAGAACTGTTGAATTATTAGCAATAGGAGATTAGCAAAACAACAATGGGATACCAGTAGAGGGGTTGAATAATGAGGTACCGGTTGCCCCGGGACAAGTCCATCACCTGCGAAGATGAGTTTGGGAGACTATGTTCTTTCCACAGTCACGGGAGCACAGACTTGCATCAGGCTCCCAACTATAGGGGCTAACAATTTTGAGATCAAGCCAGCCATCCTGAGCATGGTCCAAAACACAGTACAATTTGGGGGACTGACATCTGAAGATCCCCACATGCACATTGCAAACTTCCTGGAGCTGTGTGCTACTTTCAAATACAATGGTGTCACTGACGATGCCATCAGACAGAGGCTCTTCCCATTCTCACTGAGAGATAGAGCCAAAAGTTAGTTGAACTCTTTGCCTGCCAACTCCGTCACTACCTGGCAGAACCTTGCCCAAGAGTTTCTAGCAAAGTTCTTCCCTCCTTCCAAAGCAGCAAAGTTAAGAGGAGAGTTGAACAATTATTACCAGGTGGATGGTGAGTCGCTCTATGATGCATGGGAACAATTTAAGGATCTGTAGAGAAAGTGCCCACATCATGACATAGAGAAGTGGATGTTGGACCACATCTTTTATAATGGGCTGAGTGGTACTACGGCATCATCATCTGATCAGTGGCGGGTGCCTTCATGAAAAAGAGTGTCAATGAGGCACATGATTTACTAGAGGATATGACAGCCAATAACCATCAGGGAGCAGATGCCATGACAATGGATTCGACCTCTTGTGAAATCGGTCGTTCAAGCTCTTTCCTACCCTCCATCTATTCCTGCTTGACTTTCTTCAAAGAAGCCTTAGATCTCTTTCTCGGTCGAGGTGGGAGTAGGCAGTTCTCTATGAACTGGATGTTGAATTATCAAGAAAAAAACAGGAAAAAAACACCTTAGTCTTAGTTCCAGATCTAAAAGTCAGTGCTTGCTGCAGACCGATGAACGTGGATTATCCAGTATTGAGCAGCGGTCTAGCATCCTTACGCCTTCTACTAGTTCAGTGACCAGCAGGAAGGTCATGGGTACTCATGAATGAGATGCAATCACTGCCCTGAATGCGCAGGTAGCCCTTCTGACAAAGCAACTGCAGCAGAACACCATGACTGCGAATGCAGTCCAGACGCCTGTAAATTGTGAGATTTGTGGGGGCCCACATTATTTTGACAGATGCACAACAGTTGATCCCAACAATGTGCCAATGGAGCAGGTTCAGGCGGTTGGGAACTTTCAGAGGCCTTACAACTCCAACACATAAAATCCAGGGTGGAGAAATCACCCTAACTTTTCGTGGAGGAACGACCAACCCCAGCAACAGACATATCAAAGTGGTTACCAGAACCAGCAGGGACACAATCAGGCCACCTTATCCCAGCAGTTTAGACCACCTACACTGTTATACCACGTATTTCCAGAGTATGTACGTGAGGGCGTACGTATAATAATTTGAGCCTTAAAGTTGGCTAGTTTCGAAATTTGTGCACAAGTGCCGAAAAGAGTCGTTTTCTGACGAAACGTTTCCACAGCTTTTGTAGGGAAAATTCCGGCTATGTCATTTTTAATTTTTGCGGATTTTTCCGAGAGACGAACATTTTGACCAGCGGAGGGTGACATGTCACCTCACATCGCCTCGAGTGGACGGCAAAGGGACGAACAAGGTGGCTTGTTTTGTCTGGAGTTGGTAGGATATTTTGTGTGCAAGTTGGCTTAGGACACTTGCCCAAATCTTGGCCTTACACTTGCCTTGCACTTGGCATAATCTGGCCATTGGTTGGCCATCCCTTGACCTATAAATACCCTCTTATGTTGATGAACTTCTTCATCCAAAAATCCTTTCTAAGTGTTAAAATCTCTCCCCTTAGTGTAGTTCTCGTCCAAATCACCTCCTCATGAGCCCTCGCCGAGAGCCACCCCCTCCTCATGGTGTTTGGTAGTGGGTACCCCAGCCTAGTTGTTTTCGTATAATACCCCTTTTTGTGGTATAGAAATACTCTCCTAGTATTGTTATAATGCCCAAAATACTCTAGCCCATATACCTTATAGTACTTCCAAAGTTACCTCTATACGTAGAGCAGGAAATACTATTATACTTCCTCACCAAAAACGAAACCCTAAGTAAATCTTCACCCGTAGTTGAAGTTATAAGTAGAAGTTGGTTAGAACTTCTAAGGGTTGTTGGAGCGGATTGAGCGCCTGAGTAGAGCTAAACCTTGCTCAGATCGACATATAAACTCGGATAATTTTGGGCTTATCGAGGTAAACACTCGACCTTCTATTGTAATTGGGAATTACATGTGGTAGGAATATATAGTTGATGTATACTATATATAGAACTGATTATAATTGCGCAATGTCTTTTGACTTAAGCTCGAATAATACTTACGCAATGTCTTGCGACTTAAGCCTGAATTTAAAGAAGAGAATCGAATGTAATTACATAGGGTGTATCAGACATGAGACTTGTGTAACATTACTTGTAGTAGAATTATACACGCCCGGCCGTGTTAACCCCCTCGTTGGCTTGGTAGCCACGATAGAGAGAGATTTACGCCATGCGGGGAGGTGCCGAATTTTCGTAGAATATGGAACGATGAGATCTAGATGTTAATAAAGCGCCTTGTGGCCTTATAGGTTGAAGTACTACGTGGCGCGATCTACGTGGCTTAAGAGTAGCCGACGGTTTGAAGTACTTGGAGCGTTTTGCTATTAGTCGGACTCGTCGCGAGGTATGCGAACCTCTTCCTATCTCTTCTAGCATGATATGTGTGAACTATGTAGTACGGTAGACGCATACGTGTTAACTGTGTTTGATTGTTTTTAAAACATAAAGTGTTATAACGCTTTATGGGAAATGGTTATAATGACTTTATGTAAATAAGAAAATACTTTGTGGTTTTAAAAAGGTAATCGATGTGAATTATAAGCGGCTAGTTATAATAAAGAACTTGATGTATTTCAAAAGATTTATAAATCGTTTTGAAGAGAGTAACACTTGGTTTTAAAGGTTTTAAAAAGAGTTATACTAGCTTATGGGAAGTTAGGTATAATGTCTTAAGAAAGGTAAAGAAAATGGTTTCTTGATGTTAGAAGTTAAAAGACTTGATCTTATAAGATAAGAGACTTAACTTATTTGTTTTAATGTGGATGCTTGTGAAACCTCATTCGTGAGTAATGAGTACTTGGTTTTATTTAAAGGGATAAGGTTTTACCGATTTCGAAATCGAATGTATCGATGCACCATCGGCGTTAATAAAGGAAAATGTATTGAATAATGAAGTATTGTATTAAAACCAAGAGAAACCTCCATCCGCATGTAGCTAAGATGAGACAAAATGATATTACATACCCTAGATCATGGTCGCTTAATAAGATCGATTATAAACAAGAATAAACTACTCACATATAAGGCATATGTTTCTCAAATCATTAAAGGAGAATTATGTTTTAAAGGATTAAAACTATGAACTACGAAACCTTTTCTAAAAATGAGAAACTTGAGCATTTGAAATTAGGCAAACTTGAACGTTTGGAAAATAAGGTTGTTACTTGATTTTACTAAGGAAAGCATTTTGTTTATTTAACAATGCTCGTCACTCTATTTTTATACTACGGACATCGGGTGACTTTTATAAAAGGAATGGATCTCTTTAAAAGGAATTTAACGACGTAGTACTTTAGGTTAAAACCCGACTTTGGCATAAAATGAAAGTAACTTGAGTTGTGTAACTTGCCTATGCTTGTGTTGTGTAACTTGCCTATACTGGTTGTTGTGTAACTTGCCTATGCTTGTGTTGTGTAACTTGCCTATGCTTGTGTTGTAACTTGCCTATACCGTTGTTGTGTAACTTGCCTATGCTTGTGTTGTGTAACTTGCCTATGCTTGTGTTGTGTAACTTGCCTATACCGTTGTTGTGTAACTTGCCTATGCTTGTGTTGTGTAACTTGCCTATGCTTGTTGTTGCGTAACTTGCTTATGCCGGTGATAGCCTCGTCAGGCAAGAATGGTTATTTTATGGACTAGCTCTCCACGAGGTTTCTTCTTCGCTCGCCTTGGTCCCCGTGGTCGGCTCCGTACTTGCCCCGTCTCATGGCCGATTCGCCTGTACCGGTGTAAGCCCTCGCACTTACCCCGTTCAGCCAGTAGTGACGGTCTCGTGATACGCCTCGTCCCCGGTGGTCACCGTACTTGCCCCTGGCCACCACGTGGCCGGCCTTGGTATCCTGTGAGTCGGCTCGTGACTTGCCCCGTGACGGCCGTGGTTTTGGTTGCATTATATTATTGGTACGGTCGGATCTGGTAGTTATACTTGTCCTATACGGTTTTTATGACACAGTGGGACTCGTGTTCATGCATACTCCTTGGTATTGTCATATCATAAATCACGGCGGTGATAAGAAATTCCACGCACGAGTGATAATTGGAGGCGTGAGTCCACGACTTGATGTAACTAGTTATATGTTATGCATCGTAGTTTGGTCATCATACATGTCTCCCGCTTTATATAGACTATTATGATTTCATTTACGATATTCTGATTTCACATACTTGGTACACGCTGCATCGACTCTTCGGGCCGCTCACGCCGCAGTAAGTACATCGTCGCCGATCCCCGCTATTAGTATCACCTTTCAACAGACGAAGCTCAGTTCCTTCTGAGGCTTATCTTTTGTATGTGTTCCCGAGTCAGAGGTTCTTGTACATTCGTGGTATGGCGGGCCCCGCCCCGTCATAGTTGTTGTAAATCTTAGAGGTGCAGCCTTGTGTGGCAAGGTGGTTTTGTAAAAGGATTAAACTGCTCGTTTTGAAAGAGTTGTTTATATATATTTTAATGGAAGGTAACCGTTTGTTGGCCTGCTTTATTATCTTGTCTCATGTTCATGTTTAAGTTTTTATTTCACGGTTTTCTCGATGTTGTATCACTAGGGTGCCCGGTAGGCACGATCACGCCCGGATCGGTCGTGACAAAAGTGGTATCGGAGCGATTAATCTCTGAAAGTGTCTACGCATCGTGTCTAGTAGAGTCTTGATTATCGATGTGTTGTGCACCACATCTATAATCAAGAGGCTATAGGACATTTAGGATTGGTTTCATTCTTCTCATTACGAGATCGTGCCTTAGCCGTGTGATAAGATGGACCCTCCGACATACTTCGCTTTTACCTGATGCCTCCGCGTAGGCAACCCGCCCGTATGGCAAGGCAAACAGAGGAGTCGCGAGTAGAGCAATGGCAGAGGCCACAAGACTGAGCCTCCATCCGCACCGAGCAGCATGAGATGAGTTACAAGGAGCTGGCCCGTTGATGGCCGTGGTCAGGCTGACTTGAGGATAAGCCGGACGCAGCGGCCTGCGATGCACCCGTGGTTCACCCTAGATCGATAGTTCGAGGTTACGGGATTTTCTCGAGTTGTAGCCGCCAGAGTTTTATGGGTCGAGGCACGAGGATGATCCGCAGGAGTTCATCCGGCGATTCTGTGGATCGCGAGAGTGATCAAGGCATCGGAGACCGAGTCGGTGGTCCTAGGTTCGCATCACCGCGTGATACCGCATGATCGTTTGATTCGCGAGCCGTCCCCGGGAGAGCATGCACTTCCAGCCTTTATGGGACGAATTCTCGAGGCCTTTCTTGCACATTTCTTGCCTCGCGGATGAGCGAGGGCTCGCGACAGATTTTTGGTGTTACGCAGAATCCGCGCACGGTTCGGAGTACAATGTGGAGTTCGACTCATCGCCCGCGACGTCCTCGCGTTGGTAGCTAGTATGGAGGATCGAGTGCACCGATTTATTCAGGCTCGATGATCACCTAGCCGAGTTGTTCGTGTAGCTCTTCACCGGCATGGACATTGCCCGCACGCAGCTTACGACCGGATGTGAGAGAGGATAAATCGACGGAATGACTGTGGTCAGGTAAGAGGCCGAGCAATGCAGGTCCTTTGGTGACTTTCGAGGCGGACCGCCTCAAGAAGAAAGCCGATTATGCGCCTCCACCAAGACTGAGTGGTCCTCCACAGCCCGGGACCTTCGAGATATTCAGGAGCGTCGTGGCTCCTGTGTTTCAGATTCTCGGGAGCAGAGTGCTCGCGGATGAGGTTGCCCTTGTCTCCGTGTGGGCCGTTGTGGAAAGCTTCATAAGGGAGAGTGTCGTACTAACTCGGGAGATTGTTATTTTTGCGCCAACAGGCCATCGGCAAGAGATCGTCCGACTGGGTAGCACCGGTAGGTAGCATGGACTACTGAGCAGCGATGCGGTTCTTCACCTTCCATACCAGCAGATGTTCAGACACCGCAGCCCCTGCAGAGGTCGCGTGGAAGTTCCAGATTTAGCGCCTTTGAACCGCCTATTTTCGTGTATATCCTTAACCCTTTAAAGATTTGTATGCATGATATGATGACCTTATTATTGTGTGCTACGTTCGGATAAGCGTTATGATGGTTATGAGTTAGAAAGCTTGGCTAGTTGAAAGGATTTGTATGGGGCATGGAAAGTGTGAACTTTAGAATATTTCATGTTGAGACCTTAGATGTAAGGTCGCTTGAGTACCAGATTTTTCAAGTGATCCTTGTCAATACATTTTATGCCTAGAATGTGTTGTGTGATAATTTCTCGAGTAGTGTTGAATGGAAGTGGTAGCTTTCATGACTGTTGAGGTAAGATTGTTCCGGTCGGGAACAAGAGCGTGATGCGTTAGTGGATCGGGTCAGCCACGTTGAGGCCAACCCGCGGCGGTTTCAAAGTGGGTCACCGGTGGTCCCGCCAGTGGTAGGGTCACGAGGGTGCTAGGCCCAAGTTTAGTTGACCACCGTATGAGTTCGTGGGTGTTTCACCAAGAGATCGTGAAGGCCGGAATGGCCTTAAGGAAGATCGAGGCTAGTAAGATGACCAAGTTTGGGGGTAGTGACTCCAAAGTTTTGGAACCAAGTATGGTACGATACTAGAAGAGTTCGTGTTCGAGAAGAGTACGACGAGTAAGAGTAGAGACGAGCATGTATTGCGAGCATAGATATGATCATTTCTTGTAAAGAGAGAAGTGCGAAGGATGTATATTTTAGACCTCGTGGATCGCATGCGATCCGGTACCATTTGTTGGTCGCCGAGTGACACTAGAACCTCGCGCAAAGTGACAAAAGTTGTGATGTTAGAGGTGTTTCCTCGTGGACTTGGATATAAGTATTTGCGCGCAGTGTTGTTTCGTGGCTTGTGGCGTTGGCAACTTATTAGAAGAACTTTATCGTTATCCGTCTTGAGAAGGAACATTCGGACGAATGTTTCTAAGCGAGGAGAATGTTATACCCGTATTTCCGCAGTATGTACGCAGGGCGCACGATAATAATTTGAGCCTTAAAGTTGGATAGGTTCGAAATTTGTGCACAAGTGCCGAAAAGAGTCGTTTTCTTACGCAAAGTTTCCACAGCTTTTTTAGGGAAAATTCGCTATGTCATTTTTAATTTTTGCGGATTTTTCCGAGAGAAAACATTTTGGACCAACGAGGGTGACAAGTGTCACCTCACATCGCCTCGAGTGGACGCAAAAGGGACGAACAAGGTGGCTTGTTTTGTCTTGGAGTTGGTAGGATATTTTGTGTGCAAGTTGGCTTAGGACACTTGCCCAAATCTCGCCTTACACTTGCCTTGCACTTGGCATAATCTCGGACATTGGTTGGCAATCACTTGACCTATAAATACCCAGATTATGTTTATGAACTTCTTCATCCAAAATTCATTTCGCAGTGTGAAAATCTCGCCCCACCCTTAAGAGTAGTTCTCGTCCAAACCACCTCCCCTCATGAGCCCTTTGCCGAGAGCCACCCCTCCCCTCAGGTGTTTGGCCTGGGTACCCCTAGCCTAGTTGTTTTCAGATAATACCCCTTTGTGGTATAGAAATACTCTCCTAGTATTGTTATAATGCCCAAAATACTCTAGCCCATATACCTTATAGTACTTCCAAAGTTACCTCTATATCGTAGAGCAGGAAATACTATTATACTTCCTCACCAAAAACGAAACCCTAAGTAAATCTTCACCCGTAGTTGAAGTTATAAGTAGAAGTTGGTTAGAACTTCTAAGGGTTGTTTGAGCGGATTGAGCGCCGGAGTAGGAGCTAAACCTTGCTCAGGATCGACATATAAACTCGGATAATTTTGGGCTTATCGAGGTAAACACTCTCGACCTTCTATTGTAATTGGGAATTACATGTGGTAGGAATATATAGTTGATGTATACTATATATAGAACTGATTATAATTGCGCAATGTCTTTTGACTTAAGCTCGAATAATACTTACTGCAATGTCTTGCGACTTAAGCTGAATTTAAAGAAGAGAATCGAATCAGAATTACATAGGGTATCAGACATGAGACTTGTGTAACATTAATTGTAGTAGAATTGTACACGTCCGGTCAGAGGTTTTAACCCCCCCCTGGTTGGCTTGGTAGCCGGCCTCGATAGAGGAGGAGATTTACGCTGTTGCGGGGGAGTCTTTGCCGAATTTTCGTAGAATATGGAACGATGAGATCTAGATGTTAATAAAGCGCGCGTGGCCTTATAGGTTGAAGTACTACGTGTGGTGCGATCTACGTGGCTTAAGGAGTAGCCGACGGTTTGAAGTACTTGGAGCGTTTTGCTATTAGTCGGCACTCGTCGCGAGGTATGCGAACCTCTTCCTATCTCTTCTAGCATGATATGTGTGAACTATGTAGTACGGTAGACGTACATGTGTTAACTGTGTTTGATTGTTTTTAAAACATAAAGTGTTATAACGGCTTTATGGGAAGTTGGTTATAACAGCTTTATGTAAATAAGAAAATACTTTGTGGTTTTAAAAAGGTAACTGATGTGAATTATAACTGGCTAGTTATAATAAAGAACTTGATGTATTTCAAAAGATTTATAAATCGTTTTGAAGGGAGAGTAACACTTGGTTTTAAAGGTTTTAAAAAGATTTATACTAGCAGATGGTAAGTTAGGTATAATGTCTTAAGAAAGGTAAAGAAAATGGTTTACTGATGTTAGAAGTTAAAAGACTTGATCTTATAAGATAAGAGACTTAACTTATTTGTTTTAATGTGGATGCTTGTGTGAAACCTCATTCGTGAGTAATGAGTACTTGGTTTTATTTAAAGGGATAAGGTTTTACTGATTTCGGAAATCAGAATGTGTATCGACAGACCACTGCAGCGTTAATAAAGGAAAATGTATTGAATAATGAAGTATTGTATTAAAACCAGTAGAAACCTCCATCTGCATAGAAGCTAAGATGAGACAAAATGATATTACATACCCTAGATCATGGTCGCTTAATAAGATCGATTATAAACAAGAATAAACTACTCACATATAAGGCATATGTTTCTCAAATCATTAAAGGAGAATTATGTTTTAAAGGATTAAAACTATGAACTACGAAACCTTTTCTAAAAATGAGAAACTTGAGCATTTGAAATTAGGCAAACTTGAACGTTTGGAAAATAAGGTTGTTACTTGATTTTACAAAGGAAAGCATTTTGTTTATTTAACAACGCCGTCACTCTATTTTTATACTACGGACATCGGGTGACTTTTATAAAGGAATGGATCTCTTTAAAAGGAATTTAACGTCGTAGTACTTTAGGAGTTAAAAACTGACTTTGGCATAAAATGAAAGTAACTGAGTTGTGTAACTTACTATGCTTGTGTTGTGTAACTTGCCTATCTTGGTTGTTGTGTAACTTGCCTATGCTTGTGTTGTGTAACTTGCCTATGCTTGTGTTGTGTAACTTGCCTATCTTGGTTGTTGTGTAACTTGCCTATGCTTGTGTTGTGTAACTTGCCTATGCTTGTGTTGTGTAACTTGCCTATCTTTGGTTGTTGTGTAACTTGCCTATGCTTGTGTTGTGTAACTCTATGCTTGTTGTTGCGTAACTTGCTTATGCTTGTGGTGATAGCCTTGGTTGTGCAAGAATGGTTATTTTATGGACTAGCTCTCCACGAGGTTTCTTCTTCGCCTTGGTCCCCGGTGGTCGGCTCTCGTACTTGCCGCCTCACGGGTGATTCGGCCTTGGTACCGTAGTAAGCCCTCGCACTTGCCCGTTCGGTGTAGTGACGAAGTCTCGTGATCTGACCTTGGTCCACTGGTGGTCACCACCGTACTTGCCGGTCGCCTCGTGGCCGGCCTTGGTATCCGATGATCGGCTCGCACTTGCCGTGACGGCCGTGTTTTGGTTGCATTATATTATTCGTACGGTCGGATCGGTAGTTATACTTGTCCTATACGGTTTTATGACACAGTGGGACACTCGTGTTCATGCATACTCCTTGGTATTGTCATATCATAAAGCTGCCGGCTGAGGAAGAAATTCCACGCACGAGTGATAATTTGGAGGCGTGAGTCCACGACTTGATGTAACTAGTTATATGTTATGTCGTAGTTTGGTCATCATACATGTCTCCGCTTTATATAGACTATTATGATTTCATTTCTGATTTCTGATTTCACATACTTGGTACTGTCAGATCGACCTCGCCGCTGCGTTAAATGCCGCAGTAGAAATCGTTAGGTCGATCCCCGCTATTAGGATCACCTTTCAGCGTATTGGGAAGCTCCGTTCCTTCGGAGGCTTATCTTTTGGTATGTGTTCCCTGAGTTGTAGGTTCTTGTACATTCAGGGGTATGGCGGGGCCCTGTCCCATCATAGTTGTTGTAAATCTTAGAGGTCTGTAGCACTGTGTGGGCAGGGTTTTGTAAAAAGGATTAAACTGTTCGTTTTGAAAGAGTTGTTTATATATATTTTAATGGAAGGTAACCGTCTGGTTGGCCTGTTTTATTATCTTGTCTCATGTTCATGTTTAAGTTTTTATTTCCGCTGGTTTTCTCTGATGTTGTATCACTAGGGTGCCCGGGGTTAGGCACCAGTCACGGGCCCGGGATCGGACACAATCAGGCCACCTTATCCCAGCAGTTTAGACCACCTACACAACAGGAGAAGCCTGATGAACTGAGAGCTGCATTGCTTACACTTACCAATTCGCAGAATCAGTTCATGTATGAAACAAGGTCCTCTCTCAGGAGCTTGGACACACATGTTGGGCAACTTGAAAAGATGGTAACCAACAAGCCGCAGGGCACTATCCCAAGCAATACAGAGGTAAATCCTAGAGAGCCGTGTCAAGCAGTGTTGTTGAGAGTGAAGCGGTTGAGCGAGTTGCTCAAACCGCAGTGGTAAGTGAGAAGGAGTGTGAGAAATCAGCTGAGGTAGAGAATGAGGGAGTCACTGAGGACCGCTCTACAGTTGAGACAACTCCACAAACACCTTTGAGGGAGTACGTTGATAAAATCTCTTACCCTCAGGGGTTACAAAAAAAGGCAATTGACAAGCAGTTTTCCAAGTTTTTGGAGGTGTTTAAGAAGCTTCACATAAATATCCCCTTCATTGAAGCACTAGAACAGATGCCAACATACTTTAAATTTGAAGAAGATACTTGAAAAAAAGAGAAGGCTAGCGGATTTTGAGACAATATCTTTGACAGAGGAGTGCAGTGCCATCATGCAAAAGAAACTGCCTCCTAAGCTGAAGGTTCCAGAGAGCTTCACCTTGCCCTGCACTATTGGTAGGGTGACATGCAACAGGGTGATGTGTGATCTAGGGGCTATCATCAATCTAATACCCCTATCTGTCTTTAAGATGTTGGGTTTGAGGGAAGCCAAACCGACCACAGTAAATCTGCAGCTAGCCGACCGAACTGTGGTGCATCCCAGAGGCATAATCGAAGATGTGTTGGTTAAGGTAGAAAAGTTCTTCTTCCCTGCAGACTTCCTTATTCTTGATATAGAAGAAGATGAAGAGATACCAATTATCTTGGGGAGACCATTCCTTGCTACCGGGAGAGCCTTGATTGATGTGGAAAAGGGGGAACTGAGACTCAGGGTTCAGGAGGAGGAGATAATGTTCAAGGTGTTCAAATCCGCTATTGAGTCCCATGTCATTGACAAGTGTTTCGCAGCAAGCACAGCTGCCCCAGTAGTTCAGCCAGTGCAGGCCAAAGCTAGGGAGACCATCCCTACAACATTAAACCCACAGGTCAGCAAGGTGGCAGGAATAAAAATTGATGAGATGAAAGCCCTCGAAAAGGTAAGTATTACTGAACCCCATCTGGTGAAGAAGAAAAATAGAAAGAGGAGGATGATTATGAAATTGATAGGTTGTGGGGTTAAATTACCCCAATTATTTTTTATAAGTAACCTGCGTCCAGCTAAAAGGCGTTAAAGACATCGCTACTTGGGAGGCAACCCAATGTTTAAATTCTACAATTTATTTTAATTAGGACAGTCTCACTTTTGGTGTGTTTGTTATGTTGTGATGCCAGGTGAAGGAAAAGACACGAAATCGAGTCAGAACCGCGGTACCAATCTGCAGCATCGCGGTGCCAAATCTTCAGGAAAGCCTCAGTACTTTATGCATCGCGGTGCAACAGAGGCTGAACCACGGTGCCCGTTCACGATCCCCGAAAATATGAAAAGGTCCAGAATCGCCAAATCTCCTCCCACAGATACCGTCACAATGCAATATCCGCCGCCACCACCACCATTTTGAGCCGTTGTACGTCTGTAAGTCGTCCTTGTTTCATCTTTGAGTCATACACATTTGGGACAATGTGTCAGTTAAGTTTGGGGGGGGGGGGTACTTGTATTTTCTTATAATTTTGAGTCGTTGGTTTGTGTCTTTTATGTGTCTATATGAGTCACAATTTTTTTTAACCATGCATGTTGTAGTTGCTTAAAACACCTAGTGAATTAAGTAGGATAATGTAATGGAATGATATACAAAAATCTGTGTGCTTAAGTTAAATATGCCAAAGATTCATGAAAACATGATTAGTTGGAATATTGTGTGCTTAGCCTGTGTATGTCAATTGCGAAAAATGTTCTGCATGCTTGATATTTGAGGAGAAATAATTAGGATGTACATGTTAGGGGGAGGATTCAGACATTTCTTTGTTAGCCCTTCTTACCTTTCATTACCTACACTGACAATGAATTGTATCCCTATTCAGCCCTTTGAGCCTAAAATGAAAAGTTATTTCTTTGACACCCCAATTCCCTCATGTATCATAAGCAATAACTGATGATACGGAGGAAAAAGAAAGTGAAAAAAAAATATAAAAGAGCAAAAATAAATTATGTACCCCAATTAAAATATGAAAAAGCTTAAGTTTGGGGGTGTCAATGTGAATGTGTATGTTCCGCTCTCAACAAAAAGAGAAAAGAGAGTAATGGGTATGAACTAAAAAGAATACAGCAAGGAAGAGAAACATGTTGAATGAAAAACACTTATGGTATGTAATTTGAGCCTAAATGTCTATTTTTACCTACCCCTGCCTAAGCCTACATTACAACCATGAAAAGTACTGACGATCCCTAGTATGTATGTCCATGATTAGTGGAGACAGGCTATAGTACCTTGACAAAAATGCAATGACATTGACATGCATAAGTTAGGTATTCATGCTTCCAGTGATTGTGACTGAAATGAATCTGCGAAATATCTAACTTGAAATTCTAGATTGTTCAATGCATGATACATCTATTGCTACATATTGTCATAACTAATGTTCATGTGTTTCTAAGTGACATTTTGCAACTGCTTGACGTGAGTCTTTGAGTCTTTTTTATTTTATTTCTTTGTTTTGTTTTCTTCTTTGCTCGAGGGCGAGCAAAGTTTAAGTTTGGGGTTTGTTAGGCATATTTCATATACCTATTTTGAGTCATTTTCGATTAGTATTTTACCCATTTTCGTTGAGTCTAGTACAGTTTTAGGGTTGTTTTTCTTTCTTTTGAGTCACAACGGTTCAAAAAAGCAAAATGACAAAAAGGAGCGAAAAGTGGGCATAAAAGGAGGTCCCGAGGCAGAAAAAGGTCGAAAATCGATGACTAGGGTTGAGTGATTATATATCCATACCGGAATATAAGACAGTCTAGTTAACCGCTATCTTAACATAGAAGAAGAATCATTCTAGAACGCATTAAGGATTGAATAAAGTGGATAGTTGATGATTTTGGAAGCCCTAATTCCTTCATAATCTGAATACAACCTAATTAGTTTACTTATTTTTTACAATCATTCCAGTAGTTAAATATAAACCCCAATCAATATTCGTTCGCCAAATAGATAACACAAAATAGATGCTCGGTACTTAGAAACCAGTCTCTGTGGACGATATTCAGTCTTACAAACTATATTACTTGAGACGATACGTACATTTGCGTTTTGCGCGTGTGGAAATCGCCTAACAGTATCGCAACTCAAAGTAGTGATGAAAATGGAAATGTGGCAGTGAAGAAGATAAGGAAACTAATAAGGAAAGCAGAACAGTGCATTCAGATAAGAGAATAGTGACAACAACGAAATAGTGCATTAATCGAAACACAAACCAACCATGCCATTATTGTGCATACCAAAATAATCAATTATATATTTTTCTCCTCACATTTTCATATAGGGGAAAGGGTCAAATATATCCTAAAACTTTAATAAAAGGATCACATATACCCTATGTCAAAATATGTGGTCATATTTACCCTCCATTAGTAAAAACTTATCAAATTTACCCTTTTTAACGGATTGGACACGTGACACTTACGTGACTGCCATATGACAACCAAATCATCCAATTAATTTCAGCCTAGACTAACCCACCCATTTCCCGTTACCCGAAGATGGAGCTGGAGTTGGTGCAGAAGGTGGTGGAGGGTCCGGTGGTGGAGGTGGTAGTGGTGTGTAGATGGAGGGTATGGTTATGGTAATTGTTTTGGAGCATGTGTGGGTTTTGGAACTTTTGGTGGACGTAGAGGTGGTGGTGTTTTTGCAGGGGGAGGTGGAGGAGGTGGTGGTGGAGGCGGTGGTGGGGCTCAGTTTTTTGTAAATTTCAACGAACTGAGGGACATTCGACGGCAGTGGGTTACACCACTATGACCGCCGTCTCAAGGCGGTCATTTCCATACCTACGTCGTCCATCGTCTCTTCCATCTCGACCCGTCGACCATTTAAAACTCTAACCGCCGCCAACGCCCTTCCGGAAAACTGAGGTCTAATCGACGGTTGTGAAGGGTACCAGCAGACTCGTCGTCCTCACGTTGACATTTTGCACCCAACCACGACCTTCAATTCCAAGCCAATCGTCCGGTCGACCAAATAAAGAATTTCAACGGGTTTTTGGCTTTTTCCCGTCAGCTCCGGTAGAATCGAGGATTGTGGGTGGTATCACTGATCTCGTCTCCTCATTCTCTACAATATACACTAATTTCCGAAGTTCGATTTTCAATTTTGGATTTTTTTCAATTTTCCGGCGATGGCAGGCGACACTGTTGTGGCGGCGACTGGAGGTTCTGGCCACAGATCTGGATTTGGAGCAGGTGGTGGAGTTTGTGGCGGAGGAGGTGGAGAAGGAGGAGGAGGAGGTAGAAACTCTAGTGATGACAATGGTGGTGGTGAAGATTGTGCTGAAATTAGTTGGATGATGTGGCTGCCATGTGTCCAATCCGTTAAAAAAGGGTAAATTTGATAAGTTTTGACTAACGGAGGGTAAATATGATAACATACTTTGACATAGGGTATATGTGATCCTTTTACTAAAGTTTTAGGGTATATTTAACTCTTTTCACTTTCATATATATGACCGGGGAAAAGTTCAAATTTATCCTTGCAATATACAATTTGTTATACATTGGTCCTCTGTTTATCTTTCCATTTGTGAAAGCTCCCGCACCTTTTATTCCGTCCCTTATTGTCCCTCCCTCTAATGGTTATTCAGTTTGACTCTGACATTTACTACTATTACTCTTTGTTTTCCTTTAGCTAAGATTATTTTTTTAAAGCGAATTCCCTAGGCGGGGTGCTAGCTTTTATTAACAAATAAAAGCGAACCTCAAAGAAAAGAGTACAAGTAAGGGAACCTAGACCTTACCTTACTAATCCTGAAGATGTAACAAACTTCTACTAATTAACAAGTACAACTAGAGAAAACTAAATTGGAAAACAACGACAGAAAGAGTGAAGTCAATACAAATCCTCCTCATGAATTTTATTCTCTATGTCCAACATGATTAACAATACATGTTATTTTTATCTACTACATGCAAATATTAACTTTGAGGTACAAAAACTTCTCTTTTTCCTAAGGCAGCCTAAATTGAAATTGTCAATATGAGAGCTACTTTTCAAGGAATGGGATGAATGACAACTTTTCCAGTGGCTCTTCCAGTTTCAATACAAGAAAAAGCTTCCACAACTTTGTCAAATGGGAATGGTCCTTTTGGATCTATCACTGGTTTCACCTTCCCACTCTCTAAGTATGGGTTCAGTTTCTTCAACATCTCTCCGTTTGATGTCACTACAAATCTAAAACCAGGTGGTGTTACTGCCCCTGTTAGCACTACCATGCTCCCACCTTCCTTCACTGCCTTCACCGCCTTTTCTCCCTGACCTGTAGTTAGTACCAAGTGAAAAAAATGGTTGTTAGTAAAGACGGATTCAGTATTTAAACTCAATAGATTCAATTTTTAAGATTCTTAGCACTGAAAATATTATACTTTTGAAATGATGAGTTCAAAATTTAATATGGAAATTTTTCACTTTTAGTCCTTGAAATATCAAGAAATTTAGATGGGTGAATATCACTTTTGGTCCTTGTGATGTATGATTAGGCATATTTAACCTTTAATTAATTAAAATGTGCACTTTTGATCCCTTTGCTATGAATATTCACAAATTTATCATAATTATTAATCGTTTCACTGCTTAATTACTCATGTGTTATGATAAGTTTGTGGTGTTACTTCATATTTGACGGTAATATAGTTCTGAAATAGTCCTAATACAACATATTTCCTACATAATGGGACTACAATACACATTTCAATTAATTAAAGGTTAAATATATTTAGTCAAATATTACAAGGGCCAAAATTTCTTTTCACTAATAACGGAGGGACTAAAAGTGCTATTATCCCAATTCAGATTTCCCGTTGTGATACATGGTTAAGCACATTTGACCTACAATTAATTCAAAATATGCAGTTTTGATGTTTACGCTTGTGAATCTTCACGAATTTAATGAATTAGTAACTGTTAAACCATTTAGTTGCCTGCGTATCTTAAATGTGTATGTGCATTTTGTCCTGCCAATGTGTATACTAGAATGGACATTGTATAAGTTGAAACTAAGTGCTTACCAACTGAATCATAGACAACATCAAACTTGTCAGGCAGATCTTCAAAATTCTCCTTGGTGTAGTCAATAGCTAAATCAGCTCCTAAGCTTTTCAGGAGTTCCAGCTTCCCTGTGCTGGATGTAGCTGCTACTTTTGAAGCACCAAATACATGTTTAGCAAGCTGCATAAGAGAAAAATGTCAATTCAGCTTCGTATTTTAGCAGCAGAGACGCATGACAATAAAAAAAGATTTAACATGGATCAATAAGAAATCCCATTCTGGCACAATATGATTTAGGGTAAACATCGGATAAGCAAGTATATAATTGTCGCGATGTCCCAAAAAGTTAGGACCATAATAATAAGGTAAGAAGCTATTTATCCATCTCTGAAACACCCAATGGATTATTGGATCCATATGATGTAATGTGACCAGATGAAGAAGATGGGCGACTGTTAAATTATGGGGAGTGAATGATGAAGATTTAGAACGATTTAATGAGGCACTCTCTGCAGAGACCCCCCTCTCCACCCCTCCACACATTCACACCCTCCTAAAGCCAAGTCACTATGGTATCTCCTAATATAGGTATGACACTAGCATCAGTGTATTTTTAACCAGTTATAGTGGACAATCTATTTTATTTTCTAAGTTACTATTCTCACTCTTTATGGACGGTTACTCATAGTTATCATTAGGTCACTTGAACAATTTCCTAGAGTAATACAGTCAAACCTCTTTATAACAACATCGTTTGTCTGGATATCTTTTTGGTTGCTCTAGCAAAATGTTGTTAGAAAGAACATATAATATAACAAAACATGAAAAATCAGTTCTAAAATAACTTGACCGTTATAGTGAACTGTTGTTATAAAGGATGACTGTTATAGAGATGTCTTACATTCAAATGAGACTTATTGAAATGTCCATACCTGGATAACAAGGGATCCAACACCACCAGCACCTCCCAAAACAAGAATGGATTTGCCAACAGAAAATCCAGCTTTCTCAAGACCTTCATAAGCTGTCTCAATAGCTAGAGGAAGAGAAGCAGCCTCTGCAAAACTCAGATTCTTGGGTTTCAGTGCAACTAGTTTCTCTTCAACAGCAGTGTACTCAGCTAATGATCCAAATTGCTTTGGTCCATCTAATGCTTTCTCATGTATATCTCCATACACTTCATCCCCTTCTTTTAGTCCCTTTACTTGACTACCTACTTTCACTACCACACCAGCAACATCATAACCTGGCACAGTCTATACAAAAAGAAAACAGAGAACACTTTATAAACCACAAATTCCACAACAGGAAAAGTTATGTGATTTTTGTTACTGTTGAATTGTGCGACCATCTTCCAAAAGCTTAAATTGTTACGGAGGGTATATTTTTATTTGCTTAATTATAACTTTAACACGGCTACTCACGTGCGAGTATCATTTTTTTCCATGAGTCAAGCACATAGGAGTTCTTTTTTATAATGGATGCCGGAGAGACTTGAACCTCGAGTTTGTGCTTGCTCTGACATCATGTTAGACTGTGTGGCCGTCTCATCTAAAGGATTAAACTATTAGGAATATCATTATTTTATTTTATTATTTATATCTTCAACAGTTTCAGGATATTGCAGATAGTCTCTAATTTAATATTAGCTTCCAATGATTTCAAAGATGGAATTTTTAAGACCATGTCACAGAATCTAAACACTAGTAATGGAAGTGAAATGTACGCGAAAAACAGTTGAACACTTTATGTGCTGAAATCCAAGAACAAAAGTTGTACTAACACTATAACACAAGTGATGAGAAATGCAAATTTACAATTTAAAACATGGAAATCAAACCAAACTCAAAGATAACAAGAAAAAGGGTGCCAAAACTTACAGGAAGTGGAGAATCAGTGGCCTTAAATTTTCCGAGCCGGCGTTTAAAATCGACAGGGTTAAGAGCAGCAGCAACAACCTTAATCAAGACTTGATCTTCATTAATATCTGGAACTGAAACATTAGACTCGAACTTCAAAACATCAACACTTCCATAATCAGTATAACTCCAAGCTTTCATTTCAGAAGGAATAGAGGTACTTGTAGATGTTTCAGTAGTTGCAGCTTGAGAACTAGCAGACACTCTAAGTGGAGAAACAGTGGAGAATTGACTTCTTTGAATACAATTTTCAACTTTTCTACTACCCTTTACTCTAAGAACTGAACATGAAGAGTGAAGAGAAGAGAAAGAAGAGGGTGGATGAAGGGGTTTGAGTTGAAGTGTAGTGGAAGATAATAGAGCTTCCATTATTCTTCTTCTTTCCCAACTTTTTTTTACGTGACTTTGTATTTTCCTCAAAACACTGTGTGTGTTGGTGGAGAAGATGAAATGCTTGCTGTGTGGTTTTGTTTGGGTTGATTTCAATTTTGAGCCATCCATTTGTTAGTTAGTTAGGATCTGTTTGGCCAAGCTTCTAGTAATGTTTCTGTTTCTAAGTAGTTCTGCAGAAATTGTTTCTGGAGAATCAGTTACGATGTTTGATCTATAATTATAGAAGTGCTTCTAAGAAACAGAAATAGTTTCATGTTTGGCCAATATTTATGCAAATTGACCAAGAAATGTAATGATAATATGATAGTCAATGACTCAAATATGTCCAAACCTACCCCCGCCCTACCCATATTTACCCCACCCTATCCTCAAATTTCTATGTCATATTTTTTTTTTACTTTTATAAAAAAATATGAATTTTTTCTTCCCTTACCCCGCCCTACCCCCACCCCCACCCCATTGCCCTACCCCATCCTCAAATTTCTATTTCATATTTTTTGTTACTTTTATAAAAAATGATTGAAAATATGAAATTTTTCTAACCCCCGCCCTACCCCCTACCCCCACCCCATTCCCCTACCCCATCCTCAAATTACTATTTCATATTTTTTTGTTAATTTTATAAAAAAAAATGAATTTTTTCTTACCCCCGCCCTACCCCTACCCCCACTACACCCCACCCCATTAGCCTACCTATCCTCAAATTTCTATTTCATATTTTTGTTACTTTTATAAAAAAAATGATTTTTTTCTTACCCCCGCCCTATCCCTACCCCCAACCCACCTCATTGCCCTACCCATCCTCAAATTTTTATTTCATATTTTTTGTTACTTTTATTAAAAAAAATGATTTTTTTCTTACCCCTCCACCCTACCCCAACCCTATCTCTATTCCAAATTTCTATTTTATATGAAAATATTATATGAGATTAAAATGAATTTTGTGAAAAGAAAATGGTAAATGAGTCCAAAAAAAATAATGAATGAGCAAAAAAGGTTTCTCCAGAAGCACCAAATTGGGGTTTCTGCTTCTCTTTCCATCTAGATATACTTTTTGGCTTCTGGAAAAAATGTTTCTATATCTGAAAAAGTGATGTTTGGCCAAACAAGTGTTTCTGAGAAACAGAAACACTTCCAGAAATTTGGCCAAACACCAGCTTAGTGACTTGAAATATCCTGTCCTCACAATTTTCCCTGTTTTTGATGAGGCCATAAGGAAATTAATAGCCACAAACTAACAAGAGCATTCAAGACACAACTTATGGGCCTTATGACAAATTTTTTATTTATTCATATATAAGGGTAAAAAAATACACCAAGTATCATTGTTTTTGAGTTAACTGTTACACCCCGTAATTCCAGGACATGTGTATAAAAACGTACGTAAGAAATCAAGACGCTAAAATTTGAGACTTGTAGAATTTATCGGAATTATGAAAATGTCGGGAAACGAAATATTACGACGAATGGGAGGGTGACACGTGTCACCCCCTTGGATGGTCTCGCCGAATTACTGAGGCAAAAAGGTCAAATGACCAAAGCTTAGATGATCAAGTCTTGAAAGCCCAAGCTTGATATAATTGACTAAGTCAATGAGCCACTTGACTTGAGATATTTAAATCTCCTTCATCCTAACCCCACAAGTGTTCTAATCTTAACCCTCCATTTAATTATATATTCATCAAAGTAGCAAGACTTGTCTCAACACTTAGAGAAATTTTAGAGAAACTTGAGCTAGGCATTGAAGCTCTCGGGTTTGCCCTCTTTTGAACAAGATTTTTTTTTTGTTTGTGGTTCATAATTCACCATACTTTAAACCAAGGTTCCAAGAGGTATTGTAAGGTTATCTCAATAGAAAGATCCCGACAAAGCTACGTTTTCACGTTAGTTGCAAGATGAAAACCTAAGTTGTTTTCATAGTTTTAATTGGAAATTGAAGGAAAGTTGTTTATGAACTTCTAAGGCTTCAAATAGCGGATTGGAGGGGGAAGGAAAGGAGCTAAATTGCTAAGGAGCGACTTTGAATCTTGGAGTTATTGTTGGGCTAATCAAGGTAACAATCTTGTCCTCTTTGTAATTAAAGACTACATGTTGTAGTAGATTGGTAATTGATCATGTGAATTACATTATGAAGATTGATAAGTGTTATGAAATATTTGGAAGAAAAATCCGAAACTAGCATGATTTAGCCTTTAAGATTGTAATTCAATTTAGTTACTAGTTTAGTCGTCACATGTTATCTAAAGAGAAGATTGTAGTGGTTATAATCGATTGCGGCTATATAACATGTTAGACTAAACAACTTGGATTAAAAAGAAATTGGAAAAGACTTTACATTGTTGTTGCATTGTAGCCGATAATGGCATTGAAATATTGGACTATTTGGATATCGATTGTGGGACATAATTTTACACGTCCTGTGCGGCGTGTAATCCATTTTGATTGGTTGATGTGTTGAGCCTTAAATGTAGCATTTGGTTATTGATTTCGGGCCTTGAAAAAGATGGAAAAGTATGTAGAAACAAAGGAAGTGCTGCCCAATTTTCCGTAGAACAAGTGACTTTACACTTAGAATATTCTACGTTTGAAGCTAGAAGTTAATAGACTTATTATGGTAATTATAGGTTGACATACTACGTACGACATATTGGACTTAGCAAGTGGATTGAACCGAAGAGGTATGTGGAACTTTCCCTATCTTCTTGAGCATGAGTTTTATAAATATATAGTACGGTGGACGTACATAGTTAAAAATGAATTCGGTTTCATTTTGGTATCCTTGCCTTGTTTTCGAAAAGGATAGGTGACTTAATGTTACATGGAAAGATTTCTTGACTTGAAAAGTATAGAATACTTGATTTGGAAAGTATTGATTTCTTGAACTATTCTAAAGATGAGAAACTTGATTTCTAAAGTTAAGAGACTTGAAGTATTCTGAAAGTTATGTAACTTGATTTGAAAGTATATGATACTTGGTTTTAAAAGTATAAGTCTCTTGGTTATAAAAAGAATGAATTTGTCTAAAACATAAAGAGTTATAACGGTTTTATGGGAAGTTAGTTATAACGGCTTTATGGAAGGTTAAGAGAGTGGTCTATTTGATTTATAGGCACGAGTTGCCTAGGTTGTGAAAGTAGAAGTTACTTGGTTTTAAAGCCTTGAAATGAATTTCTAAAGGTGTAGTAACTTGATTTGAAAAATAGACATGCATTGATACTACGGGTGTTAGTATCTTGGGGTTTTTATATAAAAAGGGTTCTTTTTAAAGAAACGGAAGTACGTAGTACTTTAGGTTAAATTCCCGGATTTTTAATGACATGTTAGTGCCTTAAATTTAAATAAAATGAGAGTGCATGATAATTAAGGCTAATAAGAAGTTAGGGGATTTCTTAACTTGCTTATGATAATTATGATAAGCCGGTGGTGCTTATGTTATGTATGATAAACCGGTGGTGCTTATGTTATGTATGATAGCCGGTTGTGCTAGTGTTATGTTATTCTTGCGGGGTAAACCCCCGGGTTACTAGTTATTCCATGAATTTGCTACCCATGATACGAGTGTGGCATTTGTACTCATTGCGGGCCCACCGGCCTAAGCGGGTGAAATAGTCCCGTGCGGGTGAAATAGTCCCATGCGGAGAAAATCGCTCTATTGCGGGTCCACATGACCTATGCGGGTGAAATAGTCACAGGAGTAGGATTGCTTAATGATACTACGGGCGGGTGACCCTAATTTGATCATGAGCCTCCTATTTTTATGCAGTAAAGTATACTCTTGTTTACTCTCATTATTAGTAAGGCACAGTGTACTGTTATTTTGGTCATCATACATGTCTCCAGCTTTATTTTAGACTATATGATTTCATTTCGATTTTCTGGCCACATACTGTACATAGTTTAGACCGACTTCTTCCTGGCCGCTCACGCCGCAGTAGAGTTATACTGATTGTCGATCCTCACTCTTAGGATCACTGTTCAATTGGCTGAGAAGCTCCATTACTCCGAGGCTTATCTTTGGTTCGGATCCCCAGTATTGTCGGTTGTTGTACATTCTGTGGTATGGCGGGCCCCGTCTCCACACGCTTGTTATGTTAAAATTCTTAGAGGTCCGTAGTCATGTATGGTCGGTTTGTAAAGAAAAAGGATGTAATTGACTATTTATATATGTATATCCGGAAGCGACTTACTCGGCCAAAGATGTTGTTTACTTCACCGATTTAAGTTGTGTTTTATGTATGTTCAATGACTTTCTTTGATGGTTACACGTAGCGGTGCCTGTGTAGGCACCGCCGCGAGCCCGGTCGGGTCGTGACAAAAGTGGTATCGAGCGATTAGTTCTCGGAAAGTGTCTACGCATCGTGTCTAGTAGTAGTCTCGTTATCGATGTGTTGTGCACCACATCTATAACCAGGAGGCTGCAGGACATTTAGGGTTGGTTTCCATTCTTCTCACTCTGAGATCGTGCGATAGAGTTGTGTTGTTAGGGTCGTCTCTCCCTAATGAGTTATGTTGATTGCAGCTGTGAGAAGAGTAGCAGTGACCCAGGAAGGATTATGTGGATTGCGTATCCAGGTTGGTAATACTTGTTGTATAGTTGGTATAATGACGTATAGCTATATGGATTTATGTATGAGGGTCAGATGCGTGTTGCCTTGAATGATTTTGGATTACCAAGAATTGGTAAGGACTAAATAGATACCGGGAAGGTATGAAACAGTTTAATGAATTCTCATAAAGGTTTTACGTACTAATTTGAGATAATTAGGAAATGATGAGCTGTCTGAGAAGGTAATGAACCCTTAAGAAATCTTGATAAAGGACTTAATGGAAGACTATGTTAATAGATTAAGCTACGTAGTATGCTTAAGAGAATAGTACGGATGAGATCCGTATGGAGTAAGAATGGTTGTTATGATTAAGACAACACGATTAAGAGCTTAGGAGAAGCCATCTTACCCGTATGTGGGGAAGGATAATGTTGGCTTGGGGCATGGAAATTGTGAGCCTTAGAACATTGATAGCCGCCGAGTCGTGTTATGGACCTATTACGGGTCGACCCATAGCATGTAATGAAGCAGGGTCGGTTGAGGGTTGTTCCGCTATGTGACAGGGTCACGAGGGTGCAAGGCCCAAGTCTAGTTAATCATTTTACGGGTTCGTGGACGCGTTCCACCGGAACCGGGTCGTGAGAGCCGGAAATGGCCTTAAAAATTGTTCGATATAGTAACTCCAAAGATTGGAGGCCAGAATTAGTATGTAAGTTATGTACGTATAATAGTATAAGTTTGGAAGTACGGGAAGAGTACAACCAGTAAGGAAGAGAGCAAACAAGTGTAAAAGAATAGAGCCGGAGTCCATAAGAACCTTTCGAGGTAGCTACACCAGTGGGTGATTGGGTTGAAATGGCGTACATAAGGATTGCCCGGTGATGATATAAAATTGGCAGACCCTAGCAGACTTGATTTTAGTAAGTCTATGTGACTTATTCATTTGAAGTAAATAAATTGGTGATTGGAAGTATGTAGTACTTGAAATTGAAAGCTAAGAGACGGAGATAAGAACGTAAGATCATTGAAGGATTTCATGTTAAGTGCCCTTGGAGGTGCTTGGAGTTGTTTAGTGTGGCGGTCAGGGCCACGATCTTCCGAATGATTTCAGGAAAATGCGCAAAGCAAGAATAAGATAAGTACGAGTGCTGCCTGCGGAAAACAGAAGATATCATTGGTAGGTCTTAAAAATCTATACGATTATAAGGCGGCGCTTGATGATTAAGATGATTAAAGGGAGATAAGCTCTCTCACCACGTAACAGGATAGTTGTACGTATTATTGAGGGTTATGCGTACCCTTTTATTTAAGCCATAGATATGGGACATGTAAAGTCCCCAGCTTCGTTATGCAATAGGTTACAATTTTAAATAACCTTGGAAAAAGGTATTGGGTTGGGATAATTGAGGACGACACTAGGAAATGGTTGAAGAAGTGTCGTAAGGATATAAATGCAGGTAGTACGCATGAATGAAACTGTATGATCAAGAATCAAGATAGAAATAATTTTGCCAATAATGACCATAAGGAAGGGTTATGACCAGAATGATAAAAGAGAATGCAACTATGGTTATGTAAGTTGCACGAGATATGATTACCCCAGACTAGTGTAAAGACCATTAGTGAATGATGAGCAGTAGGAACACCTCGATGAAAGGTGGCAAAATATGTACTGACGAGAAGGATAGTAGGAAAAATACGGAGAGGTAAGAGACACCAGGGCAACTTGAAATGAGAAATAAAGGTAAGACGAGTAGACACTCGAACGATAAGAAATCTTTGCAAGCCATTGGATTATGTAATACCATGAATTGAGGTTGAACACCTGACTATAAGCTCTATGAGCTGGGAGAGAAAAAAATAGGATTCCTACTTAACGAGATCAAGGAAATCTCCCCCTAAATTGTGATTGACAGGAAGTCTTATCCATGAGACAAGCAAATGAATCGAATCTAAGTATAGTGACCAAGTTTGGTTGCAACAGAGAAATGGAAACAGGAATCATAATTGAGATTATATCCCCGAACATTTCGGAAGTATGAGACAGGCTTCCGGTTATTGGAAGATAAGCTGACTACGACTACAGTTCTAACCTCCCGGAGGACTAGCTGTTAGGTGATTATTGTAACACTTTGAGTGTTGGATGGGTTGTGTGCGGATGCAACACGATAAGGTTACAACTTATAATTCCCAGCAGCTATGGGAGGCATTACTTATGGAGTTCATGTGTATATTTATGCAGACCACAAGAGCCTCCAGTGTATCTTCAGACAGAGGCAGCTGAAATTGCGACAGAGACGGTGGTAAGAGTTATTCAAGGATTGTGATGTTGATATCCTATACCACCCAAGGAAAGCCAATATGGTTGCGGATGCTCTTAGCCATAGATCTATAGGTAGTCTGTCAGATGGACAGCTAGATAGACAAGACATGGTCCGTGAGATTCATCAGCTAGTGAGCCGAGGGGTTCAGTTGTTTGTTTCCGATGATAATGGAGTTCGAATCCGAGAGGTTGCCGAGTCTTCCCTCGTCGAGGAAGTGAAGAGGCGGCAGTATAAGGATCCAGGTTTTAGTACGGAATCGAGATACGGCTCTCCGAGAGGAGAAGAGCCTGTATGAGGTAGCATCTGATGGGGTGCTAGGATACGAGGACATGTGGTGTGTAGCCGATGTTGCAAGACTTCGTCAGCAGGTTTTAGGGGAGGCACACAGTGCTCGTTACTCTATTTATTCGGGGTCGACTAAGATGTATCATGACCTCAGATGTATGTATTGGTGGGATGGCCTGAAGAGGGATGTAGCAAAGTTCGTTGCTCAGTGTCCTAATTGTCAGCATGTCAAGGTTGAGCACCAGAAGCCCAGTAGGCTTTTATCGACGATTGAGATCCCGACTTGGTAGTGGGAGGTGATTAGTATGGATTTTGTTATAGAGTTGCATCGTACTCAGAGGAAGTGCGACTCCTTGTGGGTCATAGTAGACAGGCCGACGAGGTCAGCCCATTTTTCTTCCGGTCAGGACTATTTACTCGGCTGAGGGTTATGCGAGATTATATAGCAGGAAGATTATGAGACTGAACGGGGTTCCTACATTTATTTATGACAGACAGATGAGCCCAATTTACGGCTAACTTCTGGAGGTTTTTCCAGGAGGGGTTAGGGACACATGCGAGTCTCAGCGTTGCATTTCACCCTCAGACCGACGGACAGGCAGGGCATGTTATCCAGACAATTGAGGATATGATTGCGGGCCTGTGTTATTGATTTCAGGGGTAGCTGGGAGGATCTTTTGCCTCTCGTTGAGTTGAGTATAATACCCATTACCATCCCATTATTCAGATGGCCCGGTATGAGGCCTTGTATGAAAGAAAGTATAGATCGTCGGTTGGTTGGTTCGACGTAGGCGAGGTTCACTTAGTTAGCCCAGACTTGATTCAGCGGGCCGTGGATAAGGCGAAGCTTATCCAGGAATGATTAATAGCAAGCTCAGAGTCGACGGAAGCTTTATGCAGAGAATCGACGTCGACACTTAGAGTTCGAGTTTAACGATTGGGTCTTCTTGGAGATATCACCCATGAAGGGTATGATGAGGTTCGGTAAGAAGGGGAAGCTTAGCTCAAGGTACATTGGGCCTTATCAGATCGTCCGTAGAGTAGGCCAGGTTTCCTATGAGTTGGAACTACCGTCCGATTTGGAGGCAGTACATCCGGTCTTCCATGTTTCTATGTTGCGGAAGTGTATCAGAGATCCATCGAGAGTTTTCCCAGCTAGTGATATCTAGGTGACAGAGGGATTATCGTATGAGGAGAGTCCCATAGCGATACTTGATCTCCAGGTCAGACGATTACAGACTAAAGACGTGGTTTCCGTCAAGGTCTGGTGGCGGAGTGATAATAGAGAGGAGATGGCTAGGGAGGCAGAGGATGGCATGATACAGAAGTATCCTCACTTATTCCCTACACCTCCAGGTAATCCTTTTCCCTTACTTGTCAGTTTTTATTGACGTATTTACTTAAGTGTTATTATGTGGCATAATTGGTATGTAGGGGTTGTAAAAGGAGACTATGTCGCTATCTATTAGATTGAACCCGAAAGAATATTCGGGGACGAATGTTTCTAAAGGGGGAAGAATGTTACTCCCCGCAATTCCAGGACATGTGTATAAGAACGTACGTAAGAAATCAAGACGCTAAGATTTGAGACTTGTAGAATTTATCGGAATTATGGAAATGTCGGAAAATGAAATATTACGACGAATGGGAGTGTAACACCCCATTTTAACCGGAGTCGAAACGGGATTACTGCTACATATGGTTGATTCCTAAATTGTATTTTAAGGAGTCGCCACCTAATTATTATAGTGAATTAGGACACTTAGTTTATTGCAATAAAAATACTGCAATTGACTTCCATTTAATGGTCTGCAAAATTAGTGAGATTCTGGATCGGGGTTCTTTATTATCCTAAAGGGAAGGGGTTAGGCATCCTTCAAGATCCGCTAACTTGCGGTTGTTCGTTCAAACCTAGGTTAATTATTTATTGCTCTTTTTATTCTACCTATTCTAAGCATTTATAATAATTTACAATTAAAATAAAATACAATGCAAAATAATAAAACTGAAATTAAATAAGGCATAAAATAAACTCTGGGGCATTCTTTTTGAAATGCATCTCCGGATACCTGCATAAACACTTAGTAAAAATATTAGTAATAGAATACATAAATTTTAAAATAATAGCAAAAATTAACAAATAAAGCAAATAAATCCGTCTTTTGTACAGGGGAGGCCTTGGAAATCAGACGGGGATTCCTTCATTGGCCAGTATTATTAAAAGCAATAAAATAAATAAAACTTCGGATCCGCGCCAAAACAGCAATAGTTTTAAACACGGAGGGCTCAGATATGTAAAAATATAAAGAGATACCTAAACAAGTGCACATGCGAATTACGCCAAGCACATGTTGGTTATCCTGTAAGTGGAAGAAATCATCCTTGCCTGTAAAGCTTCATTTATTTTATTTTCCGTCTTGCAATCATGAGGCCTCAAAAATCGACGGATAACTTTTTCATCGGCCAAGTGTAGTATCTTGTTTAAATCAGTAAATAAATAACAAATAGGCCAAAACAGTCTCTGATTTTTTACGTTAGAAAAGGGTCGACCCGAAGAAACAGTGCCCCAAAAATAATATCTCCAGTCTAAATACTAAAATAAACAACAACAATAATGAACTTTGCCGGGGTTTGACCCGACCCGAATCCGAGATCCGAAACAGTAGCCAAAATAGTGTAATAACATTCTTAGTATAAATCTCCAAAATACCATGATCCATAACTTTTACCCGAAATAAACCAAACAAACAGTGTGAAACAAGAACAAAAATAGATATTTTTGGTCCGGATTTGACCCGATCCGAGACTCCCAAACAACAAGAGCCAAAACAGACCCACAATAATATTTTTCATCCAAAATATCAAAATAGACAACAACAACATTTTAAAACTGATCCGGTTTGACCCGACCAGACAAACCTCCCAAAACAGTAGCCAAGAATGAACATCGTTGTATTATTATTATTTTTTCAGATAACTAACAACAATAAAAAATATATATTAAACCAAACCAAAGAGATAAGAAGAACCTTTTTGTTTTCTTGATATACTTTTTTTTTCGATTTTTCCAAGTAAATGAAGATTGGAACATGAATGTGCACAACAAATTAAAAGCTTGACTTTTAGTTCGTTTTTCTTTTTTCTTTTCTTTTTTTTTTTTCCACTTTTTTCGTGTCCTTTCAACATGGAACAAAGGGGGGATTTATAGGTGGATTTAGTGGTGGTGTTGGTGGGGTTCGCCGGAGCTCCGAGGTCCGGCGACGACGGGATTGGGTCCGCTACTATTTTTTAGAAAGGGACTGGGAGAGTCCCAAAATATATGGGGAATGGTGTATGCGGTTGAGAGTGTAGGGGAGAGTTAGGGGAATGCTCCAAAAAAAAAAAAAAAATTAGGAGTATATGAATCATGTGGTCATACGACCTTTTGAAAGGGGATATGTTTTATTTTATAGGTAGGTTTAGGGTTTGGTATTTGGGGGAAAATGAAAAGTGTGATATTGTTTTGGGGAAAAGGAAAAGCGGTATTTGATTTGTGGGGAAAAATAAAAGAGGTTGTTTGGATTATATTAAAATTAGTGTTGGCTTGGACTGATTCAAATTGTGTCTTGGACTGGACTGGTTTGACAAAAATGTAAGGCTGGTTAATTATTTAAAAGACAATTATTTAAAAAAGATGCAAAATTATTAAAATTCAAATGCCGATGCAATAATACTAAAATGCAATTTTAAAGACATGTTTAATGCCCGATTAAAAGTAAAAATGCGGTGCCGATTAATTATTTAAAAAGATGCGAATATTATTAAAATAAAACGACGGTGTAGCAATAATAAAAACATAATATTAACAAAAACATAATGTTTAATTTAACATAAAAAGATAAAAATGCAAAAAATGCTGATTAAAATGTGGTGTGCTAAAATACTTAAAACTGCACGAAATATACAAAAACGGTCAAAATTGATCACAACAAAGACGTCCCTCTTTGTACGGAGATGATGGAAGAGTCTTCGGACAAAGATGTTGACTTAGAGCCAATTTTGTCCTGTTTATAAACTAGAACTCAAAATAGGGATGACGCACTAAAATGTCCCAAAGGTCGATCATGATGACACCGGGTCGCCGGACGCAAAAATAAAAAGCAAAGTCGACGTGATTTAAAAAATGTCGATGTTGAAGTATGATTGACACTGGTTGCGAGTGACGTGGTCTTTGAAAAAGACAAGGTTATCAGAGATGTTATGGCGCTGCTGACGCAATGCAAATGTTCGCTGCATGGATGAAACATAAACGGCCGCCGATAGGCTTAAAAATAAAAGCGTCGTTGCACGGACGCGACGCAGATGCTCGTCGTTGCATGGACGAAACATGAACGGCCGCCGTAGGCTTAAATGAAAAGGCGTCTGCATGGACGCGACGCAGACGCTTCGTTGCATGGACGAAACATGAACGGCCGCCATAGGCTTAAAATGAAAAGGCGTCGTTGCATGGACGCGACGCGATGCTCGCTGCCGTTGCATGGAAAACATAAACGGCCGCCAGATAGGCTTAAAATGAAAAGGCGTCGTTGCACGGACGCTGACGCAGATGTTCGCTGCCGTATGGACGAAACATGAACGGCCGCCAGACGGGCTTTAAAATGAAAAGGCGTCTTGCACGGACGCGATGCAGATGCTCGTTGCATGGACGAAACATGAACGGCCGCCAGATAGGCTTAAAATGAAAAGACGTCGTTGCATGGACGCGACGCAGATGCTCGTCGTTGACGGATTTAAACATAAATGAAGCCGCCAGACAGGCTTAAAATGAAAAGGCGTCGTTGCATGGACGCGTCGCAGATGCTCGTTGCATGGACGAAACATGAACGGCCGCACGGGCTTTTAAAATGAAAAGGCGCCGTTGCATGGACGCGACGCAGATGCTCGTCGTGCATAGACGAAACATGAATGGCCGTTGCACGGGCTTTTAAAATGAAAATGCGTCGTTGCATGGACGCTGACGCAGATGCTCGTCGTTAGATAGACGAAACATGAATGAAGCCGCCAGACAGCTTAAAATGAAATGCATCGTTTGTGGCGCACCGCCAGGACCCGTCTGGTTGAGATAGCGTCATTGCATAGACGTTGTCCATTTGAGACCCGCATGGGTTTATTGTTGTGTTCAAGACTTTGCTGATATTAAGATCCTGCACTCAAGAAAAACTTGTTAGTTTTTTAGTAAATGAGTGGTTGATTAGCGTCGACTCAGAGCTTTGACTCTTGACGCCAGATCCTCGTTTGCATCAAGACCTAGTGGCTGCTTTTTCGCTTATTGTCATTTTCTTGCATCGAATTCCTTAAAATGTCCGGTTCGATAATGAAGATGTTGAATCGTAAAGTTGCATCTTGAAGCTATCAAGGCGATCAGGTAAGCATTTCTTCTTTTTTTTTTTTTTTTACGTTTTAATTTATAATGAATGAAAAGCTAATGCGAGAATATGGACAATGTACAATTGAGTAGATGAGAATGCAACCCCCCGAAAATATGTAGGTAGTAATGGATGCAAAATATATGAGGATGCTAAACTCTCCAATGGACAAAATTGAGTCATGTGCAGAAACAAGGAAGAAATATTTCTTACGCGTGACCGGCCGATGTGGTTGTTCACGATCCCGCCGAGGAGTCAGTCAAGACGTAGTTCATGCCGCAAAAATAAGAATTTTATGATTTTAAAATGATGTGGACCGGCCGATGTGGCGCCACGATCCCGCCGAGGGAATCAGGTCAAGACGTAGTTCGTGATGCAAAATAATTTTATGTAATATGCATTTTGTTGTTTTTTCTGAAAAAATGGAAGACGACATTACGTTCTGACTCGATTGATACCAACAATTAGTATTGTGCATAAGGATGTTCTTTTATTGTTTTCGCCTAACCGAGATTGACTCGTGTAATTCACACGATTCAGATAAGACTCAAACATACCCGAGTGTCGACACACTTGCTTGCATCCAAGGTTTGAACTAAACGTAATTTCACGCTTCAAATGCCTCACCGTTGAAAGGTCCCATCTCACACATATATTCCAAAGATTTTGAATTTTGGGACGTTGAGAGAATTGCGCTCACACTCAAAAAGATGTTCAATGCATGCAATTGTGATACCATAGGCTCGCCGTCATGTAAGTATCCACTAATGTGAGAACCCTCGATAAGATCATGTAGGCTTGTCACGGGCTTGTAATGTAGGCTTGGTGAAAGGAATGGATATCATTTGGGTAAAAGTGACTAATCATTCCTCCGTCCATGCTTGATATTTGTGTGTTTTAATGTCGACTTGCTTTCTTTTGTCCCGATTTTTCAGATTGACTTCTTTTGAATCTTTCATTTGAGCCCTTTTTTTTTTTTTTTTTTTTTTTTCGGTTATATATTTCCTTTTTTTTATTTTTATTTTTATCGGGGCTTTTGATTTCCTCTTTATGTGAAGTCGTCTGCTTTCATTCTTTGAGACTTTGACAATTTTTGTCTTTGCAAACTTCAGCTAGAATTTTGTCAGTCACTTGCACATTTCTAAAGCACTCGAGGAGGTCGGGCCAAGAGAGGGATAGTGCGTACGCACTAAGAAAGGTTATAGGTGTAATGCGGTTGTCAAAAAATAGGTTTTAGGCTCAAAGGGGTGTACTAGGGATAATGTTATTTGGTAGGCTGAAAAGGCTCAAACGGGTCAAAGAAAGCCTACGATCATTTCCTACACCGAGTGTTACTCAGGATTTCGCCTCAACAAACATTCAAGCCAAGTTCTAGATCACAATGCAATGCAATTGAACTTATTCAAACACTCACCACACAATGCATATGAAACGATGAGGTCGGTTTCATTCTTATCTTGGAAACATGCAAGACAATGTCATCTGCGGGTATGAATAAGAGGTACCAAAAGAATCTATGGTTTACCACAAAGTCAACACATGCTGATTATCACTCGTTTTTTTTTTTTTTTTTTTTTTATGCACATTTGTAACTGTGTTGGTATTAACAAAGTCAAACAATAATACTTACAAAATATTTTTGTATTTTTTGAATAACACATTTTTTTTGTATTTTTTGAAGAAAATATACATTTTTTCTTTCTTTTGAATAAAGTATTTTTTTTGTATTTTTTTAGACTAAATGGTACCGAACCCGAATAGGGCTGCCTACGTATCCCGCCGAGGGAATCAGGTGTGCGTAGTTCATTCAAATATGTTTAAAAACGCATGCTTGAAAAGAATTCATCAATGAAAGGATGGTAATGTAAAGCTATGCAAAAGAAAATGATTGTCCACTGTGGACGAATGCAAAGTAAAATGAATGCCCGAGAACATGATGAATGATATGCATGAGTGAGAAATGTGTTTTTTTTGTTTTTGTTTTGTTTTGTTGTTTTTTTTTGTTTTTTTTTATTTTTTTTTATTTTTGTGGTTTTTATTTTTTATGGTGTCGAACCCAAAATGAGTTGCCTACGTATCACACCGTGTGGTGAGAATCAGACACGCGTAGTTCGGAATAATTATGCTGTAAAATGCATGGTATGCGAAAACTATGTAATTAACGCTAAACATATTAATTTAATTTGCAAATATGAATAAAAATACAAAGTATGAAAGAATTGAGAGCGATGTCTCGTTGAATCTGGTATAAACTGACTTCTATTAGTCAACATAATTCTCGCTCCTTGTGATGACTTTTTTTTTTTTTGTTTTCTTTTTCGAACGCCCTCGACTATTTGCGAGGACAGTTTTCCTGCAAAAATATGAGAAATAGGTGAGAGTGGAAAATGATAAAATAACAAAATGAAGGGGTGTGACCATATAGTCGAGACTCACGATTGGTTCGACCGATGGTGGTTGATGCTTCACAAAGTCCAAGTCGCTATTCAAGAGTGATTTACGCAGAGAAGTCCCGATTGCAATTGAAAGCAAAAATGCAAAAATACAAATGCTCGAGTCCGGAATCACAAAAGAGCGATTATTGAATTAAACAATATGTACAGAGTTGCTAGCGACAAACAATAATAAACAAAAACATGCAAATCAAGCGCGTGCCCTAATATGCTTGGGACCTCTCTTATGCCAAAAGAGCCTAAACGCCAAATACGCGGATTGTGATAAATAGGTCCAAGCCGTTAAACCGCAATATTTATTTCGGAAATGGCGACCAAACGACGGCACTTTTTCCAATTTTGGCGTGTCATGACCGTGCTTGGATCCGTCTATCATCATCACGCCACATAGTATGCTAATGGGTCGTTGGGTTGTGAAACCCGTCGACAAGTTTGGTGGATTTCTAATTGTGGCGTTAATACCAAGGATTAACCCACCTAAGGTTTATGCATGCATGACTAATATAAAAGGGTGGTATAGCTCTATCTTAAGCTTTCTAAGATTTGGCCTATTAGACGCAAGGTTCCCGAGCGGACAACTCGAGTGAGAAGGCTACGTGGCTGATCAGACGAACCGATCTAACTCCACGCAAGCGCCAACTCTCCTAATATTTTGGGTGTTCTTGAAAGAAATTTGCGGGTGCGCGAAGCACACCAAATGTAGTGTGTGATAGTGTTAATTTTCCAGAATGGAGGAAATATGAACGGAATGACAATTTAAGGAAAGCAATAAAAGAATGTAGCAATTAAAGTAGTTAATTACAAAATAAAAAACAAACCATATAAAATATTTACAACAAATATAAAAGCAAAATAAAGTGCAATATTTAATTAACCTGGGTTTGCTATGATCAAGAACCTGATATCCCCAGTGAAGTCGCCATGCTGTAACACCCCATTTTAACCGGAGTCGAAACGGGATTACTGCTACATATGGTTGATTCCTAAATTGTATTTTAAGGAGTCGCCACCTAATTATTATAGTGAATTAGGACACTTAGTTTATTGCAATAAAAATACTGCAATTGACTTCCATTTAATGGTCTGCAAAATTAGTGAGATTCTGGATCAGGGTTCTTTATTATCCTAAAGGGAAGGGGTTAGGCATCCTTCAAGATCCGCTAACTTGCGGTTGTTCGTTCAAACCTAGGTTAATTATTTATTGCTCTTTTTATTCTACCTATTCTAAGCATTTATAATAATTTACAATTAAAATAAAATACAATGCAAAATAATAAAACTGAAATTAAATAAGGCATAAAATAAACTCCGGGGCATTCTTTTTGAAATGCATCTCCGGATACCTGCATAAACACTTAGTAAAAATATTAGTAATAGAATACATAAATTTTAAAATAATAGCAAAAATTAACAAATAAAGCAAATAAATCCGTCTTTTGTACAGGGGAGGCCTTGGAAATCAGACGGGGATTCCTTCATTGGCCAGTATTATTAAAAGCAATAAAATAAATAAAACTTTCGGATCCGCGCCAAAACAGTAATAGTTTTAAACACGGAGGGCTCAGATATGTAAAAATATAAAGTAGATGCCTAAACAAGTGCACATGCGAATTCGCCTTGCCAAGCACATGTTGGTTATCCGGTGTAAGTGGAAGAAATCATCCTTGCCCAGAAAGCTTCATTTATTTTATTTTCCGTCTTTGCAACTGTGGAGGCCTCAAAAATCGACGGATAACTTTTTCATCGGCCAAGTGTAGTATCTTGTTTAAATCAGTAAATAAATAACAAATAGGCCAAAACAGTCTCTGATTTTTTACGTTAGAAAAGGGTCGACCCGAAGAAACAGTGCCCCAAAAATAATATCTCCAGTCTAAATACTAAAATAAACAACAACAATAATGAACTTTGCCGGGGTTTGACCCGACCCGGATCCGAGATCCGAAACAGTAGCCAAAATAGTGTAATAACATTCTTAGTATAAATCTCCAAAATACCATGATCCATAACTTTTACCCGAAATAAACCAAACAAACAGTGTGAAACAAGAACAAAAATAGATATTTTTGGTCCGGATTTGACCCGACCCGGATCCGAGACCCCCCCAAACAGTAGCCAAAACAGACCCACAATAATATTTTTCAGTCCAAAATATCAAAATAGACAACAACAACATTTTTAAAACCAGATCCGGGTTTGACCCGACCCGTATTGAAACCTCCCAAAACAGTAGCCAAGAATGAACATCGTTGTATTATTATTATTTTTTCAGATAACTAACAACAATAAAAAATATATATTAAACCAAACCAAAGAGATAAGAAGAACCTTTTTGTTTTCTTGATATACTTTTTTTTTCGATTTTTCCAAGTAAATGAAGATTGGAACATGAATGTGCACAACAAATTAAAAGCTTGACTTTTAGTTCGTTTTTCTTTTTTCTTTTCTTTTTTTTTTTCACTTTTTTCGTGTCCTTTCAACATGGAACAAAGGGGGGATTTATAGGTGGATTTAGTGGTGGTGTTGGTGGGTTCACGGAGCTCAGGTCCGCGACGACGGATGGGTCCGCATTACTATTTTTAGAAAGGATGGAGAGTCCCAAAATATATGGGGAATGGTGTATGTGGTTGAGAGTGTAGGGGAGAGTTAGGGGAATGCTCCAAAAAAAAAAAAAAAAAAAATTAGGAGTATATGAATTGGGTGGGCTGCGGCTGACCTTTTGAAAGGGGGGGGGGATATGTTTTATTTTATAGGGTAGGTTTAGGGTTTGGTATTTGGGGGGAAAAATGAAAAGTGTGATATTGTTTTGGGGGGGAAAAGGAAAAGCGGTATTTGATTTTAGGGGGAAAAAATAAAAGAGGTTGTTTGGATTATATTAAAATTAGTGTTGGCTTGGACTGATTCAAATTGTGTCTTGGACTGGACTGGTTTGACAAAAATGTAAGGCTGGTTAATTATTTAAAAGACAATTATTTAAAAAAGATGCAAAATTATTAAAATTCAAATGCCGATGCAATAATACTAAAATGCAATTTTAAAGACATGTTTAATGCCCGATTAAAAGTAAAAATGCGGTGCCGATTAATTATTTAAAAAGATGCGAATATTATTAAAATAAAACGACGGTGTAGCAATAATAAAAACATAATATTAACAAAAACATAATGTTTAATTTAACATAAAAAGATAAAAATGCAAAAAATGCTGATTAAAATGTGGTGTGCTAAAATACTTAAAAGCGCATTTAAATATACAAAAACGGTCAAAATTGATCATCGCGAGGGTGACACGTGTCACCCCCTTGGATGGTCTTGGTCGAATTAGACCAAGGGCAAAAAGGTCAAATGACCAAAGCTTAGATGATCAAGTCTTGAAATCCCAAGCTTGATATAATTGACTAAGTCAATGAGCCACTTGACTTGAGATATTTAAATCTCCTTCATCCTAACCCCACAAGTGTTCTAATCTTAACCCTCCATTTAATTATATATTCATCCAAGTAGCAAGACTTGTCTCAATACTTAGAGAAATTTTAGAGAAACTTGAGCTAGGCATTGAAGCTCTCGGGTTTGCCCTCTTTTTGAACAAGAAATTTTTTCGTTTGTGGTTCATAATTCACCATACTTTAAACCAAGGTTCCAAGAGGTATTGTAAGGTTATCTCAATAGAAAGATCCCGACAAAGCTACGTTTTCACGTTAGTCGCAAGATGAAAACCTAAGTTGTTTTCATAGTTTTAATTGGAAATTGAAGGAAAGTTGTTTATGAACTTCTAAGGCTTCAAATAGCGGATTGGAGCGGGAAGGAAAGGAGCTAAGTTGCTAAGGAGCGACTTTGAATCTTGGAGTTATTGTTGGGCTAATCAAGGTAACAATCTTGTCCTCTTTGTAATTAAAGACTACATGTTGTAGTAGATTGGTAATTGATCATGTGAATTACATTATGAAGATTGATAAGTGTTATGAAATATTTGGAAGAAAAATCCGAAACTAGCATGATTTAGCCTTTAAGATTGTAATTCAATTTAGTTACTAGTTTAGTCGTCACATGTTATCTAAAGAGAAGATTGTAGTGGTTATAATCGATTGCGGCTATATAACATGTTAGACTAAACAACTTGGATTAAAAAAGAATTGGAAAAGACTTTACATTGTTGTTGCATTGTAGCCGATAATGGCATTGAAATATTGGACTATTTGGATATCGATTGTGGGGCATAATTTTACACGTATTGTGCGGCGTGTAATCCCCTTTGATTGGTTGATGTGTTGAGCCTTAAATGTGACATTTGGTTATTGATTCCGGGCCTTGAAAAAGATGGAAAAGTATGTAGAAACAAAGGAAGTGCTGCCCAATTTTCCGTAGAACAAGTGACTTTACACTTAGAATATTCTACGTTTGAAGCTAGAAGTTAATAGACGTATTATGGTAATTATAGGTTGACATACTACGTACGACATATTGGACTTAGCAAGTGGATTGAACCGAAGAGATATGTGGAACTTTCCCTATCTTCTTGAGCATGAATTTTATAATGTATAGTACGGTGGACGTACATGGTTAAAAATGAATTCGGTTTCATTTTGGTATCCTTGCCTTGTTTTCGAAAAGGATAGGTGACTTGATGTTACATGGAAAGATTTCTTGACTTGAAAAGTATAGAATACTTGATTTGGAAAGTATTGATTTCTTGAACTATTCTAAAGATGAGAAACTTGATTTCTAAAGTTAAGAGACTTGAAGTATTCTGAAAGTTATGTAACTTGATTTGAAAGTATATGATACTTGGTTTTAAAAGTATAAGTCTCTTGGTTATAAAAAGAATGAATTTGTCTAAAACATAAAGAGTTATAACGGCTTTATGGGAAGTTAGTTATAACGGCTTTATGGAAGGTTAAGAGAGTGGTCTATTTGATTTATAGGCACGAGTTGCCTAGGTTGTGAAAGTAGAAGTTACTTGGTTTTAAAGCCTTGAAATGAATTTCTAAAGGTGTAGTAACTTGATTTGAAAAATAGACATGCCTTGATACTACGGGTGTTAGTATCTTGGGGTTTTTATATAAAAAGGGTTCTTTTTAAAGAAACGGAAGTACGTAGTACTTTAGGTTAAATTTCCGGATTTTTAATGACATGTTAGTGCCTTAAGTTAAATAAAATGAGAGTTCATGATAATTAAGGCTAATAAGAAGTTAGGGGATTTCTTAACTTGCTTATGATAATTATGATAAGCCGGTGGTGCTTATGTTATGCATGATAAGCCGGTGGTGCTTATGTTATGTATGATAGCCGGTTGTGCTAGTGTTATGTTATTCTTGCGGGGTAAACCCCCGGGTTACTACTTATTCCATGGATTTGCTACCTATGATGCGAGTGCGACGTTTGTACTCATTGCGGGCCCACCGGGCCTAAGTGGGTGCAATAGTCCTGTGCGGGTGAAATAGTCCCATGCGGAGCAAATCGCTCCATTGCGGGTCCACAGGACCTATGCGGGTGAAATAGTCACAGGAGTAGGATTGCTTAATGATACTACGGGCGGGTGGCCCTAATTTAATCATGAGCCTCCTATTTTTATGCAATAAAGTATACTCTTGTTTACTCTCATTATTAGTAAGGCACAATGTACTGTTATTTTGGTCATCATACATGTCTCCAGCTTTATTTTAGACTATATGATTTCATTTCAAGATTTCTGGCCACATACTGTACATAGTTTAGACCGACCCTTCCTGGGCCGTTCATGCCGCAGTAGAGTTATACTGAGTTCTTGATCCTCACTCTAGGATCACTGCTCACCGTTGAAGCTCCATTACTCCGGAGGCTTATCTTTGATTCAGATTCCTGGTATTGTCGGTTGTTGTACATTCAGGGGTATGGCGGGGCCCTGTCCCGTCACAGTTGTTATGTCAAAATTCTTAGAGGTCTGTAGTCATGTATGTGGGTCGGTTTGTAAAGAAAAAGAATGTAACTTCTTTTGACTATTTATATATGTATATCCAGGAAGGCAACCTCATCGGCTAGCCTGTTGTTTACTTCTTACTGATTTAAGTTGTGTGTTTTATGTATGTTCCGCTGACTTTCTCTGATGAATACCTGTAAGGGTGCCCAGGTAGGGCACCAGTCGCGAGCCCGGGGTCGGATCGTGACATTAACTACCTAAATTATTTGTGAGAGTTTTTTACCTAAACTATCACCCACTAGTTTTCAAAACACATCTAAAATATTATTTGGAGCGAATTGCCATTATAGTACTCTCTGAAAAAATTATTCCCAGAATACTACTCTTTCAAAATTAATTCTCATTTTACTACTAATTTTGCCACATGGATTGTCAAGTGGATAAAAATATATTAGTTAGTATTTAATCAATATTACACATGTCACATATATTGTAGGAATGTAAATTTATAAGTTTATATTGTACATTTATTCTATTAAAAAAATTTAAATATATTTTTTTGTTTATTCTCGGGTCGACGTGGCCCGACATATTTTTTTTTTAAAAACGAAACTGAAAATTCAATTTAAAAAACGAAAATTCAATTTTTTTATTTTCTTAAAAACGAAACTGAAAATTCAGTTTTTTAAAAAATCATTTTTGTGTAATAAGTTGTGTAAAAATTATGTTATTCAGCATAAGTTGTGTAATAATTAATTCGCAAGACAACATATATCAATTTCAGTCGTTTTTAAAAAAAATGAATTTTCGTTATTTTTAAAATTGAATTTTCAGTTTCGTTTAAAAAAAAAAAAATCTGTCGGGCCACGTCGACCCGAAAATAACAGAAAAAATATATTTTAATTTTTCTAATAGAATAAATATACAATATAAACTTATAAATTTACGTTCCTACAATATATGTGATATGTGAAATATTGATTAAAAACTAACTAATATGTTTTTATCAATTTGACAATCCATATGACAAAATTAATAGTAAAATGTGAATTAATTTTGGGAGAGTAATATTTTGAGAATAATTTTTTCAAACGGTACTATTTTGACAATTCGGTCTATTATTTGCTCACTTTTCCAAGTATTGGAATACTACACGCTGGACAGTGTTTGGATATGTCCAACACTCTAGATGTTTGGATACGATCAGTACTTTGGATGAGTAGTTCGTTTATGATTATATTTCAACTTTCACTGTTTAGGTAGGATATATTATTAGTGTTTAGTTAGGAGTCTTCTTTAATTCCTGTAATTCTATTTAAACAGATTATGCCTTCAATAATAATAATAATATACAGTTTTTCATAAACTTCTTCCAGAATTTTTATGGTATCACAGCCACTGCACAACTCTAACGAGTAAGATCCAATTTTTTTTCATAATATACCAGTTGTGCATTGGTATCACAGCCAATGCACAACTCCAACTCTAATGCTCAATTTTCATGCTTATGTAGTATGGCTACAATCTCTTCGGCCATCTCGACGGGACCACTACGGCTCCAAGTCGCACTATCACCATTGGCACAAACATATCTCCCAATCCTGTTTTTTTAACCTTAGTTTCGCCAGGATCAACTCATTCAGAACGCTCTTATGGCCTCTTTTGAACCCACCATTGCCTCCACTGTTGTTGTAGCCGACTCGGCTAAAACGGCTTGGGACGCCTTGCATACCACCTATGCAAACGGGTCTCAAACCAGGGTCTTCATCCTACATGATCAACTTGCCCATATCACCGAGGACTCTCGCTTCATCACCGAATATCTTCAAACTATTCGGTCCCTCTCAGATGAGTTAGCCACCGCTTCTGCCCTTATGTCCAATCAGGAACTCATCGTTAAAATACTCAGTGGTCTAGGCCCTGAGTTTCGTGAGATCTCTGCTGCCATTCGTGCATGTGACACATATGTCACCTATGAAGAATTGTTTGAAAACTACTTGACCATGATGCTAAGAAACTATCCAGCCCCATCACTACCGCAGTTGCCACAAACAACAGCTACTATAACAACCGTAGGCAGAAGAATAATTCCTAGAATGTGCGGCAGAATCCACACTCCAACAGTCAACAACAGTGGCAGTCAAACACGAACCCAAATGCTGTTGTTCGTTGCTAACTCGTAACAGGATTGGCCACATCGCAAATGTTTGGCGCTTTAAGTCACACGATCACCTTCAAGCCCACGCCAACTATGTTGATGTATTCAATGCCTCCACCAATCCTTGGATAGTCGACTCAGGAGCCACCTACCACATCATAATGGAGCCGCACAACCTAAAGCCCTACTACGGTAACGAGGATGTCTCCATGGGTGATGGTAACAAAATTTCCATTTCACACACTGGTTCTACTCAATTAAATGCATCAAATAATGATTTTAAGCTAACTGACACTCTGTGTGCCCCATCCATTAAACGTAAGCTTCTATCTGTTTTCAAATTTTGTAAAGATAACCTAAAGTCTATCGAATTTTTACCCTTTGATTTTTTTGTGAATGATTTAAAAACGCGCAAATTATTGGTGCACGATCAGAACAACAATGGACTGTATGAGGCCTGTCTCACATCCCCGAGCTCAAATATCCGTCTCATCCACTCCGCTCACTACTTGGCATCAACATCCCCACTCTAGAGTTCTTAGGTTTATTTTAAATAAATTATCGCTACCATTTCATGAGCGAGATTCTCATTGTAATTTCTTCTAATCTAATAAAGTCCATCGACATCCATTTGCCCAATTATCTTTGTGTAACTCTACACCGCTTCAAATTATTTTTAGTGATTTATTTGGGCCATCACCAGTTTTATCTCTTGATAAGAAGTTGTATTATTGTATTTTATTGATTAATATACGAAGTACACTTAGATTTACATGCTAAAGAATAAAAGTGAAGTTAAAGAGCTCTTTCAAAAAATTATCCTCTCATGGAAAAATATTTTGACAACAAAATATTATCTCTTTACACTGATGGCGGAGGAGAGTATATAAGTCTTTAAATTTATCTTTCTCTTCACGGTATTGAACACCTCTTCACCCTACGCTATACACCCCAACGAGTTGCCCTTGCAGAACGATTACATCGCCATATTATTGGAACCGCAAGAACGCTCCTAAATGAGGCGTCCCTTCCACCTCAATTCTGGTCCTTTCCGTCTCATTATATAGTCTAACTCATCAATCGTTTGCCCACTTCTCACTTAAATAATCAATCCCAATTTCAACGACTACTTGAAAATCACCTACAGTGGTTGTTTATGCTATCCATGGCTTAAACCATACTCCAAAAATATACTTGAACCCAAATCTACTGTTGAAATATATCTTGAATCCGGACATATTATGTTTATACCATGTTTAGGAATATTTTTCCTTTTCTGTTTGGAAAATTTTTCCTTAGTCTGTGTAAGAGGTACTCTATATAAACCCCATAGGTCATAACATAATAAGCAATCTGAAATACAATCCAGACACTCTCTAAAAATTGTATTCCTCAAGATCAATATGTGAACCACGTTAAATCGTTTGTGTCATTTACATTCATTATTATTCTTTCTTCTGTTTAATTGCTTTCGCTATAAGAAATTGACATCAGAGCCGGATTTGTTTGCTTGAAAGATGCTTGGAATGAATGTGAAAATCGATAAATTTATGGGGAGAAACAGTTTTAGTCTGTGGCAGATCAAGATGCGAGCCTTGTTAAAACACCAAGGACTTTGGACGCTGCTTGCTAGGAAGCCGGCATAACCCATTAACGCTGAGATGTCCGTTCTGAAAGAGAAGGCTCATTCAACAATTATGTTGAGCCTTGCTGATGATATTATCACTGAGGTCGCGGAGGAGGAAACCGCGCAGGGTCTATGGGTCAAGCTCGAGAGTCTTTATATGTCGAAGTCCTTAACCAACAAGTTGCTTCTGAAGCAACGTATGTTCAGTCTACGAATGCAGGAAAGTATGCCTCTTCGAGATCACTTAAATCAACTAAACACAATCTTGTTAGAGTTGCGTAATATTGATGTGAAAGTTGAGGATAAGGATGTTGCATTGATTTTGTTAGTATCTTTACCATTATCGTATGAAAATTTCGTACAGTCGTTCATTGTTAGAAAAGATACTGTGTCTCTAGAGGAGGTGAGATCGTCTCTCCATACTAGGGAGTCGCGCTAAAGCGCTACCGGGTACAAGTCTGAGATAATCAGCCGCAGGTTAGTGCTTGATGGAAGTGATGGACATAGAAATCCGGGGGAGAAGAAGTCCAAGAAGCTATTTTCTAAAGGTCCAAAACCAAATGATGTCCTTAATTACTGTAAGGAGAAGGGACACTGGAAATCTGATTGTCCCAAGAAGAAGAGGCAGCAGAATAATCCGACAGTATCTGCCAGAGCAAATACCAACTCTGAAGATGATATTGCTCTAGTTGCTAATGAGTACACACATCATGATGTGTGGATCCTCGATTCAGCAGCATCTTACCATATATGTCCGCGCAGGGAGTGGTTTACAACCTATGAGCAAGTGGATGATGACAGTATTTCTATGACTGACAGTTCTGTTTGCAAAACGGTTGGGATAGGCTCTATTAAAATTCAAACATGATGGTAAATTCTGCACATTGAATGACGTCAGACATGTTCCATCCATGACAAAGAATCTGATATCATTGAGCATGTGAGATAGCAAGGGGTTCAGATTTCGAGGTGGAGGTGGAGTTCTATATGTCTGCAAGGATTCGAATGAGGTTCTGAAGGGCATAAAATGTGGTACCTTGTATTTCCTTCAAGGTTCTACGTTATCGTGTTCGCTGTCACAGATCCTCGAGGTTGATAAAGAAAACTTGATCAAGTTATGGCATATGAGGCTTGGCGTACGATGGCGGCAGGATGCAAATTCTGTCAAAAGGAGATCTTCTTTGTGGTCACAAGGTCGAGGACCTTAAGTTTTGTGAACACTGTGTATTCGGAAAATTACATCGCAGCAAATTTTCTAAAGCAATACATAGAACAAAAGGCACACTTGATTATTGTTGAGGTCCTTTCCGGATGGAGTCTCTAGGAGATCACATATATTTTATGACAATTATTGATGATTTCTCAAGGATGACTTGGGTGTTCTTTATGAAACATAAAAGTGAAGCTTTCAAGAACTTCAAGCAGTGGAAGACATTAATGGAAAATCAAACATGGAAGAAGATTAAAAGACTGCGAACTGATAATGGTCTGGAATTTGTTGTTCTGAGTTCAATGAGTGTTGACACCCAATTTTAACCCTCCCGTCCAGTCATTAACTGTGAAATTACACTAATTTTTTAAAAATAATTTTTATAATAAAATGCAACAATAATACATTAATGCAGGCACAAATAAGCAATTTAATAATGACACAGCGTCTTACACACTTAGAGTCTCGCGCCCGCATTTATTAATTTTAAGCCCTGTCATAATTCGTAAATGATAATTAATAATAAGTACGTAAGTAAATAATTTAACAACGACGTCGCGTCAAATAGCATAGTCACATTTATTAATACGCAAGGCAGTTTCATAATTATGATTTGTAATTTAAATTAAATTGATCCAATACATGCATTTTAATAAGAGCTTCGCATTTAGAAAAGTATTAAGCAGTCCTTAAATATCATATCTGCATCTTAATAATTTAATCCAAACCCCATTCAATTTAACGACGTCGCATTATAAAATATTAGGCACTAATTAAATAGCACGTCTCTATTTTTGTAATAATTTAAACTCAAACTCAGACTAACAAAGAACCTAAATAATCTAATCACAATTTGTTAATTTAATTTATCACTAATTAATTAAAACTATTAATACTAATTAATACCTAATACTTAAAACTAACACCTAAATTCTACCCAGCCCACCTATTAAAATCGCCCAGCCCACACCCGCAGGCCCAACACCCGCAGCCCACTAGCCCCTTATACTTAACCCACAACCCTTCATCTTCATCGTCTAACATTCTGACAAAACCTAAAAAAATCCACTGCATGTCATCCATCGTCGCACCTTCCTCACCGAGATTCTCGCCTAAGAATCCGGCGACCCTTTTTCTTACCCATGTATACACATCCAGCACACCCCTTACCATCTCCAAGAACCACGAATCTCCCGAATTCCCTCAAATCTCCCAAATCGTTTTCAAACTTACTATAACAACAAAGCATACCAAAATCTTCCTAACCTTCATACTCCAAAAAAACGGTAATAAATCATCTAAAATCAGCTACCAAACTTAGAACCAAAATGGAGACTATAAATTAATCCTTTATACATGCAATTGGTATCTTTTTTTCCGTCGGGGAACCCATCACCTTTATGAATCCAAAAGATCCATTCGAATGTCATAAAACATAGGGGAAGGCATCGGAAATTAGGGGTCCAGCAAGTAATAAAATCCTTAGCATCCGAAACTGCATCGGAACCTTGCCCTTTTTCATAAGCATCACAATAAATTCTCCGAGCGAATCGACGACTTGATACGCTGCCTCGGTTCGCTGTCCGGAGAAGGTAAACCCATTCCCTTTCAGGTTTCTTATGCGATTTACACTTTATAATCTGTTTGAGTGATATGCTCTGTTGATAATGTTTAACGCTTTAAATCGCTGTTGTGTGTGGTCGAAGTTGTTGGTTTAATGTCGACACTGTTTTACATGACTGTTAACTTATCATTTTTGACTATTAATGTTGTGTTGGAGTTCGTATTTGACATTAGGTGGCCAGAACGCCATCTTAGTATTCGTATAGCAAAGACCAGGATATAAAAGATTAGTCTAAGGCTGAATTATCTTATTTTTGAAATCCTTTGTCAAGCAAAACAAAGTCATGGTGTGTGCTTTGTGATTTACATTACCTGTCGGAGAGTTGTTGTTTTTTAGTATATAGCATGAATAGGATACCACGTGTGTTTATGGTCTCACGGGTTTTAAATCTCGTCGTTTGATCTATTTTATATCCCGCCTGCCTCTTGATCGCCTGAATGATGTCGGATAATATCCCGCATCGTGTCAAACCCAAGCGTGTCATGTTAAACTATGTCTCATGTTTGCATGTTTACTAGTTAAGCTTATGACTGCCTCAACACGCGAGGATGTAATCTGACCTTAAGGGACATCAAGCAAACATATAACTGACTCGTAAATGAATTGAATATATGACATCTAGAATTAAAAATTCATTTGTCCCATCTTTGTGAATGTTTAGCGAGTCTCTATAGATGCCGCTGTCAGGCCAATTAATCCAGGGAAATGTCTACATATGTTGGACTGGTTTATGCTAAAAAATTGCCTGACAAAATGAAGCCTTGTTTCCATTTCCGTTTGCCAAGAGTGACCATTTGACTATGAGCATTTGCCGAAGCTTAAATCCTGAATCTAGATGTATCATGTACTGTATGAGGCTAATCTGTCTTCTTGTAAATGTGAAATCGCTTTTGGACCAAATGTCCGCTTTTAGAATCAACTTTTCATTTGGGATCGAATCAGGTTTTTCACGCTGCATTCACAGCCCGTTGCATGGGTCGACAGTGTTTATGCTTGAAATTATCACCCTTCTAGAATAATATAACTAAATAACAACTAAATCATGTTTCATATAGAATGCTATTTGTATAGGTTAAATTATTGTGTACCTCTTCTCTTCTACATACTGTTTCTTGTACATTTGTCTGAGCCTAAATTGTCCACTGTTTACCGGGGTCGAACAATGCTTCCACTGATCTGGATTGATCGACCTGTTTGGGAAGAGCTGATGTAGTAAATAAAATCTGGTTGTATATAAAAATGTACAAATATGTCTCTCCTCGTGTTGACCCACCTATTTACAGTGGACATAAGCTGTTGTTTCCTCTGTTTTCTTGTATCTGTTATGAAATATATTGTTGAGTATACGAGAAATGAAGACCTTGATACGTACAAAAATGCATTAACAATGTATATCTCCGAGCATAGAATATGTATATTCTGAATTTTTTTGTGTACACTAGCATTATGTGCCTAAATGATACCCCAATATGGGTTGAGTATCTGAATCTTCATTTAATTGGGCCTGCCTTTTTTTTTCTTTTATAACGAGAATATGAAACTGCATGTTTGGATCGACATATTTTCATGTCTGAGGATCACTGTTTTGGGCCCGTTTTTTTTCTTGTGAACCGCTGAAATAAATTGATATATAAGTGTTAAATTTGTACATCAATATTTGCTTATTATTGACAAAGCTCGGAATATTCTCTAATCCTTTTTTTTTTACATGAAACGCATCGGAGCAACAAAGAGTCTCATGGCGAGACTCCTCGTGGCAAGCGTGAAGGCCCATATCTATATGCATTTACCTTTGCTCCAGAAATTCCAAGCCGCAGGCGAAATTACATCGCCATTCTTCGAGTCACCTTTATTGTTTTCCTATGTCCCATTTATTTGTTGTAAATTAATTGTCTAACATTACACTCCTAGTAGCCCACTTAGAATATCTAAACCTTGAATCTATAGATTAGGAAAGCAATTTGACGCTAGAAATTCACTCTCCTTAAATTAATTATTTTTTATGACTAGTTATGCATTGCCTAAGCCATACTAAAATGACATAAATATTCACGTAGCTAAAGTGTCACTCGCTATTAAATCCTTAGCATAATAAATTAATTTCTTCATAAATTCTTACTAACGTTCATAATTAAAAATTATTTTGTTAGCCTTTGCATAATAGATATTTTACATCTTATTTTATAAGTACACATTTCGTCATAATACGGTTTTGCATTATTACAACACATATATCTTATCTAATACATTATGAATGCTTGTTTTTATCCAAAGCTAACTTTATATTCTAAAATAAATCTTATAATTTTTATACCTTTTATTTAAATATTTTTTTAAAAAAATATTGCATCTTAGCATAATAATTACCCCAGGTTTGAACGGACAACCGCAAGTTAGCGGATCCTTTAGGGTGTCTAACCCCTTCCCTTTAGGATAATAAAGAACTCTTGCCCATAACCTCATCAAGTTTAGCAGACCATTTAAATGGAGTTAGTGTTGACTTTAACTTAGTTGACATCTAGGTGTCCTAATTCACCCAAACTAATTAGGTGGCGACTCCGCGAACCCTTTAGCACCTCTAGCACCCTACTTTGACATTTTTAGCACCTTTTAAACCCTTTAAGCACCCTTTTTAACATTTAGCATTTTTATTTATTTCATAACATTTTTATTAAGCAGGAGTTATTTTAATGTCGCGGTCGAAAAGGGGCGTGACAATGAGTTTTGCAGAAAAGAAGGGATTGCTAGGCATCATACAGTCAGGGAGACGCCACAACAAAACGGTGTAGCAGAACGCATGAATCAGACACTTCTGGAGAGAGCTAGATGCATGCTCTCTAATGCTGGACTAACTAGGACATTCTGGGCAGAGGCGGTTAGTACATCTTGCTATCTGATAAATCGTGGACCTCACACATGTATACATCTCAAAACTCCTTTTGAGATGTGGTATGATAAGCCTGCTGATTACTCTGGCTTGAGAGATTTTGGTTGCAATGTTTATTATCATGTGAATGAGGGTAAATTAGAACCACAAGCTAAAAAGTGAGTGTTTGTGGGTTATGGAGATGGTGTTAAAGGTTATAGAATATGGTCCCCGTTTGAGAAGAGGGTTATACTGAGCAGGAATGTAGTTTTTGATAAAAAATTTATGTTTAACCCTACTGTGAAGTCTATTGTTGGTGGCAGTGTTGGGAAACATGTGGAGCAGCAAGTCACTCCAGATGAGAGTGAACCATCATATGAAGTCCAACAACCACAGTCAAAAGCAGAATCATTAGGATCTTCATTACCAGCAGCAAATCAGTACAATTTGGCTCTTGATAGATCAAAAAGAGCAAATTATGGAATACCTCCCATAAGGTATGATTTTGAAGACATGGTAGCTTATGCATTGCAGGTTGCTGAATAAGTGGATCCTGACTCACATGAGCCATCCACTTACAAAGAAGCAGTTACATGTACTAAATCAGCTGAGGAAAAGGAGTACCTCGAGTTCCCTATGCTAGTGCAGTAGGAAGCTTGATGTATGCAATGTCCTGCACTAGACCTGATCTTGTACAGTCTGTTAGTGTTGTTAGCAGGTTTATGAGTGAGCCTGGCAAAGAGCATTGGCAAGCTGTGAAGAGGATTTTTCGGTACCTCAAAGGTATGTCTGATGTTGGTCTCATTTATGGAGGTGATACAGAGTGTTTGGTGACAGGGTTTTCAGACCGACTACGCCGAGATGCTGATGATAAGATCTATGATCGTTATGTTTTCACTCGTGGTTCTTGTCATTGAAAAGCTACTTTGCACTACAAGTGACTTTGTCGACTACGTATAATACATAACATTAACGTATGCCAACGAGGGAATTTGGTCAAAGGATTGATCGTGATCCGGGTCTACATCAGATCGTGCCATAAGTGTATCGCGCCTCTTAGTGCAACTGCTTAGCCAAGGATCAAGTCTATCATGAGAGGACTAAGCACATCACGCGAGGTATCATTTTCTAAGAAGTGAGAAGAGAATCAAGGTGAACAAAGCGAGCATCTGATAACCCAACCGATATGTTCACAAAGCCGGGCTTTCACACGCAAGTTCCAAAGACCGCTTGGACTTGCTCAATGTTGTGAGTTGTTGATTGCCCCTCGAGGCAAAATCAGCGTAAGGTCTAGTACATATGACACTATAATGACGCATCCGTTATTTGTGAGAGGATTCAAGTCAGTGGAGATTTGTTGAAATATGTCTACCGCCTAACATTTCGCACTCAAGATCGAGACAAAATCAAGCATGAGTCAACGCCTTTGTCCAAGATTCTTCCATCATCTCCATACAAAGAGGACATCCGCTGACACCCAATTTTGACCTCCCGCCCACCCATTAACCATAAAATTACACTAATTTTGTAAAATAATTTTTTAGGATTTTTATAATAAAATACAACAATAAAACATTAAATACAGCATAAATAAATAATTTAATAATGGCATCGCCTTACGTAGTTTTAAACACTTAGAGTCCCGCTACCGCATTAACTAATTTTAAGCTTTGTCGTAATTTTAAATAATTAATAAATGCATAAAATAAATAATTTAGCGATAACGCGTCGTAGCATAGCCGCATTTATTAGTAATCATTTGTAATTTAAAATCAATTTTAACTGATATATGCATTTAATAGCACCGCATTTATAAAGCTTTAAACGATTCTTAAATATCTTGCATTCAAAGATTTAAGTAATTTAATATAAACTCAATGCAATTTTAATTTAACTTCGCAATAATGCATAACAATAAGATTTTAAATAATAGCGCCGCATTCTAAAGTATTAAGCATTAATTAAATAACGCTACGCATTTAGCACCTAAATAATTAGACTAATGTAGCACCTAGATAATTATAATAAAGCACCTAATTAAGTTAATCACATTTGTTAATTAATTAATAATACACTTACCTAGAATTAACTAGCTAACTAATTAATTAACTCCTAGAATTAAATACCTAATTAAAAGACTAATTAATAACTAACTACCCTTAATTAATCGACCCACTCTTCCCCAACAACCCGCAATTTCAAAGAAATCTCTAGCCCATCTACCCAAGCCCTTCTCTTTCACTACCCACGTAAGCCCAAACCTCGACCCACGCCTTTATTACCCGCAAGCTCACCTCAATCCATTTTCGCCACTCTTTACATTCCCGATCGTCCTCAACAAAACAAAACACACGAACAAAGAACCCTAAAATGTAAACCGCCGCACTCAAACCTCGCACTTCATCACCGCACCTTCCTCGCCAGGATTCTCGCCGAGAATCCGCGATCGAACCCAAATCTTCCTAAATCGCAACTTACCATAACAAATCGATACGTAAATCTCGCCAAGAAATCACACGACTAAGCACGAAATCTCAAAGACAAATTAGCCTTTATTACTTACCGAACTTAGACCTGCATTTACGAGCTATAAAATCAAGAACGATTAGGCATGCAAAGGGGGGGGATAGCAAGAACACAAAGCAGAAACGGGGAGGGCACATTAGAGTCTAGTCGAAGAACACAGGTAACACAAAGACCTGCACCTTTAGTTTTCATAAGAATGCGAAGTTCGAGTCCCTTTCTTAGTTCCAAAGAAAGAACCCAACACCATAAACTTCGCCTTCTATTCGCATCGCAAACCCAAAGCCCGTTTAGTGGACCGACGACTTGATACGCTGCCCCGGTCGTCCTAAGGTAAATCGCCATCTTTATGAAATTCGATTTCGTATTCACCATGGCTTGTTTTATCCTCGATTGTATATTCGTATTTGTTGTCTCAATATGCTGGTATTCTCGCTTCTAAGCATTCGCCGAACGGTCCAAATATGGTATGTTAAATAACTAACGTAAGAGACGCGAATGTACGCAGATGCTTGGTTTAGTTATTAGCCGTCGCTAAGATACGCCATCGCGCAAAGCAAAATTGTTCATGTTGAAAATGGTTGCTAAGTAATGGTCCTGCTTTTGATATGGTTTCCTTTAGATTATAACTTCGTCAATAAACACAATATATGAATGTATTCTCGCATCCCGCTGCGCGATGCACTCCGGCTTATTTTCAGATGTATTCAAATTTGATCTTCATGTCTAAAACCGCTCGATGTTATCAGAATTATTTACTTATCGGTAAGATAATGGATAGTAAAATACTCTCATTGATGTTTATGGCTTGCCGAATTGCTTTACTAGCTAATATTTAAATACGAGATATATACAAACGTTGAAACACACCATCAGACATCCGAATATATCACACTAGTCTCATTTGTATTAATCCATCCTAGTAAAATACGTAGCTTATGAAGAATTACTCTATGTGCAACCAAGCATGTTTAGTCTTTTCCAATTGAATGGATAATACTTAACGACTTCGCTTTAGTCAGAGCCCGATGTCTATTAGTCGCGCGACAAATCGGTCCGATCATGAATTACTTAAAACTTTGTCAAGGTCAACGGGCACTTTCCTAATGTTTGATTATGAGAAAGTATGTGCTTAGTTAATCTAGGATCAGTTTGCTAAATGTATGTCTAAATTATTAATTGCTAAAATTCTTAAGTTGATTATCTCACAAAGATATGTAATTCAATACTTATGAAATATTTGGATTGTTATTCCTTCGCCCATCGCTTGTTCCTACGACTGTGACAATAGGATAAAAGAAATAGTCAATATATCTTCCCTCTCTCACATGCCTTATACGCAAAACCAATCGATGTTAGATAGTCCCTAAACCAATGGTCTTAAACAAGAAACCATGCTAGACTCAATTTGATTGGATCACATCGCTTGTCGGGTCGAATCACCGAATTTGCGATTCAGAGCATCCCCAAATAAACGAACTCGCTTTGTAACTGCTCACCTAAATATCTAGCCCCAACCTGCCCCACCCCGTGTTTAAAGGAATTCATTCTAAAAGGGGGTATACCATACAAGCAAGAGTATATCCAAATATACCCATGTATGTTACCCTTGGCTTTTTCGTGTTCGTGATCGCTTTAAATCCTCGATAACTGTACTGCTTCGCTTTGGTCTATAAGTAATTAACCGCCTCCTCGCATGTTGATTTGTCCTTACTTTAAATCCGAAATTGCATGTTTGGGTCGATATGTTTATTCCGTGCTCGCTTTCTTGAATTGCCGAATGAAATTACTAAAAAAATGTGTTAAAATTCTATGTTGATATTCATTTATTATTCGTATGAAAATTTGGACATATACTAATCCTTATCACTTTCTTTTTTACATGAAATGCATCGGAGCAAAAATGAAGAGTCTCCGCAAAGACTCATCACAAGCTACTTCAAATGGCAACCCGCTGCCTACGCATCCGCTGTCAAGGCCCTCGCTTCGTAAATTCCTAGAAAAACAAATAGAGACGTCATCCGCAGAAAGAGCACTCTTAAATCCCATCCTCTTTACTCACTATTCATTCATTTATCCGATTATTGTAATTTAATTACTCTATTTCGTAATATTTAGGATATCTAGAACAATTAAGTTTCAAACATATAGAAGTAATTCATAATCGTAAATGCACTTCTACTTTATTTGTCCTTTAGACTGCTGAGCATGCCTAAATTCTCAGAAACGATTTAAATGATTTAACTTGCATCATAAAACCAACATTTTGTTTCTTATTAAAATACGATCTCTCCTAAACTCTCAAAAATCGCCTTAAAGCATTTTATATAATATTACGCTGTGTTAAGCAAGATTAATTTAGCTAGTAGCATACCTAACTAAATAACCTTTGCATAAATACATAATTAATCCGTAAAGCACCTTCCTAGCATTCTTTAGCATTTCTAGCCCTTTTTAGCACTTTTAATCGCCTTTAGCATTTAACACCTTTAGCACATTCCGTCCTTAATATTTTAGCACCTCCTAGCATTCTTTTGTACTTTAGTATATTAGCACTACTTTCAAGACTTTAGCTTTAGCATTTTTAGCACCTCTTTAGCATTTTGCACTTTTAGCACCTTTATTTTTAGCACCTTACTTTCAAAATTAATCTTTAGCACTCTTAAGCACCTTTAGCCTTTAGCCCTCTTAGCACTTTTAGCACCTTAAATATGCTAGCACTCCTTTGCACCTTTGACGCCTTTCTTTTAAGCTTTCTAAGCATGTTTTAAAACTTTAGCATTTTTTAGCATTTTTAACCTTTTAGCACTATTAATATTTTAGCACCCTAGCACCACTTTGTTTACACTTAGCACTTTTAAATTGCTAGCACTTTGTTAAGCGCCCTTAACCTTTAATATTTTAGCATCTTTTAGACTTAAGCACCTTTAAACATTTTAACATTTTTTAGCATTTATTTTATCTCCTAACATTTTATTAAGCAAGAGGAGCTTTATTTTGCATTTTTAAATATAATAATTACCCTAGGTTTGGCAGACAACCGCAAGTTAATGATCTAGAGGTGCCTAACCCTTCCTCTAGATTAATAAAGAACTCTTACCTAATCTCACTAAGTTTAGCACCATTAAAATGGAGTTAATGTTTTACTTCAAACTAGTTAAACATTTAGGTGTCCTAATTCACCCAAATTAATTAACCTCGCATTCTAGCAACCCTTTAGCATTTTAGCACCCTTTTAAACTTTAGCATCTTTTTACACATTTTAGCACCTTTTAATATTTAGCAACCTCTTTAACATTTTAGCATTCCTTTTGCAATTTTTAGAACTTTATTTATTTTCTAACATTTGCATTTTGAGTGGTTCGCTATTTTAGAAAATGCCGCTACTAAAAAGGGCGCGACAGAATGGCGACTACTGGGATTTTAGGTTCTTAACCACAATGTTATTATTTGGCAATTATTTTGCATTTAATTTTTTGTGTGTTGTATTTTGTTTTATTTATCATACCGCTTTATCGCTTTCCTTAAACCGCATTCCGCCATATTTCTTCCACTGAAAATTCACACAACACACACTACATGCGAGGCGCTACTGGTGCATCAAAGAAAATTCTTTCTTCAAAATCCAAATTTAGAGAGTCGGTAATATACGTGGAGTGCCCTGGCCTAACCGTGGTCGCAGAGCCTTCTCACTCGAGTTGTCCGAACTCAAGGCCCGTAAAAGCCAAATCTTAGAAACTTAAGATGAGCTATACCACACCTTATTTTAGGCATGACGATTTACCTTGTGCTGGCCTGGTCCTCGCATCGACACCACAATTAGAAGACACTAAACTTGTCGACGGGTTTCTCAACCCAACGACCAACCAAAGATATTACGTGTAGCGTGGCAATGACAGACAAATCCAAGCCCAATCACGACATGCTAAAATTGGGAAAAGGCACCGTCATTTGGTCGCCATTTCCAACAAAGGCATTATAGTTGACGACTTGGACAAATCCGTCATAATCTCGCATAAGTGACGCTAGGCTTACCCCGCATAAAGAGGCCCCCGCATGTTAGAAGCGCTCAATGTGCTATATGCAATATATCCGCTACATACCCGCAAATTACGTGCTTTATGCTAACACCGCTTGTTGCATTTTTTAGAAAGATTTATCATCTCCCCAAAGGTCGATTTGTATTTGACTTAGCAACGACAGAGCATCAATATTTCACAAGATCAAAGGCACGGTCCAAATGATACGACCGATTCGGGCATCCGAGAACGAGCCTAACTCGCTCGTTCCTATAAGCAAAGCAGGGTCTCGTAAAAGAAGAGCATTTACACCTTCTCAACCGACAATGAGGAAACTGCACAGAATTGCAAGTCCAAACAGCTGTGCACGCAGATGTCAAGGAACAAGGCGGCGGTCAAATACGATCGACTTCCCAAAACTCACAAATTTTCTTTTCGAGCGCAGTCTTTTCATATTAATGTAAAGTGCAAATAGCCAAAATACGTTTCTTCATATTAGCGTAAGAAAAGCAACAAAGGCAGAGGATGACAACAATTCAAAATCCGCATCGCACAAAGCAGAAAGGCATCAACAAAGAATCAAAGTTCGTAGTTCGAACAAAACCTAGCGCCAACTCACCAAACTTCAGAACCCACAGATCGCACACAACAAAGACATCATAACAATTCGCAGCAAGTGGCAACATCTCAAGATTCGTCAGCATAATCGTGACGACATCTCACCCATAAAATTGCACTTTATATACATTTATCATTTCGCTTAAAATGTATACACTAACGCTTTTTTTTCGCTTAGCTCGCAGAGCATCTATTCTATACGCCCGTGCAACGACGCATGAGCATCAGGTCCGTGCAACGACATCATCAAGATTGCGCTACGCAACGACGCCAGAAAGAACACGCCCAGTAACGACGCACGCGATTATGTCAAGGCAACGACATCATCGCACGCAACGACGCCCGCAAAGAACACGCCCAGTAACGACGCCATCGCATTATGTCCGCAACGACATCATCAAGATTGCGCACGCAACGACGCCAACAACAACACGCCCAGTAACGACGTTATCAACATTATGTCCAGTAACGACATCATCGCGATTGTTTCTACGCAACGACGCCAAAGAAGAACACGCCCAGTAACGACGACGCAACGACGCAAGAATATTGCGTTTACGCAACGACGCCAAGAAGAACATCGCCCAGTAACGACGCTATCGCGATTACGCAACGACGCCAAAGAAGAACACGCCCAGTAACGACGCCATCGCGATTATGTCCAGTAACGACATCATCGCGATTGCCTACGCAACGACGCCAAAGAACATTATGTCCGTGCAACGACATCATCGATTGCGGTCCGCATAACGACACCATCAAGATTGCCTACGCAACGACGCCAAGAAGAACACGCCCAGTGCAACGACGTTATCAACATCTGTGCAACGACACCATCAAGATTACGCAACGACGCCAAAGAAGAAGACGCCCTGTGCAACGACGTTATCAAGACATCAAGTCCAAAACGACGCCATCATCAAGATATCACATCCGCACAGTGACGATTTTCTCTCGCTCTCAAAATTGCATTTCCTCTCATTCATGCTTTATTCGCCTTAGCAAGCATGCACTAACTCTTTCGAGCTTTAGTCTTACATTTCATATCCGCTGCTCACAATCGCAACACGCCCTCGGCAAGATCGAAAATCACAAGATTCGCAAAGATCGCATCAACACAAAGCAGTATCACATTTTGCAGATAACCTTTTCTACTCACAAATACATTGTTTTTAAAATGACGCGCCATCATTTTGCCTTAGCAAGCATGCACTAACTCTTTCGAGCTTTAGTCTACAGGCAATCGCAGCAGCGACAACGATCCGCATTCACAATCGCAACACGCCCGCGCAAGCGGCGAAATCACAACATTTGCAAGATCGCATCAACACAAGCAGCATCATATTTTTGCAGATAACCTTTTCTACTCACAAATGCATTACTTCAAAATTACGCGCCATCATTTTGCCTTAATAGCATGCACTAACCGCTTGTTCAAGTCTTAGCATACGCAGGAGCAGGAGCACAACGTGGATTTTCTCTTACAATAACCGGCAACTGGCCAACCTTCCCAACGATCGCGTAGCCGCCTCAGACACTCGCTTCCACACCACCGTAGAACCCAAAGACCACAAGCCATAGCAGACACCTGTGTTCAAGCCGCTTATATTCTTTACTTTTTACATTCATAGCCCGTCATCATAACTCGACACCGACTTTAAGTCCGCTTAGCCCGCCGTGTTTTGACTGATGGTAACCCGTCGCCATAACTCGACATCGACAACTTTGAGTCCGCATTAGCCCGCTCGTGTTTAGACTAACCCTCGCCATAACTCGACATCGACGCTTTTTGATTTTCATACACCTCGCTACCGCCAACATTTCGCACTCAAGATCGAGACAAAATCACATGAGTCAACGCTTTGTCCAAGATTCTTCCATCATCTCCATACAAAGAGGACATCTGCTGACACCCAATTTTGACCCTCCCGCCCACCATTAACCATAAAATTACACTAATTTTGTAAAATAATTTTTAGGATTTTTATAATAAAATACAACAATAAAACATTAAATACAGCATAAATAAATAATTTAATAATGGCATCGCGCCTTACGTAGTTTTAAACACTTAGAGTCCCGCTACCGCATTAACTAATTTTAAGCTTTGTCGTAATTTTAAATAATTAATAAATGCATAAAATAAATAATTTAGCGATAACGCTCGTGTAGCATAGCCGCATTTATTAGTAATCATTTGTAATTTAAAATCAATTTTAACTGATATATGCATTTAATAGCACCGCATTTATAAAGCTTTAAACGATTCTTAAATATCGTGATTTCAGATTCAAAGATTTAAGTAATTTAATATAAACTCAATGCAATTTTAATTTAACTTCGCAATAATGCATAACAATAAGATTTTAAATAATAGCGATTCTAAAGTATTAAACATTAATTAAATAACGCGCCCGCATTTAGCACCTAAATAATTAGACTAATGTAGCACCTAGATAATTATAATAAAGCACCTAATTAAGTTAATCACATTTGTTAATTAATTAATAATACACTTACCTAGAATTAACTAGCTAACTAATTAATTAACTCCTAGAATTAAATACCTAATTAAAAGACTAATTAATAACTAACTACCCTTAATTAATCGACCAAATTTCTTCCCCGAACAACCCGCAACTTCAAAGAAATCTCTAGCCCATCTACCCGCAAGCCCTTCTCTTCACTACCCACGTAAGCCCAAACCCGTCGCTCGACTCCACGCCTTTATTACCCGCAAGCTCACCAATCCATTTTCGCCACTTTACATTCCCCGATCCTCAACAAAAACAAAACCCACGAACAAAGAACCCTAAATGTAAACCGACCTCTCAAACCTCGCACTTCATCACCGCACCTTCCTCGCCAGGATTCTCGCCTCGAGAATCCGCGATCGAACCCAAATCTTCCTAAATCGCAACTTACCATAACAAATCGATACGAAATCTCGCCAAGAAATCACACGAATTAAGCACGAAATCTCAAAGACAAATTAGCCTTTATTACTTACCGAACTTAGACCTGCACGATGAGCTATAAAATCAAGAACGATTAGGCATGCAGCGGGATAGCAAGAACACAGAGCGTAAAACGGAGGGCACATTAGAGTCTAGTCGAAGAACACAGGTAACACAAAGACCTGCACCTTTAGTTTTCATAAGAACAGAAGTTCGAGTCCCTTTCTTAGTTCCAAAGAAAGAACCCAACACCATAAACTTCGCCTTCTATTCGCATCGCAAACCCAAAGCTGCCGAGTGGACCGACGACTTGATACGCCGCCCCGGTCAGTCCTAAGGTAAATCTCGCCCTCTTATGAAATTCTGATTTCAGATTCAATTCACCATGCGTTTGCTTTATCCTCGATTGCCAGACGTGTATATTCGTGATTTGTTGTCTCAATACGCTGGTATTCTCGCTTTCTAAGCATTCGCCGAACGGTCCAAATATGGTATGTTAAATAACTAACGTAAGAGACGCGAATGTACGTATGCTTGGTTTAGTTATTAGTCGTCGCTAAGATACGCCACCGCCACAAAGCAAAATTGTTCATGTTGAAAATGGTTGCTAAGTAACGGTCCTGCTTTGAAATGGTTTCTTTAGATTATAACTCTTGGTCACCAAAACACAATATATGAATGTATTCTCGTGATCCCGCAAGCGATGTAATTCCCGAGCTTATTTTCTCAGATGTATTCAAATTTGATCTTCATGTCTAAAACTCGATGTTATCAGAATTATTTACTTATCGGGTAAGATAATGGATAGTAAAATACTCTCATTGATGTTTATGGCTTGCCGACCTGTTTTACTAACTAATATTTAAATATGAGATATATACAAACGTTGAAACACACTCATCGCATCCGAATATATCATGACCCAGTCTCATTTGTATGAATCCATCCTAGTAAAATACGTAGCTTATGAAGAATTACTCTATGTGCAACCAAGCATGTTTAGTCTTTTCCAATCGAATGGATAATACTTAACGACTTCGCCTTTAGTCAGAGCCCGATGTCTATTAGTCAGGCGCGACAGGTCCGATCGCGAATTACTTAAAACTTTGTCAAGGTCAACGGCACTTTCCTAATGTTTGATTATGAGAAAGATGTGCTTAGTTAATCTAGGATCATTGCTAAATGTATGTCTAAATTATTAATTGCTAAAATTCCCTTGTTGATTATCCACAAAGATATGTAATTCGATACTTATGAAATATTTGGATTGTTATTCCTTCGCCCATCGCTTGTTCTACGACTGTGACAATAGGATAAAAGAAATAGTCAATATATCTTCCTCTCTCTCATGCCTTATACGCAAAACCAATCGATGTTAGATAGTCCCTAAACCAATGGTCTTAAACAAGAAACCATGCTAGACTCAATTTGATTGACTCACATCGCTTGTCGGGTCGAATCGAATTTGCAGATTCTGAGCATCCCCAATAAACGAACTGTTTTGTAACTGCTCACCTAAATATCTAGCCCGAACCGCCCCACCCCGTGTTTAAAGGAATTCATTCTAAAAAGGGTATACTGTACATACAAGCAAGAGTATATCCAAATATACTCCATGTATGTTACCCTCAGAGCTTTTCGTGTTCGTGATCGCTTTAAATCCTCGATAATCGTACTGCTTTCGCTTTGGTCTATAAGTAATTAACCGCCTCCCGCATGTTGATTTGTCCTTACTTTAAATCTGAAATTGCATGTTTGGGTCGATATGTTTATTCCGTGCTCGCTTGAATTGCCGAATGAAATTACTAAAAAAATGTGTTAAAATTCTATGTTGATATTCATTTATTATTCGTATGAAAATTTGGACATATACTAATCCTTATCACTTTCTTTTTTACATGAAATGCATCGGAGCAAAAATGAAGAGTCTCCCTAAGACTCATCACAAGCTACTTCAAATGGCAACCGCGTTTACGCATCCGCGCCCCCGCTTCGTAAATTCCTAGAAAAACAAATAGACGTCGCCATCCGCAGAAAGAGCACTCTTAAATCCCATCCTCTTTACTCACTATTCATTCATTTATCGATTATTGTAATTTAATTACTCTATTTCGTAATATTTAGGATATCTAGAACAATTAAGTTTCAAACATATAAGTGGGAAGTAATTCATAATCGTAAATGCACTTCTACTTTATTTGTCCTTTAGATCATGAGCATGCCTAAATTCTCAGAAACGATTTAAATGATTTAACTTGCATCATAAAACCAACATTTTGTTTCTTATTAAAATACGATCTCTCCTAAACTCTCAAAAATCGCCTTAAAGCATTTTATATAATATTACGCGTGTTAAGCAAGAATAATTTAGCTAGTAGCATACCTAACTAAATAACCTTTGCATAAATACATAATTAATCCGTAAAGCACCTTCCTAGCATTCTTTAGCATTTCTAGCCCTTTTTAGCACTTTTAATCGCCCTTTAGCATTTAACACCTTTAGCACATTCCGTCCTTAATATTTTAGCACCTCCTAGCATTCTTTTGTACTTTAGTATATTAGCACTACTTTCAGCACTTTAGCTTTAGCATTTTTAGCACCTCTTTTAGCATTTTGCACTTTTAGCACCTTTATTTTTAGCACCTTTTACTTTCAAAATTAATCTTTAGCACTCTTAAGCACCTTTAGCCTTTAGCCCCTCTTAGCACTTTTAGCACCTTAAATATGCTAGCACTCCTTTTGCACCTTTTGACGCCTTTCTTTTTAAGCTTTCTAAGCATGTTTTAAAACTTTAGCATTTTTTAGCATTTTTAACCTTTTAGCACTATTAATATTTTAGCACCCTAGCACCACTTTGTTTACACTTAGCACTTTTAAATTGCTAGCACTTTTGTTAAGCGTCCTTAACCTTTAATATTTTAGCATCTTTTAGACTTAAGCACCTTTAAACATTTTAACATTTTTAGCATTTATTTTATCTCCTAACATTTTATTAAGCAAGAGGAGCTTTATTTTGCATTTTTTAAATATAATAATTACCCTAGGTTTGGCAGGACAACCGCAAGTTAGCGGATCTTAGAGGGTGCCTAACCCCTTCCCTCTAGATTAATAAAGAACTCTTACCCAGAATCTCACTAAGTTTAGCAGACCATTAAAATGGAGTTAATGTTTTACTTCAAACTAGTTAAACATTTAGGTGTCCTAATTCACCCAAATTAATTAGGTGGCGACTCCGCGAACCCTTGGCATTCTAGCAACCCTTTAGCATTTTAGCACCCTTTTAAACTTTAGCATCTTTTTACACCTTTTAGCACCTTTTAATATTTAGCAACATCTTTAACATTTTAGCATTCCTTTTGCACTTTTTAGCACTTTATTTATTTTCTAACATTTGCATTTTGAGCAGGGTTCGCTATTTTAGAAAAAATGCCGCGGCCGATATCTTGTATTCCTCAAGATCAATAAAGTTTTTTTCTCTTCTGCCCGTAGACGTAGCTAACACATTGTTAGTAAACCACGTTAAATAGTTTGTGTCTTTTACATTCATTATTATTTTTTCTTCTGTTTAATTACTTCCGCTATAACATCTACCTCATGTGTCTCATATTCTCCTTATCTCATCATTGTCACCAGTTCTTTGATCCAATTTCCGCAAAGGTGTATTTATCTCGAGATGTGCAATTTATCGAGAATGTTTTTTCCTTTTAAAACATTAATCTCCAGTATTGCAATTAAAAAAATTCACTTGGAATGGGCACAATTCTTCGCCCCCTAACCAAATTGTCACTAGGTCCCAAAGTAACATTAGCAAGCCCAAACAGATTTTTGATTACCTAGCTCACTTAAACCTCACCATCGAGTGATGAGAAGCTATGAAACATGAATTTGATGCTTTAATAAAAAATCAGACTTAGGAACTTGTTCCATCTGATCCGACTAAAAATATTGTATCATGTAAATAGCTTTTCAGGATCAAAAGGAAGATGGATGGGTCAATTGACAGATACAAAGCGCGCTTGGTTGCAAAAGGCTTCACTCAGAGGCCGGGCATTAATTTACATGCGACATTTAACTCGGTCGTCAAGACTACCACATGTTCGCATCATCCTCTTTGTGGCCCTTCGCTACAATTGGCCCCTCCGTCAACTTGACGTCAATAACGCTTTCCTTTAGGGTCACCTAGACGAGGAGGTGTATATGGCGCAACCTCCGGGGTTTGCTAGCGATGACAAGACAAATCACATCTTGCTCTGACGCGGATTGGGCGGGCGACATCAGTGATAGAGTCTCTACATCTGGTTACATCTTGTTCCTTGGCAGCAACCCGATTAGCTGGTCCTCAAAAAAACAAAGACTGTCGTTCGCTCTTCCACAGAGGCTGTGGCCATTGCTCTTGCTGAAACCTTGTGGGTCACCAACCTCATGAGTGAGCTGCGATTTCCAGTCCATGAGGTTCCTACCATTTATCGTGACAATCTTGGAGCCACATTCCTGAGCAAGAATCTTGTCCTCCATAGCTGCGTGAAGCATACTGCAGTGGATTTCTACTTTGTCCGCAACCATGTCAAAAGCAAAAAAAAAAAATCGTGTTGTTCATGTCCATGGTGCTGACCAGCTAGCTGATACTCTCACCAAAGCACTGCCTTAGCCTGCATTTGAAAGCAATCTATTAGGCTTAGTGACCCACCGCCAAACTTGAGGGGGGCGTATTGGAACACTGCACGTTGGACAGTGTTTGGATATGTCCAGCACTCTAGATACTCTAGATGTTTGGATACGATCAGTACTTTAGGTGAGTTGTTCGTTTATGATTATATTTCCGCGCTGAAGAAATAAAGAGATCCTTCTATATCGAAATCTCTGTTAAAAAAATAATAGGCAAATTTCTGGATCACCAGTAAAGAGAACCAAAACAGAATGGTTCCGCCCGACCCGATTGACAGGTCTAGTTAGGATACATTATTAGTGTTCAGTTAGGAGTCTTCTTTAATTCCTGTAACTCTATTTAAACAGATTATGCCTTCAATAATAATATACAGTTTTCCATAAACTTTTTCCAGCATTTAAACTGAGCTGATAGTTGAGGTAGGAAAAGTAAAAAATTGATAGTTGAATTGTGTTTTGCTAACTAATTGGTGATAGTTTAGGTAGAAAATCCTCAATTCGGGTTCAGGTATAAAACTTAAAAAAGTAATACTTGAGGTATTTGACCCTTTAACTCATTTATTTATTATTATTTGTGAAGTTCCAATGTGTTAAAGATTAGTGACTATGGGTAGATAATATTTCAAATTTAGGTTTTCTAAATTTTTATAACATTTTATTTGTTATATTTGCCCCATGACTTTAAAATGTCGGAACATGTGTTAGATTTTTCAAAAGTAGCACATTTTTGAAGGATCCGATATGGGTGCGGCAGGATATTTGAAAAATCCGAGCAACATAAGAAATACTAGTACATCAAACAAATTAAGGTATTGAGGAACTTCACTTAGGTTAGCGAAGCAGTAGCTAATCATTTGAAGAACCAAAACTTAAAAAATAGTCACCAAATTGACTAGAGACTGTAAAGTGTTCATATATAGACATTAGCCACTGGAACCCCTGAGCCAATTTTTTTTAATAATAAGAAATGAAATGTCTGATTTGTTCTTTCACCTAGTTAAATCATTATTGTCAGCCGCGCCCAATAGAGCTTGACCATGAATAGGCTATAATGGTCTAGAAAAGCCGGTTCCCCGATATCGCTGTGACAATGTCAAACTTAGATTGGCCTGCTCCTACAACAAGGTTTTACACATAGGGTCAACTTTCTTTATCCTGTTTAACTTTAGGGTGCGTTTGGTTCGCGCAGGGTAAACGGAATAGAATCCAGTAAGGGAATGAAATGGAAAGGAAAGAAATTACCCTGATTGTCCCTGCATATTTGGTTCTGGTCCGGGGTCGGGAGTCCGGGGTGGTCCAGGGTCTGGGTTGGGGAAAGAGAATCCAAATACCTAGGGGGTTGGGGGAATCAAGGAAAGATAATGAAAGTGGAAAAGAGGTAAAGAGAATAAAAAAATAAAGCCAAACAAACAACAACAAAGAAAATTTCATTCCTCCATTCCCTTTCCCTTTCCTGTTTACCCCGAACCAAACGCCCCCTTAGTCCATTTAGCAAGGTCATATCAAGGAGGAAATAGACAAAATGGTAGTTGTCCTGTTCGCCGGCTCGACACATTTCCTTCTCTCGTTTTTCTACTGCTTTGCTTTAAGAGAAGCTTGGTAGCTCTGTAATCTGTCAAGGAGGTGGCTTTTCCTATCAATAAGGGCAGTTGGAATTGACGGTTGATTGTGCTCTCTATCTTCTCACTTTGAGATGGAAAAAAGAGTGGTCAACCGGAGGGGAAGCCAAAGGGCAGGGCCAAGAATCTGTATCGATCCAAAGAACCACTAACATAATTATCATGAACTAACAACTAGTTACTAGAAGCTCAGCCATAAAAATGAACCAAATTATACAAATCATTATTTTGAATATGAGCCAGATTTTGATCACAAGATGAATTAGAGTTCATATACAAGGTTAAAGTGAATCTATGCTACTAAAAGGGGCTTGGGGGATTTTCATCAAACACTTATTTTCTGTTAATCTCTTCTTGTTTTGGAGCACATTTTGGATGGAGCCCGTAATTACAACGTTTGCAGAAGAAAGCCCACCCGTACCCCATCTCCTTGCACCCACTGCAAAGATACACTTGCTGATGTATGAGTGCAAGTTCATGCTCATTGTGAATTTCATCTCTGCCTTTCTTAGGCCAACCCGTTGTATTCTTGTCGAGTTGTTGCTGTAAATTCTTTATGTGTTCTTCCGTAAAGGGATAGGCTCCTGCACCGTGCGTCTCTAACAGCTGCCTTACTTGTGTATTCACAGTGCAGCCACTAGGACCAATGGCTATGGCTACTGGAATGCCTACTATGTTGAATCTGCGCGACAGAAATGCCTTCCTCTCATCGTCGAAAGGGAGTGCTAACCAGGGCATACTTGAGAAGTTGTTATTGAAGGAAGGTTCATCATGATCACTAGAGATGAAAATCACTTCAAAATTTGCGTCTTTCTTCTTGATTTCCTGGTATGCAGTTACGAGTTTGGGTAGAAATTCTTGACTTGGGAGACTCCAACTTGCTGCAAAGTACAGTAAAATGCTGCTTCCCATTAATTTGCTCACAGGAACCTAAACAAAGTACAAGGAAAAATAACATGATTAGTAAAATGAATTCACATTTTCGGTCACTCATTTCAAGCCACTAGGTTTACCTTTAAACCGTCATTTGAAATGACAAAATCTCGATCTGCAGTAACAAGAATGGACTCTAATGTTTGTGTTTCTAGTTTTTTCTTCTTTAGATTAGCCAAAGTAACAAGCTTTTCTTGTGTGAAAGGGAACGCTTCATCGCCATATTCTTCAACAAGTTTAACTGCATTTTGCTGCAGAGTCTTCCCATCCGGACTTATTATAACAAGCTGTGGTAGGAGTTTATGCTCAAAGTACCTAACAAGTCTCTCACAGCTCTCGTCTTTGAAAGGTAAAGCCAACCATGGCATTGCTTCAAAGCTTTTTTTAAAATCCTCATATTTCTCATCCATAGAAATCAGCACAATTTCAAAATTCTTTTGTTTAAGCTTTTCGTATACCTCTGCTAGTTTCAAGGTGAAACTCTTGCACCGTCTATGAGTACTCATTGCAAAATATAGGCAAACTATTTTTCCTTCAAGCTCAGACACAGAAATCTGTAAACAAGCATGTCGAAAATAAGCACAAAAACTACAATGCGTCGAAATGATCAACTCAAGGACATTTAAGGATTTCAATACGAAAAAAACCATTACCTTGATCTCTTCATTTGAGATCAAGAAATCGCGGGATCCATAGACTAAAAGAGACCTCAAAGACTGATTCTCTTTAGCCTTCTCTTCTTCCTGTCTCAAGTAATCAACTCTTTCAGATGTAAATGGATAGGCTTCATGACCAAAGTGCTTGATAAATTTAACGCCCTCGTTGCTCAAAACTCTGCCTGTGCCATCAAGAATCACAAGATGTGGAATTGCCCTTACTTTGAACAACTGCTTTAAGTTCTTCCGCGCCTCAGCATCAGAAAATGGAACAGCAAGCCATGGCATTTTCCCGAAGTATTCATTAAATGATTCGTTATCTTTATCAGATGAAACAAACACTATTTCAAATTCACCTTTAGGATAAATATTGTCATAGGCTTCCACCAACTTTGGTGTAAACTGGCGACATGGACCACACCATGAACCGGAGAAATACAAGCCCACAATCTTTTCCGTTATGCTGCTACCCTTAACCTACAAAGCAAGTTTTAAAACAGTCACCCTCTATAACAACCAAGTTTTCTTTGGAACAGACTTTCATGTTATGTTATATTATGTACTCTATAACAACATTTCGCTATAGCATCCAAAAAGAATCCGAACAAACCAGGTTGTTATAGAGAACTTTGACCGAATAAAAGCAGTGATCCAGTTGGTTTTTGTTCAATCTTTCTTGTTCTTAAATAAGATTATAAAGGAGGAATATATGAAAATCAATAATTCTACAGAAATAAACTTTAAACATACCTGTTCGCCGTTTCTACATATTATAAAGTCTCTTTCCTTTGAAGACAGTACAACTGCGAGATCAATAGGGGAACTTTCTTGATCAATTACCATAGCCATCAGTTACTGATTCTTATCTCTCAAAAATGTACAATATCCAACATGTTTCTGTTGATATGTTCTGTTTGATTCACTCTTAAAGAAAATGCATAACCTTATCAGTGAATGTGAACACTTGCCAGTCAATTTCATCTGAACTTTCAACCTGGCCGGCCCTGTCACAAATACACATATAAAATTGGTTTTAAGTCCATTATTGAATAAGTTAATCGCCTCAAAAAGTTTTTAATTAGCCTTTTCTAGTGAGTCTTGTGAACATGGATTAGAAGTATTAGCTGCCTAGACTAAACTTTGAAGGACATTTTATTACAATGTCTTACAATATTAATAACAATCAAATAGACTATACAATAGTGACAAATGAAATGGTATGTTATTATTTGATTGGACAGTGGAATCTTGATTTCTCCACTGACCAAGATTCCTCATATATGCTGCTCTGTCTCATACTATATCTTTTGCCTGCCGGCTTCTCCAAACAACCATTATTAAATTCCATGTGCAGAAACAATTTTTTCTTTATTCTGTATCTTGTTTGAGTGGGGGATTGATAAAAAATGCTAACTTTGTTACAGCTAGTACTTTCTTTAACCCCATTAAGTTGAAAGATGAGAGCAAATCTTTGATCCATAACCATACTACTTCCTATATGAAATTGAGAGGGTTTATTTTAGGGTCATTTGCACTTTTGTCCCTATTTCGTTCTGGTCTTCAACTTTTTCCCCTCAAGCCAAACAACTTTTTCGCGGGCATAACTTTATAATTTCGCATTATAATATCCTGCGCACTTAAAGAACTTATGCCCAGCTAGGCATAAATTCAATGTGGAAGAGTAAACATTAATGACCAGTCGATTTGAAGGGAAGAAAATTAAAGACTAGCCCATTTGAAGGGAAAACAGTGCAATTTCTTCTTTATTTAACCCTTGTGCTGTTGCTAATAGCCTAATACTACTAAAATTCCAGCTTGTTATACTGATTCTTTTTTCATTAATTAATCATATGATGTCTCATGTACATATTTAGTTAATCATCTGAAGGAGAAAAGTAAACTTTTATAACTTCAAAACACTAATTGATGTCAATCATCTCATTCTAAGATTTACCATTAGATTTGAGGGAGTTGAGAGCATTTGGACTGTAGTAAACAGAAATTTCTCATCATTATATAATATATGTACCTAAAGTCATAAAACATAGTTGTAAAGGCAAGATTAAAACCTAAAAACCCATAATCAACAAATTAACCTTTGAAGCAAACTTCACCGCCATGTTGTTTCCTATTTCTCTTCTAGAGCACATTTTTGGTGCAATCAAAGTCACATTCTTCACAACGGAATGACCGTTAATCCTGCCTCAGTTGCATCCATCACAATTGTAGGAGATACGACGCTTAGCAAGCAGAAGTTCATGCTCGTGAAGTTTGTGCTTCAGTTTCTCAGGTCACCTCTTTTCCATTTGTGCAAATTCTGCCTCGATCCCCTTTATTCATTCCTCGGTGAAGGAAAAACATCAGCACCATAACACATGATCAAATTTCACGCTCCAATTGTAACAGTCATTCCTGATGGCACTATATAGCTACCAACATTGGGACAGCACAAACTTGTAAAGGCGACTCAGGGATTGCTTCCTTTCATCACTAACGGAAGAGCTAGATGTGGCATTGTAGCAAAATAGTCATCAAAGGAAGCCTAATTTTCGTCACTGATATGAAAGTTACTTACAATTGTTTATTTTTCGCTTAATCTTCTTGTATGATTCTTTATGCTTTGGTGTAAAAGTACGGAAGGGTGGAACCCAATGTGCAAAGATGTAAAGAAGAATATTCTTCCCTAACACCAGCCTCTCCAAAGAGAAAATTTTGGTCACCTGCTGTAGAAAAGAAAAAGATTAAAGCATCAAGGGGAAGGGCTACTAGTTATAGCATAGTACTCAAAGCATTGCGAATAACATGTATACGGCGTAAAGCTCATGCCTAAATTGACCTAACAGAAGATATTGTAGAACTCTGAAGCTCCACGATCTCATGTAAGCATAACTTATATTACATGGGCTCAGCTTGCAGATTATGAGTATCTGGTACAGAAATATGCGTATCTCGTCATGTTAATTGGGGACTACTGAAGGATCTGAACAAAGTATACCTTAGACCCTGTATCATAGAACATAACAATAATACAATACCAAGATATGATGTTTGCATCTTTTCCATTGACAGAAATCACAATCTCCAGTGACCAAAATTGACTCCAGTGTCTGCTTCTCGCCTAGCTTTCTCTATCTGCTCAACTTCAGAAAACTTCTCAGGTGTATAAGAATATGCTAGAATGGCACGAACGAAGAGTCATCCAGTCTGTTCCAATGATGACTAAGGTAGGAAGGTAAGAGAGCTCAAAGTAACGGAAAGTTCTCTCATCAATAGTTTCTTGTTCGTGACTCCAATATAGATTTCAAAGATTGTTGAAGGGAACATATCAAAGAAAAACATCAGCACAGTTTCTGGACGGGAAGTTATTAAAGGTTCGATGCTATTTGGCAGTCATAAAACTTCATTGCTATTTGACAAAGGTTGCAAAACAAAATTTTTCCAAAGCCTAATTATCAATAAAGATGTGGTTTTTCCTGAGAGGTCCACGAAAAAAAGAACTGCAAGAAAATTTCAAACACAAGAACATCATCTTAGAGTGAAACAAACAAAGGCTTAGGATAAAATCACAATACGAAGCGCAAGTTTTAATGTCAATAAACGAAATCAGTTGCACTTTAGTAATTAAAATCTGATACACGGACATCATCATAAAACTGAAAAATTGTGGACGTAACCTAAATTGCTCAGACTCGGGTGCGGGTGTCCGATACGGGTGCAGATCTAGAGGTCGGATCTTCATGAACTAAATTTTAAGATTCGGGGATACGGATCCAGCTATGGATACGCGTACAGAGATTCGGCTAAAAATAATTCAAATATATAAAAATAGAGCTATAAAACCTAAATTATGAGATATTATGTGAAAAACTTGAGGAGAAAATACTGATCAAGAGGAGAATCTCGGAAGGAGAGTAAAATGAAAAGGAGTGACATAGGAATTTCTATATACAAGGTATTCCATTTTCTTCAATTTCATCTTAGCTTTTGTTTTTATTAAAGAAATCATTGAATCTGTCCAGAATTTCTCTGTTCATTTTGGTCAAAGTATCCAAAATATGTTGACTAGATCAGGTAAAGATCTCACGCCTACACCCACACCAACACCCATGTCGTGTCGGCACGGGTGAGGCACCGAAAGTGAAGAGTCCGAGCAACATAGGATGTAACAAATTCGCAGCAAATTGTGATGAACATCCAGACACAGTTTTCTGAACAGTTCCTGCATTTTCTTCTCTTAACTAAGATAGTAAACATCTCCAAAACCATTGCATTCTCTACCAGAAATTCTGAAATTTCGAAAAGCTTATCATAGATGGAGCAGATAATCTTCACATGAGAAAAGAAAAGTTTGAACTCCAATTCTGCAAATCAATGTCATATCCTTTGCACAAATAACTTGACTCATAGTGACGATTTAACCGGAGATAGAACAGTATAATCTGGATCAAATACAAGTATAACGTTTAATTAAACTTGTATTGCATAAAAGTGACAAACCAAATTATTTCAAGTTAATAGTATCTCACAAAGAACGATTTTACCACTACCACAGAATGATCATTATTGGATGTACCTTATGAACATAGTTCTGTCTAAATAAGACCCGTTGTACAACATAGTCATAAAAAAGGATTAAAACCACCTAACCATAGTAACAAATTAACCTTTGAAACAAACTTCACCATCACAAATCCATCCTTCATTTGCTTTTTTCTCCTTTTGATCTTCCTCAGGATTCATGTTGTTTTCCTTTTTCTCTTCTAGAGCACATTTTGGGTCCAGATCAAAGTCACACTCTTCGCAATAGAATGACCATACTTTTCCCGACTCATTGCATTCATCACAAATGTAAGGCAGACGCTTAGTAAGCAGAAGTTCATGCTCGTGAAGTTTGTGCTTCAGTTTCTCAGGCCACCCCTTTGCCATTTCTGCCTCAATCTCCTCCATACGCTCCTCGGTGAATGGAAAAGCCTCAGCACCATGACACATGATCAAATTTCTGGCTTCAGTTGTAACAGTCTTGTCTGATGGCCCTATAGCAACCAATGTTGGTATGCCTTGAACTTTAAATAGGCGACTCAAGGACAGCCTTCCTTCCATCACCAAACGGAAGAGCCAGCCATGGCATTGTAGCAAAATAGCTATCAAATGAGGTTTGATCTTGGTCACTAGATAAGAAAATCACTTCCAATGGACCATTTTTGGATTTAATCGTCTCATATGCCTCTTTAAGCTTTGGCGTAAAAGCAAGGCATGGCGGACATCAATGTGCTGAGAAGTTAAGCAGAATATTCTTCCCTACGAGGTCAGACACCAAGATCTACAAAGAGAAATTTTGGTTACTTTTTTAAGTTAAGGATAAGAGTAAGGTATCAACAAACAGAGAGTCAAGTTAATCATAGTATAGAAATCAAAGCATTGTGAATAACATGTGTAGAAGGTACATCTCATGCCTAAATTTATTTTACAGAAGATGATTGTGGAACTCCAAAGCTCCAACATCTCACGTAAACATGACTTATGTCACACGGACTCGGGTTACAGCTGTACATACTTATATGCTACAGATAAGTGCAGTTCTTTGTTAAATTCATTGGAAAACATTAAGAGTCAGAACATAGTACCTACACCTACATCAGTTCGACGTTGATAGGTTAAGATAAATAAAGGATCAATGTTCTATCAAACAATAATATACCAAGATGTGATGCTTGTATCCTACCTTTTCACCATTTTTTCCAATGACGAAATCATGATCTCCAGTGACCAAAATCGACTCCAATGTTTGTGCTTCTCGCAGCGGTGGCGGCAAAAAGAGCCAAAATCAGGAAAAAAGTAGCAAAAACCGCGGTGGCGGCCGCGACGGTGGTGGCGGCAGCAGGGGTGGCAGTGGTGGAGGACGGGGTGGTAGTGGCCAGCAGACTGGGCCGCAACACCGGCCGCAATCTTGAGCCAGTGCACAATAGTCGTGGGCTGGGCCAGTAGGCAGTGGCCCAATCCACAGTTTTCGCCTGGTCCAGCACCGTATTAGGCCAGGCCCAACATATTCCATCAGATATGGGCTTCACGGAATGGGCCCTGGCAGCAGATTGCCCTGCTTAGGCCTTGGCTACAGTAGGCCTTCGTTGCTGCGGGCCTAGCACCGTCCCCGACTCCCACGAATATCGAGACAGCGATGCACACACTTAGATTAAATCCTTCGGATGTAAATTGGTACATGAACATCGGTGTCACATCTCATATGACGTTTGTGTCGGGTAATCTCTCGTCTTATTTCAATTGAGCAATAATCGTGGCATCATTGTTGGTAATGGTAATTCAATTCCAATTCGTGGTTTTGGTCACATCTCCCCCGAACCCACCTTTAGCCTTGAAAAATGTCTTTCATGCTCCTCAACTAATAAAAAAATTTGGTGTCTGTTCGTAAATTTACAACAGATAATTGAGTTTATGTTGACTTTGACCCTTTTGGATTTTCTATGGAGGATTTCACAATGGGGGTACCTCTAATGAGATGTAATAGTCGGGGCGAGCTATATCCCATCACCACTAATCAAGCCACACCATCTATGTTTGCCGCTTTAGCACCTTCCTTATGACATGCACGTTTGGATCATCAGAGAGCATCTCTCATTTACTCTCTTAAAAATAATAATTTTATTGAGTGTAATAGTATGCGTAGTACTAATGTTTGTCCTTCTTGTCCGCTTGGGAAACATGGTAAAATATCGTTTGTTGCCTCCAATTCTAATACTTTGTTGCCATTTGATATTATTCATAGAGATTTGTGGACATCTCCAATTTTGAGCTCTTTGGGCCATCGTTATTATGTGTTATTTTTGGATGATTATTCTAATTTTTTGTGGACTTTTCCGTTATCTAAAAAGTCTCAAGTTTATTTCACATTCCTATTGTTTAGAGCATTCATCTGTACCCAATTTGAATGAGAAATTAAAAACATTCAATGTGATAATGAAAGGAATTTGATAATGGGTCAGTTAGAGAATTTTGTAACATTAATGGTATACCTTTCCAGTTTTCTTGTCCACATCACAAAATGAGAAAACCGAGCGGAAAATACGCACCATTAATAATATTGTTCGAACATTACTATCACATGTTTCATTACCACCTTTATTTTGACATCATGCACTACAAATGACCACATATCTTCTTAACATATTCCCTAGAAAAGGATTAGCATACCAATCTCCGCTCAAATTATTTATCACAAAGATTCCTCTTATTCTCATCTTAGAGTATTTGGGTGTTTATGTTATCCTCTCTTTACCTTCACTACGATAAACAAACTACAAGCCCACTTTACCGTTTGTGTATTTTTGGGTTATCCGTCTAATCATTGTGGTTATAAATGTTATGATTTATCATCTAATAAAATCATCATTAGTCGCCAGGTAATTTTCTATGAAACCCAATTTCCGATTGCTAAGTTGCATAATTCTGTGTCTAATTCCTATAATTTCTGGACGATTGTTAGCGATTTATCCACACGCTTAACGCAAGTGCACGTATCGTGACAAGTAATATAGTCTGGGTAAGACTGAATATCGTCCTCAGAGATTAGTGTTCAATTACCAATTTCTATCCTATGGTATCTATTTGGTGATCGATATTTTGATGGTTGTTTGTATCTATGACTACTAAATAATTATAAAAGTTAACTAAATTACTTTACTTAAATCAGATATGGTGGAAATAGGGCTTCAAATCTCCTCAACTATCCGCTCGCTTTAATCTTTAATGCAATGATAAAGGTTCTTCTTCTATATTGAGATAGCAGGTTAACTAAGACGTTTTATATTACGGTTAGGATATATAAACACTCAACCCCGATGCAGAACCTTTCTATCTTTCGATGATAAGATTTACCACAAAGGGGGATTAAGAACAATAACCTATTAAACTACACAAATATCGGGGTACTTTCGTCCACGATTTTAACCTATGTTTATTCAACTATAGCATATTCACAATCTCCCCTTTCGGATCTCGATTAGAAATCATATATGTGATGATAATTAGTGATCAATTAATTACCAAGCAATCAAAACAATTATTGAATAAATCTCAACTATATAAGAAACCAAAGCCATGCATTAAATCATAAAACGAGGGTCAAGTGATTCGAATGGAAAGCCCTAATTAAAGTTTAGCTCCTAGCCATAGACATGCTAAGAACTAAAAGATTATCCAACATAAACTGAAAAATAAATAAAGTAAGAAAACAAATTACTCAAGAACAAGCCTCCAATCTTGAAGCTTTCAAGAACTATGTGTTGTGTAGAGTTAGGAATTGTGGAACCCTTCAAAAATCTGCCCTAAGGCCTTTTTATATCCTCCAAAAACGTTCCCAATTTTTCCCTCTTGGTATTGGCCCATTCCCATTCGGATTTGGCTGAAAACCCGCGTCGGCGCCACGACCCTGAGACCGGCGCCGTGACGCCGAAATTCCTGCAACTCGTCAGATCTTTGGGCGTCGTGGCGCTGCTTTCGCTGATAGAATGGCGCCACGGCGCCGCCTTGTCCTTCGTCCGGGGTGCCAACTTTTCGTCTCTTTTGGCTCTGGAACCTCTGCCGCTCTCTTGCTTCTTTTCGCCAATGTGTCATTTTAAACCACTGTGACTCAAAAGAAAGAAAATCTATACTAACATGACACGTATTTGTACAAAAATGGGCCAAAGACTAACTAAAAATGACTCAAAAGGTGTATATAAAATACGCCTAACAACGATGGATCCACCATTTGACCCGGCCCGATCCGACCGAGACACCGATCGCCTGGGCACCCACAAACCTGCATAATCCTTCTCGTGCTCAATTCCAACCAAAGAGCCCATCGCCATCGCCCAATTCATGTCCGTCACTCGAGTTCGCCACAGCCCACCGCCATCGCCCAATTTCCCCCTCCCGGATCCAAGTCTGCTAGCTAGCCCATCCAGTCAGTCCATCGGTCCAGCTTCTCGGCCAGGCCCACTGCCTGCTGGCCCACCTCCCAACCCGAGCATGTGTCTCCCAAATCGAGCCAGTTCCAACGTCACCACACCGATCCAGGTCCAGCTATTTCGAGTCAAGGACTCGTTACTCGTAGCCAACGGGATATTTTTAACCCAAAGAGACATTTTACTCTCAATTCTAATGTCATTAAATGACCCCTACCACGTAACCACGTGTATGCCCTTCATGACCCAAATTGGAAAATGGTCATGAATATAATGCTCTTATTGAAAATAAGGCGTGGGAGTTGGTGCCCCATCTGCCTGGTGTTAATGTGATTCGTTCAATGTGAATTTTTACTTATAATAAAAATTTAATGGTTGTTTTGAGAGGCATAAGGACCGTCTTGTAGGTGATGACAAAACTCAACAAATTATTGTGGATTGTAGAGAGGCATTTAGTTCAGTGGTCAAGCCGATAACTTGTTACACCTCGTAATTCCAAGGCAATGATATGAGAACGTGCGTAAGAAATTGAGATTTGAATTTTGGAAAGAAAGAAGAATTACTTTTCTTAAGGAAAAATCTCGGAAATTTGTGAAGGAAAAGGTTTATAAATTGGAATTTAGTTATCAAATTTGGTATTTGAGACTTTTGAAATATATTGAATTTATGGATTTTTAAGTTCGGATTTGGTCACGTGGGGCCCACCGGAAAATTTTACGGTTTTGTTGGGCCCACAATATTTTGAGATATTTTGGCCAATTATGGATTTTTGGGAGATGAAATAATTTTGGACCAATCATAGGGTGACACGTGGCAACCCCCCACTTGTCTTGGTCTTGGAAGACTTTGACTATTTGACTTTAGATATTTTGAGACTTGAGACAAGTGGACAAGTGGGTCCCACTCCATTTATCTTGCTACACTTAGCCCATACACTTGTCAAGAATCCAACCATTGAGATACATTATATATACAAGAGAGAGGGCTTGCAAGACTGCATCCAACACTTAGCCAATTTCACAACAAAATATATTTTCCTTCTCCTTACATTGCTCTCGGCCAAGGGGTGTTTTGAATGACCAAAATTCGTCAATCCTTAATGATAAATCTTCAAACTCAAGACTAAGCTCCCTAATGGAGTGTTAAGCCAAGATAACCCCTTAAGCCTCAAGAATCATGTGTTGGCCGAGAAAGATGGTGTGAAACCCTAAGGTTCCGTCAACTTTTTGGAAGTTAAATACAAAGTGAAGTTGTGTATAAGCTCATAGGGGTCACATATATGTGATTGGAACTTGAAGAAGTGGAGCGAAATGAGAAACTGCAGACCATTGTAGCCCGGACTGTTTTGGACATTATTTTGGGCAAAAATGAGGTAATGATTCTTCTTCTTTTGAATTAATTGGATATTACTTATTGTTGATATGTATAGATGAACATGTGCTAAAAATAATGAATATTAAAAATGGGTTGGACACTTTTTTGTGTCTTGGCCGAGAGTAGCACTTTTGTCGCCATTGGATTCGTTGGTTTTTATTGTCGTTATTTACACGTGTTGAATGTTATATAATGAAGAAAATATTGTTGTTGATAGTTAATATAACTTATATAACATGTTGGAATGAGAATTGGATTAAAAGGAATTAAGGAAAAGGACATTGGATTGTTGTAGTTATTGTTGGACGAAAACTGCCCAAAACTGTTAGACGTCATCGTGTCGTTTTTATGGACTGTTTTGGGGTGTTTCTATGCTGGAAAATCATCCCCTAAACATGCATGATTAATGTAGTAATTGGCTAATGAAAGTCCTAAGGAATAAGGGTGTTAAAGGCTTCACATCTTACCCTTAATGTTGGATAAATTGTGGACTGTTTTGGATAGATTGTGGGGCAGAATTTTACACGTCCAGTTAGGCGTGTAATTCCCTTTGGTTAACAGTTGGTTGTGCCTTAAATGTGGCTTGTTGGTTGTTGAATACGAGAATTGGAAAAAGGTGAAAAAGTACGTAAAAACAAATGAAGTGCTGCCCAAATTTTCGTAGAATTAGAGGGCCATTATTTGGTATAAGTCTTATACTAGTAAGTATGATATTGATAGAAGTGCTATCGTCATTATAGGTTGAAGAACTACGTGTAGCATATTCTACTTGGAATGTGGAATAGACGCTAAGGTTGAAGTACATTGGAGTGTATTGCTACTTGTTGTGTTGGTTAGTCGTCACGAGGTATGTGAACTATTCTTCCTTCTTTTGACATGATTATTTGAAAAGCCTATATGAATTGATTTTGAAAGTATATGAGTCTTGATTATGAAAGTATGAGTGACTTGGTTTGAAATGTATACGTTACTTGAATTACTTTAAAGTTAAGAGATTTGATTTAAAGTTATGAGACTTTATTTTTCAAGTTATGGGACTTGATTTCTAAAGTTAAGAGATTTAATTTAAAGTTACGAGACTTGATTTCTTTAAAAGATTATGAGACTTTATTTTTCAAGTTATGAGACTTGATTTCTAGAGTTAAGAAATTTGATTTATTTTGAAAGTTATAATACTTGAGTTGAAAAGTACAAGCTTACTTGATTTTAAAGAAGAGAAGTAACTTTATTTAACGGTATAAGTTACTTGATTGATTTAAAGAGAATAAATGACTTAATGTTGAAAGAAGAAGTCCTTGGTGTTAAAGGTATAAGTTACTTAAGTTTAAAAGTGTAAGTAACTTGACTTTGATAGCAAAAGTATTCTTGGGGTTCAACTCCCTAAAATTTCATGAAATGGTTCTTTTTATAAAGAATAGATGTATGTAGTACTTTTGGGTTTAATCCCCTAACATTACATGATTTGAGTCTTCTTGGAAAGAAGTGAATGTACGTAGTACTTTAGGTTCAACTCCCTTACATGACGTGATAATGCCTTGGTTGTATTAAAAGGAAAGATGTGGTAGTGCTTTAGTTTTCTAAAATGAAAGATGTTATAACGACTTTATGGGAAGTTGGTTATAACAGTTTGTGGAAAGTCAAGAGATAGTATAAAAGGTTTTAAGGAAATCATGTGAGAATGTCCATGATTAAGTCCTTAATATAGTATATGAAATGAAAGTGTCTTGAGTTTATAAAGTGAATGTACGGCGGACGTACATTGTTGTAATGGATCTTAATCCTTAATGAACTATGTGATAGTGCCTTGGTGTTATAAAATGAAAGACTTGTTAGTGTCTTGGTTTCTCTAAAAATGATAGTTCATTCTATTTGTGCTAATGAGACTTGAAGATGATTTAAATGGTACATAGTTGCTTGTGATAGCTATATGTGTACAGTCCTTTATATTTGCACCAAGTCCAAAAAATAGGCCGGGACATGTCGTACCTCGCATGATGATATTGTCTTGGTCATTTTAGAAAGGAATGCATGGTATTGTCTTGGTTATTTAGAAAGGAAGGCATGGTATTGTCTTGTTTATTTTAAAATGAAGGCATGGTATTTGCCTTGGTTATTTTAAAATGAAAGATATGATAGTGCCTTGGTCGTCTAAAATGGTGGTTTATTCACTTGGATCTAATGAGAGTAAAGACTACTTAGCTTGCATATGTTGTTCATGATAACCAGTAGTGCAACTGTTATATTATTTATTGCGGGGTCAATCCCCGGGACATTACATATCCGTGGATTTGCTCTCCACGATGCGAGTATGGCGTATATGCTCATTGCGGGTCCGTAGGGTCTATGCGGGTGAAATAGTCCTATGCGTGGCAAATTGCTCCATTGAGGGTCCACAAGACCTATGCGGGTGAAATAGTCCTATTTGGGGCAAATTGCTCCATTGCGGGTCCACAAGACCTATGCGGGTGAAATAGTCCATTGAATAAGATTGTATAATGATACTACGGGCGGCCGGCCCTAAATTAATCATAAGCTTTCTATTTTAAAACGGTAAAGTTTACTCTTATTACTCTCATTGTTAAAAAGACACAGTGTACTGATAGTTGATTATTATACTTATTACATGCCGACAGTGATGTGGGAATTCCACGGGCATGCTTATCTGATGATGGTTGTATATTATACTTGTTACATGCTGATAGTGATGTTGTATTCCACGAGCATGCTTCTGTGATATTATATGCTGAGGGCAGGTGTCCCGGATTTTGACAGGGCTTTCATATTTGAAAGTGGTACGGTGTTACAGTAGTACAATAATACAAGGTACAGTTGGCTCTGATTTTATATGACACGATAGGATCTGGTATTTGATTTTCATACTTGTCCATGTCATTCCTTTGTACAGTTATGATCTTATTTGATGTACTTTATTTTCGTTTCATACTTAGTACATGTTGTACTGACCCCCTTCGGGGGGCTGCGTTCATGTCTGCAGGTCTAGGTACTCAGTTGTGGATCCATGAGCTTAGGATCCTTGTTCAGCATTTTGGGATAGCTCCAATGTTTCGGAGCTTGTCATTATGGCTAGGTATATTCAGAGGTACGATGGGGCCTTGTCCCGTCATAGTGTTTGTCCAAAATCTTAGAGGTCTGTATTCATATGTGGGCTGGACTGACTAGAGTTGTATTTACATTGTTGAACAGTGTAGACCCTTCCGGGTGATTTATATTATGGCAGCCTTATCGGCTTTGCCTTTGTTTAAAGAAAAAAAAAAGTGTTATTTATCTTCCGCGGTTTATTATGTTGTATGAATAGAAGGGTGCCCAGGTAGGGCACCAGTCGGCTCTGGGTTCGGGTCGTGACATAACTATTCACACTATTCTCAATCTAGCTCTCTCCAAAGCTTGGCCAATTCATTAGCTGGACGTAAAAATGTGTTCTTACATGGTGATCGCAAGAAAACTGTATACATGCATCAACCTTGGGTTTCAGGGACCCCAACTATCCTAACCATGTATGTTTGCTGAAGAAGTATTTTTATGGTCCAAAACTGACCCCTCGGGCATGGTACAAAAGGTTTGTAGATTATGTGTATACTATTGGGTTTTCTCACAGCAGGTTTGATTATTCTCCGTTCATCTATCGTCGTGGTAATTCTCCGGCATACATTCTGTTATATGTGGATGATATTATATTGACTGCCTTTTCTGATAAACTGAGCAAGTCTATCATGTCTCTTCTCAGCTCTGAATTTGCTATGAAAGACTTGGGGCCTTTGAGTTATTTTTTTGGTGTAGTTGTAACTCATCATGCAAATGGTCTATTTCTATCCCAGAGAAATTATGCAGCTGAGATTATTAAACGGGTTGACATGTCATCCTGTAAGTCATCTCTTACACCGGTTGACACCGAATCGAAGCTGAGTGTTAATTCTAGCACACTTTACGATGATCTCTCCCACTATCATAGTCTTTCAGGGGTTATTCAATATCTTACATTCACGAGACCCGATATTACTTATGCAGTGCAGCAGATGTGTTTATTTATGCATGATCCGAGGAACGAACACATGAACGCTCTCAAACGCATTGTGCGTTACATTCAGGGCACTCTTGATTATGGTTTGCACTTATATCCATTCTCCGTATCTTCTCTCATGTATTATACATATGCTGATTGGGGTGGATGTACATATACCAGACGTTCGACATCTGGTTATTGTAGGTTTATTGGTGATAACTTGATCTCTTGATCGGCTAAACGTCAAGCTACTTTGTCATGTTGGCTGCGTAATCTTCTATTAGAGCCTCACTTTCCTATTCAGAAAGTTATCTTGGTCTACTGCGACAATATTAGTACGGTCTATCTCTGGGAATTCCGTCCAACATCAGCGCACTAAACATATCGAGATGGATATTCACTTTGTTCGCGAAAAAGTAGCTCGTGGACAAGTACGTGTCTTGCATGTCCCTTCACGGTGTCAAATAGCTGACATCTTTACTAAGGGTCTTACCTTAGTTCTGTATGAAGATTTTAGAGACAGTCTCAGCGTACAACAATCGTCCGCGATGACTGCGGGGGTGTGAAAGAATATACATGTGTATATCGTGTATATTCCATATTTATTTTGTATAGTCCTATTACAATTCTTGTACAAATGTAGTTATGGTAGTAGTATTGTATTAGGAAAAGGTTGTAGTCTTGTATTAGAAAAAAAACATATTTAATTTTTATAATTAAATATTGTATATCATGTATATATATTTTTTACATTAATGAAAATAATCAAGAGATTATTCTTTCAATATGTATATAAGATGATATCATAAAGGCTTTTTTTTAGAAAAGTGTGTTTTTTGAATAAATAAACAAGATCCTACCCTTTTAGTATATACCATATGAGTTTCATGATGAGTGTTTTTAAAAAGAATGAAAGAATTGCTTTATTATCCCATTATGATATAAAAGAAACAGAATGATATCATAATTTTGGGGTATGACGGGTAATTATTTTTCCTGTAGGGGGCACGTAGTTCTTTTCCCAAATTAAAATCCAATTTATCATTTATCAACATAAGCTGCCACACTACTGCTACAACTTACTTCACTATAGCAAAACATAACAAAAACATGGACTTATCATACAATGAAGAAGAAAAATTAAAAAACACAGAACAAATCCAATATCCTGTAATATCATAGGCATATGAAAATTGAAAAATAGAGATGTTATTTCAGTAAAAGTTACTTAATGAACATCCAATTTTTATAAATAAATAAAACACACACACAACATAAAAATAATTTATGAAAAATAATTTTTATCGTAGAATCTGAACCATTGAATGAGATGGGTTGACTGAAACGTAAAGGACGGTCAGGATAATGTTTTATTCAAAATTTTGACTTTGTAATTTTCTTAGTTTTCTTAATGGCAAGACATGTGGGGAAAAAAAAGACGACTTTGGGAGTAGACTAGCGGTTAAGGGTCTGTTTGGCTATTTCTCAGAAGTAGCTCATGAAACTATTTTGAGAATCACAGTGCTGTTTACTTATAATTATAAGTCTGAGAAACAGAAACAGTTTCATGTTTGACCAATATTTATGCAAATTTACTAGAATATTCTTTTTAATAGATTTAAAATTATTTAAAATATTCTTTTCTATCATATGTTTCTAAAAATTAGTATATCTTTATAATTTAATAAAAAAAATTATTTAATTGCAATATTTAATCAAAAAATAATATTATATTGTACATAAGAAATGTAACGACAATATGATAGTCAATGACTCAAATAGTCCAAACCTACCCCCCGCCCTACCCACACCTACCTCTACCTCATCCTCAAATTTCTATGTCATATTTTTTTACTTTTATAAAAAATATAAAATATTTTCTCCCACTCTTACCCCCCCCCCGGCCGCCCTACCCCAACCCCACCCCCATTGCCCTACCCCATCCTCAAACTTCTATTTCATATTTTTTGTTACTTTTATAAAAAATGATTGAAAATATGAATTTTTTTCTTACCCCCGCCTCTACCCCTACCCCACCCCCGCCCCATTGCCCTACCTCATCGCCTCTACCCCATCCTCAAATTTCTATTTCATATTTTTGTTACTTTTATAAAATATTATTAAAAAATATGAATTTTTTTCTTATCCTCCGCCCTACCCCTACCCCATTGCCCTACCCATCCTCAAATTTCTATTTCATATTTTTCGTTACTTTTATAAAAAAAATATATTAAATAATATGAATTTTTTTCTTACCCCCCGCGCTACCCCTACCCCCCACTACCCCACCCCAATTGTCCTACCCATCCTCTAATTTCTATTTCATATTTTTTGTTACTTTTATAAAATAAAATAAAAAAATCTTACCCCTGCCCTACCCCTACCCCCACCTCACCCCATTGCCCTACTCATCCTCAAATTTTTATTTCATATTTTTTGTTACTTTTATAAAAAAAAAAAAATCTCACCCCCTATCCCTACCCTCGTCCTACCCCTTCCCCAATTTCTATTTTATATAGGGATATTATAATTATATGAGATTAAAAGGAATTTTATGAAAAGAAAATGGAAAATGGGTCCAAAAAAAATTCAATGAATGAGCAAAAAGGGTTTCTTCAGAAATTTCTGTTTCTCTTCCCATCTAGAAACACTTTTTGGCTTCTGAAAAGATGGTGTTTGGCCAAAGAAGTATTTCTGAGAAACAGAAACACTTTCAGAAGCTTGGCCAAACACCACCTAAGAGTTTATGGAGAATGTATTTCTTGGAATATCTTTAAATTAATTATCAAAGAAGACTTGATAGTTTCATGAAAACAAAATGACATGATTAGTCAACGAATAAATAGCCACACCAAACGGTATAACTCAATATTGATTGGTATTACTTAACATGATATTTTTTGTTTTACATTCTGTTAATGTTGGGTTTGGTGTTATGACATTTTGCCCAACATATTATTTTCAGATCTAAATTAAAATCAGAAATATTGAAACAAATGTCACGACATTCAGACCAACATTCTGTGAAACAGTTTTGTGTTACTTCACGGAAATTGAAGATTTCGTGGAATTTTTACCACGATGGTAAAAGTGACATGACAAGGAATTTTGGAGCTGATATAAACGCGGGAAGATCAAGTCCAAGTCGTTGCTAGACTTGGGGAACAAGTCCAAGAAGTTAGAGGATTTTGCTTCATGATCTTCTCCAACTACCTTATCGGCTGACCACCTTTCCCTCAACCTCTACAACCAATCGATGAGCTTTTCAAGGAAGACTCTCTACTAAAAATAGAGAGGGAAGATCAGTGAATCGATATCCAGAATCAAAATGTAAAAATATCAAGAGAGCTCTCGGGATTTCATCTCAGAAATCTGGATCACAACTGTGTTGCCTGAGTTTTTCGACGACATTCTGTCCAACATTACAGTTGATGCTTAGATTCTAGATTTGTTCTTTATTGAAGCAATTGTGATGAGATGTTGTCTATATCTACTTAGTTAGATTTTTCAGGCATGTAAGTCATCTGCGACTTCACCATTTTTTATTTCTTTTGTATTATTTATATATATATATATATATATATATATATATATATTGTCATTTACCATCATAGGTTATATTAATATATAACCTATGTAAATTTAAACATTTGTGTTCTTTATTATTTTCGCTACATTTTACTCTTCAAAAGTTTTTCTATTTTTACTGAAGTGTTGTCACTGGTATCAGACGACATTATCGCTGACAGTCGCAAACTGTTACAACATTCAAATTTATTTATTTCCAGTTTGTTTTTTATTGTTCCATAGCATAACCCCCGGTACCCAACAAGTGGTATCAAAGCCAACACTTGACATAATAAGTGATTGGTCATATTATTCAAAGATATGGATCCGACTAATCCAAATATTGGTAGACTTTCCATTTTAAATGGAACAAAATGTACCTATTGAGGATTCGCCTACGTTCTCACATCAAATCAATTGATGTACCAATGAGTATGTTGTTCAAATGTTCTCGCCGGATAAGGAAAGTCACATTCTTGTTAAATCTAAATCCAAATGGACGGCGGAAGAAATCAATAATACTAGCTTTAATGAAAAGCTCTTAAATGTAATTTTTGGATGGGTTGATCTTTACATGTTCAAGCTCATTCAAAACTGCCCAACGGCTAAGGATGCATGAGTACTTTACAAATTCATTGTGAATGTAGCTCAAGTGTTCGTCAAACAAATCTACGCATGCTCATGAGCAAATATGAACATTTAAGGATGGAAGAAGCAGATGATATTAAAAAAAAATTGAAAAGTTGATTGACATATCGAATGAATGTCAAGTGCTTGGAGAACCATTAACCAACACTCAACTTGTTGAAAAAGCTCCCCGTTCTCTTCCTGAAAAGTTCAATTTAAAGATTTATGTCATTGAAGAAGATCACAATCTTGCTACTATGGACCTTCATACCTTGATGAGCATTCTCAAAATCTATGAGATGAACATTGAGAATCAAAGGAAACTATACAAGAGCAAGAATGTGACACTTCAAGTTCAATCCTCAGAGAATCAAATCAATAAAGAGGATGAGAATCTTGAAGAAATTGGTGAAGGTGCTAATATTGTCTTACTCACCCGAAAATATAATTCGATGGTGAGGAAGTACAATAATGAGAGAAATTAATCTAAATCTAAACAGCATCAAAACCAAGAGTTCAATCAAAAGTCCACCAAATTTCTTCCAAGTACTAAAAAAGAAAGGCAAAAAGAAGGAGAAGAAGAATGATATCAAGAGCAATGCTAGTCATTGTTTATGAACAGTATTTGTCTGATAATGAAAATGTCGTCTGTAATGTTGCCTCAGATGTCACGACATTTCAAAAAACATCTGTGTTACACCCCGTAGTTCAGGTCATGCTTTAGAGAGCATACGAAAGGAATTGAGACTTAAATTTTAGAATGATGGGTTGACGAAATATTTTTGGACGGGTTGTTAGTCAACTTAGAGGCAGTATATGTTCAGTTACATTGAGATCTCCTAGGTGGTTCAAAGGCCTAGTACGTAGTTCGTTGAGTCTAGTTCCCAACGCAACCAACCGTTCGTCGATAGGACATCGGAGTAGAAAGTTATGGAGGTTACAAGTTCAGCGCGCAGTCGGGCAGGAAAGCAATCTCGGCCAGGGGCCACAGAGCCGCGGCGCCGGAAAGTAGGGCCGCGGCGCCGGAAGTTCTGAGAGGTTGTGGAGGTTTCAGCGCATGGCCATGCGCGGGGTTCTCGCGAGGTGGGAAAAATCACAACTGTTTTGTTTTAAAAAATGCCATGGGTGGGTGACAAGGGTCCCCCCCCCCCCCATCTGATTTTGCATGTCCTATTTATTGATCAAGTCTTGAATACTTGGTCATTCTTCAAGCTCTACTCTCTCTCTCTAAAAATAAAAGCTCTCCCTTCTCTCTAGAAAATCAAGAGGAAATTAAGGCTTGAGAAAAATCTGGAAAATGTGGCAAGAAGGAAACTTGTTGGCAAGTTTGTAGGAGTTTTTGTGGTGGTGATTGTGGAAAGGAGGCTAGTGAATTTGTTGGATTAATTTGGCTAAGCTCTAAGGTAACAATTCTTTCTCTTTTTGCTAGTTTATGGTGTTGCATGTGAAGAAGAAAGAACTTGTAGTGGTAAATATTGCTCTTAGATAAATTGCATGTAAGAAATATGATTTGGATTTGAAGGGATTGAATAAGGTTAGGATGTGAACATGTTGTAGCTAAAATACTACCTTTAACTTATTGATTTAGTTAACATGCATTGTGGGGCAGAATTTTTACACATCCAAGATTAGGTGTGTAATCCCCTTTGAATTGTTTGGATTGTTGGGCCTTAAAAGTGGCGTTTGAATGTTGAATTCGGACCTTGAAAATGTGGCAAAGTATGTAGAAACAAAGGAAATGCTGTCCGATTTTCCGTAGAATTTAGTGACTTTGCACTTGGAATATTCTACGTTGAAGCTAGAGGTTAATAAACATATTATGGTCATTATAGGTTGACGTACTACGTGCGGTATTTTGGACTTAGCAAGTGGATTGACCGAAGAGGTATGTGGAACTTTCCTATCTCTTGAGCATGAATAGTTTTACCTATATATTACGGTAGACGTACAAGACCTTGGTATCCTTTACTCGTTTTGAAAGTGTCCAAGTCGGTGGAGTTAGGGGATTTACTCACTTCTTTAAAAGTAGTAAGGATGTCTTAAGTTTTCAAGGTTAAGGGACTTGAAGTGTTTTTAAGTATATGATACTTGTTTTGTTTTAAATCTACAAGTCCCTTGGATATATGAAAAATGTAATTTACTTATAGTAAGAAGTTAATATAACGACTTTATGGGAAGTTGGTTGTATTAGCATTGTGGAAAGTTAAAAAGAGAGATTTATTCTAAGTAAAATAAGCAAGGATAAATGACGCGAGTTAATGGAAGGCAAATTGATTTTTAGGCATCAATTGCCTAAGGTTTTAAAAGAGTAGAAGTACATAGTACTTTGGGTTAAATTCCCGGATTTCATAAAGACATGTTAGTGCCTTAAGTAAACTAAAATGAGAATGTATATGAACGAGACTAATAAGAAGTTAAGGGATTTCTTAACTTGCTTGTATTATGTATGATAGCCGGTTTGTGCTTGTGAGATATTATTCGTTACGGGGTCATTCCCCGGGTTGTGGCATTTGCATATTTCGTGGATTTGCTACCCACGATGCGAGGAATACCTCATGCGAGTCCGTAGGGCTCATGCGGGTGAAATAGTCTCATGCGGGCGGGTACAGCCTATGCGAGGAATACCTCTGTTAGACCCCGTAGTTCTGACCCTACGTATGAGAGCGTACGAAAGCATGTAGGACTTAAATTTTCAAAGGATAGGTTGACGGATTATTCCGGGCGGGTTGTAGTCAACTTTGAGGCGGGTTATGACCCGATTCGTTGAGAGTTCCTAAGTATTTTAAAGGCCTAGGACGTAGTTCGTTGAGTCTTGATTCCAACGCAACCAACCGCTCGCCGAGGCGTCGGAGAAAGTTATGAGAGTTACAAGTTCGCCAGCCGGCGTAAATGCGTTCGAGCAAAGCGGCCGCGCCAGATGCAGGTCGCGCGCCTAAAATCGAGAGGTCGCGAAGTTGCAGCGCCAGCGCGATGCAGCGCGACGCGAAAGTTCGAGAGCTGCGGAGTTTATTGCCACGGCTGGTGGCCGCGCGCCGAGGCGGAAATTTGGGCGGAAAAACTTAGAAAATCTGATTTTGTTTTAAAAGAGACCATGGGAGGGTGACAAGTGTCCCCATCTGATTTTCAGATGCAATATATTGACCAAGACTTGGTCATTGTCTATCTTTCATCTTCTCTCTCTCTCTCTCAAATTGCTCCCCCTTCTCTCTAAAAAAACCCAAGAAAAATCTGAAAGTTAAGAACAAGAAAAGGAAGCTTGTAGCTAGCTTGTTGGCATTGTTGTGGTAGTGTTCTTGGCAAGGAAGCTAGCAATATTTGGAATAAGTTTTGGCTAAAACTTTAAGGTAACATTTCTTCCTTTAAACTTAGTTCTAGTGTTGCATGCTTAGAAGCAAGATCTTGTGGTAGTAATAATGCCCTTAGAGTCTTTGCATGCAAGTAAATGTGGTTTGGATATGAAGAATGGGTTAAGAAGAACAAATGAGCTTGTTGTAGCCTAAAAACTACCTTAGAATTGTTAAGTGATTTGTTGTAAACTTATGAGGCAGAAATTTTGGGTATGAAATCCCCTTTGAATTATTGGATTGATTGAGCCTAAAATGTGGTGTTTTGATAATAATTTCGGCCTTGAGAAAGGTGGCAAAGTGAGTAGAAACAAAGGGAATGCTGCCCGATTTTTCTTAGAATTTAGTGACTTTGAACTTGGTTTGTTCTACATTAAGATTAGAGGTTAATAAACGTATCATGACTATTATAGGTTGAAATATTACTTGCGGTAGTTTGGACTTGGCAAGTGGATTGACCAAAGAGGTATGTGAAGCTTTCCTATCTCTTGAGCATGAATAGATGAAGCTATGTAGTACCAGGCGTACAAAATTTGGTGTTCTTACTTGTTTTGAGTATAAAATGACTTTTCGTTTAAGAACGATAAGTCCTCGTTAAGGAAAAGTATGATTTTTACTAAAGTATAGAGTTAATATAACAACTTTATGGGAAGTTGGTCTATTAGCTTCATAAAAGGTTAATGAGAAGGATTTACTCTAAGTAAGATAATTATATGAAGAGGCAAATTGATTTAAAGGCATCAATTGCCCAAAGGCTTTATGTATAAAGAAGAGTCACTTTTGAAAGAGTTGAAGTATGTAGTACTTGGGTTAAATTCTGTTCTTTTATTAAAGATATGGTTAAGTGCCTTAAGTAAACTAAAATGAGAGAGTATGTGAACAAGACTAAAAAGAAGTTATAAGTTTTCTTAACTTATTATTATTATGATATGATGACAGTTTGTGATAGGTAAGAGTATATCCGGCGGCAAGCCCCAAGATCGCCATACCACCTCCTTGAGCAAAGAGTATGTCCGGCGGCCACCCCAAGATCGTCATACCATCCGCTGGTGTAAGAGTATATCCGGCGGGCAGATCCAAGATCGTTATACCATCTGCACTGCGATAAGAGTATATCCGGCGGGCAAGCCCCAAGATCGTTATACCATGCTCGGTGTAAGAGTATATCCGAGGTGCACCCAAGATCGTTATACCATCTGTTTGGGTAAGAGTATATCCGGCGGAAAGTCCCCAAGATCGTTATACCACCTGTTAGTGGATTTGCTACCCATGATGCGAGGAATACCTCACGCGAGTCCTTATGGGCTTATGCGGGTGAAATAGTCCCACGCCAGCAGTACCGACGATGAGTACCTCATGCGGGTCCACGGGACCCACGCGGGTGAAATAGTCCCGAGAGTAGGATGGTTTCTTTTTGATACTACGGGCGAGGTACCTGTTTGATCACGAGCCTCCTATTTTATGCAGATTATATATGTATATATACTTGTCACTCTCATTGTTAGTAAGGCACAAAAGGTATTTTATTGTCTTCCATGACTTCAACTTGCTTTTAGACTTATGATATCATATTACAGTATTTTCCCAGCTTTACATACTTGGTACATATTGTGTACTGACCCCCTTCCCCGGGGGCTGCGTTCATGCCGCAGGTAAGGGTAAGCAGATTGAGGATCCTCGTTCTAGGATCACTATTCCTGTCGAAGCTCAATTCCTCGGAAGCTTATTTATTGGTATGGATATTCCACGATGCTATAGGTATTTTGTACATCCGTGGTATGGCGGGCCCCTGTCCCGCCACGCTTGTTTTCTTTAAGTGCTGGCCACCTATATATTTTGGGCTATAAGAACCGTGGTATTATAAATACCTTGTTTAAGTATATGTTTATGGGCACTTATCTACCGCCGCTATGTTTTACCCTTGTTATGAAGTTATGTGTTGTGTTATGTTCCGCTGCTATTCTCTGACATATACCTGACAGGGTACCCCAGTAGGGTACTAGTCGCGGCCCCGGGGTCGGGTCGTGACAACCTCATGCGGATCCACACGACCCATGCGGGTGAAATAGTCCCAGGAGTAGGATTGCTTAATGATACTGCGGGTGGGTGACCTTGTTTTGATCATGAGCTTCCTATTTTCTTGCAGTATAGTATATGCTTGATATTCTCATTGTTAGTAAGGCACAGGGTTCTCCCTGATACTATAGGTATTATGTACATTCAGGGGTATGGCGGGGCCCTGTCCCGCCACAGTTGTTATTCCTAGAGGTCTGTAGTCACGTTTGTGGTTTGGGCTGTAAGAACAAGTTGTACTGTTTACTTTTGATTAAGTTTAATCTATGAAAGGCGGCCTTGTCGGCTAGCCAGTGATGTTTACTATCTACAGGTTATGTGTTATGTATGTTCCGCTGCTATTCTCTGATGTATACCTGAACGGGGTGCCCCGGTAGGGCACCAGTCGCGGCCCCGGGGTCGGGTCGTGACAAAAGTGGTATCAAAGCCAGGTTGTCCTCGGAAAGTGTCTACAGACCGTGTCTAGTAGAGTCTTGATTATCGGTGTGTTGTGCACCACATCTATAATCAGGAGGCTGCAGGATATTTAGGATTGGTTTCCATTCTTTCACTCTAAGATCGTGCAATAGAGCTGTGTTATAGGTTGAACTCCCTCTGATATTTTCCTTTATGTATCAGTTATGCCTCCACGCAAGGCAACCGCGGCCCAGAAGGGCAAGGCAACTGAGGGAGCTGCTAGTAGGACGCGGAGGGTCACGAGTGCACAGACCCAGTCTTTATCGGAGATTATGTTTCGGGCGGCGAGTTCCACGACGTCGCCAATTTCAAAGAGTTTGAGGCGGCAGCGGCTGCCATCGAGACCGCGTACTGAGCCTCGATCCGCAGCCGTGGCCGAGTATAGAGATTACGGGAGCAGATCGGTTATTGCCAAAGATAGTGGCAAATGACGACAGGAGCAGTAACAACCCTAGAGCCGATTTACGGATTCGGATTTCGGTTGTCATCCACCCGAAGTTTTATGGTTCGAGATCCGGCGAGGATCCTCGTGAGTTTGTTCGGCGATTCTGACTATGCAGTGCTTAGGGCCTCGTGAGATCGAGTCCGTCATGCTAGCTCTTACCACGCGATATTGCGTTGAACTGGTTTGAGTCATGGGATTTGTCTAGAGGTGAGGATGCTCTTCCAGCTGTTTGGGAGGAGTTCACAGAGGCCTTCCTGGATCACTTCTTGCCTCCTGAGATGAGGAGAGCCCGCGTGGATAGATTCTTGACCTTGAGGCGAACCGAGGACTATCGCAGAGTACACCGAGTTTGACTCATTGGCTGGTATGCGCGACACCATTGTAAATGACATGGCGCATGTGGTTCATCGATATGTGATGGGGCTAGACCGTCATATGATTACTGCATTCTTGGGGGTGACTCTTCAGCCAGGTATGGATATTGCCAGGATGCAGGCGTATGCACAGGGGATAGAGGACAGAGAGAGGGAGGACCAACTAGACTCAGGACAGCCCAAGAGGCCGTGACATCGTGGTCTCAGTGGCGATTTGAGGCGGACAAATTTCAGCAGCAGACTAGGTCCACATTTAAGCCAGCACAGAGTACTCCTTCTCGGGTTTCTGGCGGGAGGTCTGATCACCGGTCATTCAGAGCAGGTCGTGGCTCCAGACTTGGGTTTCGTGAGCGAGACCGTCACCGATCAAGACCACCCACATCTTGGTGTGCTCGACGCAGAGGGTCTCATCCAGCGAGTGTCGTGTTCCTCCGTGAGCTTGTTACTCTTGTGACGCAGGCCATTTGAAGAAGATTGTCCGACCGCAGTGGCGGGAGTGTTATGGTTCACCGGCGGTCGATTCTTTGGATCTTTGTCTTGACGGCATGCGCCCGAGGCGGGTGTTCACGCCGCGAGCCGCGGCGAGGTCGTGGTGGGGTCCATTCAGCCGGTCCTCGAGCGCATTTATGTTATGTCCACCGTCGGGACCGGAGGCGTCACGGATGTCGCCAAGTACATTATTGGTTTCATGTTGTGATGTATATGCTTTGATAGATCCAGTTCTACCTTGTCCTATATATCTCCGTATTCTTTGGTAGAATAGGATAGAGCCCGAGTCCATAAAACCTTTTGAGGTGGCTACGCCAAGAGATAATTCGGTGCAGTAGCGAGTATATAAGGCTTGCCCAGTGACTATATACGGTCGTCAGACTCTAGCCGACTTGATAGAGTTGGATATGACGGACTTTGATGTGATTATGGGTATGGATTGGCTAGCATCTTGCTATGCCAATGTGGACTATAGAGAGACCGCACGGTTCGGTTTCATGGTGAGCCGTTATCGAGTGGAAGGGAATATCGCTGCGCCGTAGGGTAGATTTATTTCTTACCTCAAGGCTAGTAAGATGGTGCGGAAAGGGTATATCTACCATATGGTTCGGGTATTTGATACTGAGGCTGAGATATCGGACCTTGATCGATTCGGTCGTTAGAGAGTTTTGACGTATTCCCGCACGAGCTTCCGTATCCTCCCGAGAGGAGATTGAGTTTTGCATTGATATGTCGCGGATACTCGACCGATATCTATTCCACCATACAGATGTCACCCGAGTTGAGGGAATTGAAAGACCAGCTGAAGGACTTGCTGGAAAAAGGCTTTATCAGGACAAGTGTTTCTCCCTGGGGAACGCCAGTGTTATTTGTAAAGAAGAAGGATGGGACGCTGCGTATGTGTGTTGATTACAGGCAGCTGAATAAGGTAACTATCAAGAACAGATACCCCATTCCCAGGATTGACGATTTGTTTGACCAGTTGCAGGGTGCAAGATGTTTCTCCAAGATAGACCTGCGGTCTGGTTATCATCAGGTGCGAGTTAGAGAGGCAGATATCCCAAAGACTGCATTCAGGACCCGGTATGGGCACTATGAGTTTAGGGTAATGTCTTTCGGGTTGACCAACGCCCCAGCAGTATTCATGGATTTGATGAACCGGGTGTTCAAACCATTCTTGGATATGTTCGTTATAGTATTCATTGATGATATCCTGGTTTATTCGCGCAGCAGCGAGAACATGCGAACATTTGAGGCGGTATTGGGAGTCCTCCGACCGCAATTGTATGCCAAGTTCTCAAATACGAGTTTTGGTTGGCTTGGTGGCTTTCTTAGGGCATGTTATCGGGCGATGGTATTCGGTGGATACAACAAAGATTGAGGCGATCAAGACTGCCTAGACCCACTACCACGGAGGCGCAGCTTTTTGGGCCTTGCGGGTTATTATCGGAGATTTGTGGAAAAGTTTGCTTCCATCTCAAAGACCTTTGACTAAAGCGACTATGTTCATGGGCGGATACTTGTGAGAGAGTTTCCGATTCATCAAGGAGAAATTGACGACCGCCAGCCCGATTAGACGGATATGTGGTTTATTGTGATGCGGTGTCGGGCTTGGTGCGTCGCGATGCGCAAAGACGACAAATTTATAGCTTACGCGTCGACAACTCGAAGCATGAGAAGAACTATCCACACATGACTTAGAGTTGGCGTGTGATTCATGCCTTGAAGATCGGAGACATTATTTGTATGGAGTTCATGTGGATATTTACACGCACAAGAGTCTCGAGATATCTTCACGGAGGAACCGAACTTCAGCAGAGACGGTGGTTGGAGCTGCTTAAGGATTACGATGTCGATATCCTATACCACCCAGGGAAGACCAATGTAGTTGCAGATGCCCTTAGTCGCAGATCGATGAGTAGTCTGTCAGGTGTGCAGCCAGAGAAGAGGGACATGGTCCGCGAGTTACATCAGCTAGCGAGCCTTGGGGTTCGTTTGGTTAATTCTGATAGTAATGGAGTTCGGGTTTGAGAGGTTGCCGAGTCTTCCATCGTCGGGGAGGTGAAGAGGCGACAGTATGAGGATCCGATTATGGTACGGTATCGAGATGCGGCTCTTCAGGAGGAGAAGAGTCTATTTGAGGTAGCACCTGATGGGGTGCTAAGATTTGAGGGCCGGTTGTGTGTTCCCGATGTGATGGGACTTCGTCAGCAGATTCTGGGGGAGGCACATAGTGCTCGTTATTCTATTCATCCGTGGTCGACTAAGATGTATCATGACCTCAGATGTGTGTATTGGTGGGATGGCCTGAAGAGGGACGTGGCAGGTTTTGTTGCACAGTGTCCTAATTGTCGCCAGTCGAGTTGAGCACGAAGGCGGTGGGCTATTACAGGCTATTGATATTCCGATGTGGAAGTGGGAGGTTATCAATATGGACTTTATTACAGGGTTACCTCACACTCAGAGGAAGCATGATTCCATTTGGGTTATTGTCGACAGGCTAACGAAATCAGCCCACTTTCTTCCTGTCAGGACGACTTTTTTGGCCGAGGATTATGCTAGATTGTATATCAGAGAGATTGTGAGGCTGCACGGGGTGCCTATATCGATCATTTCGCATGGAGCCCGGTTCTCGGCTAACTCGGAGGTCTTTCCGGAAAGGGATTAGGGACACAGGTGAGTCTCGATCGCGTTCATCCTCGTGACCAGACGACAGCCGAGCGTCATCCGCACACTCGAGGATATGTTTGCGGGCTTGTGTTATTGATTTCAAGGGTAGCTGGGAGGATCATTTACCTCTTGTAGAGTTTGCATATAACAACAGCTACCATTCTAGTATTCAGATGGCGCCGCGCATGAGGCCTTATACGGGAGGAAGTGCAGTCACCGATAGTGGTTTGAGGTGGGAGAAATTCATTGGTCGGGCGATTTGATTCAGCGATGGATAAGGTGAAGCTTATCCGGGAGCGGTTATTGTCATCTCGAGTCGATGAAGTCGATGCAGATCATCGGCCGACACTGGAGTTTGAGGTAGATGATTGGGTCTTCTCAATGTATCACCCGTGAAGGCGTGATGAGATTTGGGAAGAAGGAAACTTAGCCCAAGGTACATTGGGCCTTATCGATTGTCCGTAGGTAGGCAAGGTTGCCTATGAGTTGGATCTCGCCGTCCGATCCGAGGCGACATCCGCTTTTCATGTGTCTATGTTGCGGAAGTGTATCGGAGATCCATCTGGTGCACTGATTTGTGATGTCGGTGTGAGGGGTTATCATATGAGGAGAGTCCCATAGCGATACTCGATCGTCAGGTTAGGCGATTACGGTCAAAGGATGTGGCTTCCGTCAAGGTCTTATGGCGGAACGAGAACAGGGAAGAAATGACGTGGGAAGCAGAGGAGGACATGATGAAGAAGTATCCTCACTTATTCCCTACACCTCCAGGTAACCCACTTTCCTGCTTGTTAGTTTTAATTTTACAATTATGCTTAAGTATTGTTGTACCTAGAAGGAACATTCGGGACGAATGTTTCTAAGGGGGGAGAATGTTACACACCGTAGTTCAGGTCATGCTTTAGAGAGCATACGAAATGAATTGAGACTTAAATCTTAGAATGATGGGTTGACGAAATGTTTTCGGATGGGTTGTTAGTCAACTTAGAGGTAGTATATGTTCAGTTACATTGAGAGCTCCTAGGTGGTTCAAAGGCCTAGTACGTAGTTCGTTGAGTCTAGTTCCCAACGCAACCAACCGTTCGTCGATAGGACATCGGAGTAGAAAGTTATGGAGGTTACAAGTTCAGCGCGCAGTCGGGCAGGAAAGCAATCTCGGCCAGGGGCCACAGAGTCGCGGCGCCGGAAAGCAGGGCCGCGGCGCCGGAAGTTCTGAGAGGTTGCGGAGGTTTCAGCGCCGCGGCGCCGGCTGCAGGGCCGCGGCGCCGAGGCGGGTTCTGCGAGGCTGGGGGAAAAATCAGAACTGTTTTGTTTTAAAAAAAAGCCATGGGTGGGTGGCAAGTGTCCCCCCATCTGATTTTGCATGTCCTATTTATTGACCAAGTCTTGAATACTTGGTCATTCTTCAAGCTCTCCTCTCTCTAAAAATAAAAGCTCTCCATTCTCTCTAGAAAATCAAGAGGAAATCAAGGCTTGAGAAAAATCTGGAAAATATGGCAAGAAGGAAACTTGTTGGCAAGCTTGTAGGAGTTTTTGTGGTGGTGATTGTGGAAAGGAGGCTAGTGAATTTGTTGGATTAATTTGGCTAAGCTCTAAGGTAACAATTCTTTCTCTTTTTGCTAGTTTATGGTGTTGCATGTGAAGAAGAAAGAACTTGTAGTGGTAAATATTGCTCTTAAATAAATTGCATGCAAGAAATATGATTTGGATTTGAAGGGATTGAATAAGGTTAGGATGTGAACATGTTGTAGCCAAAATACTACCTTTAACTTATTGATTTAGTTAACATGCATTGTGGGACAGAATTTTTACACATCCAAGATTAGGTGTGTAATCCCCTTTGAATTGTTTGGATTGTTGGGCCTTAAAAGTAGCGTTTGAATGTTGAATTCGGACCTTGAAAAGGTGGCAAAGTATGTAGAAACAAAGGAAATGCTGTCTGATTTTCCGTAGAATTTAGTGACGTTGCACTTGGAATATTCTACGTTGAAGCTAGAGGTTAATAAACGTATTATGGTCATTATAGGTTGACGTACTACGTGCGGTATTTTGGACTTAGCAAGTGGATTGACCGAAGAGGTATGTGGAACTTTCCTATCTCTTGAGCATGAATAGTTTTACCTATATAGTGCAGACGACAAGACCTCGTATCCTTTACTCGTTTTGAAAGTGTCCAAGTCGGTGGAGTTAGGGGATTTACTCACTTCTTTAAAAGTAGTAAGGATGTCTTAAGTTTTCAAGGTTAAGGGACTTGAAGTGTTTTTAAGTATATGATACTTTTTCCGTTTTAAATCTACAAGTCCCTTGGATATATGAAAAATGTAATTTACTTATAGTATGAAGTTAATATAACGACTTTATGGGAAGTTGGTTGTATTAGCCTTGTGGAAAGTTAAAAAGAGAGATTTATTCTAAGTAAAATAAGCAAGGATAAATGACGCGAGTTAATGGAAGGCAAATTGATTTTTAGGCATCAATTGCCTAAGGTTTTAAAAGAGTAGAAGTACATAGTACTTTGGGTTAAATTCTCGGATTTCATAAAGACATGTTAGTGTCTTAAGTAAACTAAAATGAGAATGTATATGAACGAGACTAATAAGAAGTTAAGGGATTTCTTAACTTGCTTGTATTATGTATGATAGCCGGTTTGTGCTAGTGAGATATTATTCATTACGGGGTCATTCCCCGGGTTGTGGCATTTGCATATTCCGTGGATTTGCTACCCACGATGCGAGGAATACCTCATGCGAGTCCGTAGGGCTCATGCAGGTGAAATAGTCCCATGCGGCGATCTGACCTACGCGAGGAATACCTCACGCGGTCCACACGACCCACGCGGTGAAATAGTCCCGTGAGTAGGATTGCTTAATGACATCTGTGGGTGGGTGACCTTGCTTTGATCACGAGCTTCATTTTCTTGTAGTATAGTATATGCTTGATATTCTCATTGTTAGTAAGGCAGTTGTTCAGAATTGATTATCATACATGCTCCGCTATTTAGACTTATGAGGTATTTTCGATTTTCCGCATACTTAATACATATCATGTAATCGAACTCTTCCTAGGGCTGCGCTCATGCCGCAGGCGGTAAGGTGCGGTGGTGGATCCTCATTCTTAGGATTACTGGTCGGGTGTCAGAAGCTCCATTCCTCTGGAGGCTTGTTTTGTTGGTACGATTCTCCCTGATGCTATAGGTATTATGTACATTCAGGGGTATGGCGGGGCCCTGTCCCGCCACAGTTGTTATTCCTAGAGGTCTGTAGTCACGTTTGTGGTTTGCGCTGTAAGAACAAGTTGCATCGCTACTTTTGATTAAGTTTAATCTATGAAAGCGGCACTGGCCAGCCGGTGATGTTTACTATCTACGTGTTACGTGTGTTATGTATGTTCATTGCTATTCTCTCGATATATATCAACGGTGCCCTTGCAGGCACCGCCGCGACCCCGGGGTCGGGTCGTGACAATCTGCAACGACATCTGCATCTCCAGTAACATCTGAAAGGTACATATTCATTAACTATCCTGATGTTAACTCCTTTAGTGATTTTATTTCTAGTGGTGAGGCTGAGAGTATGGATCAAATTTAATGCAAATATGACATGATTAATGAATTATAAAACATTTGTAAAGCTTAATCATAGAATCCAAGCAACTTGAGACAAAGGTAAAATCTTTAACTCGTGAGAATGTAGATCTAAAAGGCACAATAACTCAACTAGAGGTTGCACTTACCAAATAGGTTACTGCATTTGGTAACATTAGTGAAAAATTGGATTTAGTCGAAACAACCTTTTCTAAGCTCTGCTCAGGGACTTCTAAATTGAATGAGATACTCAGGTATTGGGTATAAAAACTCTCTTAAAACTTTCTGATCTAGTTTGTTTGACAAAAATGTGAAAATGTGCTTTGTAAAAGAAAAATGATTAAATAATAGATTCTCATATATGTAAAAAAGAATATGAAGTTTGTGTGTCATCATTGTAACTGTTTCAAACTTCAAGATTCTGTGAGCGAAATGTTGCCTAAAAAGTTGTCCAACTGATGCGCGTTAAGATGCACACACTTTTAAACGCAAGTGCACGTTATCGTATCAAGTAGTATAGTCTTAGATAAGACCGAATATCGTCCTCTAGGATTATGGTCCAAGTATCAGTTATCTATTTTCTAGTATCTATTTGGTGAATTAATGATTGATTGTTTGGTTTGTAACTAAGAGTTATGAAAGCTAATTAAATATAAAGATTTAATTCAGATGTGATGAGAATAGAGCTTCTATGTATCCTTACTATCCGCTTATGCTACTTACTAATACATTAACTTATGGTGTTCTTCTTTTGGAGAAAGCAGGTTTACGAAATCGTTTTATACTCCCGTTAGGGTTATATAAACACTCAACCCCGTGATTGTTCCTTACCTAACTTTCACGATAAGGGTAACGCTATAGGAGGATTAAGCACAAAAACCTAGTCGACCGTCACGCACAATGCGCAAAATTGTGGTCATAAGCCTCTCATCAACGCTTACAAATCTAATCGAGGTATTTTCATCCCCAATTCAAGATCGTTCTACCCAACTTACAAGATATTCACAATCCCCTTTTCGTAACTGATTAGAAATCATATAGCGATAACTAGTTGTCAATTAGCTACCAAGAATTCAACTCTATTATTGGATAGATCTCTCAATAAGAATAATCACCATAAGCATACATTAATTTATAACATAAGGTTCAAGAAATTCAACATAGAAAGCCCTATAAGAGAATTAGTTCCTAGCCATGAATATGACAAGAACTAATTCAAAGTTCATCATGCAAAAAATGAATTAAAGAAAAGAAAAAGGAAAGAAATTACTAATGTTTAGGTCTCCAATCTCCTAGCAAGAAAACCTTGTGTTTGGCCGTAGTGAACCCTTGAAAAGCGCCTGGTTCTCCTTTTATAGGTTTAAAACGTCTCCTCTTTTTCCTCGCAGTTGGCCCAAAATCCGTCAAAAGACCTAATTTACGCTTGCCGCCATGCTCGCAGACAGCCACGCCAAGTTCTCGCGATCCGTCGGGTGTTTTGGCGCCGCGGCCCGATATCTCGCTGTTCGAGAGCCACGCCAGATCTTCAGAGCTCTGATGTTTAGCGCCGCGCCTGCATTCGTTGTCTTAGCCGCGCCCAGTCTTTTGCCTTCAGATAATGGCGCCGCGCCCCGCTGTCGCAGGAGGCCGCGCTACTGTCCGGATTTTAGCCTCGTCGCCACTTTCTGCTTTCACCGCATCTCCTCTTTTGCCCTCTTTTTGCTCCTTTTCCGCCATTTGTCCATTTCAACCACTTTGACTCAATAGAAAGAAAAACTATCCTAATACGACACTTATATGTGCAAAATGGGACAAAAGACTAACTAAAACAGACTCAAAAGGTGTATATAAAATACACCGATCAAATACCCTCAACTTAACCTTTGCTCGCCTCGAGCAAAGATGAAAGAAATACAATAAAAGACTCAAAGAATGAAAAATAAAGGACTCACATTAATCACTTTTGCCGCATAGATGTTAACTAGAAAAACATGGAGGTTAGCATATTATGCAGGAACATATAGCATGAAATTTCAACACATTGAGCTAGATATTTCGCAAACTCATACTTATCATGCTTAAATGAAAGTCCATATACTAAATCATGCATATAAATTCAAGAATTCCTATGGCATGCTTACTTGCTATTCTCCACTAATTCTGGATATGCATAAAAGAGATCTTCAGGACTTTGAGGGTTGTAATGTTGGCTTAGGTAGGGGTTGGTAAAGATAGGCATATAGGCTCATTTTTCTGCACTATAAGCTCTTTGGCTTTTCAATTTTTCCCTTTTCTTTTGATTCTTTCCTTCACTTCAATTCTATCCTTCCTCTTTGTTTTGGGAGAGTGAAGTGTATTATACTAATAGGCACCCCAAACTTAGGCTTTGCCTCTTTCTTATTACTTTTTTATCAGCAACAAACTCATTCACTCTTTTGTCTCTTTTTAACACAATTGATTCCACTATTTCATATTTGCACTTATGGTACAATTTGTGGGAACATAGAGTGTCAAAGAAGAAGTTTCAAATTTAGGCTCAATTGGTGACTAGGATATTTTTAAAGTACAGATAGAAAAGAATGGTAAGAATTGGTGTCAAAGAATTGCCTGAGTCATCTCCCTAACATACATATCCTAACTATTTATACCAAATAGCAAGCAATCATAACACATAAGCATTTATCATTTAGCATGCATAACTCAAGTAAGAAACTCCAAATAGACAGATTCTGTGAGTTTTTGGCATATCTAACCTAAGTGTTTAGATAGTTTCTTCAATTCCTTTACATTATTCCACCTTACTTCACTAGGTGTTTCTAGCAACTACAGCATATATGATCTTTGACAGGCAATTATGACTCAAAAAGAAAAAAATTTGGTGACTCAAAATAAACATAAAATAAATAAAAAGACTTAAATAAAACATAACATGACACACAAATAAAACACCCCCAAACTTAAATCACACATTGTCCCCAATATGTGTAGACTCAAAGACAGTAAAGAAAATAAGACACTTACAAACTTTGGTTAAAATGGTGGTGGTGGCGGTGGATAATGCATCGACTATCGTTGAACAAGGCACTCATTCGCCGTCGATTTGTTGCCTTGTTTCTTGCCCTTGTACTCATCGCTTGCAGCGTCTGCATCATCTCCTTCCGTGTTGGTACAATTGCCCCGTTGCTGGCCTCAAGGTTCTCGCTTCGTGGTTGGCCGGTCGGGTCCCGCCTCATATGAGCCCCTCGTTTCATGCTCATCTTCATCCACGGGTTGCCTACTGCTGGCACGGCCGCACTCTTGCGGTGCTCTCCGTCTGCCACGGGGCCGGGTCTGAAAAGAGTGCACTATCCCATGTGACACCGCAGCTGGTTTCTTTCATGAGTATCGTGGGTAGTTGTGGGACCGCATCTACGTGGCATAGATCGTAATAAGTGAACCGTGTCCCAAACCACCGTTGTCACCAACTCGCTTATTTCTTCGATGCTCGCACTATCTCTTTTCCCACATCAATTGTCGCACTTCATAATTCCATAAATCGCCTTAATCGCGTCTTCGCACTCGTGAAGTGGATGGAATCACGCGGCACCGACAAAATACGCCAAGCTCGCTACCTTGTAATGGCACCGCCAGGTGCTCTCGATCCATTTCTTCCAATCTCAAAAGCGAACTCGTAGCTCACTGCTGCTCGCAGCGGTATTCCAATCGATGTGGTCAATGCTTCTAGACCATGTTCTAAAGTGATTCCAATCACTTCTTTCTTCAACATCAACTGCCTTCAATTGTATATTAATATTTTCTCGCCACAGTACATAGCTTCCTCACAAAGCAACCCCTTTCCACCTTCTCCGAAAGTTGGCATAAAATTCTCGCACTATCATTGTGGCCGGTGTTATCTTCTCCGGTTCACAAATTTTCTCCACTCCCTTAACTCAATCATCGCCGAATGGGCTCATAAACATCTCCTTCTCCAAATGACGCCGGTAGTCCATTCCCTTCTCGTATTAAGGGTCCGCATCAAGCTTTTGTATCTTTGAGAGGCTTCAGAGCTTACAAACCTACTTTCGTCATATTGTGGGTCAGCGGATGTGGAGCCTCTTCTTTTCTAGTGGCCATGGTTATAACAGTTCTGAGCTTTCAATTTAGTGGCACAAATGTCTCCTACACACTCAACAACTAGCGGTGACAACACCCCAAACTTCAATAATGCCCACAACCTCCTTTTCTACTATTTTCTCCAACTTCACAATCACTTTTCAGTACCTAAACTATTTCAACTACAATACTCTTCCCAACTACTACCTCCTATGACTTCAGTGAAAGGATTCAAGAACAAAGATAGGGATTACCTTTTGATAAGAAGACTCGAGCTTGTTCTTGTTTCAATTGGTGGATTGAGGCTATGGAACGGGCTTTTGTTGTTTTAGATAGTTGGGATTTTAGGAATCTAAGAGTTTAGGTTGTGGTTGGGTTGGATTTGTGGAGGATTTGTGAGAAAGTTTCAAATTTCGTGGTTTTTGGAGAGGAAGGTTAGGGTTTTGAAGTTGGGATTGGGGAAATTGATTTTTGGGCGTTTTAAGTTTCGATTCCCGCGGCGCGCTGATTTTGAGCCGCGCTTAAACTCCTCGCCTTCGGATTTCATGCGCGCGCCACATTTGGAAATACGGCGCTATCTTGCACATTTTTTCGATTTCGCAGCCGCTCGCTTCCTGGCGCCGCGCTCTAAACTTCAAAGACATGTTCACTCTTTTCGCGCCGCCACATCAGCCATGGCTTACCCGCTCGAAATCTTGCTTTTCTTTCGGTTTATTCCCTGCACTGTCAATCACTCCAAACACAAGACCTCAAGACCGTGAGATTGTTCTAGACAAAATAAAATAAACTAAAGACGTAAATTAAATGACATAATTGAAAGCGTTGGGTTGCCTCCCAAGTAGCGCTGTCTTTAACGCTTTTTAGCCGGACGCAAGTTCCTTAGTTTTAATAACCTTGGGGTGGATTAAGCCCCAACCTATCCATTTCCTCCACATTTGGCGTTTCCTTTTCTCCTTTTCTTTTAGCATTATCGGTAATAGGGAGTTCAGAACACTTACCTCCTTTAGTGGCATTTCTGCAAACCATGCCCGCTTCGGGCTCATCACTTTAGTTGACTTGTAATGGCTCGCATGGGGGCTGATGGTGCGATTGCAAAGCACTGCCATCAGTGGTGGTTCGATGACATGTTTAAACACTTTAAACACCATTTCTTCATTCTCCACCCTTAATGTCAACTCCTCTTTCAACATCAATCAAAGCTCTCCTGTTTCTAGGAATGGCCTCCTAATATGATAGGGATTTCATCTTCTTCCATATCGAGAATGAGGAAATCTGCAGGAAAAAAAAAAATTCCTACCTTCACAATCACATCCTCAATCTTGCCTCGTGGATGAACCACTGTCCTGTCGGCTAGTTGCAGACTCACCGTGGTTGGTTTAGCCTCTCCCAATTCCAATCTTGTGAAAACTGATAGGGGCATCAGATTTATACTCGCCCCTAAATCGCATGAAGCTCTTGCACGCCACCCATTGCATGCATGGTAGTGTAAAGCTTCCAGGATCCTTTAGCTTTGATGGCAGCTTCTTTTGTAAGATAGCACTACATTCTTCTGTTAGTGCTACTATCTCATATTCGGCCAGTTTCCTCTTTTTCCCCAAGATTTCTTTCATGAACTTGAAATAAGACGGATCTGCTCCAAGCCTCTATAAAGGTATGTTGATATGCAACTTCTGAATACCTCAAGAATTTGGAAAATTGTTTATCGACCGCCTTCCTTTGTAATCTCTGAGGAAAGGAATCTTTTACAGATACTCTTCTCGGAGTTTTCTCTATCATCGGGCTAGGTTCGACCTTCTCCTTTTCTAACTCGCTTCTTTCTCAACTATTGGTGAGGTGGTGTTGCTCAATTGTCTTCCACTTCTCAACCGCATGCTTTACATCGCTCCTGATTCACCTCTGTATTGCTTGGCGGTGTCACGTGGCTGACGTTGACTGCTTTGCTAGCCGCCCTACTGTGTTTCCAAGTTTACGAGCGAGGATCTAGCACATCATAAAGCTGCGTGCAGGCGTTGGCGTCTTTGTCATACCGCTTTAAGCTCATCTGGCTTTTCTTGCTGAACTGGTGCATTGAACTGTTGAGGCTTGAATGAAAGGCTGCTGATTCTCGGATTCTGCTGGTTACGCATCGACCCTGTCTTGGATTCTGCTGCCCACTGATTACTGCTGGATTACGATGCGATTTCTGCCTGATATTGATTTTGCTGGCCCTGATCTCCTTTCCATGAGAAATTTGGGTGATTCCTCCATCCTGGATTATAAGTGTTTGAGTAGGGGTTGTTTTGTTGTCTCTGGTAATTACCCACTGCTTGACATTCCGCCTGCTCAATTGGTATATTATTGGGATCCGCTGAAGGACACCTATCAAATGTATGTGGGCCACCACATATCTCACAGCTTTTAGGCATTTGTACCGCGTTCACCGACCTTTGTATGGTCTGCTTCGTTTTGCTAGAAGAGCTACTTGGGCATTCAAGGCAGCAATAACATCTATCTCGTGGACTCCCACAGTTCTTCTCCCACTTGTCGCCCTCTCTTCAGTGACATGGTTGTTAGTGGCCATATCTTCTAATAACTCATGAGCATCGTGGGCTGTTTTCCTCATGAATGCTCCACTCTTCGCATCTATGATGGTCCCGTTGTCTTGCTCGGCAAATTGTAGAAGATGTGGACCAAGTTCCACAACTCAACGCAATGGTGTGGGCACTTTCTTTGTAGATCCTCAACCTCTCCCACGCCTCGTATAAAGATTCTCCATCGCCTTGGTAGAAGTTGTTCAACTCCTCTCGATTTCTTTGCTTACGCGGAAAGAACTTGGCTAGGAATTTCGTGCCATTTCGTGCCATGTGAATATCGAATCGGTGGCGGGAATTTAACCATACTTTTGCTCTATCCACGAGTGAGAAGGAAAGAGCCTCAACCGACGGCATCATCGATGGCAGTTATATCGAAAGTGGCACATAGCTCGAAATTAGCTATGTGCGTGTGGATCCTCAGATGGCGATCCTCGAATTGCACGGTGTCTTTGTACCATGCTCAAAATTGCTGGTTTTATCTCGAAGTTGTTGGCTCTGTGTAGGAGCCTAATGCATGTATGTGCCCATTCACTCTTGGCAGCACATAATCTCCCAAACTTCTTTCGGGCTGGATTCAGACTCTATCCTCCACATCTATTGGTACTTGATGAGGATCTTCTGGGTTAGGTTGATTTTCACCTAACCCTTATCTCATCCTGTTATTGTTTAGATTACCGTCCATCTCTATCAAAGTTGCAACCCGCTGATTCTTTACGCTCGTTTGCGAGTTTTCTCGATCTGGATTGAAGGAACAAGAGTGTACGCTCCTCTTCTCCTTCGCATAAACCGATTGCACGAAATAGATCAAAAGCGAAAAGCGAATCACGGCAACTGATTTTCCAAAAATAGCGAAACGTAAAAAAATTATAAAAAAATTAAAGACCAAATTAGAAATTAAAAATAGATAATTTTGATATTGAACTAATGCCTAATCCCCGGCAACGGCGCCAAAAACTTGATGCGCGTTAAGATGCACACACTTTTAAACGCAAGTGCACGTTATCGTATCAAGTAGTATAGTCTTAGATAAGACCGAATATCGTCCTCTAAGATTAGGGTCCAAGTATCAGTTATCTATTTTCTAGTATCTATTTGGTGAATTAATGATTGATTGTTTGGTTTGTAACTAAGAGTTATGAAAGCTAATTAAATATAAAGATTTAATTCAGATGTGATGAGAATAGGGCTTCTATGTATCCTTACTATCCGCTTATGCTACTTACTAATACACTAACTTATGGTGTTCTTCTTTTGGAGAAAGCAGGTTTACGAAATCGTTTTATACTCCCGTTAGGGTTATATAAATACTCAACCCCAGTATTGTTCCTTACCTAACTTTCACGATAAGTGGTAACGCTATAGGAGGATTAAGCACAAAAACCTAGTCGACCGTCACGCACAATGCGCAAAATTAGGGTTGTTAAGCCTCTCATCAACGCTACAAATCTAATTGAGGTATTTTCATCCCCAATTCAAGATCGCCTACCCAACTTACAAGATATTCACAATCCCCCCTTTTCAGAATCTGATTAGAAATCATATAGTGATAACTAGTTGTCAATTAGCTACCAAGAATTCAACTCAATTATTGGATAGATCTCTCAATAAGAATAATAACCATAAGCATGCATTGATTTATAACATAAGGTTCAAGAAATTCAACATAGAAAGCCCTATAAGAGAATTAGTTCCTAGCCATGAATATGACAAGAACTAATTCAAAGTTCATCATGCAAAAAAAACTGAATTAAAGAAAAGAAAAAAGAAAGAAATTACTAATGTTTAGGTCTCCAATCTCCTAGGCAAGAAAACCTTGTGTTTGGCAAGAAAGGGAACGCTTGAAAACTGCCTAGGGTTCTCCTTTTATAGGTTTAAAACGTCTCCCTTCTTTTCCCTGCAGGCCTGGCCCAAAAATCCGTCAAAAGACCTAATTTTTACGCGTCGGCGCCGCGGCCCTGCAGACAGGCGCCGCGGCGCCGGAAGTTCTGCGATCCGTCGGGTGTTTTGGCGCCGCGGCCCTGATATCTGTCATGAGCCGCGGCCACTATATTCTGTAGCTCCTCGGATGTTTAGGCGCCGCGCTCATCTGGTCTTAGGCCGCGGCCAGTCTTTGCCTCTGAATAATGGCGCCGCGGCCCTGCTTTTTGCTCCGAGGCGCCCGGCCAGTCTGGATTTTAGCCTCGTTACGCCACTTTCTGCTACCTTCGCATCTCCTCTTTGCCCTCTTTTTGCTCCTTTTCCGCCATTTGGCCATTTTAACCACTTTGACTCAATAGAAAGAAAAACTATCCTAATACGACACTTATATGTGCAAAATGGGACAAAAGAATAACTAAAACAGACTCAAAAGGTGTATATAAAATACACCGATCACCAACATCTCAGACAACATTCGAAGCAACATTTCTGAGTTGAAAGGTAAAAATATTTTAAAAGAGTTTGAATTCCCAAAATGTTATATCTTGTAAGGTTGCGATAACTGCTTTAAGAACTAACATTGCAGGTTCTTGGTACTTTGATAGTGGATGTTCTCGCCACATGACCGATACAAAGGAGTTTCTAAAAAATATGAGTCATTCAATGGATGTAACGTAACTTACAGAGGTAGCAGTAAAAGCAAAATAATTGGAAAAGAAATCTTGGATGTTCCTGGATTTCCAACTTTAAGAAATGTCTTACACGTTGAAGGGTTAATGACTAATTTGATGAGTATTAGTCAATTGTGTAATGACAATCTTGAGGTAAAATTGAATAAGAATGCATATAAAGTTACGAATGAAGCTAATGAATGTGTCATGTCAAGTACTAGAACATATGATAATTGTTATTTTGTTGCAAGACAATAAACATGCAATAATGTCAAGATAGACGACACAACACTATGACATCAAAAGTTGGGGCATGTAAACTATCGCAATCTGGAAAAATTGGTCTCATATGAAGCGGTTAGAGGCTTACCCAACCTTAGCCATAAAGGTAAAACAGTCTGTGCAGATTGTCTCCAAGGTAAGCAAACCCATGTTTTCCATAATGTTGTCCAGAATGACGGACAACATACAGGTATGTCTCACTGTTTTCTATTATTGCACATGGATCTTATAGGTCCAATTGAGGTAGACGGTTTAGAAGGCATGAGGTATTCCTATGTGATAATAGATGATTTTTCTAGATATTCATGGATATAGTTTTTGAAAGAAAAATCACAAACTTTTGACATGTTTAAAATTTTGCACTCTAGAATTAGGAACTTGTTCTATTCTCCTATTTTTTTTGGATTAGATTCGACCATGGAAAAGAATTTGAAAATAGCTCCTTCACAAAATTTTGTAAGAAAAAGGGAATTTTCCATGAGTTTTTTTTGCTCCCAAAACTCCTCAACAGAATGGGGTAGCAGAAAGGAAGAATAGAACATTGCAAGAAATTACTAGAGTTATGCTTAGTTCTAAAAATTGTCAAAATATTTTTTACTGCTTGTCACATCACTAATAGAGTCTATTTATGGCTTGTAACAAAGATGACACCCTATGCAATTATAAATGGAAAGAAACCTAGTTTGCGTTACTTTCATATTTACTTTTGGAGATGTATTTGTTACATTTTAAATGATAGAGATCAATTGGCAAAGTTTGACTCTAAGAGTGACAAAGCATTTTTGTTGACTATTCCCAAAATAGTCCTGCTTACCGAGTGTACAATCTAAGGACAAAAACTATACAAGAGTCTACTGCTGAAGAACCATGTGTTGCCTCAAATGTTACCACATTTGGAGCAACATCTAAACCTGAACCAGAGACCACAAAGGGTGTGGATGAGGAGTTAAATGCTAAATTGCTAGATCAAGTTTGAAGGGACCCCTCATCAAGAATTAAGAAGATTCATCCAACATACCAGGTGATAGGGGAGTGTTTGAAAGAAGTAGAACAAAAAACAAAGAACCACTCAATTTCAAAAGGTGTGTGTGTATGTCTACCATATACCAAGAGGTTAGTCTTTCTTGTTTTATATGTGCTTTAGAGCCTATGTTTAGTGTTTTTGTGTTTGTGCATGATTCTAAGCCCGTCCCAAAATCTCTCACTTAAATGTCGTAAAACGTGTCATTACATATGTTATCGCACATATGAGTTGAGAATTTGGTATTCTAAAGACACTAATCCTAATTTAATAGGATATATTGACTCGGATTGGGCTGGTGATGTGAATGATATAAAAAGTACAAGTAGAGGATATTTTTATCGTTGCAATAATCTTATTTCTTGATACAGTCGTAAACAAAGTTGTGTCTCACTTTCAACTGTTGAATCTGAATATGTAGCAGCTGGAAGTTGTTGTTCTCAATGAATATGGCTAGGACACATGTTAGACGACTATGGTTTACTAGCAACATTTTTTTTGTAATATTAATATCAGACATCATTTTTTTAGAGGTTTGGTTGAAAAATAGCTAGTTTATATTGAACATGTTGACATTCTTAATCAACTAGCTGATTTTGTTACAAAAGTTTTGGACCATGAGCGATTTTCTAGTTTGAAGAAATCGCTTGGTCGTTGTAATCTCTAAAAAGGCATTTTTGATGGATGTTGGCTGAAATGTCTCTAACATTTTGGGCGACATTTACCTGTGTAATATCATAATCTGTTTTTAGTTACTGGATAATGACATGATTTTTGTTCACACAAGTATGATCCTCAATAAGAACATAATTCCAATGTGATACCGTTCTCTGCGATTTAATTAGATATCATAAAAAAGAAGTATCAAAATAAGACAAAGCCTTTACCAATCCTTGGCAACTGTGCAAAATGGGCAAAGCCCTTGAAATGATATAGTTCTTATTCTATACGAGTATCAAGTGTTCCTGAAAAGATATCGTTCCTATTCTATAGGAGTATCGAGTGCTATAAAAGAATTGTGAGAATGCTAAATAAGTATTCTTATTTTTTACACAAAAAAGTTTTTTGTATGTGTTTTATGATGAGATCAATGACACAATGGGAAAATGTTACATTGGTCCAGAGGTTAAACTCATAAAAATACATATAAAACGTGTATTTATTTGTTGCCAAAATGAAAAGTTCTTGCGGAATCATAATACTTGTGTTGTCCAAAATGTTGCCAACATTGTTGTTGACATTTTCAGAAAATGATATTTGTTGGGATGTTGTTCTTAACTAATTTAAGAAAAATCATATTTTTCTCCCAATTTTTATGTCTTGTTTTAATAGGAATTTCGAACTTTAAAATGATAAGATTAATTGAATTTCTACCGTGATGTTTATCTTTTTTTTTCAATATTTTAGGTGGAAGTTATTGTGTAAAATTGAAACACCTAAAACTAAGAGATTTTTGTTGCTTAGAAAGATTTGTCATGTATAGAGATATTCCTCTCATTTGTTATTTTTCTATATCTCTGATTTTCATATATATATATATATATATATATATATATAGAGAGAGAGAGAGAAAAAAAAAATCAGAGATATAAAAAAATAACAAATGAGAGAAATATATATATATACATGTCAAATCTTTCTAAGCAACAAAAATCCCTTAGTTTTAGGTATTTCAATTTAAAAAAAAAATCACATCACACCTCGGGCATAATCCTACCTACGCGATGAAATCATCACCGTTCCAAACTCCATTCTCAATTTCTCAAAACTCTCTCCATAATATTCACCTATGGAAACTTCTCCAATGTCAACACCAATATCAGCAACACACCGACCAACTTTTCTGAGTACTAGCCTTTCCAATGAATACTGAATATTTTGAGCATATTGAACCACAACAACCCTACCGGTTTCCTTCTTCACCATCCAAAGAGGACTTGTCTAAAGCTATAGTATTCAAAGGTTTAGATGAACCTTTAGACATCAACTACCCAGGTGATGACAATAATCTAATAGATGTTGATGAAACATCTGATATTTCAGCATTGGGTAAGAGACTAAGATCCTCCACCTTCCCTACTTGTCGATCGAGTAGAATGTTTGAGAGAACAGTTCATGAAGAGGCGAGCAAGAAAAGGTCCAGATGTGATACTTCTATACTTGCTTGCTCGAAGTAGTGACAGTGATAACACGAACTTGATATTCTCAAATGAAGAGAGTGAAGAAGAACCAACTGCTTCTATACTGCAAAATTGGTGTTCTCAACTGAAGAGAGTGAAGAAGAACCAACTGCTTCTGTACTGCAAAATATGTCTCAAGAAAAAGAGGAAGTTTTTGATGAAACTCCATTGAAGCAATTCTTCCCAAAGGAAATTTCCAGATATGACAAATCGAGTGTTGCTCTGAATGTTGTCACTGATGCCACAACATCTCAGGCAACATTTCAGCCAACATCAAAAGAAACAAAAACTCCAACATCCTCCAGCAAAACCAAATCTGATTCAAACCTTGAGGTATTTATCCACTCAAACAAATTATATTCTAAAACTAATTCTCATAATTAGGACTGGTACAAGAATATAGTTATTAGATCTGAAAAATATTAGACTTTGCCTCTTGTTCAGAATATGGTTTGGTAGAGTTCTTAAAATAAAAACAGCTCTTAGGATCTGTTACTGAGAAAAGACCATATATTGATAAAATAGTCAGGTTGTTTTTGTGCTAATTTGAGTTCTGCTATAGAGGATATCGACTCAAAGAAATTTTGGAAGGTATATATTTTTAACAGAGTACATGTTTTCATACCTGCTGTTATAAACCAATGTATGAGATTAAATGCTGAGGAAAATGTTAGAGAAGCAGGCCCTGCAGTAGACAATAAAGATGAATTAATTGAGTACCTCACATGAGGTATTATGCATAAGTGGATCTCTAAATGTCCAGCCTCTAAATTAACATTCCTGTTTGCCACCCTTCACAAATTTCTATACACAATTGACTTTCTTCAATGGATGAGTCAATTATAACTACAGAATGAGCCACCCTACTGTATAAAATTGGGAAAGGTTTGAGAGTTGATCTGGGCAAAATGATCTTTCATCAAGTTTCTAACTTGACACAAAAAGAATCAACCTCAATCATTCCTTATCTCTCTCTGATATAAAGTTTTAACTACCCAAGGTCTTAAGCCTAAGAGAGAGGACACATCATGGAAGGCTCTTAAACTGTATACATAAACAAAGCAGTTTTGAAGAGTAGAGACATAGTCATTGATCTACCCTGTAAAATGGAATGAAATAGTGCAGATGTTGACAGGAATGTCACCAACATTCTTGGCAACACTGGTCCAAGACAGTCTCCACTATATACTGAATGACTTGTGAATCAAATTGCAAAAATCAACCAATAAATCTCTGAGGTTGATGTTGTGAGGAATGCTCTGATTCAAGCGAGATATCATTTCATATTGCTACTTTCTTCATAAAAAGGAGGAGAAAATGATGAAACTGTTGAAGTTGATGAAGCGGAGGGAAGTGCTAAAATGATGTATTGTTGAAGTCGATGAAGCAGAAGGAAGTGCCAATGCAGGGGGAGATGATGAAACAGAGGAGATGATGAAGCAGAGGAAGTGCTAATGCAGGGGGACCAGAGGAAGAAGGTTAGATGGTGTTGTTCTGTACAGATAAGGAGTTATGCATGTGCAGAGAAGGAATTATGCAAGAGTATAGAACTGTTGGAAGCTACTGATGTTGTGCTGGAAGCTACTGTTGTTGTATATTGAGTTATGAGGATCAGATGTTACTGGTTGATACTGTATGAAGCTGATGCTACTGGTTGGTGTTGAGAATATAGTTTGAAGTTTTTTGGATGATGTGTTAATATGCTAATTTATTTATTCTAATCCTTTATGATGTGTATATCTATATTGTGCTAACATTGTGTGTAATCTTATATAGTAGTATACATGTCACGACCCGACCCCGGGCCCGCGACTGGTGCCCTACCTGGGCACCCTTGCAGGTATACATCAGAGATAATCAGCGGAACATTCATAAACTTAACAATGAAATAAATAATAGGTTAGCCGATAGGGCCACCTTCCTGGACATATAAATCCAAAAGCAGTTACCTCAACCTTTTTTTTATACAGTGACCCACAAGATATGACTACAGACCTCTAAGAGTTTACATAATAAATGAGACGGGACAGGGCCCCGCCATACCCCCTGAATGTACAAAAGTCTACAACTTTAGGGAACCGTACCAAAAGACAAGCCTCCGGAGAAATGGAGCTTTCCAAGAACTGAACAGTGATCCAAAGAGTGCGGATCAGCAAGCTATGTACCTCAACCTGCGGCATGAACGCAGCCCCCCGAAGGAGGTCAGTACAGCATGTACCAAGTATGTAAAACTGAAAGTACTGTAATTTAAATCATAGTAGTCTAAAAAATAAAACTGAAGACATGTATGATAACCCAATTAACAGTACACTGCCTTACCGAAGTGAAAGTAATGAAAGTCAGTTTTTCCCTGTACAACCTGTTTCAACATATGCACCATAGTCACACCAGGGCTATGAACAACAGCCCTTAATATCGAAACGTGCCTGTGGGATCCCCCATCACTGCCGACCGCTAGGTATAACATCTAACCCTGTGACGCGCCCGTGGCATCCTACCTCACCGTCGGTGTACCCACATACCACACATATATACATATATCCTGCGCCTGGAATCCCGCCATCGCCGCAGACGAAGAGTAAAATACAACCATGTGACGCGCCCGTGGCATCCTACCTCACTGTCGGCGTACACACATACAACACATATAAATATATAAGTCTCATGCCCGTGGAATCCCTCATCTCGGGTACATGACTTCATGGGGTAATAATCGCATCCGGGAATTTAACCCGCATCCTGATCGCATGCCTCGGAATCCCTCATCGTAAGCATGTCCAAGGTGCATGCCTCGGAATCCCTCATCGTAAGCATGTCCAAGGATCAACCACAATGGAAGCATACCCGTGGAATCCCACCTCACTGTCGGTACGTCCAAGTAAGCTCATACTAAGACAATGGAAGCATACCCGTGGAATCTCACATCACTGTCGGTAAGTCCAAGTAAGCTCATACTAAGACAATGGAAGCATACCCGTGGAATCCCACCTCACTGTCGGTACGTCCAAGTAAACTCATACTAAGACAATGGAAGCATACCCGTGGAATCCCACATCACTGTCGGTACGTCCAAGTAAACTTCATAACTTCTTTAGACTTTCATTAATATACAAAATGAATCTCATTTTTATAACCTTAAGGCACTTTCTTATTGCTTAATCAAATCCGGAGAATTTAACCCGAAGTACTATGTACTTCTATTCTTTCAAAAGATCCCTTTTCCACATAAAAATCCCCATTTTACACTCTAAGCAATTGATGCCTTTAAATCAAATTGCCCTACTTAATTTCGATTCTTTCATCTTTGTTCACCTTATTCAAGAAAACCCACTCCTTTAACCTTTCATAAAGTCATTATAACCAACTTTCCATAAAGTCGTTATACTAACTTTATGCTTTAGAAACTAAGACGTTCTTATCCTTTCATATAGCCGTTATAACTCCATATATCTTAGACAATTTCGTTCTTTTTATGACCAAGGGACTTATACTTCAAATCAAGTTACACAACTTTCAAAATACTTCACGTCTCATAACTTTAGAAAACAAGTTTCTTAATCTTAAAAATCAGGTCTCTTATCTGTTAGAATGATTCAATACTCAATACTTCTACATCAAGTATTCTATATTTTCTTCATGTCAAGAAATCCTTGTCTACCTTATCTAGAATAAACCATTCCTCAAGAACAAGTGAGTTAACTCTCTAACTCAATCAACTTAGACATTTTTAAAACAAGTCAAGTATAACAAATGGATTAACTTCATTTAAATCACGTACATCTACCGTACTATATAGTTATAACTACTCATGCTCAAGAGATAAGAAAGTTTCCACATACCTCTCCGGTTAACCCACTTGCCAAGTCCAATATGCCGTCCGTAGATGTCAACCTATAATGACCATAATACGTCTATTAGCTCCAAGCTTCAACGTAGACTATTCTAATGTAAAGTCCCTTATTCCTATGGAAAATTGGACAACACTTCCTTTGTTTCTACATACTTAGCCACCCTTTTTCAAGGCCGAATTCAATAACCAAACACGCCACCTTTAAGGCTCAACAATCCAATCAACACAAAGGGGATTACACGCCTAACTCGGACGTGTAAAATTCTGCCCCACAATATACAACAACTAATACAAACTACAAAGTCCAATTTGGCAATTTTTGAGGTATAACAACATAATTTCTTATCCAATTTTAATCCAAATTCTTATCCAATTTCTACATGCAATACATCTAAAGGAAATATTGATAACTATAGGTCCTTTCTTCCACACATGCAATCCAATTTACTATCAAAAGAGAAAGGATTGTTACCTTAGAGCTTACCCCAAATTAGTCCAACAAAATCCACTTGTCTTCTTTCCACAATCCTCATACAAGCTTATCAACATGTTTCCTTCTTGCCATCTTTTCAGAATTTCTCTAGGCTTAGGTTTCTTCTTGAATTTCTAGAGAGAAGGGAGAGGAAATTTAGAGAGGGGGAAGAGTTTTTTAGAGAGAAGAAAGAGCTTTGAAGAATGACCAAGTCTTCAAGACTTGGTCAATAAATAAGACATGCAAAAAATCAGATGGGTGGGGGGGGGGGGGGGGACATTTGTCACCCTCCCATGGCCTTTTTAAAAGAAAATATCTGATTTTCCTCAGTTTTCCGCCAAAAACTCCGCCTCGCGCGCCTGCGGCCGGCCGGCCATGCTGAAACCTCCGCAACCTTTCGTAACTTCCGCGCGCCCGCAACTTCAGCGATGCTCCAGATTATCCGGCGCCGCGACCCTGCATTCGGCGCGCCAGGCCTCGACCGACCGCTTTTACGCCGCTCATTGCGCCGAACTTGTAACCTCCATAACTTTCTACTCCGATGTCCTATCGACGAACGGTTGGTTGCGTTGGAAACTAAACTCAACGAACTACATGCTAGGCCTTAGAAACACCTACAAAATCTGGATGAACTAGGAGATATGCCGCTCCAAAGTTGACTAAAACATGTCTGAATCATTCTGTCAACCTATCTTTCTAAAATTTTAAACCTTAACTCCTGTCGTACGTTCTCATAGCATGACCTGAATTACGGGGTGTAACAATACACTGGTGTACATATTTCTTTTGTATGCCATCACAGGTTAAGGGGGAGCATTATTGGAATCATAAGTGTTGGGATAACATCTATGACATTGTCGTAAGTCACTCACACTGAATAAATTAGGTTTTGTGAAGAAAGACAAAAAGGGGGGAGAATGTTAATGTTGGGTTTGGTGTTGTGATATTTTGCCCAACATATCATTTTCAGATCTAAGTTAAAATCAGAAATGTTGGAACAAATGTCACGACATTCGGACCAACATTCTGTGAAACAATTTTACCTTACTTCATGGGAACTGAAGATTTCGTGGAATTTTTACCACGATGATAAAAGTGACATGGCAAGGAGTTTTGGAGCTGATATAAACGTGGGAAGACCAAGTCCAAGTCGTTGCTAGACTTGAGGAACAAGTCCAAGAAGTTAGAGGATTTTGCTCCATGATCTTCTCCAACAACCTTATCGGTTGTCCACCTTTCCCTCAACCTCTACAACCAATCGATGAGTTTTTCAAGGAAGACTCTCTACTATAAATAGAGAGGGAAGATCAATGAATCAATATCCAGAATCAAAATGTAAAAATACCAAGAGAGCTTTCGAGATTTCATCTCAGAAATCTGGATCACAATTATGTTGCCTGAGTTTTTCGACGACATTCTGTCAAAAATCTTAAGAAAAGCTATATTTTCAGCTTCTAAAAATAACTATTGTTTCTACTCAAAAACACATTTTCTCTCCTAGGGCCAAACTCAACTTAAAAAAAAAGAATTTTGACCTTGGAGAAGCATGTTACTTGAGAAGTGATCTCCTTGTTGATCCTTAATAATTCAAAGAGATAAGGTTAAAAAACACACCTTAAGTATCACATCTTTTTGAGTTTTCTACTGAACTTTCAGGTGTGAAAATTTCATACCTAAATTATCACCAACTAGTTAACAAAGTAGACCTCAACTATTATTTTTTCACCTTTCACGAAGAAACAACAAAGTTGAGGAAAAGAAGATAGTACTACTTGTTGGGTCTTGAATTCACGACCTTAAGCAAACTAACTAATAGTGATCAGGTATAAAATAATTAAATGCTATGCTTCTTGTATACAATAGGATGAATACTTTAGGTGGATGAATGAATTCTAGTAAACACTATACATATACAAATATATATGGAATCAATACTTGCTTCAATGCATCATGCATGATTGGAACTTTATACCAAACACACCTTTAATTGAAATTTATTTTTAAAACATTTCTTGACCAGACTCTCATAATAACCAGATTAGATGTACAAATGTAGCTAAAAGGTTTGCGTGAAGATTGATTGGTTAACTTTTTATTATCTCATTTTTAATTCAAAATGGATTGAACACAATAGCATACATAATCATCATATCCTGGACTCGTTTCTAGTCACTCAATGCTTTATTGTAAATCTGTTAGCTCAGCTATCATAACACCTTCCAACAAATGAATTAACGGAAAATATCATCCTCCAATAAACTAGGAGGGGTTGCAGTAGTGATGGAAGAGAGTGACAGTCTGGTAGGTGAATACTGAGATCAATTGAAACACTATTTAAGTCAACAATTTTTGTGACAGGAAGGGTAAAAGGTTTTACTGATGTGTTGTATAAGCAAATCATCAGTATTACCAACAAGTAATTGTTAAGTCCCTAGAAAGGATAAGTAATACGTTTGGTGGTTCCAGTGTCAGGACACCAATTTTGGGTGATAGGGATCGAATAAATCATGGTTGAATTTCGTAGGACGCTGAACTCAGTTTTTGTATGTATAACAGTGTAAAAGTATGTACAAACACATGGTATACACTATTATATACTTTATACAAGGTCAATACATTGCTTACAATAAGTGTATAATAGTGTAATGTGTATACTGAATGTATAAAAACAGTTGTAAAAAAAATGGAATTGGCTATGCCGTTATAAACAAAAGATATAGCTATATTAGTGTAATATGTTGTATTGGGTTCACTATATATGTAAATTGCACTGTAAAATTTAGACGTGCTAGAAAATGTTAAGTACAATTTTATGTGCACAAATCACAATATTTGACATTCCTGAATTGGGTATCAAATGGATATTGAAAGAATTAATCCCTTGATTATTCTTACTGATGAAAGATAAATATATACAAGTTATATAGAAAATCATTTTCCTATTCTACATCTAAAACTCTATTCTATTTGGAGACTAACTATACAATTATGGTAATATTACAATCCTACTTAAGGTACAATACTAATATATACCATAATATACAAACTGTACACCACCGCCCCTGATGGGCTGTCTCGGACGTGACTGTCTTGGTTGGGCCTTGTTACCGAGACTGGTCTGCATTGGGCTGCTGCTATTCTTGGATATACACATAATATAATTTTGTATATTATGTGTATATTTAACACACCTTCGCAGTCATAGCGGGCGGTCTTCGTACGCTGAGACTGTCTCTAAAATCTTCAAAAATGACCGAGGGAAGACCCTTTGTCTCTAAAATCTTCAAAAATGACCGAGGGAAGACCCTTTGTAAAGATGGCAACCATTAGCTTAAAAGCGGAAAAACTGACCGACCGCATCGCCTGCAATTTGATATCTGGAAGGGACATGGCAGACGCGTACTTGTCCTCTAGCTACCTTTTCTCGAACAAAGTGAATATCCATCTCTATATGTTTAGTGCGCTGGTGCTGAACTGGATTACCAGAAAGGTAGATGACACTTATATTATCACAATACACTAAGGTAGCTTTCTGAATAGGACAATGGAGCTCTAAAAGAAGATTACGTAATCAACATGACTCATAAACCACATTGGCTATCCCTCGATACTCGACATCTATACTTGAACGTGAAAGCGTGGATTGACGCTTGACAGATCATGAGACCAAGTTATTACTTAAAAACATACAATAGCCAGACGTAGACCGTCTGGTATCCGGACAACCACCCCAATCAATATACGTATATGAGACAAGTGTAGACGTCAACGAAGGATACAAATGCAAGTCATAATCAAGTGTTCCCTGAATGTACCTAATAATGCTTTTGAGCGCATTCATATGTTCAATCCTGAGATCAAGTATAACCAAACACACTTGATGTACGACATATGTAATATCAGGTCGCGTGAACGTAAGATATTGAAGGGCGCCTGCAAGACTACGATAGCGGGTCAGGTCCTCATAGGGAGATTCAACTTCAACACCCAACTTGAGTTTAGTATCAACTGGAGTAGAAGTGGACTTACAGGATGACATCCCATCCCTCTCAATGATCTCTGATGCATACTTCATCTGTGATAAGAACAATCCACCTGCATGACGAGTGACAACAATCTCCAAAAAATAACTCAATGGGCCCAAGTCTTTCATGACAAACTCAGAACCGAGCATCGTCATGATAGACTTTCGCAAAGCATCAGAAGAGACAGTCAAGATAATATCATCCACATATAATAGTATTTAATCCATGGAAGAACCCCGATGATATATGAATAATGAATTATCATACTTGCTGTGAGAGAACCCAATGGTCGAAACATAGTCAGCAAACCTCATATACCAAGCTCGTGGAGACTGCTAAGCCCATACAAGGACTTTTTCAACAAACAAACATGATGCGCATATCTAGTATCTCTAAACCCTAAGGGCTGATGCATATAAACTGTCTCATTGAGATCACCATGTAGGAATGCATTCTTCACGTCTAGCTGATGAGTCGTGATTTCGACAGAGCTAAACTGAGCATAGTGCGAATGGAAGTCGGCTTGACCACCGGGCTAAATGTCTCACCACAATCTACACCAATCTGATGAGTCTTACCATCACCTACAAGTCGAGCCTTATGTCTTGCAAAAGAACCGTCAGAATTATCCTTATGAGAAATGTTTTTACATAGACCGAATCTATTAACACCAGATGGACGGGGTACCAACTCTCACGTCTTATTATCAATAAGAGCATTATATTCATCGGTCATGACAATCTTCCAATTTGGGTCATTTAAGGCAAACACAGGATTACAGGGTAAGAGTGATTTAAGAACATTATAATGTAAACTAAAATATCTTTTTGGTTTAAAAATATCCCGTTGACTTCGGGTGACCACACCATGACTCGGGGCTGAATTTGGTGAATTTTGGGAAGTGTCGGAGGGTGGTAGTGTCTGATCCGTCAGAGGCGTTGCGGCGCCGTGATCCAGGGCTGCGACAACTATGTTCCAGTGGCTATTATGCGTATATTTAACAGATATGTTTATGGAAATATTCCTGCATTGCAAGCTTTGATAATGTACGTTTTAGGTAATCTTTGAAACGGTGACTTATTGAATTTTTTCATTAAGTAATTCAAAACACAATTACACACTAACATAAATATAATTATATAAGGTTTTCTAGTTATATATTTTCCCCAAAATACTTTAACATTGATATTTCAGTTTACGATATAGAAAACACCATCACAACAAACAAATAAAATTAATTATATGAATTAGGATGAAAATAAATAAATAATATTATATTAATTTGAAAAAATAGATAACATGACTACCACCGTGAATGAAAGGGGTTAATTGAATAGATGTAAAGTGAGAATATATAAAAATATCATATTAATTGAATCAAATATATAGATAACATGGTCAGCAGAAATATTAAGGGATTAATTCTGTAGGATTAAGACAAGAATATTATCTATATATTTGAGTCCAAAGAAACCGAAGGGTTATTTGTATCACACGAAGAGGATTGCTTTAAAAGCTTTCACATCGGTCGTCAGTCTTGGATTATACTCGGGTATTCATGAATTTGTTCATGATAGTTGTATTTAGGGCTGCACAAAACTCTCGGACTGGACCAGACTGGACCGAGGACTGAAATTCCAGAAAAGTCGAACCGAAGACCGACCGAAAAATTCGATCCGGTCCAAAAACCGAAAATATACATGAAAAACCAAAAAAAAAACCGGACCGGACCGAGGACCGAATTTTCAGAAACGTAGATCAAGACCGGACTAAAAATTCGGTCCTGGTCGTTCGGCCCGTGGTTTTTTCTGGTCCGTTAATTAAGCTTTATAGTTCGTTTATCGTCTTGTTCCGTCTATATTTCTGATTTTTCTTATACAATTAGTAACCTTTATATTTTCATTTCAACTTGTCATGGGGATCGCTTATCTCAAAGTATTTCTCCTACCATATGCATAAACATCAAAGGTGACGAATTGAAGAGTTCCTACTATCCCTTCTCTACCATTAGTCCTTACGTTGTTCTGGAGTAATCATACCTTTGTGAAACCTACATAACTATAATCTCATTCATCTTTATCCTTCTTGTCGTAATCTTTCCTTCTATTCGTCATTAAATGAAAACTATATCCGCTTTGATACTTGATCATACCATTCTATTCATACTTATTAACTGTTTTCATATTTCTTACAACCATTCTTCGATTGTTCCATAATTTTTGCCCTCCGTTGCCCCTAACAAGCTATTGTTATCCAGACGTTATTTAGAATTGTAACATGTTACACAATGAAGCTGAAGATCTTACCATTCCAATACCATACCTATATCATGCCTTAGCTTATTAACATTAATATATGTAATTTTCAATAATACGCGGTATGACCCTTTACGCACTGACGAGAGGCTTATGTCTCCTTCCACTACCGTGGATAACTCGATCCTTATATATGACTTGAGCTCACTATTCTGGGTACTTTACTTTACGTGATCTTCTTAAATTTACTGATGGTCACTCTTCCGAAGATTCGATTGTGGCGGTCCATTCTCGTTAATGATATTCTAGGTAATATATTACAATTTAGGTCGCACGTACATAACATATTCCCTCACTCTAATTAGCAAAAGTCACTGTAAAACATGTAGATTTTCATAACCTACTAAACCTTCCAATGATGTCTTCTGTTTTCCATCTGTACAACTCATAATCATCTTATCCTTAACTTTGCGCATCAACTTGGGACACTCTGGAATGTTGTTGTCACGACCCAACCCCGGGCCCGCGACTGGTGCCCTACCTGGGCACCCTGTTCAGGTATACATCAGAGAATAGCAGCGGAACATACATGCAACTTATTAAAATAAAACAACAGTAATAAAACAACAGGTTAGCCGATAGGGCTACCTTTACGACGTCATACATAAATGAAGCAGTTGCCTCCTTTTTTTTTCTTTTACAAACTGACCCACAATATGTGACTACAGACCTCTAAGAGTTTTAACATAAAAACTGTGGCGGGACAAGGCCCGCCGCACTTCAATAAACATAAACGTGACAACTCCTAACATCGAGCCATCTCGACTCTGAACCGATCCTAAGCTCGCGGATCCACCATCGAGTACCTAAACTGCGGGCATTTAACGCAGCTTCGAAGAAATCGATCTAACAGTGCAGTATGGAAAGTAAATAAGGTGCAACAATCATATCATAATCGCATAAAAGAATGTCATAGAAACTTCAAATCAATCGTATATTAACCGCTCCTTTCCTTCTTTCAATAAGATTTAACAATATGTTCTTACGCATATACTTAAGAGTTCAATCAAGTTTTTCCACATAACTTACTTATCTTACATAACATAATCCGCCCATTTGCGGGACACGGTGTCTTGACGAATCATGTGACATAATCCGCCCGCTGTGGGGCTCGGTGTCTTGTGGAATCATGTAGCATAATCCGCCCGCTGTGGAGCTCGGTGTCGTGGAATCATGTAGCATAATCCGCCCACGTGGAGCTCGGTGTCTTTGTGGAATCATGTAGCATAATCCGGCCCGCTGTGGAGCTCGGTGTCTTGTGGAATCATGTAGCATAATCCGGCCGCTGTGGAGCTCGGTGTCGATGACATAACCCGCCTATGTGTAGGCTCGGGGTAATATGGCGTGTCCGCCTATGAGTAGGCTCGGTGTATCTCATAACGTGTCCGCCTATTTGTAGGCTCGGTGTATTTCATAACGTAATCCGCCTATTTGTAGGCTCGGTGTATTTCATAACGTGTCCGCCTATTTGTAGGCTCTGTATTTCATAACGTATCCGCCTATTTGTAGGCTCCTGTATTTCATAACGTGTCAGGCCTATTTGTAGGCTCGGTGTATTTTCCTTACATAATCTTTTAAATCGTATTATTACTTCTTCTTAAGTCGCCATAACAACTTCCCATAAAGCTATTATAACGTTCTTTCATATTGTAGAACTTAAGGCACTTAATTCTTGCAACATTAGGAAACTAAACCCAACCATACTACGTGCATACGCATTTAAAAGAATTTTCAAACTTCAAGTCACATACTCTTTGAAATCATGTCATCAATACTTTAGAAATCAAGTCCACAATTTAAAAAAAGTTTCATAATCCTTAGAAGACAACCAAAGTTCATAGTCTTAAAACCTTATAACGTACATTCTTTAAAGTCCACTTACTTATACTTATAAACAACTATACAAAGTTCCATACACTTCCAAAACCAAGTAACTTCTTCTCTTAAAACCATATAACTCACTTTTAAAATAAAACCCCTTTTTCACATATAAATTCTAGTCATTTTTGAACATAAAATCCGCTTACTTACTTTAAACAAATCAAGACACATAGCCTTTAAATCAAAGCTCATAACTTCCTAACCGTTCTTACCAACGTCTCCCATAAGACCTAGTAAGGACTTAGGACAATTTAAACATACTCTTAACTTAGATTCAACAATGTAAATACTTCTTAACTTCTAAGAGTAGAAGAAATCTTGAAATACTATCACGTGGATATTTCATACGTAGGATCATGCCAAAGAAAGAAGGGGTTCACATACCTCGCGACGACTAGCGACAAGTAGCAAAATGCTCCAAAGTACTTCAACCTTGAGCTATTCCATTCTTCAAGTAGGATACGCTATACTTAGTACTTCAACCTATCATGGTCACAATACGTCCATTAACCTCTTACTTCAAACGTAGAATATTCTAAGTGCTAAGTCGCCAAATTCTACGGAAAATCGGACAAAGACTTCCTTTGTTTCTACTTACTTTGCCACCTTTTCAAGGCCGAATACAATAACCAAACAGCCCCAATTGGCTCACAATTTCTATAAGGTACTCCAATACAAATAAAAACTAAATGTACCCAATTGGCTCACAATTTAGAAAGTAGTCCAATACAAATGAAAAACAAACTAAAAGTCCAAATTCGCCACCTGAGTTCAACCTTACCAATTCTTATCAAATTTCCATTTCAATCCAAATTGGTAGCATAACATGATATCAAGTCGAATTTGATTATAATAACCATAATCTTTTAAGTAAGTAACATGCGACGATTTCTAATAAACGACCAACAAGTAATCCAATTTTCAAGTGGCTTGCACAACATTCTGATTAAGCTACAAGCAATCCATAATACTTATAAACTTCAACATACCAACTTCATGCTATCAACAAGTAAAGCTAACAACAACAAAATAAATATATAATCTTGTAACAACTTAAAAGACAAGATTATACCTTAACGCTCCTTAATCCGATTCCAATCCAAGTCGCTCTTAGTAGTTTAGAGCCTCTCCAAGACACTTCAATCCGCGTGTTGAGGCCCTTAGAACCACGCCAACAATTATCCTTCAATTCTCCAAACAAAACCTAGAAAGACCATTAGGTTTTCACTTTGCGACTAATACGAAAACTCTCTTTTTCCGGGATTTTTCTATTGAGATACTCTTACATAACACTCATGAACCTTGGTTTAATGTGGGGGAATTATTGGACAACAATTGAAAATCTTTCCTTTGGAAACCTAGGTTGGTAGAGCTTCCCATCAATTTCTTGAAAAAATGCTAAGTGTTAAGCCTTGTCTTGCACTAGGAGCTTATATAAAAAATGGAGGTCAAGATTAGAACAAATGGGTGGTTTGGATGCTTTTCACATGGATCAAGCCAAGTGGCATTGACACAGTCAACAATGTCACGCTAAATGTCTTTGCAAGACTTGATCTTTTAATTTGTGGTCAAAAGACCATTTCTCCATGTCACTTCGTCCAAGACCATATAGGGGGGTGACACGTGTCGCCCTCCCGTTCATCGCAATATTTCGTGTTCCGACAAATTTCATAATTCCGATAAAAAAATTTTCAATTCTCAATTTTCAACACTTTCGAGATCTTACGTACGTTCTTAAAACATGTCCTGTAAATACGGGGTGTAACATTCTTCCCCTTAGAAACATTCGTCCCCGAATGTTCTTTCGGAGCCAACCTTTATAATTTGCGACATAGTTTCCTTTCACAACCCCGACATACTAATAATGCCACACATAGCCCTAATACCTCGCACACGCATATCCGTCCATCAAGCCCAAAAGAGGTTATCTTTTCGTACTTCCAATTCATACTAGCATACATACATAACTTCCATACCAATTCTGGCCTCAAATCTTTGGAGTCACTCTATAAAACAATATAAGGTCATTTCCGGCTTTCACGACCTGGTTCCGGTGGAACGCGTCCACGAACCCGTAAAACAGTTAACTAGACTTGAGCCTTGCACCCTCGTGACCTGCCACGTGGCGGAACTACTACCAACTAATCCCACTCCATTCCACGCCATGGGAGACCCGTACAGTCCTCAACCGACTCGTCGCACTTAACTCTTATCCTCGTCCGACTTAAAATCTTATTACCAGAGAAAACCTTATATACCTAAGGTCTCGGCGTGAATCAATATTCTTAGGCTCGCAATTTCCATGCTCCACGCCTACCTTACGGTCCCCAAGAACTGCACAAAACATCCCATAAAACCATAACCATGATGTCTCGATCACAACAACCATTACTTACTCTATCCAGACCTCATCCGTATAATTCTCTTAAGCTTAATACGCAGCTTAATCTATTAACATGACATTCCGTTAGGTTCCTTAATCAAGGCTTCTTAAGGGTTCACTACCCTATCGCATACTCATCATTTTCCAATTACCTTAAATAAAACATAAGACCTTGGCGAAAATTCATTAACTATTCCATACCTTCCTGTATCTAGTTAGTCTTTACCAATTCGGTAATCTAAAATCATTCTAGGCAACACGCGTCGACCTCATACATAACTCCGTATAGATGTATGTCACAATACCAACTATACTATAATCATTACCAACCGGATACGCAATCCACATAGTCTTTCCCGGTCATCACGCTTTCTCGTAGCTGCAATCAACATAACTCGTTAGGAGAGACGACCCTAACAACACGCCTCTATCGCACGATCTCGGAGTGAGAAGAATGGAAACTAATCCTAAATGTCCTGCAGCCTCACGATTATAGATGTGGTGCACAACACATCGATAATCAAGACTCTACTAGACACGATGCAGAGACACTTTCCGAGGACTAATCGCTCGATACCACTTTTGTCACGACCCAACCTCGGGCGCGATCGTGCCCTACCCGCACCTGCTCGTATACATCGAGAGAATAGCGATGAACATACATGCAACTTATTAAAATAAAACAAGAATAAAACAACGAGTTAGCCGATATGGCTACCTTTCGACGACATACATAAATGAAGCGATTGCCTCCTTTTTTTCTTTTACAAACCGACCCACAATATGTGACTACGCACTCTAAGAGTTTTAACATAACAATCGTGGCGGGACAAGGCCCCGCCGCATTCTCAATAAACATAAACGCGTGACAACTCCGAACATCGTAGCTATCTCGACTGTGAACGGGATCCTAAGCTCGCGGATCCACCATCGAGTACCTAAACTGCGGGCATGACGCAGCTTCGGGCGAAGAAGTCGATACAACAGTGCGAGTATGGAGCAGAAATAAGGTGCAACAATCATATCATAATCGCATAAAAGAATGTCATAGAAACTTCAAATCAATCGTATATTAACCGCTCTTTCCTTCTTTCAATAAGATTTAACAATATGTTCTTACGCATACTTAAGAGTTCAATCAAGTTTTCCACATAACTTACTTATCTTACATAACATAATCCGCCCATTTGCGGGACACGGTGTCTTGACGAATCATGTGACATAATCCGCCCGCTGTGGGGCTCGGTGTCTTGTGGAATCATGTAGCATAATTCGCCCGCCGTGGAGCTCGGTGTCTCGTGGAATCATGTAGCATAATCCGCCCGCTGTGGAGCTCGGTGTCTTGTGGAATCATGTAGCATAATCCGCCCGCTGTGGAGCTCGTGTCTTGTGGAATCATGTAGCATAATCCGCCCGCTGTGGAGCTCGGTGTCGCGATGACATAACCCTATGTGTAGGCTCGGGTAATATGGCGTGTCCGCCTATGAGTAGGCTCGGTGTATCTCATAACGTAATCCGCCTATTTGTAGGCTCGGTGTATTTCATAACGTAATCCGCCTATTTGTAGGCTCGGTGTATTTCATAACGTAATCCGCCTATTTGTAGGCTCGGTGTATTTCATAACGTGTCCGCCTATTTGTAGGCTCGGTGTATTTCATAACGTGTCCGCCTATTTGTAGGCTCCTGTATTTTCCTTACATAATCTTTTAAATCGTATTATTACTTAACTTAAGTCGCCATAACAACTTCCCATAAAGCTATTATAACGTTCTTTCATATTAGAGAACTTAAGGCACTTAATTCTTGCAACATTAGGAAACTAAATCCAACCATACTACGTGCATACGTGCATTTAAAAGAATTTTCAAACTTCAAGTCACATACTCTTTGAAATCATGTCATCAATACTTTAGAAATCAAGTCCACAATTTAAAAAAAGTTTCATAATCCTTAGAAGACAACCAAAGTTCATAGTCTTAAAACCTTATAACGTACATTCTTTAAAGTCCACTTACTTATACTTATAAACAAATATACAAAGTTCCATACACTTCCAAAACCAAGTAACTTCTTCTTAAAACCATATAACTTTCACTTTTAAAATAAAACCCCTTTTTCACATATAAATTCTAGTCATTTTTGAACATAAAATCCGCTTACTTACTTTAAACAAATCAAGACACATAGCCTTTAAATCAAAGCTCATAACTTCCTAACCGTTCTTACCAACGTCTCCCATAAGACCTAGTAAGGACTTAGACAATTTAAACATACTCTTAACTTAGATTCAACAATGTAAATACTTAACTTCTAAGAGTAGAAGAAATCTTGAAATACTATCACGTGGATATTTCATACGTAGGATCATGCCAAAGAAAGAAGGGGTTCACATACCTCATGACGACTAGCGACAAGTAGCAAAATGCTCCAAAGTACTTCAACCTCGAGCTATTCCATTCTTCAAGTAGGATACGCTATACTTAGTACTTCAACCTATCATGGTCACAATACGCCCATTAACCTCTTACTTCAAACGTATAATATTCTAAGTGCTAAGTCGCCAAATTCTACGGAAAATCTGACAAAGACTTCCTTTGTTTCTACTTACTTTGCCACCTTTTCAAGGCCGAATACAATAACCAAACAGCCCCAATTGGCTCACAATTTCTATAAGGTACTCAATACAAATAAAAACTAAACACCCCAATTGGCTCACAATTTAGAAAGTAGTCCAATACAAATGAAAAACAAACTAAAAGTCCAAATTCGCCACGAGTTCAACCTTACCAATTCTTATCAAATTTCCATTTCAACCCAAATTGGTAGCATAACATGATATCAAGTCGTATTTGATTATAATAACCATAATCTTTTAAGTAAGTAACATGCGACGATTTCTAATAAACGACCAACTAGTAATCCAATTTTCGTGGCTTGCACAACATTTGGATTAAGCTACAAGCAATCCATAATACTTATAAACTTCAACATACCAACTTCATGCTATCAACAAGTAAAGCTAACAACAACAAAATAAATATATAATCTAGTAACAACTTAAAAGACAAGATTATACCTTAACGTTCCTTAATCCGATTCCAATCCGAAGTCGCTCCTTAGTAGTTTAGAGCCTCTCCAAGACACTTCAATCCGCTTGTTGAGGCCCTTAGAACCACGCCAACAATTATCCTTCAATTCTCCAAACAAAACCTAGAAAGACCATTAGGTTTTCACTTTGCGACTAATACGAAAACTCTCTTTTTCCGGGATTTTTCTATTGAGATACTCTTACATAACACTCATGAACCTTGGTTTAAAGTGGGAATTATCGACAACAATTGAAAATCTTTCCTTTGGAAACCTAGGTTGGCCGAGAGCTTCCCATCAATTTCTTGAAAAAAAATGCTAAGTGTTAAGCCTTGTCTTGCACTAGGGAGCTTATATAAAAAAATGGAGGGTCGAGATTAGAACAAATGGGTGGTTTGGATGCTTTTCACATGGATCAAGCCAAGTGGCATTGACCTAGTCAACAATGTCATGCTAAATGTCTTTGCAAGACTTGATCTTTTAATTTGTGGTCAAAAGACCATTTCCTCCATGTCACTTCGTCCAAGACCATATAGGGGGGTGACACGTGTCGCCCTCCCGTTCGTCGCAATATTTCGTTTTCCGACAAATTTCATAATTCCGATAAAAAAATTTACAAGTCTCAATTTTCAACACTTTCGAGATCTTACGTACGTTCTTAAAACATGTCCTATAAATACGGGGTGTAACAGTTGTGGCCATGACTTCTACACTAAACCAACCCCATGTACCTTTGCAGCATAATCCGGCATGCGCTCGACCATACTGACTACAAGATGGTCGGGGCGGTCTCACTCGACCTTTACAACTTTGACCCTGAGATATTGGCATCTTTGAACCCTTTAAATATCGGTGATCCTTGACTAATAAACTCCATGGGTTATGAGTTCCTTGACCCATCAATAGACCTATATCTATCAGATGTTCTAGGATGAAGTCGTGCCTGGGAGGCAACCAATTGATTCAATACCTGCACCACTCTCCTTACATATTTATCAGACAGAGCTGGTGATAGAACTGATGGTACGGGAGCTTTCCTCAACTCCTTTGGCACTACTAGATTCATCGATACCTGAAAACGTAACTTACTCGTATACTTTGACGAATCTGTCTTAATAGAGAGCATACTACTCATATTTACACTCAATCCAACCTCAATCTTCATGTTAATCATAGCTCTATTGGAAGAAGACATTGCTGTAATCATAAACACGATAAGGTTGACATAGAGAATTCTTACAACTCAGCTCTATAACACGATTCTAGATCAAGAATGAAGGTAACCATCATCCTAAATTCCTTGTAGTATGTATATGTGTGGTGCACAACACACCCATAAATAAGACTCTACTAGACACGGCTTGTAGACTCCCTAGGACAGACCTGCTCTGATACCAAGTTGTCACGACCCAAATTGGAGGGCCATAATGGTCGCCCTGACCTTACTTTCCGAGCACCACTAATCATATATTTACCACCTAACCGTAATTAAGCATGGGCCACAAGAGCTACCATGAGCTAACCTGCTGACACATAGAAATAATAAACTGAAAATGAGCTACGTAAAATCCTGCAAACAGAAGAACTCAACCTATGTACATATACGTACTAAGGCCGACAAGGTCATACATGACTATCATACACAGGAAAACTATCTACAAGCCTCTAAAGAGTTTGTGACATCATAAGTTCGGGACATGGCCCCTCCATACCCCTATGAATATCCAAAATATCGTATCACGACTAGACCGCAACTCTGTAACAAATAGAATTGTAACACCCCATACTTTCGGGTGGTGGTTTGAATACATAAACGTAGGCAAGTAGACCCAGACCCGGGAAGTTTATATTGGATTTATGTATGCTGATAAGGAAATTAGCATATAAAATGATGTGATCTCGAAATAATTCTTGGATTTAATAAGTGCGACGACAGAGATTAATAATAATAATTTTATATCCCCAAAGATGTTATGAACTAGTGTCATATTACATGAATTATGAGATTGAGTAAAAGAATGTTTTATAAGTCATCAGGATTTAAGTGAATTGGGATCAAGAATTTAATTATGTGTATAATTAATTAATTGTGGGATCAATTAATTATACTTAGGGACAAAACTTAGTGGGATTTATACGTGTAAGACTAAAACAAGCACCTGTGACTAAGCCTAAATAGGAAAAGCACGGTGGCAGCATCACAAGTCTTCAACCGATCCACTCTTCTTAGTAATAAAGAGTACCTCAACTCTTCAAACTTCTTCAAACTCCTTAAAGCTTCTGAAGAAATCCTTCTATGGAGAAACAACCATTATACTTCAATTAGAATGAATAAATCTCAGCTGGTGAGCTCTCTGAAACTCTCGACCAAATTGGGGATGTTCCGCAAGTTTTCGTATAACCAAAAAGGGGGAAATTCATGGTGTTCTGAGCCTTGTTTCAGCGAAATTAAACCCTTGAAACAAGTGTGAAAACTCGAAAATCAAACAAGACTTTGAGTCTCGAAGAAGCTCTAGCCAAGTCAAACAAGATCTCAATATAACAAAATTTTCTCGACCTCAGGTCTACTTGCATACGTCTAGTTGTTCAAACCATCGCTCGAAAGTATGGAGTGTTACATATTCACTGTGTACATTTTGCGGTTCACAGATGCAAAATGCGACATAGTTTACGTTTTGCAAACTGCAAGTCCAATTTTTTATGTCGCAGTATACGATTTCAGCTACGATTCACAAAAAAGGCCTGCATCACAACCTGCAATTTGCAGGTTGTGCTTTCCTTGCACAACTTTGTGACGTCATATCTTTTTTAGGATCTGTTCTTTGGGCCTTTTATGACTTTTCCAATGACTTGGGCCCATTTTTTCAGATATTTGCCTTCTTTTGGCCCAAAAACACATTTTCACCTAGAAATTAAATTTTGGAAGATCAAATAGTACCTTTTTTCTTCTTCTTCTTCTTCCTCAAGAACAACTATGAAGGTCTTCAAGAACACTTGAAGATTTTAAAAAAAATAGACCTTCATTCCTTCTTCAATCACTCCAAATTTCATATATCACACCTTTTTCACTAGGAGAACAAAGCCCGATGTTTTTTAAGCTTCAATTCCCCTTCCTTCAATCAAATCCAATTCAATTTCTTAAACCTCTAAGCTTCAACAATGGTAGATGACTAAAAATGAATCTAATGACTTGAAACTTGAGATTTAGACTCTTCTAACACTAAAAAACACAAATATAACAATAGAATCAACAAACAAACAACTATTTTTGGATTTTCGGATTTTGGACTCTAGAACACTTTTTATAGTAATCAAAATTCAAGACAACAATTATTGGAACAACCCTTTAATCAAACTTTGATACCAATTGATACAATATAAATTGCGAAATTGAAAGAAAACAAGATAAAATGAAGACACAAAGAATTGGAATAAAAAACAACCCAAAGTATATTAAACCTTGGATCTTAATTGATTAATCAAATCAAGCACCCAACGTATGAGATAGACCTCAAGGAAATTGAATTCTCAAGTAACTCAAATTTCTAAACACAAGTTCAATCACAAACTTAAACAAGCTCTCAACACTCAAAACTCTCTAAGAGTTGTAATAAGCAATAGTCAAGATAATATAAGGAATGAAATGCACTAAGTTCTCTATTTATAGTCTATGACTAAGTTATTATACAAGAGGCAACAAAAGTGACACTATTGGATTGTAAAAATAGCCAAAACACTGAACTGTCATAGTCTGCTACGCCACCTGCGAATCGCAAATATTGTTTGTGGCATGATCTGTGATTCACATGTCATGCCCTTTAGTGGTTGCTCCTTCTACGACTGTTTGGCATAGTCTGCGGTCCGCATACACCATCGGCAATTCGCAGTGGCACCATCTACAATTCGCAGATGGTGTTTTCTTCACTATTTGTTGTCTTTTTGTCTTCCCATGTAATCTTTCATACTTGAGATCCTCGGGATAGCGCTAATACATGCTCACGAGCGACTATCTTCATGTGTAACTCTCTGGGTGTTTGGAATTCATGATTTTGACTTCACATAGACATTTTTGGGGCAACTAGGGTTGTATCAGGTCTTGTCAAGTGAATTGATTCACTCAGTGTGTAATAAAGTTTTTCCTCGTATTCTCTTGCACAATTAATTAGGATATGATAAATTAGGTCATGGTAAAAAACTAAAATACCTATAATATTTTAACTTTGGAATATGTCTTAGCATGTAATTCTTTTATGAGGACTAATTAAAGTTTGACTTGTTATTAACAAAATGATGAATAGGGTTGATCGTGGAAAAAAATGTTGTTATTGAAGAAGATGAGATAGACAGAATCTCTAATCTACCTAAAAATATTCTTGACAAAATTGTAATGAATGGATCTTGGGTCTAACTCAATCTCAAAAGCTAGCTTGTAGGGTGAGGATTGTCCAAGTTCATATAAGGAGTTTATATTCTCATTCCATATCCGATGTGGGACTCTTAACACTACTCCGCACGCCCAAACCTTATTAACTGGAGCGTGGATAATATAATTTGGAGGACCAACGTCGATGAACAAAGAACTGGAATTTGGCTCTGATACCATGTAATGAATCTTGGGCCCAACTCAACCCCAAAAACTAGCTTGTAGGGTGAGGATTGTCCAATGAGTCCATATTTCCATTCCATAGAGGATGTGACTTAACAAAAATATTTAAGAATATAACATTTCAAGGGCTGACAAGAACATGTGTCTTGTCACATTAATGGAAACTTTTTTTGGGATACTCATCCAACCCCTAATGACGGATATAGAATTCTTTGAAGAAATATGTGGTAACATGAAAATGATTGACTATAATTTTAGTAATATAATTGACAAGATTCTCTTGCACCATGTTTTACCCATAGTCAAATTAGTGGCCTTGATTTGTCAACCACTTACGACCATGATCGGGATCTTGACCATTGTCAAATTTGGGCTCTATCTTTTTTTTTTCAATTCAGTAATCGAAACTGGCGTTTGGTGCAACTATGTATATGTTCTTTAATTTTGTCGACGTGATTTTCAGCTTCTGTTGGGTTTATATTTGCCATGCAACCTTATGCAACTCTTGCCCTAGATTGAAACAACTAATTTTCTCAAGTTTAAAGGAACTGAAAGGAATTGTCGAACTTAAACTATGGAATAAATAATTTCAGCAAAGAAGAACAGACGTAAACTTAAAGACAGTAAGAAATGTTCCCAAAAATGTTCTGTGACATGAACTGGAACATTAACAATAACGCAGAACTAAAAAACGAGTTAAGATGCAGCGGAAATAAATCAAGGACACCCAAGATTGTTTTTCATAAGTTATATAATTGTATATAACTTATAGTGGTCTCATGACCAAAAATTTATTGTATAAAAATTATACAATCTTACAAATCCCTTGAGAATGAGCGATGTCAAGTAAAACAAGAAAGGGATTAAAAGAAGTTAAATCCTAACTTCTAAGCTGAAAAATCTATCTAAAATAGAAGTGAAAAACACCTATTACAATTGCTTGAATTGAAAGAACAAGTATAGATCTAAGAAAGCAATTCGCAATTTTGAACAAGTGTAATCACAAAACCAGGCTGCTCGATCCAGCTGTGTTTGAGGCAATATTTGAGACGTCTCAGATCTGAATTTTCTTCTGCAAAAACTGGATCTCAAAGCCTTGGAGTGAACCCTCTATTTATAGTGGAGAGTTCACCCGAGAGGCTCATTGATTCTCGGTGGAGGTTGAGCAGAATAGGGTTGGCTGGAGCTGTTCTTCAGCCTTAAAATTCTCAACAGATTTGACTTTGTCTTCCTGAGAATGCTCCTTCCGTTATGCACTCTCCTTGGACTTGGTCTTGTTAAGTATTATCGTGTTTTCCTTAGCTCCTAACCAAGCCAAACATTCACGTGATAAAATCTTCTCAGCTTCAGAAATCTGCGTGAAGATAGGCAAAACTCTTGCCAGAAATGTCCTCCCAGATGTCACGACATTTGGGATGACATTTTCCTGTTTTTACTTAACACCAAAAAGAGACATGTTACGGAAAATGTTAGGACACAGAACCTAACACTAACAATCTCCCCCTTTTTGCCTTTCTTCACAAAACTAAATAGTTTAATGATTTTATCACGCATAAATATCTCAACCTTCAACCAAAAGCTTATAAAGCACGATATATACACTATGTGCGAGAAGTTACTCGAATCAGTATGATGCAAATGCGAGTATACATCTAAAAGATTAATGCAGAAACCATCAATATACACATAAACAGATAGAATAAATAGCAATATATAAAGCGAATTAAAATGTCTCAAATCACAAGCCAAATAACTACAGTCCACAACTAATAAGCATTCAACAACTGCTACTTAGCAGCCTAAACACAGCAACCTCAGAGCTGTTTCCCAGCTCAGCTGCCAGCCTCCAGATTGTCCTCTGGTTTTATCTCCCTCAGATCAAGATCCTCTCTGGTTTGAGCATTCACCGCTTGCTTCCCGGACTGCACCCATCTCCCTTTTTGGGAAGAAAGCAAAAATAGATAACGTTCCCTAGCTTCCACCGTGGCTTCCGTGCACGGTCCACTCTGCGATCGGGCATTGAGCTTTGCAATCTCTTGCACCATCCAGCGATTGTCAAGGACGACGTGAGATGTTCTGAGAGATGCGGGACATTTCGTAACACTAGCAATTCCAGTATTCGCCCATGGAAGATCAATGACTCGCTCTTGCTCTTCAGATCGTCGATTAACGACGATACTTCGTGTTCTTTCAGGCAGATCCTGCTTAGGGGCTTGGAATCCCTGTGAGGTTAGTACCTTAAAGATCAATGAGGGAAAGGGAAGGATGATACCTGTGTCCTTTTCTGCCATATTTACAATCTGTTGAAAGATTGTTTTTCCTATATCAACACTAAAACCTTTTCCTATTTTGTATAGGAGCAATGCTTGTTCAATTGTTACAATTGATTTGTTCAAAGAACACAACCAATTGTGTATCATTAACTTGTGCAAAACAGCAAATAAGGCAGTGAGTTTGGAGGTTGGACACCTTGAAACCCATTTCTTCACAACTCCACCGGTGAGGTATGAAATCACCTCATCCCTGTCATTTATCCCTTCCCATTCTGCCCTCTCATCATCATTCACTCTATTCAAACATTGGTTAATTGTAGTCGGTGTGAAGTCATAAAATTTGTTATAGAGAAACACTTTCCCAAAGTGTTTCGACTTGGGTTTCTCTATTTTACTTGTTAGATTTGCATAAAATAACTTCACTACCTTGTCTACATAAGGACATTTGTTATTTACCGAGTCTAGTAGATTTCTTGAAGTGAAGAAATCCACCAGACCGTGGCTACTACAAGACGCAATGTCCAACACCTTCTCGGTTCGAATGGCTCGACCGTTGAACCAAGACCAATGTTTTGAGTGATTGGCTGTTAAAAACTTGGGAGAGAAAGGGGTTACCTCAGACGCAGATTCAGAGCTACTGCTTGTGAGACCTCGGACACTGGAATCTGAAGTTTTGTGGATAAATGATCCGGAGATGTCATAACATTTTCTGTGACATCTTGAGGGTTGATGATGATTTTGTTTCCCAAGCATGACTCATTTCTTGAGATAAAACTTCTTCGGGGTGTCGTTCGAATTTCATCTTCCTCACCGGATTCGCGATTTGTGAAGGAAGGTGAAGCGGAGATTCAGGTTGGGACTCAACCGAAAGAGTCTTCTCCGAATCGTGAATCGAGCTTGAAGAGGAGGAGTCGCCGACTTCTTCCTTTTGGTGGAGGATTCACCATCGCCAAAGGCCTTCTCAAAGTTTCGGACCGAATCTGCGAGTGGGAAAAGTCGCTTGATTTGTCCTCTTTGGGAGGACGGAAACATCCGGTTTCTAAGTTGATAGGATTATTTGTCTCCCCTGGATAGGCGATTTCAGAGGTTCTTGGAAGTCACTTATCACCAAATCATGCCTGATGGTGGACTTGTGCTCGTTGGAGTGCGGGACCGTGGTGACATTTTCGGTGACATGGGTGAGACATCCATTAGAGAAAGGGAAGAAGAGAAGGAGAAGTTAGGGTTTCGGAGGTTACGGTAATGGGAGAAGTTTGTGAGGAGATGTGTTGTGCGAGGATTCATCGGGTAATGTGCGAAAAATTCGTTCCCGCCCTTTTTTTTTTTTTTTTGTTGTTGTTTCTCGGAGGAAGTTTCTTTGGAAGTGAGAATTAGTATTTAGTGAATGGGTATTTATACACTTGGCAAAAATTATCTACATAAGTGTTTAAATTCTATACAAAGACTAGTTCCTAAGGTTTAGAGGTTGTTTTAAAATAGACATCAAAACCAAGAGAAATTTTTCAACAAAAACCAACTCAACATTAATCGACACACGTCTTTTGAAAAATCTGGAAATCTGAGTGTTATCGTAAATGTTTAGCACATTTTGTGTAACACGAGTCATTTTCTCATAGAACAAGCTTTGCAACTAAACAAGACATTTTATAGAGTTTTGTCTCTAAATTAGTGGAACAATGTATATTGAGTCCAAATAGATAAGATCTTGTGTCTATCATGATATAAATTATAAGTATGTTGATACTCCTATAGAATAGGAACGGTATCAATTTTGTGGGTTTTGCCCAACATTTTACAATTGTTGAGAATTTAAGGCTTTGCCTTATTTTTGATACTCCTTTTTATGATTTTTATATCATCGCAGAACGGTATCATTTTAAAAAGGTGTTCCTTTGAGAAGTCATGACCGTTAGAAACACAAAACAACTTTAACATTTACAGAAAGAAGCGGTTCAGATTTTACCTTTGGATGAATGTTACCACAAATGTCGGTGACATTTCGGATAACACACTCAAAGATGTTAATTTTTATATTGAGCAGAGGCAGAGAGTTTTTCAAGTTTGAAAACCTCTCATGATCTAAAGCTTTTGTAAAAATATCACTAGTTGATGAGAAGTGTCAACATAATCGATTCTAACTAGTTGTTTTTCAACCAAGTCTCAAGAAAGTGATGTCTTATATCTATATGTTTTGTGCAGAGTCTTGAACCGGATTTTTAGATATATTGATGGCACTCATATTATCACAAGACAAAACTAAGATATTTTTGAAACACCATAATCGTCTAACATGTGTCTTAGCCATAATAATTGAGAGCAACAACTCCCATTGCTACATATTGATTCACGGTTGAGAGTGAGACACAATTTTGTTTCTGGTATGCAGAAACTAAGTTATTGCCAAGGTAAAACATCCTCCACTAATACTTTTTCTATCTTCCACATCCTCAGATCCGAGTCACTATATCCTATTAGATTAGGATTAGTGTCTTTGAATACCAAATTCCCAACTCACGTGCGTGAACATATCTTATGACACGTTTGACAACATTTAAGTGGGAAATTTTAGGCATGCTTGGAATCGTGCACACACACAAACACTAAACATAAGATCCGGACGACTCGCGGTGAGATACAAAAGACTACCTATCATAGATCGTATAAAGTTGGGTCAACATTCTCCCAACATCATCTTTGGATATAGTCAGGTTGATCCCATCGGAGTCTTCATATGTTTGGCATTCTCCAATCCAAATTTTTTAACCAGGTTCTTGGCATATTTGCTTTGTGAAATGAAGATACCCTCCTCATTTTGTTTTATCTGCAAGCCTAAGAAAAAGGTTAGTTCCCCTATCATGCTCATTTCGAATGTTGAGGACATAACTTCGACAAAAGTCTTAAGATGAGACATTGAAGTCGAACCAAAAACTATGTCATCTACATAGATTTGAGCAATAACCATATCTGATCCATGGTGTTTTATAAATAAAGTACAATCAGCTACACCACGTTGGAAACCAAATTCACGAAGGAATTGAGTTAAACGACCATACCATGCACGTGGAGCTTGTTTTAGTCCATACAAGGCCTTTTTTAACCTGTATACATGTTGTGGATGGTGAGGATCTTCAAATCCTTTGGGTTGTTCAACATATACCTTCTTATCAATATCTCCATTCAAAAATGCACCTTTCACATCCATTTGGTGAAGAGTTATCTTTAAACAACAAGCTATGGCAAGTAATAATCTAATTGATTCAATTCTAGCTACTGGAGCAAAGGTTTCATCATAGTCGATATCTTTGACTTGAGAGTATCCTTGAGCCACTAGTCTAGCTTTATTTCTAATAACAATTCCAGATTCGTCAGATTTATTCTTAAAGATCCATTTAGTTCCTATTACATTAGTCTCATCAGGGCGAGGAACTAGATCCCAAACCTCATTTCTGGTGAACTGTTCTAGTTCTTCTTGCATGGCTTGTATCCACCAACTGTCTTTTAGTGCTTCATTAATGTTTTTAGGTTCCAAAGTAGAAACATAGCAAGATTGACTTACCTTGTGATGTATGGTGGACATACACGCATACTTCACCATGTCTCGGTAATTTTTTGGCTCTTTTCTCCTTGTTTTTATTCCTTCGAATACTTCTCCTATTACCCATTCGGTGGGATGGTTTCTTCGATTACGGATGAGGATCCTGCGTCTTGGATCACGGTTCACTTGAGAATCCTCATCAGAACCTGCAGTGTTCTCATCTTCGGTTACAGGTGTTGCTGCAGATGTTGTGACATTTGGTGTAACATCCTGCATTTTCTCGTGGTCCGCCTCTCCGTATTGTTCTGACATTCTTGGTGTATTTCTGCATAATCTGCATTATCATCAAAAACAATGTTAATGATTCTTGTACGGATTTGGTTCGAAGATTGTACACTCGGTAAGCATGACTATTTTGAGAATAGCCTATGAAAATTCCCTTATCACTCTTAGAGTCAAACTTCGCTCGATTATCTCTATCATTTAGAACATAGCATACACACCCAAAACATGAAAGTAACGTAGATTTGGTTTCTTTCCATTCAAGATCTCATAGGGTGTCATTTTTGTTCTGGTCTAAGATAGACTTATTGTAGATGTGACTTGCAGTGTTTAGTGGCTTCGCCCAAAAACGTTTTGACAGCTTTTAGAACTTAGCATGACTCTAGCCATTTCTTGTAGGGTTTTATTCTTCCTCTCTGCTACACCATTTTGTTGGGGTTTTGGGGCAGAAAATTCATGGAAAATACCTTTTTCTCACAAAATGTAGAAAATTGATTATTTTCAAACTCCTTTCCATGATCGGATCTTATCAGAAAAATAGAGAAATGATATAGATTTCTAATTCTAGAGTACAATATTCTAAACATGTCAAACGTTTGAGACTTTTCTTTCAAAAGAATATCCAAGAGTATCTTGAAAAGTCATCTACAATCACAAAGGAGTACCTCACGCCTCCTAGGCTATCTACCTCGATTGGACCCATAAGATCCATATGTAAAAGTTGAAAGCAATGAGGCGTGCACGAGAAATGTCCATCACTCAACAACTTTGTGAGGACACGGGTTTGCTTACCTTTGAGACAATCTTCACACACCACGGTTTCACTCATAGGACTTAGTTTAGGAATGCCTTTTACCGCCTCATAAGATATCAATTTTCTAAGGTTGCGGTAATTGACATGTCCTAGTTTTTGATGCCACAATGTTGTGTCATCACCCTAACACTATTACATACCTTATGTTCGCGACAAGATAACAATTATCACTTGTTCTTATACCTGTCATTATGCATTTGTTAGTTTCATCAGTCACTATACATGCATGTTTATTGAATCTTACCTCTAAGTTGTCATCACACAGTTGGCTTATACTAATTAGGTTAGCCATCAGACCATCAACGTGCAAGACATTATTCAAATCTTTGGAATTCCGGGACATTAATTCCTCTTCCTATTATCTTACTCTTTCCACCTCCTTCATATGTAACATTTCCTCCATTTAGAGCTTCGTAGTTCTTTAGATGATCTTTTGTTCTGTCATATGGCGGGAAACGACCATCGCCAAAGTACCACGATCCGAAGATATTGGTCCTCAGTGCGGTTATGGCTACATTACAACTTGTTTTCTTGATGGGAACCCAAACCTTTTTGTTACCTTACGATTTTTGTAGATAGAGGAGTCTCTTGGAGTCTTTATGCAAGTTCTTGGACAAGATTCTAAGACCTTTCTTTCTGAGTTTTAGTAACTTAAAGCAAAAAGGTTTTAAATGTCCAGATTTATTACAATAATTGCACACATAGTTGCTACCCTTCTTACGGTTCATTTCCCCATTTTTAACAAACAAGTTGGAGCAGAATGTATTGATAGGATTCTTTTAGCCCAAACCGATGCAATGAGGTTGACTAACACTAAGGATTTCATCTAATTTGGAGGTGCACGTGTTAAGCTTTTGAAGGTTGCTTGCTAGATCCAACTTTGCACTTATCTTTCCGAATTCAAGATCTTTTGGTAGAGTCACTTCCAGTCGGGTAATGGTACTTATCAAATCTGCATTCTCACGAGTTAGAGTTTTCACCTTTGATTCAAGTTGATTAGATTCAATGATTAAGTCCTTGCAAAGGGCTTGCAATTCCTTAATCATATCATCCTTAGAGTCTTCGAGTCTCGTGTTTAGAATCATTTTTGAAATAAAGCCACGAAGCAATTGACATCCAAGAGTTAAAAACTCATACACTGCATTCTTTGTATCTGCAGATGTTCTGACTGATGTTCCGGAAATGTCATGACATTTAGTGTATCACGATCGGCTAAACCTTCATCCCGGAGAATGTTCAAAAACGATGGCGGCATTGCTTGTGACTCTATTTCGTATTCTCTTCCCTTCACCTTCATCATCACTTAGGAAATCCATAGACTTTTGCCAACCTTTCTTAGAGTGTTTGCACACTCGTTGGCATAATGGCCCCATCGAGCGAGCATGACATTGAATCTTTGTCGAGCCGGATCGAACCGGTTCGGTCGAATTTATTCTCCTAAGTTGATTGCCTTTTTGTGCGGTTGGAAAATTCTTGGTAATTAGTGGATTGAGTCCTTGGTTTTGGTGCTCTTTAGACTTAGATTTATTCTTATCTTCGTTGAATCTTCTTAACATCGTATTGAACCTACGAGTAAGAAGAGCAACGTTAACCATCCCCAATTTCTTGAGTGTTTCATCCTCTTCATCGACTTAGTCTCTAAGGATTTTGCTTGAAGGCAACATCCTCGCCTTTGTATAAAGACCTTTGATTTTCCATGTTCATCTCATATGTTTTGAGAATGCTCATTAAAGTATGTAGGTCCATCGTTGTGGCAAGGTTGTGTTCAATCGCACAAATCTTAATGTTGAACTTTTCGGAAGAGATCGAAGGGCTTTTTCAACAAGTTGATTGTTAGTCAATGGAGAACCAAGAACTTGACATTCATTAGAGATATCAATCAACTTTTCAAAATAGGTTTTAATATCCTCCGATTCCTCCATCCTTAAACGCTCATACTTACTCACGTGGCGTGCGAAGCTTCGTTCGTCGAACACTCGAGCTACCTTCAACGAAGTTTGTAAAGTTTCCCAAGATCTCGCGAGAGAGCAATTTTGGATGAGTTTGAACATATAAAGATCAACCCATCCGAAAATAGCATTTAGTGCCTTTTCGTTGAAGCCTTTGCACTATTAGTTTCTTCGAAGTCCATTCGGCCTCGTGCTTGACCAAAATGTCGCCTTCGCCGTCAGGTGGAAGATAGGAATATCAGATCCATTAGTAATAGATCTCCATGCTCTAACATCAATGGATTTGATGTGAGAACGTGGCGAATCTTCCAATAAGGATAGTTTGATCCATCTAAAATAGGAAGTCTACCAATATTTGGATTAGCGGATCCATAGTTAAGTAAAAGGACCTTAGCACTTATTATGTCAAGTGTCATTTCGATACCACTTTAAAGGAATTGTCGAACTTAAACTATGGAATAAATAATTTCAAAGAAAGAATGAGGTAAACTTAAAGACGATGAGAATGTTCCCAAAATGTTACGTGATACGAATCGAACATTAACAATAACGCAGAACTAAAAACGAGTTAAGATCACGTGAAATAAATCAAGGACACCTAAGATTGTTTTTCATAAGTTATATAATTGTATATAACTTATAGTGGTCTCATGACCAAAAATTTATTGTATAAAAATTATACAATCTTACAAATCCTCGAGAATGAGCGATGTCAAGTAAAACAAGAAAGGGATTAAAAGAAGTTAAATCCTAACTTCTAAGCTGAAAAATCTATCTAAAATAGAAGTGAAAAACACCCTATTACAATTGCTTGAATTGAAAGAACAAGTATAGATCTAAGAAAGCAATTCGCAATTTTGAACAAGTGTAATCACAAAACCAGGCTGCTCGATCCAGCTGTGTTTGAGGCAATATTTGAGACGCCTCAGATCTGAATTTTCTTCAAAAAGCGGATCTCAAAGCCTTGGAGTGAACCCTCTATTTATAGTGGAGAGTTCACCCGAGAGGCTCCTTGATTCTCGGTGGAGGTTGAGCAGAATAGGGTTGGCTGGAGCTGTTCTTCAGCCTTAAAATTCTCAACAGATTTGACTTTGTCTTCCTGAGAATGCTCCTTCCGTTATGCACTCTCCTTGGACTTGGTCTTGTTAAGTATTATCGTGTTTTCCTTAGCTCCTAACCAAGCCAAACATTCACGTGATAAAATCTTCTCAGCTTCAGAAATCTGCCCGTGAAGATAGGCAAAACTCTTGCCAGAAATGTCCTCCCAGATGTCACGACATTTGGGATGACATTTTCCTGTTTTTACTTAACACCAAAAAGAGACATGTTACGGAAAATGTTAGGACACAGAACCTAACACTAACAGGAACAATTATTGGACCCTTTTTTCTCCTGATTGTGTGGCTACCTATTACTGGTTGGCTTAATATAGAAGCAAAAGGTAATGTACTTCTCGTTTCTGTTTTTATAAAATAAGATTTCCGTTAGAATAAGAAATTTGTATACTTTATATTCACGATTCATGAGTATTGAAGGAAGACTTACACACATCCTTTGTTTTCTTACAGTTATGGCATGTTAATTTAACAATCCAAACACTATGAGTAGTGTCTAGATAGCTTGGAGTTTCCTCATCATTGTATTACTTTTTATTTTCTACAGGTTCTTATCGTCAATTAGTCTAATATGATGCATCCTATGGGGGAAAAAGCAAACTTTAGGGCCTCCGGATGTACTTGACAACCTTCCCAAGAATGTACTTGATGATATTCTTATGCGCTTGCCTTTACGAGATGCTGTGAGGACAAGCACCATCTCCAAGAAATGGAGATATAAGTGGTGCAAACTTCCAGAGTTGACGATTGATCAAACACTTTGTGAAACAAGAAGGGATTCAATATACCCAACAAATATCTTTACAAAGATCATCCACAGCATTTTGACTCTTCATGCGGGACCAATTACAAAGTTTACCCTCAACATTAAAACTTTGTCTAGGTGTCCTAAGATTGATGAGAGCTTGTTCTATTTCATCTCTAGAAATGGTATTCAACATCTTGTTCTTAGACTTCCGTTTATGGGCAAACCATACAAATTGCCTTGTTCATTTTTCACATGTTTCCAGTTGAGACATCTTACTCTCGAATGTTGTTCAATACTTCATCCTCAGTCCTTCAAAGGGTTTGATCGGTTAATTAGCCTGGAACTACGTGACGCTATAATCTCTTCCAAGTCGCTTGAAAGTTTCATATCTCATTGTCCTTTGCTTCAGCAATTGGTCCTGAAAACCTCAAACCACGATGTCATTGAAGTTAATGCTTCTTTGCTGAAATCCTTTGATTTCACACGCTTGATAGAATATATCAGTGTAAAAAATTGTCCTCTTCTGGTAAAACTTACACTTACAGAGGTGTGTAATATTGTGGGGTTAGGAAAATGGAATTCTGCCATGTTTTTAGAGTCTTTTTCTGCTCTCGAGCAACTCCACTTGAATAATGAGAGTGTCAAGGTAAATGTGCTTCATCACTTCAATGGTATGCATTCTTATCTATGGAACATCTATTGGGATTTGAGTCATTCTGAGATTTGGCATTTTGTATCTAGTACTTATTTGCTGCAGGAGCAGGTGAAGTACCAACAAGGGTTCCCTTTAATCTTGAATGTGTCAAACATCTTTGCCTATCTGGTATTAATTTGGGTTACTTGAGGGAGGTTTCATGTGCACTTTGCTTGATAAGAAGCTTACCATTTTTACAATATATGGAAATTCAGGTTCTTAATCATTTGACTCTTTTATTTCTCTTTCTTATTTTCTTACTTTTCATTATCAAGAAGTTCAGAGACATGGGTTTTGGTTATCTTTATTAGGTCGTATGTTATTAGTGATCAACCTGCTCCTGCTCTAGAATGTCTTGAAGTGGAAGGTTTCTCAGATGTGATATTTAGCCACCTCAGGGAAGTTAAGCTAATAGGCTATCTACACACAAAGTGCGGGATGCAGCTTATCAAGCTTATGTTAGCCTAAGTCTCCGGTGTTGGTTAGAATGCTAATCAAGCCGCTTTATGGAGAATCTGTAGCAGTCAAAATTGCAGAGCTATCAAAATTTCAGCGGGCATAACCTGAAGCAAAAGTATGTCTACAATAGGGATAATGATTTATATTACTGTCCTGTTTGATCTTTGGCTAAATATGTTTTGGAAGATGTAATGAATAGATTGAGACAGATGTTGGTGCAATAGTTTAAGGATGTGAATTACCTTACCGTAAGATAGAAGACTGAATCAGTAATGGATCATATGTCAAGCTGGATCGAATGTTTTGACTAGTCTGTTTTGATAATAATTTTGTCTTTACAATTCTTTCCAGATCTTGAGTGATCTATTGTGTTTGTTTCAAAGTTATGGTAAGTGTGGGTTGCTTCACACATCATTGTTTCAACTCCTAGCTGATCAAACTCCGATTCCGCCTCGCTATCGATATCACAAGACTCTCTAAAGATTCTTGAACTCAAAAGATGTTTACTTTAGGCACTTCAATCAAATATATGATGTTGTTGCTTGCTTAGAAGTTTTGCGGAAACTTTATCTTGAAGTAAGTTGTGATCTAATTCATGTTCTGCTCTATTTTTGTGTAGGCTTCTACTGTCAAGCTAAACCAGGAACTAGTCTCAGATTAGCTAAAACACCTCAACTACACAAATTTTCCCCTTCTCAAACTTCATCTGGTCAAGTTAACTAAAATCTCAAGTTTCCTTCCAAAGTTTGAGTTTATCAGGTTCCTTCTCTATAGCTCGCCATCACTTGTGACAATGAGCAATCCCGGAGCACCCACAACTTGAAAATAATTGAATATAACTAAGAAGCTTCTCCAGTTTCGGCTGCCTTCTGCAATGTCTATAGATTTCTGGAGGGACAGTAGATTTCTGGTAACTGGTATGTTTCAACTTTACTGACTTGTACTATTTGTTAATGTTCTATTTCTGTAACGTGGTTTCGTGAGTCAAATTTCTGACTTGAGATCTTATTCCTCTCCTTAATTTTTTTTGTTTCATATTTTTGTTTTGTATTTGAACAAAAGTCATCGGAACAACGTAACTTTGAGCAAGGTGACATGCTTAAGTTCAAAATACTGAACCGTACTTCAAGGGTGGCTTCAAACAATTATGCTCCCATCCTGCATAATGCTTTTGCTAAGGTTGCTTCGACTTATGTTTAGTGCAAGGATATATTGTTATGTACAACAACGACAATAACATACCCATTGTAAACCCACAAGCGGAGTCTGGGGAGGGTAGAAGATATTGTTATAAACAATTGTAAAATTATAACTGGATGAAGATTATTTACATTATTCTATGATTGATAATAATTGCATGTTCTTGCAATGCGATATATTTCTTCAACTTGATCATAAGTGCAGACCGTAGAATATGTAGCAGATAAACTAGCTAAATACGGATGCAACTTACAAAGTTGAACAATACATTTTGATGTCCCCTGTGTTTGTTTCAGACCTTGTGGAAGCAGGAAAATTGGAGAAGTATGTACTTTAGAATACAGTACTGTATGTAACGATCCTAACAACAGCAGTCACGGGCAAACAACACAAAGGATCATGCTATCATGAATATATTTCTCCTTTTGGACCAGAAAAGACAATTATAACCTGAAGTCAATAGGTTATGACTATACAAGAGCCTCATTTTGTAGTTTAATTACCAAACTATAAATAGGAGGCCAAGTGCAATACATCTAGCTTCTTTGACAGAGCTTCAAGCAAGAAGGAGGAAGGCCCTCTTTTCGCCAATGGATCACTTAGTCGGAATAAGCGGGCTTAGGTTGATGCGGAATAAGCCATTTTTCTATTTATTGTGTCCTGTCACTTTTCGGAGTATGATCTTGGATTTCAAATTAAGCAAGCAGAAGGCAAGGAAATTAAATAAGCAACTAAACGCCACTGGAAATTTCACTTGTTAGTAATATTTATAGAACTTATCCTAATATCGAATAAGTAGTAATGTAAGTGTTAAAACTAGTATTCCTTCCATTGATAAAAGTACAGTTCTTCTGTTCCAACTTAAGTCCACAAGTTGGTGTAGATGAACACAATTATTAAAGTGGCATTGGAGTTCAAAGTAGTTAGATGACAAGTACTGATAGGGCACATTTGGTACGCTGTATTAAGCTGGACTGTACTGGACAAAAAAAAAATACAGCGTTTAGTGGACGTTTTCAAAATAGTACAGTCCAACTGCCATTTTTGAGACCCATCTAATAGGTGGGTCTCCCTGGACTGTACTAAAAATAAAAAAAATACAGTCCATTATATATTAATAGTCTAATACCGTCCATTATATATTAATACAGTCCAGTCCAGTCCAATGAAATTAGTACAGTCCAGTGCGACGTACCAAACGAGCCCTATAGTGTCAAACAGCAAGAACGCTGAGGTTTTGATTGTTAATGTCCTCCTTTTCTGCTAAATCATTTTTTCTCACTTTTGGATGAATTTTAGTCTGTCTGTATGAGCATTCTGTGATTGCAGTTGGTGTTTGCTTCAGCGACGAGTCATTTTCTGTTCTTTCGAATTTGTTTTGAACAATAAATATTTGTAATACCCTGGTATTCTAAACTCTAAACTATTGATTGAAGGGATCTTGTTGTAAAGAGTGTAATCCATGGATATTAAGAGGATACTTAACAGAAAATAATCCTATGAATTGAATTTCATTCCCAGGAAGAGATATATCTCCAAAAGGTATCAAAGGAAAACAAATAGTTGCGGATCATGAGGATACAATAAGCAGTTTGCCGAGGGATGCGATAGCTTGCATCCTTGGGGAAATGCCTATGCGTGAGGCCGTAAGAACCTGTGTTCTCTCTAAGAAGTGGACATTTTACTACCTGTACGTTCCACAGTTAGGAGCCCGTTTGGATTGGCTTATGGCAAAAGCAATAAGTTAGGAATTCTAACTTATGGCTTTTGATTTATTTTTGTTATTTTGGCTTAACTTAAACGTTATAAAAGTGCTTAAAAACTATTTTGGCTTAAAAGCACTTAAAATAAGTCAATTCAAACGGGCTCTTAGTATTTGATGGACAGTTTTGCAAAGAGGGACATCTTTTAAAGAAATAGATCGTTCATCGCCAATGAAGTCAAATGATTTCAACTTTGGAGCTTTAACTTACAGTTTAAAACATTTGAGATGTACAACACTAGCTGCTCGAGAACCGGACTATGAGATATCAAACCAACTCTCAGTGGAAGTCAAATTGAAAACATTTTGCACCCAAAAAAAAAGAAAGAGAAAGCTACGGACCAAATTAGCATTCATGCAACTGAAGAATAAAAGTCGCAACAGATCTTAAATATTTAGTGACTATTTGATAAATGAAAAGTAAACCTGTAAACCGGTCCGGGTTAATCGGTCGACCAGGGATGGAACCCGGTCCGGTCCGGACTGGTAAGCTTTAACAGGTTGGAGTTGGTTTGGCCCCAATCCCAATCCGCACGGATTATAGCAAAATCCGACAAGGACCGGATCGGTTGGAACCGGTTAACCGATCCGGTCCGGTAACGTTAAAAAATAAAAATAAAATATAAAAAAGGGTTGTTGGCCCAACGGTAACATTGCTGGGGAAACGGTCATTTGGTCGTTTTTGGCCCTTTTTTAATTATTATTTTTGTTTATTATTTCTTTATTAATTACATATTTATCCTTTAAAAAATCTATAAATACTCTATATTTTTCTCATTTTTATCACACAATTATTTATACAATTTTCATACTCTCTTAATTCTCTATATTATCAATTCTCAAGTTATTATTATTATTATTAGTTTTCAAAGTAGCAAGACGCAAGACTTCGAGCTTCGACTTTTAATTGAATTCTGAATCCCGAAGTTTGGTACACTCATTTCATTCTCTAATTATTTTATTAAATTGTCATATTTATTTGTTGATTATTTCTATAAAATTTTAAATTAATTTTTTAATAATGGATATGATAAAGAGATCAATGGGTAAAGGTAAATCTATTTCAAGGGGTAAAAAATCTAAAGGTTTCTTTATCATCTAATCAAAATATAGATTATGATCAAATGCAAGAAGATAATGAATATGATAATGTTCATATAGATAATATTTTGAAACTGAAACTACTACACCTACTAGTAAGTCTTCTGTCAATGTTAGTACTACTAGTTGTAGAGCTCTTTTATCAGAAGTACCGATTAAGAGAAAAAGGAGTAAAAGTGTGGAACTTTTATGATAGAATTGGGGACACTGATAGAATTAGATGTAATATTTGTGGGAAAACTTAAAAACATAAGAGAGTGGGTGGTGACGGGGGGACGGACACTATAGATAGGCATTTAACGAAAGATCATCTGATATAGTGGAGTTCTGTTCCTGATTTTGAACCCGGTCAACAACAAATTAATCCATTAACGGGGGGCTTGTTAGATACGATCCAAAAAAGGATCGCGTTTAATTAGCAAAAATGATTGTCGGAGGTTGTTTACCTTTTTCTTTTGCTTCTTCTTCATATTTAATTACATATATTCAAAGAGTATATAATCATTTATTTAAAGGTGTTCCTCGTACTACTTGTAGAGCCGATATTTTTAGAATTTATACTGAGTATGTTATTTATTTGCAACATTTGTTCGCTAATCTTCCATGCCTAGTTAGTTTTACTTCACACATTGGACATGATATAAACGGTAGAGATTATTTAACACTTACTTGTCATTGGATTGATGAAAATTTTAAAATGGAAAAACGTATTATTTCTTTTCCGTATGACGAGGATCAAAGTCATACTGGAAAACATATAAGCGAAACTATTTGTGTTGTTGCAATAAGTATGAATCTTTATAAAAAAGTACTTTGTATATCATTCGATAATGCATCTAATAATACTGTTGTTGTAGATCTTTTAAAAGTGGAATTAGAATCGCCACTTCATGATATATTTCATGTTCGTTGTGCTTGTCATATTTATAATTTAATTGTTCAAGGTGGTCTTAATTTATTTGAAACTGAATTATCTCTTGTACGAAGAGCTGTTGGAGTTATTCAGGGTAATAATAGAAAAAATAGAATAATAGAATTTAAAAAAAATGTAAACAATTTAATTTGAGACCAAAATACATGCAGGTGAGGTTGTTACACGGTGAAATTATACTTATTTATTTTTAAAAGAATGTTACAAGTATAAAGACCTCATAACACATGTTTCAAATGCTCATTGTAAGAACGTGATTCATATGTTAACCGACGAACATTGGAAATCAATTTCTGAACTTTTGAAAATTTTACGTAAATTTTACACTGTTACTGTTAAATTTTCAGGATCTTATTACCCAACAGTTTGTAATGGTTTAGCTCATATAGCTGAAATTTCATATTTACTTTGGGGTTTAAAATCAAATATAAAATATAAAGCTGCAGTTACAGTTATGTTTGAAAAGTTTAAAAAAAAAAATTCCTATTCCTAAAATTTATTTTATTGGTGCAGTCTTAAATCCTTTTATTAAAAAGGTAGATTGTCATAATTTAATATTTAGTTTATATAGTTATATAGAAGTAGGTGCAACAGAAACATCTTTCAATTGATCGCATAAGTAAATTTGATAGTAATTTAACTAAATTATATTAATATTATGCTACATTATTTGATAACAACAACTCTGCTACTAATCTTCCTTCTAGTTCTGCTTCTGTGTCTACATCTGCAGGATTCAATGAAAACGATGATAATGAATCTTTAGATATATGAAGCACTTTTACAACAACACAAGCAATCACAAGTCGAAATTGTGATGAAATGCAATTTTATTTACAAAAGTCAACGGAGTCGAAGAAGAACTTCAACCTTTACAATGGTGGCAGGATAACAAAAGGAAATTTTCGGTACTTGCAGCTATGACACGGGATGTTCTTAATTTGTCTATCTCAACAGTGGCTTCTAAAAGTGCATTCAGCCAAGCACGAGACCAAATAAGAGACACGCGTTACTCATTGAGCGGAACCACATTAGAAGTCTTAGTCTGCTTAAGAGATTTGATCAGATCAGAGAGAATAAATCAAGGATACGTAGACGTTGACGATCAGGGAGATGAAGAAATTGGCAATATTTTGGAAAGCGGGAGCACAAGTTGCGGCGAAAGCGGGACTGAAATAAATACTTCAGATTTAGAGGCTATGGGACCACAACAATTCAATCAACTTATAAATTACGAAAAACTTGCTAGAAAGATGCATAATATATAAATAAAATTATTATTACTTCATTATGTACTCTTTTTAGCATTATGAATAATGAAAGTTCGAAAGTTTACATCTTATCATTAATTTTTATTTTTTTAGTTGTTAACTTATGTCTTCTAATTTAATAAATTAATAAAAATATAACTACAATATAAATTATAAAGTTATAAACTATAAAATACAAAATTAACTTTAAATTTTAAAATATAAAATATAAAATATAAAACTATATTATATTAAATATTTAATTTAAATTTAGTTTACATTTTCGAAATTAAAAAAAATCCGGACCGGTCCGAACGGATTGACCTGGACCCGCACGGGCCTACCGAAAATCCGATAAGGGACCGGTTCGGTAGACCCGGTAATCCGGGAATCTGTACTGATAACCGGTCCGTAACTGGTACTGGTCAACCGGTCCGGACCGAATCGACCCAGTAGACAAGTATAATGAAAAATGAAAAGTATGCAAGTACTTCAAAGACCGTAATGTAATAAATATGTTGAAGTCGGTTCCTTGGAACAATTCATTGTGGCATGACAAAACAGAATATACTCGAGCAGATATGTGAGTTTATATTGATTACCTACAACAAATCAATTGTCCGCCGCTCTACCTACAGAAACAAAAAATCTTAAGAGATATGACCAAGTAGAAAAATAACACACATCAAACTAGTCAAATAATCTACACAAATTCTTGTATCTTCCCAAAAGTGATGTTTATTCACTTTAACTTCCAAAATAATTGAGCCAAAGATCATTGTTTGATTAAAGACTCCTGAAGATCACTAAACATGATTGTAATCTTAAACTAGTTTTCGACTGAAGAACACTTCTACTTTAGGCGATGCTCGCTGAAAATTTGTTAACTCTGCAACGATTTTTTGGACTGTTAAAGATCCTTGAACTAGCCATGACTCAATTAGCATTCTCACCAGCACCGGAGACTTGGCTAACAGAAACTTAGGAAGCCGCATCTCAATGATAGAGCGAGTACAAAGTATCAGCTTAACTTCCTTGAGATGATTAAATGTCACATCTGAAGGAAGTTCCACTTGATGATCATCTAGATCCGGATCGTCCATATCATCGTTACAACAAGGCTCCTAAGAAACAGTTAACCACACTCAATTTTCTGAATTTACGAGTATGAAAAAATGGCTACAACAAAAGAAAGAGATAGAAGAGTACCTGAATTTCCATATATTGTAAATATGGGAAGCTTCTTATCAAGAAAAGAGCACATGAAACCTCAACCGAGTCATACATATAAACATTTATGTGAACCCGTTTGACAGAGTTAAGAGTAAAGGGAAGCCTTGTTGGTACATTATCATCTTCTTCTGAAAATATCTAGGTCAAGGTATAAAATATCAGGATGACATAGAGCCGAAAAAATTGGAAATGCGTACAATGAAGCCAAGAAACAACATTTACCCTGTAATCCAAGATGAGATGCTCGAGAGTAGAAAAAGACTCAAAAAACCTCACAATATCCCATTTTTCATCACCAAGATAACATGTTCCATTATCCGTAAGTGAAAATTTTGCCAGAAGAGGGATATTCTTTAAAAAAATAGCTCTTACACTGCCTTCGAAGTAAAATGTTCTCAGCCTGGGAGCATTAATTTCAATGACATTTCTATCAGAATCTGCAGTATGCAACACCAAATGCTCGAGAAACAAGCAATGAGATATTAAACTTTCCAGAAACTTGGAAGAAATTGTAACTTCACATAGTTCCAGGCTAATTAACCTATCAAATCCTTTGAAGGCTGGTGGAGGAAGTATTAAACAATTCTGGAGAGTCAAATGCCTCAACTGCAAACATACAAAGAATGAAGAAGGCAATTTGTATTCATCATTCCTAAATGGAATTCTAAGAACAAGATGTTGAATGCCATTTTTAGAGAGGAAATATATCAAGTCATCAATCATAAGACAACTTCTTGACTCGGGAACACAGAGGACAAACTTTGTTATTGGTCCTGCATGAAGTATCAAAATGTGGGAGATAATCTTGGCAATTTCAGATGTACCCAATATTACATTCTTTTCAGTTTTCCAAACATGTTTATCAAGCGTCAAATCTGGAAGTCTGCACCATTTATTTCTCCATATGTTTGATAAGATGCTAGTCCTCACAGCATCTCGAAAAGGCAAGAACATCAAAATGACATCAATTACATTTTCTGGAAGGTTGCTAAGTACACTGAGAGGTATAGTTAGACAACAACTCTTTTTGTCCTTGGGAGGCATCATATAACGGTATTCACCAATAAGAATCTGTAGAAAATGAACAATAATACAACAATGAGGAAGATCTCCAATCTATTTGGACAGAACTGCTGATCACATTGCCAACAACAACAACAACATACAAGTGTATTCCCACAAGTGGGGTGGGGAGGGTAGAGTGTACGCAGACCTTACCCCTACCTCGTGGAGATAGAGAGGTTGTTTCCGGAAGACCCTCAGCTCAAGTAACACATGCAAGATATGAAAACACAATACAGAAGTAAGAGCAAATAATACATAGGAAAATAATAGAGAAAGCGTAAAATAGCATTCCAAGCAAAATAATGCAATAACCGAAGCAGAAGAAATAATAGGTAGCAGCAAAAATCTAAGGACAAAGAAACAACAACAACATACCCAGTGAAATCTCACAACGTGGGATCCGAGGAGGGTAGAGTGTACGCAGACCTTACCTCTACCTTGGTAGGTAGAGCGACTGTTTGTGAGAGAACCTCGGCTCAAGACAGAGCATAACCACAAGCAAAGCAAAGTAAGACCAACAAAGCGAATAAGCCATGATATCGCATTCTGAAAAAGAAGCAATAACTAATGCAGATAAATAAGACAAACAAAGTACACTAGAGAACACATAGCAGCATAAATCAAACGACAGGGGACTATAAGGAAATACTACGCCTACTAGTATGATAGGCTAAGCGGGCCTACAATACAACACTACAACTACCAGTTTGTAAGCGTAGGTAGGACTATCCTGAACTACCTACTACCCTAATATGTGTCCTCCATAACCCCTATCTAAGGTATACCTGTCTAACGGATCAACCCGATCGACCGCAGAGTCTGTTATCGTTGAACCGCACGGCCCATCATCGGCTTCACCAGGCCTACCGGTCCGTTCATTATCGGATTTCACTGCCCGCAAGTGGTCCGTTGAACCGGCCTACCGTCCGGTTTTTTTTTTGTAAATTTCGAAAATCTAACTAAATTCAAATTAAATATGTAATATAATAATATAATATAGTTTATAACTTTATACTTTATAGTTATATTGTAGTTATATAAACTATATTAATTCTTTTTAATTTTTTTTATTCCGAAAATTTATTAATTCATTAAATTAGTAGACATAAGATAAGTTAACAAATATTCAAATAACAACTAAAGAGATAATAAAATAAAAACTAATGATAAAATGTAAACTTTCGAACTTTCATTATTCATTAACAACATTATTAATAAGAGTACATAATGAAGTAATAATAATTGTTATTTACATATTATGCATCCTTCTTGCAAGTTCTTCGTAATTTATAGGTTGATTGAATTGGTTATACTACATAGCCTCTAAATCTAGAGTATTAATTCCAGTACCGGTTGCGCTCCCGGTTTCTAAAATATTGCCGATTTCTTCATCTTCCGGAGAGTCAATTCTTCTCTCTGATCTGATCCAATCCCTTAAGCATACTAACACTTCTAATGTGCTTTCATCCAATGAGTGACGTGTGTCTCCTATTTGATCTCGTGCTTGGCTGAATGCACTTTCAGAAGCCACTGTTGAGATAGACACATTAGGAACATCTCGTGCCATAACTGCTAGTACCAGAAATTGTCTTTTGTTATCCTGCCACCATTGTAAAGGTTGAAAGTTCTTCTTCGGCTCCGTTGGCTTTTGCAAATAAAACTGCATCTCATCACAATTTCGAGTTGTGATTGCTTGTGTTGTTGCAAAAGTGCTCCTTTTAAAATACGTTTTTCCATTTTAAAACTTTCATCAATTCAATGACAAGTAATTGTTAAATAATCATAACCGTTTAAAGAATGCCCAATGTCTGCAGTAAAACTAACTAGGCATGGAAGATTAGTGAACAAATATTGCGAAAAAATAACATAATCATTATAATATCTAAAAATATTGGCTCTACAAGTACTACAAGAAACACCTGTAAAACAAGGATTATATACTCTTTGAATATATGTAATTAAATATGAAGAAGAAAAAGAAAAAGGTAAACAACCTCCGACAATCATTTTTGTTAATTCAATGCGATTCTTCTTTAGATCGTAATTAGTCAACACCCCCCCCCCCCCCCCGTTAATGGATTAAGTTGTTGTTGACGGTTCTAAATCGGGCAACACCCCATCAGACTGATGATCTTTCGTTAAATGCCTACATATAGTGTTCGTCCCCCCGTCACCACCCCCTCTCTTATGTTTATAAGTTTTCCCACAAATATTACATCTAACCCTATCGGTGTCTCCAACTCTATCATAAAAGAGCCACACTTTACTCATTTTTCTCCTTACTTCTGGTTCTGGTAAAGAGGTCTACGACTGCCACTAGCAGTACCAACATTGACAGAAGGAACACTAGTAGGTGTAGGAGGTTCAGTTTTTTCAAGTTCAACAATATTATCTAATTGAACGTTATCATATTCATTATCTTCTATTCCAAAATCTTCTTGCATTTGATCATAATCTATATTTTGATTAGATGATGAAGAACTCTGCACTTTTACCCCTTGAACTAGATTTACGGCGCAGTCCCGACGCAATTCCCCTTAGCAAAGACATTATAAAATATTTAAATAATCAACAAATAAATATGACAATTTAATATAATTAGAGAATGAAACGAGTGTACCAAACTTCGGGATTCAGAATTCAATTGAAACTCGAAGGCCGAAGCTCGAAGTCTTGCTACTTTGCAAATTAATAATAATAATAATAACTTGAGAATTGATAATATAGAGAATTAAGAGAGTATGAGAATTGAGAGAATTGTAGAAATAATTGTGTGATAAAAATGAGAAAAATGTAGAGTATTTATAGATTTTTTTAAAGGATAAAAATGTAATTAACAAAAACTTAAAAAACAAAAAAACAAAAAAAAAATGCCAAACGGTCCACTGACCGTTGGCCCCTCTCACTCCAATCCAGAATGTTACCGTTGGGCACCAACAACCCTTTAATTTTTTTTCTCACGGTTTCCTGCACGGCTCAACCGGCCCGGTCCCACGGATTTCTCTCAGAATCTGCGGGTTGGGTCAGCCAAACCAACCCCAACCCAGAGGCCTTACTGGCCCGGGCCGGTCAACCCTACTTCCAGATGTATAATCTAAGGTCATGTCCTCGGTGAGTTGCATCTGCGCCATATCCCGTCTAATCACCTCTCCCCAATACGTCTTCGACCTACCTCTACCCCTCTTGAACCCATCTATAGCCAACCTCTCACATCTCCGCACTGGGGAACTTGTGCCTCTCTTCTGCACGTGCCCGAATCATCTCAATCTCGCTTACCGCATCTTATCCTCCATAGAGTCCACTCTCACTCTGTCCCGGATACCATCAATTCTAATTTTATCTCTCCTTGTATGCCCACACATCCATCTTAGCAGCCTCATCTCCGCAATTTTCATCTTGGGTGTGCGAAGTCTTGACCGGCCAACATTCCACCCCATACAACATAGTCGGTCTAACCACCACCCTATAGAACTTGCCTTTAAGTTTTTGTGGAACCTTTTTATCGCACAAGACTCCAGATACGAGTCTCCATTTCATCCACCCTACCACAATACGATGTATGACATCGTCATCAATCTCTCTATTCTCTTGGATAATAGACCCGAGGTACTTGAAGCTTTCTTTCTTTGAAATGACTTGAGTACCAAGCCTCACCTTCACGTCTGTCTCGTTACTGAACTTACACTCCAAGTATTATGTCTTGGTCCTACTCAGCCTGAACCCTTTAGACTCTAGAATCTGTCTCCAAACCTCCATCTTAGCGTTCACTCCGCTGTGAATCTCATCAATCAAGACTATGTCGTCTGCGAATAACATACACCATGGCACCTCACCTTGAATTTATCGCGTCAGTCCATCCATCACCAAGACAAATAAGAATGGACTAAGAGTTGATCTCTGGTGCAGCCCCATCATCACTGGAAAGTGCTCCGAGTCTCTTCCTACTGTCCGTACCCTGGTCTTGGCTCTATCATACATATCATTGATCGCCCTAGTGTACGCCACAGGTACACATCTAACCTCCAAACATCTCCATAGAAACCTCCCTAGGGACTGTGTCGTATGCCTTCTCAAGGTCGATGAAAATCATATGTAAGTCTCTCTTCTTCATGAATGACTTTTGTAGTCGAGCGTCCCGACATGAATTCAAACTGGTTCTCGTAAATAGACATGCCTCTTCTCACTCTCATCTCCACGACCCTTTCCCAAACTTTCATAGTGTGGCTTAACAGCTTGATACCCCTATAGTTGTTGCAACTCTGGATATCACATTTGTTCTTGTACAAAAGAATCATTGTACTCCTCCATTCTTCGAGCATTCTCGCCGTCTTAAAAATAACGTTAAACAACTCAGTCAGCCACTCCAAACATGTTCTGCCTGCGCTCTTCCAAAATTTAACTGGAATCTCATCAGGCCTAGTCACTCGTTCCCTGCGCATCCTGCGAACATCACCCTTAACCTCCTCAACCTTAATGCTTCTATAATACCCAAAATCCTGGTACCTACCAGATTGCTCCAAATCTCTCAGCACAATGTCTCTATCTCTTTTTCGTTCAAGATTTTATGAAAGTAAGACTGCCACCTCCGACAATACTTTGCCGTCCTCATACTTGATGCACCTCATATGATCCAAGTCATGGGCCCTCCTTTCCCTCGCCTTGGCTAGTCTGTATAACTTCTTCGCCCCGCCTTTTTCCTCTAATTATAGGCATTAAAAAGTTGTTGTTATCGCCGCCGTAACCGCTAGCTTTGTCTCATTCCTCGCCATCTTATACAATTCCCTATTCATCTACTTCTCCACCTCATCCTTGCTGTCTACCAATTTCGCATACGTCGCTTTCTTCGCTTCCACATTCTATTAAACTCTACCATTCCACCACCAATCCCCTCGATGCCCACCACGACTACCCAGCAACACCCCTAGCAATTCTCTAACTACCTTCTGAATGCAACTAGTCATTCTGTCCCACATACCGATCGCATCTCCACTACTCCCCCAAGCCCCTCGGCCATCAACCTCTCCCCCATCTCCTTTGCACTAACCATGGTCAAACTCCCCCATTTGATTCTTAACTTGTCATCCACAACCCTGAGTTTCTTCTCCATCTTAATCTTCAAATTCATCACCAAAAGCTTATGTCGGGTTATAAGATATTCTCTCGGAATGACCTTACCGTCTTTACAAAGACCGTTATTAACTTTTCTAAGGAGCAAAAAGGTCTACCGGGGTCTTAGCAACCGCACTACGAAAAGTCACCAAGTGCTGCTCCTTTTTTAGGAACCTCGAATTGACTATCACCATCCCAAAAGCTCTAGCAAACTCCAAAAAAGAGACACCTCCTCTGTTCATGTCCCGAGGCCAAAGCCTCCATACACGTCGTCGTAACCCCCGGGAGTGACCCGATATGTCCATTGAAATATCCTCCTACAAATAACTTCTCAGTGGGTGGTATATCTCCCACCACTTCGTCCAAATCCTTCCAAAAGTGTCTCTTCTCCTCCTCGTCCAAGCCCGTCTGTGGCGCGTACGCACTAATAATATTCATAGTAGACCCTCCAAGAAACTACGAGAATAATTCTAATACTAGCTATCTACCAAGCCTATCCCACAATAGAGCAAGACATCGCTCAACTAACGTCTAACCTACTACCATAATCCGCGACCTCTGTATCCTTCTATCTAACAATATTCTCAACTGTAAGAAGAGCTGAGATGGTGTGTTCTAACTGAAATCACTCATAGATATCAAAGATACGCATTCTTAATTCGTAAATAAGATTTGTTTATTCTAAAGTAAAATATAAATAGAAACAAGAATCCCATTACCTTTTGCCAGTGACAATTATAAACACAAAGGAAACCATTTGTTTCATAAACACCTTCCAAATGGAATTAAATGATTTTTGGGAGGGGGAAAGGAAGAATTTATGCTTACCAAGACCAATTATTACTGATGTTGGAAGATCCAAAAAGAATAAAAGCACCCCTTTAATCAACGAGGGACATTGTAGATTTGCTGGGCATGGGGGAAAAGAGACGCATATGGTGTAGAGTGATTAGAAAGTGTACAATTATTATGGAAAATCAAAAGGAAAGATATATTTGTCTTTCGTCATGTTTATACCAAATCAAATAAATTAATAAAAATAAGGTAATAAAGTAATATATAGTATCATTTATGATTAAGTAATACATTTGTGTGAAAGAAATTATTGAATACGGGTACATCGGTGGCAAGAATTGAGCCTAGAGTTTATTTTCAATTTTCTTTTTTCTCTTTTTCATGTGAATTTAACAAATAAAAAATAGCAAGGCTTATATTATTTTTTAATATAAATTTGTTACTAGTAATTTGTTTGAATTCTATATTTATTATATTTTATTAATAAAGATAACTCATTCACATTTAAAGGCTGAAAAAATAAATAGTCTTAATTGTTATGTGTTAGATCTCAATGTAATACCATAATATTAAATGTATATTTAAATTTAAACATCTTAATCATAACTAATTTTAATAAAAAATAAACGGGACCGAAACTGCAGAATAGTTGAATTCGTACCAAGTTCTTTATAACTTGTCATCTCCATCTTATTAGAATACACTAAAGTGCAATGGAATAGTACCACTTCAACATTCACAATTCACTCATATTGTGAATGAACATGTTGACTTGAGTATGAGTGATAACTTACCCTTATGTGAGCTTAATAAGTCTTTATTATGTGTTGAGCTTAGTTCTTTAATGATTGTTGACAATGTTGTTGATATTGGTGTTCCAACACTAGTTGATCTTCTTGATGACTGAATTGATTCTTTTTGTGAGATTGATTTGTGTCCACCTAGTGTTGACACATGTGATTCTAATGATAGTAAATTGTCATGTCATAGAGATGATCATACACTAGTTGATCTTATTTGTGGTAGTTATGTTGTCGATTCATGTGAGCTCGAAATGCTACCAACTAGTGATAATACTTGTGTGAATCAACTTGTTTGCCATGATAATCCACTAGTTGAGGAAGTTTGTGACGTATTCTATGAACCTCAACTTAGTGATAACATTGACCTAGTTAATAATATGAATATGAGTCCTTTGATCTTACCTTGTTGACTTTTGATGACGCTCAAGGTTAAGATAGTGTTATGTGTCATGTATAAAGAGTCATGACATTGATCCTTTTGAGACTGAACTTACATGCTTTCACTCACCAACTTTAGTTGATTACTCTTTTCTTAAGGATGATATTTTATTTGATAATGACATGATTGTTGATGGTGATTTGCATGACTACTTTTCTTGTGGTATGGTAGATATAGCCCTATTTGGGGTTACAAAGTCTATGAGGATCAAATGTGGAATTGATAATCCATTTGCGGGGAAGGAGTGTTTGAAAAGGGAAGGTGAAACTTGTTTACAAATGTTAATTCTTCCTTGTGTGTTCAAAATCATAGTAGCATATTTGATCTTGTCCTTGAACCTAAAAGTCAGGCTACATGTGAGGACACCGTAGATAAAGATATTTTGCATGACAACTTTTTTTACTATCTATTTACATATGATGACACTCATGCTTGTGTTGGGAGTGCATCTTATGTTGAGAGGGGTTTTATTGGGGTATATCTTTGTTTCCTTGACCCTCCTCCTTGTTATGGAAACCTTCTTTTGGAGGGAAATAGCATATTAATTGGGAAGGATTATTTTGAAAAAAGAGGATCGCTTGCTTATTGACACTACTTTTTTTTGTGTTTTAAAGTGTAAGTGTATGCTTGAATATGGTAAGTCTAATGGTGATCTTACTTGTGAGGACCCCTATAGAAGAAGTTGTTTTGTGTACCTCTTTCCTCTACTATCTATTTGCATTTGATGATGCTCATACTTATGTGAGAAGATTGTTCTTCCTAAGAGTGGTCGATGTTTGGTTATACCACAAATTTGTACATCCTGGCATGTTGGTACTTATATTTATTCTTACACTAACCCTCATGCTTTGATGTCCTTGTTTTTGTGTCTCCTTCTTATGGTTTTGCAAGGTTTGGATTCGAGGACAAATCCTTTTCAAGAATGGGAGAATGATATAATTCTAGGAAGTTCATGGACAATTAGAAGGGTTAAGATTCGAGATGAAGCTCGGCCTCAAATCAATGATGGTCCATAGAGCGTTTGCACCATATTTGAGGAGCTTCAAGGGGTCTCAAGTGTGTATCTCTACGCGACACACTCTTGATGAGAAAGGGTGAGCCTTTGAAGGCCATTGGAGACTCATATGTGAGGATGATCAAGTTATGAGAGATAGCATGGAAGCCTTTGAAGACCATCGAGTACTCACAGATCAAGCTATGTGAGATAGCATGGATGATACGAGTCGACTTGTGCTATTTGTACAATAAAGAGAGAGTAACTATTCTCGCAAAAGATGCTATACTTTAAATCCAACCATAATCTCTTTAGACGACTACCAAACAATGCTCTTACATCATTAAAAGTATTTTTGTAATAGCAAGCTAGTCTTCTTAGTATAAATACTACACTTGTTATTTCATTAGTGAGATTTTGATGATTTGAGAATTGAGCACGGGTGTCTTTAGGCCTGTTCCAACTGTGCTATAGCACAGGGCCCAAAAATTTTAGGGGCCTCCAAAAAATATAACTCATATATATATTACTATGATATATCAACCCAAAAAATATATCAGCCCAAAAAAATATACCAGTTGCTTTTTTTTAAGGTTCATTTTTATGAATTAGAACAGGGCCCCCAAAATGTTTGAGACGGCCCTGAAATTGAGTATGCTCCTTTGAAAGTGAGGTTATCCCGGAGATTATTTTATTTTATTTTTTGTTGTCCTACTTCGGAAGGTTAAAAACTTTCATTCATCTAGATCTAATACAGTCATTTGATCCAATTTTGTTATAGTACTAGTAAACACGACAACATATTAAAGTTAAACCATCCGGTGTAAAACTCCAAACTTCAAATCTTGAATCCCTCTGGCCATTAAGATTTTCGCTTTTATAATGACAAATAAATGTTTGTTTGCTACTGATTTAGCATGTTAACCAGCGTGTTAATCTGTATACTTTTTTATGGTTAATTCTTGCAATTTTAATCATCTTAAGGATTAGAGTTTATCATTGAATACATGATTTCAATTTCATCGAACACGTTACCCTATTCCCTTCCTCAGTCTTATCCACCCTAAGAAAATAATATTTAAAGAATAGCAAATAGAGAAACTTTGTTATTTTTGAACTATCACATCTAATTAAACGATATGACTACTATCCATCCTTGTAATATCTGTCAGAAATTGAAAATAAATAGTTGGAACTCTTTCTTGCCCTACATTTAATTTACTGTGTCCATTTTGTGGTGTTACATAGCAATTATAGTGTGTACGATGTGGAATGCTAATATAATAAGAATTTTATATCTACTATAATTATACAACACTAAATATTACAAAATATATGGAGAATATTTTATAATATATGTTAATACACCCCCCGCTAGTTCTAGATCGAATATCGAAATAAATTGCAGAAAGTTCTTTCATGAAGATATCCGCATATTGATATGAAAAAGGCACATTCTTATTTTCAAGTGCAGGAGAAGTACCAAGAAGGCTTTCCTAGGATCTTGACTGTCCTAAATGTCTCGACTTATCTTGCATTTGTTTGGATGAAGTAGTTGTATTTTCTCTCCACTTTGCTTGATAAGAAGCTCCCGATATTTAGAAAATATTGAAATTGAGGTTCTTAATGATGTTTAATTTGTTCTTTCTCTTTTATGTGTTACTTGAACATAATGGTTTTTCTTAATTTTGTACGCATCAGATCTTCAATTTTAAGTTCAGAGTTTCTTGATCTTTCTTAGGTGTATCATTGTTTTTGGCCGGATGAATTGGTTGATCCAGTGACCAGTGATGATGTTGATGAAATTCCTGCAAACATCTCATCAGATATGACACAGAATCACCTCAGGCAGTTAAGCTTGAAGGTACAACTGGCACGAAGCCTGAAATGTAACTTATCAAGCTTCTATTAGACAAGTCTCCAGTGCTTGTGAGAATGATAATCGAGGCCTGGCAAGGAGATGAATCATGTAAAACAAGAGTCAAGATACTTGCGGAGCTAACAAAATTGCGACGGGCATCACCTAAAGCAGAAGTTTTCTATATAACCTAGATTAGAATTCTTTTCAGTCCTTTGGAAGTTAAGGTGAAGAGATAGGGCCTATCATATGGTACCTAACTTAATTCTATGATACATGTGGAACTTCGGGGCTCTCCGGTCCAGTTAGGTCCATAGTTTCAGAATTTATATGTGAATCAAGATCGATAAAAGGAAGTTTTACAATCATCGACTCAAACCCATTGTTGAATCCTACTCAGCGTAATATGGAGGTACTTATGGCAGAACGGGTCAATCTGGTCTTTAACAATAAAATGATAGACGGAACTGCCATGGAACGCATTATTAGTAGTGTTGGAACTTGTAGAAGAAGAAGAGATAAAGTGATTAAAATTAAGTGTTGCGATTTTAGGCGCAGCGCCGAGGCGCCGAATGATAGGGCCGCGGCGCCAAAGGACAGGGTCGCGACGCCAAAACTTCATAGGTCTGCAGGAGTTTCGGCGCCGCGGCGCCAAGATGCAGGGCCGCGGCGCCACGCAACGGTAATTTCCAGTTTTTGAACCAAAAGTTGTCTCTCTTCATGTAAGGTCACAACATTTGATGAATGACTGCTTAAGGTCGAAAATTGTGCTATAAATAGCATGTTAATCACTTGTTTTAACATAGAATGAACAAGATTAATCTTCTGATTTTGAGAATCAAAAACTTTAGAAGATTATTACTTGCTTCTTCTTCTTCATCTTCTCCAAAATATTTCTGAAGAACACATATAGTAAATTCGCCAGGAGTGGAGTTCTTGTGCTAGAACGATCACTCAGATAGTTGTATCCTCAAGGTAGACGTCCGTAGAACTACAGCACAAGTGGAGACGAATTTTTATCTTAGGACACTGCGTAATTGCAGGCCTCTATCTACTACAAGTTAGTATGTGTTTAGCATTTGTTGAATTTCATTGTTGTTGAATTCAATTTAGTTGAATTATCTATATATTATTGTGGTTAATCATTGAAGGTCTAGATTGGAACTAACAATCTAGGACAAAAAATTCTTAGAAAATTCATTTTTCTAATTGTGTAAAGCTTGCAAAATTTTCAGAGAATACACTTCCTGATTTGCAAAAGAATGGATCAATCTGGATCATCAATGGTGAAAACCCATGTGGAGAAACCCGAGAAATTCAAGGGTGCTGATTTCAAACGGTGACAACAAAAGATGCTTTTTTATTTGACCACTTTTCATGTGGCAAATGTGTTGACTGCCGAGGCTCCAATGGTACTTCCGATTGGAGAAGGAGAGAAGGCCCCGACTGAGGAGGCAAAGGCTGAAAAAATCTCAAGGTTATTCAGACTTGGGAGACTCAAGAGTTTCTTCGCAGAAACTATATCTTAAACGCCTTGGATGACTCTCTATATAATATCTACTCCTCGTTCAGAACGGCGAGGGAGTTATGGCAGTCACTTTTCTCAAGTACAAAACTGAAGTTTCCTGTTCGAAGAAATTCGTCATCGGAAAATTTCTAAATTTCAAGATGAGCGATGCAAAGGCAATTGTTAAGCAAGTGGAGGAACTACAAGTTATTGTTCATGAACTAGAGGTTGAATTTATGGGTCTTAACCCGCATTTTCTTTTTGGTGCTATTAGTGAGAAATTACCTCTTTCTTGGAATGATTTTAAGGTTTATTTGAAGCATCTAACGGAGGAAATGAGTTTTGAGCAATTGGTTCTCAAACTTCGTGTTGAGGAAGATAGCCGGAAGAGTGACAAGGCAGATGTAGTTTCCTTGGAGCCAAATGCAAATATGGTTGAAGGAAATTCATCAAGAGCCAAGTTTCATAAGGGCAAAGGCAAGTTCAATGGTGTCAAGCCGTCATTTACTGCCGGAAGAAGCACACTCGCCCCACAAAAGACCAATACGTTCAAGAAACAAGTTGGTGTTTGTTGGGTGTGCGGAAAGCCAGGGCATAGAGCAAAAGACTGCCGCCTTCGCAAGAGCCAATGTGGTGGTGGTGGAGGTTCGAGTAATGTCAACCAGTCCAACCATGCTGAAACTAAGAACCAATTCATTGGTGTTGTCACTGCTCAAGCAAATCTGGTTACAAATTCAACCGATTGGTGGTTGTATACGGGTGCTACTCAGACAAGGACGTGTTTTCATCCTACTAAGCCATCAAGGATGGAGAATCGTTGTTTGTTGGGAATGCTGCTTCTGTGAAAGTAGAAGGCAAAGGGAAGGTGACTTTGAAGCTCACTTCCGGGAATGATCTTGTGCTCACCAATGTACTACATGTGCCTGAAATTTGTAAAAATTTAATTTCTGATCTTGTTCTTAGCAACAAGGGCTTTAAGTTAGTTTTTGAATCTGATAAATTTGTACTAACCAAAGGTGGGGTGTATGTAGGCAAGGGCTACCTCAGTGAGGGGCACTTCAAACTAAGTGTTGTATGTACTAAGGCATTTGCCGTTATCAATGAAAACGAAGGTAATAGCACTGCTTCTGAGTATGTGATTGATTCCCTTTCTTCTTTATGACATTCTCGATCAGGCGATGTAAATTATTGTTCCTTATAAAGAATGGTAAAGATAGTCATGTTGCCAAAATGTTCCATGAACAAAAGAACCAAATGTGGGGTATGCATAAAATCAAAATATGCAAGTCATCCTCATAAATCTGTTGTGAAATCAAATGAAGTGCTTGGTTTAATTCATAGTGATTTGTGTGATTACCAAGCAACCTCATCTCGTGGAGGAAAGAATTATTATATATCATTTATTGATGATTGCAGTAAATTTTGTTACGTATACTTATTACACACAAAAGATGAGGCTTTGAACATGTTTAAAACATACAAAGCAGAAGTGCAAAACCAACTTGACAAAAGGATTAAGATTCTAAAGTCAAACCGAGGCGGTGAATATACGCTGAATGAGTTCAAAGAATTCTGTTCTACTCATGGTATAGTTCATCAAACCACTGCGCCATATACTCCACAACAAAATGGAGTTGTCGAATGAAAGAATAGAACATTGAAGAATATGATAAATTCAATGTTAATTAGTTCGGGTGCACCTCTCAGTCTATGGGGTGAGGCATTAGCTACTGCAAATATGATATTTAATAGAATTCCTCAAAAGAAAAATGATCAATCTCCATACGAATTGTGGAATGAAAGATTGTCGACTTTCAAAAGGATGAAAGTATGGGGTTGCCTAGCAAAAGTTCAAGTTTCTTTACCAAAAAGAACTAAACTTGGATCAAAAACAGTGGATTGCATTTATATTGGCTTTGCCAATAATAGTGCAGCGTATAAATTTTTGGTGTATCATTCCAATGTTGAAGGTATTCAAAAAAATACACTTATGGAATCTGCTGAAGCAGAATTTTTTGAGGACATATTTCCTTACAAAGACAAGGATAAAAGTGTTCCTAATTATAAAAAGAGGACACTGCCTCAAAATGAGTCAAACCAAGACACTTCAAATGTTGAGAATCTTACTTCTTCCATTCAAGAAAATAATTCTGAAATAAGAAGAAGTAAACGTGGAAAAATTGTCAAAGATTTTGGACCAGACTTTATGACTTTTTTTGTGGAAGGAGAACCCCAAACGTATAGGGATGCTATGGACTCATCTGAAGCACCTTATTGGAAGGAGGTCATCCAAAGTGAAGTAGAATCCATTGTACAGAATAATACATGAATATTGGTTGATCTTCCTCCGGGACAGAAACCAATAGGCCACAAATGGATCTTTAAACGGAAGTTAAGACCTGATGGTACTATAGAGAAATACAAAACTCGGATAGTAGCCAATGGATTCCGACGAAAGGAAGGTGTGGATTTCTTTGATATATACTCACCAGTGACAAGAATTACGTCTATAAGGATGCTAATTGCTATAGAAGCGATTCATAATTTGGAAATACACCAAATGGATGTGAAGACTACATTCTTGAATGGTGAATTAGATGAAAAAATCTATATGGAACAACCCGAAGGTTTTGTTGTGAAAGGTCAAGAAAAGAAAGTCTGTAAATTGGTTAAGTCATTATATGGACTTAAACAATCGTCAAAGCAATGACATGAGAAGTTTGATAATACATTATTATCAAATGGTTTTCAAATAAACGAATGTGACAAATGTGTCTACATTAAGGAATGTAAGAATGCATGTGTCATTATATGTTTGTATGTGGATGATATGCTAATTATGGGAACAAGTAAGGATTTTATTAACCAAACAAAGAAGATGTTGCATGCCGCTTTCGATATGAAAGATATGAGAATATCAGATATTATTCTGGGACCCGCGCCACGACCTATGCCGCGACCTGCTGGTCCATGAGTACCCTGCCTCCGGGCGTAATCAGTAGGGATGAAGACCCGACAATGCACTCGGGCGTCGACTCTACCCTCGCGCCTCGCCTGACAGCTCGCATAATGACCCTGCTGGCCACAAGTGTAGCAAGCTCCCGAAGTAGTACTATAGCTCCCTGAATGGAATCTACCACAACGGACAAACTGAGCAGACCTCGATCGGTTAGCACCCTTGCTACCCTGAAAGTCCGAAGTCCTGGGGCCCTGACCTGCCCCCGAATGCTCTGGCTGTACCGAAAACGATGTAGGAGTGCTCTGAGCTGGCTGTGGTGCAAATCTAGACGTCTGCTGAGGTCGTCCACCCCGAGAGCTACCAAAAGATCCGGCCGCTCGCCTTCTTCTCGCTGGCGATATCACGCCGACCCGTCGGTCTCTACGCTCCTCGCATCCAAGTGCATGAGCCTGCATGCGGGTAATGTCCATACCCGGCTGAAGAGCAACACCCGCACAAGACTCGGCCATATAATCATCTAGCCCGGTGACGTAGCGGTGCACCCTGTCCTCCATATCTGCTACCAACGCAGGGACATATCGAGCCAACGAATCGAACTCAACGTTGTACTCCCTAATCGGCGCCTCTCGTCTCAAAGAACAAAAACTTGTCGGCCCGCGTGCTTCTCATCCGCGGAGGCAAGAAGTGAGTGAGGAAAGCCTCCGAGAACTCGCCCCATATCACTGGAGGCGCGTGCTCTCCCGAAAGCTCCACGAATCAAACCAATCGATCGTGGTATCACGCAATGGTGCGAACCGAAGATCACGGACTCGGTCTCAAGCCTTGATCACCCGCGTGATCCTCTCAGAATCGACGGATGAACTCCTGCGGATCATCCTCGTGCCTCGACCCAGAACTCGCGGGCTACAACTCGTAAAATCCCGTAGCCTCAAACCGCTCGATCTCGGGTGAACCACCATGTGCATCGCTGAATCGAATCGCCGTGATCCAAATTTATCCTCATGTTCGCCACAATCTCGCCAATAATCAAGCCATCTACTTGTACCCTAACTCCTCTGCCCCAGGCTGTGGGACAAGAGGTGCGGGTAATATGGTCTCTGCTGGGGCCGGCGGCGTCATGGAACTCGCCGTCTCAGGTATAGACTGGGCCTGAGCCCTCGTGACTCTCGGTGTCCTACTAGCGCCTCCTCACCGCTTTGCCCTTCTGGCGGGTTGCCTTACGCGAGGCATAATCATTCTGAAAAGGAATACGTTAGAGGGTCCAACTTATAACACAACTCTAAGGCACGATCTCGTAATGAGAAGAATGGAAACCAATCCTAAATATCCTATAGCCTCACGATTATTGCGTGCACAACACACCGATAATCAAGACTACTAGATACGGTTCAGACACTTTCCGAGGATTAATCGCTCGATACCACTTTTGTCACGACTGCCGTTCGTGGATCGTGCCTTACCCGCACCCAAGTAGTCATACATCGAGTAATCAACTAATATAAAAACAAGACATGAAACAAATGTAAATTGAGACACGCTTTATATCTCGAGAAAATGTCGCTTTCTAAGATATATATATAAAGAGTGAATAGCTACATCCCAACTTTACAACATGACTACGCACTTAGGAATGTAACAACTATGGCGGGACAGGCCCGCCATACCTGAATGTACATATATCTACAACATCGTGAGAACCATACCAAAAGTCGAGCCTCCGAGAAGATGGAGCTCACGACACCAAAGCAAAGATCCTAAGGATGCGGATCTAGCACTGCTTGCCTTACTCGCGTGATGAACGCAGCCAAGGAGGTCAAGATAACAGTACCAAGTATGTGAAATCAGTAAAGCATCAAGTAAAATCAAAGTATTTAAAACCATTTGCAAATACAACCAGCTTAATCGCATAGTGCACAACATAAACAAGAGCAAAATATAAATAATGTAATCGGTCTTATCTAGGCCGCGAATGATCAAGCAAGGCCAATCGCCCATAGTATCATTATGCGTGCTAATCTCGACTTCCGCACCGCATGGAGTCACACATGCACCGCATTTAGGTATTCCTCGTGACGGTAGCTAACCCCATTCTCTCGACTCCCGCATCCGCATAGCCTCATGACCGCGTAGTCACACGCATCGCATAGGGCATCCCCGTGACGGATAAAACACCGAATGATCAATCTCAGAACTCCCGCAGCTCGCATAGTCACTCGCACCGCATAAAGCCGTATAGACCGCATCGCGTGGCAAGCCCTCGATATAACAAGTCGAGGGTATGTGATATAATAACAAGATAACGGTCTTAACGTTTAACAACGTAAGCACAACAAGAATGACCCCCTTACACAACATCACAAGACACTAACACACGTAGCATCATAATATGTCTACTTATCAAACAATCTTACTACACTTTACAGAATTTAATACAAGGCTTTTATAAACAAATAAGTAAACAGTTCCTTTTATCTTTCTTAAGTTGTTATACCTAACTTCCCATAAAGCTAGTATAACTCTTAAGCTTTTTATTTAAAAACCAAGTATTACTCTTCTGTTAAAAATGATTCAGTATTCTTTTGAAATACTTCAAGATTCTTATTATTCAGGCTTAAGTCAAAAGACATTGTCGTAAACTACTTCCAGTTAACACACGTACGTCTACCGTACTATATATATATTTTAAAATATCATGCTCAAGAGTATAGGAAGAATCACATACCTTCTACGAAAAACCACCGCCAAGTCGAATATGTCATACAGAGAATCAACCTATAATAGTCGACACGCCTATCAATGTCTAGACTACTCAGAGACTATTCTAAGCGGATGGTTCTTTATTCTACGGAAAATCAAGCAGACTTCCCTACCCGTTAAGCTACACAAGTTCATCAGTAGATACAAATTCTATGTAAGTACAGTTCAATCTTCTTTATTATTCTTCTGATGTGATTTCAGTTCAATTCTATTCTTTAATATCCTTCAATATCTTATACTCGAGTCTTAACTATTCTTATATGTAATATCCAATTACAATAGAAGGACAAGTGTATTTACCTCGATAAGCCCAAAATTATCCAAGTTAAATGTCGATCCTGAGCAAGGTTTAGCTCCTAATTTGCACGCTCCGATAGCTCCAAGAAGCCCTTAGAAGTTCTACACAACTGCTACTTAAAATACTATAAGGGATTTGGGCTAGGGTATTTTGGAATAGTAACTTAAACTTGGAGAATATTTCTACCAAGGGGGGGGGGGGGGGGCTCTCGGCCAAAGCCACGAGGCTAGAGGGGGAGAGGGTGTTGGACGAAACACTACAAGAGAGGGGAGGGAATTTTGAGACTTGGAAGATAATGTGTGGATGAAGAAAACCTTCAAGTTAGGGGGGTATTTATAGGCCAACCAATGGCCAAGATGAAGCCAAGTGGTAGGCAAGAGTAAGGTGGAGATTTAGGCAAGAGTAAGGTGGAGATTTAGGCAAGTGTCCTTATCCATCTACTACACAAATATCCTACCAACTCCTTGACCAAAAACTAAGCCACAAAATCGTCCAACCCTTGCCCAAGTTGCCGTCCATATGAGGGTGACAAGTGTCACCCTCCCGTTGGTCCAAAATATTTCATCTCTCGGAAAAATCCGCAAAAATAATAAATGACATAGCCGTAATTTTCCCTACGCAAGTTTTGTAAAACGTTTCGTCGGAAAACGATTCTTTTAGTGGGTTGTGCACAAGTTTTTCGTCCAATGCCTAACTTTAAGGCTAAACTTTTGTACGTACACCCTAACGTACATACTCTGGAAATACGGGGTGTAACAGACTATTAAGAGGGTTGTTATGAGGCTCAATGAAGAGTCAAAACGTTCAGGAATAAGTGCCACCAAACTGTAATTATAATAAAGTCTGGGGTCCAAAAAGATAATGTTAGAAGCCCACAGCCCACGACCCGACCCAGACCAGGCGGGTGGTGGCGCGCGTGTGGGCCTAGTCTCGAACACAAGCACACCTAGGTCCTCCCTCCTTCAAACACATGGGTTACCTCTTGGGGTCTCAATCCCTTATTCAGTTTAGAGACTTATAACAAGAGCAATTCTTCCTTTTCCTACCTATGTGGTAGATTTGTCACACACCACTCTTCCATTTCTCAAACACCTTACTTCGTGGACCAATATCTCTTTCATTTCTCAATGGAATTTGACGATTTTTGGCCCTACGGTTATCTACTCACTTAGTAGATTACACACGCGTAGAGAACCAGGTTCTCCAACATATGAATCCATGATATTTAAGTCATTAAATATGGGCGAACCCAACCTCTACCATAGGCAAATTTCCAACAATCCCCTCTTGGAAGAGATTTTTGTGCACACACATAGTGCTTTCTTTCATCAATCTTTCAGCGGATAGATATTGCATCTGGAGAGGTAGCCGGAGCTTTGAACTTTTCATAGTAGAACACCATCAGACATATTTACTGCGCGGTGAACGTGATGTCTTGACCGTCAGTGTTTAGTATATGTCAAGACAATGATACCAACACAACAACTCTCCATTACTCGTTTTCTCTTTAGTTTTGTCCGTTGTGGCCATGGACACGTCTTGGATTCTTAAGTGCTTCAATTGAGGCCGGTCAGTCCTCACACTTAAATAGGTGGTCTCCTACAAGGGATTCTGCTATACCCAACTTTACAAGTCTTAGGAACCATTAAAAGTTTCCCCAAAAATAACCTCAAATGTTGAGGATTATTATAATTTTTGGAAATTTAACCTCTTACCCCTTTGCAGGTAGCACTTTATGTCTATCACGGGAACGACATTGGATTCATATTTCTATGTAGGAACATTATCCGAAGTGCTCTTGCTTCCATCGAAGCTCTCCACTGAACTTTTACGGCTTGGTTTTTCCATTGAACCTAATTTCTGGGATCTCCAGTCTCTTAGGTTGGGTGTCCGCGGTATTAGTTCTTAGTGATTGGGTATTAAGCCCATTCCCCTAGACGGCAAAACTCTTGATCTTAGGGTTGTCCCTTAATTAAAGGGTCCAATATATCCTCTATTTAGATATCAAGTATGTGTCACCCGATCAACTGCCATGCGGTCTTATGTCTGCGACAGATATGCCCAGAAGTCGTCATTTGTGCTCTCACAGTGTCAAACTGGAGCAGTCACGAGTTTTCCCCATAAAGGGGCATCATCTAAGAGGTCGTGAAGTTATTCAACTTCTCATCATCCTTTGTGCGAAGCGATGAACTATGATTCCATCATGAATGTCGATGCAAGATTTGCTTAGAGGATTTTCCTAAGACACACCGTGCACATTGGTGTTCTTCAGGTCTTATGTCCAGTTTGCATCATTTTCGTTCTCCCAGAACCACTGGACATCCAGAATATCATAAATCATAGATAAGCGAATAATTCAGATGTCGTCACATCCGATTCAATGTCTTCTGTTGATCATTTTTTCAGAATCACTAGTGAACCTTAGTTCAACTGGTCTTCTTTTATGAACCGACACCAAGTCAATTGCAGTGTGACTTGAGCATATCTCTCCTGGCATATGGGTGCACCATGATTCCAAATCAACTCTATGATTTAAATCCATTTGTGACTTTAACGAGACTGTCTAGCTCCTCATAGAGGAGTTTGGAATCAGACCAGGTCGTTAGATGTCTTAGGGATTCCAACTCCTAAGATGTCATCTGCAATACCCATATCTTTTCATGTTGAAACATACATTTGAGGAGATACCATTCGATAGTAGAGTACGATCAAATGTTTAGTGCCAATACTTTGGGCTTGTTTCAGCCCTCACAGAGATTTGACAAGTCGACAGACTTTCTTCTTTTTCCTGGAACCTCAAACCCCCCGAGTTATTCCATATCACTTGCTTCTTCCACTTTTGGATTTTTGGTTTTTCAAATGTTGGCTTTCTAACTTCAGAGTCAATGTTTCTGTAGTCAGATTCATTGTTTCTGTTTTATCTGAAACTTCCAGGACTAAAATATAGACATTTCCGAGAATATAAGGAATTTCAGGAAGAAGCCCAACAGTCCTCAAGCCCAACTCTCTGGTTTGGAAGACTGTCTCAAAATACATGTCACGTATGACTGCGGTGGCCCTGGATGTTAAATTATTCACATAGGAACACATGTCCTGTTAGTCGAGACCTTATACCCGTCAATAGATTCATCTAATGTATACTCAAATCGAGTATCCACTTTTACAACCCAAAGGTTCTTTTCCCGGAGGAAGATCAACCATAACATAAGTATGGTTCTATCTGACGGAATCTATTTCTCTATGTTTAGCTTCTTTCCAAAGCGATGATTTTGGAGTTGACAATTCTTAGTTAATTGTCCATGGTAAACCATACAAGCTAGAATTCCTGAAACAAGTCTTTGTCCCCTTCTTTGCTCCGGTTTGGTTCAACATCTAGAATTCTTGAGTTCAGTAGATCTGGAACATTAGGTTCCGAATAGTCAGCAACTTCTGAGTCCTGTAGATTTGGAACGTCTCATTCCGTATAATAAGGCCCTCGCAGATTCTTTGTTAACCTCGAGCAAACACTTATTTTTCTACTTAAGGAAAGATCACTTCAAAGAATTCAACATTCTTTGACACCAAGATGCGACGCGCACTACTGTGATTTGCTGATCCAGTGGATATGCACTCTACAGTCTTGGGTACAATTTTGACCTGCTTTGGCTTAGGCGTTTCAACCATTTGCCACACTATTCCATATCACAACATCTGTATATGGGATTCTTTCCATGTTTCACATGGAGGGTTATCCTCACGGATATGCGTTTGGCTAACACCGGAGGTGAGAAAGGAGCAGTCGTTTGATCAACGATGCTTCACATTCTCCCCCTCTATCACTACGAATTTCTCAATCCGTAGAATTTCCAACTTCTGCTTCCGAAACGCTGCGGCCCTGCATGAGAGGCATCGCGGTTCCTGAATTTGGCCTGGTCAGCGTCGTGGCCCTGCAGGGAGGCGTCGCCGGCGTTGGATGGAGGCGCCGCGACCCTTCACGGCTCCGCGACGTTTCTGACTCGTTTCATATTTGTTCTTCAACAAAGGATGCAACACGTTGTATCATCATCAATTAAGATCATAACGTACTTGTCTCACCCCTCTACTTGTACAAACTTCAAATCACCCTTGTAGGTGTTTACTAAGTTATAGAGGAGCGATTCTTCTTTCTCTATTCCTTTGATGGAATGGAAAGGTGATTTTTCCTTTTCACCTACCTCACATTCATTTGAGGGTTTATGTTGACAGATGACAACAATCTCAATTTCGTTGGCCTTTGAATGACTTTCTATTAAACTTGTCTTAATCTATAATGACATAGATGCACGGATTACAAATATATCATCCTCTTGGCTACAGTTTTTACTGTACCACTTTTGGTTATTGTCGACCTGTGGGACATGAGGAGAAAAACTCAAGCCATATTGTCCAACAACGTCCTTGACACCAAGTTTAGGACATGTATCACCTCTTTTAAGAGTGATCACATTCCTTAAGTCCTTTTGAGGACAAACGTTTCAACTTCTTCTATTATGAAGATAGTGTTGCTTCACATGAACAACCTTTTGACCGTGGTTAGGTCGTAACTGGATCATATGGGATCTAGACTCTCTGGCCCACTCCAGTTGTCTTGGCAGACTGAGTGTACAATTTCTTTTCTGCCTATCTCTTGGCCTTCAGATCTATTGAGACCTGGTAATTCTGAACCACTCCAGTCGCCCGAGGGCTTTGTGTGACTGAGTGTCCACTACTATCCTGTCAAAGGATGGATCTTATGTCGGAAACGGTGACAGAGTTATCTCTAGTCCTCTAGTCCTTGTATTTAGTCCTCTAGTCTTATTCCCTTGCTTAGGATTATCCATAAATTTAATTTATTACAATCTAAGTCCATATCTTTTAGGTCGTTGTTTATAACAGTCCAAATATTTAAACGGTAAGGTAAGTGAGATTAAACTCATGAATTTAAAGTGTAAGGAATATAATTTTCTTGAAATATTACTTTACTCATTTTATTAAGACGTAGTGTAATCTCCTTATTGACAAAGAAGAAAAGTTTACCTAACTCATCTTCAGATTCCTTGTCTGGGACAGGTGTAGCCTTTCGGCTATGAGATAGACCATCATTTTCAACCTTCTTCTTTTGTCCCAGTTGATGTCCTCCACCTCTCGTGGGCGCTTGTCTCCACCACTCTCGGGAGCGGTGACAATAACTCTTCCTTGATCCTTAGCCTTTCCAACATGACTATCAGCAGTATCTTCAAGTTCAGGATCACCAATAGAGATCTCCCTTTTGACGGAAACAGATTTGTAGCTATCGTCAAAGAGAGATCCAAAACTAGGACCAGATCTATTGACAAAGACAGTGTTTGAACTGTTTATAGAACTGTCAACGGAACGGGTTTCAACAAGGAAGCCACAACCAGATTTGGGAGTATATCTGGTGGAAAACATCTTTCTAGCACTATTACAAGTATTGTCTTAAGATTGTGAGTCTAAACTCTTTTTGATGTACGGAAAATAGTAATCTACTATTACAAGTGCTAGGAAAGGATAGTCAATTATATGTTACAATAGACTTGATGCCAACAAGAGTTGAGGCAACAATTATAGTTGGTGGTCTTGATCTTTGTTCTTCAGATTGTCTTAAGTCTTCCGCCTTGGATTTGCGTCCTCGTTTCAGCAAGCTCCTTGAATCCAATTAACCTGAAACCAATAGACACTAAATTTGGGTTGTTGATTCAATGGATATTCCATCTTTCCTTAAGACAATATTGCCCGTATACATGCTTTGTACGGATGAGTTGCAACTTATCTTTCAAGATAAAACAACTTACTATCACTTGTACAAAGAAAACACTCGTGATCCTTGAGAAGAAAACAAACATGAAATGATTGCTTAAGATTGGAAAATAAGAACTTGTTCTTAACAATGGTTTTCCTCACTGTTTTTGTGTCATATATCTTGTCTAGTGTAGTTGTCTCCTCAAATCTGAAATAAGGACTTGTTATATAGTTTAAGGATGAGAGGTGGTGTTAATTGGTGTTAATGACTATTAAGAGGGTTGTTATGATGCTCAATGAAGAGCCAAAACGTTCAGGAATAAGTGTCCAACGTTCCAACAACTTAATGTGACATTAAACCTCTGAAACGCCCTTGGCGCCGTGGCCCTGCAGGCTGGCGCCGCAGCGCCGAAACTCATGAGAGTTGGTGTCGTGGCCCTGCAGCCTGGCGCCGTGGCTCCGGCACTTTCCAGAAACTTCATGGACCAAACTATAATTATAATAAAGTCTGGAGTCCAAAAAGATAATGTCAGAAGCCCACAACCCACGACCCAGATCGGACGGGTGGTGGCGCGCGTGTGGGCCTAGTCTCGAACCCAAGCACACCTAGGTCCTCCCTCCTTCAAACACATGGGTTACCCCTCGGGCTCTCAATCTCTTATTCAGTTTAGAGACTTATAACAAGAATAATTCTTCCTTTTCCTACCGGTGTGGTAGATTTGTCACACACCACTCTTTCATGTCTCAAACACCTTACTTCGTGGACCCATATCTCTTCCATTTCTCAATGGTATTTGACGATTCTTGGCCCTACGGTTATCTACTCACTTAGTAGATTACACACGCGTAGAGAACCAGGTTCTCCAACATATGGAACCATGATGTTTATGTCATTGAAGATGGGCGGACCCAACCTCCACCAAAGATAAATTTCCAACTAATATGATTGTAATTATAGTATTTTTATCTAGCTTTTGAATATTTAAATTTTAAAATATTAATTTAATCAAATTGACGGGTGGAGGGAGTAATTTATAGTATTAGTGGCAGCGGTTTGTAAGATTTTACTGGCGGGGTAGTTACGTGAAGATTCCTTTATTTGGTTCATTATAAAAGTAGTAAAAGATAAGATTTACTAGGGTCATATATTTGCTAGTGTGTGTGCATATTTTTTTTCTTTTATTTTTCAAACTGTACTTTAACTTACAATATGTAAAAGAAAAAACACATTTTCTAATTCTTTTGAATATTAAGTTATTCTTCTTCTTTCCTTCTTTTTGCCCTGTTCTCGCTTTTGTTTTTCTTTTAATTTTCTTTGACAGAATACCTATATTCCAAATTATTATTCTCTTTATTCATTTTTACTTGTCACGTTTCGCTTCTTCAAAGTTAATTTGACTAATATTCTGAACTAAATTAAATTATATTAATTTAATATCTTAAAATTTAAATTTAAATATTCAAAAACTATACGAAAAATATTATATGTTGCAATTCTTAGCATATTAATATGATAAAAAATCATGTTAAAATGTTGGTCAAACTTTGTGTGGTTTGACTCTCGAAAAGTAAAATATGACAAGTAAAAGTAAACAAAAAAAATAGATCGGAGGTTTGAAGTGTATGGAAGTAGGTGTGCGCCAAAGTCAAGCTAGTATGAGGTTCAACTAGGGATGGCCAACGGGGCGGGTCGAGGCGGACTGGGACGGGTTTCGGCGGGACGGTGGGGTTGATCGGAATCCGGCGGGGCTGGCGGGCCGGGATAGGCGGGACGGGAAGAGGTCCCATCCACATCCCGACGGGAGAGGGGCCGGAATTTGGTGGGACGGGACATGTCGGGTTGTGGGATTTGGAGTTTTTTTAGACACTTAAATAATTGAACAAGATAGTGTAATAAAAATATTATAATGTTGTTTTTGTGCCTCTTATATTATTTAATATAAATATGATTTTTTTTGTAATACAATTTCAAAATTGCAACTTTATTTCGTTGTTCAAAAATTGCAAATCACATAGTAAAATTTACATTAAAAATTACATAGTTAACCATACTTTTTTTAATTTCCTCATAATGTCTTGAGGATCTTCGCTTGGAATTGGAAGTTGTTGGTTAAATTGTTCGACGTCGCTTTCTGTTCCCTCAGACAAGATTTTGTTGTAATTGTAGTCGTCTTCTTCGTTGATCTCCGGTTGACCGCAACTTCTACGCTCCGCTTTTTCAATCTCTGAATAAAAGTGCAATCTCCAAATTGTCTCCCGCCAATGAGTGTCTGTGATCTCATATTTGAAATCTTCTAACAGAAAAACGTTTTCAGAAGTTGTTGATGACGCTTGAATGTTCAACACATCTCGGGTCATCTTTGATAGTGTCGGAAATGTCTTCGCATTCTCCCTCCAGTATCTCAGCAAGTCTTCACGTTCATCTTCATTGACAATTGATTCGTACGGTACAACACTCTGCAAAATATAAACATCAAATTCACTAACTTGTGAAGAAGTTGAACCACTAAACATTTTATTTTTAAGGCCTTGAACACTAGCAGCAGAAACCACATGTCTTTTATTAGGTTGCAGTGAAGTAGAAGAAGATGGTACCGAAGCCGGTTAATTATTTGCACTTTCTTATTGGTAATACATATATTTTTTTTGTATTCATTGTGTATGTTAGACATAACTACTTCTTTAGTTGGTTCGTTAGTTGGTTTTTCAGTTGGGTTTGTTGGAAGTATTTCTAAGCTTTCATAAATCGTTTCAACAAGTGTTTTACAACAGTCTACTTTAATAGTCTGATTTAATACAACACCAATAAAATATATAGTGGGAATAAGAAAAAAAATTAAATTTTATAAATATTTTTTAATAGTTGGCTTGTAAGTTGGTTTTTGCATATATTCATTAAGTAACAAAAATATTAGAGCTATATAAAATAACATAGTTGAAATAGTAAGATAATAAATTCTAAAACATTCTTTAGTAGCTATAAAATATTTCTCTAAAAATAGAATAAGTTCCGAAATTTTTCCAATCATCATCTATCAGCATATTCGTTGGACTTTGATTATAGGCGTTAAGTAATAAAGTTATAGGTCTTTTATATTCGTGAGCAACAAATAGTTGTTCATATAAAGAATTCCACCTAGTCGAAACTTCTTCTCGAATTTTTTTATAAGGTAGTCCACAATCATGACAAATATTTTATACTCTTTGAGTCTTTGTATTTTATTACCTTTAAAAATAAAATTTATAGCAAATTGTACTTTACCAAGGATGTTTTTAAAAAGTTTTAGGCCATCCTTTATAACTAAGTTATAAATATGACATACACATCTAATATGAAAAATATCGGAAAAGATGGAGTAAATTTAGTTTATAAAGGGTTTACACCATAATCATTAGCAGTAGCATTATCTAATGTAACAGTCATAATTTTATCAGTAATTTCATAATATTAAAAAATATCATGAATATTTCTTGCAATAAATAATCAAGTGTGTATATCATCAATATATCTATATGCTAAAATACGGTTTTGCATAAATCAAGTCTGATCTATCCAATGACATGTAATGGTAAAATAATCATTATCGTTAGTACTACGACCTATATCAGAAGTGATAGCCACTTTGCCATTAAAATGATATAATGCATAACGTAAATATTGTTGATATTAATGTGCAAATTTAAAAATGTCTCTTCTAACAGTTGATCTAGAAAAATCGTTAAAAGCATGATTATATGTTTCTCTAATGTTATGAATAAAACCAGAAGAGAAAGAAAATGCAAATCCTTCATCGCAATTAATTTTGCTACATTTACCCTATCTTTGTGTTTATCATATTTAGGACCTATAATCCCCCCATCCCCGTCATCGGGTTAATTCGACCATGTACTTGGTCGGGGACACTATGTAAACCTTGTCCCGACTCAGAAGGCATTGACACATCCGATTTTTCAGCCAACTATTTATTATACCTAGTTTTATGTATGCTTTGTACATGTCTCAATAAACCTCTCGTCCCACCATGATCTTTTCCGATTTTAAATTTATAAACTTCTTGACAAATTTTATATCTAGCTAGTTGATTCTCACTGTCCCTATCAAAAAATATCCCACGCAGATGATTTTAATTTTTGTTGTTTGGGCTCGATTCATACTAGGGGGAATATGAGACATTCCAATTTCAGGTTGAGACTCAGTCTGAGCCTGAGGTGGAGGTGCAGAAGTAGGTGTGTTATCTACAGTATCGTCTAATTCATTTTCAAAATTAAAGTCTGGTTCAGATGCAGAATACACCTCATGATCTAATGATATATTAATATCATTAAAAATTAGTTTCATCTATATGAGTAAAATTATCGGGACTAGGAATATGATTACTAGAAGATGCACCCTTACCCGTGTTACCCCTACTACCTCTACCAGAAATCAAACGTCCAAGTCGTTCCATTATAATTATGCAAATAAATAATTTAAGTAAATGAAATTAAGTATGGTAATTAAAATTAAGTAATAATAATAATTAAAAGAATGAACGAAGGTACAAAACGCCGACGTGTAATCGAGGTTGAAAATTAAAACTTTGCTCGATGGATGATCCTCAAGCTAGTTGTCAACTTCACTCCCACTTTTTGAACTTTGATACAAATAAGCAAATATAATATTTAGTAGGCACTGTAGACTTGTAGATAGATAGATTGAGAGATTAGAGAGATTTGTGAGAAAAATTAAAAGAAAATGAGGTATTCATAGTTGAGAAATAGGGTTAAATTATAAATATACTAACTTAGGGGTTAAAAATAAATATTATGAATAGTTGGCTGAAACGACTATTTTTACAAGGGAAAGGGGACCGGGTCGGGATGGGGCAGGACGGGGCGGGGCGGGGGAGGAATGGGTCGGGAAGAGCCCCAGTTACGTCCCGAGATCGAACTCCGCTACCTACAATTTCGTTCCATTTTTTGGGAGCCGGGGCGGGGCAGACCGGTAATCGGGATGCGCTGGGTCGAGATCGGACCGACCCGACTCACTGGACACCCCTAGATTCAAATCGCTTGTCATCCATTAGTTTTGTTTAATTTAGTTCGACATGACTCGAGTCTATGATAACTCATCTTCCTCAAGTTTAGACTCAACTAAGTCACTTCACTTGGTATACTTGATCATGTAATGATTACTTTAAAATTAAAAATTTATCTATTAAGTAAATTAGTAATATTATTATTTAATAACTAATGATATACTTTTACTTTTGTGCTTCTTTATAATTCAATGTAACTAAACTTTTAGATTTATGAAGTCAAAGTTTAATGAAATTTAAATTAGTAACATTTGAATTTATTGCTAATTTATTTATTTTTTTCTTGAAATTTTTATTTTATGTTCAATATTAAATTAACCATATTTGAATCTGAGTGCAAATTTAAATTAATGATATATATAGTTTAATTATGGCGAAATTCAATCAATTTAAACTAGTGATACCATATTTTCTCATAGTAAATCATTTAACTTCAAACTGTGTAGTATCATACGCGAAAGCATATGTTAAGAGACTATTTAAGGCCAATTCAATTTAATATAATAGCATGATCGATTGAGTTCGAAGTGACATGGTATTATAACCTGATCAATTTCAAATTTAACTCTGTTCGTTCAGACGTTCAAACCTATTTAAAACTAAATAAATGAGAATGTTGTTAATCATTTGGATAGAGACGAGGTGAACAAAAGGATTAATGAAATATAAAGTGATTACAATAAGCATATTTCTGGTCTAATCATTAGAAAACAAATGAACCCTACTCCAACTCTAGCAAGATCATATCCTACATTTACTTTCCCAAAATCGAAGGAATAAAGAAAATAATCAAAGCAAAGAAATTACTCCCACCTCTATATGTTTTTCTCCTTTCTTTTTTTATTTTTGCATCGAAAAATCCACTTTGATACTTTAATTTTTGTTGGTGGATTCACACCTACCTTTCCATATTTCACATTATGATTATTTTCTCCTTTTTATCCTACCAATGCTTAAAACAATATGACCACCTTCACTTTTATGCTCAAAATCATCAAAGACTGAAGACCAGATCATAAAACATTATACGGCAATAATTAAAGGTGTTCATATCCTCCTCGATTTCAGAAAGAAAATAATCTCTTATTTTCGATCCAAATCCCTATTAGATTTCAATTTGTTTTTTCCCATCCAACTAATTTGACAATTAAGTTATGCTCTAATCATAACTATTTCTTACGCCCTATTGCTTTGGAAAAACATCTGCATATGTTCTCAAGTGTCCATTACGTAGATAAGTATCACTATATGTTATCTCATTCAATTATGCGCATTAACCTCAACAAGTTGTAAAACCTAAGGTTAGTTCCATTGATGTAGATGTGTTTTCAATGAGGAGACATATTTTATGTGATTAACTTAATTATCTACGTAATGGACGACACTTGAGAATACACGTAGAAATTTGTTCAAAATATGAGTCGAATAAGATTCATGTGTTACGTTCAGGTGCTCATTAAGTGGAAGGTATCATAATCGAGTGTCTAAATATAATTTACTGATAATTTATTCAACTTAAAACTATTTTTTTACAGTATCAAGTTAAATTGATGTACAATAAAACTATAACTCTGAGACATAACACGTCTGATATGGTAATGTTAAAAAAAAGCAATACCGATATGCTATAACCCTTTATATTTCATTGATTGTATTTTTTTAACAACATGAACAAATACAAAAACTTAATTTTTTTGATGTTTGAAAAGTCAAAAGTTTAAGGAACATGATCTAACGTGTGTTTAACCTTTCAGAAAAGGTGACAATGATCCTACACTTATATGTTGAGACCACTGTTGGAAAGTAGGAAATTGATGTACATTCATCATTGAACATGTAGAAAATTTTGAGACATGTGGTAAAAAAATAAAAATAAAAAGAGGGATGGAGTGTCTCTGACTAGTGACAATAAATCATAACAAATCACTCTTTAATATTCTTTTTCTCAGTTTTAGAGTAATTTTCTTCAGAAAATTTTGTTAAGTTGAATCAGTTAGTTGCATCAAACAGTTGAAGAATATATGTATCAATCTCGAATTTAGTACTAATTAGTTTTTGGCTCATACCAACTATATATGTTAAAGGAATATAGTCTCTCCGTCTCAAATTATTTGTCATGATTATTAAAAATAATTTTCTCAAATTATTTATCGTTTAAAAGTACAATGCATAATTAATTATTATTTCTACGTTTTACTTTATCATTAATGAAAATAACACATAAATAGAGTAAATATTAATGTTGGGTTTGATGTTGTAACATTTGACCTAACATATCCTCTGAAGTAATGATTTGAATACATGAAAATATTGGAACAAATGTCACAACATTCGACTTTCTTAAATCAATGCGCTTTATCATTAATATGATAGAAATTCCTTGTTTAGAGAAAGCTGTTGGATATATCACAGACAACTACTTGAATTTCGCCCTGTAAGATGCGCTATATCGACAAGGCGAGTACCAACATTCATTAGAGTAGTTTTGTCTTACTTCACGCTAAGCAGTAATATTTTACTGTGAGGTAAAAACGACTTAGGCGTGGTGAATTGGAGTTGTGCAAAACGTGGGAGAAAGAGGCAAAACTTGGGGAAAGACTCGAGTGAGGAACAAGTCAAAGTTGTTGAGATTTTCACTCCTTAATCATCTACTACAAGCTGTCTATCTATTCTTCAACCTCCACAACCGATCGATGAGTCTTTCAAGGGAACTCTCTGCTATAAATAGAGAGGCCATAACAGTGTATCAACATCCAGAACCAGAAAACAAAAACACAAAGAGAGCTCTCGTGATTTTATCTCAAAAATTTGGATCACAAGTGTTGCATGAGTGTATTGACAACATTATGTCCAACATTACAATTGTTGTTTAGATTCTAGATTAGTTTTGTATGGAGTGATTGTAATGAGAGGTTGTCTATGTCTATTTAGTTAGATTTTTCAGGCAGAAGTCATCTGCGACTTCATCTTTTAATTCCTTTACGTTGTATCTTGTAAATTTGTAAAGAAAGGAATTTGCATAATTATATATAATATATATACAATACATTTGGTCATTAACCATCATGAGTTATATCGATATATAACTTGTGAAAATTTAAATCTTTGTGTTCTTTAATTTTTCTGTTGCATTTTTACTCTTAAAGGTTTTTCTGTTTTATCGAGTGTTGTCACTGGTGTCGGAAGACATTGTCACCGACATTCGGAAATTGTACCTGTAGTAGATTTAATTATGTTCATCTTGTTTTTATTTTTGATCTGTAGCCCTTCTTCAGTAAACATTTAATGGAAAGAGATTATAACTTAAACATAAATAAGAGTAAAGTAGGTTAAATATCCCGCCTAATTAAAAAATTTTAAAGGGCGTGTAAATAAAAAAAGTGATAAATAATTTGAAACGGAAAAAATACTGTACATGTACAATTATCGAACTTAGTAACTCAAATGGTAAGGGGGTTTAGTCAGGGGAGGAATTACAATAATAAATGCAGGTTCAGATAACACAGTAATTTTTTCTTAGACCCTGTTTGTACCAAAAATATCATTAAATATGTATAGGTACTTAACTGTGTACCTAATAACTAAACTAAGCTATGAGAAGTTTATAATCTCATCATTAATGTGATAATCAACTAAGCAATATTGTAAAACTACCATAAAATATTTTCTCGATTCCATAATAAGTTACCTTAGACAAAAACACATATTAAGAAATCAATAATGAAATAGAAAATTTAATAAAATAGATTACTTTTCTCTTTTGATGGAAGCATGCATGAATATTCATTAATCATTTATGTCTTGAATAGATAATTTATCAATAAATGTTTCTTGAATAGAGAATTTGTCAGTTTTTGTTAAATAAGGCTCAAGCCCAGTCCGTGGGCAGTGGCCTACTTTGTGTATAATTGGTAGATATTATATTAAGTTTTGTACCTTAATTAGGATTGTAATATTACCATAATTGTATAGTTAGTCTCCTTATAGAATAGAGTTTTAGATCTAAAGTAGGAATAAGATTCTCCTATTGTAACTTGTATATATATGTCTTTCATCAATAAGAATAATCAAGGGATTAATTCTTTCATGGTATCAAGAGTCTAGATTCTCTTTACCCTGCTCCCGCTCCTCAAATTTCTCTTTCTTTTTCTCGATTTTTCTTGGCCAGCGTCGCAGCCCTCTTCTCGGGTTTATTCCGACGCCACGTCTCTTCTCTCTAGAAAATCGTCTCCCACAAATTTCCTTCTCCGAATCTTGTTGTTATATTAATCATGACTGATAAGAACACTTTTCATCCTGCCCTCACCGTTTCTAACATCAAGAGCGTCCTTCCTATCGTTCTTGACCTAGAGAGCGTCCAATATGGGACGTGGGCAGAATTATTTAAGATTCATGCTATGACACATAAAGTTTTCACCACATCATCCTTCCCACTACTCCTACGGGGGTGATACTACGTCTACAACGGTTGTACCCACTAAAGCAGCAGATCCCGATTTATGGGATATGATTGATGCCAAGGTTCTCTAGTGGATTTATGTCACTATCACCTTGGATCTTTTACAGACGATTATGGAACCCAACTCCATAGCTAGGGCGGCGTGGAATCGATTGCGTGACATCTTCCCAGATAACAGTCATTCTCGCATTGTTATCCTTGAGCAGGAATTTCTCAGATTTCTATAAGGAATTTTCCAAACGTTTCTTCTTATTGCAAACGCCTCAAGGACTTGGCAGACTAATTTCGCAACGTGGGTTCTCCTGTTTCTAATAATCGTCTAGTTCTTCATATGGTTGTCAGTCTATCTGAAGCCTATACAGGGGTTGCTTCAGTTTTTCGTCAAAGTAACCCCTATCGGAGTTCTATCAAGCCCGCTCCATGCTCTCTTTGGAAGAAACGAGTTTAGCTAAAAGGGCATCGATCGGAGAAAATCCCGTCGCCATGATGACTACTTTCAATATCCCCCCTTTCAATCCAACCAACGTGACCCAAAATCACAACAACGGGGGTGATAAGAAGGGCCAAAATCGGAAGAATAATGGCAAGAATCGCGGCGGCAACAACGGTGGCAACCGTCTGCAACAACAACAGTTTTGGGCCCACAGGGCCCCGCGATGGCGATGGGTCGGCGCCTCAACTGCGCATGCGGCTCGGCCTTCTGGCGTCGCGACTCACCTTACAGCCACGCGACGCCTCGATGTCGGCCGCGCGCCATGACTTCCCAAGTCGACTCGTGGTTGGACGGCGTATGGACAGCCCCAATAGTCCAATATACTTGGGACTCGCCCTCATCAGGCCCACCACGTAGTGAGCCCCACTCAGACCGACATTGAAGTAGCGATGCACACGCTTGTCTTGACTCAACCAGACCCTAATTGGTATATGGACACCGGCGCCACTACCCACATGACATCCGACCAAGGTACTCTCTCGTCTTATTCCAAGTTGAGCACTAATCGTGGTATAGCTGTTGGTAATGACAATTCTATTCCAATTAAGGGTTATGGTAATAAAATTTTGTCACCTCCTCATCCACCACTTGTCCTGAAAAATACCCTTCATGCCCTAAAATTGATTAAAAATTTGGTGTCTGTCTGTAAATTCACCACTGATAGTTGGGTTCTATTAATATTGATCCGTTTGGTTTTCTGTAAAAGATTTCAAAACGGGGAGTCATCTCATGATGTGTGACAATAGGGGAGATCTTTATCCAATCACACCGAGTCTCAGCTTCTCGCATCAAGCTATGTCATCCACTTTTGCAGTTATTGCTCCTTTCTTGTGGCATGCTCGTTTAGGTCATATGGGGTCGTCTATTTTATCTTCTTTAGATAGACATAATTATATTTCTTGTAAGGGTACGCGTAGTACTCCACTTTTTCAATCCTGTGCTTTGGGAAAAAATATTAAGTTACCATTTGTAGCTTCGAATTCTAATGCTTCAATACCATTTGACATTATTCATAGTGATTTATGGACATCTCCAGTTCTCAGTTTTATGAGTCATCGTTATTATGTTTTATTCTTAGATGACTATTCTAAATATTTATGGACGTTTCCAATTGTGAAAAAATCTCAAGTTTTTTTCATTCTCATAAAATTTAGAGCTTTCATAAGAACACAATTTGAACGAGAAATAAAAAATATTCAATGTGATAATGACAAAGAGTATGACAATAGGGAATTTAGGGAGTTTTGTGCTCAAAATGAGATAAATTTCCGCTTTTCTTGTCCTCATACATCTTCACAAAATGGGAAAGTTGAGCGAAAAAATTGTACTATTAATAACATTGTCCGCACTTTATTGGTCATTCTTCTGTTCCTCTATTATTTTGGCATCATGCGCTACAAATGACTACTGATCTACTGAATATTCTTTCCTCTAAAGGTTTGACATATTCATCCCCTCTTAAAGTGTTATACAATAAGACTCTGTCGTATTCTCATCTTAGGATCTTCGGATGCTTATGTTATCCACTGTTCCATTCACCACAATCAACAAACTTCAGACACGCTATACTCCGTGTGTGTTTTTGGGTTATCCGTCAAATCATAGTGGTTATAAATGCTTTGATTTATCCTCTAAACGAATCATCATTAGTCGTCATGTCTTCTTTGATGAATCTCAATTTCCATTTTCTAAAGTAGAAAAATTTGTGTCTAGTTCTTATGATTTTTTGGATGATGATGTCCCCCCCTATGTTCTCCGTCATTTTTCAGATTTGTCAGAAAAAACATCGCCGTACATGCGCGCTGGCATCCAAATGAACAAACAGTTTTAAACCCACATTAGCGCCACACGCTAAAACTTCGAGAGCTCTGCGATTCTTCCACACATGTCCTCGCTCTGCACGCATTAGCTCATTGGGAATTTTCGGCACTTTCGAAATTCTCAAAATTCACTCAATCCAGCCTAGAGTCATGGTCCAATCACTCGTAGTCAACGAGGTATTTTTAAACTAAAAAGACATTTTAATTTAAATTCTAATGTTCTTAAATAACTCTTACCCCGTAATCCTGTGTCTGCCCTAAATGACCCTAGTTGGAAAATTTCATGACCGATGAATATAATGCTCTAATTGATAATAATACGTGGGAGTTGGTGCCCCATCTCTCTGGTGTTAATATTATTTGGTCTATGTGGATTTTTGCTCATAAAGATAATTTTGATGGTTCGTTTGCAAGACATAAGGCTCGTCTTGTAGGTGATGGTAAGACTTAGCAGGTTGGTGTGGATTGTGGTGAGACTTTTAGCCCAGTGGTCAAGCCAACGACTATTCGTACTATACTCATCTTGGCTCTTTTGAAATCATGGAACATTCATCAGCTAGATATGAAAATGTTTTCCTACATGGTGATCTTCATGAGACAGTGTATATGCATCAGCCCTTGAGGTTTAGGGACTAGATATCTTAATCATGTCTGTTTATTGAGGAAGTACTTGTATGGGCTTAAGCAGTCTCCACAGGCTTGGTATAAGAGGTTTGCTGACTATGTGTTTACTATGGGTTTCTCTCACAGCAGGTCTGATAACTCATTATTCATATATCGTCAGGGATCTTCCATGACGTACATTCTATTATATGTTGATGATATTATCTTGACTGCCTCTTCTGATGTTTTGCGAAAGTCCATTATGACAATGCTCAGTTTTGAGTTTGTCATGAATGACTTGGGCCCATTGAGTTACTTTTTGGAGATTGTTGTAACTCGTCATGCAAGTGGATTGTTCTTATCACAGAGGAAGTATGCATCAGAGATCATTGAAAGAGATGAGATGTCATCCTGTAAGTCCACTTCTACTCCAGTTGATACTAAATCCAAGTTGGGTGCTGCAGCTGACTCTCCCTATGAGGATCCTACCGGCTATCGTAGTCTTGCAGACGCCCTTCAGTATCTGGCGTTCACGCGACCTGATATTACATATGCCGTACAACAGGTGTGTTTGTTTATGCATGATCCCAGAGTTGAACATATGAATGCGCTCAAACGCATTCTTCGGTACATTCAGGGAACACCTGAGTATGACTTGCATTTGTATCCTTCGTCGACGTCTACACTAGTCTCCTATACAGATGCTGATTGGGGTGGTTGTCCTGACACCAGACGGTCTACGTCTGACTATTACATGTTTTTAGGTAATAACTTAGTCTCATGGTCTGTCAAGCGCCAATCCACGCTTTCACGTTCAAGTGTAGAGGCCGAGTATAGAGGGGTAACCAATTTGGTTTTTGAGTCATGTTGGTTACGTAATCTACTGTTAGAGCTCCATTGTCCTATTGACAAGGCTACCTTGGTGTATTGTGATAATATAAGTGTCATCTACCTTTCTGGTAATCCAGTTCAGCACCAGCGTACTAAACACATAGAGATGGATATTCATTTTGTTCGAGAGAAGGTAGCTAAAGGACAAGTCGCGTCTGTCATGTCCCTTCCAGATATCAGATTGCAGACATCTTTACAAAGAGTCTTTCCTCAGTCATTTTTGAAGATTTTAGAGACAGTCTCAGCGTACGAAGACCGCCCGCTATGACTGCGGAGGTGTGTTAAATAAGGCCAGTCCAGGGCAGTGGCCTACTTTGTGTATAATTGGTAGATATTATATTAAGTCTTGTACCTTAATTAGGATTGTAATATTACCATAATTGTATAGTTAATCTCCTTATAGAATAAGGTTTTAGATGTAAAGTAGGAATATGATTCTCCTATTGTAACTTGTATATATATATATATATATGTCTTTCATCAATAAGAATAATTAAGGGATTAATTTTTTCAATTTTTATTTAAGGGTATAGTAGAAAAAATATAACTAATTTATGTCTTGAATTTCTAAAATAACACTTATTTTAAGATAATTTTTTTAAAAGTGACACTTATTATGAAATAGGGGAGCATCTAAACAAATTCAGGCATGGTAAGTTCTGTACTGACTAAACTGACATATCAGTCTCTCCTGCATCATAGACTAGACATAATACAGTAATAAAACAATAAAGTGAAAGTAACTGAGCCAGAACCTTGTTGGAATAAGAGATTAATTTCATGGGGCCTAGTGAAATTCAACAGATTAGTGTAAGTATTCGGAGGGATTAAAGCCAAAATCTTGCTTTCTCTAATAACAAAGCAAACAAAATTAAAATACTTGCCCTTCCTTCTGCAGTAAAGGACAACTAGAATAACTTTAGTTCTCTCTTTATTAAAGAAAAAGCAACACTTTTTTGAATTCAAAAACCCCTTCAAAGTTCAAACCAAACCAAGAATATATGTAACCTATTGGAATGCAATAGCCCCACATGTATGATTCTTGATAATTGCTTCTCCTAAGTCTTGATTTTCTTGTTTCACTCAAAGTCTCAAACCACTCGAGAAACAAAATCAAGAATCAAGCTTTATATATAAATTGAAATGAAATATTCCCACATGTGTTGTCTTAGCTAATGCTTGTTCTCCCATTTACTTCTCCAACATCTTCCTTTGGTCTCACTCAAAGAACACAACCTTGTATTTTAGTCTAAAAACACAAGTTCATACCCTCAGTCAAACTACTAAACTCAATCACTTATTGTCATTTACTCTTTAGTTTTCTGTTGAGGTTCATTCTGCCTAACCCTTAACTCGTCTAGACCGAAATTCCAAGAAAATGGAACAATTGCAACCACAACAACCTGCTCAAGTATATCCTAATAATCCAAACAATTTCCCTAGTCAACCAAACAATATCCCAATGACTCAATCCTCTTCTTCTCATAATTCAAATGGTTCATTTGTGAGTGTTTTTGTTGTCTTGGCTATAGTTTTTGTCATATCTGTTATTGCTTGTGTTGTGGGACGCCTATGCAGCAAGAAAAGTCATGATCCTAAGGTGAAGAAAAGTCAAGGTCAACCACAAAAACAAAAAGAGGGAAAGAAAAATAAACATAATGAGTTTCATAATAATAGAGAAGGAGGGGATATAGAATTTGGATTTGATAAGAGAATTGCAAGTTCTAAAGTGGCTGCAGCACATGGAGATCATTATAAGGGGTCTAAGCCTTTAAAAAATAGTGGAGGTAAAGGGGGAGCTAGATTTTCTGGTAACCATATTGATTTCAAGCTTGGTCCTTGAAAGTTAGTAGGAAAAAAAATGTTCAGAGAGTAACTAGCTCCCTCTATGCACTAATTACTTGGTAGTAGTTTTTATTTATTTTGGTAAATTTTAAGTTCATGTTCAACTGGTAATTACTTGGTAATTGTTCGTCGTTTTTTTTTTGGATAATTGTAGCTTTTGGCCTGGGGTTTTTGTTTTGTATTTATGCCAATGCAACATGATTGTTGTGTTGGGATTGTCAAAAGTGTAGTATTTTCAGCTTTTATCATCAATTGGGATATATGGTTGGGGGTTCAAAAAAATGCAAAGTTGTTAGCTTTTTTCATTTCATTTGTGACATTGTGCCTAATCTCAATGTCTCCAAAATGACCAACGCGCAGTAACGTTTGCAATGATATTAAAATCAATTAACTAAGAGAGATAATCTAACTTTTCATTATAAATTAACCGTGTAAACAATTTTTTACATATAAACAAATTTCTGCACATTAGAATCACCTAACAGTTAACTATAAGTAGTCGTAACAAGTGAAATTAGTTACCTAAAAATAAAGCAAACAATTTCGCATAACATGTTAAATGCATTAATACTTTGAATTTTCTTGATATTGAGTGTATATAAGCTAAATTCTAATAGACATTTTTTGGTGCATTACATATATAAAGCCCCGTAAGTATTTAACATTTATTCGGGTCAATTATTTTTTAACAAAGTACTAAAGGTAGTCTGATCCGGAGGTATGTGTTGGAAATTTGTTAAACGTGAAATAAAGTTAATCATATAAAACTATGATTCGAATAATTGGGGCCCCGCATGTCGGAAACGTCGTTTCCACATACGTGCACACGTACCAAAGATCGTGAATTTTCTTAGTGAAAGAGATATTGGTACGTATACGAAACGTTTGAGACATAATATGATAGACGGTTATTGGCCAAATGACAATGGTTTCACGTTGGTAAATGAATGAAGAAGTGTACAATGTGTAAAAGATGAAACGGGTCAGAAAAGGGCTACGGCGTCACCGCGGAGACGGGGCGCCGCGGCGCCACCACCGCCAGGGCCGCGACGCAAATTCAAACTTTGGTCACTGGAGCTTCGGCGCCGCGGCGCTAACGAGACAGAATGGTCGACGAAAGCTGAAAGATTTGTAACTCTTGGGCTGATTTTGGAGCATTGATTCTCCATTACTTGACACATGAATTCAGTCATCATTTGGCTGAATTGTAACCTATAATTAAGTGTCATTACATGGCCATGATTTCCATTAGTTGGCTATATGAGAAGACATCTTACACACACTATAAATTGAGGTCTTTGGCTCAATTCAAAACACACCTCACTCTTGTATAGTTCAGATTTTCTAAACTTCTTCCTCTATTGCAATCTTTCACACACTCAAAGATGCTTCTTTCCTAGCGAACACTTGAGTCTCCTTTGCTCACTCGTTTGATTGTTGTTTTATCTTGGTAGATAAGTTACCAACACACCGTTAAAGTATTTTACGGGGCAATATTATCTTAAGGAAAGATTGAATATCAATCGACTCAGCAAGACATTTTCATTGTTCTATTTCCAGATTTAGTTTCTCTTGATTCCAGGTTATAAAGATCAAGGGGCTTGCTGCAGTTCCAACGAAGATCTCAAGACTCCAAGGAGGATTTAAGATAGAAGATCAAGATCATCAACACTTATTGTTGTTGTAACAACTTATCTTAGGCTTCAATCCTATTGTATTGTAATTGTTTATCCTTTCTAAGCACTAGTGGTAGTTGTATACTATTCCCGTACATCCATTGTGTAACTCACAATCTTAAGATAATATTGGTACTAGTGATAGAAAGATGTATGTCAACAAATCTGATCCTAGTTTTGGGTCTCTCTTTGACGATAGTTACAAATCTATTTTCGTCAAAAGTGAGATCTATGTTGCTGATCCTAAACTTGAAGATACTGCCGATAGTCATGCTAGCAAGGGTAAGGATCAAGGAAGAGTTACTGTCACCGCTCCCGAGAGTGGTGGAAACAAGCGTCCAGAAGAGGTTGAGGATGTCAACTAAGACATTAGGAGAAGGCTAAAGATGATGTTCCATCTTGTAGCAGAAAGCCTACATCTCATGGAAAGGAGAATTTGGACACGTCACTGACGTTGGCCAGATTCCAAAGGTATGAGTTAATTAGTCTTTCTTGTCCATAATATGTTTCGAGAATTTCTGAATAAAAGGGAATAAAGCAAGGCTAGGAATATGAAGTGTTTTCATTAAAAACTTATATTCCCAACACCCTAAAATTAGAAATTAAACTACTCACCTTCTCGTTTAAATATTGGACTGTTATAGACAATGATCTAAAATAAACGGACTTAGATTATAATAAAGTGGATTTATGGACAATTGATGCGCGTTAAGATGCACACACTTTAAACGCAAGTGCACGTTATCGTGACAAGTAGTATAGTCTTTGATAAGACCGAATATCGTCCTCTGGGATTAGGGTTCAAGTACCAACTATCTATTTTCTAGTATCTATTTGGCGAATTGATAATTGATTTGGTTGTTTATAACTAAGAATTATGAAAACTATGTAAAATATAAAGATTTACTTCAGATGTGATGGGAATAGGGCTTCCATGTATCCTTACTATCCGCTTATGCTACTTACTAATGCATTAACTTATGGTATTCTTCTTTTGGAGAAAGCAGGTTTACGAAATCGTTTTATACTCCCGTTAGGGTTATATAAACACTCAACCTCAATATCGCACCTTACCTACCTTTCGGTGATAAGGATAACTTTATAGGAGGATTAAAAACAAAAACCTAGTTGGCCACGCACAATGCGCAAAATTAGGGTTGTTAAGCCTCTCATCAACGCTTACATAAATAATTGAGGTATTTTCATCCCCAATCCAAGAATGTATACCCAACTTACAAGATATTCACAATCCCCTTTTCGAATCGATTAGAAATCATATAGTGATAATTAGTTGTCAATTAATTACCAAGAATTCAACTCAATTATTGGATAGATCTCTCAATAAGACAAATAACCATAAGCGTGCACTAATTTATAACATAAGTTTCAAGAAATTCAACATAGAAAGCCCTATAAGAGAATTAGTTCCTAGCCATAAAGATGACAAGGACTAATTCCATGTTCATCATGCAAAAATGAAATAAAGAACAAGAAAGGGAAAAGAAATTACTAAACTACTGGTGTCGATCTCCAAGCAAAAGTCTTGTGTTGTGCAGAAGGAACCCTTAAAAGCGCCTAGGGTTCTCCTTTTATAGGTGAAAACCGCCTCAACTTTTCCTGCGCAGCTGGCCCAAAATTCGTCTAAAAACCTATTTTTCGCTTGCGTCGGCGTCGCATGGGCCAGCGCGCTGAAGTTCTGCAATCCGTCGGGTGTTTTGGCGCCGCGCCCGATATCTGGCATGCGAGGCCGCGCCACTGCAACTCTGTGGCTTCTCGGATGTTTAGCGCCGCCCCTGCATCCTGTCTCGAGCGTCGCGGTCTTGAGTCTTCGCAGCCTCTCAATGGTGGCGCGCGCGCTGATCGCAGTGCGAGGCGCGGCTGCTGTCCTGATTTTACCTTGCCGCCACTTTCTCTGTTTTCACTGCGTCTCCTCTTTTGCCCTCTTTTTGCTCCTTTTCCGCCATTTGGCCATTTTAACCACTTTGACTCAAAAGAAAGAAAAACTATCCTAATACGACACTTATATGTGCAAAATGGGACAAAAGACTAACTAAAACTGACTCAAAAGGTGTATATAAAATACACCGATCAACAATCCTAAGCAAGGGAATAGGACTAGAGGACTAAAGACAGGACTAGAGGACTAGATACAAATCAGTCACCGTTTACGACAGAAGATCCGTCTTTTGACAGGATAGTAGTGAACACTCAGTCATACAAAGCCTACGGGCGACTGGAGTGGCCAGATCCGTCACATGGTATGACAATGTTAGACACCCAGTCATACGAAGCCTACGGGCAACTGAAGTGGGCTAGAGTTTCTAGATCTTAAATGATTTGAAGGTCAAAAGAAAGGCAGAAATTGGACACTCAGTCTGCCAAGGCAACTGGAGTGGGCCAGATGGCCCGAAAAACCCACGTTTGAATAGCCATATGGGAATCTATCGTGAGGGTCGGATCTCATACGATCCAGTTACGCCCTAACCACGGGCAATAGGTTGTGTTGACACCCAATTTTGTCCCATCTTTTCCGATTATTTGTTGCAAATTTAAATATTTTGATATCACACTCTTGTCATCATTTTGTGCATTTTTATATAATAATCATATTTTACCTAATATTTTATGTTTTATTTTCACAAAATGGCATCACTTTTTAATTTAATTAAGCATTCCGCAAATATTATATTCATATTGTCTTTTTATTTTTAAATAAATTACAATTTTTTCAAAGCATCTTATTTTATTAATAAACATCTCTTCACATTTTAAAACCCCAACCCATTTTCTTTCCTTTAAATTAAAATCAAAGCCCAAATTCCCATGACCCAAATACCGACTGACCCGAGCCCAACATATCCCTTTTTATCTCGTCCAAATAGAAACCCATGATTCCAAACAAAACAAAACCCATCGTCCCTTTCCAACAAGAACACCCAAAGAACCAGTCCACCGCCGACAACCCTCTTTACCCGCCGGATATACGCCTATCACCTCTATGCTCACCCATAGCATAGTTGTGGCAGAAGCTATACCATCACTCATCACCTTCACACCCCTTTTATCCATCGAACAAACTCCAATCACCTTGACACCTCCCCTTTACCCACCAAATAAGCATACATCTCTATCCCATTGACTCCCCCTTTTCAAATCACATTAGAGGCCTTTTTGATATTTTCTTTTCAATATCACAAAAAAATGGTCACTTGTCCTTTGAATTTGAATTTTAACTCTAAAATTCCGACTATAAATACAACCCATGTGGGTTGTGTTGAAGGGGAAAGAATTCTGAGTCTTGGTTGAGAAGTGAGAACTAAGAACAAATTTGTATCTTCATATTTTTCAGAAACTTAAAAGTCAGAAGGAGATATCCTCTTTCGAAACCAACCTCAAAAATCTCATTTTACTCTTAGTTTTGGTTCTGAAAAACCATAAATACCTAAGCTTTTATTTCTCTTCAGTCGTACACACACACACTCTCCGAGCAGAATCGACGAGTCGAGACGACGCCTCGGTTCGCTACTCGGAGAAGGTAAACACGTCTCCCTTTTAATTTCTTGTTTAACTTGCTTAATATGATGTGTTTATGCGATTAGCAATTGTTAGATTCATTTCAAGTTACTAGACATGTTAATGGGTTATTTAAATCTGTTAAACTAGTTTTTGAACATATTTGGTTAAGTTAGGTGTTTATTCATGTTTACTAGCATGATTATTAAGCATGATTAGATATTATTTATGTTTATTAAGTTAAAATCGAGCAAGATTATTGACTGATTACGATTATTAAGTTAAATGTTAGTATATCTGATCTTTGTTCATAACCAATAATCATGTCAAGCTACTGTTGGGGTTTAATGTGAAATTTCCATCTTGTTGGTCATATTTGCTCTGAGTAATCTCTCTAAGGTGATATATCATTGTTGACACCCAATTTTGACTCTCTCGTCCAGTCATTAACTATAAAACTACACTAACTTTCCAAATAATTTTAACGATTTTTATAATAATAAAACGCAACAATAAAAAATTAATACACGCATAAATAAACAATTTAATAATGGCACCGCATTTTACGTAGAGTATTAAGCACATCTTGAGTCTCACGTCTGCATTCGTCGTTTTAATAACAAACAATAATATTATTCATAATTTAAGCCCTATTTCCCAAAAAACTCAAACAATTCTTAATGATAAATACGCATAATAAATAAGTTTTAATAACGGCATCACATTATAAAATATTAAGCACTAATTAAATAGCACGCCCGCATTTATTATGATAATTTAAATCCAAGCTAAACTAGGGTTAATTTAAATAATACACCTAAAATTAAAACACCTAAAAAACTAATACCTAATTAAAATACTACCCTCACCAGCCCAATTACCCAAAACCCGCGGCCCACTCCCCTCAACCCATTACCCCAGTCCTTTATCCTCTATAACCCTTCGTCCCAAGAACAGATACCCTAAAAAAAATCCCTAAAACCTTCTTCACCCCTAGCCGACACCCCAGTGCTTTCGCCGGATTTCCAGACGGAAAATCCGGCAATCCTTCATCTCCCTCATCCCGTCAATCCCGGCGAATCTACACTCCGCCACCTCATTTCCCTTTTACATACACATCTTACAATCCCAGAAAATCATTCAAAAGATTACCATAAACTATCATCCCAAATCTCACCCCGAAATCATGTTATAATCATTCGAAAGCTCTCCAGTATCACATATAAATCTACCCAAATCAAAACTTACCATAAGAGGCTTGTCGAATCAGTACCAATATCAACCCTAAATATACCCAAAGAAGGAGAACGAATTGGTCTAAATCAGCACCCTAAAATTGTGTTACCAAACTGCCATAATTAAAACCCAAGATTGAGACGATATAAATGAACCCGTTTTTACATATGCAAGGGCAGAACGGAGATGGGGGAAAGATCCCGGAGTTTACACAGAGGAAGAGCATAGGATAAAAACCCTTAGAACAAATATGCATCGATCGGGGAAGATGGGAAGACCCGTTTAAAACACCTCGAACTTCGAGGAAGCATCGAAATCCAAAAACAGCAGGGGAGGGGGAAATTAGCATTCTTCATCAATTAGCATCCAAAAAATGAGAAGTCAAGGGCAAGAACATCGATTCGAAACCTTTTCTTCTTCGTCGCAGAGATCAGTCGCGAACCAGTGAGTATTCTCAAAGAAAAGCTTCATTACCTTTTATCCCATAAACACAAATCTCCGAGTGGCTTCGATGACATGATACGCTGCCTCGGTTCGCTGTCCGAAGAAGGTAAAATCAAAACCCCTTTGAATCTTGCTCCCGTTATTTGAATCTGTGTGCGTCCTGTCATATATGCATTGGCTATACTCGTTAGTATTGTTTCACCTGTCAAATCTGCTTTACTTGGCTGATTCATGTTTGGGTTACTAATATCGACTAGATCATATCTAAAATAATAGGCTATACATGTTGTTTAGTTTCGAGTTATGTTGGAATCTGTTGTACTGTCTTAATATGTTTAAGGTCATGTGGTGTTTGTTCGTCGAGATCGCAATCTGCGTCGTTAATCATCTCTTGTGATAATCTGAAGTTTTTTTATTTTATTTATCTTTGTGTGGAATATATGCTTCATGGATTAGTTTGATCGTGTGTAGGATGAGTAATATGCATATTAGGGTGGTTTGGGTATAGTATGTAGTGTAAGATGGTCCACTGTGCCGTAGTTCTTGAACTGATTAGGCATAACTATGTTTTACCGGTTATGGCTACTGCCACTGACATACCACTACCGTGGTGCTGCCCTGTTATATATGTCTATACCCTGTCCTTCAGCTCCAAATCAGAATTCAATTCAACAGCCGCAGGAACTATTGACTTAAGCCTTTTAACAATTGGTGTGTATATTTGACCGAATTCCCATTTATTTAGCATGTCTACTGAAACCAGTATGTGTCATGTTAGCCATAAATCCATATTTGCATACACCCAATTGTAATCTTGTTTTCATGAAAACATGTATAGATTTGGTTTAACATTGAGACTGCCTAAGGGTCTGAGTAGAAATGATCTGAGTAAGCCTTTTGCTGACAAAATGGCCATATGTTTCATTAAATGGATTGTTACCTGCTTGGGTTGTTACCCTGATAAGATACCTCTTTATTGACATGAAAATATGCTGAACCATCATGTATCATATCCATCTGCTAAGGTGTTCAAAATAATAGTTGTATGGACTATTCTGCTTATTGCTAAACCAGTACATATCATGCCTTGTCCATTGCGCTGCTTAAATGATGTCCGCTTTAATATACTATGTTATGTTGACCAATCTGTGTCATGTCCAATTTCATTCCCCGCTTGCATTTTTATCTTTAGTTTGTAATCATATGTAATGAGCATGTTAGGGATATGATCCGCTTTTAAATGGTATTAAATAAGTAGATTTTTTGTAAATGATTTGAGCAGATTCCTCTGGAACTAGGAGTTGCCTCTGTCCTCTGTTAAGCCCATATTCATGTCCCAAAATGTAGTTATGATCATCTAGGAGCCTTGCATTGTACTAGGACTGTCCAACTTAGTATGTTTAAACAAAAATCTGAAACCCAACATTCTGTTGATATTGGCTGCTGCCAGTTACCGAGGCCCAGCTTGGGCTGAATAACGTTGGGTCCTTGATCGACTTCTACTTTTTTTTAGAGATCAACTTAATTAAATGTTTGCTAGACTATGCACATGTTCATTTATATTCTTTTGGAATATTTACTAATCCTTTCTTTTTTTTCTTATTTTTTTCATGAAATACATTGGAGCGAAAATGAAGAGTCTCATGACGAGACTCATCACAAGCCACAACAAATGAAGACCCGTATCTATGTGCATTTCTCTATCCGCATCGGAAATTCCAACCCGTCGGCGAATTACATCGCCTTTCCTTCGAGTCATTTTATTGATCCTTTCTTCCCCATTCATTTGTTGTAAATTATTTGACTGACATTGCACTATTAACGCTACACTTAGTATAGTCCAAACCTTGAGTCAATGGATTAGAAAGTAGTTAATTAGCAATTTGTTTCCCTTCGAGTTAAGTATTTTAGGTTATCCATACATAATTTAAGCTACACTAAACCACCTAATAATCTTAACTTTCATACTAATCAAGGTCCATTTAGTAGGTAAATGCATACATTTAGTCAATAAACCAATTTTTATTTATTTGATAAATAATAAATGCATGCTTTTAAACTTTACACATATTGTTATAGCACTAGTCTCATAATTTCTTATAAAAAAAATGCATTCTTTTACTAAAACACCCTCAACATTGCATCTTAGCATAAATAATTAACCCTAGGTTTGAATGGATAACCACAAGTTAGCAGATCCTTTAGGGTGTCTGACCCCTTCCCTTTAGGATAATAAAGAACTCTTGCCCACAATCTCACATTGTTTTGCAGACCATAAAATGGAGTTAATGTCGACTTTAACCTAGTTGACATTTAGGTGTCCTAATTCACCCAAAATAATTAGGTGGCGACTCCGCGAACCCTTTAGCAACCACTTTAACATTTTAGCCCCTTTAGCACTCTTAGCACCCCTTTTAATATCTTAGCACATTTTAGCACTTCTAGCATATCATTTTATTTTCTAACATTTTTATTTAAGCAAGGTTCGCTAAGAATAATGTCGCGGTCGAAAAAGGGCGCGACAATCATCTGCTTGATATTTATGTATTTGGATTCTTTTTGTATGCCAACTTGTTGTTTCTGGAAACATTTAAGTACTTTTGTTGTTATGTCGGCTGAAAGTGAAGACAAGCTTCTAGAAACCATTTGATCTTGTTGCCATATTGGAAATGGACGGTGGTAGCCCCCTTAGATTTCTTGCCTTTCACACTCGAGTTTTAGTCGGATTATGATATGTCTTTAAAGTTTACTGTCTCCTCAAGCATTGAGTTGTTTGATGCCTCTGCTACCTGATAATTACATTAGATGATCGACTACTTAATATTTCTTATAAAGTTGTTAGCTTGTTAAGAGATATATAGTTCTTGATACTCATTCCTTCATCATTTTCTTGTTTTGCATAACTTGGGAAATTCTCCAAAATGATGAATGAGCTATTATTTTGGGGCCAATTGCTATGTTTGGTTGTTGCTGTCATTGGTGTTGTTGCTGCATTGATGGCCCATCGTTACCACGTATTGAGCTAAGTTATTGCTACATTTTGAGCTTAATCATTGCAACACTTTGAGGTAAGTAACTACTACTCTTTAAAGGGGTAAACAAAATGCATTATTGAGTCATTTTGGGCAAAATAGTTGTTATCACGTCTGCGTGGAACTGTGCTGCTATTTTTTTGCTGCAAATGCAGTCTTGAGATAGGACATTTGCTCCCCTTTGATGCTTGCCCTTTGAGATATTGTCTCCCAGAAGCTGTAATGATATCTCCTTGCTATACCTTGAGGCCACTGCTCTTTGTTTATCAGTAAAGCCGTTCTTTGCTCCTTTATAAGAATAGACTGTTGCTTTGGTGTTGTTTGGTTAACATTAACAAATGCATATTGGCTGTTAACACTCTTTTTTTGGGTGTGACTTACTGCTGTATTTAAGTTGGACCATCTTGCTGCTATGTTTTAGCCCGTAAGTTGTTGTAAAATGAAGATACTACCTTGGATTCTGCTGTGTTTTAATGCCCACAGCTACTCTGTTTTAATTCCCACTGCTGCTGTCTTTGGGCCAATTTACTGCTGTCGTGTGGCCATTTTCACTGATGTTTGTGCGCCAATTTACTGCGGTCGTTTGGCCATTTTCACTGTTGTTTGTGCGCCAATTTACTGCTGTTGTTTGGCCATTTTCACTGCTGTTTGTGCGCCAATTTACTGCTGTTGTTTGGCCATTTTCACTGTTGTTTTTGCACAAATTTTCTGCTGTTGTTTGGCCATTTCGCTTCTATATTTTGAGAAATGGATGCTATACCTTGAAATGAACAGATTGCTACACTTGTGAAAATATCACTTATTCAAACGAGATACTACTCTTAGGCGAATGAAATTGAAATTGAGGCACGTACCTTAGATTTTGGTTATTTACTGATTTGAACAAGATACTACACTTTGGCCGACGAAGGATTTATCCATCGATTTGGAGACCTCCATGGTAAGTGAGAAGGAATATGTGGGCAAGGATGAAAGTAAAAAAGAATAATATAAAGACGAGAATGCATAGTGTCGTTCACCGGCAAGGGGAGTCGACCGCAGCCGAGGCGATATTGGCTTTTCATGTCTTAGTACTGATCGGTGTATTTTATATACACCTTTTGAGTCAGTTTTAGTTAGTCTTTTGTCCCGTTTTGCACATATAAGTGTCGTATTAGGATAGTTTTCCTTTCTTTTGAGTCAAAGTGGTTAAAATGGCCAAATGGCGGAAAAGGAGCTAAAAGAGGGAAAAAGAGGAGATCCCAGAGCTAAAAACAGAGAAAGTGGCGAGCAGTGAAACCGGACCAGTAGCCGCGGCCTCACTGCGATCGAAGCGGCGCGGCGCCCACTATCCGAAGGCTGCGAAGACTCGGCGCGCGGCTAAACATCCGGTGCTACAGTTGCGGTAGCGGCCGCGCCGAACAGGTAATCGGAGCGCGGCCAAATCACCGACGGATTGCGAGATTCGTAGCGGCTTGTCTGCGAACAGCGCCGGCAGCGGAAAAATAAGGTTTCGACGGATTTTGGGCGAACTGCAGGAAAAGTTGGCGGTTTTCAGCCTATCAAAGGAGAACCCTAGGCAGTTTAGAAGGGCTCCCCGTCTCGCACAACACAAGGCTTCTTGCTTGGAGATTGGAGACCATAGTTTAGTAATGTCTTTTCCATTTCTTTACTTTATTTCAGTTTTGTATGATGAACATGAGATTAGTTCTTGTCATGTCAATGGCTAGGAACTAATTCCTCTATAGGGCTTTCCATGTTGAATCTCTGAAACTTATGTTATGATTTAATGACGCTTATGGTTATTCTTCTTCTTGTTGAGATCTATCCAATAATTGAATTGAATGCTTGGTAGTTAATTGACAACTAATTATCACTATATGATTTCTAATCAGACTCCGAAAGGGGGGGATTGTGAATATGCTGTAAGTTGGGTAGACATTCTTGGATTGGGGATGAAAATACCTCAATTATTTATGTAGCGTTAATGAGAGGCTTAAAAACCCTAATTTTGCGCATTGTGCGTGACGGTTAACTAGGTTCTTGTTCTTAATCCTCCTATAGAGTTATCCTTATCACCGAAAGGTAGGTAAGGTGCAATACTGGGGTTGAGTGTTTATATAACCCTAACGGGAGTATAAAACGATTTAGTGAACCTGCTTTCTCCAAAAGAAGAAGACCATAAGTTATTGCATTAATAAGTAGCATAAGCGGATAGTGAGGAGACGTGGAAGCCCTATTCTCATCACAACTGAAGTAAACCTTTATAGTTAAAATAGCTTTTATAATTCTTAGTTATAAACAACAAATCCAAAGATCAATTTACCAAATAGATACCAAAAAAATAGATAGTTGGTAATTGAACCCTAATCCTTGAGGACGATATTCGGTCTTATCAAGACTATACTACTTGTCACGATAACGTGCACTTGCGTTTAAAGTGTGTGCATCTTACCGCATCAAGTTTTTGGCGCCATTCTTAGGGATTAGGCATAGTTCAATATCAAATTTGTCTATTTTTAATTTCTAATTTGGTTTTTAATTTCTATTTTTTTAATTTTTACATTTTTATTTTTTTATTTTATTTTTTTTTTTTGAAAAATTCTAGGTACCGTGATTGGTTGTTTGTTTTTGATCTATTTCAGGAAATCAGTTTATGCGAAGGAGAAGAAGAGCTGACACTCTTGTTCCCTTCAATCCAGAGATTGAGAAAACCTGCAAACAGAACAGAAAGAATCAGCGGATTGCAACTTTGATAGAAATGGACGGAGGTCAAAACAATAACATGATGAGAGAAGGGTTAGGTGAAAATCAACATAACCCAGGAATGCCTCGGCAAGTGCCAATAGACGTGGAGGAGAGAGTCCAAATCCAGCCAGAAAGAAGTTTGGGAGACTATGTCGCCAAGAGTGAATGAAGCACGACATGCATTAGGCTCCTGCATAGAGCCAACAACTTCAAGATAAAACCGGCGATTACGAGCATGATACGGACACGGTGCAATTCGGAGGCGCCATCGGAGGATCACATATGCACATAGCTAATTTCTTGGAGCTATGTGCAACTTTCGAATATAACGGCGTGGCGATGATCTTTGTCAGTTGAGGCTCTTTCCTTCTCACTCGTGGATAGAGCAAAAGTATGGTTGAATTCCCTGTAGCCGATTCGATTTTTACATGCACGGTAGCGCAGAAATTCTTAGCCAAGTTCTTTCCTCTGTAAGCGGCAAAACTAAGAGGAGTTGAACAACTTCTACCAAGCGGATGGAGAGTCCTTATGAAGCTTGGGAAAGGTTCAAAGATCTACAGAGAAAGTGCCACACCATTGCGTTGAGTTGTGGAACTTGGTCCACATCTTCTACAACGGTGGCAAGATAAACGTAACCATTATAGATGCAGCGGTGGAGCATTCATGAGGAAAACAACCCACGGCCATGAGTTATTAGAAGATATGGCCACTAACAACCATGTCACGAGAAGAGGTCGACAAGTGGGAGAAGAAACGGTGAGTCCACGAAATAGATGCTATTGCTTCCAATGCCCAGTGGCCGCTTTTAGCGAAAGCAGTTGCGTGATATCTGATGTCGATAAATGCGGTGCAGATGCCTAAAAGTCATGAGATATGTGGTGGCCCACATACATTTGATAGGTGTCCTTGGTGATCCCAACAATATACCAATGGAGCGGCAGAGTGTCGGGCCATAGGTAATTATCGAGGCAACAAAACAACCCCTACTCCAACACTTATAATCCGGTGGAGGAACCACCCAAATTTCTCATGGAGGAGACCCGAGCGTGAGAACCGGCACGAACCTGCAGAACCAATACCAAGCGGCGAGAATCAATACGAGCGTGAGAACCAATACAGTCGATGCAGAACCAGCGAACAGAATCAACAACCCTTCATTCAAGCCCCACAAGCGTCAACGATTCAATGCCGGTTCAAAGAAGAAAAGCGACGAGCGGTATGGCAACGCGATGCCTGCACCAGTTCATGACGAAGCTAGATCCTCATTCAGAACTTGGAAACACAAGTGGGTCGGTAGCAAAGCAAACAAGCGAGCCACGAGGACATTGCCAAGCAACAGAGGTAAATCCAAGGGAGCAATGCCTGGCAGTGCATTTGAGAAGCGGCAAACAGTTGGAGCAGCGATCGCTCGGCCCGATGGTTGAGAAGAAGACAGAGTTAGAAAAAGAGAAGGTGATTGAGCTCAGCCCTGTAGTAGAGAAAACTCCAGAGAAGGAGTATACAGAGAAGATCCCTTTTCCCCAGAGACTACAGCGAAAGGTGGTTGATAAACAATTCTCCAAATTTTTGGAGACATTTAGGAAGCTGCATATCAACATACCTTTCATAGAAGATTAGAGCGAGCCTCCTATTTCAAGTTTATGAAGGAGATCTTGGGGAAAAAGAAGAAGCTGGCGGAATATGAGATAGTAGCACTAACAGAAGAGTGTAGTGCTATCTTGCAGAAGAAGTTGCCACCAAAACTAAAGGATCCTGGAAGCTTTACACTACCTTGCACAGTGGGCAATGTGACTTGCAACAGAGCTTTATGTGATTTAGGGGCGAGTATAAATCGATGCCGCTTGTCGATATTTAAAAGATTGGAGTTGGGTGAGGCAAACCAACCACGATAAGCTTGCGGCGACGGGCGATGGTTCATCCAAGAGGCAAGATCGAGGACGTGATTGTGAAAGTAGGGAAATTCTTCTTTCCTGCAGATTTCCTCATTCTTGATATGGAAGAAGATGCGGAAATCCCTATCATATTGGGGAGGCCATTCCTAGCAATGGGGAGAGCTTTGATTGATGTTGAAAGAGGAGAGTTAACATTAAGGGTGGAGAATGAAGAAATGGTGTTTAAAGTTTTTAAACACGTCATTGAGCCACCAACCGTGAGTGGGTGCTTTGCAATCAGCACCATCGAACCCCCTTGCGAGCCAATACAAGTCAACCAAAGAGAGATGAGCCCAAGAAAGCAGGCATGGTTTGCCGAAATTCCACTAAAGGAGGTATGTGTTCCTGAACTCCCCCTTACTGATAATGCTAAGAAGAAAAGAAGAAAAAGAAAACGCAGAATGTGGAGGAAATGGATTAGTTGGGGGCTTGATCCACCCAACGGTTATTAAAGTCAAGGAACTTGCGTTCGGCTAAAAGACGTTAAAGACAGCGCTACTTGGGAGGCAACCCAACGTTTTCAATTATGTTATTCAATTTTTGTCTTCAGTTATTTTAATTTCTCCTAGAACAGTCTCACAGTCTTGGGTTCTTGTGTTTGTGTTACTGACAGGTACAGGCAAATAAACTGGAGGACGAAAAGCTGAACGAGAGCCAGGATTTCCAGAAAAGTGGGTAGCGCGCGCCCAGAGCAGTGGCGCGCTAAAAGAATCGAGCAGACGCAGAGCGCGCCGCGACGCCAGAGCAGCGCGCGCAGTAAATCCAGAAAATGTGCCAAGTTTAGGCGCCGTGGGCGCCGCGGCGCCAAAAGCAGGGCCGCGGCGCCTAAGCGGAAATCCAGAAGCTTAAAACGCCCAGAAACCAGATTTTTCCCCAATTCCAATTTCAAAAACCTAACTCTCCCTCTCCAAAAACCCACGAAATTTCAAAAATTTGCCCACAAATCCTCCACAAATTAAACCCAACCACAACCAAAACTCTTAAATTCCTAAAAACCCTTAGTCATCTCAACCAACAAAGCTCCATTTCATAGCCTCAAACCACCAATTGAAAGAAGAACAGCTTGAATCTTCTCATAAAAAGGTAATCTTTTTCTGTTCTTGAGTCCTTTACTGAAGTCACAGGAGGTAGTAGTTTGAAGGAGTATTGTAGTTGAAGTAGTTTGGGTACTGAAAAGTTGATTGTGAAGTTTGGAGAAAAGAGTAGAAAAGGAGTGTGGGTATTGGGTAGAAGAATTGAAGTTTGGGGGTGTTGTGTTCGCTGCTAAGTTGTAGATTGTGTAGGAAACATTTGTGCCACTAAATTGAAAGCTCCAGAAACTATTTTAAACCATGGCCACCAGGAAGAGAAGAGGCTCCACATCCACCCCAACCCCACATTACGATAATACTAGGTTTGTGAGCTACGAAGCCTTCCTAAGATACAAAAAGCTTGAATCCAGACCCTTAATACCAGAAAGGGGAATGGAATACCAGAGGGAGTCATATGGGGAGAAAGATATTTATGAGCCCATCCGGGCTATGACTGAGTTAAGGGGGTGGAGGAGATTTGTGAATCCGGAGAAAATAGCACCAATGAACACAACAATGGTGCGTGAATTTTATGCCAACTTTCCGGAGAAGGTGGAAAGGGGATGCTTTGTTAGGGGAGCTTATGTGTCCGGATACAGAGAATGTAAATGCACAATTGAAGACGGTTGATGTTGAAGAAAGAAGTGATTGGAATCACTTTAGAACATGGTCTAGAAGCACCGACCACATCGACTGGAATGTCGTTGCAGACACCGTGAGCTACCATGGGGCTGTTTTTGATATTGGAAGAAATGGATCAAGAGCACTGAACAGGTGCCAATTCAACAAAGTAGCCAAAGGTTGGCTATATTTCGTCAGCGCCCGCATGATTCCATCCACGACTTCACCAGAGTGCGGAGGATAGGATTAAAGCGATATATGGAATTATGAGGGGAATGACGATTGATGTGGGGAAAGAAATAGTGCAGAGCATTGAAGAAATCAGCAGGTTGGTGACAACAGGTGGATTGGGACACGGTTCACTTATTACCAGTCTCTGCCACATGAGTGCGGTCCCAAAACTACCCACAGACACTCATGAGAGAAACCAACTGCCGGTGTCCTGTGGGATAGTGCACTTTTTCCCAGACCCAAGTCCCCAAAGAATGACGGAGAGTACCAAAGAAGAAGGCAGCAGCAGAGGCCGATGAACGAGGATGAGCACGAAATAGGGGCTCAATATGCGGCAGACCTAGCCACCACCAACCACGTACGGAACCTCCAGTGCCAATGATGGAGCAAGTGCTCCAGAACCAGAGAATGATGATGCAACATTTCGGCACATTTATACAAGGACACAATGAGTTGAGACAAGGACAACATGAGTTGCGACAAGGGCAACAAGAATTGAGGCAGGAGCAGCAACAGCTGCACCAGCAGTATGACGAGATGAGTTCCCTGTTCAACCAATGGTCGATGCATTATCCACCGCCACCACCACCATTTTAGCCAAAGTCCGTAGTTGTTCTTTTAGTGTCTTTGAGTCTACACACATTGGGGACAATGTGTGATTTAAGTTTGGGGGTGTTTTATTTGTGTCATGATATGTTTTATTTAAGTCTTTTTGATTGTTTCATGTTTATTTTGAGTCACCAAAATTTTTTCTTTTTGAGTCACAATTGCCTGTCAAAGATCATGTATGTTGTAGTTGCTAGAAACACCTAGTGAATTAAGGTGGAATAATGTAACGGAATTGAAGCAACTATCTAAACACCTAAGTTAGATATGCCAAAAACTCATGTAACTGTCTAATCGAGTTTCTTGCTTGAGTTATGCATGCTAAAAGATAAATACTTATGTGTTATGATTGCTTGCTATTTGAGGCGAAATAGTTAGGATATGCATGTTAGGGAGATGACTCAGGCATCTCTTTGATAGCCAATTCTTACCATTCTTTTCTATCCCGTACTTTAAAAATATCCCTAGTCAGCCCCATTGAGCCTAAATTTGAAACTTCTTCTTTGACACCCTATATTCCCACAAATTGTACCATAAGTGAAAATATGAAATAGTGGAATACATTGTGTTAAAAAAGAGACAAAAAGAGTGAATACCTCTGTTGCACCCCAATACAAAAGTAATAAGAAAGAGGCAAAAGCCTAAGTTTGGGGGTGCTTGTTATTATAATACTCTTCATTCTCCCAAAACAAAAGAGGAAAAAAGATAGAATTGAAGTGAAGAAAAGAACAAAAAGAAAAGGGAAATACTGAAAAGCTAAAGAGCTTATGGTACACAAAAATGAGCCTAAATGCCTATTTTTACCAACCCCTACCTAAGCCTACATTACAACCCTTAAAGTCCTGAAGATCTCTTTTATGCATATCCAGGATTAGTGGAGAATAGCAAGTAAGCATGCCATAGGATTTTTGAATTTATATGCATGATTTAGTATATTGACTTCCATTAAAGCATGATAAATATAAGTTTGCGAAATATCTAGCTCAATGTGTTTAGTGTGCTGAAAAATTTCATGCTACATGTTCCTGCATATTATTCTGCTAACCTTCATGTTTTTCTAGATAACACTAAATGCAGCAAAAGTGATCAATGTCAGTGCGTCTTTTATTTTTCGTTTCTTGAGTCTTTTATTTCTTTCTTTCTATCTTTGCTCGAGGGCGAGCAAAGGTTAAGTTTGGGGGTATTTGATCGGTGTATTTTATATACACCTTTTGAGTCAGTTTTAGTTAGTCTTTTGTCCCGTTTTGCACATATAAGTGTCGTATTAGGATAGTTTTCCTTTCTTTTGAGTCAAAGTGGTTAAAATGGCCAAATGGCGGAAAAAGGAGCTAAAAGAGGGCAAAAGAGGAGATCCCAGAGCTAAAAACAGAGAAAGTGGTGAGCGAGGCTGAAACCTGCATCAGCGACGCCTCCTGCGATCGAAGCGGGGCGCGCCACTATCCGAAGAGGTTGCAGAAGACTCGGCACGCGGCTGCCAGGGCCGCGCGCTAAACATCCGGTGTTACAGAGCCGCAGTGGCCGCCGCCTCGCATGCCAGAATCGGCCGCGCGCCAAATCACCCGACGGATTGCGAGTTCCGCCACGGCGCTGTCTGCAGGCGCCGACGCTGAAAAATAAGGTTTCAGACGGATTTTGGGTCAACTGCAGGGAAAAGTTGAGGCGATTTTCACTTATAAAAGGAGAACCCTAGGCGCTTTTAAGGGTTCCTTCGCACAACACAAGGCTTCTTGCTTGAGATTGAAGACCATAGTTTAGTAATTTCTTTTCCTTTTCTTTACTTTATTTCGCTTTTGTATGATGAACATGGGATTAGTTCTTGTCATGTCAATGGCTAGGAACTAATTCCTCTATGTGGCTTTCCATGTTGAATCTCTAGAAACTTATGTTATGATTTAATGACGCTTATGGTTATTCTTCTTCATTGAGATCTATCCAATAATTGAATTGAATGCTTGGTAGTTAATTGACAACTAATTATCACTATATGATTTCTAATCGACTCAGAAAGGGGGATTGTGAATATCTTTGTAAGTTGGGTAGACATTCTCGATTGGGGATGAAAATACCTCAATTATTTATGTAAGCGTTAATGAGAGGCTTAAAAACCCTAATTTTGCGCATTGTGCGTGACGGTTAACTAGGTTCTTGTTCTTAATCCTCCTATAGAGTTATCCTTATCACCGAAAGGTAAGGTGCACATCTGAGGTTGAGTGTTTATATAACCCTAACGGGAGTATAAAACGATTTAGTGAACCTGCTTTCTCCAAAAGAAGAAGACCATAAGTTATTGCATTAGTAAGTAGCATAAGCGGATAGTGAGGAGACGTGGAAACCCTATTCTCATCACAACTGAAGTAAACCTTTATAGTTAAAATAGCTTTTATAATTCTTAGTTATAAACAACAAATCCAAAGATCAATTTACCAAATAGATACCAAAAAATAGATAGTTGGTAATTGAACCCTAATCCTTGAGGACGATATTCGGTCTTATCAAGACTATACTACTTGTCACGATAACGTGCACTTGCGTTTAAAGTGTGTGCATCTTACCGCGCATCAAGTACCCATGACATAACACTACCTGAGCCCACACTATATAGAAAATAAAAAATATATTTTTATATATATATATATATATACATACATACATTGTGTTTATTTGATAATTTATTTATTATTTATTATTATTTATTAACTCTTTTACTAAGTGTTTTTGCAGGTATCCGAAGACGCATCCCAAAGTTAAAGTCTGCGCAGAAAAGGGAAAATAAAAGCGAAATACCGCTAATTTCTCTTCACTCCCTCTTTATATGATATTTGCTTTCGTTACAACCGTGTTAAATATATACCTTATTTAAATATATGCATGCCTAGTTAAATATCTTTTAGTTAGTTTAATAAGTGTAGAATACCTTTAGAATACATGTTAGCACAATAACACCGACCTAAGTTTGACCAGACAACCGCAAGTTAGCGGATCCTATAGGATGCCTAACCCCTTCCCTTTAGGATAATAAAGAACCCTTACCTGGAATCTCATAAGTTTCGTTGACCCTTAAATTGGAGTTTAATGTTGACTTTATTTAGTTGACATTTAGGTGTCTTAATTCACCCAAATAATTAGGCGACAATTCCTTAAAAACAGTGATTCAAATCAAGAATCACGCATATGTCGTATCCCGCTTCGACTCCAGTTTAAATGAGATATTACAGTATGGCGACTCCTTAAAAACAGTGATTCAATTCGAGAATCACGTATATGTCGTATCCCGCTTCTACTCCAGTTTAAATGGGATATTACAGGTTGTTCATGTGAAGCAACGCCACTTCTAAACTAGAAAGAGTTGGAGAGGTTGTCCTCAAAAGGACTTAAGGGAATGGGATCACTCTAACAAGAGGTGATACATGTTCTAAACTTGGTTCAAGGACGTTGTTGGTCAAAGATTGTAGCCAAATGAATGATATATTTGTAATACGTGCATCTATGTATTCATAGATTAAGACACGTTAAATAAAAAGTCATTCAAATCTAACGAAGTTGAGATTGTTGTCGTCTGTCAACATAAACCCTCAAAAATGAATGTGAGGTAGGCGAAGAGGCAAAATCACCTTTCCACTCCGTCAAAGGAATAGCAAAAGAGGCACCGCTCCTATATAACTTAGTCACACCTACGTGAGTGATTTGAAACTTGTACAAATAGAGGGGGGAGACAAGTACGTTGTGATCTTTATTGATGATGTTACAACGTATTGCATCCTTTGTTGAAAAACAAAGATTAAACCCTGTCGGAGCACCGGAGAGTCGCGACTCCTCCACCAAGATCCGCGGCGCTTGAAGCCTGGTTGTCTACTGGAATTCAAGCCCCGCGGTGCCTTCCAGGCAGGGCCGCGACACCTCGAAAGCAGAAGTTGAAAGCCTACGGATTGAGGAATCCGTAGGGATAGAGGGGGAGAATCTTAAGCATCGTTTATCAAACAGCTGCTACTTACTCACCTCAGTCTAACGGTATTAGTCAAGCACATATCTGTACGCCCAAGCTATTTGGGGAAAGGCGATCCTTACCGCTAATGCAATTCTAAACAGAACTCCGCAAAAGGATAAAGATAATCCTCCATGTGAAACATAGAAAGAATTCCATATACAAATGTTGTGATATGGGGTAGTGTGGCAAGTGTTGAAATACCAAAGCCAAAATGGGTCATGTTGGACCTAAGACTGTAGATCGCATATCCGCTGGATCTGCATATAACAATGGTGCATATCGCATCTCGGTGTCAAAGAATGATGAATTCTTTGACGATGACTTTCCTTGAGAAGGAAAAAGAAGTAATTGCTCAAGATTAACAAGAACACGCGAGTGCCTGGTAGTACGGAACTAGATGTTCCAGATCTATAGGACTCGGAAGTTGCTGACTATCTGGAACTTAATATTCCAGATCTATATAACTCATGAATTCTAGATGTTGAACCGAGATAGAGTGAAAAGAGGGGACAAAAACTTGATCCAGGCCTTCTAGCGTATATGGTTGAGAATGAACCATGGACAATTGAGAATTGTCATCTCCAGAAGTGTTGCTTTGGAAAGTAGCTAAAAAGAGAAAAACAGGCTCCATCTGATAGAACCACACTTGTGTGATAGTTGATCTTCATTCGGGAAAAGAACCTCTTGGTTGTAAAAGTGGATACTCAAATTGAGTACAAAGTGGATGGATATATTGACGAGTATAAGACCTCGGCTATCTAGACATGTGCTCATGTGTGAATAACTTAAACATCCTGGGTCACCGCAGTCTTGCGTGACATGGATGGTTGAGATAGCCTTCCTAAGCGGAGAGTTGGTTTGATGGACTGTTGGGCTTCTTCCTGAACTTCCATTATGGTCCCTCAAATGTTTACATTTTGGTCCTGGAAGATTCAGATAAAATAGAAACAATGAATCTGACTACAGAAACATTGACTCTGAAGCTAGAAAGCCAACAGTAGGAAAACCAAAAGTCCGAAAGTGGAAGAAGAAAGTGATACAGAACAACCCGAGGGGTATGTGGTTCCACGGAAGAGAAGAAAGTCTGTCGACTTGTCAAATCTCTGTGCGGGCTAAAACAGGCCCTGAAGCAATGGCATGAAAACCTTGATAGTACTCTACTATCGAAGGGATTCTCCATTAAAGAGTGTGACAAATGTGTCTACATGAAAATGTTCTAACTCGTTTATGATATGCCTTTACGTAGACGACATGTTGATCACAAAGAGTAATCCTAGTTTGATCCTAGAAGTATGTTGAAATAATATTTCGACATGAATGATATGAGTATTACAGATGACATCTTAGGAATTGGAAATTCCAAGACATCTAACAGACTAGTCTAAACCAAACTCACTTATGAGATGTTTTTACAGTCTCGTTGAAGTCACCAATGGATATGAATCATAGAATTGATTGGAATCATGGTGCACCTATACATCAGGAGCGATAGACGCAAGTCACATGTAGTTCAATATATTTTACACACTACAACTGACCTGATATCGACTCATAAAGAATATCGGTTGAACTAAGGTTCACCGGTAATGATCGATAGAAGGCGTTAAATGAGATGTGACGACATCTGAATTATTTGCTTATCTATGGTTTATGGTACTCTGGATGTCCAGCAGTTCTGGGAGAACACAGTGATGCAAACTGGACATCAGACTTGAAGAACACCAAAGCCACAAGTAAATGTGCATGGTGTGTCTTTGCGAAATCCTCTAAGCAAACTTGCATCGACCGATTTGTGATGAAATCGGAGTTTATTGTTGTATACAGAGTATGATGAGAAGTTGAGTAACTTCACGACCTCTTACAGGATGTCCCTTCTACGGAGTAACTCGTGCCTGCTCCGGTTTGACACTGTGAGAGAACAAATAATGGTGTCTGGACATATCTATCGCAGACATAAGACCGTATGGCAGTTGATCGGGTGACACATCCTTGATTACTAAATCAAAGGATATAACGAACCCTTTAATTAAGGGACTACCCAAAGATCAAAAGTTCTGCCTGTCAAGGGGAATGAGCCTAAAACCCAAACTATAAAAACTGATTCGGTGGATACCCAACCTTACAGACTGGAGATCCCAGGAATAAGGTTCAATGGGAAAACTAAGTCGTAAAAGTTTAGTGAGCGCTTCGGTGGAAGCAAGGGCACTTCGGATATAATGTTTTCTTCCTAGAAACATGAATCCAAGGTCATTCCCGTGATAGACATTAAGTGCAACCTGTAGAGTGAGTAAAGGTTAAGTTTCCAAAACCTTTTATGATCCTCAACAATTGAGGTTAGGTTTGGGGGAACTTTTAATGGTTCTTAACACTTCTGAAGTGGGGTATATCAGGATACACTATAGGAGACCACCTATTTAAGTGCGAGGACAGACCGACTCAAACTAACGCACTTAAGAAACCAATACGTGTTCTACGGCCACAACGGACAAAACCTTAAAGAAGGATAGAGTAAGGAAAGATGTTGTGTTGGTACCATTATCTTGGCTTACACTAAACACTGACGGTTCAAGACATTACGTTCACCACGTAGTAAGTAAGTCTGATGGTATTCTACTATTGAAGGTTCAAAGCTATGGCTATCTGTCCAGATGCAACATTGATCCGTCGGAAGGTTGCTAAAAAGGCACCATGTGCGTGCGCCAAAATCTCTTCCAAGAGGGGATTGTTGGAAATTTTTTAAATGTGAAATAAAGTTAATCCTATTAAATTATGACTCGAACAATTGAGGCCCCGCACATCGGAAACGTCATTTTCACATACATGCACACGTTGTACCAACGATCGTGAATTTCCTTAGTGGAAGAGATATTGGTACATATACAAAACGTTTGAGACATAATATGATAGACGATTATTGGACAAATGACAATGGTTTCACGTTGGTAAATGAAAGAAGAAATGTACAATGTGTAAAAGATAAAATGAGTCAGAAAAGGGTTGCGGCGTCACCGCGGAGACGGGGTGCCGCGCCGCCACCACCGCCAGGGCCGAGGTGCCATGGCGCCCCAAGGGTAGGGCCGCGGTGCAAATTCGAACTTTGGACATTGGAGCTTCGGCGCCGCGGTGCGAACGAGGCAGAATGGTCGACGGAAGCTGAAAGAGTTCTGACTCTTGGGCTGGTTTTGGAGCATTGATTCTCCATTACTTGACACATGAATTCAGCCTTTATTTTGATGAATTGTAACCTCTAAATAAGTGAAATTACATGGCCTTGATTATCATTAGTTGACTATATGAGAAGACATCTTACACACACTATAAATTGAGGTCTTTGGCTCAAGTCAAAACACACCTCACTCTTGTATAGTTCAGATTTTCTAAACTTCTTCCTCTCTTGCAATCTTCCACACAGTTAAAGATTCTTCTTTTCTAGCGAACACTTGAGTCTCCTTTGCTCACTTATTTGATTGATGTTTTATCTTGGGAGATAAGTTGCCAACACATCGTTAAAAGATTATATGGGGCAATATTATCTTAAGGAAAGATTTACAAATTATTCTCATGGTATCAGATAGCCAGAAATCCATCTAATTTCCTTCTCTATTTGGTTTCTCAAACTTAGTCATTAATTTATCTTCCTTCGTGTAAGAATGAATCTTGGGTCTAACTCAACCCCAAAAGCTAGCTTGTAGGGTGAGAATTGTCCAAGTCCATGTTCTCATTCCATTACCGATGTGAGACTCTTAAAACTACCCCACACGCCCATATCCCGTTAACCAGAGCGTAGATAATATAATTTGGGGGCCCAACATCAGTGAACAAAGAATTGGAATGAGCCTGGTTCTGATAGCATGTAAGAATGGATCTTGGGCCTAACTCAACCTCAAAAGCTAGCTTGTAGGGTGAGGATTGTCCGAGTCCATATAAATAATCCATGTTTCCATTCCATTACCGATGTGAGACTCTTAACACTTCGTTTAATTTTTTCTTTCCATAACATATGGAGTCTTCATCTTCTGCTACACCCGTTGTTCCTCCTACCTTCACTACTATTGCAGGTTAAGTTGTCCTGCTACATGTCCATTTCCTCCCTTAAGTAGCACGTTATTTGGTCTATCTCCTCCCATTAACATTGGTTCTCCAACCATACCAAATTTTAATTCTGTTGCTGCTCTTGCTGCTCCTAATGTCACCAAGTTAGTGACCATTAAGTTAGGTTCTGTGGAGGACTATCTCACATGGCGCACTCAATTCACCTCTCTACTACTTTCTCATGAGCTTAATTATGGGCTTTGTTGATGGCTCAATTCCTCCTCCGTCTCCCCTTCTTGGCCATATATCTGGAAATCAACAACCAAACCCTCTCTATCGCTCTCGGATAAAGATTGATCAAAGTGTTCGTTCTTTGTTATTTGCAACATTATCCTGTAAAGTTCTCCTTGATGTTCATCTCCTTCCTACATCCAAAGATATATGGCTATCCTTACATCGCCGCTATATGGATGCGAGCCAGGCTAAATCTATTGATTTGAAACGCCAACTCACTAGGTTGCGAAAGGATGATAATATGAGCATTGACCAATACCTTTGGAACGCCAAACAAATAGCTAATTCCCTTGCATCAATTAATTCACCCGTCACTTCTCAGGATTTCATTGATCATGTTTTACTAGGTCTTGGAAAAGAGTATGACACCTTGGTTGGCATCATTACACACTTTTCTGGTCAATTATCGCTTGAAGAGCTTCGCACCAAACTTTTACTTCATGAGCAAAGGTTGCAGCGCTTCAAGGAACTTGACTCGACGATTACGCATCAAGCTTTTGCTGCACATTCTGTTTCTAATACTACTCCTCAAGATTCTAGCTCTCAGAATGAATGTTATTTTGGGTACAATAACCAAGGCTAAAAAATCTGCAGGGTTTAGGGGTTTTGTAAGCAAATCAATTACATGATCACACACTGAAAAATAATAAAGGCAACATACTGTTTCCAGACTATTGGTTATCCTAATTGAGTATATAATACAAACAAGCCCCAAGTTAAAAATCCTTGACTGAATTTTTTTCCAGATACATAATCCTATTTATATGCATTAACAAAATGCAATTCAAACTTTATTGTTTCAATGAAACGGGTTTGATCAATATGGTTGTAAGCCAAGCCAGAAAGTACACTTCTCTTGCCTCTATCCTCAGCTCACCACCATGAGAAAAGGAAACAAGAAAGATACATTTAATCAAGGAATACAGTGACATCTTGAGAAACTTATGCTTATATAATTGACACTCTTAATGTTTGGTTTGATGTTGTGACATTTTGCCCAACGTATTATTTTTAGTACTAAGTTAAAATTTAGAAATGTTGGAACAAATGTCACGACATTCGGACCAACATTCTGTAAAACAATTTTGTCTTACTTCACGGCTGAAGCAAATATCGTGGGATTTTTCCCACGATGGAAAAGTGACTTGACAAGGTGATTAAGAGCTGATGAAAAACGTGGGAAGAACAAGTAAAAGTTGTTGCTAAGCTTGGGGAACAAGTTCAAGAAGTTAGAGGATTTTACTCTACGATCTTCTCCAATAAACCTCATCGGCTGCCCACCTTTCTCTCAAACTCTACAACCAATCGATGAGCTTTTCAAGGAAGACTCTTTACTATAAATAGAGAGGGAAGAAGAGTGAATCGACATCCAGAAAGATTGAATATCAATCGACTCAGCAAGACATTTTTCTTGTTCTATTTCCAGATTTAGTTTCTCTTGATTCCAGCTTATAAAGATCAAGGGCTTGCTGCAGTTCCAACAAAGATCTTAAGACTCTAAGGAGGATTTAAGACAGAAGATCAAGATCATCAACACTTATTGTTGTTGTAACAACAGATGTTAGGCTTCAAGACTATTGTATTGTAATTGTTTATCCTTTCTAAGCACTAGTGGTAGTTGTATATTATTCTCGTACATCCATTGTGTAACTCATACTATGTGAGGTCCACACAAGGATATCAAAGAATTTGGAGTATGTTAACAAGGTTATGATGTGTGTTAGAAGGGATTTGAGTGATATAAAGGTCTACGGAAACAAAACATGAAAAAAGATGTTCGAAATCACAAAAGACCTAGTTTTAATTGATAATTACTCTTGACTTATAAGGAATTTGGCTATGGATAATACATGCAAGTTGCAACCCTTGAAGTCCGGTTTTGAACGGTTCAAAAGTTCATCATTAACACTTTTACGCTCAAATTATAACCAATTTACTGAATATTGTCCAATTTGTGCGACCACGTATCAGAGTTAAGGCAGATTCACTATTGAGGATGCATTGACAGCACAGAGCTAACCTGGGAGTCTATATAAGTGTCAGGTCGGGATTTTTGTTTCCAACACAAGAGGAGTGACTTAGGACATGACTTGGATACTATTTTTCACCTCAAGATCAACTTCCAATCATCCAAGTATAGTTATGATGTTTTGGAGTAATTATATTACATTAATGCTAGATCTAACATAAATAAAACATGTGTGTCTAGATTCTTCAAATCTCCCAAGAATCAACAAAAAGTGAAAAGGTGAGATTATTCCATAAAGTGTAGTCCCTATAATTGAGATTGATATATATATGATTAGAGTATGGGTAGATAAATTATGAAGTATATTTGGAATTATATAAATGAAAGTATATTTATGTTCTAGAGACAATTTGTATTAAGACAAATGTACTTTATACAGATTCGTATTATTATTAATGGAGATTAATATTTTGGTATTTGTAATTATTGAATTATTAGTTGATTGTTTATAATATTCTATAATATGCATCCCTAGAGGTTACACTGTTATTAATACTGTTAGATATTAATATTATAACGTAACTCTTAAAATAGCCTCGATTAATGATTATCGAGAATGAGATATCAATAATATGTGATATGTCGACATGTGGTCTGCATCACATCCTTAGAGGATGTAGTGTGTCTCACCTGCTACGAGGTACGAATACTCGTGATGGACATATGAATACTTTGAAAGTATTGATATACACTGCTGATATATTGTTTGTTATACATGTCTAAAGTATGATCAGCATGTGGGAGATAGAAGTCCTTAGACTTGAGGTCGATAAACACATTGTCTACAGAGTAATGTACTTTGATCATGTCCTAAGCTCAAATGTCTTATAGGTTGAGATACGACTTGTATTGGGTACATTACGATGTGGATTAAAGGTGGTATTTGAGCCAAGATTAGGATTCATTCCTCGAATGTATATTTGAGAGAACACTCAGTTTCTCAGTGATATTAGATTGACTAAGTCGTTGGCCAACACAATAGACATATCTAGGATTTGGTCTTGTTGTCAACTAATATAGATGAGATATAATGATCAAGATATTTGGATAGAAACTTGGAAGATCCTAAGATTGATCGAGTGTGTCATGAATGAAAGGATTTTATCTTCCCACATAGAGGTTCAATTTATCAGATTCGAGTAAAATGTACTTCACACATTGAGTTCTATTCCGGCGCCGTCTAGGAGTTCCTTGTAGACCTAATATGATTAGTGTCGATATGTGAATACATATAGGGTAACACTATGTCAATTTTCTTCGATCTAAGGATGTAATGAGAGAATATAAATGTTCGATTTATGATCGACACATTTGAATGAATAATGCTTATTAATTAAGTCAAGATTGGATTTCGAATTTAATTAAAATGAAAACGAGACGACGTCTAACATTGGAGTGAAGCAATTTAGATAACATGTTACCTGATATGTTATACCCCGTGGTTCGGGTTTGGACCGCTGATGGGCCCCGTACGCAGCGCTGAGCGAGGCCGCGCGCAAGGCGGTGATTGTAGGTCGCGGCCGGAAAACGCCGCGGCGCCGAAAACGCCGCGGCGCCAAGATCCGAGGGTCGCAGTTTTAAGCGTCGCGGCCGGGAAGGTGGTCGCGCGCCAGAAGTCCTAAGGCGGCGCAGGTTTCAGCGCCCGACCGCAGGCCGCGGCCGAGGTGGGATCTGCGAAAGTTAGTGGAAATTTCTGCACTGTTTTGTTTTAAAAGAGGTCATGGGTGGGTGACAAGTGTCCCCCCCATCTGAAATGTTGCATGCCTTATATTGACCAAGTCTTGAAGACTTGGTCATCTTTCATCTTTCATCTCTCTCTCTCTCTAAGCTAAAAAGCTCTCCCTTCTCTCTAGAAAATCAAGAGAAACTCCAAGCTTAAGGAAAATCTGAAAAGGGTGTTAAGAAGGAAAGTTATTTGCAAGCTTGTGGAGGTTATTGTGGTGGTATTCTTGAAAAGGAGGCTAGCAAAATTGTTGGAATAGTTTTGGCTAAAGCTCCAAAGGTAACATTTCTTCTCTTGTAGCTAGTTATTGGTGTTGCATGTGAAGAATAATGAATTTGTAGTAGTAAATAATGCTCTTAGAATCATTGCATGTAAGAAAAATGGTTTGGATATGAAAGATTGGTTAAAGAGATATTATGAGCATGTTGTAGCCTACAAACTACTTTAGAATTGTTAAGTGTATTGTTTTACCTATTGGGGCAGAATTTTACACACCTAAGTTTGGTTGTGTAATCCCCTTTGAAATGTGGGATTGTTGGGCCTTAAATGTGGCGTTTGGATATTGAATTCGTCCTTGAAAAAAGTGGCAAAGTATATAGAAACAAAGGAAATGCTGCCCAAATTTCCTTAGGAATTAGTAACTTGAACTTGGAATATTTCTACATTGAAATTAGGAGTTAATAAACGTATTATGGTCATTATAGGTTGACATATTACGTGCGGTATTTCGGACTTAGCAAGTGGATTAACCGAAGAGGTATGTGGAACTTTCCTATCTCTTGAGCATGAGTAGTTGTACCTATGTAGTACGGTAGACGTACAAGATTTGATATATTTCACTTGTTTAAAGTATATGATACTTGTTTCATTTCAAAAGTATAAGTCCCTTGGATTTAGGGAAAATGTATTTGACAAAGGGATAACGCTAATATAATGACTTTATGGGAAGTTGGTTATATTAGTTTTTTTGAAAGGTTCACAAAGAAAGGTTTACTCTAATTAAAACAAGTACGAGTAAATGATTTGAAACTAAGAAAGGTGAATTGATTTTTAGGCATTGGTTGCCTAAGGTTTTAAAGGAAATGAAGTCACTTGATTTAGAAGCCTATTATATTTCTAAAAGGAAATGTGACTTGTCTTGAAAAGAAATCGTAACTTGATACTATGGTGATTAGTATCTTGGAATTTTTGTATAAAAAGAGTTATTTCTTAAAAAGTTAGAAGTACATGGTACTTGGGTTGAATTCCCGAATTTTCTATTAAAAGACATGTTAGTGCCTTAGGATACTAAAATGAGAGGATATATTAATAATGTTAATAAGAAGTTAGGGGATTTCTTAACTTGCTTATGTTATGATAAGCCGGTAGTGCTTATGTTATGATAGGCCGGTAGTGCTTATGTTGTGATATGATAGGCCGGTAGTGCTTATGTATGATATGATAGGCCGGTAGTGCTTATGTTATGTATGATAGTCGGATGAGCTATGTTATATATTTATATTTTTACGGGGTAAACCTCGGGTTATTATTTATGCCATGGATTTGCTACCCATGATGCGAGTGCGGCGCTTGCACTCATGCGGATCCGGACCACAGGATCCATGCGGCTGAAATAGTCCCATGCGAGTACGGCGATGGTACTCATGCGGGTCCACAGGATCCATGCGGGTGAAATAGACCCATGCGGGTGAAATAGTCCCATGACGAGGCGGATGACCTCATGCGGGTCCACAGGACCCATGTGGGTGAAATAGTCCCAGGAGTAGGATTGCTTAATGATACTATGGGCGAGGTACCCTGTTTTGATCGTGAGCCTCCTATTTTTATGCTATAAGATTTATACTTGTTACTCTCATTGTTAGTAAGGCACGGTCTGAGAAATTGATTTTTATCTATGACTCCGGCTTATTTTTGACTTATGATATTACTACGATATTTTTCCGTTTACATACTTGAGTACGTTGTGTCGACCCCCTTCCTCGAGCTGCGTTAAATCTGCGAGTAAGGAAGCGGTAGTAGATCCTCATTCCTAGGATCTTTTACTCAGTGTCGTGAGCTCCATTTCTTGGAGGCTCGACTTTTGGTATGGTTCTCTCTGTTGTTGTTGTTGTTTTGTACATTCGGGGAATGGCGGGGCCTGTCCGTCATGAGTGTTACTCCTTCTTAGAGGCACATGTAGTCTTGTCATAACTTGGTTTGTTTAAGGATGTAACTGTTCGGTTTTATGTACTTTTGGGGTAGCCATTTTGGGCTACACTATTTATATCATTATGATTGTTTATTATGAGGTTATATTCCGCTGGTTTTCTCTGATGTTGTGTCACGAGGTGCCGGGTTAAGGCACCGCCACGGATCGAGTCGTCGTGACAAAAGTGGTATTAGAAGCGATTAATCCTCGGAAAGGGTCTACAGTCGTATCTAGTAAGTCTTGATTATTGGTGTGTTGTGCACCACATCTATAATCAGGAGGCTGCAGGATATTTAGGATTGGTTTCCATTTCTTTCACTCTAAGATCGTGCAATAGAGCCGTGTTATAGGTTGAACTTCCCTCTGACGTGAATTTTGTATGTATCAGTTATGCCTCCACGCAAGGCAGCGCGGCGGAAGAGCAAGGCATCGGAGGAACTACTAGTAGGACACCGAGGTTACGGGCACGAGCCCGATCCTTACGAGATAATATTTAGGGCGACGAGTTCCGCGACGTTGTCAACCCAATGATGCAGGCGGCGGCGGCTGCGAGATTACGGTACTGAGCCTCGATTACGGCTGGAAGCGAGAGGATATGGGCTCTGAGAGATGGCGATTATTGGCGGAGATAGTGGCTGAAGCATGAGCGAGCGAGATCTGGCCGGTTGTATGCAGTGGTTCCTCCCGAATCCGATAGCGTGAGACTTGGGACTTTTGGCTGCGGCCACGAGTTCTATGGGTGAGGCACGAGGATGATCCTGGAATTTATCAAGCGATTCTGGATTATGAGGTGATCAAGGCCTCGGATCTGAGTCGGTTGTGTTCGATTCGCATCGGTGCGTGATCTGCGATTGGTAGTTTGATTCATGGGAGCTGTCTCGGGAGCATGCGCTTCCGGTGTATGGGGCGAGTTCGGCGGCATTTCTTGGTCATTTCTTGCCTCGCGGATGAGAGAACGCGGGTAAACAATTTACGACATTGAGGCGAGTGGGCGGGCGATCCGAGTACAACGTCGAGTTTGACTCGTTGACTCGATATGTACCCACTTTAGTAGCGAATATGGAGGGCGAGTGCACCGCTACGTCCACGAGGCTCGATGACTATTTGGCGAGAGTTATGCAGGAGTAGCTCTTGGCCGGGCATGGACATTGCCGCATGCGAGCTATGCACTATGGTGTGAGAGCGTAAGGGGCGCCAGTTGATAGGTATCGCGAGAAGAGGCGGGACATCGGCGTCCTCTAGTAGTTCTCGAGGTAGACAGCCTCAGCAGACCGGGTTTGCATCACAGCCGGTTCAGAGCGCTCCTCCACCATCTTCGGTCGTCAGGTATTGAGGAAGCGGGGCGAGTCCCGGGGCGGGTTTCGGAGGACGAGTTCGGTCGAGATGAGGCCACCTATGCCTCGGTGTGTCGATGTGGTGATTGTCATTATAGAAGTGTCGTGTTCCTCCAGGAACTTGTTACTCTTGTGGACAACAGGGCCATTTGAAGAGAGATTGTCCGTCCAGAGGCGGCGGGAATGCCATGGTTCAGTAAGCAAGTTCGATTCTTTGGTCTTCGTCTTGATGGTTGGCGCCGGAGGCGAGGTGTTCACGGGCCAGGCGCGGCGAGGTCATGGCGGGGTTCGATTCAGCGGTCCTCAGAACTGCATTTATGCTATGTCCAGCCGCCAGGACCAGGAGGCGTCACCTGATGTCGTCACAGGTACACTGTTGGTTTCTTGCTGTGATGTTTATGCTTTGATAGACCCAGGTTCTACCTTGTCCTATATATCTCCTCATATTGCTGGTAGAATAGGGATAGAACCTGAGTCCATAAAACCTTTTGAGGTAGCTACCCGATGGGTGATTCGGTGGTGGCCGAGCGAGTGTATAAGGCTTGCCCAGTGACTATATACAGTCGTCAGACTCTAGCCGACTTGATAGAGTTGGATATGACGGACTTTGATGTGATTATGGGTATGGATTGGCTAGCGTCTTGATATGCCAATGTGGACTATAGAGAGAGGTTAGTTCGGTTCCGGTTTCCCGGTGAGCCGGTTATCGAGTGGAAGGGGAATCTTTGCATCGCCAGGGTAGGTTTATTTCTTACCTCAAGGCTAGGAAGATGGTACGGAAGGGGTATATTTACCATTTGGTTCGGGTATTCGATACGGAGGCTGAGATACGGACCTTGATCGGTCGATTGTTAGAGAGTTTCGGACGTATTCCCGGGCGAGCTTGGGTATCCTCACGAGAGGAGATTGAGTTTTGCATCGATTTGGCGCGGACACGGCCGATATCTATTCCGCCATACAGGATGGCACCTGCCGAGTTGAAGGAATTGAAGGACCAGCTGAAAGATTTGCTGGAGAAAGACTTTATCAGGCCAAGTGTTTCTCCCTGGGGAGCGCCAGTGTTATTTGTAAAGAAGAAGGATGGGACGCTGCATATGTGTATTGATTACAGGCAGCTGAACAAGGTAACTATCAAGAACCGATATCCCCTCCCCAGGATTGGTGATTTGTTTGACCAGTTGCAGGGTGCGAGATGCTTTTCCAAGATAAACCTGCGGTCTGGTTACCATCAGGTACGAGTTAGAGAGGTGGATATCCCAAAGACTGCATTCAGGACCCGGTATGGGCACTATGAGTTCAGGGTGATGTCTTTCAGATTGACCAACGCTCCAGCGGTATTCATGGATTTGATGAATAGGGTGTTCAGGCCATTCTTGGATATGTTCGTTATAGTGTTCATTGATGATATCTTGGTGTATTCGCCTTGCGAGCGAGCATCTGGTCATTTGAGGCGGTATTACGAGTCCTCGGGGCCGCGATTGTATGCCAAGTTCTCGAAATGCGCGTTTTGGTAGCCAGTGGCTTTCTTAGGGCATGTTATGGGCGATGGTATTCGGGTTGTCTGACTAAGATTGAGGCGATCAGACTTGCCCGAACCAGCTACTGCAAGCGGAGTGCGCGGCTTTGGGCCTTGCAGGTTATTATCGGAGGTTTGTGGAGAAGTTTGCCTCCATGTCAGCGCCGTTGACTAGGCTGACTCAGAAGACAGCTATTTTTCAGTGGACGGATGCTTTGAGGAGAGTTTCCAGTTACTAAAGGAGAAATTGACGACCGCCCCAGTTCTTACTCTTCCTGAGGGTTTGGACGGATATGTGGTTTATTGTGATGCGTCGGGTGTCGGGCTTGGGTGCGTGCTGATGCAGCACGGCAAGGTTATAGCTTACGCATCTCGACAGCTTAGGAAGCATGAGAAGAACTATCCCACACATGACTTAGAGTTGGCAGCAGTGATTCATGCCTTGAAGATCTGGAGACACTATTTGTATGGGGTTCATGTGGATATTTACACAGACCACAAGAGCCTCAGATATCTTCACCGGAGGAGTGAACTTGCGGCGAGGCGGTGGTTGGAGCTGCTTAAGGATTATGATGTTGATATTCTATACCACCCAGGGAAGGCCAATGTAGTTGCAGATGCCCTTAGTCGCAGATCGATGGGTAGTCTATCCGATGTACCGCCGGGGAAAAAGGATATGGTCCGAGAGATTCGTCAGCTAGCGAGCCTTGGGGTTCGTTTGTTTGATTCTGATAGTGATGGAGTTCGGGTTCGAGAGGTTGCCGAGTCTTCCATCGTCGAGGAGGTGAAGAGGCGACAGTATGAGGATCCGATTTTGGTACGGTATCGAGATGCCGCTTTTCAGAAGGAGAAGAGTCTATTTGAGGTAGCGCCTGATGGGGTGCTAAGATTCGAGGGCCGATTGTGTGCTCCCGATGTGACAGGACTTCGCCAGATTTTGGGGAGGCACACGGTGCTCGTTATTCTATTCACCCGGTCGACTAAGATGTACCATGACCTCGGTGTGTGTATTGGTGGATGGCACGAAGAGGACGTGGCGAGTTTTGTTGCCTGATGTCCTAATTGTCAGGTCAAGATTGAGCACCAAAAGCCCGGTGGTACATTGCGAGCTATTGATATTCCGACTTGGAAGTGGGAGGTGATAAATATGGATTTTATTACAGGTTACCTTCCACTCGGAGAAGCATGATTCCATTTGGGCGATTGTCGACAGTGGCGAAATCAGCCCATTTTCTTCCGATCGAACGACGTTCTCACCGAGGACTATGCGATTATATATTAGAGAGATTGTGAGGCGCACGGAGTCGGTGTCGATTATATCGAGATAGAGGCGGTTCTCGGCTAACCGGAGGTCTTTCGGAAGGGATTGGGACACAGTGAGTCTCGATGCGGCGTTTCATCCTCGGACGGACGGACAGCCGAGCGCACTATTCGAGACAACGAGGATATCTGCGGGCTTGTGTTATTGATTTCGAGGTAGGCTGGGAGGATCATTTACCTCTTGTGGAGTTTGCTTATAACAACTACCATTCTAGTATTCGGATGACGCCTTATGAGGCCTTATACGGGAGAAGTGCAGTCACCGATAAATGGTTCGAGGTAGGAGAAGTTCGATTAGTCGGGCGGACTTGGTTCGTGACGATGGATAAGGTGAAGCTTATCGAGGAGCGGTTATTGGCAGCCCAGAGTCGGCAGAAGTCCTATGCAGATCAGCGGCGTCGACACTTGGAGTTTGGGGTACATGATTGGGTTTTCCTGAAGGTGTCACCCATGAAGGGCGTGATGAGATTTGGGAAGAAGGGAAAACTTAGCCCAAGGTACATTGGGCCTTATCAGATTATCCGTAAAGTAGGCAAGGTTGCCTATGAGTTAGATCTGTCGTCCGATTTGGAGGCGGTACATCCAGTTTTCCATGTGTCTATGTTGCGGAAATGTATTGGAGATCCATCTAGAGTGCACCGATTCATGATGTCGGTGTGAGGAGTTATCGTATGAGAGTGTCCATAGCGATACTCGATCGTCGGGTTAGGCGACTTCGGACAAAGGATGTGGCTTAGTCGAGGTCTTATGGCGGAGCGAGAACAGGAAGAGATGACGTGGGAAGCGGAGGAGGACATGATGAAGAAATATCCTCACTTATTCCCTACACCTCCAGGTAACCCACTTTCCTGCTTGTTAGTTTTGATTTAGCAATTGTGCTTAAGTATTGTTGTGGTCGTGGGGAGCATCTTTATTTGCAAAAGAGTAGTTAAGAGCGTCTACGTCGATTTGTGATTCGAGTAAGCCTAGAAGGAACATTCGGGACGAATGTTTCTAAGGGGGGAGAATGTTATACCCCGTGGTTCGGGTCTGGACCGCGGTCAGGGGCCTCAGCGCCGCGGCGGGTGATTGTAGGGCCGCGGCGCCGGAAGATCTGAGGGGTCGCTGAAGTTTCAGCGCCGCGGCGCCGGAAAGTCCTAAGAAGGCGGCAGGAGTTTCAGCGCCGCGGCGCCGACTGCAGGGCCGCGGCGCCGAGGCGGGATCTGCGAAAGTTAGTGGAAATTTCTGCACTATTTTTGTTATACCCCGTAGTTCCGACCCTACGTATGAGAGCGTACGAAAGCATGTAAGACTTAAAATTTTCAAAGGATGGGTTGACGGATTATTCCGGACGGGTTTTTAGTCAACTTTAAGGCGGGTTATGACCCGGAACATTGAGAGTTCCTAAGTGGTTCAAAGGCCTAAGGCGTAGTTAGTTGAGTCTAGATTCCAACGCAACCAACCGTTCGTCGATAGGACGTCGGAGTAGAAAGATATGAGAGTTACAAGTTCAGTGCGCAGTCGGACAGAAGTATGTTTCGGAGAAAGCGGGGCAGCGGCGCGAGAGGCAGGGCCGCGCGACGAAATCTTGTAGGTCGCTGAAGTTTCAGCGGCCGCGCGCCAGAAGTAGACGCCAGCGGAAGATCCGAGGTCCGCGGGAGTTGCGCGCCGCGGCTCCAAGGTGCGCGCCGAGGCGGGAAATCAGGCGGAAAAACATAGAAAAAGTTAAATTTTTCTTTTGGAAGGGCACAGGTGGGGACAAGTGTCCTCTCCCCATCTGATTTTCACATGCAATATATTGACCAAGTCTCTAAGATTTGGTCATTTTTCATCTCTCTCTCTTTGAAAAACCTATCCCTTCTCTCTTAAAATATTCCAAAGCTCCTCCTTCTCTCTAAAACTCCAAGAAGATTCTAGCCTAAGAAAATCTGAGAAATTAAGAACACAAGAAGGAAGCTTGTGGCTAGCTTGTGGTGGTGTTCTTGGCAAGAAAGCTAGCAAAGTCTTTGGAATAAGTTTGGCTAAAACTTTAAGGTAACATTTCTTCCTTTAGAATTAGTTCTAGTGTTGCATGCTTAGAAGAAAGAACTTGTGGTAGTAAAATAATGCTCTTAGAGTCATTGCATGCTAAAAAAATGTGGTTTGGATATGAAGAATGGGTTAAGAAGAAATTATGAGCATGTTGTAGCCTAAAAACTACCTTAGAATTGTTAAGTGAATTGTTGTAAACTTATGGGGCAGAATTTTGGGTGTGTAATCCCCTTTGAATTGTTGGATTGATTGAAGCCTTAAATGTGGCAATTGGATGATAAATTCGGCCTTGAGAAAGGTGGCATAGTGAGTAGAAACAAAGGAAATGCTGCCCAATTTTCCATAGAATTTAGTGACTTTGAACTTGGATTGTTCTACATTAAGATTAGAAGTTAATAAACATATCATGGTTGTTTTAGGTTGACATATTACTTGCGGTAGTTTGGACTTAGCAAGTGGATTGACCAAGGAGGTATGTGAAGTTTTCCTATCTCTTGAGCATGAATAGATGAAACTATGTAGTACGGTAGACGTACAAGATTTGGTATTCTTACTTGTTTGAGTATATAATGACTTGTTTCGTTTTAAGAATGTATAAATCTCTTGGTTAGGGAAAAAGTATGATTTTACTAAAGTATAGAGTTAATATAACAACTTTATGGGAAGTTGGTTTATTAGCTTCATAAAAGGTTAATGAGAAGAGATTTACTCTAAAAGTAAGATAAGTATATGGAGAGGCAAATTGATTTTAAGGTATCAATTGCCCAAGAGTTTTATGTATAAAGAGTCATTTTTAAAAGAGTTGAAGTATGTAGTACTTGGGTTAAATTCCCGGTTTTCTTTTATTAAAGATATGATTAAGTGCCTTAAGTAAACTAAAATGAGAGGGTATATGAACAAGACTAATAAGAAGTTATAAGTTTTCTTAACTTATTTATGATTATGATATGATGACAGTTTGAGCTAGGGTAAGAGTATATCTGAGGGGCAAGCCCCAAGATCGTTATACCACCTTCTCCAGGGTAAGAGTATGTCTGAGGGGTCAGCCCCAAGATCGTCATACCACCTTCTTCAGTGTAAGAGTATATCTGAGGGGCAAGCCCCAAGATCGTTATACCATCCGCCGGGTAAGAGTATATCGAGGTAAGTCCCCAAGATCGTTATACCACCTTAGTGGATTTGCTACCCATGATGCGAGGAATACCTCATGCGAGTCCTTATGGGCTTATGCGGTGAAATAGCCCGTGCGGTGGTACGGCTATGCGAGGAATACCTCATGCGGGTCCACGGGACCTACGCGGTGAAATAGTCCGAGAGTAGGGTGCTTATTGATACTACAGGCGAGGTACCCGTTTTGATCCTAAGGCCCTATTTTATGCGATTGTATATATATACTTGTCACTCTCATTGTTAGTAAGGCCTGATAAAAGGTATTTTATTGACTTCCATGACTCAATTACTTTCGGACTTATGATATCATTACTATAGTATTTTCGACTTTACATACTTGGTACATATTGTGTCGACCCGCTTCCTGGGGCTGCGTTCATCTGCGGTAAGGGTAGCGATTGAGGATCCTCGTTCTTAGGATCACTACTCCGGTGTCGAAGCTCCATCCTCGGAAGCTTGTCTATTGAGTACGGATATTCCACGATGCTATAGGTATTTTGTACATTCGAGGGTTTGGCGGGCTGTCCGCCACGATTGTTATCTTTAAGTGCGTGGTCACTATGTGTTTTGGGCTATAAGAACCGGTTGTATTACTATACTTTTGTTTAAGTATGTTTTATAGAAAGCGTTTATCTGGCGATAATGTTTACCCTTTTCTCTAAGTAATGTGTTATGTATGTTCCACGCTATTCTCGACATATACTGACAGGTACCGGTAGGTACGATCATGGCCCCGGCCGAGTCGTGACAAAAGTGGTATCGAGCGATTAGTCCTCGGAAAGTGTCCACAGACCGTGTTCAGTAGAGTCTTGATTATCGGTGTGTGCACCACATCTATAATCGAGGTGCAGGATATTTAGGATTGGTTTCCATTCTTTCACTCTAAGATCGCAATGGAGTGAGTTATAGGTTGAACCTCCTCCGATGTTTTCCTTTATGTATCGATTATGCCTCACGCGGCAGCGCGCCCAGAAAGGCAAGGCGCGTGCGCTAGTGGGACGCGGAGAGTCACGAGAGCCTGAGCCCTTACGAGAGAGATGATGTTTAGGGCGGCGAGTTCCACGTCGTCGCCAGCCTCAGCAGATTTTGAGGCGTGAGCGGCACGAGACCGCGATGCGGAGCCTCGATCCCAGTCGGGCACGAGTACGATATTACGAGGAATGATTCGGTTACTTACAGCGTAGTGGCGGCGGCAAGCAGAGCGGCGGCCAACCCTAGAGCCGACAGGAGCAGGCGGCCAACCCTAGAGCCGACAGGAGCAGGCGGCCAACCCTAGAGCCGTAGTTCTGACCCTACGTATGAGAGCGTACGAAAGCATGTAAGACTTAAAATTTTCAAAGGATGGGTTGACGGATTATTCCGGACGGGTTTTTAGTCAACTTTAAGGCGGGTTATGACCTGGAACATTGAGAGTTCCTAAGTGGTTCAAAGGCCTAAGGCGTAGTTCGTTGAGTCTAGATTCCAACGCAACCAACCGTTCGTCGATAGGACGTCGGAGTAGAAAGATATGAGAGTTACAAGTTCGGTCTGTGATCGGACGAAGTATGTTTCGGACAAAGCGGCGGGGCGCGCGCCGAAAATGCGTAAGTCGCTGAGTTTCAGTGCGCGCGCCAGAGCGGCCGCGCGCGGAAGATCCGAGGTCCGCGGAGCGCGCGCCGCGCCCGGAGCGAGGCGCCGAGAAGGAAATCGGCGAAAAACTTAGAAAAAGTCAGATTTTTCTTTTGGAAGGGCCTGGGTGGGGGACAAGTGTCCCCCCCATCTGATTTTCACATGCAATATATTGACCAAGTCTTAGAGACTTGGTCATTTGTCATCTCTCTCTTTGAAAAACCTCTCCCTTCTCTCTTAAAATATTCCAAAGCTCCTCCTTCTCTCTAAAACTCCAAGAAGATTCTAGCCTAAGAAAATCTGAGAAATTAAGAACACAAGAAGGAAGCTTGTGGCTAGCTTGTGGTGGTGTTCTTGGCAAGAAAGCTAGCAAAGTCTTTGGAATAAGTTTGGCTAAAACTTTAAGGTAACATTTCTTCCTTTAGAATTAGTTCTAGTGTTGCATGCTTAGAAGAAAGAACTTGTGGTAGTAAAATAATGCTCTTAGAGTCATTGCATGCTAAAAAAATGTGGTTTGGATATGAAGAATGGGTTAAGAAGAAATTATGAGCATGTTGTAGCCTAAAAACTACCTTAGAATTGTTAAGTGAATTGTTGTAAACTAATGGGGCAGAATTTTGGGTGTGTAATCCCCTTTGAATTGTTGAATTGATTGAAGCCTTAAATGTGGCAATTGGATGATAAATTCGTCCTTGAGAAAAGGTGGCATAGTGAGTAGAAACAAAGGAAATGCTGCCCAATTTTCCATAGAATTTAGTGACTTTGAACTTGGATTGTTCTACATTAAGATTAGAAGTTAATAAACATATCATGGTTGTTTTAGGTTGACATATTACTTGCGGTAGTTTGGACTTAGCAAGTGGATTGACCAAGGAGGTATGTGAAGTTTTCCTATCTCTTGAGCATGAATAGATGAAACTATGTAGTACGGTAGACGTACAAGATTTGGTATTCTTACTTGTTTGAGTATATAATGACTTGTTTCGTTTTAAGAATGTATAAATCCCTTGGTTAGGGAAAAAGTATGATTTTACTAAAGTATAGAGTTAATATAACAACTTTATGGGAAGTTGGTTTATTAGCTTCATAAAAGGTTAATGAGAAGAGATTTACTCTAAAAGTAAGATAAGTATATGGAGAGGCAAATTGATTTTAAGGTATCAATTGCCCAAGAGTTTTATGTATAAAGAGTCATTTTTTAAAAGAGTTGAAGTATGTAGTACTTGGGTTAAATTCCCGGTTTTCTTTTATTAAAGATATGATTAAGTGCCTTAAGTAAACTAAAATGAGAGGGTATATGAACAAGACTAATAAGAAGTTATAAGTTTTCTTAACTTATTTATGATTATGATATGATGACAGTTTGAGCTAGGGTAAGAGTATATCTGAGGTGCAAGCCCCAAGATCGTTATACCACCTTTTCCAGGGTAAGAGTATGTCTGAGGGGCCAGCCCCAAGATCGTCATACCACCTTCTTCAGTGTAAGAGTATATCTGAGGGGCAAGCCCCAAGATCGTTATACCATCTGCTTCAGGATAAGAGTATATCTGAGGGGTAAGTCCCCAAGATCGTTATACCACCTGTTCCGTGGATTTGCTACCTATGATGCGAGGAATACCTCATGCGAGTCCTTATGGGCTTATGCGGGTGAAATAGCCCACGTGCGGTACGGCTTTATGCGAGGAATACCTCATGCGGGTCCACAGGACCTATGCGGGTGAAATAGTCCCAGGAGTAGGGGTGCTTATTGATACTACGGGCGAGGTACCCCGTTTTGATCCTAAGGCCCCTATTTTATGCAGTATTGTATATATATACTTGTCACTCTCATTGTTAGTAAGGCACAGTAAAAGGTATTTTATTGACTTCCATGACTCCAGCTTACTTTCAGACTTATGATATCATTACTATAGTATTTTCCAGCTTTACATACTTGGTACATATTGTGTACTGACCCCCTTCCTCGGGGGCTGCGTTCATGCCGCAGGTAAGGGTAAGCAGATTGAGGATCCTCGTTCTTAGGATCACTACTCGGTCGAAGCTTCATCCTCCTAAGCTTGTCTATTGGTACGGATATTCCCTGATGCTATAGGTATTTTGTACATTCAGGGGTATGGCGGGGCCCTGTCCCGCCACAGTTGTTATCTTTAGAGGTCTGTGGTCACCTATGTGTTTTGGGCTATAAGAACCAGTTGTATTACTATACTTTTGTTTAAGTATGTTTTATAGAAGGCAGCCTTATCGGCTGGCCAGTAATGTTTACCCTTTTCTCTAAGTAATGTGTTATGTATGTTCATTGCTATTCTCTCGACATATACGACAGGTACCGGTAAGTACCATCATGGCCCTGGCCGAGTCGTGGGCTTTATTTTAAAAGAGGTCATGGGTGGGTGACAAGTGTCCCCCCCCCATCTGAAATGTTGCATGTCTTATATTGACCAAGTCTTGAAGACTTGGTCATCTTTCATCTTTCGTCTTTCATCTCTCTCTCTCTCTCTCTCTAAGCTAAAAAGCTCTCCCTTCTCTCTAGAAAATCAAGAGAAACTCCAAGCTTAAGGAAAATCTGAAAAGGGTGTTAAGAAGGAAAGTTATTTGCAAGCTTGTGGAGGTTATTGTGGTGGTATTCTTGAAAAGGAGGCTAGCAAAATTGTTGGAATAGTTTTGGCTAAAGCTCCAAAGGTAACATTTCTTCTCTTGTAGCTATTTATTGGTGTTGCATGTGAAGAATAAGGAATTTGTAGTAGTAAATAATGCTCTTAGAATCATTGCATGTAAGAAAAATGGTTTGGATATGAAAGATTGGTTAAAGAGATATTATGAGCATGTTGTAGCCTACAAACTACTTTAGAATTGTTAAGTGTATTGTTTTACCTATTGGGCAGAATTTTACACACCTAAGTTTGGTTGTGTAATCCCCTTTGAAATGTGGGATTGTTGGGCCTTAAATGTGGCGTTTGGATATTGAATTCGGCCTTGAAAAAGGTGGCAAAGTATGTAGAAACAAAGGAAATGCTGCCCAAATTTCCTTAGTAATTAGTAACTTGAACTTGGAATATTTCTACATTGAAATTAGGGGTTAATAAACGTATTATGGTCATTATAGGTTGACATATTACGTGCGGTATTTCGGACTTAGCAAGTGGATTAACCGAAGAGGTATGTGGAACTTTCTTATCTCTTGAGCATGAGTAATTGTACCTATGTAGTACGGTAGACGTACAAGATTTGATATCTTTCACTTGTTTTAAAGTATATGATACTTGTTTCATTTCAAAAGTATAAGTCCCTTGGATTTAGAAAAAATGTATTTGACAAAGGGATAACGCTAATATAATGACTTTATGGGAAGTTGGTTATATTAGTTTTTTTTGAAAGGTTCACAAAGAAAGGTTTACTCTAATTAAAACAAGTACGAGTAAATGATTTGAAACTAAGAAAGGTGAATTGATTTTTAGGCATTGGTTGCCTAAAGTTGTAAAGGAAATGAAGTCACTTGATTTAGAAGCCTATTATATTTCTAAAAGGAAATGTGACTTGTCTTGAAAAGAAATCGTAACTTGATACTATGGTGATTAGTATCTTGGAATTTTTGTATAAAAAGAGTTATTTCTTAAAAAGTTAGAAGTACATGGTACTTGGGTTGAATTCCCGAATTTTCTATTAAAAGACATGTTAGTGCCTTAGGATACTAAAATGAGAGGATATATTAATAATGTTAATAAGAAGTTAGGGGATTTCTGATCGGTGTATTTTTTATACACCTTTTGAGTCTGTTTTAGTTAGTCTTTTGTCCCATTTTGCACATATAAATGTCGTATTAGGATAGTTTTTCTTTCTTTTGAGTCAAAGTGGTTAAAGTGGCCAAATGGCGGAAAAGGAGCAAAAAGAGGGCGAAAGAGGAGATGCCAGAAAAACAGAAAGTGGCGAACAAGGCTAAAACGGACGCCGCGCCCCGCAATGTAAGCGAGCGCGCGCTATCATTCGAGAAGGTGCGAAGATCCAGCCGCGGCGCTTAAACCGCGGCGCCACTATTCCGAGAGGCGAAGACTTAGCGCCGCCCTCGCATAGATGCAGGGCCGCGGCGCCTAAACATCCGAGGAGCTACAGAAGTTACAGCGCCGCGGCGCCCTCAGACAGCAGATATCAGGGCCGCGGCGCCAAAACACCCGAAGTATTGCAGAACTTTAGGCGCCGCGGCGCCTGACAGCAGGGCCGCGGCGCCGACGCGGAAAAATTAGGTCTTTTGACGGATTTTTGGGCCAGGCCTGGAAGGAAAAGAAGGGAGACGTTTTAAACCTATAAAAGGAGAACCCTAGGCAGTTTTCAAGGGTTCCCTTTCTTGCCAAACACAAGGTTTTCTTGCCTAGGAGATTGGAGACCCAAACATTAGTAATTTCTTTTCTTTTTCTTTTCTTTAATTCAGTTTTTGCATGATGAACTTTGAATTAGTTCTTGTCATATTCATGGCTAGGAACTAATTCTCTTATAGGGCTTTCTATGTTGAATTCTTGAACCTTATGTTATAAAGTAATGCATGCTTATGGTTATTATTCTTATTGAGAGATCTATCCAATAATTGAGTTGAATTCTTGGTAGCTAATTGACAACTAGTTATCACTATATGATTTCTAATCAGATTCTGAAAAGGAGGGATTGTGAATATGCTGTAAGTTGGGTAGACGGTCTTGAATTGGGGATGAAAATACCTCAATTAGATTTGTAGCGTTGATGAGAGGCTTAACAACCCTAATTTTGCGCGATGTGCGTGACGGCCAACTAGGTTTTTGTGCTTAATCCTCCTATAGAGTTACCCTTATCGTGAAAGTTAGGTAAGGAACAATACGGGGTTGAGTGTTTATATAACCCTAACGGAGTATAAAACGATTTCAGAACCCGCTTTCTCCAAAAGAAGAACACCATAAGTAATGCATTAGTAAGTAACATAAGCGGATAGTAAGGATACATGGAAGCCCTATTCTCATCACATCTGAATTAAATCGTTATAATTAATTAGCTTTTATAATTCTTAGTCATAAACAACCAATCACTCATTAATTCACCAAATAGATACTAGAAAATAGACAATTGGTACTTGAACCCTAATCCCAGAGGACGATATTCGGTCTTATCTAAGACTATACTACTTGATACGATAACGTGCACTTGCGTTTAAAAGTGTGTGCATCTAATCGCGCATCAAGTTTTTGGCGCCGCTGCCGGGGATTAGGCAATAGTTCAATATCAAATTATCTATTTTTAATTTCTAATTTGGATTTAATTTTCATTTTTTGTTTATTATTTATTTTTAGTTTCTACGAAAATCAGGGTGCCGTGATTCTCTGTTTGTTTTTGATCTTTCTCAGGATATCAGTTTATGCGAAGGAGAAGAGGAGCTGACACTCTTGTTCCCTTCAATCCGGAAATTGAGAAAGCCTGCAAATGAGCGTAAAGAATCGAATTGCAACGTTGATAGAAATGGACGGTGCTCCCAACAATAACAGGATGAGAGAAGGGTTAGGTGAAAATCAACTTAACCCAGGAGATCCTCAGCAAGTGCCAATAGATATGGAGGACAGGGTTCGAATCCACCAGAAGAAGTGCAGGAGATTATGTGCTACCAAGAGTGAATGGAGCACAGACTTGCATTAGGCTCCTACACAGAGCCAACAATTTCAAATAAAACCAATGATTACGAGCATGGTGCAGACACTGCGATTCGGAGGATCGCCATCGGAGGATTCACATATGCACATAGCAAATTTCTTGGAGCTATGTGCCACTTTCGATATAACGGCGTTCATCGATGATGCCGTCAGTTGAGGCTCTTTCCTTCTCACTCGTGGATAGAGCAAAAGTATGGTTGAATTCCCTGCCACCGATTCGATATTTACATGGCACGAAATGCACAGAAATTCCTAGCCAAGTTCTTTCCACCTCAGAAAGCGAGAAAATTAAGAGGAGTTGAACAACTTCTATCAAGTGATGGAGAGTCCTTATATGAAGCATGGGAGAGATTCAAGGATCTACAGAGGAAGTGTCCACACCATTGCATTGAGTTGTGGAACTTGGTTCATATTTTCTACAACGGCCGAGCAAGACAACCGAACCATCATAGATGCAGCAGCTGGGCATTCATGAGGAAAACAGCCCACGGCGCCCACGAGTTATTAGAAGATATGGCCACTAACAACCATGTCACCAAGAGAGGCAACCAGGTGGGAGAAGAATCGTGGGGTCCACAAGTAGATGCTATTGTTGCTTTGAACGCACAAGTGGCTCTTCTTCTAGCGAAACAATTGCAGAACATACCGTGGTGAATCTTGCCGCAATCGCTAAAATCGTGAGATATGTGGCGGCCCACATACATTTGATAGGTGTCCTTCAATGGATACCAACAACATCCCATGAGCGGCAGAGTGTCAAGCAAGAGGTAACTACCAGAGGCAACAGAACAACCCCTACTCAAACACTTATAATCCGGGTGGAGGAATCACCCAAACTTCTCATGAGGAGATCGGGCAAGAAAATCAAGAATGTGGCCAAAGAAACCAATATCGTGGCGAGACCGATAGGGGCGATGCAGAACCAGATGCAGAATCAATAGCCGCTTCACTCAAGCCCCCAGCGGCTCAACGCACCTGTGTCAAGAAAAACCAGATGAGCTTAAAGCAATGCATGACAAAGACTTGCAACGCCTGCACGCGCTTTATAACAGAATCTAGATCCTCGCTCGAAACTTGGAAACACAGTAGGACAAATAGCAAAGCAAACATCGAGCCAGGGACATTGCCAAGCAATACCGAGGTAAATCCGAGGAGCAATGTAAGGCAGCGATGAGAAGTGGAAAACAATTGAGCAACAGCGCTCGACCAATAGTTGAGAGAGCAGAGTTAGAAAAAGATAAGGTGACTGAACCTAGCCCAGTGATAGAGAAAACTCCGGAGAAGGAGTATACAGAAAAGATTCCTTTCCCCCAGAGATTACAAAGGAAGGCGGTCGATAAACAATTTTCCAAATTCTTGGAGGTATTCAGGAAGTTGCACATCAACATACCGTTTATAGAGGCTTTGGAGCAGATGCCATCTTACTTCAAGTTCATGAAAGAAATCTTGGGGAAAAAGAGGAAACTGGCCGAATATGAGATAGTAGCACTAACAGAAGAGTGTAGTGCTATCTTACAAAAGAAATTGCCACCAAAGCTAAAGGACCCTGGAAGCTTTACACTACCATGCACAGTGGGCAGGGTGACTTGCAACAGAGCCTTGTGTGATCTAGGGGCGAGTATAAATTTGATGCCCCTATCAGTTTTCAAAAGATTGGAGTTAGGAGAAGCCAAACCCACCACTGTGAGTCTGCAACTAGCCGACAGGACAGTGGTTCATCCACGAGGGAAGATCGAGGATGTGATTGTGAAGGTAGGAAAATTTTTCTTTCCTGCAGACTTCCTCATTCTGGATATGGAAGAAGATGCAGAAATCCCGATCATATTGGGGAGGCCATTCCTAGCAACGGGTAGAGCCTTGATTGACGTTGAAAGAGGAGAGCTAACGCTAAGAGTGGAGAACGAAGAGATGGTGTTTAAAGTCTTTAAACACTTCATTGAGCCAAGAACTGTAAGTGGGTGTTTTGCAATCAACACCACCAAACCCCCATGCGAGCCATTGCAATGCAACCAAAGAATGATGAGCCCAAGAAAGCAAGCATGGTTTGCTGAGATGACACTAAATGAGGTAATTGTTCCGGAACTCCCTACTACCGATAATGCTAAAAAGAAAAGGAGAAAAAGGAAACGCCAAATGTGGCGGAAATGGATTGGTTGGGGACTTAATCCACCCCAGGGCTAGTAAGTCTAAGGAACTTGCGTCCGTCTAAAAGACGTTAAAGATACGCTTGTTGGGAGGCAACCCAACGGTTTTTAATTATGTTATTTTAATTTACGCTTTAGGTTATTTTAGTTTTATCTAAGAAACGATCTCACGGTCTTGGGGTCTTGTTGTTTGTATGATTGACAGGTACATGCAATTGAACCGGTGTCGAAAAAGCGGGTAGCGCGCACAGAGCGAGCGCGGCGCTAAAGATCTCAAGAGTGCGGAAGTTTAAGCGCGCGGTGTCGATTCAGAGAATTGAAAATACTTTGATCCAAAAGCCCTACCGCCAAATCAAACACCAAGGGCTCTCCTCCCCTCACGAAATTAGAAGCACTACCCTCCGCCACCACCGCGATTTTTAGCCAAAAACTGTAAGTCTTTTTGTCTTTTAGTTTTTCCGTTGAGTCTACACATTGGGGACAATGTGTAATTTAAGTTTGGGGGTGTGTTTTTGTGTTTTAGTTTTTATTTGTGTGTCATGTTATGTTTTATTTAATTTTTTTTTTTTTTTTTTTTATTTGTTTTATGTTTATTTTGAGTCACAAAAATTTTTCTTTCTTGAGTCATAATTGCCTGTCAAAGATCATGTATGCTGTAGTTGCTAGAAACACCTAGTGAAGTAATGTGGAATAATGTAAAGGAATTGAAGCAACTAATCTAAACACTTAGGTTAGATATGCCAAAAGCTCACAAAATCTGTCTATTTGGAGTTTCTTGCTTGAGTTATGCATGCTAAATGATAAATGCTTATGTGTTATGAGTGCTTGCTATTTGAGGCGAAATAGTTAGGATATGCATGTTAGGGAGATGACTCAGGCATTTCTTTGATAGCCAATTCTTACCATTCTTTGCTATCCCGTACTTTAAAAATATCCCTAGTCAGCCCCATTGAGCCTAAATTTGAAACTTCTTCTTTGACACCCCATATTCCCACAAAATTGTGCCATAAGTGAAAATATGAAATAGTGGAGTACATTGTGTTAAAAGAAGAAACAAAAGAGTGAACAAGTTTGATGCACCCTAATGGAAAAGTAATAAGAAAGAGGCAAAAGCCTAAGTTTGGGTGCTATTTGTATAATACACTTCACTCTCCCAAAACAAAAGAGGAAGGATAGAATTGAAGTGAAGGAAAGAATCAAAAGAAAAAGGGAAAAATTGAAAAGCCAAAGAGCTTATGGTACGTAAAAATGAGCCTAAATGCCTATCTTTACCAACCCTACCTAAGCCTACATTACAACCTCAAAGTCACGAAGATCTCTTTTATGCATATCCAGAAATAGTGGAGAATAGCAAGTAAGCATGCCATAGGAATTCTTGAATTTATATGCATGATTTAGTATATTGACTTCCATTTAAGCATGATAAGTATGAGTTTGCGAAATATCTAGCTCAATGTGTTGAAATTCCATGCTATATGTTCCCGCATATTATTCTGCTAACCTTCATGTTTTTCTAGTTAACATCTATGCAGCAAAAGTGATTAATGACAGGGAGTCCTTTATTTTTCATTCTTTTGAGTCTTTCATTTTATTTCTTTCTTTTTATCTTTGCTCGAGGCGAGCAAAGGTTAAGTTCAGGGTATTTGATCTGTATTTTTATACACCTTTAGAGTCTGTTTTAGTTAGTCTTTTGTCCCATTTTGCACATATAAATGTCGTATTAGGATAGTTTTTCTTTCTTTTGAGTCAAAGTGGTTAAAGTGGTCAAATGGCGGAAAAGGAGCAAAAAGAGGGCGAAAGAGGAGATGCGAGTAAAGCAGAAAGTGGCGAACAAGGCTAAAACCCGGCACCGCGCGCCTCCTGCCGTGAAGCGAGGCATGCGCTATCATTCGAAGAAGGTGCAGAAGATCCAGCCGCGGCGCTTCATCGAGCCGCGCGCCACTATTCCGGCAGGCGAAGACTTAGCGCCGCGCCTCGCATGCGGCATGCCGCGCGCCAAACATCCGAGAGCTACAGAGTTCTGACAGCGCGCCGCTCATACAGCGAATATCGGGCGCGCCAAAACACCCGAAGTATTGCAGAACTTTAGGCGCCGCGGCGCCTGACAGCAGGGCCGCGGCGCCGACGCGGAAAAATTAGGTCTTTTGACGGATTTTGGGCCAGGCCTGGAAGGAAAAGAAGGGAGACGTTTTAAACCTATAAAAGGAGAACCCTAGGCAGTTTTCAAGGGTTCCCTTTCTTGCCAAACACAAGGTTTTCTTGCCTAGGAGATTGGAGACCCAAACATTAGTAATTTCTTTTCTTTTTCTTTTCTTTAATTCGGTTTTGCATGATGAACTTTGAATTAGTTCTTGTCATATTCATGGCTAGGAACTAATTCTCTTATAGGGCTTTCTATGTTGAATTCTTGAACCTTATGTTATAAAGTAATGCATGCTTATGGTTATTATTCTTATTGAGAGATCTATCCAATAATTGAGTTGAATTCTTGGTAGCTAATTGACAACTAGTTATCACTATATGATTTCTAATCAGATTCTGAAAAGGAGGGATTGTGAATATCCTGTAAGTTGGGTGACGGTCTTGAATTGGGGATGAAAATACCTCAATTAGATTTGTAAGCGTTGATGAGAGGCTTAACAACCCTAATTTTGCGCATCGCGTGACGGCCAACTAGGTTTTGTGCTTAATCCTCCCATAGAGTTACCCTTATCGAAAGTTAGGTAAGGAACAATCTGGGTTGAGTGTTTATATAACCCTAACGGGAGTATAAAACGATTTCGTAAACCTGCTTTCTCCAAAAGAAGAACACCATAAGTAATGCATTAGTAAGTAACATAAGCGGATAGTAAGGATACATAGAAGCCCTATTCTCATCACATCTGAATTAAATCGTTATAATTAATTAGCTTTTATAATTCTTAGTCATAAACAACCAATCACTCATTAATTCACCAAATAGATACTAGAAAATAGACAATTGGTACTTGAACCCTAATCCCAGAGGACGATATTCGGTCTTATCTAAGACTATACTACTTGATACGATAACGTGCACTTGCGTTTAAAAGTGTGTGCATATTACGCGCATCAATTTCTTAACTTGCTTATGTTATGATAAGCCGGTAGTGCTTATGTTATGATAGGCTGGTAGTGCTTATGTTGTGATATGATAGGCCGGTAGTGCTTATGTTATGTATGATAGCCGGATGAGCTATGTTATATATTTATATTATTACGGGGTAAACCCCGGGTTATTATTTATGCCATGGATTTGCTACCCATGATGCGAGCGCGCCAGACTCACGCGGATCCGACCACGTGATCCACGCGGGTGAAATAGTCCCACGCGAGTACGGCGATGGTACTCATGCGGGTCCACAGATCCATGCGGGTGAAATAGTCTCACGCGGTGAAATAGTCCCACGACGGCGGATGACCTCATGCGGTCCACAGGACCCATGCGGGTGAAATAGTCCCAGGAGTAGGATTGCTTAATGATACTACGGGCGAGGTACCCTGTTTTGATCGTGAGCCTCCTATTTTTATGCTATAAGATTTATACTTGTTACTCTCATTGTTAGTAAGGCACAATGCAAGGAAATTGATTTTTATCTATGACTCCAGCTTATTTTTGACTTATGATATTACTACAGTATTTTCCAGTTTTACATACTTGGTACGTTGTGTACTGACCCCCTTCCTCGGGGGCTGCGTTCATGCCGCAGGTAAGGGAAAGCAGGTGGTAGATCCTCATTCCTAGGATCTTTTACTCAGGTGTCAGGAGCTCCATTTCTTCGGAGGCTCGACTTTTGGTATGGTTCTCCCTGGTGTTGTTGATGTTTTGTACATTCAGGGGCATGACGGGGCCCTGTCCCGTCATAGTGTTACTCCTTCTTAGAGGCCTGTAGTTTTGTCATAACTTGGTTTGTTTAAGGATGTAACTGTTCGGCTTTATGTACTTTTGGGGTAGCCATTTTGGGCTAGACTATTTATATCATTATGGTTGTTTATTATGAGGTTATATTCCGCTGGTTTTCTCTGATGTTGTGTCACAAGGGTGTCCGGGTTAAGGCACCGGTCACGGATCCGGGGTCGGGTCGTGACATGATCAATAAGATTCCATCAGTTGCATTAGAGTTTGACATTCCAGAGAGAGTTTGGACTAACAAGGAGATGTCTTATTCACGTCTGAAGGTGTTCGGTTGTAGAACTTTTGTGTATGTACTGAAGGAGTAAAAAAAAAGCTGGATGCTAAATTTGTTCGTTGCATATTCATGGATATGAAGATAAATAGTTCGGGTACAGATTATGGGATCTTATAAAGAAGAAGGTCATCATGAAAGGTAACTATCTCGGTTTCATAGAGAAATTTGGTTGGAACTCGCTAATAGGAAATGAGAGAAAAACAAAGCAATGCCAAAAGCAAAAGTGGAGATGTAATCTTCCAAGAAAGTGAAGTTGAAACTGTTGATGATCTATCGAAAAAAGACAAGAAAAAGAATGGTACAATCTCTAACTTGATTACCATTCCTTTTATTTCTAATCATTCCACAAGTGTAGAAAGTACAATTGATGAGGTTGTCAAATAGGGGGAGCAAGTGGAGTACCCTACTCAGGAAGAAAAATAATCTCAACCTCTAAGGAGATCAGAAAGACAAAAGGTAGAGTCATCCAAGTACTCTTCCTCAAAGTATGTACTTATTAGTGATAAGGGGGAGCCAAAAAGTCTTAAGGAGGTGTTGTCCCATCCAGAAAAAAGCCAGTAGGTGAAGGCCATACAAGAAGAGATGGTTTCTCTAAAGAAAAATAGCACCTACAAGCTGGTTAAACTTCCAAAGTGTAAAAGACCGCTCAAATGTAAGTGGGATTTTAAACTCAAGGAAGATGAAAATTGCAAGCTAGTCATATACAAAGCTCGATTGGTGGTGAAAGGCTTCAAATAGAAGAAAGATATAGATTTTGACAAAATTTTATCACCTGTTGTCAAAATGTGTTCTATTTGAATCATTTTGAGCTTAATAACTAGCCTAGATCTTAAAGTAGAGCAATTGGACTTGAAAACTACATTTCTTCACGGAGATTTAGAAAACTGAGATTTATATGAGAAATCAGAAGGATTTGAAATATCTGAAAAGAAACACATGATATGCAAATTGAATAAGAGACTTTATGGGTTGAAGTAGGCACCAAGACAATTGTACAAGAAGTTTGACTCATTCATGAAAAGTCAAATTTACACATACCTATATTGATCTGTGTGTATACTTCAAATGATTTTCTGACAACAACTTTATTATTTTGTTGTTGTATGTGAATGACATGTTAATTGTAGGACAAGATAAAGAGTTGATTGACAAGTTGAAGGGAGACTTGTCCAAGTTTAATATGAAGGACTTGGGCTTAGCATAACAAATTTTGGGAATAAACATTGTTCGAAAATGAACAAGCAGACAATTCTGGATATCTCAAGAATTACATTGAACGTGTACTAGATCTCTTCAATATGAAGAATGCTAAGCTAGTCAGCATGCCTCTTACTAGTCATCTGAAATTGAGCACGCAGATGTGTCCTACAATAAAAGAGGAGAATGAGAGCATGGCCAAAGTTCCTTATTCCACAAGCGGTCAGAGGTTTGATGTATGCAATGGTATGCACAAGACTTGATATTGTTCACGCAGTTGGTATTGTCAGCAGGATTTTTGAAAATCTTTGAAAAAAACACTAAGAAGCAGACAAGTGGATACTCAGGTACTTGAGAGGTACCGCAGGAGATTGTTTGTGTTTAGGAGGATTTGATCTAATCTTTAAGGGCTATACAGATGTTGATATGGCAGGTGACCTTGATAACAGAAAATCCACTATTGAATATTTATTTACTTTTTTAGGGGAAGCTATATCATGGCAATCGAGGTTGTAGAAGTGTGTTGCACTCTCTACAACTGAAGCAGAATATATTACAGCTACTGAAGCTGGCAAGGAGATAATATGGCTGAAGTGATTTCTTCAAGATCTTGACTTGCATCAGAAGGAGTATGTCGTGTATTGTGATAGTCAAAGTGCAATAGACCTGAGCAAGAATACATTGTACCTTGCAAGGACCAAACACATTGACGTGAGATATCACTGGATTCGAGTAATGGTAGAGAATGAATCTCTACAAGTCTTGAAGATTTCTACAAGTGGGAATCCTGAAAATATGCTGACCAAAGTGGTACCAAGGGACAAATTTGAATTTCGCAAAGAACTTGTCGGCATGCACTCAAATTAGAAGTCCAATATTACATCCTTCCGGTGAATGAATCTGAAGGGAGAGATTGATGGGATCCATACCCATTAATCAAATAAAAATGAAAAAAAACAAGGGAAGAAGTTGCCATAACAGGTTATGACCAAAACTTATTTTCGTAACAAGTTGCAAAGGATGCAAATTGGCAAATTGCTCCAGCAAGTTGCAACACCACAGGCCCTTTGATGGGCTGAAATAGTGGTCACTCTTCCTATAAATAGGAGCCTAATCTTCTCATTTTGTACACCAACAGAAAGAGTGAAAAGTGAGGGAGTTTCACATATAAGAATAATCTATGAGGAAAAGAGAGTGAGCGATATTGTAGTGGGGTGAAAAAATCAAAAGAGGGTTATTTCTTTTGAGTGTGTAGTAGTCTTCGGAGTAATGTAATCGGGACTACCAATATAAAATTTCTTATTATAGTGGATTACTTTGCTCCTCTCGGGCCCATGATTTTTCTCATTACTTTGCAAACATAGGGAGGCAAATAATGTAGTTCTTGTATCATTATCCAGAATTCCCACTTGAATTAAAATATTCACATTCAATAGGATACTGTCATCCAACTCATGAATATTATCATAAACAAATACGCACACACGAACGAGTATGGTGGTTTTTTATGATCTTTTTCTTTATTTTGCCTTTTATCATGTTCTTCTTCTCCAAGTATAAGCTTCATCATCTCTTGGTAAAATTTCCAAGTAATCAATACATGTATGACTTGAAAAAATATAGATGGAAGAAAAAATATAATTCTATCTAGCCAATAACGATGCCATGTCCTATGTGTTACATGTAAAGCAGGAATTGCACATGCTACAACAACTATGCCAACCATTGTGGCTTTTCTTGCTTGTATATCTTTAATTTCTTCCATTTCCTCTACTTGCATATTATCTCCAACTTTTTCCATTTTATATCAAGTGTAGGTTGATAATATAATGCCCTCTTTTCCCTTTTTTCTCTCTCTAGGGAGTGAGGGCAGGAAGCAAGGAGCTACTGCTAATGGAAATGAACACTAATTTGATTAAGGTAAACAAGATTTTGATGTGGTAATAAAACAGATTGATATGAATGGTTAAGAGACAAATGCTCACATTCATTAATAGTTTTAATGTGATGGATAAGATGAAATTTCTCACCTTCTCTATTTTTAGTTTGTTAGACAGCTCATTACTAATTCCTCCTCCTATATTGTTCATTTTCGGTTGTTTTGAGAATTCTAATTAATTAAGGTACGTCATTTATCGGTGGGAATGAGATAAAAAATCCTGTTTTATAGCATAAATTTTTCACTGTATGTTGATGGCAAAATCCTAAATGTTTCTATTAGTGTTGGTCATACTTTGTAAACTAGATTACCCAAAGGCATTGGACTAATTTTTTTTCTAAATTGGATGAATTGAATTTTGATCCTCATTTAATTCATTTAAGCTCAAGTAACTTTTGGACGGTCATTGACTCATCCATTTATTAACTAGACTCTTTTTGACTCGTCCAAAAATACAACCCAACTCACTTATTTAACACCCCTACTTATACACATGTTTGTGTGTATAATCTTTCAAGTTTGCAGTGAGCTTTAGAGTACGTTCACTGTGTATTTTTCTCGATATTCTCAATCATTTTTCCTTAAGTGTAAGAAAAGTAAAATGTAAATGACTGTTCTAATTGCCCCGTCAACATATATGTTCACATAGGAGTTGTATTTCACTACTCTTGTTCAATTCAATTCAGATGTGTACCACGCAAGGTTCGTTTATAATTAAATATCTATAAGCTTCTAGATATTGAATAAAATTTGAAACATGAAGTGATGTTGATCATAGGGCTCATTTGGTACGTCGCACTGGACTGTATAATTTTGCATGTACTGTACTGTATTGTAATGGAATGTATTAATATATAATGGACTGTATTAGAATATTAATATATAATGGACTGTATTTTTTTAGTACAGTTCAGGAAAGACCATTTACTAGATGAGTCTAAAAAATGACAGTTGAAGTGTATTACTTTTAGAAATAATACAGTCCAATCCGACTTAAAACGTCCACCAAACATTGTATTATTTTTTTGTTCAATGCAGTCTAACGTAATATAGCGTATCAAACGTGCCCATAATGTGTTAATCGCCTTTTATTTTTTCCAATGTGGATATTATTCGGATATCAAATTGGCAACTTTTCACAATCTGATTTGAACACATGCAAATGATCCGATGGTCCTATTCCTATATATGTCCTAAACAAAAACTGTTGTACAACTGCCTTATCATTACGAAGTACCAATGATTCTTCCAAAAAGTAGAAATTGTAACAATACATGCGCTCTGGCATGGACAACGCGCGTCGATTTCGTAAAGTAACTCATGCTCTGCGTGACCGACATTTCACTGATCGATCGATTCTTTCGTGAACCGCACCGAGCACATTCCGCGATTTACCTGCATATTGCTATTACCTCCGCGACGCCCGTAACTATTATCTCTGGGACGTCCTAATATCAACGAAGTAGACGCAGCTCAAAATCCTGACTATAAAAAAAAAAAAAAAAAGGAAAGAGAAGTAAAAATTGTACAATCTTCAAAAGAGAAAAAATTAGCAGAAAAATGGCATCTTTTACGAACATAGCACAAAGTACAACAACAACGTACTTTCTTATTCGTATTCCCACAATTGTTTTTTTCATATTTGTGTTGCCTCTATTAGTTCCTAATTGTCGGAAAGTAAATTACTTCGGTGCGTCTGAATTGATTCATCTGATTATATTATAACAGTAAGAGCATAACAGACTTGTTTCCTTATAAGCCTTCAGTCAACATTTACCCCCAACGTACTATGCTGTAGGTTACAGAGGGCCCATCAAAAGCCACTGACAAAGATTTGTGTGCTGATTATTGGATACCCCATCTCACTTAATAAAGGCAGACACTATAAGCCATATTGCAGCAACCAACTTTAGTATTCAAATTTCAAGAATTGGGAATTTTTTTTACCTCAAGTTACTATTAGCCATGGAAAGAGCATTGGATTGGTTAAGGCCACTTGTTGATTCTAAGAATTGGGAATATTGTGTTGTTTGGAAGTTGGGTGATGACCCTTCAAGGTAAAAAGTTTAAGTCTTGAAATGCATAGTCCAATGGGGTTCAATTGATTGCATAGAATTTCTGGCTCTGTCATTCTTTAAAATTGAACAACAATAATAACATACCCAGTGAGGGTAGAACATACAAAGACTTTACCCTTATCTTATGAGGTAGAAAGGTTGTTACCGATAGACGCTCGGCTAAGAATTTCTTGAAAATTGAAATGGTTGCAAATTTTGTGCATATGGTGTTTGAGTGTATGTGTGTGTGTGACTAATTAAGTGTTTGTGGTGTTTATAGGTTTATTGAGTGGATGGGATGTTGCTGTTCTGGAGCTAATGAAGTTGATATCAATGTGAAGAAAGAAAATGGAGGAAAGCAGAACTACACTGCTTTGTGTAGAGATAGCCAAGTTCAACATCCTATTAGAACAAAGGCTTGTGAGGCTTTGGCTCATTTTCCTCATTCTATTTCCCTTTATTTAGGGTATGTTTGTACTTCCATTTCATTTATTGCTGGTTTATTTCAAGCTACATTTCTATAGAAAGGCATGAATATAAAGCTAACTTGAAGATATGTGTAAAAACAGGATTCAGGGAGAGGTTGTAACATCAAATGAACCAAAGTGGATTAATCATGCTGAGATTTCCAATTCAAATTTGTCACATGTGAGTACGACATTGATTTCCCATTTATTTATGCCTCAGAATAGAAAGTTGAAGTCTTTACTGAACTCTCAAGATTACTTTGATAAATGTTTTTATATTGAATTTTTCGACTCGTTAGTACCCTTCACAGGAACTAAAGGGTACCCTGGTGTTGATCCCAGTTGCTGGTGGACTAGTGGAACTCTACAATTCAAAGCTGGTAAAAGTCATTCACTATTGGGTCTTAAAGTTAATGTAAAAGATGTCAGTCTGATAAGATTAGATAAGTTTAACTATTTATCTTACATTACTTATGCTTGGAACAGATATATAAAGATCAAAATACGATTGATTTCATTATCAATCGCTTCAAACTTGGTACAGGAGAAACCAATGGTTCCACTGCAAAAAAAGAATATCAAGTTCTTGATTCCTTTCCTTGTGAGAAATTGAGCTGTTTTGCTCCTCTCCAAGGTGCAACTTTGCCTTGGAAACAAGAAAATGTTATGATTGCAGGAAATATTTTCGCAATGGGTAAGAAAAGACAAACAGGACCTCATCAGTCGAAGAATCTTGTCACGGAGAGAAAACGAAGGAACAGAATTAAAGACGGTCTTTTTGCTCTTCGAGCTCTAGTTCCCAACATCTCTAAGGTTGCTAATTTAAGCTTACTTATTTGATATTAAGTACATGTTGTTCGAAGTTTGATTCGATCCTTGTTGGATTTACTTTCAGATGGACAAGGTTGCAATACTTGGAGATGCAATTGACTATATAAATGAATTGCAAGAAAAAGTGAAGTTATATGAGGCTGAACTCAATGAAATAGAAGAAGAAGTTTCCAACAATGAAACTGCTGAAGTGGTTCTATCAGACAAAAGTGAAATGTCGAAAGTTACTGGACCAACAAATGAGAAATCAAAATTTTTAATTGATACAACTAAAAGGACAATAATAGAGGTGCTGGAAGTTGCTAGATTTCTTAATTCCATTTGTTTCTTTGATTACTAGATTTCCTTTCTGTTTCCTTATATTGCTTTACATTTAAAAGTAAAATTCATGCTGCATTCAAGTCTCCTTGATATTTTGCATTGTTGATGAAGGGGCAGGTAGAAGTGAACCAAATTGGTGCAAGAGAGTTCTTGTTGAAGGTCTCTGGATCACATAAACCAGGAGGATTTACTCAGTTGATGGAGGCTATGAAGTACTTAGGACTTGAAGTAGTAAATGTGAGTTTTACCACTTCTGGAAAGGAGGTCTTGAGCGTTTTCATCGCAGAGGTAATTTTCATTTCTTAAATACCGTTGTAATACAATATACCAAGAAATGAACATATTTTACAACCTTGCATCTCCTATGATGTTAGTATTTTGATCCTTCAAACATGTTGTTGCACTCATGTTGGATCTTCGAAAAATGCATAATATTTGGAAGATCAGTCACGGGTAGGATGGCATTATTAGAGGACTGAGCAACATAGCTCATTATTATGTGATTAAACTTTCTGCTTTATCTATCATATCCTTTTTAGGGCTTAAACATATGCATCATGTTTGATTGTTAGCAATAAGCCACACTTCATGTTTGATTTGTACGCAATTTTCATATTATCGATATATTTCAACCAATTATAGCATGTTACTTGATTACGACTTTTCCTATTTTGTGGAGAGGTATCACTTCAACAAAGACTGTTAAATTATTCAATGGTCTGGAGACAATCCCAACAGCTTGGCAGGTGAGGGGATTTTGCTGAAAATTCTATGTATATTTTCTGTTAGATACTTCTCTCGAACTTCATGCTTGCTAAGTGGTCATTGTTTAAGGACGTTTACTTGTCTAGTTTACTGCAAACTATGTGCGCTGCCAGATGGTTTTGATTCTCATACTGTATATGTCAAACTTATGAAGGTCCAGTCAATTAGCTACTGTTTCCTATTGTTAGAATGTGCTACCATTGCGGATTTGATTTTTACTATCTGCATGTTCACAATGCTTTAATTTCTCGTCTGAGTCTGATCGTTTCTTATACTTTGTTTTGCTTTGCTTGCTTTGCCTGATTATGCTTTGTCTTTAGTCGAGGGTCTCCCGGTGAGGTCTGTGTACATTCTACCCTCCCCAGACCTCACATTGTGGGATTTCACTGGGTATGTTGTTGTTGTTGTTGTTGTTTATTATAGATCATATAGTTGGTTTTTAAGTAGTCCGATAATGTAATTTTTTTTGTACTGTCAGTGTACAACAGCTGAAACTCGTAAGAAAATAATGAGATTGGTTCCTCCGATGGGAACATTGATGTTTCCCATGGCATGCTGACATCTATTTGCTTCTTGCAGGAAAATGTGGACAGAGTTCTTGACGCACGGAAGCTGAGATCTTCACTTATTGAGCTGACAAGTTGAACATATATATCTTTGGTTGAGCCATATACTAACTGTTTAGTTTGTCAATCATTTGACTTTAAGCTACTTAACTTGTAGAGGCCAATCATTTGACTATGTAAATATAGAGGATGATCTCAACTTGTCAACTTATATGAATTGAAATCTAGGATTGAATGTATTAGGACTCTTATCCTCCCCATTTAATCATTTTTTTTATTTTTTACCATGAAAAAGTTGAATGTATTAGGACTCTTATTTATTTGTAATTATCTCTTGTATAAATTGTAGTTATCCATAGAGGGTGATGTACTTATCCATATACATGTTTTTCAATATATAATGACAGAGGCTTCATTTTACAAATTATTCTCATGGTATCAGATAGCCAGAAATCCATCTAATTTCCTTCTCTATTTGGTTTCTCAAACTTAGTCATTAATTTAGCTCCCTTCCTGTAAGAATGAATCTTGGGTCTAACCCAACCCCAAAAGCTAGCTTGTAGGGTGAGGATTGTCCAAGTCCATGTTCCCATTCCATTACCGATGTGAGACTCTTAACACTACCCCGTACGCCCAGATCCCGTTAACCAGAGCGTGGATAATATAATTTCCTCCCTTAAGTAGCACGTTATTTGGTCTATCTCCTCCCATTAACATTGGTTCTCCAACCATACCAAATTTTAATTCTGTTGCTGCTCTTGCTACTCCTAATGTCACCAAGTTAGTGACAAGCCCAAAGTAGTATCCAAGCTACAGAAGTTCATTTATGGACTTAAGCAAGCCTCAAGGAGTTGGAATATTTGCTTTGACAAAGCAGTCAAATTGTTTGACTTTGTTAGAAGCAAAGAAAATCTTACGTTTATAGTAAACGCAAGGATAAGAGTATTGTCTTCATTGTTATATATGTAGATGATATATTAATAATGAGAGACAATAAGACTCTCATGCAATCATTCAAGAAATCGAGATCTAGCACCTTCATGTTGAAGGACTTGGGTGAAGCCTGCTACATTCTTAGAATTAGGATCTACAGACCTAATAGATTAATAGGGCTATCACAGTCGGTCTACATAGACAAATTGCTTAGACATTTTTCTATAGAAAATTCCAAGAAAGTCGGTCATCCTATGGGTCAAGACATCAAGTTATCTAAGAAAGATAACCCTTCTAGTGTTGTAGAACTTGAGCGCATGAAGAGGATCACATATTCTTCGGCTATAGGATCAATCATGTATTACATGACATGTACGAGGCCAGATGTGGCCTATGCACTTAGTATGACTTGCAAATTCACGCAGAATCTTGAAGAAGAATACTGGAAAGCAGTCAAGAGTATTCTTAAGTATCTTAGATGAACTAAAGAATATTTCTTAGTCGTGGACAAGAGAAGCTAGTCGCTACTGGGTACACTGATTGTTAGCTTCCAGACCGATCTTGATGATTTCAAAGCTCAGTCTAGTTATACCTTGATTTTCAATGGTGGAGCAGTGAGTTGGAAAAGTTTCAAGAAAGTTATTACTGTTGATTCGACAACTGAAGTCGAGTACATTTCTGGATCGGAAGCTGGTGAGGAAGTTGTCACGATATCTGAGTTCCTAAAGGAACTAGTGGTTATTCCAAGTGCCACTTGTCCAATAATGATTTATTGTGACAACACTGATACGATTGCGCAAGCTAAGGAACCAAGATCAACAAACACAAACATGCATGTACCGAGGAAATACCACATACTCATGGAGATGGTGGAAACTGAAGAATAAGATTAGACTATGTTCCCGCAGATGATAATCTAGCTGACTCATTTACTAAACCATTAAGCTGAGTTAATCATAATGGTCATTTTTTAAAACATGGGTATTAGGTACATTGGTAATTGGCTCTAGGCCAAATGGTATATTGAACGTATGTATGTACTATAGACAATCATTTTAGGGACGAATCTACTTGAACACATTCGTATTATTAATATTAATATTTTATAGCATTTGCGGTTATTGAATTATTATTTGATTTTCTGTAATTATTCATTAATATACATCCCTTGATCTTACGTTGTCATTAATAGAGTGAGATATTTATGATAGAGTGTAACTCAGAAAATACCCTCGACTAATGATCATCAAGAATGGGATATCGATGATATATTATAAGTCGACATGTGGTCTGCATCACATTCTTAGAGAATATAGTACGTCTCACCTGCTACTAGTAATGATTACTAGTGATGGACACATGGATACTCTGGGAGAGTATTGGTATGCCCTACTGATAAACTGTTTGTTATACATGTCTAAAGTGTTATCAGTGTGTGAGAGATAGAGGTCTTTTGACTTGAAGTCAATACGCACCTTATTTACAGAATAATGTACTTTGACCATGTTCTAAGCTTAAATTCCTTATAGGATAAGACACAACTTGTGTTGGGTGCATTACGATGTAAACTAAGGTGGTAGTTGAGCCAAGAATATGATACATTCCTCGATTGAATATTCGAGAGAACATTCAACTTCTCAGTGATGTTAGGTTGACCAAGTCATTGGCCAATGCAAGAGACATAATCAGAATATGATCTAGTTGTCGACTAACATGGATGAAATAAAATGTTCAAGCCATTTGGATAGAGACACATGACAAATCCTAAACTTGATCGAGTGTGTTGCGAATGAAAGGAATTTATCATCTCACATAAAGGTTATGTTTGCTGAATTCATGTAAACGTACTTCACATATTTAGTTCGTCATACGGCGCAGTCTAGGAGTTCTGTATGGACCTTAATTTGATTAGTGTCGATATGTGAAGGCCTAAAGGGTCACACTATGTCAATTGTCCTTGCGGTCTAAGGGTATATTGAGGAAACATTAAATATTCGATTTAGAATCGAGATATTTAAATTGATAATAAATTATGAGATTATTTAGATTTGATGAAAATTATTTAATTAAGTCAAAATTGGATTTTGAATTTAATTAAACGTGTTGAATGTTAAATGATGGAACGTGAAGGGTCGCGGCGCCGACCCGATAGTGGGCCCAGTCTGATTGGCCCACTACACCTCGGGATTTGGGTCAGGCTTTAAGCCCAATTCTAATCTAATTATTAACATAATCACTACTATATAATCAACACTTAACTCAATAATTGATATACACCAACTCATACTTTCTAAACTTAGAGTTTAGAAGAGAAAATCCTCTCGAACCTCTGCCAACACTTCCTGGCTTTCTTGACAGAGAAGTATACCGTAGCAAGGCCTATAGTCGAAAGGACAGTCGCGTGCGCTCCCTCTAGTAAAGACTCCAGATTATATCAACCGTAAGTTATATGTTTATGTCTTTACATGTTTCAATTGTAACGTAACCATACCAGATGAAATTGATGGGGTAAGTAAGCAAAACAAATTTTAAACTTCCGTTGTGTCTAACTTATGTATTTTGAACCCAACAAATCCCTTCATCTGTTTCTTCTTTGGACTGGCTTTCTTGCCAAATGAACATGTCTTCTTTAATCTTTTAGAGAGTCTGGTCCTTTTCTCAAGTATGGGGGCTTTTCCCTTGGTTCGCTTTACTGGAAATTCTGTTTTCTTCTCATTTTTATGCACAAATTGAAATTTTCTTTTCTTCTTTTGATTTTAGGATTCTCACTAAATTTCTTCCTCATCACTTACTGGAACTGCTTCTTCAAGAATTTCCCTATCATGAGACTTGTAGTTTTTTATCTTTATATTTTTCTATTTTCCACAATATCCCTATCAAGAACTATCTTAATCTTCCTAATGTTTACTTGGAAATTGAGGAGAAAGCTTCAGAACCAGCCTTGGAGTTCTCTTAACAATGTGACCACTTTCTCGTTTGACATTCACCTTGTTTTCCTTGATTCTTGCTATCTTATCAACTAGAATCATATTATCATGATTGGCTTCTAGGCAAGTTTCTTAGTATTTCAACCTGGTCAGTGAAAGGTTTCGTCGGGTTCGTGTACGCAGCGGAATTTGAAATTTTTTGTTTCAAACCCAACAAACGATGAACTGCGGAATGATTATATAATAATATAAAACTTGCAAATCACATAACATGTTTGTATAACTGTAATGCATCAAAATAATACTTACGGTTTGAATATATCTGGAGTCTTTTAGTATGATGTCTGAGGGTGCGCACACAATTAATCCTTGACTGCAAGTTCCTAGATCTCCGATGTAATCATCTTTCAGACAGCTAGGAAATTCGGCAAAGGTTCGAGAGAGAAATATTTTGATTCTAGGTCTCTAAGACTTAGAATAATATGAAATGAATTAAGTGTATTGAATAATGAAATGAAGCCTCTATTTATAGTTGTGTTTTAGGGTTAAAATGTAGCTTATGGTTTCCCGTGGCCAGGCCCAGAAAATGAGGCACAATGGGTCAATCAGACTGACCACTGGCCTGGCGGTGTCGCGACTCTAAGTCTTAGGCATCGTAGCCCAATATCTCATAAGCTGCGACCCTCGACGTCCAGTATGGTACGTTGTTTCATTTTAATTAAATCTGAAATTCAATCTCGACTTAATTAAATAATTATTATTTATTCAAATGTCTCGATCATAAATCGAACATTTTATATTCTCTCATTACATCCTTAAATCGAAGAAACAATTGACATATTATTACCCTATATGCCTTCACATATCGACACTAATCATATTAGGGTCTACACGAAACTCCTAGACAGCGCCGGATGATGAACTCAATATGTGAAGTATAGTTACACGAATCTGGGAAACTGAACCTCTATGTGGGAAGATAAAATCCTTTCATTCGCGACACACTCGATCAAGCTTAGAATCTGCCAAGTGTCTATCCAAATGGCTTGATCATTATATCTCATCTATATTAGTTGACAACAAGACCATATCCTAGATATGTCTATTGTGTTGGCCAACGACTTAGTCAACCTATTATCACTGAGAAATTGAGTGCTCTCTCGAATATTCATTCGAGGAATGAATCATAATTTTGGCTCAACTACCACCTTTAATCCATATCGTAATGTACCCAATACTAATCGTATCTCAACCTATAAGGCATTTGACCTTAGGACATGATCAAAATACATTACTCTATAGACAAGGTGCGTATCGACCTCAAGGCTAAGGACTTCTATCTCCCACATGCTGATCATAATTAGACATGTATAACAAATAATATATCAGCAGGATATATCAATACTTCCAAAGTATCCACGTGTCCATCACAAGTATCCGTAACTCATAGCACGTGAGACATACTACATCCTCTGAGGATATGATGCAGACCATATATCGACTTATCACATATCATTTATATTTCATTCTCGATGATCATTAGTCGAGGCTATTTTAAGAGTTACGTTATAATATTAATAACTCACACTATTAATAACAGTGTAACCTCTAGGGATGCATATTATATAATATTATAAATAATCAACTAATAATTCAATAATTGCAAATGCCAAAATATTATTCTCCATTAATAATAATACGAATATGTATAAAGTACATTTGTCCTAATACAGATTGTCTCTATGACATAAATATACTTCTAATCTCCCACTTGGCCTAGATCCAATCTCCAACATATCTAATGACCATTATGCTTAGCTAAGCTTAATGGTTTAGTGAGTGTGTTAGTTAGATTATCGTCTGTGGGAACATAGTCTAATCTAATCTCTTCAGTCTCCATCATCTCCCTGAGTATGTGGTACTTTCTTGGTACATGATTGTTTCTGTTTGTTGATCTTGGTTCCTTAGCATGTGCAATCGCACCAGTGTTGTCACAATAAATAGTCATTGGACAACTGCCACTCAAAACTACCCCTAGTTCCTTCAGGAACTCAGAAATCACGACAGCTTCTTTACCAGCTTCCGATCCAGCAATGTACTCAACTTCTATTGTCGAATCAGCAGTGGTAGCTTGTTTGGAACTTTTTCAGCTCATTGCTCCACCATTAAAAATGAACATGTATCCAGACTGAGATTTGAAGTCATCAAGATCCGTCTGGAAGCTAGCATCAATATACCCAGTAGCAGTTAGCTTTTCTTCTCCACCATAGACCAAGAAGTAATCTTTAGTTCGTCTAAGATACTTCAGAATACTCTTTACTGCTTTCCAGTGTTCTTACCTAGGATTTTGATGGAATTTGCAAGTCATACTAAGTGCAAAGGCCACATCTGGCCTAGTACATGTCATGGCATACATAATCGATCCTATAGCCGAAACATATCAGATCCTCTTCATGCGCTCAAGTTCTAAAGAATTAGAAGGACTATCCTTCTTAGATAACTTGATGTCTTGACCCATAGGTAGATCGCCTTTCTTGGAATTTTCCATAGAAAAACGTCTAAACACTTTGTCTATGTAGACTGATTGTGACAGCCCCAACAATCTATTAGGTCTATCTCTATAGATCCTAATTCTCAGAATATAGCAGGCTTCACCTAAATCCTTCATCATGAGGGTACTGGACAACCACTCCTTGACTGACTGCATGAGAGTCTTATTGTCTCTCATTATCAATATGTCGTCTACATATATAATAATGAAGGCAATACTCTCATCCTTGCGTTTACTATAAACATAAGGACCCTCTTTGCTTCTGACAAAATCAAATGACTTGATAGCCTTTTCAAAGCAAATGTTCCAACTCCTTGAGTCTTGCTTAAGCCCATAAATAGACTTTTGTAGCTTGCATACATCATTTGGCTTGGACTCAGATGAAAAACTTTCGGGTTATTTAATATACACTTCCTCAATTAGGTTACCATTGTGGAAAGAAGTTTTGACGTCCATCTGCCAAATGTCATAATCATAATATGAGTAATTGCAAGCAAAATCTGAATGGACTTAATCTTAGCAACAGGTGAAATGGTTACATCATAATTGACCCCAGGCCGTTGATTATAACCTTTAGCCACCAGCCTTGCTTTATAAGTCTGTACCTTGTCAAACGCATCAATCTTCTTTTGAAGACTCATTTGCATCCTATGGGTTTAACCCCATCTGGCAAATCAACCAAGTTTCACACTTGCCATCTCTTTGAATCAATGTTCAACATTTCTTCACTATAGGTCGTAGGCTCATCGTTATCGGAAATATCTAATCTCACTTGTGTTTTCACAAGTAGATTTAGTCTTTTAGGAGGACGATGAGTCCTAGTGGACCTACGGAGTTGATTATTTTACAGTTCAGTGATAGGTATGTTCTGTCTGTGAGAGAGTTATTGTGTGTTGGATAATCCATCACCTTGAGAGTTTTCAGGAATATCATTTTCATGTTTTTCCTGAATGGGAGGAGGTGCAACCATTACATTTACTCCTAAAGGATGTGTATGAGGATCTTGCATTTCTGCATTATTCCTTGTAACACTCTCACTGCCCGAAGGGCGTACTCGAAGTACCCAATCGTCGCCAAATACTCTCACTGAATTCTTGCCTTGGTCATTCGACAGGGATTCAACCTCTATATTATCTCGTGGTTCTTGAATTTCTTCAAGTTCTATCTTTGTGCAACTCTGTTCCTTGTAGACATATCCTTCTTCAAGGAAAGTTGTGTTCCTGGAAAATATGACCTTATGTTCTCCAGGAAGATATAAGTAGTATCCCTTAGTTTCCTTTGGATACCCTACAAAGTAACATTTCTCACTTTTGGATTACATCTTATCAGTGAGCATCTTATCCCCCAGGGTCTCATATGTTTAAGAGTTGGCTTCTTGCCACACCGTATCTCATATGGTGTCTTATCTACTGATTTGGAAGGAACCCTGTTCAGAATATATATTGAGGTTTGTATAGCATGTCCCTAAAGATATGTTGGTAGAGCTGAGAAACGCATCATGGATTGAAACATATCCAATAGGGTTCGGTTTCTCCTTTCGACAACACCATTCATCTTTGGTATTCCAGGAGGTGTCCATTCTGAATGGACTCCATGTAGCTTTAAGTAATCTAGAAACTCTTTCCTCAAGTATTCACCTCATCGATCAGATCGAAGAGTCTTGATACTTTTTGCGAGTTGTTTCTTCACTTCAAACTTGTACTCCTTGAACTTTTAGAAGGCCTCAGATTTGTGTTTCATAAGATACACATATTCATACCTTGTCAAGTCGTCAGTAAAAGTAATGAAGTAAAGGAAACTTCCTCTAGATTGAGTCGAAAATGGTCCACATACGTCAGTATATACCAACTCAAGCACCTCCTTGGCTCGCACACCTTTCCCAAAAGTGGCTTGTTGGTCATCTTACCTTTCAAACAGGATTCACAGTTACCATAAGACTCCAAGTCAAATGGTTCGAGGTAGTCAAGTTTCCTTAACATTGCTATCTTTGTTTCGTTGATATGATCAAGTCTACAATGCCATAGGTAGGTAGAGTTTCTATTACTTTTCTTAGCTCGTTTATTTTGTACATTGAATATTTCTCGACTACAGTTTAGTGTATATAATCCATCCACAAGAGGCGCAGTTCCATTTATAACATTATCGAAATACAGTACTTGACTGCCATTATAAATATATGAGGAAAAACCCTCCATGTCCAAAACAGGGATAGAAATGATATTCCTCGTTAACGAGGGTACATAGTAGCAATCATTCAACGCTAAACAATGGCCAGAAGGCAAATTTAATCTATAAGTTCATACGCGCTCAATATCTACTCGTGCTCCATTTCCAATGCGTAGGTCCACCTCTCTTGGTCCAACCTTCCTGTTGTCAGTTAGCCCCTGCACATTTGTACAAATGTGTGAGCCACAAGCGGTATCCAATACCCAGGAATGAGAGTTGTTTATAGATAAATTTATTTCAATGACGTACATACCGTTTCCATTAGAGGCAGGAGCACCTGGTGTTTTCCCTCCTCCTGGTGCGGTGCATTCCTTCTTCCAATGCCCTTTCTTGTTACAGTTGAGGCATACATCCTTAGTCGATATTACCTTCTTCTTCACACCTCCCTTAGGTTTCATACCGAGGCGCAATCGCTGCCCTTATTCTTCCGCCATTCGCGCCTTTCGGCGGGTAGCTAGAATAGCTCACCATGAGCACAACTTTGCCTTTGGAAGTTGAAGATTCAAAGGTATTTATCATGTTGTGAAGCTCTGGCAGACTCGCCTTCGTTTCCGTTCATGTTTTGGTTAACTATGAAATTCTCGAACGCACGAGGGAGTGAGTTCAGGATGAGAGTGGAAGCGACGTTACTTTGCAGCTTTATACCGATCGAGGTCAACCTTTATATCAGCCCTATCATCTTCAACACATGCTGAGACACTTGGACCCATTCAATCAGCTTACATTTGAAGAGCTCTATTTACAACTCATATTCCATAGTTTGGGACTCAGAGTCATAGAGACTCTTCAAATGTTCGAGCATCTCGTTAGGGCCCATGTTCTCATGTTGTCTCTGAAGTTCCACCGACATGGAAGACAACATGACGCATTATGCTGAAGTGGCGTCATCTAGGTGTTTTTGGTAGGTTGTCTTATCAAATGTGGCATATTCCTCAGAGTCTACGGCAGGAACTGTAGGGAATACTTTGTCCAACACGTATTCAATCCTTTCTTGCCTTAGGACAATTCTAAGATTCCTAAGTCAGTCTAGGTAGTTTGGTCTGGTGAGTTTGTTCATTTCCATCAGCATTTTCAATGATAGGCTTGACATTTCGATAACCTGAAGAGTTAGATAGACAGAAAACTACAATCAAATTTATTTCCTGTTATACACATTCGTTCAGGCTAATTAACATGACCTTTTGTTTAATTAGTTCCCACTATTTTAGCATACTTCTACGACCCCATGATAGAATACGGACCAAAATTTATTTTAAGGTCATAATGGGTCAAGATCCAAGCTTATGTTATCTTCGCATTTGCTTTGGCTGATAGCTTCAATTACACATATTGGTAGGTTCTAAACCAATTGCAAAACTTATTTGCAACTCTTGGTTGATCAAATATTTTATTTAATCTTGCGTCCTTAGATTAGTCCGACACTTTGGCGTCAAGATTTGTCTAAGCAAGTCAACCCTAATACACGATTGTGTTTATGTATCTAAGTAAACTTAGCCTTTGTGAGAAAACACTTTGGTGTAAATACCCACAAAATTTTATCATCTACTTTTATATTTAAATACATCTATGAAAGAGTCTGAGTCCTCGTATACTTAGAGCAAATGCTTTGGCATAAATACTCGTATCGCCGAAAAGAATTTTGCACTCCAACAATTATAATGGACGACGCGTTCTAATTTAGATTTGTATTTAAAGTTTTTTAAAAACATTTTAGTTTCGGAGATTTTAACCAAGATCAACAATTTATGTCATATCCAATACGACATCTAATCATGCAATTTTTAAACACAGTTAGTTGGGAACCATCAACCCAATAGGCATGATATAAGATGGTTTTGGTCAATTACTGGGCGCCGCCTACCCAGACAGTTATAATGGACACTATGCTAATATTTAAACGTACGTATTTAAACACTTATCATATATTTCGTATATTATTCAATAATATACAATTAATAATAATTATGGGTTAATTTTTCTAAACTCTAAATCTAAGTCTAATCCAAACAGTCCCTTAAATATTTTGTGATTTTAAAAATTAATTTTCAGGGTATTTCTGCAAACTTTCAGAATTCATAGTTTAGTCCCTCAAAATTTTAAAATTTCAATTTGAACCCTTTAAATTCAGAAAATCGAATTTTATTTTCAGAAAATATTTTCAGGTTTCTGAGACCTGTCTGCAATTTTCAGAATTTAAAAATATGATTTTCAAAAACTTCATTTAATTACAGATTGCCCCAAAGGTCCAAATCTACCTATTTGAAAAAGTTTTAATTTCAGATTCTGAAACTTTTAAACTTCAAAATCAGAATTTGAAACCTTTAAAACTTCAGTTTCTGATTTCAGAATTTTTGTTTTTTACTGGAGTATCGGCGTGGCAGCGCCCTAGAGGCAGTGACTAAAAATTTAGCTTCGGGATAAACAGAGTCGCGACACTCCAGAATGGAGTCGCGACGCCTCGTCAAACCCTAGGCGGCGGCGTGGCGCTCCATCGTGGAACCGCGGTGCCGCCACAAAACCCTAGTAGGCACCGCGGCGCTCCATCGTGGGGTCGCGGCGCCTCTGTCTGAGAATCACAAAATCTGCATTTTTGAAACCCTAAACTGATTCAGGGTCATATTTGCAGATTCATCCTCATTACCCTTCACCATCAAACAACACGTTCATCGACCATCATCCAGTCCCTTCTCGTTTTTCGCTTCAGTGCACCATGCTCGTAATGAATCGGTTACGCACATCAACTTAGAAGAGTTAGATTGGAATGACTTCATCGATTACATCTAATAATAACTATTTTCTCCATCCCAATTTATGAGGGACCATTTGACTTGACACGAAGTTTAAGAAAGAAATGAAGACTTTTGAAATGTGTAGTCCAAAACAAGTCTTATACAAATGTGTGGTTGTAAATCATCTCATAAAGTTAAATTATTTTTAAATATATAAATGTAACATTCTTTTTGGGACAGATCAAAAGGAAATGGTGTCACATAAATTGGGACAGAGGGAGTACTATTTAATTTATTTATATTTCTTAGCTACAATTATTCTCTAATTTACATATAATAGTTATACCAAATATATAGAGTTATTCCATTGTATTCTCCCTCACCTATCTCTCCTCCATCGCCTCTCTCTCTCTCTCTGTTCCATATCAGATCTGCTCCCTCACTTCTCTCACTTCTCTCTCTCTCTCTCTCTATCCCCCATCACCTCTTTCTCTTTCTCTCTCTCTATTTCACTGCTCATATATGAGTGTATCGTTGCCATCACCGTTCAGATCGGAGACTATTATTCTATTTCTGAATTTTGTCACAGAATATCTGCATGAAGATATGCAGACACATTCTCGTATGGGTGGAGGAGCAAACATATTAGATTGCTTCCCGTTTCCTGATGTTTAGCATTTTTTTGTGTATTTATTTTGTATTTGACCGGAGATTGAACCGGAATCTATGGTTTCTTCCCCTTCTTGTATATCAGATTTGAGTGTATTTGTGTATTCATGATTTTTTAATATATTTTTTTTATATTTGACCGGAATCCATGGTTTCTTCTTCTTCATGTATCTCATATCTGAGTGTATTTGAGTGTATTTCATCATTTTTAGTGTAAATGTAAGTTTAATGTAATTAGCTGATTGTATTTTGGGGCAAACTAGATGTATTTGATTGTATGTGTTGTTTGACTAAGGTTGTATGTATTCAAATACATGCGACATTGTATAAGGTAGGATACAACTGAACAATATATTCAAATACATGCAAAACTTAATTAATAACAGTATCGTTGTGAGTCATGAAAGAGAATCATGTGAGATTATGAAAGATAAAATCGAAAAAGTGTGATTTGGGAGATATGTGATTCTGTTTGCCATTTTTTAACAGATTTCATCCACGTTAGGCCACTAAAATCTGCCCCAAAAATATGGGATACACAAAAGACATATATTTAAATACAATGAAATACATCCGAAAATACTCTAAAAAAATTACGAACCATAATTTTAAAAATAGCTAATAATTGGTTAGAAACCTACAAAATATAGTGTTTTTTGTAAGTTTCCCATCTATGTTTTCATTTCCTTATCTACCAAATAGCCTTTTTTTGGCCTGCATTGGATCCATTTTAATGTGTGGACACGTAGATAGCTTATTCGTAATGTCTAAAATGCCCTTAATTTCGATCATATTGCCTTTTAAGCATACATGTAGAAACTACCTTTCTACTATATTAGAATTAGAAATTAGAAATTTATGGATTTCAGATATTATAACGGAAATATCTAATAATTAAAATTTCAAAAGTATTCAACGAGATCGTAGTCTGAAAAATCAATCCAACCACCAGCATGATTGTGGCGTTCTAATTATTTATATTATTGGATTTGCTCATTATGTTATTTTGAGAATTTTGTTTTCTAACTTTTTATAAATGACAAAATTAATGGTGTTTCTTAATTAGCAAGAGATGATTAAGCATTAGCTATAATCAGCTTTTAGGAGGACCAAGAATAGAGAATAACTGTTCCCGGGCACAGTCCAATGACAAAGGAGAGGGGCTTAAGACGCTCTGAACACTTGCAGCGTGGGATCGATTCTCAGTGGAAGATTCTCGCTTCTCTTCAAGTTATCGCTCAGAGGCGACATTGCTCGTTTCTAAACACCTGTTATTGGAAAGACATTCCGCGATTTACTAAGTAGTGTTGAGAGGTTACTACCTGACTAGTCTCCAAGGCAAGCTGTGAACACAGATATCAAAAAAAAAATCAAAATATTTTATAACATGGAGTAGGTAAAGTATTCCAGCTAATTTGTGTGTTTCTTTAATGTAGCTCAAGAACAAAAAGCTTATAATAATCGATAAGAGATTCAATTGAACCTGGTCCACAATGACATATTGTTTACAGTTCTCTGAAATATTCTAACAGTTAAACACCCAAACTCTGACTGGTCAAAAGTCCATGTCAAATTGGGCTCAGTAGCAAAAAATCATTCTTTTAGGCCGAGTACTTTCCACCATTCTTTTTTTTTTTAGTTTAATTTTTATGTATTGATAAGGTTGCTCTTGGATAAGAAGACCTAAAACATCAGTCAAGTGAAGAATGTAATAAAAAGGAATTCTTCTTTTTCAGTTAAGTATGTGTATGAATGATCCGCTTGTCATTTCTGACGTGATCATCTCCAAAAAGATATGCATCAATCGGTGACGGATAAACTATAGGAGGAATGTGCTGAGAAGACGACCTCTTGTCGCGATAGTATGAGCTTTTCCTTTTCTTTAAGGTTACACAGGACGCACAATGATAGGTAGTACAATTGAGTGATAAGTATTCATTCATATTTAATTAGAGGTTTCATGTCTGAGTCCTAACTATGAAGTCGACTTTGTTAGGGAGCGTTTTTGTAGACTCTCTGAGCGAATTCGGATTTAGTCGGGCTCCAACATGAGAAACTAATATATACAAGTAGGTCACTTATTAAGTAATTAGCATAGCTTAAATCCATTTTTTGTTATTACTTCTTTGATCAAAAGTAATGATGTTAATGCTTACCTAATTCAATTGACTATCTAAGAGCCAAAAATATAAGTAGCATTTTTTTCAAATCAATATGGTGAAAAAATATATCTTATTAAAAAATGTCTAAAATACACCTTAACCTTTGCTCGAATTTGCCGTAACACACTTAATCTTTACGGGAGCCGTATTACCTCATGGATTTATTTTTAAGGAATTTCTTTGACATTTATCTACTGAGCTGGATAACAATTCAAACACGTGCTAAACAAAAGTCCCAAAAATAAAGGAGTCCTGTCATTTTCAGGTCATTTCGCTCTTCGAACAAAACAAAAAATTAGATTCTCTCCTACACTTTTTTTTAATGGAGAAAACAATTGATTCTCTTGGAATTTGATATTGTGAATCACTATATTCTTTCATAATCGAGTCTTGAATTGTGTCGCTTTGGACTTTGGTTCGAATTTTTCAGATAAATGGCAAAGAAATGTTTTAAAACTATATTCAGGGATAATACCATTGTAAACGTTAGATGTGTTACAACAAATTCGGGATGTATTTTTGATATTTTCTCTCAAAGTGTATATAATTTGACAATCGAGAAGCGAAACGTGACTATCATTGTGGGACAGAAGGAGTACAAGAGAAATAAAAAGAGAGTTAGCTGCTATATAGTTATTCCGTAAAGGGATAACCGGCGAAATAAGGGCATACAAGATTCATGAAGAATATCTGTTTGAGAACTGTGAAGAAACGATATGAAACAAAAGCCGCTAAACTATTGTAAATAACATTTCTCATTTCTCCACGTGTCAAGACTTCATTCCCTATCGAAGCACAAATACATATATATGCACATATATAAAATCTGAAATTTGTACATTTCCGGAAATTATAGAATAATGGAGGAGGTGACGAGTGGAACCATGGACCAATCCAAGACCATATAAGTCTGAGGGAAGATTCAAAGCCCTTTCACATTTTCACACACTAACCACTTGACTAGGACCAGAAACAACAGCTTCTTTTGACATCCTCTTTTTTGTACATATATTTTATAGGTCAACACCTTTTGACCTCATCATAAATTTTAAATGAGCTACTAACTCGCAATCTACAATCTACGGCACCAGTTTCATTTTCGGCCACGCGCGTAGAGTTATGAATCCTATCTACTATGCAACTTGAACTCTTGGGTGGTTGTTGCTCAACTAACTGAAGGGGCATCAAATCGGCATTTTCATCTTTGTAGTTCATGAAAGCTCCTAGGGCTCCAAGGAACCCCTCATGCCGCAAGAACATTGCTTTTGCCTCACCCTTCGACCTGCACGTAGTGCATTTCTATTAACTTGAAATCATGAGAGATTACCTAGCAGGAGTTAAAGTGATAATTGTGAAGCCACGTTTTAGCAAAGTGATAATTGTGAAGCCACGTTTTAGCAGGCAGCAGCTAGTAAGCACTATTTATCCCTTACGTTAAAATAGTATGCCAACCGATTAATCTATCCTAGAAAGTACACACCAAACAATGCATCAATAAGAAACTAATGTAATTCAAACGCTATTTTTTTATAACGACGGTGTCCGGGTCAGCTTGTGTGCACCCGCTAATGCACCCGGTACTTGTTACTTCCCACCAGCATAATTAATTCTGCAGACTAAGGCTTATAATTCAAAAGACTTTTTTGCTCAGGGTTGGTATCTTGGTAGTAAGATAATACCAATTATCTGGCTGTAAGTGGATATAGCAATTACCAGAAATCAACTGCAACAGCAATTGTGTCCATTGTATAAGCATGGTCATGGATGAAGTATCCTCCTAAAATGATGCGCTTGAGCCCAAAACGAAGAGCATTCAAGTATGCAATCTAGAAAAGGAAAGAAAAATGTCAGCAAGAATAGAAAAAATGAATTCTTTACAGTTTAACAACTAAATTATAGCAAAACAATGGAAGGAGAGGCCCTATATTTCTTCCATTCTATGACTGCTAGTTGCAAACTCGTACTTCTCCAACTTATTCAGGTGTCTATGTCTGCCAGTCTAAATCAGTACATTTCTTCCGTTCTATGACTGCTGGTTGCAAACTCGTACTTCTCAACTTATTTAGGTGTTCATGTCTTCCAGTCTAATTCAGTATATTTCTTCAGTTCTATGACTGCTGGTTGCAAACTTGTACTTCTCAACTTATTCAGGTGTTCATGTCTGCTAGTCTAATTCAGTCGAAGCATCTCTTCGGAACAAGATAACTAACACACTAAACCTTAGACCAACTTGGTAGAACTTATATATAAAAAATCTTTAACGAAGACCACTATTATGAAATGTTTTCATGGAAGATGAGAGCATTATAAAATTTAAATAAGTATAACATCATTAAGGAACCAAAGTAGCATATGCATGTCTGTAGTACCACCGGAGATTTTCTAGCAAGGAAAAGGCTGACGAAAAATAAAGAAGTCATTAGATTTTAGTATCTTCCAATACTTTAATTCCATTTTGACACTTTATGACATGTTATAATCAAAATGTCCAAGAACACACAGTTGCTGTCATCGTGAAGTGAGAATGTGCAATACGGGGTACCCAATAAGTAATGGATGCATTATCTATCTGCTCTTCTCCATAATTCTATTTCAATTCCTTCTTTGTATCTTTTTGAGTGAGGAGAACAGCATGCAAAACATATCTAATCGAAACAGTACAAAATCCGTCTGTTGATCCTATGAATTAAAAATGTTTCCAGTGGAACAGATCATGTAGGACAAGGGTGTTTCCATTTAACTGGAGAATACCAGTATTATTCTTTTTATGACGGTGGTGTCCCGACTAGCTTGCGCACACCTGGACTATCCTATTGGGTACCTGCTAGCTTCCACCAGCACAGGTACCGGGTAACTCTGCATCTCTTCCCACCGAGGCTTAGGTAGATGGGAAGAAATCACCTAACGATTTTTGCTCCGCTGAATGCTAGTATTATTCTTAATATAGAGAGAAGTGGACTGTTGGTCTTTTCAGTAAGGAAACAACTAAATTGTGATGTACAGATACTGCTGGGAGAAACTTCATGACCCACATAGTTACCTGTCCGATATTATTTGAGATCATCCTTAAGAGGGACCGGGCAATGTCTTCTGGTTTGTAGTCTTCGAGCTCTTTGTTTTCAGAGGTCGCCTTACCGAAGCTAGAGGCAATGGCTGTTGATGCAAGGCCGATCTGTCATGAGTCATTAAATTCTTAATCACCCTGAATATGAAGCTTTTGGTATGTGAATAGAGCATTTAGAACAACTGAACATATGAGAACTAGATTTGCAAAATTAATCAATTCCTCTTATGATAGATTTCTATTACTTGGTCAATACCCAACAGCAGAAATGTTGCTACAATAAGCAACTGTTCGTAGTGGAGTTCATGAGTTCATAAAAAAAAACTGACAACTGAAACAATTTGCTAAAGAAAGGGTATGAATGGCCTCAAGGTATATATAGTGGATAAAATTAAGATATTCCGTAGAGTAGAGGGGTACTTTAGACCCTTTCCCCTTAATTTTAGTGGCTCTTCTCCGAATTCCCACCTCTAAGTGGTCGGTGCATATCTCAAGTAATACTAGAGAATTGCTCTCGATTTGGGCCTGGAATTGGTTGAAGCACCGTTCCGAAGAAAATATCATGACTGGGAACATTTATTTCTGGGTCCTACTATCGACAGGGAAATTAATAAGAACATTTAGAGACCCGACTTATCTTTTCTTTGTTCTTCACACTTCAAGCCATGAGAAGGCACGAGCAAAGTTCACTCTTTACTAGTGTCATCCCCTTTTCGTGTATGATAAAAAATGAATTTACTTCTACGTAGCTTGATAAAGAACCTTTACAGACAAAACATAGTGGAGTGAGGATGTGATGGAAACAAACTGTAAGTTAGGAACAAAATTGCTCGACTTGGACTAAAGTTTGGGGATCAATTCCTTATTTTACTCCACATATCCCCTTAATTTTAGTGGCTCTTCTCCGAATTCCCACCTTTAAGTGGTCGGTGCATATCTCAAGTAATACTAGAGAATTGCTCTCGATTTGGGCCTGGAATTGGTTGAAGCACCGTTCCGAAGCAAATATCATGACTGGGAACATTTATTTCTAGGTCCTACTATCGACAGGGAAATTAATAAGAACATTTAGAGACCCGACTTATCTTTTCTTTGTTCTTCACACTTCAAGCCATGAGAAGGCACGAGCAAAGTTCACTCTTTACTAGTGTCATCCCCTTTTCGTGTATGATAAAAAATGAATTTACTTCTACCTAGCTTGATAAAGAACCTTTACAGACAAAACATAGTGGAGTGAGGATGTGATGGAAACAAACTGTAGGTTAGGAACAAAATTGCTCGACTTGGACTAAGTTTGGGGACCAATTCCTTATTTTACTCCACATATCCCTTCCATTACACATCTATACTTTTATACATTCAAGATCCTTTGAATAGTGTAAACTGCAACTTATCCAAATGAAAAAAGGAACGGGTGTAAAAAAAAGCATAAAGAAAATCAACAGGGGAGAAGATAAATTACACAATAAGTTTATACCTTTGTATAGTCCATTCCCCCATAAATATCTCCAACGAGCATGTCTATCACTCTGTTGTTTCCCTGATGACTCAATTCCAGTAACTCATCAAAACTGTAATACAAACATATAAGAAAATTCTGCAGAAAGAGAAACCAATTGACTATATTGAAATTCATATAAACAGAAATGAAAATAACCTTTTGCATTTAGTCAAAAGTTTTCCTAAGCCCAAGAAAGTGCCACCACCAACGTTAGTTCCACTAACTCTCTGAAATTTTCCCTCTCCATCTACCTAAAAAAGGCATAAGAAAAAATATTGATAACAAAGAGGGACTCGGTTATGAAATGCCAAAATACATAAAATTCATAATCAATGGCACATATCAGCGTGGTCTTGGTAAAATTTTGATTGAATTCTCTTCATTCTAGAACGGAAATATACACAAGCAGCTATTGCTCATAAAAGCTTCTGAACTCTTGGCTTCAGTCAGATAAGGTTTCCAGCTACTCAAGCCACAAGTGTGTATTAATCCTTTAGAAAATACTATGTAGTCAAAAGATCTCCTTTCTTCAGGGTCTTATATTACTGGTCTAGTTCTTCTATATCAATCTGTATCTACCAACCCATCAAAGCCCACAAGCCTGAGATGACTATGTTAAACCTAAACTCTCAGTACTTCTGAAACTCATTTAGTAACCCAATGCAGAGCCTAGTGAGTCTTGTCAAGTTCTTGGTCAAGATCATTTACAAATGCTTACCAAATGTAGTATACCAATGTTATCTTGCTGACATCAAAGCTAGTTTCTATATGTTATCTTGCTGACATCAAAGCTAGTTTCTATATGTTATCTTGCTGACATCAAAGCAAGTTTCTATAGGGGGGTCTTTACATATGAGAAAAAGAGAGGTATATTCATTATTTCAAAGGACCAAATTAACTAAGAAGATAATAAAATAGTAGTTGTAGGTATTAGTTTTTTAATTTATCGATTGTTGCTAACTACCTACAGAATAACTTTTGTCCTGCACGGGATAATATAAGCAATAAGAATGCACCAACATGTTGAAAACAATGAAATGAAAACTGCATGTTGGAAAACAGAGGACCAGTATGAAGCTTATGGGATGTCATCTAAATCATGCATGAAATACGACAGGGAGAACTTTGGTGAACTCCTTGCAGATCCTAACCCTTGAAGGTCAGTGTGAATTGGCATTTTACATCAAATTGAAGGAATCTAGGCTGTGAAACTTACCTTTATCATGCTAACCCCAGACCCAATGTTGACAAGGAGGTAAGGATATAAATCATTCTGATCAATCTGCACATACTCCTTTTGACCTCCAATATACGTAAAAACTTCACGGTTGACAGCCTACTCAGAGAGAGAGAGAGAGGAATGTGTCAAATGAGCTTTTCTTTTATATTGCGTATTAAAAATTAGAAAAGAGCAGGAAAATTAATGCAGTGAAAAGGAGTTCTGTTGCCAATGAGGTCTTAGCCTCACTAGTTAGGATTGAATCCTGGAGACCTCTTGGTCTCATGGACAAGACCCAATAAAGTAAGACAGTTTCTTTGTCCTTAAAACAAGTACTCTATTTAACTGAAATTATCGAAATGAACCATATCAAGCAAGAAAAAGGTATTGCATATGCTACTTGTACTCATTTAGCTACATAATGGACGGAGGAGAGAAAGAGAAACCACTACCATGTGCCTTTATCAATCTATTATGGTCTCGAGGATGCAGAGCATTCCATTGAGGAAGCAGCAGAGAATCATGGTAAACTAATAAAACTATACACCTAGTAAATTTGGCTATACACACACAATCCCCAAGAAAGAAAGAAATATGGAGAAAGTACATATGTATCCCTGGGACGACAAATACATTTCCGGGGCGAATTTATGTGTAAGAAATGGGTCACGTGAACCCATAGTCACCCGACTAAACTCGGTATATTATGTGTATAATTCTTATAAATATGTCTAATATTAACTGAAGGAACACATGGTCAAACTAGTCTGAATGGAGCCCTGGTTAGGCGCCAGTCTCAAGTGCTCAAGGTCGAGGGATCGAGACATATTAACTGAAGGTCAAACTAGTCTGAATGGAGCCCTGGTAACTGAAGGAACACATGGTCAAACTAGTCTGAATGGAGCCCTGGTTAGGCGCCAGTCTCAAGTGCTCAAGGTCGAGGGATCGAATCCCTGCTGACCTTTTGCTGCACGTTTTGTTCCTGTTATTACTTCATTTCTTCTAATGCAAATAAAAATGTAGTGGTTGAGATTTGAACTTGGAACCTCAAGTAAATTTTGAACCCCCCAAATCACTAAGCCAACTTCTTGTCTTGGGCTTATGGGATTCAGAATTTATATATGTGCATAAAAAATAAAAGTATTATCATATATATATAATGTGTAATTTTTTATCAAGGGGGTTCGGGTGAACACATTTCCGCCCCTGATGGTGCACCCATCCTCTTAAAATCCTGGATTTGCTTTCCAGGTACTTATTCAGATTAAGTAAATAAACCGAGTTTGGCGGACTAGAAAAATATAAATTAATTTTAAAAAGGATTTCATATGACTGAACTTCAATATCTGAAGAACAAAGCACTAGCCAAATACTGCTTTCTGCTATAAAAACCCCACCTTAAGCAGAAAATTTGCTCCAGCAACAAGAGACTCCATTTCCTCTACCTTGTCCAGAGTTATGCCAAGTTTTTCTTTGACTAAATCCGCAAACTTGAAAGCTCCACCACCTGTTGCCTGTTCAAGCATAAAACTCATCAAAAGGTTCCATGGGTTTTTCAACTTTAGGATTTCACCAAAAAATAACAACATACCCAGTGTAATCCCACACAGTGGGGTCTGGGGAGGGTAGAGTGTACGTAGACCTTACCTCTACCTTGGGGTAGAGAGGTTGTTTCCGAAAGACCCTCGGCTCAACAGAAAACATGACAAAAAGGTCAGATAAGGGTTAAAGAAATTAAAGTAAAGTACAGAGATCAGGACAAAACATTATAGCTAAGCGTTAATGGAGAGATTCTAACAGTAGAAACAAGTTGAAACAAATTTCCTAACTCTCTGGACCATTTGGAGGAAAGACATAAGGGCTTTTGAAGAGAAGGAACTAACAACCTCCCAAATTGCAATCATCGTGTTTTTCTTCCCTATTTCTGGAGTGCATAAAGCATAAAATGTTTAGCAGAGGACAGGATGTCTTTTGAAGAAAATAATACATTCTTTTTGCTCCTTTCCGCTCACAATATTTCCTGTATTCCAGGAATCTTCCCTTTTTGGTGCAATAAAATTTATTTACTTAACAGAAAAAGGTTGAAACCACTGAGAGACGGAACAGGAAAATGACTAGCAACTATTTTTTTGGTTGAAGGCTGTAAATACATTTTATCATTAACAGTGTAACTCCTAAACTTAGAGGTTAATGGTGCCATGTACGATAGTATTACTCTCCACACTTCTGGAAGTTAACTTCAACTGTTTGATTCAGAATCTTTTTTTTTTCAAATAAAAGAATAAAAAGACAACTGTGCACAGAGGCAGGAGAAAGGAAATGTTGGGCAGTCAACAGTCTATACATGAGAAACTTTGTTTTGGAAGTCTTTATAAAAACTTAATTTTCATAAAATATTTAACTTGAAAAGCACATTCTAACAATAAGAAGACAGCAATGTGTTGCTTCCTCAGTACTTATCAATTATCATTGAGTAGCTTCTCCAGCAAACCATGATTGATTTGCTGGACTTCCGGAAGCTCGTTTCACCCCACAATGGACACAAATATTATATACTAAAGTTTTAGGATATTAAAATTCTTGTAAACCTTAGGACTTTAGGAAATTAGCTCTCCTATAATCACCTAATTGAGCAAAGCAAAAGAAAAAGAGGTGGGAAGCAAAATCAATATCTTTGGAAATAACTCCTTTACCTTAATCTTGATCTTGTCAACAGCATGAGAATGACGACATTGAGCACCTGTAATCATTGTAATCTATAAGATTTAGGAAGGATGTGGCATTATACGACTTAGTCAAAAGAAGTATAAGAAACTGTGCGTATAAACTTTAAAGCGAAAACATTCTCTTAAACTGGGCATATGATTCTTAAGGTTGCTTCGATATCATTGAAAAAGCAGTTTCCATGAACTACATAAAAATCATATTTCTGTCTGTACAAAAATGTTTGTACACTTCAAGTACGCTTAGGATAATGAAGAAAGTGTTATTCTGTACACTTCACTTTCAAGAATTCAAATTCTTTCAAATCCAAAGTTTAAATTTTGTATAAATGTTCTCCGTGCCACATTAAATGATTATTTAATATTGTTCTTCCACTATCACTAATAAAACATATAAGTTAAATTAACGTTTTAAAGTCCATGTCTAGCGTTAAAGCAACTGCTTAAGAGTAGATCCAGCTGCACTTTTTTCTCTCTCTTTCCAATCTTCTCCAACTCCTGAATTCTCTCACTGCTACTTACGAGGAAGAGTTTATTTCATATCCTTTCTATTCAAGATTCTTGACCCTTGAGAGGCCAGCTGCGTTGTCATTCTCTTCACTCTATTACACCCGGAGAAGAGCAATGCAAGGGGGGATCCTTTCCCTACGCCTCTATTTCTTTACTTTGTAAAAGATGAACAGAGGGACAGAAAAGCAACATAGAGGAGCAGACATAAGATACAAAATTTAACACTCGTAGCTAAAATTGATGTGTATATTGCGAATTATGAGTTGCATTACCAAATCTGGGTCAAAAGCTAAGAAATTCACTTCAAATCAAAAAAAGGAAAGGAAATAGTGACAAGCAGGGTCAAGCTCAGCCACACATGTACATATTCCAAACAATGCTGACAGCTCAGATGAGTTAGATTTACGTATAATCAAAGGTGAAACATTAGATTCTTCTTCAGTTATCAAAATATAAAGTTCGTTCTCATAATCAAGCTCCCTATAATGTTTACATGGCTGCCAATTTGTAACCAAATAAGTCACCATAGAAAAATAATTACATCTAAGGTGTACAACAACAACAACAACATACCCAGTGAAATCCCACAATGTGGGGTCTGGGGAGGGTAGAGTGTATGCAGACCTTACCTCTACCTTGGTAGGTAGAGCGGTTGTTTCTGAGAGACCCTCGGTTGTTTCTAAGGTGTAAGAACCACAAAGAATACCTACCACACTGTTGAAGTTTCTTGGAAGCCAAAAATTTTATGCAGTCCTCAATCTTGCTAGTCTCGAACTTCACGAAGTAAAGCCTGCCACTGAGAATGTGATGGTTAAGGTCTCCATTGGGAACTTCCTGTCTTTCTTTTGATAACGTTGGCGCCTCATCATTAGTGCTGCATTTACTGTTGGTTGAAAAGTATACAATCTTGATGAGGGAGCCTGCAAACGGAGAAGGTCCTTTCCTTTAGCATTTTTCTATTTGGTCCTCAAAATATTCTTTAAGAGGTAGTTAGTAGGAACATTCTTAAAGCCAGCCAAATCCCATAAAGCTTCTTTAATATCTGACTGTGTACATTGGAGATACAGATCAACATATTGTAAAATAGTCAATTTTGCTCTACTTGAGAAAAATATCAATTTTTCATCTAGTACATATTGCATAATGTAACCCCTTGGTCTTAAAGCTTATACTATTAGAGAGAGGACACCTTTATCTACTTAATTATGTTTCAACACTAATAAAAGAAAGTTGTGAGTTTATCTCATTGCGAAATTAGTGATAGGCAATTGATCTAGCAGCACTATACAAACTCATGTACTATGCCAGCTGAAATCTTGGAGAAATTTTGCTGAAGTTTCTGGATAATCAAATAAACCAACCTACTCTTCTCTGTCTATGTCCATTAAAACCAAGTAATTTTTTTCATGACAGTGGTGTCCTGAAGTTTCTGGATAATCAAATAAACCAACCTACTCTTCTCTGTCTATGTCCATTAAAACCAAGTAATTTTTTTCATGACAGTGGTGTCCTAGTCAGCTTAAGTGCACCTCAACTATTCCACAGGATACCTGCTACCTCCTAAGCTACGTCCTAAGCACAGGTCTGCCCACCAAAGCTTAGACAGATGTAAAGAAATCACTGAGGTTTTTGTCACTTCTAGGATTCAAACCCTGTCTCCAAGTTTTGTACCCACTGTATTAACTACTGCGCCACATCCTTGGGTGCGACTAGAATTAAGTAAAATGTACTCCTCCCATTAGCCAAGAATTTAATCGAGGAAAAGACCATACATATCTTTCTATTTTATCCAGTAAAACGTAATTGCAAACTACATCCTAGTTCAATTCATCCGAATGATGATAGTTATGGTTCTTATGAGGTCCAGAGACTTCTGAAACTGGATAATGATTCAACTTGCCCAAAATTTAATACTATGCTCTTGTGAGATCAAGAAACCATTGAAACTAGATAACAATTCAACTTAACCAAATACTGAGCTTGTTTCTTAGAAGGTCAAGAATCCACCAAATTCTACTACTAGCTTGGTGTAGTTTGCAACTCTAGTTTGGGGGATATAGCAATGCCATTAAGCAATTAACCTTAAAGATTGAAATAAGAAAAAAAATTGTGTTCGGTGAGGCGTATAATCACTTATTAAAGGGTAAATTTGCAAGGGACTTCACTACTATGAAAAGGGGAATTTTCGGCAGCATTTCCATGTTCCCCTATTATGCACTTAAAGTTCAAAGTGGAAGAAGAATTTCACATTCTCCTGAAATGGGATTAATGAGGATTTCCGCTCAGACTTTTCCTTTGTAGGATCAATTTAAACAATTGCCCTGTCAGTTCTGAAAAAACATTAAACCTTAAGCTAGAATTCGGAAAAGGCTTCCTTCCTCTCACCAAACTTCTGAGAAACAAAATACCCTTTCTCTTGCAAACACAAATTCAAGTGACAGCATACGCTTGGAAATCATACCTTTGCATAAGTAGTGTTGTTAAAACTCCTCGCTTTGTTGCTTAAAGTGATGAAGCGGTGCGACGCAAGGGGTTCTAGCTTCATGAGTAAAGCAATGCGCTTTATAGATGTGTGTATTTCAAACAATGACATGAAAAATGAACCATACGAGAAGTGGTCAGTTTTTTAAATCTCAATATTGAAGAATTGGATTAACATCTGCATTGTTGTATATTGGATAGTTAAATTAGTTAATTTTAATTACAATTTGATTACTATAGTACTAAACTCAAACCTATGTTTGCCATTTCTTATTTTCTGGAAGGTGTACGTTCCATCTCACAGATTCATGCACTGGTACTTTTCTCTTTTCGGTTCAACCCCTGTATACCTTGTCGCTCTTTCACGCTTTTTGCTTTTAAAAACATTGTGAATAACAAATACCTTGCTCATGCAAGTGAAAACTCATCCACTGGGAATTCTTATGGCTACAAATAAGATTAGATTCCAGAAGTGTAAAAGGTGATATATAAGACACAGCTATAGTTCAATTTTAATCTGGGCCAAGGAAATCACCCTATAAGAACCTGACTCATAAGAGCAATTTTAGCATCTCTAGTTTAGACCAGACAAAGCAAGGGGACGACCGTTACTAGAAAACATGAGTAGAATAACTGCTGTCCTTCCAGAGATATTATAAACTTACTTCATCCCACTTCCATTAACAGTATCTTCCGTTCAGCTTTCACGTGATTCAGATGTTCTATAGATAGACCAAAAAGAAGCAAAAGATGCAAAAGTTAATGATATTTTATCTCCCTTTTATGAAAGGTAAGGACCTTAACATTCTAAAGTAGATAGGAAATGACATTTGAAAACTAAAGCCGAAGTTCTTTTGCAAAGAAAAACAAGATTGTTCACTATAACGCATTCAGATGTATGTAAGTACCTAAACCTTTAATCTAAGAATTGATTATCTACAAGAAAATCTTAAGTTACCTAGCACAGAAGAAAGTAGTCGACTTCAAGAGATCACTCTCAGTTGATGATATTTCTTTGTTTTCAAAGAGCGATTCTAGCTAGACTAAACCTTGAACAAGTACCACTTCCACAAGAGTTCTTTTTTCTCTTTTTTGATCGGTCGATTACAACACAACAAGAGTTGTTTTAACCTCAGAATCATTATTCAGAGTGATAAACCCTGATTGTTCACAATTTAAAATTAATGGTTTTATCAAGTCTCTTTTAACATTTTTCCAACGACGTCTTCCACTTCCCATTTGAAATGCCTATGTTTTTCAAGCCTTCCCTCTTATTTAAGATTAAAGGAACATCTTCATCCCTTCGAGCTCAGATAAAAATTTAATACAACCATTGCATGATACAGTAATATATCTATTACATAGCATTGTGCAATCGAAATAAATATGTTGGATCATCAGTTAGTAAAATAGAACTAGTGGACTGCTGCAATACAATGTGGAACGAATTCGATGTGATACCACCAGGAACAGTAAAAAGAGATTCCAAGGAATCCAACAAAGTGAAAAATTGGAAAAGAAAGATTGATTCTTTGGGATCCTTCCTTTCTTCAAATGGAACGAAAAGAGATAGAATCCTAAATGCCTTTCTGGATATTCCTCAATGTCCCGGCTATTCATGGAACATGAGAAGCAGATGAATATAGCTGTATCTATTTAATTAAATTTCTTTCCACATTTTCATTTCTATAAATCAATTACTCCGCCATGGAATTCGTACAGTAAATGAAACATGAGGTCCAATATAAACCATCAACAACATACCCAATGAAATCTCAACGTGAAGTCTGCGCATTCTACGTAGATAGACTGTTTCCGAGAATATAAACCATCAAGCACATAACAATTCTATAAATTTTTGAGTTATCTCTCTTTATTACCTAGTTAGTTAGCATAACTGTATTACTGAAATAATAAGTTTCAACAGAAAAGTTAAATCTTTTTGTGGAACCAGTAAATAAGACTGTAACTTTTCCAGATTCCCAAACCAAAAACACATACAAAGTAAAAGAAACTCAAGAAAAAATAATTACAAATAAACCCAGAAACTTTACGAATTGAACAAAAATTACCTCCAATGTCGATAGCCAAATGTGAAATTCCATCAGTCTTCTCTAATAATTTCCCAGCAATTCCCTTTCCTTCCATATCCGATTTTCCTTTACAAATTAAATGTAACTGTGAACGATCGGGGAACAATATATAGCATTATTTTTGTCAAAATTGGCTGCTAAATACTTCACAAGGCGTGAAAATATAATATTTTCAACTGTATTTTTTTTCTCTTTGGATTTGACCAATTATAATTAATTAGGATAACTCAATTATGGGTGAACTAGGAAATAGGCGTGTTCTAATGGGTTTAACCTAATTTTGCTGAATTGCATCGACTTTAACGCCCACAACGGTCATACAAGGCGGCCGGCCAATATACTATTGTAACTAGGACTTTTGTCCCATTTTGTGCTGGTTACTAATTTGCCCCACGTAACAAAATTATTTACGGAGAGGTGCGAAGCGCTCGACTGAAAGGAGAGGGGTGGACGATAATAAAAAAGTTTTTCTTACACGAAACAACAAAACCTTACCGCTCGGCGTAATTCTAAGACGTATGTGGAGAAACTTTTACTCTAATGATTTAAAGACTACTAGTTCGTGGCTTGGAAATAGAGACATTTAGCACTTTGGTTGTCCATTTCTTAAATTGTTTCTCTTGCATTCTTCAACTTATTGTGTGGGTTTGTTAACATGGTAGGTCGTAAGTAAAAATGGATAATCCTTATTAATGACATCTGAATAAGATGGTGGCATCTCACCATTCTTTTCTTTGGATTTTATAAAATTCATGAATTGATGGTATAAAGGACTATCCTTATTAATATTGGATGATCATGTCATGTCTTCGGCTATTAGCCTCTGTTTTCCATCTGGATGAGGTTATTTACCTTTCCCAGTTCCTCCTCTTCCTCTATAAGAGTTAGAATTTTTCTGCCAATTTGGCTGCATCCTGCATATTATCAAATTATTAGGGTTATGAACTCAAATATTCTCTTGTCAGAAAATTAGGGAGACTGTAAGATGATATTAATCTCTCTTAGGGAGTCTTTTCATTAATATCAAAGTATATATAGAGTACAATATTCATCCCTTATGCAATAGGAATCCTAAGCCTATACAAAAGAGGAATCTTAGTTTTATCATAATTATATTTACACAATATATGAAAATATTATAATTATGGGTAGGGATACAATTGTTTCTATAATATACATGTTTACACACCCCTCAGTCGGAGCGGAAGGAGGCCGGAAGGCGAGGCGGATCGAAGTCGAAATAAGCTATGCAGGAAGTCCTTTGATAAATATGTATGCATACTGATAGGATGATGGAACATGCAACACTCTTACATGACCTAGCGCAACTTTCTCACGAACGAAGTGTATGTCTATCTCAATATGCTTGGTTCGTTGATGTTGAACCGGATTATGAGAAAGATAGATGACATAGTTGTTATCACAATACACAATAGATGTCGACGCAGCGACATCAAGTTCTAACAGTAAATTTCTGAGCCAACAAATCTCAGCTACCACATTTGCAACGCCTCTGTACTCAGCCTCGGCACTGGATCGAGATAGGGTAGCCTGTCGTTTGACAAACCAAGAAATCAGATTATCCCCTAAAAAAACACAAAAGTCGGAGGTGGAGCATCGCGTGTTCGGACACCCTGCTCAATCTGCATCCGTATATAAAAGCAACTTGTTTGGTACAGAGGGGTATAGGTGCAAACCATAATCAAGAGTTCCCTTAATGTATCGAATGATACGCTTAAGATCAGTGAAATGAGACTCTCTGGGGGCATGCATGAATAAACACACCTGTTGAACAACATAAGCCTGAGGAGTAGGTCAAAGATAATAGTACATCCTATACACATGTTTCCTAGCATATTTCTCTAAATTATTAATTTCACCAGAAACCTTCTTCTTATAATCATCATCATAAAGGTCAAAATCATATATATCTTCTCCCCTTACCGTTAAAGGACTAATGTTTAAGCCTTTAAATTTATCTTCAAGTAATTTCTCAAAATGCTCTCTAAGTTTGAAATTTTTAATTTCAGGGGAGGTTGCACACTAGGAGTGGCCACAATATCTTGCTTCTTTTATTGTGAGCTAGCAGAATGGTGTAACTTTTCAATTTCTCTACTCATCATATAAAAGAACAATTTATTCACCCAATATATTCATATAGACATTTGCGTAATTTTGTTGTTTCAGCATAATATTAATATGATTAGTAGTGATTTGTAAAGTATCATTTTCAAATAATTTTGAAAAAGCTGCAAAATGAAGAACTTTATCATCCTTCTCAATTTAGAAAGGTTGTTGGGCAGGTAAAATAATATTAACAATTTTTCCACTTGTTAATTTATATTCCCTTTCTAACACAGAGATATAATCTCCTACATATTTAGCTATAAATAGGGAACAAAAGATATAACTTTATTGACTTCAGCAAGATCTTTATAAAATTCTTCTTGAAGGAACGTTCTTTCTTCTGTATTAAAAGTTTCATAAAACCATTTTTAAACGGTTTCCATCTGGGTTTAATACGAGAAGTAGAAGCTCTTGACAAAGATCTAACAATATAATCAATTGGTAAAATATAAGAACGATTTAAAGAATTAGATCTAGCAAATTTAAATCTAGAGTCAAGACTATTACGTTCGACTCTGTCTATCAAGTAATTTGGGTTGGAGAACCTAAACTTGACAGTCCCATCTGGGGTTTGCTCAATTTCAGTTATATCAATATTAAGATTACTTTGGGGAGGAGTGTCTCCCTCTATGATCCATTCTTTGAAATTTTTTATTTCATCTCATTTGATAGGTCTTCGAGTAGTACTCTTTGATTTTTCAAAATTAGTTTCTATTAAAATAGTCTCATTTTTAAAGTTCATTATTTTGCACATAGGATTCATAGTATATAAAGGTTTAAAATATATCTTATAGCAAATACATATGACTTCAGTACCAGCCATATAATCATATTCAAGTAATTTCATGCTTAATATTAAAGCATTAATGAATTCTCATCCTGCAAAGATACCTTCAAGTTAGGATAAGCGTTAAAATATACAGGACCATAAGCTAAACTAGTTTGAACAGTCCCTATGAGGGATTTCTTCCATTTTTGGTTCCTGCCATCTCTTAAAGTTGCTATAAAGTTTTTCGGTAAACCTCTTAATGAAATGGGCTTAAAAGCAACATGTATTGACACCCAATATGCATAAATCTATGAGTTTTCTTATAAAAAGCAATATTACTGTCAACAATTTAAAAGTAACATGATCACTATCTACAGTGAGAGATTCGTCAGTAGTCTTTTGACTACGTGTTTGAGATCTAATTTCTCAAAAGTGCCCCATTTAATATATTAATCTGGGTTGGATCTTTGGGATAGTCCACTTATTAAGTAGATCTATGTGTTGAGGTATATCATATTCCTCTTTTTTACTGTTTTTTACAGTATTTCTGTTTTAATCATATTTATATTAATAAATATGTTGAACAAATATCACATATTACTACGTGTGAGTACCATGACTCTGATACCATAATTTGCGAAAAGGAATCACAGAGAGGGCACTACCAAATGAGCCTTTAATGAGTTGATAACCCTGGCAGGGTGGTTGTCTTAACTCAGAACAGATCCAAAAATACCCTAACGGCTCAACGGACAAAAAACATGAGCTTCAGACATTCCGTCTGGGATATCCTCTGCCCAACCTCAATACCTTCTCCTATGAGTCTTTTGCTAATTCAAGCATTTTCACCATAATACATAGTAGTCTAGTGAGACATAGTTCAACACAAAGTGTTTTTGCCTATAATTTAGGCTAAATATATTTAAAAAATACAATAAAAATAAGATGTGTTGTGACCAGCGAGAGATGTTCTGTAAACTTCAAATTTTTATTTAAGAGTATTTTACAAGTAGAGAGAGTGATTCTGAAAACCTCCCCCTTAAACTAAAACTCAAGATTCTTATATAGAGGATCAAAATGAAAAGAAAACAGTGAAATGGCCAATACTTACAAATGTGGTCGACAAAGAAAAAGAAAGAGTGGCCCAATCAAGACGTGGAAACGGGCTCTTGCAGAAATGTGAGGTAAGATTGTGTATAATAGACCTTTGTGGTCCGGCCCTTCACCAGACCCCGTGCATAGCGGGAGCTTAGTGCACCGAAAATCCTTTTTTTATATATATTGTATCATCAAAGTATTTAGTGGCCTAAAAAAAATTAGGGCCTCGAGCAAGTGTCAGACATAAGTCGGCACGACCGAAATGGCTATAAAAACTTATGTATTATGTATACAACTTAAATTCATAAAAGCTATTTTCTCCGTCCCAATTTATTTAAAAGTTGACCAATATTGGGAGTCAAATAATTTATTTATTTATTTAATTTTAAATATAGATTCTTCTAGTATTTTATAATAAAATTTACATATTTGAAAACTACATGAAAAGTACTGTAAGTTTATATAATTAATATTTCACAATATATGAAAAGAGTTCGAAAAAATCATAATAAAAGAAAGAGTTCTTTGACTCTCCAAACTGGTAACCTTAAAATAAATTGGACGGAGAAAGTACGATTTTTCTAAGCATTTTAAAAGTCTGTTTGGCCAAGCTTCTAAAATCAAATTTATTTTGAAAAGTGCTTTTTTAATACTGTTTTTCAAAAAAGTACTTTTGGTTAGAAGTTTTTGGTCAGTTAATTGAAAAAAATATTTTTGAGCTATAATTAGTGTTTGGTCAAGCGTTAAAAAATGCATTTAAGTGTATTTTTTTTCATAAAAGTTACTTCTTTTAACTTCTTAAAAGTAGTTTTTACTATTCCCTAAAAGCACCTATTTTCTCCAGATCTGAAATTCTGCTACCAATAAGAGTTTCTTTCTTTTTCTTTTTTTAAAAAAAATCTAATTCAGCCATTTGTTGATTTGTGGTATAAAAGAAGAAGAAATAAAGAAGAGAAGATGGTGGTGGGTTACTGTTTTCCGATGGGATAGCATGGGAAGGGTTTGCATGGGTGGCGACGGAGGTGATGTAGCCGCGGATGAAGGGGTGGCATCAGCGTCGGCTGGTTAGGTTAGGTTTAGGGTTTAACTTTAAATAATAATTTTTTTTAACTCAATTCTTTTTTTAATAATTTTTTGGACTCATCTGCCACATGTCGTCGTGTAATTGGTTATTTTGTCAAACTACCACGAGTGTATTACACATTTTATATTTTTTTATGATTGTCAAAAAGGGGTCTAAATGATTCAAATTCTAAGGGGTACATGTGTTCAATAGGTACAAGCCTAAATTGAGGCGGTCTGAGTAGAATTTGTGGACAAATTTAGGTGGCTATTGATGACTTTAGCCTAAAGAGAATAACCTTCTATATCAAGATTAAATCACGTACGTACTGTAAAAGCATTGCACTGTCAACTGATATAAATTAAATTCTTTTTAAAAAATATTAGTTTCGAACATATTGCTGGCATTTCCCTCTGCTCTCTCTGCATATAAATAACTTGATTCCTCTCTAGATCCCTATCACTCCATCTTATAAAATATAATAAAAACAAGGCAAAAGATTAGGAGAAGAAGAGAAAATGTCAGCATTGAACCATTTGTTTGAGCTGCAAGACACAATCTGCTATGTGCAATGTGGCTACTGCACTACAATATTACTTGTAAATTTTCATATCTTTCCCAACTTGCATTATTTTAGTTGTAACGACTTTATATCTCTATTTATCATTTATTTATAAACGGTGCTTCTTAATTTTGTTGTCAATTAAATTAAAATGCAGGTTAGTGTGCCATGCCCATGCAGCAGCTTGTGCAACAAGATAGTAACAGTGAGATGTGGGCATTGCACTAGCCTCCTCTCTGTCAACTTGATGAAAGCTTCTCTTCATCTCTTTGCTTCCTTTAACCAAACCGAGGTCCAACTCAAAATTCTACTTACATCATTTTTTCCGTTCAACTTCTATATATTCACAGTGTTATTCATTCTGGCACTATAAGGTCACTTAAAAGATAATTATACCCGGGGCTACGGATTAGTAAAACGTAAGATTAAAATCACAAAAACTAGAACAACAAAAACAGTCACTGGATGTTGCCTTCAATGTTGGGTCAACATCTAAGGCAACATTGTGATAAAACAGTATAAACCTTTGTAGAGTAAATGCAGCGAAAAAAGTAAAGAGACACAAAGTTTATATTTTCAAGGGTATATATAAATATATCCCTTGATGGTCAATGACCAAAAGAATTGTATAAATTATATACAATTACAAATGAATTTCTTTTTACAAATTAAGCGTTACAAACGAAAAAGAAATTACAAACAAAATGAAGTCGCAGATGGCTTCGCCTAAAGTTACAAAGTCTAAAAGATAAAAAATAACATTTTCATTACAATCGCTTGAATAATGAGCTTAATCTAGAATAAATATAGCAATTGTAATGTGGGACAAGATGTTGTTAAAACAACTTTAGGCTAAAGTGTTGATCCAGTTTCCTATGGTAAAATTCGAGAACTCTCTTGGAAATTCTTCTTCTGAATTGTCTGGATTGACTGGATCGTCGATACACTGAAGTTCCCTCTATTTATAGGGTGAAACTTCCCTTGAAATCCTCACTGATGGTTGCGGAGGTTGAGCAAAAGATGGCAGCAACTTGGACCAAGTCTTCCTCTTGGAAATCCTCCACGATCTGGACTTAGTCATACACTGCTTTATCTTCACACTTTGACTTCGTCTTTCACCACGTTTTAAAAACATCAATCTAGTAAGCTTGCCTAGGTCATTTTTACTCGCAGTAACATCAATTGCTTCGGCCGGAAGAATAGACAAAACTAGTACAGAGATGTTGATAGAAATGTTGTCGCAACATCGCAGGAAACATTCTTGTCTACACAAGAGATGTTGTCCTGAGAGTTTTCAGATGTTGCCACAACATCCATCCAACATCAACAATCTCCCGCTTTTTGCCTTTCTTCACAAAACTCCATGCAATGTAGAAAATGACTAGGATACTGAATCTTGATGTAGTCCTCGATAATCTAAGAAACAGTAAAATCAGTGACGTGCTCCCCCTTAACCTACAGTTACAAAATTTCAAGCAAAGTGGTATCGATGTTATGATTAGTTATGAGTTTATGTTATGTCCGTCATGACTAGCTTACAACAGATGCGTAATCAGTCTACAATCATAACCATCCACGTCATGTAACCATATATAGCATTAGCATTAACCAAAGATATCCCAAAAATTATTACAAAACAAAAAATTAAGATAGTATCCAAATTTCTGTTAAACAACCTTGTGGAATAGTTCTATTAGAATAGGCATGGAACGCCTTTCCTTTTAAAGCTTCTTTCAGCTCCGATAACGCAATTCCGGGAGGAGTCGGTAGTTGGGCACTGGATCCCTTCGGACCTGGAGAATGTGTGACGCTGGGTCGGGGTTTGTGGTAGTAATTGCGAACATCTCTCCTCTTCTCTTAGCGTGCACAGTTTGGAACTCCAACCTGTCCGATGCTTCTTCGGCCAAATACGATATACAAGTGGGACCTGCACTATGACGAACACGCTGTGCTCTAAGCGTTGTTGTTTACCTTGTAGACGGAGGAGATATAGAAAGTGTGCCGTGCTTGATTCATAAGATTCTATAATCAATAGCACCAGTATATTCCTTAACGTAACGGAGTCCTTTTCTATCGAATGCTCGTTTTCTTTGCATACAGACTAGATGAAACGAAACTAAAAGCCCCGTAGTTTGCTTGAACAGAAAGATGACCTAAGGCCATAGCTAAGTTATCGTTATCGGACACGTGAGATATCCCGGCTAGAGCAACAACTCTACCAAGGGCGATCCTATTACAGTTACAGGAATAGCTTCCGGCACACCTCTTACAAGACTGCCCAATAACCCCGAGGTAAGGAATAAGCGGTTACGCCAAAAGATGCGGTCAATACAGCCCCCTGCAATTCACAAGGTAAAGCAGATAGACAGGTCTTTCTCTTTTTGTTGTTCGGCTCGATAGAATTGTTTAGAATCCTCTCCTAGCTTCTGATTGTTCAATTAGTAACCAACAACATCAATGAACCTCACACTGCATCACCACCAACATTATCTTCACTGCACCACTACCGTCATCTTCTTCATCTTCATCATCAATCTAGCAGTCTTTTAGCTCTTCTCCCCCTGCTTGCTTGTCCCAACAACATCTCCCCCCTTCTGTTTGTTTCTTCCCTCAGCAACAATATCATCGACATCTCCATGATCACTCTCTCCCCCTTTTTGTGAAGAAAACATGTCCTCATAGTAGCTCTTTGCACGCACAAGCTCCAGAATTTGTCTATCAAGCTCAGCAATGTGCTTCCTTAGCCAGGCGTTGGACATAGGGACTGTACTCTTGATGTTGCCAGGAATGTTGGCAACATCCTGTGTTGGCTCAGTGGCAACATTCCGTGTTGATTCAGTGTCCCAATTTTCTTCCTTCCAGGGCAGGTCTATAACCATGTCCCTGTTATTTACTACTGCTGTACTGGATAAACATCTAGGGGTTTACTCAGTTTTTCTACTTTCGGAGTTTTGAAGTCTTGGTTCTGTAGTATTTGAAAATGAGGGTGGGATATGGAAGAGCAGAGTTAGATTTTCTTTCAGCCATGTTTATGACATGTTTGAAAATCAGTGTTCCAAGATCAACTCTGTGATTTCTTCCAATCTTATATAGTAGTGTTGCTTGGTCAATGGTAACAATAGTTTCATTTAAAGAGGGCAACCGGTTATATATAACAATTCTATGTAGGGTTGCAAACAGTGTTGTGAGCCTCGACACTGGACTGCGAGGAGCCCAGGTGGTGATCAAATTTCTAGTGAGATATTTGATCATCTCATTAAGTTCTTCAGCAGTGGGGGTAGCTTCAAGGGTTCTATCAACATGAGGGATCTCTAGTGTGACATTTATGATATCAGTGTAAATTCATATACCTTGTTGTAAAGGTACACTCTCCCAAATTTCTTTGAGGTTGTGTCATTTGCAAGGTGTGTCAAATTAGTATAGAATACCCTAACAACATTTCACAGTAAGGATTTTTTCCAGTCACAGAACTCAGAACCCTACGACTACTTAAAAAATCAGTTAACCCATATTCTGAAAATGAAGAAAGATCTATTACTTTTTTCTCCTCTAATGCCTCTATTCTTAAACCAGTTCCATCTGCTAGAGCATGTTTTACTGTGGAACAAAGAAGAGTAAGGCATTACCTCAGAATCTGTTTCGAATTCTGGATTTTCTTGTTCTGGTGGTGTGGCTTCTGGTGTTGCCTCGGATGTTGGGGCAACATAGTCAGGATCAGTGTGTTCTTTATCCTCTGTTGCCTTCGATGTTGAGGCAACATTTGAACCGAAGTTCCAGTATGTCCTTCTAACCCTTTTCGGCATGAAGTTTCTTAGAGGAGTGTCGTCAAACATTTCCTCTTCTCCTTCCTTCTCAGCTTCGACGATTGGAGTGGTTGGAGTGGTGGCTGAAGGTGTCGAAGTTCTGGGTAGATTGAAGTCGGAATCAGTGCTGGTGGAAGTGGTGGAATCAACAGGGAAAGTCGACTCTTCAACAGGGAAAGGTGATTCCACTCTGGTACTTTTAGTAGTCTGTTCTTCACTAAATCTGCTTTCAAAAACCCTTTTAGACCTTCTTGTCGGCATTGTTGACTTTGATTCTCTTGACGCAAGATTTGTAAAATCAGATGTTGTATCAAAATCTATAGGGTTCTCTGAATCTCCAGGGTAACACACATTTAATGGTTCGTCGGAACCCTTCAAAATCATTGCTAAACTTACGTCCTCCTCAGAAGTCTTTAGTTCATTGATGACTTTATAATGTTTATACATTTTATTGCTATTCGGTGGACTTGTTGACATATGAGAATAATCTTTGGATTTTGAATAAATGAACGATTTGAGAGATATGGACATGGGAGAGAGTTTTGAAGAGGGTGGTTTGTTGGAGACGTTTTGGGTTTGAAAAATTGATGGTGATGTTTGGACTTCCATTTGTTGGTTCGACTGGCGGCTGATGTGACAAGGTCGAAACAAAAATGGGGATTTCATCATGACAAACTTTAATTAATACTCAAACTCTTTTCCATAAATTTAGGTAGTACAAAATATTTGAACTCTTCACATACCTAAAACAAAGGATTTTACATGGCACAAGACATCAAAAAATTTAAAAAGAAAAACGGTCCTCCAATTTTTGGATTTTCGTTATTTAGAGAGACGTGTTACATACCACAACCCAAAAAAAATAAGAAAAAACAAGATTGACCAATGTACTAGAACACGATGTTGTGAGTGATGTTGACAACATTTCAAAGTTCAACAAGCATTTTGAGACTCCAAGGATTTTCTGATTTGGCAAACGGTTTTCCGCATATGTTCCCTATGAGACTGATCGCTGGACAAATGTAACATTTTACCATTGTCCTTAATCAACTTAGTTGAATATATATGGATAAAAAAATAAATATTAAGGAATTTTCAACCTTCTTGAAGCACATGATACTCCTATAGAATAAGAACGACACCAAACTTAGAGCTTTGCTCTTTTTGTATAAAACCAAATCTTTGTAGAGGCTTCGCCTTCTTATGATACTCCCTTTTTATGATATACATATATATATCATCGCAGGGAACGGTATCGCATTCAAACCTTGTCCTTGTGAAGTCATGCTTGATTCTTTTGAAAAACAGTGCAACATTACTACCACGCATATCCTGTACATTGACTCAAACAGTAAATGTTACCCATAATGTTAGGACAACATTTTGGACAACATCTACCAAGCCTGTCTTATTTTCAGAGAAAACAGAGATCAAGAGATTTTTTCAAGCTAGAAAATCTCTCATGATCTAGGGGTTTGGTAAAAATATCAGCTAGTTGAGAAAGAGTATCAACATGTTCGATTTGAACTAGCTGTTTTTCCACTAAGTCTCTTAAAAATGATGTCTTATGTCTATGTGTTTTGTACGTTAATGTTGAACATGATTTTTGGAAATATTAATAGCACTCAGATTATCACAGTACAAAATTATGGATTTATTAGAAATGACATAGTCATCAAGCATATATCGTAACCAAATCAGTTGGGCATAACAACTTTCGGCTGCCACATATTCGGATTCGGCAGTCGAGAGTTACACACAATTTTGTTTACGACTGTACCATGAGACTAGATTGTTGCCAAGATAAAAACAACCACCACTAGTGTTTTTCCTATCGTCGACATCACCGGCCCAATCTGAGTCAATATACCCTATTAGATTAGGATTAGTGTCTCTAGAGTACCAAATTCCCAAGTCACTTGTACCGACAATATATCGTATGATACGTTTCACGGCATTAAGATGAGATACCGTGGGACTGACTTGGAACCTGGCGCAAACACACACGATACACATGATATCAGGGCGACTGACAATATAGTATAAGAGGCTACCTATCATAGATCGGTACAATGTTGGGTCAACATCTTGTCCAACATCGTCTTTACATACCTGCTACGTAGAGCCCATTGGAGTTTTCATGTGTTTAGCGTTTTCCAGACCAAACTTCCTAACAAGATTCTTGACATACTTGCTCTAGGATACAAAAATCCATACTTCAACTTGTTTAATCTGCAAGCCTAAGAAAAATGTTAGTTCTCCAATCATGCTCATTTCAAATGTTGTCGACATCACTTCGACAAATGACTTCAAGAAGGATTTTTTAGTTGAGCCAAAGACAATGTCATCCACATAGATTTGAGCTATGATTACATCTACTCCATGTCTTTTTATGAATAAAGTTCTGTCAGCTTCTCCACGGATAAAACCAAAATCAATAAGAAAGTTAGCTAAACGACCATACCAGGCACGTGGTGTCTGTTTTAGACCATACAAAGCTTTCTTGAGCTTATATACATGTTGTGGATGGTGAGGATCTTCAAATCATTTTGGTTGTTCAATATATACTTATTTGTCCAAGTATCCATTGAGAAAGACACTTTTAACGTCCATTTGGTGCAAGGTAATTTTCAAGTATCAAGCAATAGCAAGAAGTAACCTTATTGACTCAAGTCTAGCCACAGGAGCAAAGGTCTCGTCATAGTCGATACCTTCAACTTGTGTATATCCTTGAGCAACAAGTCGAGCTTTGTTCCTCACAATCTGCCCTAACTCATCTGATTTGTTTTTGAATATCCACTTAGTCCCAATAACATTAGTGTTGTTGGGTCGTGGTACCAAATCCCAAACCTCATTTCGGGTAAATTTCTCAAGCTCATCTTGCATAGCTTGTATCCAAAAATTATCTTTCAATGATTCTCCAATATTCTTAGGTTCCAATGTAGATTTAAAACAAGAAAGACTAACCTATTGGTATATGGTGGACATACACACATACCTTACCATCTCTCGATAATTGATTGGCTTTTTCTCTCTTGTTCGCCTCTGCTAAAAAACTCCCCCTATCACTTGGTCGGGTGGATGGTTCCTCATAATCCTCGATGGAGGGTCTCTTCTCACTTGATCATTCAGCTCAGTAGCAGACACCTCCTCGACATCATCCTCAGTGTTCTCTTCTTGAGGTTCAGATGTGACTTCTGATGTTGGGACAACATTTGGGTCAACATCTGTTGCTTCAGTGAGTCGTTCCTCTTCAACTGCAACCACAATGTTGTTTTCTGAAGATCTACCAGATATATCCAGCTGGTCATCAAAAATTACATTGACAGACTCCTGGATGGTCTTTGTCCGAAGGTTGTATATTCGGTAAGCATGTCTATTCTGAGAGTAGCCGACGAATATCCCCTTGTCGCTCTTGGAGTCAAATTTAGTCAGTTTATCTCTGTCATTAAGAATATAGCACACACACCCAAAGACATGGAAGTACCTCACTGTAGGTTTCTTTCCATTTAACAGTTCATAGGGTGTCATCTTGGTCCCTGGCCTTATATAGACTCTATTACTTATGTGACATGATGTGTTCAAGGCTTCTTGTCACGGCCCGACCACAGACCCGTGACTGGTGCCTTACCCCGGGCACCCTTGTGATACAACATCAGAGAAAACCATCGGAAAATAAACTCACAACAAGAACCCATATAGAAAATAACAGGCTAACCAAAAATGGCAACCTCTAATATAACAAAACTGAACAGTTACATCCTTAACAACCCAAGTCATAACAGGACTACAGACCTCTAAGAAAGAGTAAACACTATGACGGGACAGGGCCCCGTCATGCCCCTGAATGTACAAATATCTACAACACCGGGGAGAACCGTACCAAAAGTCGAGCCTCCAGAGAAATGGAGCTCCTGACACCTGAGCAAGATCCTAAGAATGAGGATCCACCACCTGCTTACCCTTACCTGCGGCATGAACGCAGCCCCCGAGGAAGGGGGTCAGTACACAATATGTATGTAAAACTGGAAAATACTGTATTAATATCGTAAGTCTAAAATAAACTGGAGTCAAGGAAGAAAATCAAAATACAGTACACTGTGCCTTACTAACAATGAGAGTAACAAGTATAAACTTTACTGCATAAAAATAGGAGGCTCATGATCAAAACAGGGTCTCCCGCCCGTAGTATCATTAAGCAATCCTACTCCTGGGACTATTTCACCCGCATGGGTCCTGTGGACCCGCATAAGGTCATCACCTCGCATGGGACTATTTCACCCGCATGAGACTATTTCACCCGCATGAGGTCATCCGCCTCGCATGAGACTATTCTACCCGCATGAGACTATTTCACCCGCATGGACCCAGTGGGCCCGCATGAGTACAAGCGCCGCACTCGCATCATGAGTAGCAAATCCATGGCATAAATAGTAATAATAATAATAATACATAAATCAGCACAACCGGCTATCATACATAACATAAGCGCTACCGGCTTATCATAACGTAAGTAAGTTAAGAATATCTCCTAACTTCTTAATAACATTTCTAATACATCCTCTCATTTTAGTTACTTAAGGCACCACATGTCATTTTAAAAGAAAATCTGGGAATTTAACCCAAGTACCACGTTCCTTAAACCTTTTAAGAAAATGACTCATTTTTATGTAAAAACTCTCAAGATACTAATAACCGTAGTATCAAGTCACGACAACTCTTCAAAACAAGTCACATTTACCTTTAAAAATACAATAGGCTTCTAAAATCAAGTGACTTCATTTCTTTTAAAACCTTAAGCAATTAATGCCCTAAAAACAATTTGCCTTCCACAATTTCAAATCCTTTATCTGTACTTATTTTACTTGGAGTAAATCTTTCCTCATTAACCTTTCATAAAGCCAATACAACCAACTTCCCATAAAGTTGTTATATTATCATTATACACTAGTCAAACACATCTCCCTATATCCAAGGGACTTATACTTTTAAACGAAACAAGTATCATATACTTAAAACAAGTGAAGAATGTCAAATCTTGTACGTCTACCGTACTACATAGGTACAACTACTCATGCTCAAGAGATAAGAAAGCTCCACATACCTCTTCGGTCAATCCACTTGCTAAGTCCAAAATACCGCACGTAATATGTCAACCTATAATGACCATAATACGTTTATTAACTTCTAGTTTCAATGTAGAATATTCCAAGTTTAAAGTTACTAATTTCTATGGAAAATTGGGCAGCATTTCCTTTGTTTCTACATACTTGCCACCTTTAACAAGGCCGAATTCAACATCCAAACGCCACATTTAAGGCCCAACAATCCAAATATTTCAAAGGGGATTACACACCTAATCTTGGATGTGTAAAATTCTGCCACACAATGTAAAACCACTAACTTAACAAGTTTAAGGTAGTTTTTAGGCTACAACATGCTCACATAACCTTCTTAACCAATCCTTTCATATCCAAACCATATTTCTTACATGCAATGAATCTAAGAGCATTATTTACTACTACAAGTTCCTTCTTCTTCACATGCAACACCAATAACTAGCTACAAGAGAAGAATTGTTACCTTAGAGCTTTAGCCAAAATTATTCCAACAACTTTGCTAGCCTCCTTTCCAAGAACACCACCATAATAACTCCTACAAGCTAGCCACAAGCTTCCTTCTTGCCACACTTTTTTCAGATTTTCCTCAAGCTTTGAATTTCTCTTGGAATTCTAGAGAGAAGTGATAACTTTAGCTTTAGAGAGAGAGAAAGACTTGAAAGATGACCAAGTCTTCAAGACTTGGTCAATATATAAGACATGCAAAAATCAGATGGGGGGGACACTTGTCACCCACCCATGGCCTCTTTTAAAACAAAACAGTGCAGAATTTTCCACTTAACTTCGCAAAACCCGCCTCGGCGCGGCCCACATGGCGCCGCGCGCAACTCTGCCGACTCCCGAATATTCGGCCGCGCCTGCTTTCCGCTGCGCAACTTCCGCGGACCCTCAGATTAATCGCGCCATGCTCGCACTGCGCTGGCCCCGAGGCTCTCGATCAAACACCTTTCTGTCCAACTACGCACTGAACTTGTACTTCCATAACTTTCTACTCCGATGTCCTATCGACGAACGGTTGGTTGCGTTGGAAACTAGACTCAACGAACTACGCACTAGGCCTTTGAAACACTTAGAAACTCTCAATGTAACGGGTCATAACCCGCCTCAAAGTTGACCAAAAACCCGTTCGAAACAATCCGTCAACCTATCCTTCTAAAATTTAAGTCTTAACCCCTTTCGTACGCTCCCATACGCATGGCCAGAACTACGGGGTATAACATTCTCCCCCCCCTTAGAAACATTCGTCCCGAATGTTCCTTCTAGGCTTACTCAAATCACGATATCGACATAGACCCTCTTAACTATTTCTCTTTACAAATAAAACACTCCACATAGCCACAACATTACTCAAGCATAATTGCCAAATTAAAACTAACAATCAGGAAAGTGGATTACCTGGAGGTATAGGGAATAAGTGAGGATACTTCTTCATCATGTCATCCTCTGTTTCCCACGTCATATCCTCCCTGTTCTCGTTTCGCCATAACACCTTGACGGAAGCCACATCCTTTGCCCGAAGTCGCCTAACCTGACGATCGAGTATCGCTATGGGACTCTCCTCATACGATAACCCCTCTGTCACCTGGACATCACGAATCGGGTGCACTCTAGATGGATCTCCAATACATTTCCGCAACATAGACACGTGAAAATCGTGTATCGCCTCCGTCGGACGGCAGATCCAACTCATAGGCAACCTTGTCTACCCTACGGACAATCTGATAAGGCCCAATGTACCTTGGGCTAAGTTTCCCTTTCTTCCCAAATCTCATCACGCCCTTCATGGGTGATACCTTCAGGAAGACCCAATCATCTACCTCAAACTCCAAGTATCGACGCCGATGATCTGCATACGACTTCTGTCGACTCTGAGCTGACAATAACCGCTCTTGGATAAGCTTCACCTTATCCACTGCCTGCTGAACCAAGTCTGGCCCGACTAACTGCATTTCTCCCACCTCGAACCAGCCTATCGGTGACCTGCACTTCCTCCCGTATAAGGCCTCACAAGGCGCCATATGAATACTAGAATGGTAGCTGTTGTTATAAGCAAACTCCACAAGAGGTAAATGATCCTCCCAGCTACCCTTGAAATCAATAACACAAGCCCGCAAAGATATCCTCGAGTGTCGGATAGTGCGCTCGGCTGTCCGTCGATGCCCGAGGATGAAATGCGATCGAGACTCACTGCGTCCTAATCCCTTCGGAAAGACCTCCGAGTTAGCCGTGATCTCGCTCATGCGAAATAATCGATATAGAAACTCCGTGCGATCTCACAATCTCTCGATATACTGATTAGCATAATCCTCGGCCGAAAAAGTCATCCTTTGGAAGAAAATGGATCGATTTCACACTACGACGATAACCCAAATGGAATCATGCTTCCTCTGAGTGTGAGGTAACCCTGTAATAAAGTCCATATTGATAACCTCCCATTTCCACATCGGAATATCAATCGCTCGCAATGTTCACCGGCTTCGTGCTCAACCTTGACTACGACAATTCGCATCGGGCAACAAACTCGCCACGTCCCTCTTCAGGCAATCCCACCAATACACACATCTGAGGTCATGTTACATCTTAGTCGACCCTGTATGAATAGAATAATGAGCACTGTGTGCCTCTCCCAGAATCTGCTGACGAAGTCCTGTCACATCGGGAACACACAACCGGCCCTCAAATCTTAGCACCCCATCAGGTGCTACCTCAAATAGACTCTTATCCTCCTGAAGAGCTGCATCTCGATACCGTACCATAATCAGATCTTTATACTGTCGCCTCTTCACCTCCTCGATGATGGAAGACTCGGCAACCTGTCGAACCCGAACTCCATTACTATCAGAATCAACCAAACGAACCCCAAGGCTCGCTAGCTGATGTAACTCTCGGACCATATCCCTTCTCTCTGGCTGTACATCAGACAGACTACCCATCGATCGGCGACTAAGGGCGTCTGCAACTACATTAACCTTCCCTGGATGGTATAAGATATCGACATCATAATCCTTAAGCAACTCCAACCACCGTCTCTGCCGTAAGTTCAGCTCCCTCTGGCTGAAGATATACTGGAGACTCTTGTGGTCTGTGTAAATATCCACGTGAACTCCATATAAATAATGTCTCCAGATCTTTAAGGCATGAATCACTGCTGACAACTCTAAGTCATGTGTGGGATAGTTCTTCTCATGCTTCCTGAGCTGTCGAGATGCGTAAGCTATAACTCTGTCGTGCTGCATCAGGACGCACCCAAGCACACCGACGCATCACAATAAAACCATATCCGTCTAAACCTCCGGAAGAATAAGAATCGGGGCGCCGTCGGTTTCTCCTTTAGTAATCGGAAACTCTCTCACAAGCATCCGTCCACCAAACATACCGCTTTCCGAGTCGCCTTAGTCAACTGTGCTGAAATGGAATCAAACTTCTCCACAAACCTCCGATAATAACTGCAAGGCCCAAAGCCGCGCACTCCGGTCGGTGTAGTGGAGTGCGCCAAGTCTGATCGCTCAATCTTTGTTGTATCAACCCGAATACCATCGGCCCCGATGACATGCCCTAAGAAAGCCACTGAAGCCAACCAAAACTCGCATTTCGAGAACTTGACATATAACTGCCGATCCCGGAGGACTCCCAATACCGTCCTCAAATGATCCGCATGTTCCTGCTCTGTGCGTGAATAAACCAGGATATCATCAATAAATACTATAACGAACATATCCAAGAATGGCTTGAACACCCGGTTCATCAAATCCATGAATACTGCTGGGGCGTTGGTTAACCCGAAAGACATCACCCTGAACTCATAGTGCCCATACCGGGTCCTGAATGCAGTCTTCGGGATATCTGCCTCTCTAACTCGCACCTGATGATAACTGCATCGCAGTCTATCTTGGAGAAACACCTCGCACTTCGCAATCGTCAAACAAATTATCAATCCCGGGAGGATATCTGCTTCGATAGTTACGTTATTCACCGCTCAGAATCAATACACATACGCAGCGTCCCATCCTTCTTCTTTACAAATAACATTGGCGCTCCACAGGGAGAAACACTTGGCCTGATAAAGCCTTTCTCCAGCAAGTCCTTCAGCTGGTCTTTCAATTCCTTCAACTCGGCAGGTGCCATCCTGTATGGCGGAATAGATATCGGTCGAGTGTCTGGCGCCAAATCAATGCAAAACTCAATCTCCCTCTCAGGAGGGATACCCGGAAGCTCGTCTGGGAATACATATGGAAATTCTCTAACAACCGGAACTGACTGAAGGTCCGGTATCACGGCCTCAGTATCGAATACCCGAACCATATGGTAGATATACCCTTTCCGCACCATTTTCCTAGCCTTGAGGTAAGAATAAACCTACCCGCTACGACGCAGATTCCCTTCCACTGATAACCGCCACCAGAAACCGAACCGAACTAATCTCTCTCTACAGTCCACATTGGCATAGCAAGACGCTAGCCAATCCATACCCATAATTACATCAAAGTCCGTCATATCCAACTCTATCAAGTCGGATAGAGTCTGACGACTGTCTATAGTCACTGGGCAAGCCTTATATACCCGCTCAGCTACCACCGAATCACCCACTGGCGTAGCCACCTCAAAAGGTTTTATGGACTCGGGCTCTATCCCTATTCTACCAGCAATATGAGGAGATATATAGGACAAGGTAGAACCTGGATCTATCAAAGCATATACATCACAACATGCAATCAATAATGTACTTGTGACGACATCTGGTGACGCCTCCTGGTCCTGACGGCTGGACATAGAATATATGCGCTCGAGGACCACTGAACTGGGACCCTACCACGACCCTCGCCGCTGCTGGTCCGTGAACACTCGCCTCCGGCGCATCGCCATCAAGACGAAGATCAAACATCGACCGCTTACCGAGCCATAACATTCCCGCCGCCTCTAGTCGGACAATCTCTCCTCAAATGGCCCTGCTGGCCACAAGAGTAACAAGCCCCTGGAGTAACACGACACCCTCCATAATGACAATCGCCGCATCGACCACACCGAGGTATAGGTGGCCTCATCTGACTGGAGCCCTGGTCCTTCTGAGAACCCGAAGCCCTGGGACCATGTCCTGCCCCTGAATGCCCTGTACGTCCGGACGATGGTGGAGGAGCGCTATGAACCGGCTGAGGTGCAAATCCGGTTTGCTGCTGAGGTTGTCTACCTCGAAAACTACCAGAGGACCTCGCTTCCCGCCTCTCTTCTACCGATACTGGCCAATCCGCCTACCGCTCTCACACCTGCGCATATGCTCGCATGCGGCAATGTCCATGCCCGATCAAGAGCTACTCGGTCAACTTCGCCAAGTAATCATCGAGCCTCGTGACATAGCGGTGCACCGCCCTCCATGCTCGCTACCAAAGCGGTACATACCGAGCCAATGAGTCAAATCCTACATTGTACTCCCGAACCGCCCGCCACTCGCCTCGGTGTCAAAAATCTATCGGCCCGAGCCCTCTCATCCGGAGGCAAGAAATGGCCAAGGAACGCCTCTGAGAACTCATCCCAAACAGCTGGAAGCGCATGCTCCCCCCGGGATAGTTCCCATGAATCATACCAGTCAACCGCAGTATCCCGCAGCCGATGTGAGCCCAATAATACCGACTCTGTCTCCGAAGTAACTGTCGGATAAACTCCTGAGGGTCATCCTCAGGTCTCGACCCGTAGAACTCTGGTGGGCTGCAACTCAAAAAGTCCCGCATTCTTAAGCTATCAGCTCTGTGGTGGGCTACGGGTACAACCGGAACCGCTGCCTCCCGTCTATCCTCCTGCCTAGCCACGATCCTGGCTAATAATCGCCATCTCTCAGAGCCCATATCCTCTGCTCCAGGCTATGTAACTGGAGGCTCAGGTATCGCGGTCTCAATAGCCGCTGCTGCCGCCCCGAACTCTGCTGGGGTTGGCGACGTCGTGGAACTCGCCATCCGAAACATCTCCTCTGGTAAAGACTGGGCCTGTGTCCTGGTAACCCTCTGTGTCCTACTAGTAGTTCCCTCTGATGCCTTGCCCTTCTGGGCCGCGTTTGCCTTGCGTGGAGGCATAACTGGTACAGGAAAATATGTCAGAGGGAGTTCAACCTATAACACAACTCTATTGCACGATCTCAGAGTGAAAGAATGGAAACCAATCCTAAATATCCTGTAGTCTCCTGATTATAGATGTGATGCACAACACACCGATAATCAAGACTCTACTAGATACGGCCTGTAGACCATTTCCAAGGATTAACTGCTCTGATACCACTTTTGTCACGACCCGACCACGGACCCGTGACTGGTGCCTTACCCTGGGCACCCTTGTGATACAACATCAGAGAACCAGCGGAAAATAAACTCACAACAAGAACCCATATAGAAAATAACATGCTAACAAAAAATGGCTACCTCTAATATAACAAAGCTGAACAGTTACATCCTTAACAACCCAAGCCATAACAGGACTACAGACCTCTAAGAAAGAGTAAACACTATGACGGTACAGGGCCCCGTCATGCCCCTGAATGTACAAATATCTACAACACCGGGGAGAACCGTACCAAAAGTCGAGCCTCCGGAGAAATGGAGCTCCTGACACCTGAGCAAGATCCTAAGAATGAGGATCCACCACCGCTACCCTTACTCGCGGCATGAACGCACAGGAAGGGGGTCAGTACACAATATGTATGTAAAACTGGAAAATACTGTATTAATATCGTAAGTCTAAAATAAACTGGAGTCAAGGAAGAAAATCAAAATACAGTACACTTTGCCTTACTAACAATGAGAGTAACAAGTATAAACTTTACTGCATAAAAATAGGACGCTCATGATCAAAACAGGGTCTCCCGCCCGTAGTATCATTAAGCAATCCTACTCCTGGGACTATTTCACCCGCATGGGTCCTGTGGACCCGCATAAGGTCATCACCTCGCATGAGACTATTTCACCCGCATGAGACTATTTCACCCGCATGAGGTCATCCGCCTCGCATGAGACTATTTCACCCGCATGAGACTATTTCACCCGCATGGACCCAGTGGGTCCGCATGAGTACAAGCGCCGCACTCGCATCATGGGTAGTAAATCCATGGCATAAATAGTAATAATAATAATACATAAATCAGCACAACCGGCTATCATACATAACATAAGCGCTACCGGCTTATCATAACGTAAGCAAGTTAAGAATATCTCCTAACTTCTTAATAACATTTCTAATACATCCTCTCATTTTAGTTACTTAAGGCACCACATGTCATTTTAAAAGAAAATCCGGGAATTTAACCCAAGTACCACGTTCCTTAAACCTTTTAAGAAAATGACTCATTTTTATGTAAAAACTCCCAAGATACTAATAACCGTAGTATCAAGTCACGACAACTCTTCAAAACAAGTCACGTTTACCTTTAAAAATACAATAGGCTTCTAAAATCAAGTGACTTCATCTCTTTTAAAACCTTAGGCAATTAATGCCCTAAAAACAATTTGCCTTCCACAATTTCAAATCCTTTATCCGTACTTATTTTACTTGGAGTAAATCTTTCCTCATTAACCTTTCATAAAGCCAATACAACCAACTTCTCATAAAGTTGTTATATTATCATTATACACTAGTCAAACACATCTCCCTATATCCAAGGGACTTATACTTTTAAACGAAACAAGTATCATATACTTAAAACAAGTGAAGAATGTCAAATCTTGTACGTCTACCGTACTACATAGGTACAACTACTCATGCTCAAGAGATAAGAAAGCTCCACATACCTCTTCGGTCAATCCACTCGCTAAGTCCAAAATATCGCACGTAATATGTCAACCTATAATGAACATAATACGTTTATTAACTTCTAGTTTCAATGTAGAATATTCCAAGTTTAAAGTTACTAATTTCTATGGAAAATTGGGCAGCATTTCCTTTGTTTCTACATACTTGCCACTTTTAACAAGGACGAATTCAACATCCAAACGCCACATTTAAGGCCCAACAATCCAAACATTTCAAAGGGGATTACACACCTAATCTTGGATGTGTAAAATTCTGCCCCACAATGTAAAACCACTAACTTAACAAGTTTAAGGTAGTTTTTAGGCTACAACATGCTCACATAACCTTCTTAACCAATCCTTTCATATCCAAACCATATTTCTTACATGCAATGAATCTAAGAGCATTATTTACTACTACAAGTTCCTTCTTCTTCACATGCAACACCAATAACTAGCTACAAGAGAAGAATTGTTACCTTAGAGCTTTAGCCAAAATTATTCCAACAACTTTGCTAGCCTCCTTTCCAAGAACACCACCATAATAACTCCTACAAGCTAGCCACAAGCTTCCTTCTTGCCACACTTTTTTCAGATTTTCCTCAAGCTTTGAATTTCTCTTGGAATTCTAGAGAGAAGTGAGAGCTTTAGCTTTAGAGAGAGAGAAGGACTTGAAAGATGACCAAGTCTTCAAGACTTGGTCAATATATAAGACATGCAAAAATCAGATGGGGGGGACACTTGTCACCCACCCATGGCTTCTTTTAAAACAAAACATTGCAGAATTTTCCACTTAACTTCGCAAAACCCGCTACTGCAACTTCCGACTCCTGAACATTCCGGCGCCGCTGGCTGCAACTTCAGCGGACCAGATTAATCGCGCGCGCCCTTCGCCTCGCGCTGCCTCGAGGCTCCCGATCAAACACCTTTCTCGCCCAATCACAGACCGAACTTGCACTTTCATAACTTTCTACTCCGATGTCCTATCGACGAACGGTTGGTTGCGTTGGAAACTAGACTCAACGAACTACGCACTAGGCCTTTGAAACACTTAGGAACTCTCAATGTAACGGGTCATAACCCGCCTCAAAGTTGACCAAAAACCCCGTTCGAAACAATCCGTCAACCTATCCTTCTAAAATTTAAGTCTTAACCCCTTTCGTACGCTCTCATACGCATGGCCAAAACTACGGGGTATAACACTTCTGCCCAAAAACTTTTTGATAATTGTTTAGAACTCAACATTACTCTTGCCATTTCCTATAAAATGTTGTTCTTTCTCTCGGCAACCCCATTTAGTTGAGGTGTTTTTTGTGTCGAAAATTCATGGAATATGCCTTTCTTTTCACAGAATTTTGCAAAGGTTTGATTTTCACATTCCTTTTCATGATCAGATCTTATTTCTGAAAATTGAAGAACAAAACAGATTCCTAATTCTAGAGTAAAGTGTTTTAAACATCTCAAAAGTTTGTGATTTTTCCTTTAAAAAATATATCCAAGTAGATCTGGAAAAATCATCAACAATCACATAAGAGTATCTCATTCCTCCTAGGCTATCTACCTCAATTGGACCCATAAGATCCATATGCAATAATTGGAAACAATGAGACGTACCTGAATGTTGTCTGTCATGTTGGACAACATTGTGAGAGACTCGGGTCTGCTTTTCCTTCAAACAATCTTCACACAGTGTTTTATCTTTTGTATTCAGTCTGGGAATGCCTTTGACAGCTTCAAAAGAGATCAGCTTCTCCAAGGTGCCATAGTTGACATGTCCCAACTTATGGTGTCAAAGTGTCAAGTCACCTACATTTGCGGAGTTGCAAAATTCTTCTCTACTTACTAGATAGCAGTTATCTCCTGTTCGGTTTCCTGACATGACACACTTGTTTGCAGAATCCGTAACTTTGCATCCAAGTTTGTTGAATTTCACCTCTAGATCATCATCACATAGTTGGCTTATGTTAAGGAAATTAGAAACTAAACCTTCTACATGAAGCACATTCTTCAAGGCTGGTACATTCGGAACATTAAGAGTTCATCTACCAATAATATTACTCTTACTTCCTCCTCCAAAGGTCACGTACCCTCCATTGAATGCTTCATACTCCTTCAAGAGACTTTTAGTACCTGTCATATGACGTGAGCAGCCACTATCGAAGTACCAAGAACCTGTAATGTTAGTACGCAAGACAGTAATTGTTAAGTGTATTTTGTATACACTTTTGAGTCTATTTTTAGTTAGTATTTTACTCATTTCGTTTGTGTTTAGTATAGTAGTAGATTTGTTTTTCTTTCTTTTGAGTCACAACGATCATAAAGGAGGAAGTACATAATCGAGGATGAAATGAGCTTAATTGAGATGGAATTACACACTAAAAAGGTCAAAAAATAAAGCCTAAGAAGTCCCGGGAAGCATAAAAGAAATCTGACGAAGTCCGTATGAGAAAATGACGAAAAATCGCGAAAATCGGGAAAAGACGTCGCCAGCGCCGCTGCGCCAGCCAACAGGGCCATGTCGCCGGAATTACTGCAAGCACTGACGAAAATCAACGTTGCAGGCACCGCGCCGCCAGCCAGCAGGGCCGAGGCAGAAATTTGATGTTTCTAAGCCGAATTTTGACACAGTTTTTAGGGTCCATAATGCAATTTTTCCCAACTATAAAATTCAAACCCTGACCTTATGGAGGCATCTTGTACATAATTCTATATCCTACTTTGGAGAGGCTAAGAAGAAGGATACAACACAAGATTGGAGACAAGGCTTGTTCAAGTTCTTTTTTTCTTTCCCTTATTTTATTTCAGTTTATGTTGGATTGTAATTTAGTTCTTGACATGACAATGTTTAGGAGCTAAGTACTTTAGTAGGATTTCCATCGAATCTTCTGAAAACTCTTTCATATAGTTAATGCATTGATTATTGATTTCTTCTTCAGCATATTAAGATCTATTCAATATTGTTTTGATTGCTTGATAATTAACTGATCACTAATTGTCTTAACTCATATGATTTCGAATCAAAAGTCTGAAAGGTAAGCTTTGAATATGTTGTAGTTGTCTAAACATTGGTTAAAATCGTGGACGAAAGTAACCCGATACTTGTGTAGTAATTAAGGTTATTGTCTTAATCCTCCAGTGTGGTAAAATCTATCATATAAATATAGAAGGTTTTTGCACAAGGTTGAGCTCTCGTATATCCTAACCAGAATATGATGACAGATTAGTTAACCTGCTATCTTAATAAGAAGAAGAGTCATTAGCATTGCATTAACACGTGAAATAGTGGATAGTTGAGGAGATTGGAAGCCCTATTTCTTTCATAACTGTTATAAACCCAGAGTATTATAATCTTTAGTTTATTTTCTGCATTAGTTATAATTTCTTGGTTATAATCCTCCAACTAAAGAACGTCAACCAAATAGATACCATAGGTTAGATACTCGGTACTTAATAAATCAGTCTATGTGGACGATAAACTCGATCTTACAGATCTTTATTACTTGAACGATACGTACACTTGCGTAAGCACTTAGAAATATCGCAACAAGTTTTTGGCGCCGTTGCCGGGGACTGACGTACTGTTAATATCGATTTATCTATTCTTATTTCTAATTTGGTTTTTATTTTCTGTCTTTTTATTTTTATATTAGAACATCCTGCCGTGATCTGCTTGTTGTTTTTTATTAGTCTCAGAAACTTAGTTTATGCGAAGTAGGAGAGAAACTGACATTCTTATCTCTCTGAACCCTGAGATTGAAAGATCGTGCAGACATAACAGAAAAGAGAAAAGAGCACATTTGTTAACAATGAGAGATCAACGAAACCATAATTTGGTGAATGATGAGTTACCACATGGCTTAAGATAAGTCCATGCAGAAAGAAGCTTGGGGGACTATGTGATGCCGACTATCACAAGGGTGCAGACTTGCATCAGGCTTCCAGCTGTTGAAGCCAATAATTTTGAAATCAAACTAGCCATATTGCACATGGTTCAAAGCTCAGTTCAGTTTGGGGGACTACCGTCTGAAGATCCCCATTTGCATCTAGCAAATTTTCTGGAGTTGTGTGCAAGTTTTAAGTACAATGGTGTTATCGATGATGTCATTCGGTTGAGACTCTTCTCATTCTCACTCAGGGATAGAGCAAAGTGCTGGCTAAACTCATTACAAGCGGACTCCATCACTACATAACAAGACTTAGCCCAGAAGTTTCTTGCCAAATTCTTCCCCTCAGCTAAGGCAGCGAAGCTCAGAGGTGAGTTGAATAACTTTTATCAGCTGTTGGGAGAGTCATTATATGATGCATGAGAGCGATTTAAGATTTGCAGAGGAAGTGCCTACATCATGGTATTGAGAAGTGGATGTTAGTCCACATATTTTACAATGGGATGTGTGGTACAACTCGTATCATTATTGATGTTGCAGCAGGGGGAACATTCATGAGAAAGAGTGCCAATGAGGCACATGATCTTCTAGAGGATATGGTCACAAACAACCATCAGGGGGCCGATTAGAGAGCAATAAACAACTGGAAGGTGGCTGAGATTCATGAACTAGATGCTATCACTGCATTGACTGCACAAGTAGCCACTTTTACAAAACAGATGCAGCAGAGCACCATGGCAGTTAAAACGGTTCAGACACCAGTGAGATGTTAAATCTGTAGGGGTCCTCATACTTTTGATAGTTGTACAGCAGTGGACCCGAACAAAATTCCCATGGAGCAAGTTCAGGCAGTGGGGAATTTTCAGAGGCCCTACAACAATCCATTCTCAAACACATACAATCCGAGGTGGAGAAATCACCTAAATTTTTCATGGAAGAATGAACAAGGGCAGCAACCACAATTTCAGGCATCATCCTCACAGCAGTTCAGTCCACCAGACCCACAGGAGAAGCAGAATGAGTTGCAAGCAGCTTTGTTGACCCTGACAAATTCCCAAACTCAATTCATGACAGAAACCAAATCATCCATCAGGAATTTGAAGACGCATGTGAGACAACTAACTAACATGCTGAACAAAAGAGAGCAAAGGACTCTCCCCAGCAATATTGTGGTGAACCCAAGAGAACAGTGCCAAGAAATTAGCTTGAGGAGTGGGAAGAAGTTAGAGCAGGTTGCACCCCAGTCAGTGGTTGTACAGGAGAAAGCAGTTGAGGCAAAGAAACAGGGGGTTACTGATGACCGCCATACTTTAGAGAAGGCTCCACCCGCAGTGATGAGAGAGTACACAGACAAAATTCCCTACCCTCAAAGACTGCAGAAGAAGGCCTTGGATAAGCGGTTTTCGAAATTTTTGGAGGTATTCAAAAACTGCATATCAATCTTCCATTCATTGAGGCCTTGGAGCAGATGTCAGCTTATGCGAAGTTCATGAAAGACATCCTGTTTAAGAAAAGGAAGCTGACAGACTACGAGACAAGAGCGCTGACAGAGGAGTGCAGTGCTATCTTGCAGAAAAACCTCCCACCTAAGTTGAAAGATCCAGGGAGTTTCACCTTACGTTGCACCATAGGGAATGTTACATGTAAAAGGGCTTTATGTGATTTGGGGGAAAGTGTCAACCTGATGCCCCTCTCTGTGTTTAAAAGACTTGGTTTAGGGGAGGCGAGACCAACCACAGTCACCCTGCAGCTAGCTGATCGCTCGGTTGTGTATCCCCAAGTAATAATTGAAGATGTGTTGGTATAAGTGAGTAAATTCATTCTTCCTGCTGATTTCATCATTCTAGACATGGATGAAGATGAAAATATGCCTATGATCCTTGGGAGACCATTCCTAGCCACAGGGAAAGCCCTCATTGATGTTAAAAATGGGGAGTTAAAGCTTAGAGTCCAAGGTGAAGAAATGGTATTCAAAGTTTTCAAGCAGCCCACTGAACCTCAAGTCGATGCTAGATGCTTTGATGTTGGTGTAGTTGATAAAAAGGCTCCTCATGAAAGTTCCAAGGGTACTGATGCCCTTGATGGTAAGAATTCTGCACCCGTAAATGATGTTGTGGATGAGAACAAGGGAATGAACCCTCCTGAAATGAGCCCTGTGAAAAAGAAAGGAGAAGGAGGAGGAAAATGGTGCTAAAGTGGATATGCGGAGGGGACACTCTACCCCCTTGATCTAATAAGTAACCTGCGTCCGACTAAAAGACGTTAAAGACAACGCTACTTGGGAGGCAACCCAATAGTTTTAATTATGTTATTTTAATTCTTGTTTTAGTTGTTTTATTTTGTCTTGAACAATCTCACGGTCTTGGGTTTTGTATTATGTTTTGATGGCAGGTGGACTAGGAACTGACCATGACTGGAAAAAGGATCAAAAACTGGGAATTCGAAAAATCAAGCACAGCGTCGTTGCGCCAAAATGCAGGGCCACGGTGCTGCAACTTCAGAGAGCCCAGAAGCTTGTGCAAATTCCAGAATTTTCCCTCCCAGACCTCCGTTATGACCGCTGTGTTGTGTCAGTAAGTTGTCCCTATTTTTAGTCTCCACACATTGGGGATAATGTGTCGATTAAGTTTGGGGGTGTCTTATTTTTTGTCTTATTGTTTTTGAGTCTTCTTGATTGTCTTTGTGTTGTTTTGTGTGTTTTTTAGTCAGATTTTTTTTATGGATCATGCATGTTGTAGTTGCTAAAGATATTGAGTGGATAAAGTGGGATAATGTAATGGAATTAAAAGCGACAATCTGTGTGCTTAAGTTAGATATGCCAAAATTCATAACATCTAATTATTTGAGATAGTTGTACTTAGCTTATGTGTGTCAATTATGGAATGAAAGGTTGAAAATGTCTAGAATATCTGTTTGCTTGTTATTTGAGGCGAAATAGTTAAGATGTACATGTTTAGGGAGATGATTCATGCATATCTTTGATAGCCCTTCTGACCATTCATTACCTATCCTGACATAAATTGTATCACTAGTCAGCCCCGTTGAGCCTAAAATAAGATCTTTCTTTAACACCCTATGATTTTCGGTTTATGTCATAAGTAATGATTGAAAATTATTGGGAAGAAAAGTGTTGAAAAAGAAACAAAAAAGAGAGTGAAAATTTAATGCACCCCAATGAAAAATATGCAAAAAACTAAGTTTGGGGTGCTTGTTAATTATAATGTATCTCATTCTCTCAAAAGAAAAGAGGGGAAAATAGGTATGAGATTAAAAAAAAAGGAAAAAGAGTTGAATGAAATGCTTATGGTACGTAATTGAGCCTAAATGTCTACTTTAACCTACACATGTCTAAGCCTACGTTACAACCTTTGAAAGTCCTGATGATCTTTAATATGTATATTATTACACCTCGTAAATTTAAGGCATGAATTTGAGAACGTAATTAAGGGAATACGATTCGGGTATTGGAAATAAATTATATTTACATACGCTAATACGGAATAATTTTGGATATAACATATGTGGAAATGAGAATTAATACTAGTGGTTGAATTTTCCCAATGGGGTTAAGGACTATGTTGTGTAAAATAAAATTCTTGTCATTGAGGTATGAGGCCATTTCGAAATTTCAGGATTTAAACTAAGTATGAGAGATTGATTATTTAATTATGGGATTAATTTTAGTGGAGATGATGATAAATGGGAACTTGTGCGCCCCCCCCCCCCCCCTCTCGTTGAACCAGTGGGCAGTCCCACATAAAAAAATCTGCCTACATGCTCACTTATACCTAGGCCTCTCTCACTTCTCTACTCTTAATCCAAAGTTCTCCTTCAACCTCCCTTCTCTCCCTCTTCTCTCACAGAATTTTCGACAACACCATAGCCAAGAGAAAATTAAACCAACTACCATTCTTAGATTAAGTTATACTAAGTTCCAAGGCATAGTAAACTCCCCAAAATAGTGGTGAAATCGGCAATGCTGGCCGAGAGTTGCTCCAGAAATTGTTAGTTTTGGAGATGAACAATTTTGGAAGAAAAACATGCAAGTAAGATGGTCTCAAACTTGTAAAGGATGCATGCATGTAATTAACTTGAAGAAAAGGTGAAAATAGGAGCAGGGGTGCCGAGACTAGTGGGGACTGCTTTGGCTAAAATAAGGTAAGATTTCTTCTTCTTTTATAGAGTAAATGAAGTTTAAATAATGTTATAGTTAAGGAATGAACTCATGTCAAGAGGAATTGGAAGTAAGAAAATGCATGTGATTGTTGTTGATGTTGTTGTTACCGATTTTTGGACTATTTTTATTACATTGGATTCAATTATTGTTGTTGTTATTATCGTCACTAATTGCATGTTAAAGATTGAAGGAAATCTTGATATTTAAAGTTAAAATGGTTTATATGAAAGTATTGAAGGGTGAATTGGATTTTAAGGAATTATGAACAGAGTTATGGTATAATGGTTGTTGGTCGAGACCTTCATGAAATTGTTGGACATTGTTGTGTCGAATTTAGGGGTTGTTTTGTGGAGTTAGAATGCTGGAAATTTAGTTATGACTATGCATGTACATTGTGGTAATTGTTAACGTATGTCCTAAAGGAATAAAGATGTAAAATGTGTTACTTGGTATTCTCGTTGTTGTTGGTATATGGACTGTTTTAGGGGTTGTTTTGAGATGGATTAAAGGACTGGATTAACATGAGAAATAGGTGTGTTAATCACCTTGGTTGTTGTGGTTATTGTCTTCCATAAACCTAAAAAGAAAGAACGTATAACAATGACGTATATAGAAGTATATGGGACTGATTTGGTTATGACCTTGAGACGTGTTTTATTATTGATGTTGTTGACCTTGTTTGTGAGTTGTGGATGTATATATAAATAGGGGAAGTGCTGTCCAATTTTATATAACAAGAGAGTCATCATTCGATACATATAAAGTATACTAGTAATCATAGAGTAGACGGACATATTATCATCATTATAGGTTGAAGTGCTAATTGAGACTTATTCTAAACATTGAGTTGGTTAGTTCGACTATAAGGTATGTGAAACTATCCTTTCTTCTTTTGACATGATTTATATAAAATGAGTATACGGCGGACGTACATGATTCTTGAATCCTAATTCCTAGTGATATTTGATATGATAGTTGCCTTGATTTTACAAGTGATAGTTCATTCTATTTATTCCATTGAGAGTCAAATGATGATTTAAATTGTATAAGGTTACTCATGATATTCTACTCGTGCTTGATGTGATTATATTATTTCACCGAGTCCCACATTAGGCCAGGTACGGTATGTATATATATGATGATCTTACCGAGTCCCAGAATGGGCCGGGTACTACATATGTGGACAGACATCCACGAATATGATTATTTCACCGAGTCCCACGATGGGTCGGGTACGGTATGTGTGCAGTGGACAGGTATCCACGTATATATATGTGGACAAACATCCACGGATATGACTTCATTCACCGAGTCCCAGAATAGGCCGGGTACGATATATGTGGACAGGTATCCACAGATATGGTATATTAAATAGACATGTATGACTCTCCTTTCATAAGGCACATGTGCATTGGTATTTTAATTTATTATACTTGTCTCATGACATCTTTTGACCAGTTATGATCTTCTTTACAGTACTTCATGTTTTATATATTTAGTACATTATTTCGTACTGACCCCCTTTTCTCGGGGGGCTGCGTTTCATGCCCGCAGGTACATGTACTCAGTTTGGTGATCCTCCAGCTTAGGATTTTCGCTCAGCTATTGGAGAGCTCCATTGTTCCGGAGCTTAGTTATTTTGGGTACAGATCCTTTTGATATAGACTTATGCATATTCAGGGGTACGACGGGGCCCTGTCCCGTCAGATTTCATTATCATACTCTTAGAGGTCTGTAGACATCTGCGGTAGACACGTGTGAGTTGTGGTTCGTTTTGGACATTTCCGTGCATAGTGGCAGCCTTGTCGGCTCGCCTATTTTGTTATGATTGACTAGCTGTGACTCCTCAGGAGACAGGTTCATTTGATATATATATATATATATAAGCGTTATGAGTCAGCAGATTACTTTTACAAGATTTTTACATTATCCTTGTCATTAGTCTGTTTATATGTGGCAGGTCAGTATAAGGGTGTCCAATTAGGGCACCGGGTCGCGGCCTGTCGGGTCGGGTCGTGACATATATCTATGATTAGTGGAGAATAGCAAGTAAACAGGTCTATAGCGTTTTGGGAAAGATGGAATGAAATTGACATGCATATGTTAGGTGCTTGTATTTCCAATGACTATGATCTAATTGAATTTGCGAAATATCTAACTTAAAATTCTAGATTGCTAATTATTCATGCTATGTATGTTATAACATATTATCCCAGCGTTCTTCTATGATTTTGAAGAAGCATTGCTATAACTACTTGACCCATTTCATTGAGTTTTTTATTTGATTTTGATTTTGTTTTTGTTTTTGTTTAGTGATTTACTCGAGGGCGAGTAAAGTGTAAGTTTGGGGGTATTTGTTAAGTGTATTTGATATACACTTTTGAGTCTATTTTTAGTTAGTATTTTACTCATTTCGTTTGTGTTTAGTATAGTATTAGGTTTATTTTTCTTTCTTTTAAGTCACAACGATCATAAAGGATGAAGTACATAATCGAGGATGAAATGAGCTTAATTGAAATGGAATTGCACACTAAAAAGGCCAAGAAATGAAGCCTAAGAAGTCCCGGAAAGCATAGAAGAAATCTGACGAAGTCCGTACGAGAAAATGACGAAAACTCACGAAAACAGGGAAAATACGTCGCCGGAGCTGCGGCGCCAGCCAGCAGTGCCACGACGCAGGAATTACTGCGAGCACTGACGAAAATCAACGTTGCATGCGCCGCGCCGCCAGCCAGCAGGGCCGTGACGCCGAGACAGAAATTTGATGTTTCTGGGCCGAATTTTGACACGGTTTTTAGGGTCCATAATACAATTTTTTCCAACTATAAAATCCCTAAAACCTTGACCTTAGCATCTTGTATATAATTCTATATCCTACTTTGGAGAGACTAAGAAAGAGGCTACAACACAAGATTGGAGACAAAACTTGTTCAAGTTCTTTTTCTTTCCCTTATTTTATTTCAGTTTATGTTGGATTGTAATTTAGTTCTTGACATGACAATGTTTAGGAGCTAAGTACTTTAGTAGGGTTTCCGTCGAATCTTCTGGAAACTCTTTCATATAGTTAATGCATTGATTATTGATTTTTTCTTCAGCATATTAAGATCTATTCAATATTGTTTTGATTGCTTTATAATTAACTGATCACTAATTGTCATAACTCATATGATTTCAAATCAAAAGTCTGAAAGGTGAGATTTGAATATGCTGTAGTTGTCTAGACATAGGTTAAAATCGTGGACGAAAATATTCCGATATTTGTGTAGTAATTAAGGTTATTGTTCTTAATCCTTCTGTGTGGTAAAATCTATCATAGAAATATATAAGGTTTTTGCACAAGGTTGAGCTCTCGTATACCCTAACAAGAATATGATGACAGATTAGTTAACATGCTATCTTAATAAGAAGAAGAGTCGTTAGCATTGCATTAACACGTGAAAAAGTGGATAGTTGAGGAGATTGGAAGCCCTATTTCCTTCATAATTGTTATAAACCCAGAGTATTATAATCTTTAGTTTATTTTCTGCATTAGTTATAATTTCTTAGTTATAATCCTCCAACTAAAGAACGTCAACCAAATAGATAACATAGGATATATAATCGGTACTTAATAAACCAGTCTCTATGGATGATAAACTCGGTCTTACAGATCTTTATTACTTGAACGATACGTACATTTGCGTAAGCACTTAGAAATATCGCAACAGTTATGCACACATTACATTTCAGATTTAGTTTGGGTACCCACTAATTTTCAAACCTTTTCTTCCTTTTGCTTTCAGGCTTGTTGCTTTGAATGTTGTCAGTGATGTTGGGCAACATTGGTGACAACACTTTAGGCAATAAGTCGAGTCTGAGTTCAAGTTTGTAGCGATGAGGCATAAGATGTCCTGACTTTTTTTTACAGAAGCTACATACAAACTTCGATCCAATCATAGTGCTCTGAGAGTTACACACATTTTCTTTGACAAACTTTATCCTCTCAGATTGACTATGGATCCTGGACGTATTGTTTTTCCTAGGTGATTGGTAACCAAGCTCAGTCCTTGTGGGATTGCTGAAGTTCAGAATTTCATTCAGTTTGGAGGTTCCCATGTTTAGCCTTTGAAACGTGGTCTCAGTTGTGGTCAATCGTGCACGAATCTTACCAAGCTCAAGATCCTTCTTGGTAAGTGTCACCTCTAATCGATTGATTGTGCCTTTCAAATTTTAATTCTCAAGAGCCAATGATTTTGATTTTGAGTCTAGTTGCTCAGATTTAGTGATTAAGGCTTTACAAAGATTTTGTAATTCCTTTATCGTTTCGTCTTTGGAGTCTACTAGATCCAAATCTGCAGCCTCAGTTGAAGAAATAAATCCACTAAAATAATTTACATCAAAATAATCAAAGTATACATACCTCTCTGATGGTGCAGACATTCCAGATGTGGAGTCCGATGTTGTTCCTGATGTTGTGTCAACAACATCTTCATCATCGGACAATGAGTGTTCAAACATGGCTGCAAGCATTGCATGTGGTTGTTCTTCTTCTAGATCTCCTTCTTCCTCTTCGTTCTCATCATCACTGAGGGTTACACACATAACCTTACCAATTTTCCTAAGGTCTTGGAGCAAATTCTTGAAATTGCACATGTGGCACATCTCTGAACTTTTGGAAATATCACTATGCATAAAGCCGAAGGTGGCACCGCAGCCCTTGCGACATGCGTCACGGCTCTAAATCCTCTGAAAAATAACTGGGGCTACTGCCTTTCTTGCACCGCGGCTCTAATTCACTGAAAATTTGATTTTTTTTCCAGTTTTTAGCATTTTTCGCCCTTTTCTCCTTGGAGTTAGTTCCTAGTCCACCTGCCATAAAAAAAACATACCAAACATACAAGAGCGTGATACTGTTCAAGACAAAATAAAACAATCTAAAACAAAAATTGAAATAACATAATTAAAATATTGGGTTGCCTCCCAAGTAGCGATGTCTTTAACGTCTTTTAGGCGGACGTAATTTTCTTAATCAATCAAGGTGGTAGAGTATCCCCTCCGCATATCCATTTCAAAACCATTCTCTTCTTCTTTTTCGCAGTGATGAGCTCATAATTCTTACCATCAAGTTCTTCATGCTGCTTTAATATTACTTCACGAGCCTCAATACTTGTGAGGCTCTTCTCAGAGACACTCTTGTCAACTATCCCAATGGCAAAACATCTATCATTGACTTGAGGTTCAGTGTGTGGCTTGAAAACTTTGAAAATCATCTCATCATCTTGTACTCGGAGTTTTAACTCTCATTTCTCAACATCAATCAGTGCCCTCCCTGTGGCTATAAATGGTCTCCCAAATATCATTGGCATATTCTTATCTTCTTCTATATCAAGGATGAGGAAATCAACAGGTAAGATAAATTTGTCCACTTTCACCAATACATTTTCAATTATTCCTTGGGGATGCACTATAGAGCGATCAGCTAGCTGCAAGTTGATTGTGGTTAGCTTTGCTTCCCCCAAACCAAGTATTTTAAACATAGAGAGGGGCATCAGGTTGATACTTGCCCCCAACACACAAAGCTTGCTTGCATGTCACCTTCCCTATAGTGCAAGATAAGGTGAAACTCCCTGGATCTTTCAACTTTGGGGGAAGTCTCTTCTGCATAATAGCACTGCACTCCTCTGTCAGCACCACTGTCTCATAGTCTGCCCGCTTCCTCTTCTTAAAAAGTATGTCTTTCATGAACTTCACATATGATGACATTTGCTCCAAGGCCTCAATGAATGGAAGATTGATATGCTGATTTTTGAATACCTCTAAGAATTTCAAAAATTACTTATCTAGAGACTTCTTCCGCAGTCTTTGAGGGTATGGAATTTTGTCTGTATATTCCCTCATAAATGCTGGTGGAGCCTTCTCTAATATATGACGGTCATCAGTAACTCTCTCTTTCTCTGCATCAACTATCTCTTCCACTTCATTCTCCTTTTCAACCACTGGTGGGGGTGCAACCTGCTCTAACTGGTTTCCACTTCTCAAGCTGATTGCTTGACACTGCTCCATTGGGTTCATCACTGTGTTGCTTGGGAGGTTTCCTTGCTGTCTGTCATTCAATTTTTCTGTTAACTGCCCCATTTGAGTCTTCAAGTTCCTAATAGATGATATTGTTTCGGTCATGAACTGGGTCTGAGAGTTGGTCAAGGTTGCAAATGAGGACCTGGTTTCTGCCATGAATTGAGTCTGGGAGTTAGCCAAGGTCAACAGTGCTGCTCTTATTTCATCTGGCTTCTCTTGTGGAGCTGGTGGCCTGGGCTGCTGTTGCTGGATCTGTCCCTGAGGAGCTGGATTGGTCTGTTGAAATAGCTCCTGAAATTGAGGTTGCTGCCCTTGGTCATTCTTCCATGAAAAGTTGGGATGATTTCTCCACCCCTGATTATATGTGTTGGAGAATGCATTGTTGTAGGGCCTCTAAAATTCCCAAATGCCTGAACCTGCTCCATGGGCACATTATTTGGGTCTACTGTTGTGCACCTATCAAAAGTATGGGACCTCCACAAATCTCTCAACTCACTGGTGTCTGAACAGCTTTAACGGACATGGTGCTCTACTGCAACTGCTTTGTCAGAGTGGCAACCTGGGCAGTCTACACAGTGATAGCATCTAACTCATGAACCTCAACCACTTTTCTGATGCTTGATGATCTTTTATCGGCCCCCTGGTGGTTGTTTGTGGCCATATCTTCTAGCAAATCATATGCCTCATTGGCACTCTTTCTCATGAATGTTCCTCCTGCTGCAGCATCAATAATGGTACGAGTAGTACCACACAACCCATTGTAGAATATGTGGACCAACATTCACTTCTTAATCCCATGATGTGGGCACTTCCTCTGTATGTCTTTGAACTGCTCACATGCATCATACAGTGATTCTCCCTCCAGCTGATAAAAGTTATTTATTTCTCCTCTGAGCCTTGCTTCTTTGGATGAAGGGAATAATTTGGCAAGAAACTTCTGTGCCAAGTCTTGTCAAGTGGTAATGGAGTTCACATGTAGTGAGTTCAACCAGCTCTTTGCTCTATCCCTTGGTGAGAATGGGAAGAGTCTCAACCTAATGACATCATCATTAACACCATTGTACTTAAAAGTTGCACACAGCTCCAGGAAGTTTGCTAGATGCATATGGGGATCTTCAGATGGTAATCCCCCAAACTGAACTGAGCCTTGAACCATGTGCAAGATTGCTGGTTTGATTTCAAAATTATTAACTTCCACAACTGGAAGACTGATGCAAGTCTGCACCCCTGTAATTGTCAGCATCACATTGTCCTCTAAACTTCTCTCTGCAGTATGCGGAGCTTGTCTAATCACAGTCGGTAACTCATCATTCCCGACGTTGTTGTTTTGATGATTTTCCATTGCTAAAGAATCAGCAATTCTCTTGTTTTTCCTGTTCTGTCTGCACAATCTTTCAATTTCAGGATTTAAAGAGATAGGAGTGTCTGATCCTCTCCTACTTCGCATAATTGAATTTCCTGAAATTGATCAAAAACAACAAACAGATCACGGCAAAATGTTCTAAAATAAAAAATAATAAAAGACAGAAAATAAAAACCAAATTAGAAATAAAACTGATAATTCGATATTGATAGTACGCTAGCCCCCGACAACTACGCCAAAAACTTATTGCGATATTTCTGTGCCCTAACGCAACTGTACGTGTCGCCTAAGTAATATAGTCTGTAAGACCGAGTTATCGTCCACAGAGACTGGTTTGTCAAGTACTGAATATCTAATCTATGATATCTATTTGGTTAACGTTCTTTTGGTTGGTGATTATAACTAAGAATTAAAACTAAGCAAAGTGCAGAAAATAAACTAAGGATGATAATACTTTGGGTTTAAAACAGTTATGAAGGAAATATGGCTTCCAATCTCCTCAACTATCCACTATTTCACGTGTTAATGCAATGTTAATGACTCTTCTTCTTATTAAGATAGCAGATTAACGAACATGTTCTATATTCCGGTTAGGACATATAAAAACTCAACCTTATGCAGAAACCTTCTATATTTCTATGATAGATTTTACCACACATGAGGATTAAGAACAATAACCTTAAATACTACACAAGTATCAGAGTACTTTCGTCCATGATTTTAACCTATGTCTAAACAACTACAACATATTCAAATCTCCCCTCTCGGATCTCGATTCGAAATCATATAAGTTATGACAATTAATGACCAGTTAATTATCAAGCAATCAATACAATATTGAATAGAATTTAATATGCTGAAGAAGAAATCAATAACTATGCATTAACGGTGTGAAAAGAGTTTCAAGTGATTCGACGGAAAACCCTAATAAAGAGATTAGCTTCTAGACATTGTCATGCTAAGAACTAATACAAAATCCAACATAAACTGAAATAAAAATAAGGGTAAGAAAATAACTTGAACAATTCGATGTCTCCAATTGTGTCTTGTCTCATTTCTTGCCTCTCCAAAGTATGATATCAAATAAGACAGAGTTTAAGGTATTTATATCTGAGAAAAACCTTGCTTCAGACCCTTTTACCCTTACTGAAATTCGGCCCAGAAACCTAAAATATTCGTGTCGGCACCGCGGCCCTAATTCGCATTTAAAACAACCGTAGTCACTGGAATCTGCGCGGTGCTTCATTTAACCGCGGTCTTTGTAGCGCCGCAGTTCTTCACTCCAAGCACCGCAGTGCTTCACTGGGCATCGCGTCTCTAACTCCGAGCAACTTCTGCAAATTAGCTTGTAGACCCCGTGCGGTTGACAGTGTAATTTTGTTTCAATTGCTTCTCGAGATTCTCAAGGCTTCCTTGATTGATTGCTTGGGCCTTGATTGTGCAATTCATCCTTAAACTCATCTCATTTCATCCTCAATTCGGTATTTCCTCCTTTAGGAACGTTGTGACTCAAAAGAAAGAAAAACAACCTAATAATATACTAAACATAAACGAACAGAGGAAAATACTTAACTAAAAAGGACTCAAAAGAGTGTATAAAATACACTTACAAGAAGCGATGGGCTCTTGGCCCATTTTCGAAATTGCGGTCGGGCGCGCGGGCGATCGAGTGCGGCGCCTACGGTCCAGTGGCTACTAGACGTTAGGCGTCGCGGCGCCTCCCCTAAGGGCCGCGGTGTTGACGACAAATTTTGGAACACATCTAAAAAATGACAGAGAATATAGGGGAGATATCATTATCCAAAAAATCATACGAACTAGGAACGGGTATTTCTACTTTAGAAAATGGAAATCGGGACTCATCAAAGAGAACATGACGACTAATGATGATTCATTTAGATGACAAATCAAAGCATTTATAACCACGATGATTTGACGGATAACCCAAAAACACACAGGGGTAGAACGTGTCTGAAGTTTGTTAATTGTGGTGGACGAAAATAGTGGATAACATAAGCATCCAAAGACCCTAAGATGAGAATACAAAGGATTTTATTGTATAAAACTTGAAGAGGAGATGAATATGTTAAACCTTTAGAAGGAAGAATATTAAGTAGATCTGTAGCCATTTGTAGCGTATGATGCCAAAACAACGGAGAGACGGAAGAATGAACCAATAAGGTGCGGATAATGTTATTAATGGTATAAATTTTACGTTCAGCTTTCCCATTTTGTGAAGACGTATGAGGACAAGAAAAATAAAAATTTATCATATTTTGAGCACAAAACTCCCGAAACTCCTCATTGTCATACTCTTTGTCATTACCACATTGAATATTCTTTATTTTCCGTTCGAATTGGGTTCTAATAAAAGCTCTAAATTTTACGAAGATGGAAAAAAACTTGGGATTTTTTCGCAGTTGGAACGTCCATAAAAATTTAGAATAATCATCTAAGAATAAAATATAATATCGATGACCCATAGAACTGAGAACGGGAGATGTCCATAAATCGCTATGAATAATATCAAATGGCATTGAAGTATTAGAATTTGAAGTTACAAACGACAACTTAATAATTTTTTCTAGAGAACAAGATTGAAAATTCGGAGTACTACGCGTACTCTTACATGAAATTAACTTATTTCTATCTAAAGTAGATAAAATAGACGACCCGGATGACCTAGATGAGCATGACACAAGGAAGGAGCAAGAGCTGCAAAAGTGGATGGCATGGTCTGACGCAAGAAACCGAGACTTTGTGTGATTGGATAAAGATCACCCCTACTATCACACCTCATGAGAGGATTCTCCGTCTTGAAATCCTTCACAGAAAACCCAAACGGATCAAAATCAATAGAAACCCAATTATCAGTGGTGAATTTACAGACATACATAAAAAAATTAATTAGTTTTGGGGCATGAAGGGTATTTTTCAAGACAAGTGGTGGATGAGGAGGGGACAAAGTTTTTTGACCATAACCCTTAATTGGAATTGAATTGTCATTACCAATAATTATACCACGATTACTGCTCAAATTGGAATACAACGAGAGAGTACCTTGGTCAGATGTCATGTGGGTGGTGGTGTCGGTGTCCATGTACCAATTCGGGTCTGGTTGAGTCATTTCAAGCGTGTGCATTGCATCTTCAATGTCGGTCTACGTGGGTCCCATTGCGTGATGGGCTTGAGGGGTGTGAGGCCCAAGTATGTTGGACTGTTGGGTCGGCCCATAAATGGTTCGAAACGTGCGACCGATGGCCCAGGCGGCGGCTCGGGCCGAAGCGGGGCCCGATGGTGAAGGTCGCGACCTTTGGATTGAGCCGCGGTGCTTGAGTGGACAGGGACTGGGACTCACTGCCACTGCTGGCCCCACGTCTACGGATACTATTGACTGCTGCCACTACCATTGTTCCGGTGGGTGTTGCCGCCACGATTCTTGCCATTATTTTTCCTATTTTTCCCCTTTTTACCACCATCGTTGTTGCGATTTTGGCTCAAGTTGATGGAACCTAAAGGAGAAAATTGGACTCAGTCATCATGGAGACAGGACTATCCCCAATAGTCGCCTTCTTAGCCAATCCGGCTTCTTCCAATGTAAGCATGGAGCGTGCTTGATAGAATTTCGGCAGTGGGTTACTTTGACAAAGAATTGAAGCAACGCCATTATAGGCCTCAGACAGGCCTGCAATCATTTGTAGGACGAGACGACTATTGCTCACATGAGCACCCACATTGCGAAGTTGATATGGGAATGACTGTTATCTTGAAATATGTCACGCAATCGATTCCAAGCCTCCATAGCTGTGAAGTTGGATTCCATAATCGTCTGTAAGAGGTCAAGGGAGATAGTGACATAAATCCACTGAAGAACTTTTGCATTAAGCGTTACCCATGATTTTGGATCGTCTGCTTTGGTGGGCACCGCCTCTGTAGTACCCTCTGTTGCAGTCTCCGTAGCCCCATCCGTAGTAGTAGCCGGAGGGATGATGTGGTGGAGAACTTGATGTGTTGTGGCATGAATCTTGAATAACTTCGCTCACGTCCCATATTGGACGTTTTCTAGGTCAAGAATAATAGAAAGAACACTCTTGATGTTAGAAACTGTGATGACAGGATGAAAAGTGTTCTTATCAGTCATGGTGAATAGATCAACAAGATTCAGAGAAGGGATTGGGGAAGACAAGAATAAACCGATAAGTGTCTCTGTTTTGGTGGGGATTTTCACGGAAATTTGAGAGAAAAATAGAGGAGCGGAAGTAAGGTAAAAATAACCTAGACTCTTGATACCATGAAAGAAATAATTCCTCGATTATTTTTATTGATGAAAGACATATATATATAAGTTACAATAGGAGAATCACATTCCTACTTTACATCTAAATCTCAATTTTATATGAAGAATAACTATACACTTATGGTAATATTATAATTCTAATTAAGGTACAAAACTAATATTTACAATATACCAAATATACAAACTTCTCCTAACTTTATAATCTACCCGTGAATGTCTGGACTGATGATGGGCCATACACGGATACGCCTTGGCCCATATTTAACAATAATGATTTAGAAAATACCTATATTAATGGAAAGATGGACATGAACGATAAAGAATGATTCAGCTAATATGTTATAATTGACAAGAATAATTTAAACTGAATGACATTAATTTGTGTGTCCCAATTATTTAGGAGGACGATTAGCGGTTATGGATCCTATTGAGGATCTCTCGTCTATTTATTTGATTTACCTTTTTAGCTGATAAATTTTTGTTTTGGTGTGGCCTTGGTTGACATGATAAACCTCTTGAACACAATGGATTGAAACTGCAAAATTATTTCACCATTGATTTTACCGAGTTTCATGACTTACTCTGTCTATTGAATTTGAATTGTTTTATTAATATTGTTTCATTATATATTACGATGGTTATTTTTGTTATATCAATTCTTGCGTGTAGACACTCACTAAGTACTCAACACTCAAGCATCTCATTATTATTTTTTATGGTATGTTATGTGATGAAGAAGAGCAAGTACAAGAGAGCGTGTGAACTAGCTCGGAGTAGTTGGTGCTTACAGACTTTTGGTGAGCCCACATGCTTGTTCATGGGACAGTTCGTTTATTCATTCTTCGTATTTATATTAGTTTTGTGATGTATCTCGATTATAATTTGTTCTTTCATTCTGCTTCGAGGCTTCATAGACATATATTGACAATGTGTGTAGCATTATGTTATAGTCGTATTGACTTGGTTAGTTTGTAAAGTTGAGCAAATTGTCAAATGAAGTTCGATTTCGATATTTTTGGTTAATCTGATTCAGTGTATTTTATTTAAAATTGTCTTAATTTTTAATTATGCTTTAACATTTGTTGTGATTTATATCTTTTAAGGTGCTTTTAGTGCAGTTCCTAATTAGTCGCAGGGTCGAATTTGAGGCGTGACAAAAGATGGCTTTAGTTACCCTTTTGTCTTTATGAAAATAAGAATTTGCCATATTAATGTGCAAGTTGATAACTTAATTATTATTGCACTCTTGAAGAATTTTTAGAAGTAGTAAATTATATGATGAAAGAAGTTGAAATAAGAAATTGAATCCATGATTCTAAAGTACCATATCTTTATGTAATTAGTGCATTTATATATTTTGCAATAACTATGAGCATAATATGGTTTTACTCCTACACCGGAGATATTTAAATAAGATCAACTACATATTATCAATGCAAGCCCTAAGACATTTATCTATTCTCATATGTGGTACTGTCATATCACGTTGTTTGACATGACCATCAAATTATGTAAAGATGACAATAATTTATAAAGCATGTCAAAAATTGTTAGAAATTCACTAAACGTGAAATAGAATTAATCCTATTAATTATGACTCGAACAATTGGGGTCCCGTACTTCAGAAACATAGTTTTCACACACGTGCACATAAAGTACCAAGGGTAATTTTCTTAAATGAAAGAGATATTGGTACGTATACGAATTGTTTGAGACGTAAGAGAATAGACGGTTATTGGTCAAATGACAATGGTTTCACGTTGGTAAACGAATGGAAGACGTGTAAAATATGTAAAAGATGAAACGAGTCTGAAAATGCCGCGGCACCAGAGCGCCACGGCGTCATCCTGCAGGGCCACGACGCCGCGGACGTTTCAGACCGTTGGAAGATGAACGAAAACTGTTTTTTGGGCTGCCTTTTGTGCATTAATTCTCCTTTATTTGGCTCATGAATTCAGTCATTACTTGACTGAATTATTACTCCACATTCATGGCCATTATATGGTCTTTATTGGCCATTACTTGGCTATGTGGAAGATCATCTTCTCTACACTATAAAATGGAGCCTTGGGCTCAATTGGAAAAAATACTACACACTTAACAATTCTCTGAAATTGTTTTCTTCTCTTGCAATCACAAAACACTCAAAGATCTTTCTTCCTAAGCGAACACTTGAGTTCCCTTTACTCATTTGTTTGATTGTTGTTTTATCGTGAGAGATAAATTGTCATTACACCGTTGAAAGGATATACGGGGCAATATTATCTTAAAGATAGAGTGTTCATCCAATCGACTCAGCAAGACAATTTACTTTGTTCATTTCCAGATTCTAACACATTGTTGTTGTTGTTACATTTCTCATTTCCTTGTTTTACACATTTCAACCTACAATCTTAAGATAATATTCGATTCTTTCAACAACAACATGTCAGCTGAAGATCAATTCAACACTATGAACAACGCCACTGCTCAAGGCAATACTAATGCCTTCATTTCTGCCACTCTAGGCGATGACGTTGCCTACACCCCAACTAATCCAGGCATTCCCAATGCTTTCCAAACTGCTAGCTTTGGCACAACTAGTATCAACACTATTTTTGACACAACCAATGCCTCCACTGCTGCTTCGGGCACTTATAGTGACAATGCTACTGCCTAAGGCGTCCAGAACGCCTATGTTCCTGTTAGAGGCGTTCCCAATGCCTTTGCAACTGCTCAAGGGGGGCGTAGCTGCCCCTACACCCACTGGTTTTCACCATGAGCGTCTTGAAAAGTTCATGGGTGCTCACTTTAAGCGATGACATCAAAAGATGCTATTTTTCCTGACGGTTATGGGAATGTCACGTTTCCTAACCGAAGACCCTCCACTAGTTAGGGAAGACGTGAACCCTCAGCCAAATTATTTGGCGGGAGGGGGCCAAGGTAACCATGTCGCTGACGACATGAGGATGGTTCACGAAGCATGGAAACATAGCGATTTCATGTGTAGGAACTATATTCTAAATAGTTTGTTCGATCCCCTCTACACGGTATTTGTACCGTTTGAAACTGCCGAGCATTTGTGAGACAAACTACAAAATAAATATAACACCCAAGATGCGGGTAGTAAGAAGTTCATCATCAGAAAGTTCCTGAAATTTCAAATAGTGGACAACAAAAGTGTGTCATCCCAAGTCCAGAAATTTCAAATGATTCTACATCACTTGGATTTGAAAGGATTGAAACCCAATGAGCAATTCTTGGTTGGGGCATTGATCGAGAAGTTGCCTCCTTCCTGGATTGAGTTTATGAACTATTTGAAACTCAAAACTAAGGAGATGACCTTAGACGAACTTATCGTCAAACTCCAGATCCAGGAGGACAATAAGAAGGCCATGTCAAAGGGAAAATAACCCGCTGAGACTAAGGCGAACCTGGCGAAAGCCAAAGGGAACCCAAGCAAGAAGCAAAAGTTCCAGAAGGTTGGTAAGTCTCAAATAACTGAAAAGTTTAAGGGTACTTGTCATCACTGTGGTAAAGTTGGTCACATGGCCAAGGACTGCCGCAAGCTCAAACATGAGAATAGAGAGAAGGCCAAGGCTAACATCGTCGAAGACACGCTCATAGACGATATGATAGAGGAGTTCTCAGTGGTGGTGCTTGAAGCCAACCTAGTTGAGAATCCGATGCAGTGGTGGTTGGACACGGGTGATACCCGTCACATTTGTTCCAATAGAAATGCCTTCTCCAATTATACACCAGTCACCGATAAGAAGTTGTTCATGAGCAATAATTCTTCTTCCGATGTGCTGGGGGTAGGAAAGGTAGTCCTCAAGATGACGTTTAGAAAAGAGCTGACTCTAAAGGAAGTGATGCATGTCCCGGAAATTCGAAGAAATTTAATTTTTGGACCTGTGTTGGTCAGTGCTGGTTTTAGGCTAGTGTTAGAGGCTAACAAGTTTGTAATCACGAAAAATGGAACTTTTGTAGGTAGGGGCTTCGTCTGTGAAGGCCTCTTTAAAGTTAATGATGCATCTGTAATGGCTTCTACTTCCACTATCAATAAAGTTGAGCCTTCTACTTATTTGATTGAGTCATCTAATTTATGGCATCGTAGATTAGGACATTTTAACTATCAATCTATCCAAAGATTGGTAAAGTTGGAATTATTGTCGTCTATCAACATAAACCCTCAACATAAGTGTGATGTGTGCGTAGAGACAAAACTTTCCAAGAGTCCCTTTAGATCCATCGAAAGGGAAACCGCTCCTCTAGAACTCATACACACTGATATATGTGATTTGAAGTTCGCTCAAACTAGAGGGGGGGACAAATACTTTGTGACTTTCATAGATGATGGCACAAGGTATTGTTACCTTTACTTACTAAAAAGTAAAGATGAAGCCTTTGAAGAGTTCAAACGTTACACAGCTGAAGTTGAGAACCAACTAAGCGGACGGATTAAAACAATCCGTAACGATAGAGAGGGAAAATATGTAGCGTCTTTTGAAGAATTTTGTACCCAATCTGGTATAGTTCATCAAACGAAGACTCCTTACTCACCTCAATCAAACGGTGTAGCTGAACGCAAGAACCGAACACTAAAGAAAATGATGAATGCCTTACTCATCAATTCCGGCCTTCCCCAACACATCTGGGGAGAAACTGTCCTTACCGCAAATAAAATTCTTAATAGAGTCCCACACAAAGATAAGGACAAGACTCCATATGAACTATGGAAAGGAAAGAAACCTACCTATAAATATTTGAAGGTATGGGGTTGTCTGGCCAAGATAAAAATACCTATGCCAAAGCAAGTCAAGATTGGACATAAGACTGTGGATTGCATATTCATCGGATATACCAATAACAGTAGTGCTTATCACTTCATAGTGCATAAGTCGGATGTACCGGACATTTATGAAGGTACGATCATGGAATCAAGGAATGCGCGATTCTTTGAAGACACATTCCCATATAAAGAAAACAACATAACCTCTCACAAATGAAGTTATGAACAAACCTCTGAAGATCTAGGAGTGGATGACTACCTAAATCCAAACGGTTCAGATCTAGTGAATTTTGAAGTGGCTGATTATCCGAAATCCAGTATTCCAGATTCTCAGGACTTGGAAGATTCAGAGATGGAACCAAGGCGAAGCAAAAGGGTCCGGAAGGACAAGTTCTTCGGACTAGACTTTGAAGCTTATTTGGTTCAAGACGAACCACGGACAATCGCCGAAGCATTGTCAACTCCAGAAGCACCGCTCTGGAATGAAGCTTTAGAAAGTGAGATAGAATTCATCCTGCATAACCACACCTGGGAGTTGGCTGAACTTCCCCCAAGGAACAAACCTTTGGGTTGTAGGTGGATCCTTAAATGGAAGTTAAAGGCATATATATCTATTGACAAGTACAATGCTCGGTTAGTAGTCAAGGGCTATCGCCAAAAAGAGGGCCTTGATTACTTCGACACATACGCTCCGGTGTCCAGAATGACATCCATACATACGTTCATAGTTATCGCCGCCTTGCGGGATCTTGAAATACATCAAATGGATATCAAGACTGCCTTCCTAAATGGTGATTTGGAAGAAGAAATATATATGGACCAATCCGATGGGTATGTGGTTCCAGGACAAAAGTGTGTCGGCTTGTCAAATCATTGTATGGGCTGAAACAACCTCCTAAACAATGGCACAAGAAATTTGATAGTACCCTACTATCAAAAGGGTTCGCCATTAATAAGTGTGACAAATGTGTTTACATGAAAGGAAATGCCGATTCGTTCGTTATGATATACTTTATGTAGATGACTTGTTGATCACTGGTAACAGTCCTAGGATTATCCTAGAGACTAAGAATATGCTAAAACAATGTTTCGACATGAAAATATTGGGGTCGCAGATGTAATCTTAGGGATCAAGATCTCTAAGACATCTAATGGATTGGTCTTGTCTCAATCTCACTACATCGAGGATGTGCTGAAGAAATTTGAGATCTTCGACAGTTCACCAGTAACGACACCATTGGAAATAAAGTCAAAAGATTGACAAGCATATTGGTGTACCCGTACGCCAGGAGCGATACGCAAAGGTAATTGGGAGTTTGATGTATGTCACAAACTGGACTCGACAAGATATCGCTTATGCAGTCAATAAATTGGCTAGGTTTACCCGAAATCCAAGTGAGGATCACTGGAAAGCGTTGAATAGGTGATCGGTGTATTTTAGATACACTTTTTGAGTCAGTTTTAGTTAATCTTTTGTCCCTTTTTACACATATAAGTGTCGTATTAGGATAGTTTTCCTTTCTTTTGAGTCAAAGTAGTTAAAATGGCCAAATGGCGGAAAAAGAGCTAAAAGAGGGCAAAAGAGGAGATTCCAGAGCTAAAAACAGAGAAAGTGGCGAACGAGGCTGAAACCTGCACCGTAGCCGCGACGCCTCGCGATCGAGCGGTCGCAGCGTCCACTATCCAGAGAGGCTGCAGAAGACCCAGCGCCGCGGCGCCTCATGTCAGCAGGTGCAGGGCCGCGGCACCTAAACATCCGAGAGGCTACAGAAGTTGCAGCGTCGCGGCGCCCACAGACAGCAGAGATCAGGGCCGCGGCGCCAAATCACCCGAAGGATTGCAGAATTTCCGGCGCCGACGCGGAAAAATAAGGTTTTCAGACGGATTTTGGGCCAGGCCTGCAGGGAAAAGTTGAGTCGGTTAGGAGCCTATAAAAGGAGAACCCTAGGCAGTTTTTAAGGGTTCCCCTTCTTGCACAACACAAGGCTTTCTTGCTTGGAGATTGGAGACCATAGTTTAGTAAATTTCCTTTCCTTTTCTTGTTTTTATTTCAGTTTTATGAAGAACATGGAATTAGTTCTTGTCATGTCAATGGCTAGGAACTAATTCCTCTATAGGGCTTTCCATGTTGAATCTCTAGAAACTTATGTTATGATTTAATGCATGCTTATGGTTATTCTTCTTCTTGTTGAGATCTATCCAATAATTAAATTGAATGCTTGGTAGTTAATTGACAACTAATTATCACTATATGATTTCTAATCAGACTCCGAAAGGAGGGGATTGTGAATATGCTGTAAGTTGGGTAGACATTCTTGGATTGGGGATGAAAATACCTCAATTATTTATGTAGCGTTAACGAGAGGCTTAACAACCCTAATTTTACGCATTGTGCGTGACGGTTAACTAGGTTCTTAGTCTTAATCCTCCTATAGAGTCATCCTTATCACCGAAAGGTAGAAAGGAGCAATACTGGGGTTGAGTGTTTATATAACCCTAACGGGAGTATAAAACGATTTAGTGAACCTGCTTTCTCCAAAAGAAGAAGACCATAAGTTATTGCATTAATAAGTAACATAAGCGGATAGTGAGGAGACGTGGAAGCCCTATTCTCATCACAACTGAAGTAAACTCATTAGTTAAATTAGCCTTTATAATTCGTAGTTATAAACCACAAAATCAAATATCAATTTACCAAATAGATACCAAAAGATAGATATTTGGTACTTGAACCCTAATCCTTGTGGACGATATTCGGTCTTGCTAAGACTATATTACTTGTCACGATAACGTGCACTTGCGTTTAAGTGTGTGCATCTTTTCGCGCATCAAGTTTTTGGCGCCGTTGCCGGGGATTAGGCATAGTTCAATATCAAATTTATCTATTTTTTAATTTCTAATTTGGTTTTTAATTTTTACGTTTTTTATTTTAAATTTTTACATTTTTTTTTAATTTTCAGAAAATTCGAGGTACCGTGATTGGTTGTTTGTTTTTGATCTATTTCAGGAAATCAGTTTATGCGAAGGAGAAGAGGAGCAGACACTCTTGTTCCCTTCAATCCAGAAATTGAGAAAACCTGTAAGCAGAACAGAAAGAATCAACGGATTGCAACTTTGATAGAGATGGACGGTGCTCAAAACAATAACATGATGAGAGAAGGGTTAGGTGAAAATCAACATAATCCAGGAATGCCTCGGCAAGTGCCAATAGACGTGGAGGAGAGAGTCCAAATCCAGCCAGAAAGAAGTTTGGGAGACTATGTGCTGCCAAGAGTGAATGGAGCACAGACATGCATTAGGCTCCCTGCAATAGGAGCCAACAACTTCGAGATAAACCGGCGATTACGAGCATGGTACAGACACAGTGCAATTCGAGGATCGCCGTGGAGGATCACATACGCACATAGCTAATTTCTTGGAGCTATGTGCAACTTTCGATATAACGACGCATCGATGATGCCGTCAGATTGAAGCTCTTTCCCTTCTCACTCGGGGACAGAGCAAAAGTATGGTTGAATTCCCTGTCGGCCGATTCGATTTTTACATGGCAAGAGCTGGCACATAAATTCCTAGCCAAGTTCTTTCCCGTAAAGCAAAGAACCGAGAGGGAATTGAACAACTTCTACCAAGCGGATGGAGAGTCCTTATATGAAGCTTGGGAAAGGTTCAAAGATCTACAGAGAAAGTGCCCACACCATCGTTGAGTTGTGGAACTTGGTCCACATCTTCTACAACGGGCCGAGCAAAGACAAACGAACCATTATAGATGCAAAGAAAGGTGGAGCATTCATGAGGAAAACAGCCCACGGCGCTCATGAGTTATTAGAAGATATGACCACTAACAACCATGTCACGAAGAGGTCGACAAGTGGGAAGAGAAACGGTGGGAGTCCACGAAATAGATGTTATTCTTGCCTTGAATGCCCAGTGGCCCTTTTGGCGAAACAAATTGCAAAGAACATACTGATGTCGATAAATGCGTGCAGATGCCTAAAAGTCATGAGATATGTGGTGGCACACATACATTCGATAGGTGTCCTTCACCGATCCCAACAATATACCAATGGAGCAGCAGAGTGTCGAGCAAGAGGTAATTATCGAGGCACGAACAACCCTACTCCAACACTTATAATCCAGGTGGAGGAATCACCCAAATTTCTCATGGAGAGGAGACCAGGCGCAGAATCAATACCAGGGAAGCGTAATCAATACAGGGCGATGCAGAACCAGAACTGAATCAGCCGCCATTCAAGCCCTACAATTTCAATAGTTCAATGCACTGCTCAAAGAAGAAAAGCGACGAAAGCAGTGGCAAAGACTTGCCAACTCCTGCACGCAGCTTCATGAAGCTAGATCCTCGTTCAGAACTTGAAACACAAGTGGGTCAGCTAGCAAAGCAGCAAACAAAGAAATACAAGGTACATTGCCAAGCAATACAGAGGTAAATCCGGAGTCGAGCAAAGCGGTTGAAAGTGGAAGAAGATTGGGCAAAGATCACCTCGACCAGCAAGTGAGAAGAAGGCGGAGATAGAAAAAGAGAAGGTGATTGAGCCTAGCCAGTAGTAGAAAACTCGGAGAAGGAGTATACAGAGAAGATCCCTTTTCCCGGAGATTACAAATGGAAGGCGGTTGATAAACAATTCTCTAAATTTTTGGAGACATTCAGGAAGCTGCATAACAACATACCTTTTATAGAGGCTTTGGAGCAGATGTCTTCCTATTTCAAGTTCATGAAGGAGATCTTGGGGAAGAAGAAGAAGCTGACAGAATACGAAATAGTAGCACTGACAGAAGAGTGTAGTGCTATCTTGCAGAAAAAGTTGTCACCAAAGCTAAAAGATCCAGGGAGCTTTACAATATCTTGCACAAGCAAGGTGACATGCAATGAGCTCAGTGTGATTTAGGGGTAAGTATAAATCGATGCCTTATCGATTTAAAAGATGGAGTTAGGTGAGGCCAAACCAACCACAAGAAGCTCCGCAATCGGCCGACAGATGGTTCATCCAAGAGGCAAGATTGAGGACGTGATTGTGAAAGTAGGAAAATTCTTCTTTCCTGCAGACTTCCTCATTCTTGATATGGAAGAAGATGCGGAAATTTCTATCATATTGGGGAGACCATTCCTAGCAACGGGAAGAGCTTTGATTGATGTTGAAAGAGGAGAGTTAACATTAAGGGTGGAGAATGAAGAAATGGTGTTTAAAGTTTTTAAACACGTCATTGAGCCACCAACCATGAGTGGATGCTTTGCAATCAGCACCATCAAACCCCCCTGCGAGCCAATACAAGTCAACCAAAGGGAGATGAGCCCAAGAAAGTAGGCATGGTTTGCCGAAATTCCACTAAAGGAGATATGTGTTCCTGAAACTTCGCTTGATGATAATGCTAAGAAGAGAAGAAGAAGAAGAAAAAGAAAACGAACAATGTGGAAAAAATGGATTTGTTGTGGGGTTAATACACCTCACATTTATTAAACTAAGGAACTTACGTCCGGCTAAAAGACGTTAAAGACAGCGCTAAGTGGGAGGCAACCCAACGTTTTCAATTATGTGATTTTAATTCCTGTCTTTAGTTTATTTTATTTTATCTAGAACAGTCTCACGGTCTTGGGTTGTAGCGTTTGTGTTGTGATTGACAGGTACATGCCAATAAACTGAAAGGCGAAAAACTGAAGAAAAGCCAGGATTTCCAGAAAAAACGGGTTAGCGCGCGCTGCGAATAGGCGCGCGTAATTCCAGAAAATTTGCCAAGTTTAGGCGCCGCGGCGTAGAAAGTTCCGAAGGAGTGCAGAAGATTGGGCGCCGCGGCGCCAAAGCGGAAATCCAGAAACTTAAAACGCCCAGAAATCAGATTTTCCCCAATTCCAATTTCAAAAACCTAACCCTTCTTCTCCAAAAACACACGAAAATCCAAACATTTGCCCACAAATCCAACCCAACCACAACCAAAACTCTTAAATTCCTAAAAACCCTTAGCTATCTCAAACAACAAAGATCCATTCCATAGCCTCAAACCACCATTTGAAACAAGAACAGCTTGAATCCTCTCATAAAAAGGTAATATTTTTCTGTTCTTGAGTTCTTTACTGAAGTCACAGGAGGTAGTAGTTTGAGGGGGTATTGTAGTTGTGAAGTAGTTTGGGTGCTAAAAAGTTGATTGTGAAGTTTGGAGAAAGAGTAGAAAAGGAGGTTGGGTATTGGGTAGAAAAGTTGAAGTTTGGGGGTGTTGTGTTCGCTGCTAGTTGTTGATTGTGTAGGAAACATTTGTGCCACTAAATTGTAAGCTGCAGAAACTGTTTTAAAAATGTCCACCAGAAAAAGAAGATCATCCACATCCACCCCAACCCCACAATACGATGATACTAGGTTTGTAAGCTACCAAGCCTTCCAAAGATACAAAAAACTTGATACTGCACTTTAATAGGAAGGGAATGGACTACCAGAGGGAGTCATATGGGGAAGAAGATGTTTATGAGCCCATTCGGGCAATGATTGAGTTAAGGGGGCGGAGGAGATTTGTAAATCCGGAGAAAATAGCACCAATGAACACAACAATGATGCGTGAATTCTATGCCAACTTTCCGGAAAAGGTGGAAAGGGGATGCTTTGTAAGAGGAGTTTATATGTCTGTGACAGCAGAGAATGTAAATGCACAATTAAAGACAATTGATGTTGAAGAAAGAAGTGATTGGAATCACTTTAGAACATGGTCTAGAAGCACCGACCACATCGACTGGAATGCCGTTGCAGACATAGTGAGCTACCCTGGGGCTGCTTTTGATATTGGAAGAAATGGATTAAGAGCACTGAGCAGGTGCCAATTCAACAAAGTAGCAAAGGGTTGGCTATATTTTGTCAGCGCCCGCATGATTCCATCCACGCATTTCACCAGAGTGCCAGAAGATAGGATTAAGCTGATAAATGGAATTATGAGGGGGATGACGATTTATGTGGGGAAAGAGATAGTGCAGAGCATTGAAGAAATCAGCAGGTTGGTGACAACAGGTGGATTGGGACATGGCTCACTTATCACTAAACTATGCGCCTTCCATGGGGTCCCAACCCTACCCACTGACACTCAGAGAAACCAATTGCCGATTCCCGTGGGATAGTGCACTCTTTCCCGCACTCCAAGCCCCAAAGACGGGACGAGAGTACAACCAGCGCAGCAGCAGCAGAGGCCGCGATGAGCGAAGATGAGCCCGAAATAGGGCTCAATGCGGCAGACCTAGCCACCACCAACCACGTAAGCGAACCTCGATGCCTAGGATGGAGCAAGTGCTCCAGAACCAGAGAATGATGATGCAACACTTCGACACAATGATACAAGGACAAAATGAGTTTAGACAGGGACAACATGAGTTGCGACAAGGGCAACAAGAATTGAGGCAGGAGCAACAACAGTTGCACCAGCAGTTTGACGAGATGAGTTCCCTGTTCAACCAATGGTCGATGCATTATCCACCGCCACCACCACCATTTTAGCCAAAGTTTGTAAGTGTCCTATTTCTTTTACTGTCTTTGAGTCTACACACATTGGGGACAATGTGTGATTTAAGTTTGGGGGGGTGTTTTATTTGTGTTTGTTATGTTTTATTTAAGTCTTTTTGACTGTTTTATGTTTATTTCGAGTCACCAAAATTGTTTTCTTTTTTTTTGAGTCATAATTGCCTGTCAAAGATTATGTATACTGTAGTTGCTAGAAACACCTAGTGAAGTAATGTGGAATAATATAACGGAATTGAAGCAACTCTCTAAACACTTAGGTTAGATATGCCAAAAACTCACAAAATCTGTCTATTTGGAGTTTCTTGATTGAATTATGCATGCTAAATGATAAATACTTATGTGTTATGATTGCTTGCTATTTGAGGCGAAATAGTTAGGATATGCATGTTAGGGAGATGACTCAGGCATTTCTTTCATAGCCAATTCTTATCACTCTTTTCTATCCCAGACTTTAAATATATCCCTAGTCAGCCCCGTTGAGCCTAAAAATTGAAACTTCTTCTTTGACACCCTATATTCCCACAAATTGTGCCATAAGTAAAAATGTGAAGTAGTGGAATAAATTGTGTTAAAAAAGAGACAAAAAGAGTGAATGAGCTTGTTGCACCCCAATTAAAAAGTAATAAGAAATAGGCAAAAACCTAAGTTTGGGGGTGCTTGTCATTATTATATACTTCACTCTCCCAAAACAAAAGAGGGAAAAGATAGAATCAAAGTGAAGGAAAGAACAAAAAGAAAAGGGAAATACTGAAAAGCTAAAGAGCTTATGGTACACAGAATGAGCCTAAATGCCTATTTTTACCTACCTATACCTAAGCCTATATTACAACCCTTAAAGTCCTGAAGATCTCTTTTATGCATATCCAGAATTAGTGGAGAATAGCAAGTAAGCATGACATAGGATTTTTGAATTTTCATGCATGATTTAGTATATTGACTTCCATTAAGCATGATAAATATGAGTTTGCGAAATATCTAGCTTAAAGTGTTTAGGATGCTAAAATTTCATGCTATATGTTCTGCGTATTATTCTCGCTAACCTTCATGTTTTTTTAGTTAACACTAATGCAAAGAAAAGTGATCAATGTCGATGAGTCTTTTATTTTCGTTTCTTGAGTCTTTTATTTCTTTCTTTCTATCTTTGCTCGAGGGCGAGCAAAGGTTAAGTTTGGGGGTATTTGATCGGTGTATTTTATATACACTTTTTGAGTCAGTTTTAGTTAATCTTTTGTCCCTTTTTACACATATAAGTGTCGTATTAGGATAGTTTTCCTTTCTTTTGAGTCAAAGTGGTTAAAATGGCCAAATGACGGTAAAGGAGCTAAAAGAGGGCAAAAGAGGAGATTCGAGCTAAAAACAGAGAAAGTGGCGAACGAGGTGAAACCAGCGTACCGCGGCCTCCTGCGATCGAAGCTGCGGCGCCACTATCCAGAGGTCGCAGAAGACCCAGTAGCGCGGCCTCATGTCGCCAGTGCGAGGCCGCGGCCTAAACATCCGGCAGGCTACTGAAGTTGCAGCACCGCGCGCCATGCAGCCAGAGATCGGGCCGCGCGCCAAATCACCCGGCGATTGCAGAATTTCCGCGCCGCGCACTGCAGCAGAGCCGCGGCGCCGACGCGGAAAAATAAGGTTTTCAGACGGATTTTGGGCCAGGCCTGCAGGGAAAAGTTGAGGCGGTTAGGAGCCTATAAAAGGAGAACCCTAGGCAGTTTTTAAGGGTTCCCCTTCTTGCACAACACAAGGCTTTCTTGCTTGGAGATTGGAGACCATAGTTTAGTAAATTTCATTTCCTTTTCTTGTTTTTATTTCAGTTTTATGAAGAACATGAAATTAGTTTTTGTCATGTCAATGGCTAGGAACTAATTCCTCTATAGGGCTTTTCATGTTGAATCTCTAGAAACTTATGTTATGATTTAATGCATGCTTATGGTTATTCTTCTTCTTGTTGAGATCTATCCAATAATTAAATTGAATGCTTGGTAGTTAATTGACAACTAATTATCACTATATGATTTCTAATCAGACTCCGAAAGGAGGGGATTGTGAATATGCTGTAAGTTAGGTAGACATTCTTGAATTGGGGATGAAAATACCTCAATTATTTATGTAGCGTTAACGAGAGGCTTAACAACCCTAATTTTACGCATTGTGCGTGACGGTTAACTAGGTTCTTAGTCTTAATCCTCCTATAGAGTCATCCTTATCACTGAAAGGTAGAAAGGAGCAATAATGGGGTTGAGTGTTTATATAACCCTAACGGGAGTATAAAACGATTTAGTGAACCTGCTTTCTCCAAAAGAAGAAGACCATAAGTTATTGTATTAATAAGTAACATAAGCGGATAGTGAGGAGACGTGGAAGCCCTATTCTCATCACAACTGAAGTAAACTCATTAGTTAAATTAACCTTTATAATTCGTAGTTATAAACCACAAAATCAAATATCAATTTACCAAATAGATACCAAAAGATAGATATTTGGTACTTGAACCCTAATCCTTGTGGACGATATTCGGTCTTGCTAAGACTATATTACTTGTCACGATAACGTGCACTTGCGTTTAAGTGTGTGCATCTTTTCGCGCATCAATAGGGTACTACGGTTCCTGAAGTTCATAATAAAATTTGGGTTACCCTATTCAAGATATCCAGCTGTACTAGAGGGGTACATTGATGCAAACTGGATATCTGATAGTGAAGACATTAAGTCCACCAGTGGATATATTTTTACAATCAGTGGTGGAGCTGTGTCTTGGAATCCTCTCGACAAACACTTATTGTCCGATCCACGATGAAGTCAGAATTTATCACTTTAGACAAAGCGGGAGAAGAAGATGAGTGGCTTCATGGTTTTCTAGAGGATGTCCCATGTTGGGATAAACCCATGTCTTCTGTAATGATCCACTGCGATAGTCATTCGGATCTTGGAAGGGCACGAAGTTCTATGTACGAAGGCAAGTCTCGTCATATTCGACGAAGACATGAATCAGTTAGACAACTGATCACCTCGGGTGTTATTTCCATTGATTATGTAAAATCAAAGGAAAATCCTGGGAAATCTGATTTTGTTGCAGTATTTTCGGCGCCGTGGCGCCAGCCTGCAGGGCCACTACACCGGCGCGGGATTTCTTATTTTTGGGTCGAATTTCAGAGGGTTAAAATGGTCTGAAGCGCAAGTTTTCTCAAATATAAAACCCTAAAACCCTGTTCATTATACCATACCTTATACCATATTACAAATGATACTTTTGGGAGGCAAGAAGGAGGCTACAATTGGAGACTCTTGTTCAAGTTCTTTTTCTTTCCCTTATTTTATTTCAGTTTATGTTGGATTGTAAATTAGTTCTTGACATGACAATGTTTAGGAGCTAATCTCTTTAGTAGGGTTTTTCGTCGAATCTTCTTAAAACTCTTTCATATAGTTAATGCATTAGTTATTGAGTTCTTCTTCAGCGTATTAAGATCTATTCAACATTGTTATGATTGCTTGGTAATTAACTAACTATTAATTGTCATCACTTATATGATTTCGAATCAAAAGTCTGAAAGGTGAGATTTTAATATGTTGTAGTTGTCTAGACATAGGTTAAAATCGTGGACGAAAGTACCCCGATACTTGTGTAGTATTTAAGGTTATTGTTCTTAGTCCTCCTGTGTGGTAAAATCTATCATAGAAATATAGAAGGTTTCTGCACAAGGTTGAACTCTTGTATGTCCTAACCGGAATATAATGACAGATTAGTTAACATGCTATCTTAATAAGAAGAAGAATCATTAACATTGCATTAACACGTAAAAGAGTGGATAGTTGAGGAGATTGGAAGCCCTATTTCCTTCATAATTGTTATAAATCCAAAGTATTAGAATCTTTAGTTTATTTTATGCACTTAGTCATAATTCTTAGTATAATTATCAAACTAAAGAACGTCAACCAAATAGATACCATAGGATAGATAATCAGTACTTAATAAACCAGTCTATGTGGACGATAAACTCGGTCTTATAGATCTTTATTACTTGAACGATACGTACACTTGCGTAAGCACTTAGAAATATCACAACAAGTTTTTGGCGATATTGCCGGGGATTGGCGTACTGTTAATATCGATTTATCTATTCTTATTTCTAATTTGATTTTTATTTTCAGTCTTTTTTGTTTATTTATTTTTATTTTGCTTTAGTATTATTTGTCGTGATCTGTTTGATGTTTTTGATTAGTCTCATGAACTTAGTATATGCGAAGTAGGAGAGAAGCAGACACTCATATCCCTCTAAACCCTGAGATTGAAAGATTGTGCAGACAGAACATAAAAGAGAAAAGAGCAGCTGATTTGTTAGCGATGGGAGATCAGCGAAACAACAATATGATGAATGATGAGTTACCGGCTGTGATGAGACAAGTCCAGCATCCTGCAGAAAAGAGCTTAGGGAGTTATGTGATGCCGACAATTACAGGAGTGTAGACTTGCATCAGGCTTCCAGCTGTTGAAGCAAATAACTTTGAAATCAAACTAGCAATCTTGTACATGGTTCAAGGCTCAGTTCAATTTGGGGGGTTACCATCTGAAGATCCCCATTTACATTTAGCAAATTTTCTGTAGTTGTGTGCAACGTTTAAGTACAATGGTGTTACTGATGATGTCATTCGGTTGAGACTCTTTCCATTCTCACTCAGGGATAGAGCAAAGAGCTGGTTGAATTCATTACAGGCGAACTCCATTACCACATGGCAAGACTCGGCTCAAACGTTTCTTGCCAAATTCTTCCCTCCAGCCAAAGCAGCAAAACTTAGAGGTGAGCTTAATAACTTATCAGCTGGAAGGAGAACCACTATATGATGCATGAGAGCGATTTAAAGATTTGCAAAGAAAGTGTCCGCATCATGGGATTGAAAAGTGGATGTTAGTCCACATATTCTACAATAGGATGTGTGGTACAACTCATACCATTATTGATGCTGCAGCATGAGGAACATTCATGAGAAATAGTGTCAATGAGGCACATGATGTGCCAGAGGATATGGCCACAAAAAACCATCAGGGGGCCGATGAGAGAACAATGAATAGCAGGAAAGTGGCTGGGATTCATGAGCTAGATGTTATCACTGCATTGATTGCCCAGGTTTCCACTTTGACAAAGCAGTTGTTGTAAGTTACTATGCCCAGTAATACAGTTCAAGCACCAGTAAGTTGTGAAATCTGTGGGAGGTCCCCATCCATTTGATAGGTGCACAACAGTGGATCCAAACAATGTGCCTATGGAGCAGGTCCAAGCAGTGGAAAATTTTCAGAGGCCCTACAATAATGCATACTCCGACACTTATAATCAGGGGTGGAGAAATCACCCCAACTTTTCATGGAGAAATGATCAAGGGCAGCAATCTCAGTTTCAGGGGTAGTATCAACAGAGCATTCCACAACAATCTTTGAATCCAGCATTGGCATCACAACAGTTCAGCCCACCAACCCCACAAGAGAAGTCAGATGAAATATGAGAAATAAAGACAGTACTGACACAATTCATGAAAGAGATCGGGTCATCACTGTCAACCTTGGACAAATCCCATAAATAAATGGCCGATTTTCAGGCCCAATTTATGACAGAAACTAGGTCATCGATCAAGAATTTGGAAACACAAGTGAGGCAGTTGGCAGGAAAGTTGAATGACAGACCTCAGGGGACTCTCCCTAGTAATACCGTGATGAATCCAAGGGAGCAGTGTCAGGCAATCAGCTTGAGAAGTGGGAAGCAGTTAGAACAAGTTGCACCTCAGCGAGTGGAAGAAAAGGAGAATGAATTGGACAGAGCAGTTGAGGCAGAGAAAGAGGGGGTTACTGAGAATCGCCCTATTGTAGAGAAAGCTCCACCGGCAGTCATGAGGGAATATGTAGACAAAATTACATTCCCTCAAAGGCTGCAGAAGAAGTCCTTAGACAAACAATTTTCCAAAATTTTAGAGGTTTTCAAAAAGCTTCATATCAATCTCCTATTCATTGAAGCTTTGGAGCGGATGTCAGCTTATGTGAAGTTCATGAAAGACATCCTGTTTAAGAAGAGGAAGCTGACAGACTACGGGACAATAGCACTGACAGAGGAGTGCAGTGCTATCTTGCAGAAGAGACTTCTCCCTAAGTTGAAAGATCCGGGGAGTTTCACCCTACCTTGCACCATAGGGAATGTGACATGCAAGCAAGCCTTGTGTGACCTGGGGGCAAGTGTCAACCTAATGCCCCTCTCTATGTTTAGAAGGCTTGGAGTAGGTGAAGCTAAACCTATAACAGTAATCTTACAGCAAGCAGATCGTTCAGTAAGCATCCACGTGGTATAATTGAAGATGTGCTAGTTAAAGTGGGTAAATTCATCTTTCTTGCTGACTTCATCATCCTAGACATGGAAGAAGATAAATATATGCCCCTCATCCTTGGGAGACCATTTCTAGCCACAGCAAGGGCACTTATTGATGTTGAGAAGGGAGAGTTGAAGCTCAGAGTGCAAGATGTAGAGATGACCTTCAAAGTGTTTAAGCCACCCCTGAACCTCAAGTCATTGATAGATGTTGTGATATTGGAGTCATTGAAGGAGTTGTCCCTGCAAAAAGTCTCACAAGTACTGATGCTCGTGGGGTACCATTAAAGAAAAGTGTGGAACCTGATGGTAAGATTTCAGAACTAGCAATTGATGAAAAAAAATTAAGCTCATCTGAAAGCAACACTGTGAAAAAGAAGAGGAGGAGGAGAAAGAGAATGGTGCTAAAATGGATATGCGAAGGGGACACTCTACCCCCTTGATTTAGTAAGTAACCTGCGTCCGACTAAAATACGTTAAAGACAACGCTACTTGGGAGGCAACCCAATGATTTTAATTATGTTAATTAAATTTTGTTTTAGTTTGTTTTATTTTGTCTTGAACAGTCTCACGATCTGGTATGTTAGTGTTATTGGATAACAGATAAAAGCATGAACTGACTCCGAGGAGAAAAGGGCAAAAAATGCTGAAAAATAGGAAAACTGGCAGCAGCGTCGTGGCGCCAAAAAGCAGGGTCACGGCGTTGAAACTTAAGAGGGCCCAAAAGCTGTGCAATTTCCAGAATTTTTCCTCCCAGACCTTCGTTATGACCGTTGTGTTGTGTCAGTAAGTTGTCCCTTTATTTTTATTCTTCTCACATTGGGGACAATGTGTCGATTAAGTTTGGGGTTTCTTATTTTGTTTTATTTTGAGTTTTTTTTATTTGTCTTTGTGTTGTTTTATGTGTTTTTGAGTCATAATTTTTTTATGGATCATGTATATTGTAGTTGCTAACGATATTGAGTGGATAAAGTGGGATAATGTAATGGAATTAAAAGCGACAATCTGTGTGCTTAAGTTAGATATGCCAAAAATTCGTGACATCTAATTATTTGGGATATTTATGTTTAGCATATGTGTGTCAGTTGTGGAAAGAAAGGTTGAAAATGTCTAGAAAATCTGTTTGCTTGTTATTTTAGGCGAAATAGTTAAGATATACATGTTTAGGGAGATGATTCAGACATTTCTTTGATAGCCCTTCTTACAATTCATTACCTATCCTGACATGAATTGTATCACTAGTCAGTCCCTTTGAGCCTAAAATAAGATCTTTCTTTGACACCCTATGATTCCTGGTTTGTGCCATAAGTAATAATTGAAAATATTGAGATGAAAAGTGTTGAAAAAGAAACAAGAAGAGAGTGAAAATTTGATGCACCCCAATGAAAAATATGCAAAAATCTAAGTTTGAGGGTGCTTGTTATTTATAATGTATCTCATTCTCTCAAAAGAAAAGAGATGGAAAATAGGTATGAGATTAAAAAAAAGTCAAAAAGAAGGAAAAAAAGTTGAATGAAAAATGTTTATGGTACGTAATTTGAGCCTAAATGCCTAATTTTACCTACACCCTGCCTAAGCCTACATTACAACCCTTGAAAGTCCTGATGATCTTTAATATGTATATCTATGATAAGTGGAGAATAACAAGTAAACAAGTCTATAACATTTTGGGAAAGATGAAACGAAATTGACATGCATAGGTTAGGTGTTTGTATTTCCAATTGATTATGATCTAAGTGAATTTGCGAAATATCTAATATGAAATTCTAGATTGCGAAATATTCATGCTATATATGTTCTAACATATTATCCCAACTCTCATCCATGATTTAAAGAAGCATTACTATGACTACTTGATCCATTTCATAGAGTCTTTGTTTTTATTTTTGTTTTTGTTTAGTGCTTTACTCGAGGGCGAGTAAAGTGTAAGTTTGGGGGTGTTTGTTGAGTGTATTTTATACACTCTTTTGCGTCCTTTTTAGTTAGTAATTTACTCTTTTGTTTTGCATTTAGTATAGAGTAGGTGTGTTTTTCCTTCATTTTGTGTCACTACGATTATAAAGGAAAAGATACTACTTTTGAGGATGAAATTGCACAAGAAAAGCCCAAGAAATGAAGTCTAAGAAGTCCCGGGAAGTATAGAAGAAATCTGATGAAGTCCGGACGAAAAAAGGACACAGAATCGCAAAATCCGAGAATGGGCCGCCACCGGCGCTGCGGCGCTAATTATCCTGAGAATTCTGATTTTGTCGCAGTATTTTCGACGCTGTGGCAATAGCCTGCAGGGCCACGGTGACGACGCGGGATTTCTGATTTTTGGGCCGAATTTCAGAGGGTTAAAAGGGTTCGAAGCGCAAGTTTTTTCAAATATAAAACCCTAAAACCCTGCTCATTATACCATACCTTATACCATATTACAAATCATACTTTTGGGAGGCAAGAAGGAGGCTACAATTGGAGACTCTTGTTCAAGTTCTTTTTCTTTCCCTTATTTTATTTCAGTTTATGTTGGATTGTAAATTAGTTCTTGACATGCCAATGTTTAGGAGCTAATCTCTTTAGTAGGGTTTTCCGTCGAATCTTCTTGAAACTCTTTCATATAGTTAATGCATTAGTTATTGAGTTCTTCTTCAGCGTATTAAGATCTATTCAACATTGTTATGATTGCTTGGTAATTAACTAGCTATTAATTTTCATCATTTATATGATTTCGAATCAAAAGTCTGAAAGGTGATATTTGAATATGTTGTAGTTGTCTAGACATAGGTTAAAATCGTGGACGAAAGTACCCCGATACTTGTGTAGTATTTAAGGTTATTGTTCTTAATCCTCCTGTGTGGTAAAATCTATCATAGAAATATAGAAGGTTTCTGCTCAAGGTTGAGCTCTTGTATGTCCTAACCGGAATATAATGACAGATTAGTTAACATGCTATCTTAATAAGAAGAAGAATCATTAACATTGCATTAACACGTGAAAGTGTGGATAGTTGAGGAGATTGGAAGCCTTATTTTCTTCATAACTGTTATAAACCCAAAGTATTAAAATCTTTAGTTTATTTTCTGCACTTAGGCATAATTCTTAGTATAATTCTCAAATTAAAGAACGTCAACCAAATAGATACCATAGGATAGATAATTGGTACTTAATAAACCAGCCTATGTGGACGATAAACTCGGTCTTACAGATCTTTATTACTTGAACGATACGTACACTTGCGTAAGCACTTAGAAATATTGCAACACAGGCCGCCTCAAATGAACGCACTTAAGAATCCAAGTGTTTCCACGACCCACGATGGACAAAACATAAGAAGGATTGGGTAGAAAAGGTGTTGTGTTGATACAATTGTCTTGACATATACTAAACACTGACGACTCAAGACATCACGTTCACCGCGCAATAAATATATCCGATGGTATTCTACTATGGAAGGTTCAAAGCTACGACTACCTCTCTAGATGCAACATCGATCCGCCGAGTGATTGCTCGAAAGGCACCATGTGTGTGCGCCGAAATCTCTTCCAAGAGGGGATTGTTGGAAATTTACTAAACGTGAAATAGAATTAATCCTATTAATTATGACTCGAACAATTGGGGCCCTGCATGTCAGAAACATGATTTCCACATACGTGCACATAAAGTACCAACGATCGTAATTTCCTTAAATGGAAGAGATATTAGTACGTATACAAATTTTTTGAGACGTAAGAGAATAGACGGTTATTGGCCAAATGACAATGGTTCACATTGGTAAACGAAGGGAAGACGTGTAAAATGTGTAAAAGATGAATCGAGTCTGAAAATGATGCGGCACCAGAGTGCCACAGCACCTCCCTGCAGGGCCACGGCGCCGGCTACGCCTGAAACTCCTTGAAGTTTCGGCGCCACGGCACCATCCTGCAGGGCCACGACGCCCCGGATTTTTCAGACCGTTGGAAGATGAACGAAAACTGTTTTTTGGGCTAACTTTGGAGCATTAATTCTCCTTTATTTGGATCGTGAATTCAGCCATTATTTGGCTGAATTATTACTCCACATTCATGGCCATTATATGGTCTTTATTGGACATTACTTGGCAATGTGGAAGATCATCTTCTGTACACTATAAAATGGAGCCTTGGGCTTAATTGGAAAAATACTACACACTTAACAATTCTCTGAAATTGTCTTCCTCTCTTGCAATCACAAAACACTCAAATTCTTCTTAAGTGAACACTTGAGTTCCCTTTGATCATTTGTTTGATTGCTGTTTTATCTTGGGAGATAAATTGCCATTACATCGTTGAAAGGATATACGGGGCAATATTATCTTAAGGATAGATTGTTCATCCAATCGACTCAGCAAGACAATTTACTTTGTTCATTTCCAGATTCTAACATATTGTTTTGCTTGTTTTACACATTTCAACCCACAAAAATAAAAAGATATGTAGAATTCTCTCTGTCACTGATTTGAGGGTAATTTAATTATTTTACATATATTTACTTTACATATTAAACTTTAAATTTATTTTTATTTTCTTCAACTTTTCAGTCCGGTTGTTAAACCGGCTACCATTCACATTGTTCTCAGATTAACTCTCAAAATCTTGGCTCATCCATCAACTAGATGTGAAGAATGTTTTCTTACATGGTAAGTTTAAGGAGACAATTTACATGCATCAAATCTTGGATTTTAGAGACCCTCAATATCCTAATCATGTCTGTTTGTTGAAGAAATCCTTATATGGACTTAAGCAGGCCCCACGAGCTTGGTATAAGAGATTTGTAGACTATGTATCTATTATTGGGTTTTATCACATCAGTTCTGATAATTCTCTGTTCATATATCATCGTGACACTTCCCTGACATATATTCTATTATATGTGGATGATATTATCTTGTCTGCGTCTTCTGATAATTTACGCAAATCTATCATGACACTCCTCAGTTCTGAGTTTGCTATGAAAGACTTGGGGCCCTTGAGTTATTTCTTGGGAATTGTTGTCACTCGTCATACATGTGGGTTATTCTTATCACAGAGGATGTATGCCGTTGATATAATTGAGCGAGCTAGTATGTCCTCACGTAAGTCTACTTCTACTCCAGTTGACACTAAACCAAAGCTGGGTGTTGCGACTGGTTCACCTTACGAGGATCCCACCCACTATCGCAGTCTTGCAGGGTCTCTTCAGTATCTTACATTCACGAGATCGGATATTACATATATCGTACATCAGGTGTGTTTGTTTATGCATGATCCTAGGGTTAAGCACATGAATGCGCTCAAACGCATTATACGCTACATCCAGGGAACATTTGACTATGGCTTGCATCTATATCCATCGTCGATTTCTACACTTGTCTCGTATACAGATGCTGATTGGGGTGGCTGTCCAGATACCCGACGATCCACGTCTGGTTATTGTATGTTTCATGGTGATAACTTGGTCTCATGGTCTGTAAAACGACATTCTACATTATCACGCTCTAGTGCAGATGCCGAGTATTGAAGGGTAGCCAATGTGGTATCTGAGTCATGTTGGTTACGTAATCTTCTCTTAGAACTTCATTGTCTTATTTAGAAAACTACTATGGTATATTGTGATAATATTAGTGCAGTCTATCTTTCTGGTAATCCGGTTCAACATCAACACACTAAACACATCGAGATGGATATCCACTTTGTTCGCGAAAAGATAGCTCGTGGACAAGTACACATCTTACATGTCCCTTCTAGGTACCAAATTGCAGATATTTTTAATAAGGGTCTTCCCTCGGTTCTATTTGAAGATTTTAGGGACAGTCTCAATGTACGACGACCGCCCGATATGACTGCGGGGGTGTGAAAGTTTACCGTGATATACACGACATATACAATGTCTTGTGTATACCGTGTATAACACGGAAACACAAGGTTTAACCCTATTTGGACCGTGATATACACAATATACACATACGTGTATATCACAGTTTTAGGCTCTATATGTGGTGTTGTATTTGTATTTAATTAGCATTGTACACTTACCATAATTGTATGATTCTTATATAAATAGAATAGGGTTTTGAGAGTATAGTAGAAATAGGATTTTCCATATTATGAATATTGTAAATTGTATATATACTCATTCATTAATAAAAATAATCAAGGGATTATTTCTTTAAAAAAAAATACATCTCAAGAAGGAGATTTAAGAAGTCTGTGAGGTGACTCTCTACAATTTGAATTATCGTAAAATAAAAGGAGTTATCTCAAAAAATGACTTAAAATTTGTCTCATATGTTATACATAATATGTGAAAATATCGAACAAATGATGAAAAAACTAAAGCAAATTGGAAAGTACCCCCCCCCCCCCAATTGTACTTATATTTAAAAAAAAATTAAATCAATGAAATTTATAAGGGAAAAGGGGCATATTTGCCCTCAAACTTAAGAAAAAGGGGTATATTTACCCTCCGTCAAAGTTTGAAGACAAATATACCCTTCCCGTTATTAAACTTGTAGAATTGTCCAAAATTAACATAAATGTCACGTGGACGCCACGTGGGAGACACATCAGCAGGTGGGACCCACATCACCTTCTCCACTGCTTCTTCTCCCTCGGTTGAAGCTTCAACAAGCAGTAATGGTGAAATTCGATTTAGGATGAATTGAGACACGGGGTTGGTTGAAAAATGTAGCTAATACCAAGGAGAACTCAGGACACCACCCACAGTCGTCGACGTTACCTGAGTTGACCGGAAAACGCACTCAAAGTTTCGGATTTTCCGATTTGGTGGACCCACAGTTTCGTGAAGAACTGACAGTGGTGGGTGGGTGTAAAATGACGGGTATAGGACGACGAAGCTACTGAAACCAACCACGAGCGTCGATTGTAGCTCCGGTGGCCGAAAAATCGACGGCGGCGGCTAAAACCCTAAACGTCGTCGTCGTTTTTCCGGACACCGGGGTTACAATCGACGGTCGTTGTTGGGTCCAGTAGCTTCGTCGTCCTCTTGCCGACATTCTACACCAACTCACAACCATCAATTCGTCTCAGATCAGTCGGTCGACCAAATCAATTTTTCCGACGGTTTATTGGCATTTTCCGGTCAGCTCAGGTTGCGTCGAGGATAGTGGTGGTACCACTGTGTTCGTCTCAACATTCTCTACAACCTACACTTAATCCCGAAGTTTGAATTTCAGTTTTGGAATTTTCCGGCAACTCACTGGCGGCGATGGCACCGGCGTCGCCGCTTGACCACCTGCAGCCCTGCTGATGTGTCTCCCGCGTGACGTCCATGTGGCGTCCATGTGGCATTTCTGTTAATTTTGGATAAATTCTACAAGTTTAATGACGGGAAGGATATATTTGTCTTCAAACTTTGACGGAGGACAAATATATCTCTTTTCCTTAAATTTGAGGACAAATGTGACCCTTTTCCCAATTTATAATTATAACACTTGAAGGTCAAAGTACTCTATATGCTATGAAATTCTCGTGAACAAGTTAAGTTGTCCACAATCCCCAAGATTGTTATAGGGAAAGATTATGGTAATCATAGTTCCTCCTTTTCTTTAGTACAACTTTGTCGGTCTCAAGATTATCAATAAGCCAAGACAAGTCCAATGATATGGTTAAACTTAATTGAAAGTTTTTTGTTGGTGTCTAGGATGAAAAACAAAGCTAGACTGAAGCGATAAAATAAAGAAGACAAAATTTGTTTTTTTATAAATTAATGGAAGAATATCGATACCAAAAAGAAATTGAGATGGTTTGAAAAGTCTAATTTTGATTATATATAATTAAATGACTAAAAAATTAATATGATATAAATTTTACTGCTTCTATCTCAATTCATGTGAATTTTTTTCATTTTTTTGAAATTCAAACGGCATGAATTTGGATTAATTTTAAAAGTATTTTTTCATCAAATTGATATAAGAAAAATTGTACTAACTTATAGCAATTTTTAGTTATATAAATTTTAATATTAAAATATTGAGTTAATCTAATTCAATTTAACTTTAAAAATTAGTTAAATTGACTTTTGAAAACAAAATCCACCACATAAATTGAAATTGAGGGAGTATAAAATAACTGATCAAATCGTATGATTGACCCCCTAAACTGAGGAATATGTTAATCACATCCTTGTCCAACAAGCTGATCTGTGTATTTTATATATACCTTTTGAGTCATTTTTAGTTAGTATTTTACTCATTTCATTTATGTTTAGTATAGTATTAGGGTTGTTTTCCTTTCTTTTGTGTCACAGCGGTCAGAAATGGAGAAATGGTGAAAAGGAGATGAAATGAGCATAAATGAGATGTAATTGCACACTAAAAGGGCCAAGAAATGAAGTCTAAGAAGTTCCGGGAAGTATAGAAGAAATCAGACGAAGACCGGACGAAAAAAGGACGACGAAACGAAAATCCGCCAGAACAATGCCTCGAGGCCATACTGAATGTTCAAAGTTGATTTCATTGCGAGGTTTTTAGGCGCTGGGCCAGGTATTCGCGACCACGACGCGGGATTTTTGAATTTTGGGCCGAATTTGACATGTTTTCAGAGTCCAAAAGGGATAATTTTTCCTACCTACATATTCCTTAACCTTTTACCTAAAGGATTCCATAACTTTTCCTTAACCCTTTACCTAAAGGATTCTATAACTTTTCCTACCTACATAATCCCTAACCCTTTACCTAAAGGATTCTTGGGCTATAAATAGTCTCTACATCATTAGAAGAATTCATACCACATTCCATCCCACACTTGACAAATTCCATTCTCCATCCACCATTCCATCTTGTAAATATTCCACAACACAATCCTTGGATGCCAGAAGGCTTGAAGACTTGTTCTTGAGTATTTTCTTTTCTTTCTTTTTGCTTTGTTTATTTCAGTTCATGTATGGAGATTGTATTAGTTCTTAGTGTGACTATGGCTAGGAGCTAATTACTTATTTAGGGATTTCCTTGTGATTCTCTTGAAACTCTTATTCATGAATTAATAAATTAGTTGATTTCTTCTTCACTTATTTAAGATTTATTCAATAATTGCTTTGATTGCTTGATAATTAATTGATCACTAGTTATCATCACTTATATGAGTTCTAATCGAAATCTGAAAGGGGAGATTGTGAATATGCTACAGTTGAATAAACATAGGTTTAAATCGTGGACGAAAGTACCCCGATACTTGTGTAGCTTAATAGGTTATTGCTCTTAATCCTCATTTGTAGTCAATCTTGTCACCGAAAGGTAGAAGGGTTCTCCATTGGGGTTGAGTGTTTATATTACCTTAACAGGAGTATAAAACGGTCTAGTTAACCTGTTATCTTAACGCAGAAGAAGAAGTTAGTCTAATTGTATTAAAGATTGAATAGAGTGGATAGTTGATGATCTTGGAAGCCCTAATTCTCCATCATAACTGATTTAAATCAAAGTATTTTTATAATTAGTTTATTTCCTGCATTATTAGTTTAGAATTCCAACTCAATTAACGTTAACCAAATAGAAACTAAAGCATAGATAATCGGTACTTGAAAACCAGTCTCTGAGGACGATATTCGGTCTTACCTAGACTATATTACTTGTCACGATACGTGCACTTGTGTTAGTGTGTGCATAAATCGCACATCACAAGCCCATCACGGGTTGGTTAGTATATTTGGTATATTTTGGTATATTAATATTAGTCTTATATTTTAATTAGTATTATAATATTATCATAATTGTATAGTAAATCTCCATATAAAATAGGAATTTAGATGTAGAATAGGAAAGAATTTTCCTATTGTAACTTGTATATATATGTCTTTCATCAATAAGAATAATCAAGAGATTAATTCTTTCATGGTATCAAGAGTTTATGTTATTTTTACCTTGCTTCCGCTCCTCTTTTTTTTTCTCAAATATTCGTGCAAATCCCTACAAATCCGAGACACTTCTCGGATTTTTTTCTTGTCTTCCCCATTCTCTTCTCCGAATCTTGTTGTTCTATTCACTATGACTGATAATAACACGTTTCATCCTGCCCTCACAGTTTCCAACATCAAGAGCGTTCTTCCGATTGTTCTTGACTTAGAAAACGTCCAATAAGGGACGTGAGCGAAGTTATTTAAGATTCATGCAGTGGCTCATCAAGTTCTTCACCACATCATCCCTCTGACTTCTAAAACGGTAGATGAGACCACCGAAGATGATGATGTACCCACCAAAGCAAAGGATCCAAAATTATGGGTCACGCTTGACGCAAAGGTTCATCAATGGATTTATGCCACATCCATGGACCTTTTACAGACGATTATGAAGCCTAACTCCACGACTATGGCTGCATGGAATCGATTGTGTGATATTTTCCAAGATAACAGTCATTCCCGCATTGTTATTCTTGAGCAAGAATTTTCTCGTGTTGCTATGGAGAGTTTTTCTAACGTTTCTTCTTATTGTAAACGACTCAAGGACTTGGCGGATCAACTTCGCAATGTGGGTGCTCCTGTTACTAATAGTTGTCTCGTCCTTCAGATGGTTGTCGGTCTGTCTGAGGCCTATAACGGGGTTGCTTCAGTTATTCAACAAAGTAGCCCCCTTCCGGAGTTCTATCAAGCCCGCTCCATCCTCACATTGGAAGAAACGGGTTTGGCTATAAAGACGACTATAGGGGTTAATTTCGTCGTCATGATGACTGCGTCAAATTTTCTCCCTTCAGATTCTGCCAATTTGAGCCACAATCGCAATAACGGCGGTGGTAAAAAGGGTCAAAATCGAAAAAATGACAAAAATCGTGGAGGCAACACCCACCGAAACAGTGGCAGTAGCGGCAGTCAGCAGCATCCGCAAATATGGGCCAGTAGTGGCCCCCAATGCAGTGGCAGTGGGTCCCAGTTCTGTCGATGCCGCGCTCTTACGCCATTGGGCCCCGCTGCCCAGCCCGGGCCCGGGCGATTACTCGGTCGATGTCACGACCGACCCCGATCGCGATCGTGCCCTACACAGGCACCACTTGTAAACATCGAGAGATAATCAGTGGAACATACATGAAACTTATAAAATAAACAATGTAAAAACAATGAGTTAGCCGATAGGCTACCTTTCCCGACATAAATATATACAACCAAGCGATTGCCTCGTTTCTTTACAAACCGACCCACAAATATGTGACTACTGCACCTCTAAGAGTTTTTATCATAACAAGCGTGTGGACGGGGCCCCGCCATACCCTGAATATACATGAAACTACTACCTCGGGAAAACTGCACAAGAGATAAGCCTCCGAGCAAATGGAGCTTTCTCCAAATCAACCGAGATCCTAAGAGCAAGGATCACCAACCTGGTACCTAAACTGCGGGCATGAACGCAGCCCGAAGAAGTCGACAACAGTGCAGAATATGGAACAGAAATAAGGTACAACAATTAAAACATATCAGTATAAAAGCATGACAGGGGTAAGCGTAAAAGAAGTAAATACCTGAGCCTATCATGTCATTACCCTCGTGAACTTAATCGTACCTTATTATCTTTTCTCGTTTCTCAATAAAGGTTATAGTCACTTCCTTACGTGCTTACTTGAGAAAATCATCAAGTTCACTACCATATAACCTACTTACCTTACACAACCTAGTCCGCTGCGGAGGACACCTATACCGCCCAACTGGGACGCGATAAAGTCACATAGTCGCCACAAAGGTATCTTGTCCGCCCGTCTCGGACGCGATAATGCCACATAGTGCGCGTAAAGGTATCTTTGCCCGCCCGTCTCGGGTCGATAATGTCATATAGTGCGCGTAAGGTATCTTTGCCGCCCATATCTGGTCGATAATGTCATATAGTGCGCGTAAAGGTATCTTTGCCCGCCGTCTCGGGTCGATAATGTCATATAGTGCGCGTAAGGTATCTTTGCCCGCCCGTCTGCGGGTCGATAATGTCATATAGTGCGCGTGAGGTATCTTTGCCCGCCCATCTGCGGGTCGATAATGTCATATAGTGCGCGTAAGGTATCTTGCCCGCCCATCTCTGGGTCGATAATGTCATATAGTGTGCCCGTAAAGGTATACTGCCCGGCCCATCTCTGGGTCGATAATGTCATATAAAAATCCGGGAATTTAACCCAACGTACTACGCACCTCTACTTCTTTAGAAGGACTCTTTTTCAAATAAAACTTCCAAGACACTGACAACCGCAGTATCAAGTCATCTCTACCTTTTTTAAGACAAGTCACATTAACCTTTTATTAATTCAATAACCGTCTTCTAAATTACTTGTCTTCTTACTTAAAAGCATTTTGAAAGTTATACCTTTAAATCACATTGCCTTTCCTTAATACCAGTTATTTCTTTTATTACATTATTAGAAAACCATTCTCTTAACCTTCCATAAAGTCATCATAACCAACTTCCCATAAAGCCGTTATAACCCTTTTATGGTTTCGATAAAACTCATTCCTTTTCTAACCAAGAGACTTCTACTTTTTGAAACCAAGTATTAAATACTTTCAAATCAATTCACTTAACTTTCAAAACAAATTAGTCTCTTAACCTTTAGAAATCAAGTGACTCTTTTTATTATACAACCTTAGGCAATTGATGCCTTAAAAATCAAGTTGCCTTTTTCACTAAAATCAAGTCATTTATCTTTCCATAAAGCAAATATAACCAACTCCCCATAAAGTCGTTATATTCACTTTATGCCTTAGCTAAATACAATTTTCTATCCAAGGGACTTATACGTTTAAAACGAAACAAGTATCAAATACTTTAAAACTCTTCAAGTCCCTTAACTTTAATAAAACATTAGACATCCTTAATATTCTCAAAGAAATGAGTTAATCTCCTAACTCACCCGACTTGGCTATTCATAAAACTAGTAAAGGATATCAAGGTCTTGTACGTCTACCGTACTACATACGTGCAACTATTCATGCTCAAAGGATAGGAAAAGTTCTACAAAGAGTAAATCACACCACTACCTCTTAACTTCTAAGAGTAGAAGGAAACATGAAATGATACCATAAGTATATTCCATACATAGAATCATGCCAAAGGAAGGAAGAGGTTCACATACCTCGCGACGATTGTCGACAAGTAGCAAAATGCTCCAAAGTACTTCAACCTTGAGCTATTCCATTCTTCAAGTAGGATACACTATACTTAGTTCTTCAACCTATCATGGTCACAATACGTCCATTAACCTCTTACTTCAAACGTAGAATATTCTAAGTGCTAAGTCGCCAAATTCTACGGAAAATCGGACAGCACCTCCTTTGTTTCTACTACTATGCCACCTTTTTCAAGGCCGAATACAATAACCAAACACGCCACATTTAAGGTCCAAACAATGCAACCAACAATAGGGTATTACACGCCTATTAGACGTGTAAAATTCCGCCCCACAATAGATAACAAACTACCACAACTACTAGCCCATTTTCGGCCAACTTGAAGTACTACAACATCAATTCTTATCCAATTTCCATTTCTATCCAATTTATTAGTCTAACATGATATCAAGTCGCAATTGATTATAACCACTATAATCCTCAAGTAAACAACATGCGACGATTTCTAATAAACGACCAATTAGTAATCCAACTCCAAGTGGCTAATATAACATTTCGGATTTAAGCTACAAGCAATCCATAATACTTATGAACTTCAACATATCAACTTCATGCTAGCAACACGTAAAGCTAACAACAACAACATAACTATACAATCTTGTAACACCTATAAAAGACAAGATTATACCTCAATGAAACTTAATCCAACTCCAATCCGAAGTCGCTCCTTAGTAGTTTAGAGCCTCCCCAAGACACTTCAATCCGCTTGTTGAGACCCTTAGAACAACACCAACAAATATCCTTCAAATCTCCAAGCAAAACCTAGAAAGACAACTAGGTTTTCGTTTCTGACTAACCCGTAAACTATCTTTTTCCAAGATTTTTCTATTGAGATATGTTTACAATACCCTCTAGAACCTTGCTTTAAAGTGTGGAGCTTAATGGACAACAAACAAAAATTTTTGTAGAGAGAGCTAGCCAAACCCGAGAGCATGCCTTGAGTGTTCTTCAAATTTTTGTGAAAATTGGCTAAGTGTTAAGCTTGTCTTGCACTACTAGTATTAAATAGCAACATGGAGGGTCAAGGTGTGAACAATTGGGTGGTTAGGATGAAGTCTTACTAAATATCAAGACTTTGTGGGCCCATTGACCAAGTCAATTATGTCAAGCTTACTACATTGCAAGACTTGTCTTCCTAACAAGGGTCAAATGACCCTTGTGTCCATGTTGAAATCGTCCAAGCTCACCTAAGGGGGGTGACACGTGTCGCCCTCCCATTCGTCACAATAATTTATTTTCCGACAATTCCATAATTCCGATAAATTTTTACAAGTCTCAAATCTTAACACTTGTGAGTTCTTACGTACGTTCTTAAAACATGTCCTGTAAAAACGGGGTGTAACATTCTTCCCCCCTTAGAAACATTCGTCCCCGAATGTTCTTTCGGAGTCAAACTTACCATTAGCGACATAGTTTCCTTTCACAACCCCGACATACCAAAAATGCCACACATGGCCCTAATACCACGCACACGCATATCTGTCCATCATAAGCCCAAAAAGGGATTATCTTTTCGTACTTCCAACTCCTTCTAACATATACATAGTCTCAATATAATCAGTTCATAAAACTTAAACATACCACAACTTCATCATGCATACTAGTTTCTAAAGGCCAAAGACATACCTGAAATCATATAGGCGGTTCAAGGACCGCTAAAATCGAACTCCACCACGACCTCTGCCACGGCCTGTCGGTGCATGAACCCCCTACCTAGCTATTGAAAGCGAAGAACCCGCAACTGATCCAGTAGACGGTGTTGTCCCACCAGGACCCCCTCTATAAGGACACTCTCTTAACATATGGCCTAGACGACCACAAGAAAAACAAGCACCCGTACCGGCGCGACATACCCCAGAATGTAACCTACCACACTGGGCGCATTGAGGCACAGGTGGCCTCGACTGACTGGAACCTCCATCTACCTGAGGCTCTGAAGCTCTAGAGACCTGACCGGCCCCTGCATTCCCGAGGTTGTAAAACCCTCCGCCGAAAAACTGTGGAGGAGCACTCGGTGCTGGCTGCAATGTAGACCTAGTCTGCTGCTGAGGATGTCCGCTTAAAAGCGCCTGAGACCACGATGTCACGGCCTCTTGGGCTGGCTTGAGTCAATCTGGTCCTCCCTCTCTCTAGCCTCGAGCCCCTGCGCATAGGCCGGCCTCCGGGCGAGGTCCATACCGGCCAAGAGCCACACGAGCATCACGGTAATCATATGACGGTCGAGCCCATCACATAACGATGAACCCTATCCGCCATGTCGCCTACAATAGTATGCGCGTGTGCGGCCAAGAGTCAAACTTCTGCTATACTCCCTGACAGTCCTCCCGTTCTGCCTCAAGGTCAATAATCTGTCTACCCGGGCTCTCCTCATCTCAGGAGGCAAAAAGTGATCCATGAAGGCCTCTGTAAACTCCTCCCAAATAGCTGGAAGAGCATCATCACCCCTTGAAAACAACCACGACTCAAACCAGTTCAACGCAATATCGCGCAACCGGTAAGAGGCTAGCGTAACAGACTCTGTCTCTGAAGCCCTAAGAACCTGCATGGTCCGCTGTAGCTGCCGAATGAACTCCTGCGGATCCTCCTCAGACCTCGAACCATAAAACTCGGGCGGATGACAACCCAGAAAATCCCGGATCCGCAAACCGGCTCACAGGGTTAGCTACCGCTCATCGGCTACGCCCTACCACTATGTCGGTCAATAGTCCGACTTCTCCATAATCTCGTACTCGCCTCGGCTGCGAATCGAGGCCCGCACGGAACCTTCGAGCTCTGCCGCTCGCTCCTCTAATATCGCCGGCGTGGCTGAACTTGCGCCCGCCTACTACCTCGGGCATAGTGTGTGCCGGAGTCCCGTAACCTGCGTACCTCTAGCGACTCACGCTTTGCCCTTCTCGGGCTCAGTCGCGCCGCGTGAGGCATATCTGCTCATAAGACTAGGTCGAGAGGATTCAACCTAATAAGACGGCTCTCGCACGATCTCGAGAGAGAAGAATGGAAACCAATCCTAAATGTCCTGCAGCCTCACGATTATAGGCGTGGTGCACAATACACCGATAATCAAGACTCTACTAGACACGGCCTCAGACACTTTCCGAGGACTAAGCGCTTCGATACCACTTTTGTCACGACCCGACCGCGGCCGCGATCGGTGCCCTACACAGGCACCGCTTACGTAAACATCGAGAGATAATCGGAACATACATGAAACTTATAAAATAAACAATGTAAAACAACAAAGTTAGCCGATAGGCTACCTTCCGACATAAATATATACAAGAAATGGCCTCATTTATTTACAAACCGACCCACAAATATGTGACTACTGCACCTCTAAGAGTTTTTATCATAACAACAAGTGGACAGGGGCCCCGCCATACCCCTGAATATACATGAAACTACTACCTCAGGGAAAACCGTACCAAGAGATAAGCCTCCGGAGCAAATGGAGCTTTCTCCCAAAAACTGAACCGAGATCCTAAGAGCAAGGATCACCAACCTGGGTACCTAAAACATGCGGGCATTTAACGCAGCCCAAGAAAATTGCCCAGTAATATGGAACGGAAATAAGGTACAATAATTAAAACATATCAGTATAAAAGCATGACAGGGGTAAGCTTAAAAGAAGTAAATACTTGAGCCTATCATGTCATTACCCCCTCGTGAACTTAATCGTACTTTATTATCTTTTCCCATTTCTCAATAAAGGTTATAGTCACTTCTACGTCTTACTTCGAAAATCATCAAGTTCACTACCATATAACCTACTTACCTTACACAACCTAGTCCGCCTTTACGGAGGACACCTATCTTGCCTACCGGACCTGGGGCGCGATAAAGTCACATAGTGCGCCCAAAGGTATACTGTCCGCCCATCTCGGGGGCGATAATGTCCTATACCGCGTGCAGGTATCTTGCCCGCCCATCTCTCGGGTCGATAATGTCATATAGTGCGCGTAAGGTATACCGCCCGCCCATCTCGGGTCGATAATGTCATATAGTCCGCGTGAAGGTATCTTGCCCGCCCGTCTCGGGTCGATAATGTCATATAGTGTGCGTGAAGGTATCTTTGCCCGACCCATCTACGGGTCGATAATGTCATATAAAAATCCGAATTTAACCCAACGATTTCACGCACTCTACTTCTTTAGAAGGACTCTTTTCAAATAAAACTTCCAAGACACCGACAACCGCGAGATCAAGTCATCTCTACCTTTTTTAAGACAAGTCACATTACCCTTTTAGAAATTCAATAACCGGCTTCTAAATTACGTGACTTCTTACTTAAAAGCTTTAAGCAAGTGATACCTTTAAATCACATTGCCTTTCCTTAATACAAGTTATTTCTTTTATTACATTATTAGAGAAAACCATTCTCTTAACCTTCCATAAAGTCATTATAACCAACTTCCCATAAAGTCGTTATAACCCTTTATGGTTTCGCATAAAACTCATTCCTTTTCTAACCAAGAGACTTCTACTTTTTGAAACCAAGTATTAAATACTTTCAAATCAATTCACTTAACTTTCAAAAATACAAATTAGTCTCTTAACCTTTAGAAATCAAGTGACTCTTTTTATTATACAACCTTAGGCAATTGATGCCTTAAAAATCAAGTTGCCTTTTTCACTAAAATCAAGTCATTTATCTTTCCATAAAGCAAATATAACCAACTCCCATAAAGTCGTTATATTCACTTTATGCCTTAGCTAAATACAATTTTCTATCCAAGGGACTTATACGTTTAAAACGAAACAAGTATCAAATACTTTAAAACTCTTCAAGTCCCTTAACTTTAATAAAACATTAGACATCCTTAATATTCTCAAAGAAATGAGTTAATCTCCTAACTCACCCGACTTGGCTATTCATAAAACTAGTAAAGGATATCAAGGTCTTGTACGTCTATCGTACTACATACGTGCAACTATTCATGCTCAAAGGATAGGAAAAGTTCTACAAAGAGTAAATCACACCACTACCTCTTAACTTCTAAGAGTAGAAGGAAACATGAAATGATACCATAAGTATATTCCATACATAGAATCATGCCAAAGGAAGGAAGAGGTTCACAAACCTCGCGACGATTGTCGACAAGTAGCAAAATGCTCCAAAGTACTTCAACCTTGAGCTATTCCATTCTTCAAGTAGGATACACTATACTTAGTTCTTCAACCTATCATGGTCACAATACGTCCATTAACCTCTTACTTCAAACGTAGAATATTCTAAGTGCTAAGTCGCCAAATTCTACGGAAAATCGGACAGCACCTCCTTTGTTTCTACTACTATGCCACCTTTTTCAAGGCCGAATACAATAACCAAACACGCCACATTTAAGGCCCAAACAATGCAACCAACAATAGGGGATTACACGACTACTAGACGTGTAAAATTCCGCCCCACAATAGATAACAAACTACCACAACTACTAGCCCATTTTCGGCCAACTTGAAGTACTACAACATCAATTCTTATCCAATTTCCATTTCTATCCAATTTATTAGTCTAACATGATATCAAGTCGCAATTGATTATAACCACTATAATCCTCAAGTAAACAACATGCGACGATTTCTAATAAACGACCAATTAGTAATCCAACTCCAAGTGGCTAATATAACATTTCGGATTTAAGCTACAAGCAATCCATAATACTTATGAACTTCAACATATCAACTTCATGCTAGCAACACGTAAAGCTAACAACAACAACATAACTATACAATCTTGTAACACCTATAAAAGACAAGATTATACCTCAATGAAACTTAATCCAACTCCAATCTGAAGTCGCTCCTTAGTAGTTTAGAGCCTCCCCAAGTCAATTCAATCCGCTTGTTGAGACCCTTAGAACAACACCAACAAATATCCTTCAAATCTCCAAGCAAAACCTAGAAAGACAACTAGGTTTTCGTTTTGCGACTAACCCGTAAACTATCTTTTTCCAAGATTTTTCTATTGAGATATGTTTACAATACCCTCTAGAACCTTGCTTTAAAGTGTGGAGCTTAATGGACAACAAACAAAATTTTTTGTAGAGAGAGCTAGCCAAACCCGAGAGCATGCCTTGAGTGTTCTTCAATTTTTTGTGAAAATTGGCTAAGTGTTAAGCTTGTCTTGCACTACTAGTATTAAATAGCAACATGGAGGGTGAACAATTGGGTGGTTAGGATGAAGTCTTACTAAATATCAAGACTTTGTAGGCCCATTGACCAAGTCAATTATGTCAAGCTTACTACATTGCAAGACTTGTCTTCCTAACAAGGGTCAAATGACCCTTGTGTCCATGTTGAAATCGTCCAAGCTCGCCTAAGGGGGGGTGACACGTGTCTCCCTCCCATTCGTCACAATAATTTATTTTCCGACAATTCCATAATTCCGATAAATTTTTACAAGTCTCAAATCTTAACACTTGTGAGTTCTTACGTACGTTCTTAAAACATGTCCTGTAAAAACGGGGTGTAACATTCTTCCCCCCTTAGAAACATTCGTCCCCGAATGTTCTTTCGGAGTCAAACTTACCATTAGCGACATAGTTTCCTTTCACAACCCCGACATACCAAAAATGCCACACATGGCCCTAATACCACGCACACGCATATCTGTCCATCATAAGCCCAAAAAGGGATTATCTTTTCGTACTTCCAACTCCTTCTAACATATACATAGTCTCAATATAATTTGTTCATAAAACTTAAACATACCACAACTTCATCATGCATACTAGTTTCTAAAGGCCAAAGACATACCTGAAATCATATAGGCGGTTCAAGGACCGCTAAAACTGGGAACTCCCACCACGACCTGCTCGCCACTACCGTCGTGCATGAACCCCCGCTAGCTATGAAGGCGAAGAACCCGCATCGATCCAAGAGACGGTGTTGTCCCACCAGACCCTCTATAAGGACACTCTCTTAACGTATGGCCTGAAACGACCACAAGAAAAACAAGCACCGCATCGCGCGACATACCCCAGACTGGAACCTACCACACTGGGCGCATTGAGGCACAGGTGGCCTCGACTGACTGGAACCCCCATCTTCCTGAGGCTCTGAAGCTCTAGAGACCTGACCGGCCCCTACATTCCCGGGGTTGTAAAGCCCTCCGCCGGAAAACTGTGGAGGAGCACTCGGTGCTGGCTGCAATGTAGACCTAGTCTGCTGCTGAGGATGTCCGCCTCTAAAGCGCCTCGAGACGATGTCCCGCCTCTGGCCGGGCTCGAGTCAATCTGGTCCTCCTCTCTATCCTCTATCCTCGCGCATAGGCTGCGTCCGGCGATGTCCATACCGGGCCAAGAGCCACACCCAAGCATGCGGTAATCATGACGGCCAAGCCCCATCACATAACGATGAACCCTATCCGCCATGTCATTTACAATAGTATGCGATAACCGCCAAGGAGTCAAACTCAGCTATACTCCCCGATCCTCCCGTTACGCCAAGGTCAAGAATGTCTACCCGGCTCTCTCATCTCGGGAGGCAAAGTGATCCATGAAGGCCTCTCAGAACTCCTCCCAAATACCGGAAGAGCATCATCACCCCTTGAAAGCAACCACGACTCAAACCAGTTCAACGCAATATCGCGCAACCCGGTAGAGGCTAGCGTAATGCACTCGTCTCTGAAGCCCTAAGAACTCGCATGGTCCGTAGTCTGCCGAATGAACTCCTGCGGATCCTCCTCGGACCTCGAACCATAAAACTCGGGCGGATGACAACCTGAAAATCCGGATCCGCAAACCGCTTCGGCTCAGGTTAGCTACTCGCCCCGTTTGCCGCCTACCACTATGTCGATCAATAGTCCGATCGTTTCTCCATAATCTCGTATCGCCTGCCGCGAATCGAGGCCCGCAGGAACCTCTGAGCTACCGCCGCCTTGGCTCTCTAATATCGCTGGCGTGTGAACTTGCCGCCGCTTACTACCTCGTGCATAGTCTGGCCCGAGTCCTCGTAACCTCTGCGTACCTCTGGCGCCTCTGCTGCCGCTTTGCCCTTCGGCTCGCCGCCTCCGTGGAGGCATATCTGCTCATAAGACTAGGTCGGAGAGGATTCAACCTAATAAGACAAATTTCATCGCACGATCTCGAGAGAAGAATGGAAACCAATCTAAATGTCCTGCAGCCTCACGATTATAGACGTGCACAATACACCGATAATCAAGACTCTACTAGACACTGCCTCAGACACTTTCCGAGGACTAATCGCTGCGATACCACTTTTGTCACGACCACCTCGATCGCGATCGTGCCCTACAGGCACCCTTACGTAAACATCGAGATAATCACGGAACATACATGAAACTTATAAAATAAACAATGTAAGTAAAACAACAAAGTTAGCCGATGTGGCTACCTTCCCGACATAAATATATACAACCAAGCGCTTTCATTTCTTTACAACCGACCCACAAATATGTGACTACAGACTTCAAGAGTTTTTATCATAACAACTGTATGACAGTGGCCCCCGCCATACCTGAATATACGTGAAACTACTACCTCGTGGAAAACTGCATCAAGAGATAAGCCTCCGAGCAAATGGAGCTTTCTCCCAAAATCAACCGAGATCCTAAGAGCAAGGATCACCAACCTGGTACCTAAAACTGCGGGCATGAACGCACTTCCGAATGGGGTCGATAACAGTGCAGAATATGGAACTAAATAAGGTACAACAATTAAAACATATCGAGATAAAAGCATGACAGGTAAGCGTAAAGAAGTAAATACCGAGCCTATCATGTCATTACCCTCGTGAACTTAATCGTACCTTATTATCTTTTCCCATTTCTCAATAAAGGTTATAGTCACTTCCTTACGATTTACTTGAAAATCATCAAGTTCACTACTATATAACCTACTTACCTTACACAACCTAGTCCGCCTTTACGAGGGACACCTATATCGCCTACCAACCACGGGACGCGATAAAGTCACATAGTCCGCCTAAAGGTATACCGTCCGCCATCTCTCGACGCGATAATGCCCTATGCTGCCCAGAAGGTATCTTGCCCGCCCATCTGCGGGTCGATAATGTCATATAGTGCGCCTGCAGGTATACTTCCCGCCCGTCTGCGGGTCGATAATGTCATATAGTGCGCGTAAAGGTATCTTGCCCGCCCATCTCTGGGTCGATAATGTCATATACCGCGTGCAGCGTATATTGCGGCCCATCTCTCGGTCTATAATGTCATATAGTGCGCGTAAGGTATACCGCCTACCCGTCTCGGTCGATAATGTCATATAGTGCGCGTAAGGTATCTTGCCCGCCCATCTCTCGGTCGATAATGTCATATAGTGTGCGTAAAGGTATACCGCCTACCATCTCGGTCGATAATGTCATATAAAAATCCGAATTTAACCCAACGTACTACGACCTCTACTTCTTTAGAAGGACTTTTTCAAATAAAACTTCCAAGACACCGACAACCGCAATGATCAAGTTATCTCTACCTTTTTAAGACAAGTCACATTACCCTTTTAGAAATTCAATAACCTACTTCTAAATTACGTGACTTCTTACTTAAAGCTTTAAGCATGTGATACCTTTAAATCACATTGCCTTTCCTTAATACAAGTTATTTCTTTTATTACATTATTAGAGAAAACCATTCTCTTAACCTTCCATAAAGCCGTCATAACCAACTTCCCATAAAGCCGTTATAACCCTTTATGGTTTGCATAAAACTCATTCCTTTTCTAACCAAGAGACTTCTACTTTTTGAAACCAAGTATTAAATACTTTCAAATCAATTCACTTAACTTTCAAAAATACAAATTAGTCTCTTAACCTTTAGAAATCAAGTGACTCTTTTTATTATACAACCTTAGACAATTGATGCCTTAAAAATCAAGTTGCCTTTTTCACTAAAATCAAGTCATTTATCTTTCCATAAAGCAAATATAACCAACTCTCCATAAAGTCGTTATATTCACTTTATGCCTTAGCTAAATATAATTTCCTATCCAAGGGACTTATACGTTTAAAACGAAACAAGTATCAAATACTTTAAAACTCTTCAAGTCCCTTAACTTTAATAAAACATTAGACATCCTTAATATTCTCAAAGAAATGAGTTAATCTCCTAACTCACCCGACTTGGCTATTCATAAAACTAGTAAAGGATATCAAGGTCTTGTACGTCTACCGTACTACATACGTGCAACTATTCATGCTCAAAAGGATAGGAAAAGTTATACAAAGAGTAAATCACACCACTACCTCTTAACTTCTAAGAGTAGAAGGAAACATGAAATGATACCATAAGTATATTCCATACATAGAATCATGCCAAAGGAAGGAAGAGGTTCACATACCTCGCGACAATTGTCGACAAGTAGCAAAATGCTCCAAAGTACTTCAACCTTGAGATATTCCATTCTTCAAGTAGGATACACTATACTTAGTTCTTCAACCTATCATGGTCACAATACGTCCATTAACCTCTTACTTCAAACGTAGAATATTCTAAGTGCTAAGTCGCCAAATTCTACGGAAAATCGGACAGCACCTCCTTTGTTTCTACTACTATGCCACCTTTTTCAAGGCCGAATACAATAACCAAACACGCCACATTTAAGGCCCAAACAATGCAACCAACAATAGGGGATTACACGCCTACTAGACGTGTAAAATTCCGCCCCACAATAGCTAACAAACTACCACAACTACTAGCCCATTTTCGGCCAACTTGAAGTACTACAACATCAATTCTTATCCAATTTCCATTTCTATCCAATTTATTAGTCTAACATGATATCAAGTCGCAATTGATTATAACCACTATAATACTCAAGTAAACAAATGCGACGATTTCTAATAAACGACCAATTAGTAATCCAACTCAGTGGCTAATATAACATTTCGATTTAAGCTACAAGCAATCCATAATACTTATGAACTTCAACATATCAACTTCATGCTAGCAACACGTAAAGCTAACAACAACAACATAACTATACAATCTTGTAACACCTATAAAAGACAAGATTATACCTCAATGAAACTTAATCCAACTCCAATCCAAGTCGCTCCTTAGTAGTTTAGAGCCTCCCAAGACACTTCAATCCGCATTGAGACCCTTAGAACAACACCAACAAATATCCTTCAAATCTCCAAGCAAAACCTAGAAAGACAACTAGGTTTTCGCTTCTGACTAACCCGTAAACTATCTTTTCCAAGATTTTTCTATTGAGATATGTTTACAATACCCTCTAGAACCTTTCTTTAAAGTGTGGAGCTTAATCGACAACAAACAAAATTTTTTGTAGAGAGAGCTAGCCAAACCCGAGAGCATGCCTTGAGTGTTCTTCAAATTTTTGTGAAAATTGGCTAAGTGTTAAGCTTGTCTTGCACTACTAGTATTAAATAGCAACATGGAGGGTCAAGATGTGAACAATTGGGTGGTTAGGATGAAGTCTTACTAAATATCAAGACTTTGTGGGCCCATTGACCAAGTCAATTATGTCAAGCTTACTACATTGCAAGACTTGTCTTCCTAACAAGGGTCAAATGACCCTTGTGTCCATATTGAAATCGTCCAAGCTCACCTAAGGGGGGTGACACGTGTCGCCCTCCCATTCGTCACAATAATTTATTTTCCGACAATTCCATAATTCCGATAAATTTTTACAAGTCTCAAATCTTAACACTTGTGAGTTCTTACGTACGTTCTTAAAACATGTCCTGTAAAAACGGGGTGTAACAGTCAGGCTCTGGGTTTCAGACCAGTTTATGGGCCGACCCAGCAGTCCAACATATTTGGGCCTTATCCCCCTCAGTCCCATCACACAATGGGACCCACGTAGATCGACATTGAAGCAGCAATGCACACGCTTGGGATGACTCAACTAGATCCGAATTGGTACATGGACACCGGCGCCACTACCCACATGACATCCGACCAAGGTACTCTCTCATCTTATTCCAATTTGAGCAGTAATCGTGGTATAACTGTTGGTAATGGTAATTCAATTCCAATTCAGGATTTTGGTCATAAAACTTTGTCGCCCCTCATCCACCACTAGTCTTAAAGAATACCCTTCATGGCCCAAAACTAATTAAAAATTTGGTGTATGTCCGTAAATTCACCACTGATAATTGGGTTTCTATTGATTTTGATCCGTTTGGGTTTTCTGTGAAGAATTTTAAGATGGGGAGTCCTCTTATGAGGTGTGACAGTAGGGGGATCTTTATCCAATCACATCGAGTCTCAATTTCTCACGTCAGACCATGTCATCCATTTTAGCAGCTTCTGCTCCTTCCTTGTGGCATGCTCGTCTAGGTCATCCGGGGTCATATATTTTAATTACTACTTTAGATAGAAATAAATTTATCTCCTGTAAGGGTACGCGTAGTACTCCAAATTGTCAATCTTGTTCTCTAGGAAAAATTATTAAGTTGCCATTTGTAGCTTCGAGTTCTCATACTTCAATGTCTTTTGATATTATTCATAGTGATCTATGGACATCTCTCGTTCTTAGTTTTATGGGTCATCGATATTATGTTTTATTCTTGGATGATTATTCTATATTTTTGTGGACGTTTCCAATTGCGAAAAAATCTTAAATTTTTTCCATCTTTGTAAAATTTAGAGCTTTCATCAGAACTCAATTCGAACCGAAAATAAAGAATATTCAATGTGATAATAGAAAAGAGTATGACAATGAGGAGTTTCGGGAGTTTTGTGCTCAAAATGAGATAATTTTTTGTTTTTCTTGTCCTCATACATCTTCACAAAATGAGAAAGCTGAACGTAAAATTTGTATCATTAATATCATTATTCACACCTTATTGATTCACTCTTCCGTCACTCCGTTGTATTGGCATCATGCCTTACCAATGACTACATATTTGCTTAACATTCTTCCTTATAAAGGTTTGACATATTCGTCCCCTCTTCAATGTTTATATAATAAGACTCATTCGTATTCTCATCTTAGGGTCTTTGGATGCTTATGTTATCCACTGTTTCCATCCACCACAATTAACAAACTTCAGGCACGTTCTACCCCTTGCGTGTCTTTGGGTTATCCGTAAAATCACGTGGTTATAAATGCTTTGATTTGTCCTCTAAATGAATCATTATTAGTCGTCATGTTATCTTTGATGAGTCCCAATTTCCATTCACTAAAATAGAAAATCTCGTGCCTAGTTCATATGATTTTTTGGATGATAATATTTTCCCCTATGTTCTCCGTCATTTTTCGGATCTGTCTCGCAACCCGTCATCAGCGTCACGGCCTTTAGGGGAGGTACCACGGCGCCTACCAGTCAGTAACCAAAGTCCAGTGCCATCGTCGTCAGCGTCGCGGCCCTTCGGGGAGGCGTCGCGGCGCCTAACGTCCAGTAGCCACTGGAACGTAGGCGCTGCGGTGCCTCTGACGTCCGGTTTCGAAAATGGGCCAGCAGGCCCACTACCTGCTGGCCAGTCCATACCGTCTCCAGAAAATTCTCAAAATTCACCCAATTCAGCCCCGAGTCATGGTCCAGCACCCGCAGTCAAAGGGGTATTTTTAAACCAAAAAGACATTTTAATTTTAATTTTAATGTTTTTAAATCACCCTTACCCCGTAATCCTGTGTCTGTCTTAAATTACCCAAATTGGAAAATTGTCATGATCGATGAATATAATGCTCTTATTGATAATAAGACGTGGGAGTTGGTACCATGTCCATCCGGTGTTAATATTATTCGGTCTATGTGGATGTTTGCTCATAAGAAAAATTATGACGGTTCGTTTGCAAGGCATAAGGCTCGTCTTGTAGGTGATGGTAAGACTCGGCAGGTTGGTGTGGATTGTGGTGAGACATTTAGCCCGGTGGTCAAGCTGGCTACCATTCGCACTGCGTTCATCTTGGCTCTTTCAAAATCATGGCCCATTCATCAGCTAGACGTGAAGAATGCTTTCCTACATGGTGATCTCAAGGTGACAGTGTATATGCATCAACTTTTGGAGTTTAGGGATACTAGATATCCTAATCATGTTTGTTTGTTAAAGAAGTTATTGTATGAGCTTAAGCAGTCTCTACGGGCTTGGTATAAGAGGTTTGCTGACTATGTTTCGACTATGAGCTTCTCTCACATCAGGTTTGATAATTCATTATTCATATATCATCGCGGTTCTTCGATGGCTTATATTTTATTATATGTGGATGATATTATCTTGATTACCTCTTCTGATACTTTGCGAAAGTCTATTATGACAATACTCAGTTCTGAGTTTGCCACGAAAGACTTAGGCCCATTGATTTATTTTTTCGGGATTGCTGTAACTCGTCATGCAGATGGATTGTTCTTATTACAGAGAAAGTATGCAACAGAGATCATTAAGAGGGTTGGGATGTTATCTGTAAGTCCACTTCTACTCCAGATACTAAACTCAAGTTGGGTGCTGCAGTTGGCTCTCCCTATGAGGATCCGGCCCGCTATCGTAGTCTTGCAGGCACCCTTCAATATCTTACGTGCACGCGATCTGATATTACATATGTCGTACATCAGGTGTGTTTATTTATGCATGATCTCAGGATTGAACATATGAATGCGCTCAAATGCATACTTAGGTACATTCAGGGAACACTTGATTATGACTTGCATGTGTATCCTTCGTCGACGTCTACACTTGTCTCCTATACAGATGTTGATTGGGGTGGTTGTCCTGACACCAGACGTTCTACGTCTGGCTATTGCATGTTTTTAGGTAATAACTTAGTCTCATGGTCTGTCAAGCGTCAATCCACGTTTTCACGCTCAAGTGTAGAGGCCGAGTATCGAGGGGTAGCCAATGTGGTTTCTGAGTCATGTTGGTTACGTAATCTACTTTTAGAGCTCCATTGTCCTATTGAGAAGGCTACCTTGGTGTATTGTGATAATATAAGTGTCATCTACCTTTCTAATAATCCAGTTCAGCACCAGCGCACTAAACACATAGAGATGGATATTCACTTTGTTCGAGAAAAGGTAGCTAAAGGACAAGTACGCGTCTGTCATGTCTCTTCCAGATATCAAATAGCAGACATCACCCTCGGTCATTTTGAAGATTTTAGAAAAGTCTCAGCGTACGAAGACCGTCCGTTATGACTGCGGGGTGTGTTAAATCCCATCCGTGTCCAGCAAGCCCATCACGGGCTGGTTAGTATATTTGGTATATTTTGGTATATATTAATATTAGTCTTGTACTTTAATTAGTATTGTAATATTAGCATAATTGTATAGTTAGTCTCCATATAGAATAGAGATTTAGATGTAAAATAGGAATATGATTTTTCTATTGTAACTTGTATATATTCATAATTAAGGAATTAATTTTTTCAGAATAGACGTAGAGGTGAGAAAGAGACGATTATGTGGAATGCTACTTCAAAAACGTTTTTTCTCTATTTTCATACGAAAAATTATTTTTTCTCTTTTTAGATATTTTAATTCACCGAACATCAAAAAAATAATTAAAAAACCTTCAGCAGGTACCAAATTCTCACCCGTCTTATATTACTTGACCACATTATTAAAAATATTCGTTATTTTTGTTATTTTTGTTATTTTTGATAGATAGATAGAGCTAGCAGATCATAAAACAACAACATACATATAACTTATCTCTACTTGATAGGTAAAGCATTATTTTCTAAAGCCTTGACTCATGAGAAGTAAAATAGAAAAAAAAGACAGATCAGGTCAAAATTTAGAGAAGTAAAAAAATATTGATAGTAAATGTGAATAGGAGCACATCCTCAAAAGAGCAGTAACTATAAATAAATCAAATATATTAAAGAAGGCATATCATCAGAAAAAACTCTTATAGAGATCATATAACAAATGAGGTAAATTTCCTAGTACATTTATGTAGCTGTCTTTTTACTACTGGCATATCAAATACAAGTACACCTAACACTAACACCAACTTTGATCTCTTTCTTGAATTTTCATAATCCCAAGAAACAAACAACTGGAACAACCCCTCCACTTAATTAAGGTAAACCCCTTCTCTTTCTTGTATTTTGATTTTCTCTTATATGGGTACTCTTTATTTTTCTAATCTATGATCTTGATTTTATATGGGTAGTAGGTGTTGTTTTTATTTGTATATATGAACGTGACATTAATTTTCTTGGAAATTCTGGACCTTTGTGGTGTTGTTATGCACAGTTGATTCTTTGTTTAAAGTTATGATCTTTTGTGTTAATCTTGTTCAGGATTATCATCTAATGGGTATTTTTGCCTTTATTTTTAGTATCTATATGTTCTTGATTTTACTCCAATTACTAAATTTTGATAGTTGTCGGTTATTTTTTATGTTTTTAAATTGTGCAACTTTCTTTTTGAAAATTATGTGTAGTTGTATAGCCGATTCTTTGTCTAAAGTTATGGCCTTTTTTAAAAAAAAATTGCCTTTTGTTTCATGTATATTCACTTCTTAATCTGGTTCTAAATTATGGTTTGATGGGTATTTTGTTTAGAATTTAATTTCCATTAGGGTTAGGCTGTTTGGTTGGAACCTAAGTTGCGCGGACTCTTCACTTTTGTTGCCGCACCCGTGTTGGATTCTCCAAAAATGCAGTACTTTTGGAGTGTGCACCCGTCGATATTTTCGAAGAGTCCGAGCAATATAGGGTGGAACAGAAAGATGGGTTAGTCTCGGTATGCAAAAGGCGGTCCCTGGTAAATCAAGGGGGAAAATGAATAAAAAGGTGAATATATGTATAATCATGGTTGTCTTTTCCCCTTTGTCAATTGCTGTGTAAGCACTGAGAATGTTTTTTTTTTAAAATTTGCTTGGTGTGTTGAATTGAAATGTTGCCATGTTGCTTTGCTCATTTTAATTGTTTATAAAAATCCAAGAGGCACAACTCATTATTAATTGCTTTACCCAACTTTTACTAATGTACTTGTCATGTATGCTGAAATGTTGGACTGTTGCTTTTAAAAGCTTTGAATGTTTGATCAAGAATAAGAGGCTGATGCAAGCGGCATGAACAGGTAATTAATTGAGGAAGCTATCAAGTATTAGGAATCCTATTCGTATTTTGAACGAGGAAATGGGATCGGAGGGGCCAAAATCTGTGACCATTCACGTGACGGGGTTCAAGAAATTTCATGGCGTTGCTCAGAATCCTACAGAGATAACAGTTAACGGCTTGAAAGATTATGTTGAAAAGAGAGGATTACCTGCTGGTGTGACCTTGGGTAGCTGTACTGTTCTTGAAACTGCTGGTGAGGGTGGACTTCCGACATTGTTGAAGGTCATAGAGTCAGAGTCCTCTTCGGCAAATGGTTCAAATAATGGACAAGTCATATGGGTTAGTTCTTCCGAGATAAAACCGTTTCCTTTGACTGATTTGTGTGGATTGATGTTAGCTCTTTAAACTGTCTTGCGCAGCAAATTGTAGGATCACACACAAATTATGCACATTTATGGAAGATGAATAGCTGGATGTGTGGTTCTATTTTTCTTATGCTTTCTATAATGGTTCAAATAATGGACAAGTCATATGGGTTAGTTCTTCCGAGATAAAACCTTTTCCTTTGACTGATTTGTGTGGATTGATGTTAGCTCTTTAAACTGTCTTGCGCAGCAAATTTTAGGATCACACACAAATTATGCACATTTATGGAAGATGAATAGCTGGATGTGGTTCTATTTTTCTTATGCTTTCTATTTTATTTACTCCCTATAATTGTAGACATTTTGCTGGGTAAATGTAATGTGGTGAGCTAATGATTGATGCTCCTGTAGTGCTAGATTGAGAGCTTATTCATGTCTGGTGGAACTAGAAGGTATCTATGTCCTTCCCTGATTGCGGCCTAGAGCATTCTGTAGCTAGTTCAATGTCAAATTCCTCATACGTTGATGGAATGGACTACTAAGATGGTTTGTCCTTCAGGACAGAGGGAGGGAAGATATATGGAACTAAATATCATCCTCCTTTATATTTGGAGTGAATGATAAGGGTTGGTTCTGGAATTGGAAATTTGCTGCTAAGCCAAAGAAGTTGGTTGGAGCAGCTATTGCTAGTTGGTTTTCCCTTCTCTTTCATTGACCCTTGTAGATGAGTTTGACTACAAATACACATACATTAGACCTCCCAACTATGTCGTTACTTGTGGCCATCAACTTTTGCAGCTTATAGATTTGATAAATGAAAGATAAACTCTCTATCCTTGTGGAAGACCAAATTTCATGGACTCACTTATTTTGATAATATAAAGCGATATATTAGAACCCAAGATTTGGCAATTTTTGTCCTAAAGGGCACTAGTTAGGCCCATTACCATTCATACGTAATAGTAAAAACATACAAACTGATGCTGATTTGTGACCAAGGGACGAGCAATGTTTTCTTTGGGTTGAGGGTGCATGACCAAAAATAATAAAAGAGCCAAAACATGAGCCCTGTTGCTGCCTAGCTTCTGCTAATTGTTTTTTCTCAGTAATAGCTACCAAATTGAGTCAGATATATGACCATTTTGTGGAATTCTAGCATGCCAACTTAAATCCCTAGAAATTGGTGGTACATATCAGGTCTTCAATATGGGAACAGTAGGAGAACCCCTTTGAAGCTTGGGAAGAGTCCCCGAGGGACACTATTTGCATCAGTGCTTGTGAAGACATTTGATTGGATTTTCTCTTCGGAAATGCTAGCAGTATAGCTACTTACATAGATAAATATTTAAAGGTTTTGCGATCAATGATTATAGAGAGAAAATGTGGAAGTGATAGAACAGCATATACTCAGCCCTGCATCAGAATTTTGAGTCTGGAAGAGAGAGTTTATCATGTGACACTAATACTTAAGTTTTTTTTCTAGATATTCTTGGGAAGCCATCATCCGTCTCTGTATACATTGAAAGTAGCATTAATAAATGAGCATTGGATGTGGAAGCATTGAAAGTCTTAGGTATCAAACTGTCAGTAAAAAAATGTATGGTTGTAATCTCACAACCAGCTTATATTCATGATGTAAAAATCGAAGTTGCATTAAATTTTAGCCTGTATAAAATGAAATCATGGAATGATGTTGATTGAAAGTTCATAAAATCAATCCTGTATGCAGTGAATGATATAGGAGTAAGAGATAAGAAATGCATACATTGTTTATGTCCTTGTTTTTCACGGCTTTTACTGTGCCTGCTCCTATCCTCCTCCCCGCCCCCTTTTCTCACAGACTTGGAATGCTTGGAGAAAAATAAGACATGTTCCTAATGTAAGTCCTGTGTTATCTATTCAGCTTCACCTTGGGGTAAACAGTGGAGCAACGAAGTTTGCAGTTGAGAGGCTGGCAGTAAATGAAGCCACATTTCGTTGTGCAGATGAGCTTGGCTGGCAACCCCAGGTAGGGTGTTTTATCTCATGACTAAATGAAGTAGACCAAGATGAGCTAACCTGATATTTCATTATGCTAATGTTCTTATTGATTTTCCACAGCGATTGCCTATTGTACCAGAAGATGGAGGAATAAATCAAACAAGAAAGGTATTTTCTATTTGCCATATGATATTTACTAAATCCGCTTATGTATATTAGATGTAGAAGTATCTTATATTTCTCTCCTTTGTGCTACCAAAATATACCATTTAACTAAAGGCAAAAAAGAAAGTTCTTTTCTTGGGCATGTTTTTATGCATGTTGCTCAATGAAATAATATTCGAAACTGAAAAGAGGTTTAACTCTTTGGAATATGTGTATGCATTTATTTTATAGCTAGGACAAGTAAAAATAGAAAAGAAGACAATAGCTCTATTTCATGCAAATTCCGTATCTAATTTGTAAAGAAAAATGATCAACCAATACTACATTTAATATTATACAACAACAACAACGTACCTAGTGTAATCCCACAAGTGGTGTATGCGGAGGGTAGAGTGTACGCTGACCTTATCCCTACCTCTCGCTATTTCTGATAGACCTTTGGCTCAAAGAAAGCAAACCAAAGCAATCCGTGAAAGGAAGTAATATATGAGGACATATTAATATATGAGTTTAAAAAATAGAGCTACAGTAATCTAACTCATTGTGAGTAGAGTTCAGTGGAAAACCCATAAGAATTTAAGGAAAAAGAAAATTAATAAAGAAAATAAAACAGTAGCTGAAAAGGTAAAGAATAGCCAAAACTGCCCTTGAAATTGAAGCGACACGTAAATGAGGTGGATGGCGTCATCTTGAATTTTGTTTGTGAGAATTTGATTGTTTAAGGTTTAAAAAAGAGTAGATTTTTTCTGAAAATATTACTCTAGACAAGATACTTGTAAATATAGGGGTAATTGAGGAACGAAATAATATAGTTAAAGTAAATGGAAAAATGATAATAACAACAACAATAAAGGTAACTGAAAGAAATTTTCAAGGTGCTGAAAATTACTAAATATGGCATAAGAAAAATACTAGTAGTCGTAACTCTCAAGTTTACCAACTCTAATAATTAATTGTGAAGTGAACTACCTTATTATAAAGGTTTGAGATGTAGAAGGAAAAGATAATTGTATTCACATACAATATGCTCTTTATATAGAGCAAATACAGAACTGAAGATACTAACATGATAAGGTACAAAGCAACAGATAGCCTAGAATACAGGAAACTATCGAAGTCCTAAATAATACAAATGACTAACTACGTATTATTGAATTATCAGATAGCTAAAAAATAGGAAAATAATAACAAACTCCTAAAATGAAGGGTAACATATATATCCGTTAATACGCCCGCAAGTTGGGGGTGACTGAAACAAGGCCCAACTTGTGAAAATGACGCAGAAAAGCTGTACGCGGAAGAGGCTTGGTGAGGACGTCGGCAACTTGATCAGCAGAGTGAAGGTGACGAACCTCAAGTGCCTTTTGTTGAACTTGCTCACGAACAAAATGGAAATCAATAGAGACATGCTTCATCCTACTATGAAAAACAGGATTAGCACAAATGTAGGTGGTGCTAACGTTGTCACAGAGGACAGTTGGTGGAGCAGACAGTGATAGGCGAAGCTCCTGGAGTAAATTCGTGAGCCAATTGACTTCAGAAACAACAGCAGCAACAGCTCGGTTCTCAGCTTCTGTGGATGAGCGTGAGACAGACTTTTGCTTTTTGGAAGACCAAGAGATTGGTGAGTTCCCAAGGTAGACAACATAACCTGTTGTTGATGTTCTGTCTCGTGGATTTCCAGCCCAATCGGAGTCAGAATAAGCAATTACAAGATCTGTTGGTTGTCGACTTAGCTGGACTCCCAATGTGTTTGTGTGTTTCAGGTAGCGCAACAAACGTTTGATGACTTTCCAGTGAGACAGTTTAGGATTATGCATAAATTGAGACAACTTGCTCACAGCAAACCCGATGTTAGGCCTAGTGAAGGATAGGTATTGAAGCTTACCAATGATTCTTCTCTAAAGTGAAACATCAATTGTCGAATCAGTTTCTGAATCAACGAAGGAGCAGGTTGATGTCATTGGTGTTGGAACACCCTTGCAATCAGCCATATGCATTTCATGTAGAAGATCCATGACATATTTGTGTTGAGACAAATATATGGCAGTTGGCGTGGATGTTACCTCAACTCCCAATAAATAATGCAAGAGCCCAAGATCTTTTAGAGAGAATAGTTGAGAAAGCGATTTAATTATGGACCTTACACTTGCCTGAATGCTTCCCATAATAATTATGTCAGCAACATATATGAGAATGTAGACAGTAACACCACAATTATGAAGGATAAACAAAGATGAGTCAGATTTTGATTTAACAACCCAACACTTGTCAAGTAGTTGGTGAGCTCGGTGTATCATGCCCTGGGAGCCTGCTTAAGTCCTTATATAGCCTTTTTGAGCTTGTAAATATATGTCGAATGTTGAGAGGACTCGAAATCAGTTGTTCTTCTTCTCATTGTAAGAAAACATTATTGACATCTAACCGATGAATAGGCCAGGAGCGTTGAGCAGCAATTGCAAGGATCAAGCAGGCTTGACTATAGAACTGAATGTGGAATGATAATCTAACCCGGGTCTTTGAGTAAAGTCTTTAGCTACGAGACGAGCCTTATACATGTCAATGCTTTCCATCAGGTTTATGTTTAATTCTAAACAACCACTTACAGTCCACAACATTCCGAGAGGGATCACTGGTGACCAAATGCCACGTCTGGTTTCTGACTAGAGCATCATATTCTGCTTTCATCGCTTCTTCTCATTGGGGGTATAGTTGTGCTTGACGGTAGGAGCGGAGAATGGGTGGCGTGAAATTGGTTACAGGAAACTATCAAAGTCCTAAATAATACAAATGACTAACTACCTTGAATTATCAGATAGCTAAAAAATAGGAAATTAATAACAAACTCCTAAACTGAAGGGTAACATATATTATCCGTCAATATAGTATTACTAGTGTTGGAACAATTTTGTAAACAAGCATGAGAATAAACAAACATTTCAATCTCAAGTTATATATGGAGTTGTGGACTCTTATCGGTGACTTGAGTACTGTAAAGTTGCACCAGACGTCATAATGAAAATGTGTAACATAAATCTACACAAATGGAAATCTAATGCATGATGATAAAATACACAAAAGAAGAAAAATTAAAGATATAATGATTCTATCAAAATGTTATGTCTAGGAGTTTCTGCTAAACTCCTCCAAACTTTGCATATTCCCAGATTTAAAATTGACATCTTGATAATGTAATTAACATCCTATACTTCACTTGTCTCAGTATGGTGCTTTTTTATCATATAGCAAAGTTTAATTTTGTTTACTAATAAGTCTTCCCGTTAAAGTTCTTTGCCTGTTTTCCCTCCGCATTCCTTGTGTCCTAATCTCTATTCTTTGGTTGTTGAAGACGTCTTGCTCGACTGAGTCAATTCTGGAGTATTTAAAGAAGAAAGGCTTTGAAGTGACAATGTCCGACGATGCTGGCCGCTTTGTGTGCAATTATGTATACTACCACTCTCTCCGGTTCGCGCAACAAAAAGGTCACAAATCTCTCTTTGCACATGTTCCCACCTTTAATAGAGTGAATCAGGAAGAACAGATGGAATTTGTAGCTGCTCTGCTGGAGGCTATTGCATCAACTTGTTGATATCAGTACACTAGTTTCAAATGGAATTCATAGTTTCAAACTTCGATTGCTTAATCATGTATTCTGCTTTACCTGTAAATACTCCTATGTGCAATGAACATCAGTGGTTCATGTTTACATTGAAATTCTTGGTTTGTGAAAGAACTTTCTGTTGATTTAAGATTATTTCATGAGGCTGTCTTAGTTCTTCCACCTTTGGTGTCTATTATCCAACGTTGTTGACACTAAACTATGATGTTGGAAGTCATTTGAATTCCTTCTGTCTGCATGCCTTTTGTTCCTTTACTGCTACTCATTATCTTCCCCTCGTTATGTGTTTGTATTGAGCATTTCTCGTATAATTTGTTTAAAGTTTAAGCATCTGCCTAACAATTGCTTTAGTCTACTAGTGGTCTATTATCCATTTAAGGGCGGATATTTTTCAAGTATAATTGAAGTAGCTTTTAAGCAAACCCGCGAGGTTGGCCGAATTGGTTGAGCAGGTGATCTCATTGATTGAGCATCCCTGAGATAGATAGATAGATCGATAGATAGATAGATAAGTTTTCTTTGACTATTCATACATAACTTCGGTGCGGGATTCAAACCATTCTAGAGAAAGTTCAGTCAGTCTTTTATTGAATTTTCTGTCGAACGGGGGTCTCAGGTTTGAACCCCTGCTTTCTTGGTTGAGCTCGTCGCACGCGGCTTATCCTGCGCGGTTTGCCGGCTATTATGCTGGAGCGGGATTTATCTTGTGGGTTCCCTTGTAAAAAAAAAGTAGCTTTTAACCAACATGATTGCAATTTAATCTGCTGTCAATTAGTTCATCTGGTTCTCATAGGTGAGAGGTTTAAAAAGTAAGAATCTAGCTAGGCGTATGTACAAAGGTACCAAGCTTAGTACGGCCAAACTTACGCTTCTTAGGCCAAACAGGTACTTATCCAGAAGTAGAAATACTTTTTAAAAAAGCCAAAAAGTGTTTCTAGATGAGAAAAGAAGCAGAAACATCAATTTGGTGATTCTCCAAAGTGCTTCTCGAGAAGCTCTTTTTGTCCATTAAATAATTTTTTTTGGACCCATTTACCCTTTTCTTTGCACAAAATTTCTTTTAATCTCATATAATATCCCCATATAAAATAGAAATTTGAGAATGGGGTAGGTGTGGGTAGGGCAGGGGATAAGAAAAAAATTCATGTTTTTTATAAATTATTTATAAAAGTAAAAAAAATATAAAATATAAATTCGAGAATGGGGGTAGGGGGAGGTAAGAAAAAATATCATATTTTTAATATTTTTTTTATAAAAGTAACAAAAAATATGAAATAAAAATTTGAGGATGGGTGGGTGAAGGGGGTTTGTGGGGTTAGTATGCTGGGGGTAAAAATTATATTTTTATAAAAGTAAAAAAATATGACATGTAAATTGAGGATGGGGTGGAGGGGTAGGTGTGGATAGAGGTGGAATATGTTTGGACATATTCAGCCTATCGACTATCATATTGTCGTAACATTTCATTATGTATAATATAATATTATTTTTTATTAAATATTGCAATTAAATAAAAAAAAACATTAAATTATTAAATTATAAAGATATACTAATTTTTAGAAACATAGGATAAAAAAGAATATCTTAAATAGTTTTAAATCTATTAAAAAGAATATTCTAATAAATTTGCATAAATGTGGTCAAACAGGAAACTGTTTCTGTTTCTCAGAAGTAATTCTATAATTATAGGTCAAACACTCTAACAGATTCTTTAAAAATAATTTCTGCAAAACTATTTTTAAGAAATAAAAACATTTTTTTAGAAGTTTGGTCAAACAGAGCCTTAGTCAGACCAAAATAAAATTCGAGGATGATTCTGTGTGTCATGGGAAGAGACAAAGGTACAAAGGAATTTAGGAAATGCAAAACCAATGATGTACAAGGACATATTTATGGACCCTTGGCAACTCTCGAGTTGAAGAATCATCTTAAAACCAATGCCTTTCACTCATTCTCATCATTGTGGTCCAAACTTCAACCTGGCAAATATCAACATGATATCTCTTTAACTCCGGGCGGTCTCAAATATTTTAGAGTTCTATTCTAATTCATAAAAGTGGACCCTTAATATAAGTAAATATACGATTTTAATAATTTAAATTTGGGACTCCACATGCACGCGCGACTAAAACTGAATCACTTTACTTTGATTGGCTAAGACCTGCGAATTATGGCATTTACAGTAAATTCTGACTAATACTACTTAATAAAAAATAAAAAAGGGGCCCTAAAATTTTTCGTTTTTCGAAGGCCCTGTGCGGTAGCATATCTCACACGGGCTCAAAGACAGCCCTGCTTTAACTGATTTGTAAAAGTGTAGGGTTTTCGAGTTAGTCTTTCATGACTAATGTATATTCTACTAAATATCTCTGTTTTCTTCAATTGCTCCATGAAATTTTTCGTATTGCAGAAGAACAAAGTACACAGGGGCAGGGGCAGATCTACGTCTCTAGTAGTGGTTGTTCGAAAAAAAAATCACGGCGTTGTATAAGGGAATGAGGATGTGCTTGTTCAAAAGTGGAAAATAGCACTGCAAAAAAAAATCGCGCTTGTTCACGTGAACAAGCGCGAACACAACAAGTCCGCCACTGAACGTACATAACCCCGAGAGAATTCATATGACATTCCTTTAATTTGCTATCTTCGTCAAGAAAAATACCTTTAAATCGGGGAGGGATTAAGAAAGATTGCAGAAATTGTCGGAAAATAATAAGGAAGTATCCCTCATGATTAGGAAGAACTTTTCTTTTCACTCTGTAATTGGTCATTCTTTATTTGGTAAAGAACTAGTGAGACCCAATTCAAATCATTATTTAATTGTCAAATGCCTAATCATTATGATGTACTTTTTACAATACTCTCTAGTCCCTCTTGGGAGAAATATTCGAAAAGCACTGTCTGTAGATTGAACAATTTCCTCGTGTTTCTAACAATTTTCCAACAAAAAAATATCTTGATGGTGCAGGAGCACATAAATTAAGAATAATTTCATGGTCAAGCAGATAAAGTTTACAAGCAAAGGCTACTTTAAATGGTAATTTTGAACTGAGGGAAGAAAGAAATGCATTTTTGTTATTAATCATTGATATTATTTGAAGTGCGAAGGCCCTCACATTATACCTTACGGATCTAAGTAGATAATGCACAATAAGATGTAGCATGGGGTTAAGTCCAAAACTTTGGCACTACAGGGTAAAAGGCAACGCCAAAAAAAATGGGGCCATACTCCAACTTCCAACTAGGCAATATTCAATGCAGTGGCAGTGGCTGCTGCTCCATCAGCAAAAGTTGATTAGGAATTGAACTGAACTATAGCACACCAAAAGTTGCTGTTGACGCCAATTTTCTCCAATAAAAAGCCCAAATCCTAGTTTTGGCAAACTTATACAAGTTAATTTTCCTCTCCCTCTAAAAGTATCACATCCAGGATTAGATCGTCTCACAGAACTTCATATTCAAATTGCTAATTGGCTATTACAAAGCAGAGCCAAGCACTTCAACTCCTACTTCCCTAATCTTTCTCCTTGTACATATTAATGTCATTGCTGAATCAATCACCATCCTCTACCAGGATCTCTCATGAACTTGCTCAACAGAGACACAGGAATGCGAACCAAAAAAGGGAAACTACAAGGCTTTAATCATTAACAAATGCAATGCCATAAGAAAGCTAGTCTTTGTTTACAAATTTATGACAAAATACCTAAACAAAAAGCAATTACATATTATATCCCGACCATTGTATTACACAGCTATTACAAAAAATCCTATGGACACACAAAATGCTTCAAGGAGATATTAGTAACCACACTGACTTGAGAAGAAAAAATAACTAGATAAAAACCCGCCTGCATCCAGGATCAAACCACAATAACAAATCTGCATCTCTTTAGGCCTGTAAAAAGAGGTCATGAGAAAATAATCAGAGGCAACTTATGAACCCCTTATCCAACCCAAAAAAAATTAATGTAGCACATATACCAACAGCATTGATATTTATAGTATAACTACCTTGTTAGCAATGTTGTTAGAAAGCCACTCAAGTCCCTCGTAAAGCCCCTCTCCAGACGTTGCACAAGTGCTCTGGATGTACCTGATACAGCAACGACCCAATTTAGAAAGTTCTCAAAAGGAAGCAAAGCAGCGAGGTCTTCAAAAGCAAGCAAAGCATTCACAAGCACTAGCAAAGCGCTTACCAGTGACGCTGCCTGAGGGAGTGCAGTCCAAGCTTATCAGTTATTTCAGCAGCATTCATTGCATTAGGGAGATCTTGTTTGTTAGCAAAAACTAGAAGCACAGCATCCCGAAGTTCATCCTGGGACATAAATTAAATGATAAATAGAGTCCACAGGTCACTCAAAAACATTTAACTGAAAAACTGAGATCCCCAAGTTTATCTTGCACTTGCCAACTAATAAATAATGAGTAGCTATGGCTACAAAATCAGAACATAGATGCTAATGGTACATATGAGCTGTAATTAGCAACGTAGGTGGTTTTCTCATAGATTACTATCTTCCCTACTGCCCCTGGCCTATTTTGTCTGTGTTCTTATACCAAAAATAGAAAGGACTGGAACATGCAATTTGGAAATGCAAGCACAGTGAGAAAAATTCAGCTATTCTTATATTTGCTCAAGTCACAAGTTAAAGGAAAACTTCTCTCTTCAGTCTTTCCCACATCTATTCTTCCGAAGAACTTCTAGATACATTACCAACTTATTAATGGTGAATCTGAAATACTAGAAGGAAACAAGTTGAAGAATCAGTTCAATTATCATTCATTTCACCAACAAAAACATACTAAAAAGTAATAAATGAAAGAAAAGGCAAATAGTAACATTAACAATGCCAAATCACTAGAACAGCACCTTTGGTTCATTCTTGGAGATTGAATTGGATGAGAGACAACCTAATATTGTCAAAAAACTATATAGTATTGTGTACCCCACCTTCACGGATTCACCCCCTCCTTGAGGTGGGGGGTGGAGGTCTGATAGTGGTTTCCCACTTCCTAACCTTGGTTACTCAAACCCCAACCTTTTGGTTGCAGTGAAGGGCTCTATCACTTGAGCAACCTTACCTTGGCGTTTAGCCTTCTTTTTAATTTGGATCGAAATCAATTACTTTTCATCGGCTAATGTTAGATTACACTAGGTATGTTGTTGGAGAATATTGTCAAAGAGGATCCCAAGTAAATTTAGAATCAATCATCTTTACTGAAACTCAGAATAATCACAGATTCAAGCTATACAGCTTGATAGTTTTAGATGCCAGATGTTTATCTGGAAACAATAATAACCATGCACACTGTGGACAAGGATCATTACCTCATTCAACATCCTATGCAATTCATCTCTTGCTTCTACGACACGGTCTCTATCATTGCTATCAACCACAAAAATGAGACCCTGAGTGTTCTGGAAGTAGTGCCTCCACAATGGACGTATCTGCCAAAAGTGAACCACAAAAGAAGTTAGAACTATTAGATAATTGTTCAAAAGCTTCATTCCATGTGAAAGAATAAAGCTACCAGGAAATACCAAAAAAGATGTAATAGAGGGAAGTGGTAAGATTTATTTTCGGCATATTGTATATACAAGGACCAAACCGATGCAGAGCTTACAGTCTTTAGGAAGAAAAAGAGATTATACCTTGTCTTGACCCCCGACATCCCAAACAGTGAAGCTGATGTTCTTGTACTCAACAGTCTCCACATTGAAACCTGAAAATTGTCGAATATTAGTAATAGCTCACTGAAGCAGTTGTGTATTATTTGCATACGAGTGTATATTTTCTATAAGCTGACAAGTATCTCTTGGAACAAATTATGTTTTCAATAGTCAGCAAGAAAAAAGAGTGATATAACAGACACCATTAGCTAATACTTTAGTATCATATATATCATACACACGATTATGAGTCTGCATGACAAAGTGTCACTGATAAACCTTGATGTTTAAGAGCACCACTTTGCTAAGACTACTTGAGCCCACTTTGCTAAGACTACTCAACATAAAGAACCAAAACAGCGAGAGGCAGACAGTACGAGGGATAGGTTATAACCAACTAACCATTTGCAGCAAACGACACCAGGAAGAAGGATTTATAATACAGCCTATCTACCACCATCCTTATTCTTTATTTATCAAAATAACAAGTAGGTTAATCTTTTGAGTGATGAGTTGCACATAGAAGTGACAAGACAAGGAAGTTCAAGTGGAAAGCTCTCTCCACCGCCAGCCTTGCAGTTGAGGGGTTCGAGTCACCACAAAAAAGTGCGGCAGGCCACTATTGATTCCTAGGGAGAGGGATTGGAAGTGGGCAGATGTGGTTTACCAATAAAAAGAAAAGGTCACACAACATAAGTCAACCCGCACGATAAGGTCTGCACTAATTGATACATATCATGCAACATGCCTAATAACATACACAACCAGAGACCATCTCAGAGTAATAAAGTAAATGCTATGCCTAACAAGTGTGTACGGGAACAGGCAAAAGGCATGTTTCACGCCTTACAATTTATTTTTATTTTTTTTGCAACATGCCTTACAAGTAAATGCAGAGATCATTATGGAGAGAACTTTGCTTCTGTATGAAGTGATGTACATACCAATGGTAGGAATAGTAGTCACGATCTCTCCCAGCTTCAACTTGTACAATATGGTGGTCTTACCAGCTGCATCAAGACCAACCATTAGAATGCGCATTTCCTTCTTGGCAAAAAGCCGACTGAAGAGCTTGGTGAATGTCAACCCCATTCCGCTTCCTTGTTGATGATCCCTACACCACAATATAACACAAATTAAATCATTTCAATCCATGGTTGCATTCAAAATTCAGATCGATATGCTGATCATACCAATTTGCTGCTATTGTATATATGGATCTGAATGACAAAGCAAAATGATCACATTGACGAGCTAAATTTCAAACGTTCATGATACAAACCACTATATTACAAATTTCCCAGAGATCGAAGCAGTACAATGACTCACCGCTAAAAGAAAAATTAACACCGACAATGAAACAAGAAAACACTAAATCTGATATATATAACCTCAAATCAAATAAATACCAGCTGCTCACAACAAATGTAACAAAAACATCTCTACAAAAATTGAATTTCAACATGACATCGAACACATTCTGGCATGAAATCAACTGGAAACATTCTCAAATCCGTATCAAATCAATTTTCAATAGACCGAAGCAGTACAATAACTCAATCTTCAGATCATAGCATAAGAACACAAATTTACACAAAAATAAAACAAAAAAACGCATCAAAAGCTACAAACCTATAAAACTGATATGAAAAACCACAAATCACACAAATAACAAACTCGCACCGTGAATGTAGCAAAATTCCTTCACTCACACTGAATTTTAACATTAATCTAACACATCCTAGCCTAAAATCAACCAATAACAAGCTAAAATCCAAACAAAACGATTTCAACAGCGAATTTCTCGAAAATGTGTATTTTTAAAGAAAAATGAACAGAAAAATCTTAATACAGATGCATGAAACTGAATTTAAACATTAATCAACACATCTTAGCCTAAAATCAACCAATAACAACCTCAAATCCAAAAAAAAAACAATTTCAATAGCTAGCGAAATACTCCAAATTTTGAAAAATAAACAAATAATGTTACTGCAAATGGATGAATTGAAGAGAAAAATGAATATAAGGTTGATAAAATAGGAAGATTTACCTAAAAAGAGCTTTTGGAGGAGGGATCTAATGAGAGAAAAACCTGAGATTAACGCTGAAATATGTATGTAAAGAGCGTAAAGAATTTTGATGCAATAAATAAAGGAAATGAGATATTTTTAATGTTACCAAAATGGCATTTCGGGTTTGATGAAATGACGAGAATGACACTCGAATGGATTCTGATGGTGGGCGCGTTTTCCACCGTCAGTCTGTTTCATGTACGTTGGCAAGTGCAATCACATACTGCCACGTTTAATTCTTTAATTTAATTTCTGGGAAGGAAGGTATTGTTAATTTAATTAATTATGCTTTTAGGTTTAGTTTTGATTTTATTTTATTTGTTACGGTGTAACAAATTTTTACATGAGAAACAGTTTTCGCATTTGTCTTTTTTTTTTTTGGTTTCCGTTAGATCCGATGTTCGGTACCCGGTATCTACCATATTGGAGTTCGATTATATTAAAATTCGTGTCGAATAGAGCCATTTTTGTTGAAAGAGCTCTCTACCAAAGATTTTTTCATACACACGTGAGGTTGATTTAATTAAGAAAGTATTAATTAGTACATACTTTTGTTGAACAAAAAAAGCTTGCTATTAAGCAAATGTAAACTAGGAAAGGAAATTTCAATGAAGCCTTAGTCATTCCTTTCCTACAAAGGCTTTGATTCAGTCCACTTCAATTGTACTTTTCATATAATTGTTTTATGTTATAAATATAGTAATTCCTTTTGTGTACAACATTATGATTAAAATATAACAATAAATAAAGAAGAACCTCACCTTATGCCAAAAAAAAAGTTATACAAATAATCAAGGGTTGTAATGAGATGAATATGATCTCCACCCTCAGGACCGTAATTAGGGGCTTCAAGGAGTTCAATCAAAGCCCCTTCGTTGGAAAATTATATTTTATGCAAATATATATTGTATATTAAATTCTGTTAGGGAGCGCTTTCCCTTTAAACGAGCTTTACGCGATGCAAATTTAAATTAGTCGGGACTCCAATATGGATATTGAACACTTGCTGTAAAATCAAAAAAAAGATATTGAATAAAATTCTGACTCTGTCACTGTCCACTCTTAAATCAAACCTCAGAAGGAAAAATTAAGCGGGGAGAGCTTTCCCTTAAATGAATCTCACACCATACGAATCTAACTTAATTGGGCTAGTGGATATCGAATACCTAAATTTGGATTGTTAAGTTTTCAGCCGGCATTGACAAGTGGAACAGCTTTCATTCTCAACCTTTCGAAGCTTCTACGGAGAAGTACAAACTTTTCAACTCCTCACGTTGAATTACAGTTGGACGATTTTTTTTTTAAAATAATAACATTGTCACAGTTACAACATTAAGTTTCGGACGATTCTATTATCATGTTATTATTATTTCTATAGAAAATAAAAGGTCAAGATCCATCTAGTTGGGTCATCCACTGCCTTATTTTTGTAATAAATATAGCTTTTGAATGAAAGGAGCAGTCTCAATCATGTAGGTACTGTAGACACAAGCTGCGGGAGTCTCCAAACGAATCAGCATTTTGATTTTCTATATGTCAACTACAATTCAATTTCGAGCAAGTTGAGGTTGGCTATATGACAATACTAACATAGCTCCATCAAGGCCCGCTCAAGGAAACTTATTATTATGGTATAATTAGTACACCATTACAAGGAATGCACTAACAGATTACAACAACAACAACGGAACTCAAGGCAGCCGGGGAAACTTAGAGAAATCTGGTCGTCTGCGTTCGTTGTATGCGTTCTTGCCTTCGCTGCCTTCTTCAGTTCCATAAAATAGAAGAGTGGCATCTCCCCCAGGCCCTGAGAAAATTTGAAAGAACGAAAATATGTACCATAAGTATTTGCCTATAAGGGACATATACTTGGATGTTCAGAATTAAACACATAATATCAAGATTTATGTTGTGCTTTGCTCTATACAATGAAGAGAGAAATGCATAATAGTAAGTTTTGGACGTTGAATATACCTGAAGTCCAGCATGTCCATCATCAACTGCATTGAGAGCCGACTTTAGCACCCGTATATATCGCTGTAGGACTATTTCTTAAGATCTCTCTGCACCACTTAATTGTTTCTGGCTCCAACTTATCTAACTATAAAAAGATATAAGACATTACATTAGAAAACTCCCAGGTCATTTCCTATAAGAGAAGGCATTAAACCTTTCTCTAAGGTTAAGGCGACCGACAGATTTGTTGCTAGGAGTACAATTTTGGCTAACTGATGAGTATATTGTGTCTTAATATTCTGGTCAACCAGAAAGTAGAGGAAATTGGAATGCGGATTTTAATTATTTTTCCTTCTGCTTCTCTATGGTTGTTAGACTAACGGTAGCTCTTATGGTTAAGGAAGTAGAGTCAGCCGATATACTCACTGGAACAACAGTATTCACTAGTCCCATTTTCTCCGCTTCAGAGGCTGTGTAGAACCTTGTCAAAAACAACATTTCACGAGCTTTTTTCGGCCCAACCTGTTCAGCCAGCAAAAGATACAAATATAATTAGAGCTTAATTTTAAATTAGACGCACTTTGCTTGTTTTTACATGAACAGTTCTAACAACATGAAAAGAGAAAGACCAATCTGTATTTATAAAGTGTATCTTAATGACAACGTGAGAAAAAGGAAAAACCAAGGTGAGATGCTCACCAAATGGGACATAATTGAACTTCCGTAACCAGCATCAAAACTTCCCACCTGCAATTTGCAAAAGCATCAGATTTTATGAATCCTTGTATGACATTAAATTTAACTTTACGTAGATTATTTGTGCAGAAAGGGCCTCAGAATATAACACAAAGGAACAAAAATAATAATAATAATAAAGTCAAGAAGGCAATAGAATAAGAACAATAATACAACAACATACAGGTGAAATCTCACATGTAAGTGCGAGGAGAGTAGAGTGTCTGTGAGCCTTCACACCTCTAGGTAGAATAAGAATAATAATATACTTTGCAAATAAGCTGGGACATTCGTTCAACATAGAAAATCGCTTTATTCCAAATAGTACTTGAAAACATGCTCTACTGCTACTTGAAAATCGCTTTATTCTCAAGTACACATATTAAAAGATGTCGATGTCACTAATAAAAGCACATTTGGGCCCGTCTGACCAAATATTGCATTGTCTGCTGCAATAGTCAGATCACACACCATATGCAAAATGTGTCCGCCCCCAACAGCATAACCTGCAACCTGAGTTGCAAGAAAAGCAAAAGAGATATTTTGAAAATAATTGAATTACGTGATATACGGGAAACATATTAAGTGCACTTAACAGAAGGAAGAAAGAGAACCTCACCATTGCGATTACTACACATGAAAAAGTTAATATCAGTTTCTTTTTATTTGTTTTTCAGTCGTAAAAGGAAATAACTACCAATCTGAAGGCAAAATTGACAGATTACTTTACCTGTAAATCTAACACATTGAGTCGACCAAAACTTTCAAAATCAGCATAACCATCTTTACTTCTCAATGCCTGATCACCACCGCTACAAAATGCCTTTGTACCCTGCATCAAGTCCTTCTTTAGAACAAATGCATGTGGCACAGCCAAATGATACAATCTACTGAAGTTAACAGTATAAAAAGATATCTAGAAAGTGATTTCAAAGGGCAGAAGAAGATTTTTAGAACAATTCAAACTTGATTTCACACCTAGCCAAAGACTCCGAATAACTAGCCAAGAGTTGTTTACTGAAGGATTACCAACCAGTGATAATTCAAGAAGAAGAAGAATGAAACAAATCAAAAGAGCAATTAGGCCAGATGCATAGAAAAGAAGCAAAATCATCACTGCAAGGGCTCAGTTCTAATCGACAACAAATTCCAATAACTACTTTATACTCCTATGACATCTCATTTTTTATGTAAGGTAAGACTGTGTACAACAGACCCGACCCTTGTGGTCCGGCCCTTCCCCGGACCCCCGCATAGCGGGAGCTTAGTGCACCGGGCTATCTTAACTACTTGGTCAGGCACCGCGGTGCCTCTTTGATTTTTGTCCGGAATCTGCCAGATTTTTCTGTTCTTTTTGGAACTCCTTAGGCTTCATTCCTTGGTTGTGCTTGTGCAATTTTCATCCTCAGTTAAGCTCATTTCATTCTCAAAAGTAGTATCTTCTCTTTTATGACCGCTGTGACACAAACGGAAAAAAAACACCTAACACTATACTAAACGCAATATAAAAGAGTAAAATACTAACTAAAAAGGACTCAAAAGAGTATAGAATACACTCAATAGTTCGCTGATGTTGAATCGGATTATGAGAAAGATAGATGGCAGAGATGTTATCATTGTACGCAATAGATGTCTGACGCAAAGGACACTAAATTTCTAACCGTAAATTTCTGAGCCAACAAATATCAGCTACCACATTTGCAATGCCTTTGTACTCAGCCTCGGCACTAGAACGAGATAGGGTAGTCTGTCGCTTGGCAGACCAAGAAATCAGATTATCCCCTAAAAATACACAAAACCCGGAGGTAGAGCATCGCGTGTCCGGACACCCTGCCCAATATGCATCCGTATTAGAGATCAACCTGTTTGGTGCAGAGGGGTATAGGTGCAAATCATAATCAAGTGTGTCCTTAATGTATCGGATGATACACTTAAGAGCAGTGAAATGAGACTCTCTGGGGGCATGCATGAATAGGCATACATGCTGAACATCATAAGCAATGTCTGACCTTGTAAATGTGAGATACTGAAGTGCACCTGGAAGGCTCCTATACAGAGTAGGGTCGGAGACTGGAGCACCATCCATAGCACTGATCTTAGATTTCGAATCAACTGGAGTAGGTGAAACTTTGCAATTCGCCATCTTAGCCCTGTACACGATATCCTCTGCATACTTACGCCGACACACGAATATGTGGTTGGCAAATATGTTCACTTATACCCCTAAAAAATAACTCAGCTTCCCCAAATCAGTCATTGCAAATTCGAATTTAAACAAGGCAATAATCTCATTTTCAACCCGTCGGATGAGGCAGTAAGAACAATATCATCCATGTAAAGTAATAAGTAAGTAGTGCTACTACCTCGATGAAAAATCAAAAGTGATGTATCACTCTTGCTGCATACAAACCTAATCTGCAAGATATACCTGGCAAAATCATATCACGCACGGGGGGCTTATTTCAGGACATATAGTGACTTACGGATACGACACACATAGTGAGGAACAGCTGGATGAGTGAACCCTGGCGGCTGATGCATGTAGATTGTCTCTCTTAGATCCTCATGTAAGAATGCATTCTTCACATCAAGCTGATGGATCGGCCAGTGTTTGTGCATGGTAATGCACAAAACTGTGTGAATGGTAGCCGGTTTGACAACCGGGCTGAAGGTCTCACCATACAATGCCTCCTGCTGATTTGTGTCATTGGCCACAAGTCGTGTCTTATACCTCTCAAAATCTCCATTGTCTCTGAATTTATGACGAAATAGCCACAGACAACGAATCACATTCACCCCCTCAGGTCTAGGTACTAGATCACATGTGTGTTGTTTAGTTAAAGCATTGAATTCCTCAGACATATCCGTATTCCAATTAGGGTCTTGTTTGGCCAATATAAGGTTCTTGGGAATTAGAGAAATGGTTTGGGTAGACAAGTTAAATTGGACTTTGGGTTTGAAGATTTCATGCTTGGCACGAGTTTCCATTGGGTTAGTGGGGACATTTGTGGGTTGCAGAGTCTGAGTGGTGGTATCGAAATAGAAGGCATTGTCGGGTAAGGGGAAGGAGGGGGCGAAGCTGGATTGACAGTCTTCTCAGGAAATTTGGCATCGCTACTGCCGATGGGCGGTGTTCTGGAAATCTGGCGCCGCGCGCCATTACCGTCATGACCGATGTTAGGACAGAGGTGAGTTGTTCAATAATAATGGGAGAGATGGTAGGCTCGTCAAGAAAAGAGTAATTCGTCGTCGAATGTGACGTGACGAGATATGTGAATTTGACGAGTGGACAAGTCATAGCATAGATAGCCCCTATGGTTTGGCGGGAAGCCTAAGTAGACACATGGAGTGGACCGAGGAGCTAGTTTGTGATGGGCAGTAGAGGCAAGGTTAGAATAGCAGAGACAACCGAATATCCGGAGATGATCATAAGATGGGACTCTATGATAGAGGGTTTCGGTAGGGGTCATATTATGAAGTGTGTTGGTTGGGAGAATATTGAGAGCGTATTCTAACATTTTAGCAGCATAGACCCAGAAGGACGGAGGTAGAGAGGCATGAATCAATATAGTGCGAATCATATTGTTAATGGTGCAGATGATTCTTTCACCTTTACCGTTTTGAGGGGGGTGTAGGGGCAGGAGAAGCGAAAATCCATTCCATTATTAGTACAAAAACGGTGAAACATAGAGTTATTGAATTCACGACCATTATCGCACTAAAAAGATTTTATACCTTTTTCAAACTGTGTTTGAATGAATATTCGAAACTCAAGAAATTTGACAAACACTTTCGATTTAAATTGAGAGGATACAACCAAACAAAGTGAGAAAAATCTAGTAGGATAAGATAGTATTTATGACCGAGAGAACTAGAAACATGTGATATCCATAAATCGGCATGTATAATATCAAAGGGTGCAAAAGTAACACTAGTAGATGAGTTAAACAGAAGACGAGTATGTTTGCCTAAAGAACAAGAAACACAGTTTTGGGCAAGCTTTCCATTACAAGTAATGAAATTATTGCCTCTAAGAAAATTAAAAATTGGGGCTCCTGGATGACCAAGCCTATTATGTCATGTTGAAGAAGAAATTACCGCTAGAGAGACAAGAGAGCTAGATATGGCAATGAAGGTGAGAGTGAATGGATAATCCCCCGTGCTATTGCATCTCGTAAGATGTGTCCCCCTACGAAGATCCTTCACAGTGAAACCAAAAGGGTCAAAATCAACAGAGAGAGAATTATTACGAGTGAATTTGCGGATAGAGATTAAATTCTTAATCATATGTAGGGCATATAGGGTATTTTGAAGGGGGGATGGATTAGGAGGTGGTGTGTAGGATGTACCATAACCCTTTACTGGAATGCGGTGACCACTACTAACTGTCACAAATTAAGGATGATTTAAACCAAATAGTTTGGGAATATTACCTGCAGACCAGGTGAGAAGTGGCTCCGGAGTCCATGTACCAGTTATTGTCAGGCTGTTGCATGTTGAGACTACTGAAGGTCTGACCCAACTCGATGGTGTCGCTTTGGATGAAGGTTCTTGAACTGGTCGTACGAAGTGGGCTTGCCGCGAGATCGAACTTGTCGGCGGCCGGAGGCGCCCAATAAACCGTGGTGGGAGAACTAGTTGTAGGGTTGCTAGTGTTGGAACTACGGCGGCGCCGCAACGTTGAACTGATTTTGCGGGCCCTGTTGTTGTTGTTGCTGGTTCTGCTGTCCGCGACCCTTTCCACGAACACGTCCTCCTCTGTTGTGGCCCTTGCCGCCCTTTCCACCGCATCCCTGCTGCGGTTGAGAGTTTTATGGTGGCGTTGGATCTTGAGGGCGCATTTTGATAGCCAACGCCTTCTGATTGTGCTCATCCTGCTTAGCACGTCGAGTCTCTTTGAGCAACAACTGTGAGCGAGCTTTGTTAAAACTGGGAAGCGGATCTGCCTATTGAATTATGACGGCTAACGTATCATAGTCTCATTTGGGAAGACCTGCAATCAATTGCAACACCATTTTAGTGTCCGATACAGGTGTGTCGATGTTGGAGAGTTGATCCGCCAGGAGTTTCAACTGTCTGCAGTACTCAGTCATGTTGGAGAAATTTTCAAGGCGTGTATTGTTAAACTGTTTCTCCAAATACACCGCACGAGTGTGCTTGTTATCTTGAAAGATTTTCTCCAAGTGGTTCCATAAATTAAGGGTTGTGGCACCAGATTTCATGATAGTAAGAAGAAGATCCTGAGAAATACTACCATAAATCCACTGTTTGATGCCGACTTCTAGATGACGCCAAGTAGACTCATCAACCTCTGGAGGACGCGGAATAGTGTCATCGATATGATCAAGCACGTTATAGAGACATGCATGATTACGAAACAGTTCAACCCAGGGAGAATACTGACTGTTTTCTTGATCAAGAATAATGTGAATAGAGTTCTTGATATTAGTAACAGTTAGAGCGGGATGAAAAGAGCATGACGACATGGTAGTGGTGGAATTGGTGGAGGTTGAATCGTCAGAAGTATTGGAGAGTTTGGGAGAGGGAAGATTTTCCATCTAGAAGAGAGGAATATAGGAGAAAAAAACCACGAAATTTTGAGAGGAACCGCGGCGGAGAAGGGGAGGCCGGTGGCTTTGGGAGATTGTTTTTAGGGTTTTTGTCAACTTGGCTCTTGATACCATGTAAGATGATATTAATCTACCTTGGGACTCTTCTCATTAATATCAAAATATATATAGAGTACAATATTCATCCCTTATACAATAGGAATCCTAAGCATATACAAAAGAGGAATCCTAGTCTTACCATAATTATATTTACACAATATATGGAATATATTCTAATTATGGGATAGAGATGGAATAATGTCTATATACACGTTAACAAAATTTATATAAATTTATACAACAAATTGTATTTTGTAAAAATAACAGATAGAGGGAGAGAAAGAAAATTTCAACACAATGTCTAACCCTTCTTTGATTTGTCAAAAAATTAATCTTTGTGAAAAAATTGGTTAATGATTTATTTGGTTTTGTAAGATAATAGTTTTGAGAATTCAGTCGGAAATGTAGATTGGATCATATGCCTAAGTGGATGATCATGTGAACAATTTTTTCCGTATGGCACTATCCCGTCAGCAAATCTGTCAATCCGTTAAAGAGAAGGGTATTTGAAGTCCCTTCGTACTTTGATTGACGGCGATGACATATTTGATAAAAAAAATCCGAGAATATATATGATCTATTTTGAATAGTTCAAGAGTAATTTTGATCCTTTTCCGTTATTTGTTTCCCTTCTCTTTTTAGGAACATGAAGTATTCCGTTAATTCGGATGGAATACGTTAATTCAGACTAAATGTGCTCCAATAATGAAAAGTTGGAGGACTATTAATGCTACACCTCAAAGGATATGGACTATTTTGAGTGGAAGTTAGTCCAGGACAATTTTGGGCCTTTTCTCCTACTTTTTCTACTATTGTTTTGTTGTTGTATGAATGGGCCTTCAAACGAACTGGTCTTTAATTTTTATCCTTTCTATGGCTATGTTTGGTTCCACTTCTGGGTACCCACTTTCGTGAAAATAGGAAAATTGAGATGTTTGATTCCGCGTTCCAGAATCAATTTTGCATTTATTTCAATTTGAATTTTACCTTTTGCTTTATTACCCTCTTTAATTTTCATCAACAACTCTATCCACCATCATTACCCTCTTTTTAAATATCTAGAAATATTTACTAAAAAAGTTCAAATATACAATTTTCATTACCCTCTTTAAATATCTAGAAATAATTACTAAAAAAATCAAATATCCACCTTCATTGCAAGTTTTGTTATTTTTGCAGTGCAATTATTGAAGAGATAAAATGAACGATTGAAATTTAAACACGTTATATCTAATATTTAAGTACTATATTGCACTTTTAATTCTATTATCTGTTTGTAATTTTTATTTACATACTTTAAATTATATATTTAAGTATTATATATTGCACTTTATTAAAAGAGTAAAATTAGAACGACATTTCGTTAAGGAGATTGTATAGTTTAAAAGAGTAAAATTAAGTGTTAAATATTATTTAATTCTAAAAATTAAGTATTACGTAATATTCTAATATTTAAGTATTATATATTGCACTTTATTAAAAGAGTAAAATTAGAACGCACTGTATATGCCTCACACGTATAGTAAAGCAATCATTGTATAGTTTTATATTTAAATATAATATTTTTTTAATATATAATGCATAACTTCAAAATAATGGTATTTGATTTGGACAATATCTTGATTCAACTTTGTATAACCATTTGAAAATATATATTGTCTGTTCGAATTTAATAAATGAGATATCATGTTACTTCAGTTAATAAAAATATAGAATGAAAATATTTAAGTAAGAAAAATAAATGTAAATCTTCTTAATTCTATTATCTATTTAATTATGTATTTTTTGGTAATTCTACGTTCAAAAGCAATTTTGATCCAAACAACATAAATTGATAACAATCACTTTTATATTGTTGCATCCAAACATAATCAATTCTACCAGAATCAATTATATCACAATCAATTCTGACATAGTGCATGTTTGGATTAGCTTTTGGGTACCCAGAATCAATTATGGGTACCTACTTTCGTGAAAATCAGAAAATTGACATGTTTGGATGGCTAAAATCAATTCTGACAGAAGCTAAAATTTGTAGCTTCTGTCAGAATCAATTTTGCAATTTATTTCAATTTGAATTTTACCCTTTCCTTTATTACGCTTTTTAATTTTCTGTTACACCTCGAAGGCGATAATTAAGGACGTCATTAAGGAAGTAAGATTCGAATATTGTGTATAAGGAATTAAGTTATAGTTTTTCATAAGGAATTATTGGATTGAAGGAAATCTTGATATTTAAGTTATAGTTTTTCATAAGGAATTATTGGAACATGAATTAGATTTTAAGAAGTTAAGAAAAGAATATGGAAAAATGTTGTTGTTGGCCGAAACTTACATGGAAATATTGGACATTGTTGTGAGGTATTAAAGGCGGATTTTGTGGAGTTAAAATATTGGAAATTTGATTATAAACATGTATATACATTGAAGTAATTACTAATACATGTCTCAAAGAATTAAGGTGTAGAAAATAGTTATTTTGCATTCTTGAACTCTCGATTTTTGCTAGAAGTAGGGACTGTTTTTAAGGGACGTTTTAATATGATTAAGGGGCTGGAATAACATGAGAAATAGATGTATAAATCACCTTGGCTGATGTAGTTGTTGTTTTACATAAATGTAAAAGAGAAGGAATGTGTTATGATGGCATAAATGAAATGTTTGGGATTATATTGGTTATATCTTGAAGTTGTATCTTCTTATTGGTATTGTTGGCTTTGTTTGAAAGTTGTGGATTTGCATATAAATAGGGGAAGTGCTGCCCGAATTTTTATAGAATAGGAATTCTTCATTCAATATAACTTACGTTAGAAATCATATAATTGACAGACGTATTACCCTTTATTATAGGTTGTAGTATTAGACGAGACGTGTTCTAATATTGAGTTGGCTAGTTCGACTAAAAGGTATGTGGAACTATTCATTCTTTCTTTTTGGCATGATTTAATTAACGTACGGCGGACGTACATGATTTCTACACAGTCTAATTCATGAAGATGTTAGTTATGAGAAGTGTCTATGATTTTTCAGTAAAGAGTTTATTATAATGATTTCATTGAGACTCATGATACTATATTCGTGCTGGATAAGATTATATGAATTCACCGAGTCCCTCACTAGAGGGCCGGGACACGTCATATGAATATATATGAAGATGATGATTCCACCGAGTCACAGAATGGGCCGGGACATGTTACACTGATGATTCCACCGAGTCCCAGAATGGACCGGGACACGTTATACCGATGATTACACCGACTCACTCACTAGAGGGTCGGGACACGTTATATGTATATAGACATGATGATTCTATGGACATGCATCCATGATTTTGATATGACTCTCATTTCTATAAGGCACAGTTGATTCTCATTTGTATATGACACAGTTGAAATAGTAATTTGATTATTATACTTGTCTCATGATATCTTCTGGCCAATTATGATCTTTCTTACAGTACTTCATATTTTACATACTCAATACATTATTTCGTACTGACCCCCCTTTCCTCGGGGGGTTGCGTTCATGCCCGCAGGTACATGTTCTCAGTTTGGTGATCCTTAGGCCTAAGACTTCTACTCAGCTGGTTGGAAAACTCCATTGTTTCAGAGCTTAGTCATTTTGGTACAGAACCTTATTTTTGACTTATGTATATTTAGGGGCACGACGGTGCCCTGTTCCGTAATATGTCGTTATCCTTCTCATAGAAGTGCATGAAGCGGATTGTGGGTTATGCGTGTGGATTGTATCATGTTGTGGTAAGCTGTATTATGGTACTTCATTTTCTTTTGTGGGGATGCTCCCGTATATTGTGGCAGCCTTGTCGGCTCGCCTATTCGTTATATTTGATTTAGATGTGACTCATCGGGAGACAGGGTTGTTCATATGTAAAGACAGCCTTGCCGGCTTGCCTATTCAGACGTATGTTATGATTGCAGCGTTATGCTGCCGGATTTTATATTGTCCTTAGTGTCGGTTTGATTACGTGACAGGTTAGTATAATGGCGTCATTAGGGCGCTTAGTCGCGGCCCGTCGGGTCGGGTCGTGACAAAAGTGGTATCAGAGCAGTTAGTCCTCGGAATGTCTACAGATCGTGTCTAGTAGAGTCTTGTGTATGGGTATGTTGTGCACCATACTTATACGCATGAGGCTACCGGACATTTAGTATTGGTTTCTATTCTTTCATCTCGTAAATCGTGCAATAGAGCTATATCATTAGGATAATTCCCCCCTCCTCCCTAACGAATTATTGTGGTTGCAGCCATGTCTCCAAAGGAATCGACAGTGGCCCGGAAGGGCAAATCAAAGTTATTTGGACTTGACGTAGTGCATTAAGCCATAAGGAAAGCGGAAGAAATTGAATAGATGTATAATGACCAGGTTTGGAGATGCTAGGTCAACATCAGGTAATATAACTCTTCAGAATATTCTACGTACCAAATAAGGGAATAAGTTAATGATTCATCACTTAAGGGATGGTATCGTCAGGGATTGGAACCAGCGGCATTGTCCGAGAATAAGTATGTATACTAGAATATGTTGGAATTATGAAAAGTACGTCAAGTAAGGAATAAGTGAACAAGTGTTAAAAGAAATGAAGTTGTTTATAATTACGAGTAGGGAGAAGATACAAAAAAAGGGGGGAGATCCCTTTCAGACCATGAATGAGGGGTAAACTTGTGAAATGTATTGCAACATTCTCCATATTACAAATTGGTACTCCATTATGCCACGTTATCTGCTCTATAGTCACACAGATTGAACTTTTCCTTCCAAAGATAGAAAGTGAAGCTTATCTAGTCTTTTCTCCTCCATACCTCTAATTGAATTTTGAGCTCTAATTGTTAGAACTTGTAACTGTTTTATGGTATACCATGTTGCTGGACTATGTGAAGGTAGGAAACTGCAAAAGAATATTATTCCCATATAAGGATAAGAAGGGGCTATTACTTCTTGAATAATAAGATTGTTATAAACGAATGAAAGTGTCTTTTTTTTGGACCGAGTTCTGGGAAGTATTGGACATCGGGATTATTTGAGTTTCTTTCGCAAATGACTTAGAACTTGGGAATGATGAACATCCTATTAGCGTATAGTTGTGTCAAGCCTTTAAAAATCGTAAAGCGTAGTGTTTAGCGCACAAAAAATTGAAAAAGCAAAGCAAGGACGTGCAGCGAACCTCTGGAGTTCATATTTTCAGTTAGCTATTTGGGGGAATATGGTTATTGTGGAAGCCTCATCTTTATGAGGTAGGTATTAAAAACTGTACAAAATAATTGATACACTGCGGGGTAACATATAAGGGCACAAGAAAAGTTTCCATATGACCTTGGTATGTGCATTCAATGATGTGACTCTTAAAAGGGAATTGTGGATATATATTAGAAGGTTATGTGGCTAGGTACAAGGTCCATAAGCAATAATGAGTGATTTCAACCGGGTATTAAAGAGAAATGAAAGAGTGAAGTGTCATGTTGCTATGACTGGGATAAGAGATTTTAAACAGTATATAGTAGAATGTGATTTGACAAAACTAAGATTATCAGGGATGTACTATACATGGTAGTGTGCTAAAAAATGTGTATAGTAATACTTACTACTCAGAAATGGGTTGATAATCTACATGCTTCTAAAGTGCATTTCATGAAACCAGACCTATATGAACATTCTCTTTGGTTAATTAGGTGGGAAGTAGGCATAAAGACTCAGTACAGGTTTAGATACTTTAATATGTGAAGGTTGGATCCTGAATTTCTACAGACAGTAATAGAAGGGTGGAAAACAGATAAGAGAGGTACAAAGATATGTGAACTAATGGGCAAAATGAACAAGCTCAAAGAGGTTTCTACACCGGTGGGAGATTCTGCCATAACTAAGCGAGTATATAGAAAGTATTCAAGTAGATACACAGAAGATTGAGGCAGTGAAGACTTGGCCAGACCTACGACACCTACTGAGGTACGCAGTTTTCTGGGGTTAGCAGGGTTATAGCTTATGCCTCCCGATAGCTCAGGAAGCATGAAAAGAATTATCCCACTCATAATTTGGAGCTAGCAACGGCGATTCATGCCTTGAATATTTGGAGACATTATTTGTATGAGATTCATGTTGATATTTATATGGATCACAAGAGTCTCCAATATATCTTTAAGCAGAAGGAGTTGATCCTACGACAGAAACGGTGGTTAGAATTGTTAAAGGACTATGATATTGATATCTTGTACCACCCGTGGAAAGCCAATATTGTGGCAAATGCTCTTAGCCGTAGATCTATGGGTAGCTTGTTGGATGTACAATCAGACAAAAAAGAGATGGTTCGTGAGATACACAGGCTAGCTAGTCTTGGAGTCCGGTTGGCGGATTCAGGAGATAGTGGGGTTCTTGTTCGAGAAGTTGCTGAGTCCTTTATTGTAGAAGAGGTAAAGAGACATCAGTATGAGGATCCCGTTCTGACACGGTATAGAGATGCAACTCTTCGAAAGGAAAATACTCTATTTGAGGTTGCACCTGATGGTGTGCTAAGGTATGAAGGTAGGCTATGTGTACCGGATGTTGCAGGGCTACGACAATAGGTTATGGGTGATGCACACAATGCCCGTTATTCCATTCATCCAGGGCCTACGAAGATGTATCATGACCTTAGATGCTTGTATTGGTGGGATGACATGAAAAGAGACATAACAGAGTTTGTTGCCCAGTGCCCGAATTGTCAGTAGGTTAAGGTCGAGCATCAGAAGCCTGGTGGGTTACTACAGGAGATAGAGATCCCGACTTGGAAGTGGGAAGTGATCAACATGGATTTAATTACAGGCTTTCCTCGCACTCAGCGGAAGTGTGATTCCATATGGGTTATTGTGGATAGGTTGACAAAACCAGCCCATTTTCTCCTAGTTAGGACTACTTACTCAGCTGAGGACTATGCTAGGCTATACATCAGGGAGATAGTGAGACTTCATGGGGTTCCCACATCTATCATATCTGACCGAGGATATCACTTCACAGCTAACTTTTAGAGGTCGTTCCAGAAGGGATTGGGGACACAGGTGAGTCTCAACACAACATTTCATCCTCAGACGGATGGGCAGGCAGAGCGTACTATTCAGACACTAGAGGATATACTGAGAGCCTGTATTATTGACTTCAAAGGTAGATGGGATGATCATTTACCACTCATTGTGTTTGCCTATAACAACAACTACCATTCGAGTATTCATATGGCCCCGCACGAGGCCTTATATGGGAGGAAGTGCAGGTCACCTATTAGTTGGTTTGATGTAGGTGAGACTAAGTTGATCGGCCCAGACATGGTTCAGCAATCTGTTAATAAGGTGAAGCTCATTCAGGTGAGATTATTAGCAGCCCAGAGTCGACAGAAGTTATATGCTGATAATCGACGTCGACACTTAGAGTTTCAGGTTGATGATTGAGTATTCTTGAAGGTATCACCCATGAAGGGTGTGATGAGGTTTGGTAAGAAAGTGAAGCTTAGCCCAAGGTACATTGGGCCTTACCAGATCATTCGTAGGATAGACAAGGTTGCCTATGAGTTGGATCTACCGTCTGATTTGAAAGTAGTACACACAGTCTTCTATGCATCTATGCTACGTAAGTGTATTGGTGATCCTTCCTGAGTCTTCCCAGTAGATTATGTCCAAGTAACAGAAGGGTTGTCGTATGAGGAGAGTTCCATAGTCATACTTGATCACCAGGTCAGGAGATTACGGACGAAGGATGTGGCTTCCGTCAAGGTATTGTGGCGAAACAACAATAGGGAGGAAATGACTTGGGAGACAGAAGATGAGATGAAGAAGAAGTATACTCATTTGTTTCCTGTGCCTCCAGGTAATTCAATTCAACTCCTTATTTGATTATAGTATTTGATGAATTGCATGTGTGTTATATTGTGGCCCTGTGAGGCATCTGTTGGGTTGCTGAATATAGGTGGATAGACATAGTTATAGAGGAGACTCTGCCGAAATTTTACTAGCATGAGACCTATGATGAACATTCGAGAACGAATGTTTCTAAGGGGGAAAAAATGTTACACTTCGTAAATTTAAGGCGATAATTAAGGACGTCATTAAGGAAGTAAGATTCAAATATTGTGTATAAAGTATAATTACATATGTAAATATGGAAATTAGTAAACAAAAGGATGTGATTCTGGGAAAATGTTGGTTACTATGGGCGTGACAATGGAAATTGAAAATGATAGTTATAAATATTTCCGTTATGGATTAGTAACGCCTTAAAAATTACGACATTGAGAATACGAAACCTTATGATTTTTTTGGGAATTAGAGGAAGTGGGACCTAAGGTTAATAAATTGTGGGAATTGGACCAAATTGAACTTATAATTTTCAGATTTTAGTCTTTAACCTTAAGAAAAACTCTTCAACTCATCGTTTCTCTTATTTCATTTTAAACTTCATCTCATCTCCTTTCTTCTTCCCCCCCAGCCGATACACACCCCCTTACCTACCAAAAATTATAGTTTTATCTCATCTTCTTAGATTACATGATACATAAAAATTAGAAGCCAAGAAATTGCATCAAAACAGTTGGTAAATTGTGCCACTGCTGGGCCGATTTTTGTCCAGAAAATACAAGGTTTTGGAGATGAATTTTTGGAAAAAAAATATGTAAGAATGATGGGTTAAAATTGTGGAATACATGCATGTCAATTTGGAGTTGAAGAAGTGATAAAAATGGGGTAAAAACGATGAAACAGTGGACCGATTCTGCTGGGACTGTTTCTGACAAATTCAAGGTAAGAAAATTCTTCTTTTTTAATATAATTGAAGTGTATGTTGTTGTAGATTAAGGAAGGAATTTGTGTTAAGAAAAATTTAAAGTTAAGGCATTTGCATGTGAATATTTTGGATATTGATACCGAATTAGGGACTGTTTTTGGTATACATTGAATTCGATTATGTTATTGCTATTGTCGTTACTAATCGCGCGTTGGAATTGAAGGAAATCTTGATATTTAAGTTATAGTTGTTTATAAGGAATTATTGGAACATGAATTGGATTTTAAGAAGTTAAGAAAAGAATATGGAATCATGTTATTGTTGGCCGAAACTTACATGGAAATATTGGACATTGCTGTGAGGTATTAAGGGCGGATTTTGTGGAGTTAAAACGTTGGAAATTTGATTATAAACATGTATATACATTGAGGTAACTACTAATACATGTCTCAAAGAATTAAGGTGTAGAAAATAGTTATTTTGTATTCTTGAACTCTTGGTTTTTGCTAGAAGTAGGGATTGTTTTTAAGGAATGTTTTAATACGATTAAGGGGCAGGAATAACATGAGAAATAAGTGTATAAATCACCTTGGCTGATGTAGTTGTTGTTTTACATAAATGGAATATTTGGGATTATATTGGTTATATCTTGAAGTTGTATCTTCTTATTGGTATTGTTGGTTTTGTTTGGAAGTTGTGGATTTGCATATAAATAGGGGAAGTGCTGCCCGAATTTTTATAGAATAGGAATTCGTCATTCAATATAACTTACGTTAGAAATCATAGAATTGACGAACGTATTACCCTTTATTATATGTTAAAGTATTAGACGAGACGTGTTCTAATATTGAGTTGGCTAGTTCGACTAAAAGGTATGTGAAACTCTTCCTTCTTTCTTTTTGGAATGATTTAATGAACGTACGGCGGACGTACATGATTTCTACACAGTCTAATTCCTGAAGATGTTAGTTATGAGAAGCGCCTATGGTTTTTCAGTAAAGAGTTTATTATAATGATTTCATTGAGGGTCAAAGTGATGATTTAAATTGTATAGTTACTCATGATACTCTATTCGTGTTGGATATGATTATATGAATTCACCGAGTCCCTTACTAGAGGTTCGGGACACGTTATATGAATATATATGATGATGATGATTCCACTGAGTCCCAGAATGGGCCGGAACACGTTATACCGATGATTCCACCGAGTCCTTCACTAGAGGGCCGAGACACGTTATATGTATATAGACATGATGATTCTATGGACATGCATCCATGATTTTGATATGACTCTCATTTCTATAAGACACAGTTGACTCTCATTTGTATATGACACAGTTGAAATTGTAATTTGATTATTATACTTGTCTCATGATATCTTCTGACCAGTTATGATCTTTCTTACAGTACTTCATATTTTACATACTCAATACATTATTTTGTACTGACCCCCCTTTTCTCGGGGGGTTGCGTTCATGCACGCAGGTACAAGTTCTCAGTTTGGTGATCCTCAAGCTAGGACTCCTACTCAGCTGGTTGAAAAACTCCATTGTTTCGGAGCTTAGTCATTTTGGTACAGAACCTTATTTTTGACTTATGTATATTTAGGGGCACGACGGGGTCCTGTTCCATCATATGTCGTTATCCTTCTCATAGAGGTCTGTAGACAGTTGTAAGTTGTACGTATGTGGATTGTATCATGTTGTGGTCAGCTATATTATGGTACTTAATTTTATTTTATGGGGATGCTCCCGTATATAGTGACAGCCTTGTCGGCTCACTATTTGTTATATTTGATTTAGATGTGACTCATCAGGAGACAGGGTTGTTCATGTGTAAAGACAGCCTTGTCGACTTTCCTATTCGAACGTATATTATGATTGCAACGTTATGCTGCCGGATTTTATATTATCATTAGTGTCGGTCTGATTACGTTACATGTTAATATAATGACGTCATTAGGACGCTTAGTCGCGGCCCGTCGGGTCGGGTCGTGACATTTTCATCAACAACTCTATCCACTTTCATTACTCTCTTTAAATATCTAGAAATAATTACTAAAAGAAATCAAATATACAAATTTCATTACCCTCTTTAAATATCTACAAATAATTACTAAAAAAAATGAAATATAACCCATTCGGAATTGCAATTACCTCAACGAGGTTTGGAACAAGCAACATGAATCATAGAATTAGCGCCACAATTCATCATTAGGAATTAATCGTCATCAAGGGAAAAACATCGGGACATGGCTCTTGAAGGTAGTCCGTGGTGATGGAAAACTAAATAATTCTCCTTAATCTACTTATCTCATTTGATAATACACCTTCTTTCAAAAAATATAACTTATCTTTATTTTAATAAAATATAATTGCAGGAATCAACATTAAATTATTAAATATCAACTCTTATATAAGTTATACTTTAAATAATGAAAAAATATTATCGTAATTAATGAATCAACATTAATTCATATATATTTTTATGATAATATTAATTCATTTCTTTTATTTATAAGTGTGGATTAATATAGTTGATCCTATTTATTTAGAATTGAGGGGTAATTTTTATTGTTATGTTAAATTTAACGTGTTAATAATGAATTCTTATTATGAGCTTCAAAATAATTATGGTATTATAATATTTAATATTTAGATTTAAGTACTATATTGCACTTTAAATTCTATTATCTATTTGTAATTTTTATTTACATACTTTCATTTTTTAGTAATTTTTATTTATATATATTGACTAAATGTTCATTTTGGTAATTCTACATTCAAAAGCAATTTTAATCAAAACTATCAAAACATAAATCAATTATAACAATCACTTTTACATTGTTGCATCAAAACATAAATCAATTCTGCCCACCGTTAATCCAAACACACCCTATTATGAATTGGCCTTCAAACGGAATGGTCTTTAATTTTTAGCCTTCTATATCAAGTATTTAATTTTTGGCCCTGGTATGAGCTAATGAAAACTTATAGACCAAAATATCCTTACTTGTCCAATCCCTTCTGTTATGTTTGTTTATTCATACTTTCTCTCTCTATCCCAAGTGTTCTTGGCTTGATTTTGAGCTCGTTTTAGTCTTAGTAGCCGTTATTTTTCGCTTTTTGAATTCACTAGTAATGATTTAGGTACATTTTACATTTGTTGTACATTATTTATATAATTTTCTGTATTTATTTGATTGCTATCGTGTTCGAAGAATAAGATTTCGATTCTTCTCTTAATAGTAATAATTAATCTGAGTTTCTTGATTCCTCTGGTGTGTCGTTGCAGGATCTAGTCAATACGGTGGATCAGTTTCTCTGCGAGGCTTTACAAAACCCTCGGGAACGGCTTTCTAGTTAGTAATATTTATTTTAAAATTGGTTGTTATTGTTATGATGTACTTAATTTGCTTTGTTATTGTTTTCTGTTTCGCTCATTATTTTGGCGCAATGATGTGTTAATTTTGCTTATCTCCATACTAATGAATGAATTAAGGTGAAGAAGAAATGAAGGAAGAGGAAGAACAGAGAATAAGAAAGGAAAAACCAGAGAGGGAAGAGAGTTAATCTTTTGTGGGAGCTTTTCTATGATTTTTCACTTTATCAAGTTACAAAGGGTTGGTCTATTTATAAGCTAAAATATTAAACTAACCCATCTAACTAACAATGTTAACAACTTTCTAACTATATATCTCTATATATCTATATATCTCTATATTTCTCAACACGCCCCCTCAAACTAGGAGATATGAAGATATTCTTCATTCCTAGCTTGGAGACTAATTCCATGGAACTTTTGCCATTTTCATTTTATTTTCTGGTGAGGATCCCAGCAGCCACACCATGCACATAGTGCAAATGAGCATCCAATATCAGATGAGTTTCTGGGTGTTAGCATAGACAGCTGCATCAACCTTAACCACACCAATCCCAGAGATAGAACTCATGGAAGTAATCCAAACACAGTAGAATATCAATATCCTTCTGTGACTGATAGTATGCTAGTTAAACAGCCCGAGAACAACAATTGCATCTAATTTCAGACAAAGGTTCTCGGATTGAGCTTTTAAATCTACTGCCTACGAAGATCCTCAATGTCTGTTAGAGGAGCTGCACTGCCGATAGAGCGCTTATCTGGTAGATTAACCACCAATTGACCACAGGCACCACTTATATCTTGGCCCATTTCCTTGCGAATAGTTGTGCGAATATCATAGATATCCCTCAATATTTTCTGAAACTTGATGACTTGCGAACAGTTGGCATGATTGGATTAAAAGGTATGAGATTCACAACGACTGTCTGATGGCTGATCGACAAGACTCCTTTTCTTTCGTTTTCCTTCCAATTAACACTTGAAATGTTTCTAGCAGTTTCCCAAGCTGATGGGCTTGCTGCTCCCCATCATTTACTCCATCAAGCATTATGTATTCAATAAAGATCTTTTGCTGGCTACAAAGAAGGTAAAGTAAGATCTTTCAGCAACTTGTACCACTGTCAATGTCTCACCAGTCCTAGTTTCACCACTAACAGCATTGAAAACCAAGAATCCTTGGAGACCAGTACAGTTATCGGCAAGCTTCCTGATACGATCCAAACAGAGATCAACTATCTCCTTTCCAATTGTATAATGTCCACGGTCAAAGTTGTTGGCTGCATCTTCTTTGCCACTGATGAGCTGCTCAGGGTGAAAGATTTGTCTATATGTTCCTGTCCTTACTTCGTCAATGATAGGCTCAAGATCTACAACCACAGGTGTGATTACAATAGTAGTAACATGAACAACAGCATCTTAAGCAACAAGTGCAGCTACAACAACACCATCAGTAGATATACTTGCATCAACTGCAGTAATATCTCAAACCAGTAATATCTAGCAGCACCAACAGCAATATCGACAACATCTGGTGCAACTACGAAGAACCCTCGTTCTCTAGTCTCACTCGGACTAGAGAATCCATCGATTCTCCTGTATCAATGCTATGAAGAACCCATCGTTCTCTAGTATCACTCGGACTAGAGAATCCCTCGATTCTCCTATAGCAAGCTCTTAGAATAAGCTCAGATATGAAGTGGAGTCTTCCTCAATTTCTAGTCCAATTTCGGCTAGAAATTCCTCGATTCTCCTATCCTGAGCTACACATATGAAAACAGACAATCTAACAATTGATTGACCTGTGAAATACTCTTTGAATTGAGCTTCAACTCAATCCATATTGTTTCCGACGAAGTATCCCTCAGTTCTCAGTCAATTTGTCGCCGAAAACTCCTCGATCCTTCCATCGATCTATTGTTTATGCAACTCAAATATGCAATTCAACAATTTTACAAATGTAATCATCCTCCTCTTCCACAAAATCTAATTCAGTAAAAGTGTCCTCTTTATTCAAAATGAATAATTTCTACACGTAACAGAGCAAGACAGTGACAGTCTTCACGATGTCACTGGAAAATTATAACAATTGCTAACATTTCAGTTCAAAATCATCAAAAAATGGAATCTCCTGCAACTCAACCAGAAAGAGTACGATCAATACAAACTGGAACTCCGGCGATCTTCGTCGTCGCAATGACAGTCAGAGGCGGAGTGTATCCGCAGAAAACGATAGCATTTTCGATAGTTGAATCTCTACTCTGAACAGATCCAGGTATAGTACTCAAAAGTAATAAGTTGCAAATCCGAGATAACATAACGCAGCAATCAAAAACTCAATTTCACAGTAATAACAATCAATCGATCGTAGCAATTGAAACAGGAAATCGCAGTAGAAAAAAACTAAATTCACACTAACTGCTTATCCATAGCTTTCTCTATTTACAGATCCAGTTTGGATTTGCAAACGTAATATAGAATCAAAATCAGTCGAAAAACAGAAATGTTATATAGATCGATCGATTTGGATTTTCTGCAATTTTTTTTAAAATTTCAATGTTTATAATCTAACACTGATGCGGAAACATTGATTCTCACCACATCTAATAGGATCTAGGCTTTGATACCATGTTAATTTTGCTTATCTCCATACTAATGAATGAATTAAGGTGAAGAAGAAATGAAGGAAGAGGAAGAACAGAGAATAAGAAAGGAAAAACCAGAGAGGAGAGGGAAGAGAGTTAATCTTTTGTGGGAGCTTTTCTATGATTTTTCACTTTATCAACTTACAAAGGGTTGGTCTATTTATAAGCTAAAATATTAAACTAACCCATATAACTAACAATGTTAACAACTTTCTAACTATATATCTCTATATATCTATATATCTCTATATATCTCAACATGATGATTTATATATGTGCTTGTACAGTCACTGATACGATGTACTATGACAATATTTTTTGGAGCTCATCCATGAGTTGCTTGTCCCAGTTATGATGGCAAGGAGTGACCGAAGTATGACAAGACAAGAGGTATCAAATTTAAACTCTCTCAAACTTGATACGATGCTGGAGATTTAGACATTGCAAATTTATTTCTGAAATTCATTGCAGCATCCTTTTTATTTCAAATATGTTACTCCCTTCTGCTATTTTATTTGACCTGCTTTGCATTTTACTCTGTCCAGAAAAGATTGAACTCTTCCTTCTAATACATTTTAGAGGTCCAGAGTAACATTTATGTATTCTATGAATTTTCGAGTTCAGTGAGATATTTTAACGTCCTTTCACATTCTTCTTAAGCATATATTTGATCAATTCAAATATAGTAACTTGGTTAAACTTTCTTTTCTATATGTTCATGGACGGTCCACTAGGTAACAAAATGTGTTAAAGGAAGAGGGTACTTTTATAAACATTCTACACCACCAAAACAAATATCTTTAGTGAGGATAACTCAGTTCATCCAATTAGATTTTTTATGTAATGCTGCAAAATCAGCCTCACTTTTATCACTATAATCAAATATAGAGAGAAAAGTTCAACTTTCTCTTTTTATGTTGCTCCATTTGAAACATGTCGTTTTAATTATCTCTTTTCATATCACATGTGATCATGTATTTTAGACAATTCAGATATTGTTATACAAGTTCAAATTTTTTGATCGCTTGTTTTACACAATTTTATCCTGATAATTAAGAACTTGTACTATGACAAGATTTTCACACAAAATCTCATTAAAGATTGAAACTTGGCTCCTCCTAAATAGAAGTTTTTATATCCTTAAAAATGATTTCTTCGGGATCCCTCACTGAGTAGTGAAACATCATAGATAAATGGTACGAGTACACTCAAGCAACCTTACCCTCTCAACTGTTTTTCGAAGCTACAGAGGTCAATGCATTTTTAGAAACTAAAGAGAATGCATTTGGAACTATTTTGATAAAAGTGACCTTTCACTATTTCAATATCGGCTTATCTTCTCAAGTGTAATCATTGCACTAGCCTTGGTTTCATAAAAAATGCTATAATTTCATCCTATCTGCTCTTTTGTAAAGCACTTCAAATTCAAATTTCCACTTTTGTTCGCTGAAATGGTTAATGGTGTCGAATCTAATTCATTTCATTTATCTGATGGTGTTAGCCAAGACGCCGCACGTTTGCTCAGATTTATGGTGATATTGGCCTCCATCCATTCATTTTGGATTCAGCTGTCCACTAAGTTCATAAATGAGACAACTCATTAGTTGTATCCACTAAGTTCATAAATTAAAGTCCATTTAGGATTCAATAAATTGTCTATATAGGGGTTTTGTAGCATTTTAATTCTATATGAATTGAAGGTGAATAATTTGTGTTTTGAGAGTTACAGTAGTAGTGAACTGTCTATTCTATTTAACTTATTTTCTTGTCACTTTAAGAGAGTTGTCCACGTGTCATATGTGTCTTCATTTTGTCATTTCTCCGGCATCATTATTATTGCTTGTGACCGTTTCTTAACATCAATTAAGAAATCTGTCATTTTCTGTTTCTGTTTTTCATTTGATGAGCAAAAAGATAATGCTTAACATCAACTAAGAAGTTTGTCGGAAGGAAAGGTGGCTTCTTGATACTGCCTTTACTAATTTCTGATATCTTAGATGGACTACATTGTTATTACTAATTTCTGATGTCTTAGATGGAGTAAATGGGTAGTTATGGGCTGTTGTTTGCATCTGCTCTCTGGCTAGACTTCTTCAGGTGTCGTAATATTTTTTTTGTCATAAAGCGTGTAAGATGCTAGTTCTTAAGTGGAAGACACTTCTTGCTGCTCCTAAGAGTATGTAAAAGTGATAAGGAAATGATTTCAAATGCTAATCTCTCACTATGAAAATATGGTATAATGAAGTTGTATCCATTTAAAATAGAAACGTGTTAGGAACTTGTACAAGGAAGAAGATTGAAATAAGTGATCAAAAATATTTGTCAGAAAATATTGGCCAAGCGCCGCGGCGCCCAGGGAAAGGGCCGCGGCGCCGCTCGTCCAATGAACAACATAAATTCACCGTGATGAGCGCCCATCGCCGAAACTTCAGAGAGCGCTGCAGAATTATTAGCGCCACGGCGCTAAAAGGCAGAGCCGCGGCGCCAGGGCAAGCGGCACCAAGGTCGAAGAGCCGCGGCGCTGGGCATAACAGACAAATTTTTTGAATCAAAAGTTATAACTTTTCAGAACCATCACAACCTTTGATCCGAATGGATGTAGTTTTTCATATGTTACTTCTATATAAAGAATGTTGATCACTTGGTTGAAAAGAGGATGAAGAGAATGAGTTACAATCATTACAAGAATCAAAAGATCTTACTTGATTCATCTTCTTCTTCCTAAATATATTTCTGAAAACAACATAAAGTAAATTCGCCAGGGTTAAGTTCTTGTGCAAGAACTCACACCAGATAGTTGTATCCTCTAGATAGACGTCCAAGAACTACAACACAAGTGGGGACGAATTTCTGTCTTAGGACACTGCGACAGCAGACCTCTATCATATCAAGTTAGTGTATGATTTCAATTTGTAGTATTCTTGTTGTTGAATTCAATTTCATTTGAATTATTATTCTACTATTGTGTTTGTTTATAGAAATACTAGATTGGTCATAACAATCTAAGACAGAAATTCAGAAAATTCATTTTTCTGATTTTGTTGAGTTTGCAACATTTTGCAGAGAATTCATTTCCTGATTTGCAAAGATGGATCAATCTGGATCTTCGTTGGTGAAAAACCATTTTGAGAAATCTGAGAAGTTCAAGGGTTCTGATTTCAAAGGCTGACAATAAAAGATGTTCGATTTGACAACTCTTCATGTGGCAAATGTGTTGACTGTTGAGGCTCCTATGGCACTGCCAGAAGGAGAAGGGGGAGAATGCTCCTACTGATGCAGAGAGGGCTGAAAGGCTATTAAGACTTGGGAAACTCAAGAGTTTCTTTGCAGAAATTATATTCTCAATGCCTTGGATGACTTTCTGTATGATATCTACTCCACGTTCAAAACGGCAAGGGAGTTGTGGCAGTCATTGGAGAACAAGTACAAGACTGAGGTTGCTTGTTCAAAGAAGTTCGTCATCGGCAAGTTTCTGAACTTTAAGATGAGCGATGCCAAGCCTGTTGTCAAGAAAGTGGAGGAACTCCAAGTCATTGTTCATGAGTTAGAGGTTGAAGGTATGGGCCCTAACCCGAATTTCCTTGTTGGTGCTATTATTGAAAAATTACCTCCTTCTTGGAAGGATTTCAAGGTTTATCTTAAGCATCTAACCGAGGAAATGAACTTTGAGCAATTGGTTCTTAAACTTCGAGTTGAAGAGGATAACCGGAAGAGTGAAAAGGTTGATGCTGTTTCCTTGGAGCCTAATGCAAATATGGTTGATGGAAATCCATCTAAGGCTAAGTTTCAGAAAGGCAAGGGCAAGTTTGTTGGTGCCAAGCCATCGTTTGCAGCCGGGAGGAATGCACTCGCCCCACAAAAGACCAATGCGTTCAAGAAATCACATGTTGATGTATGTTGGGTGTGCGATAAACCTGAGCATAAAGCAAAAAATTGTCGCCTTCGCAAGAGTCAAGGTGGTGGTGTTGGAGGTTCGGGTAATTCCAACCAATCCAACCGTGCTGAAACTAAAAACCAATTCATTGGTGTTGTTGCTGCTCAAGCAAATCTGATTATAAATTCAATCGATTGGTGGATGGATACGGGTGCATCCATGCATGTATGTTCTGAAAAAGACATGTTGTCATCCTACCGTCCCATCAAGGATGGAGAACCTTTGTTCGTGGAGAATGCTGCTGCTGTGAAAGTTGAATGGAAAGGGAAGGTGATTTTGAAACTCACTTCCGGGAATGATCTTGTGCTCACTAATGTGTTGCACGTGCCCAAAATTTGTAAAAATCTGATTTCTGGTCATGTTCTAAGTAACAAGGGCTTTAAGATTGTTTTTGAATTAGACAAATTTGTACTCACCAAAGGTGAGATGTATGTAGGGAAGGGTTACCTCAGTGAGGGGCTCTTCAAACTATCTGTTGTACCTACTAAGACAATTGCCATTATTAATGAAAATGCAGGCACAAGCACTGCTTCTATTATATGGTTGATTCCCCTTCCTTATGGCATTCACGATTAGGCCATGTTAATTATCGCTTTGTACAAAGAATGGTAAATTTAGGCATGTTGCCAAAATGTTTTATGAACAAAATGACTAAATATGGAGTATGCATAGAATCAAAATATGCAAGTCATCCTCATAAATCGGTAGGGAGATCAAATGAAGTGTTTGGTTTAATTCATTGTGATTTGTGTGATTACCAAGCAACATTATCTCGTGGAGGAAAGAATTATTATATATCATTCATAGATGATTGCAGTAAATATTGTTATGTATACTTAGTACATACCAAAGACGAAGCTTTGAACATGTTTAATACATATAAAGCAGAAGTGGAGAACCAACTTGAGAGAATAATTAAAATTCTAAGGTCTGATAGAGGTGGTGAATATCAATCTAATGACTTTAATGAATTTTGTTTTACTCATGGTATAGTTCATCAAACCACTGCACCATATACTCCAAAACAAAATGGAGTTGCCGAACGCAAGAATAAAACATTGAAGAATATGATAAATTCAATATTGGTTAGTTCAGGCGCACCTCTTAGCCTATGGGGAGATGCGTTACTTACTGCAAATATGATATTAAATAAAATTCCTCATAAGAAAAGTGATCAATCTCCTTATGAATTATGGAAAGGTAGATTGCCTACTTTCAAAATGATGAAAGTATGGGGTTGCCTAGCGAAAGTTCAAGTTCCCTTACCAAAGAGAACTAAACTTGGACCAAAAACGGTGGATTACATATATGTTGGTCCTGCCAATAATAGTGCATCATATAAGTTTTTGGTTTATCATTCTGATGTTGAAGGTATTCACAAAAACACACTTATGGAATCTGCTCAAGCAGAATTCTCTGAGGATATTTTTTCTTACAAAGACAAGGAAAAGTATAAAGACGATTCTAATTATAAGAAGAGATCGCTGCCTCAAGATGAGTCAAACCAGAACACACAAAATGATACAAGTAATACTTCATCTGTTCAAGAAGAAAATTCTGAACCAAGGAGAAGTAAATGTGGGAAAATTGCCAAGATTTTGGACCAGACTTTATGACATTTTCCGTTGAAGGAGAACCTCAAAAATATAGGACTGCGATAGAATCATCCGAAGCTCCTTATTGGAAAGAGGCTATCCAAAGTGAGGTAGAATCCATTGTGCAAAACGATACATGGAAATTGGTTGATCTCCCTCTGGGACAAAAACCAATAGACCATAAATGGATCTTCAAACGGAAATTAAGGCCTGATGGTACTATAGAAAAATACAAAGCTCGTATAGTAGCCAAAGGGTTTCGACAAAAAGAAGGTGTAGATTTCTTTGATACTTACTCACCAGTAACTAGAATTACTTCGATAAGGACGCTAATTGCTATAGCGACTGTTCACAATTTGGAAATACACCAAATGGATGTGAAAACCGCGTTCTTGAATGGTGAATTAGATGAAGAAATTTACATGGAACAACCCGAAAGGTTTGTTGTTAAAGGTCAAGAAAAGAAGGTTTGTAAATTAATTAAGTTTTTATACGGACTTAAACAAGCTCCAAAACAATGGCATGAAAAGTTTGATAATACATTATTATCAAATAATTTTCAAATAAATGAATGTGACAAATGTGTCTACATTAAAGAATGTAAGAATGCATGTGTCATTATATCCTTATATGTTGATGATACGCTAATTATGGGAACAAGTAAGGATGTAATTAACCAAACTAAGAAGATGTTGCATGCCGCTTTTGATATGAAAGATATGGGAATAGCGGATGTCATTCTTGGTATTAGAATTCAAAAGAATTCTGATGGTTACATATTAACTCATTCCTATTATGTCGAGAAGGTTCTTAGAAAGTTTGGATACTATGACGATCGACCGGTTGTTACACCATTTGATCCCGCTAGTCACCTTAAGAAGAATCAAGGTGAAAGTGTGTCTCAATTGGAATATACACAAGTTCTTGGAAGCTTGATGTACATAATGAACTGTACACGACCAGACTTAGCATATACAGTAAGTCGACTTAGTCGATACTCACGTAATCCAGGAAAGGATCATTGGTTTGCACTAACTAGGGCACTCCGATATCTAAAGCATACAATGAACTATGAGTTATATTATACAAAATATCCTCCTGTTTTAGAAGGATATTGTGATGCTAATTGGATTTCCAACCATTCGGAAAGTAAGTCCACAAGTGGTTATGTATTTACACTTGGTGGAGCGGCGATATCTTGGAAATCATCAAAGCAAAACTGTGAATACACGATCGACTATGGAAGCAGAGTTTATAGCCTTGGACAAAGCTGCCGAAGAGGCATAATGGCTCAAAAACTTCCTAGAAGGTATTCCTTTGTGGACAAAGCCTGTTACATCCATTTGCATACATTGTGATAGTATGGCTGCAAATATACAATGGCAAATAGTCAAATATACAATGACAAATCGAGGCATATAAGGCGACGTCATAACACTATACGAATTTTGCTGAAGAATGAAATTATCTCCATTGATTATGTAAAATCAAAGGACAATACAACGGATCCTTTTCGTATTTACATCGAGGGGAATGGGCTTAAAGCCAATACAATGAGTCATTACTTGGTGGAAACCTAACCTAGCAAAATTGGAGATCCCATGGTCTAGGTTCAATAGAATAACTAGTTGGGGAAGACTCAAGGAGCATATAATACACACATATGCTCATTCCTATGGTGAACCAATGTGTGTTCATCCGTTGATAATTTAGGGATGAATATTATTCTTAATAATACTAAAAACCATATTATGCTGGGATAGTACAGACTATTCTTGTTTGATATTACCTATATGAGATTGATGTGGGGTCGCATCTATGAGAACCGATATGACTACGTTCTCTACAAAATCTCACGAAGAAGGAGTTGTTCACGACCGAAATGAACACAACCGTAAGAATTGAAATATGTTGGTATGATGTGTGTGATACTTGTCTCGATTTACTACAAAACGTGAATAGTTCAAGACATACGTTCACTATTTTACAAAGTAGATCCGATAAGTATTCACTACGAACGATTCAAGTCTAAAAGACACCTTTTCCGATGCATGTCATACCTGGTTTTCCGAAATAACGAAAAGTTCCTTAGTATCTTATTTTCTATCCAAATGTGGGGTATTGCTAGAAGTTTGAATAGAAAATGTGGGGTATTGTTGGAACTTGTACAAGAAAGGAGATTGAAATAAGTGATCAAAAATATTTGTCAGAAAATATTGGCCAAGCGCCGCGGCGCTGCTTCCCAGCGCCGAAACTTCAGAGAGCTCTGCAGAATTATTAGCGCCACAGTGCTAAGAGGAAGAGCCGCGGCGCCAAGATCGAAGAGCCGCGACGCCAAGGTCGAAGATTCGCAGCGCTGGGCATAACAGACATAATTTTTTAATCAAAAGTTGTAACTTTTCAGAACCATCACAACCTTTGATCTGAATGGATGTAGCTGTTCATATGTTACTGCTATATAAAGAATGTTGATCACTTGGTTGAAAAGAGGATGAAGAGTACAATCATTACAATAATCAAAAGATATCACTTGATTCATCTTCTTCTTCCTAAATATATTTCTGAAAACAACATAAAGTAAATTCGTCAGGGTCAAGTTTTTGTGCAAGAACTCGCACCAGATAGTTGTATCCTCTAGATAGACGTCCAAGAACTACAACACAAGTGGGGACGAATTTATGTCTTAGGACACTGCGACAACAGGCCTCTATCATATCAAGTTAGTGTATGATTTCAATTTGTAGTATTCTTGTTGTTGAATTCAATTTCATTTGAATTATTATTCTACTATTGTGTTTGTTTATAGAAGATACTAGATTGGTCATAACAAAACGCACAACACAGATCTCTTGCAAATGAATTATACTATGTTTTTTCTCTAAATGTACAAGGTTTAGATCATTTTTCTGTTTCTCTTGCAGCTTAAGAGGGAGCTACTTTTCTTAACGGTGGGCATTGGGACTGCTTGCAATGGATATTGTTTGGTAACTTTATCAGTCCAGGTATTCGGTAGATTTTTTATAGGTAATGAGGTCATGAGACATATATAATAGAAGCCATATAGTTTTTCCTTAGAACTATTGGTGGCTATACTTAGTTGTGCTATATTTGTCTAAATCTTCAATTGAGCTAGGAAAGCAGTGAGAGCACATGCGTGTAAATCACGATTAGTGATTGATTTACTGCGATTGGGAAAGTTCTTTCCATTTGCTCTGTTTTTATGCCTTTTGTGATGGTTTGCTCTTGGTACTACAGATTTATTTAAGCTACAGTTGCTGTATTATCTTGTTTATGGGAGATCCAACTATAATTGCTATCTTCAGCTTGAACTATAGAGATCAGCTTCTTTCCAGACAGTACACTTTTCAGTGAGAGAGGCAGAGGAACAAGCTAAATGTGAAAGGCTCCAGAAACAGTGGATGCGTGACTAGGAGCTAATAAAAAATGAGCCTCTACTGATCGCTTATAGTTATTGGGACGGAACAGGACATAGACAGGTGATCCAGGTGCGAAAGAGTGATGGCATAGGTGAGTTTCTTTGGGCAGTTCAGCATCAGCTTGTACCTGCGTTTTGAGAGGTTCGAACTACTTCAGTGGAGAACATTCTTTATGTAAAAGAAGATCTAATCATTCCTCATCAATACAGTTTCTATGAGCTGATTATAAACAAAGCCAGGGAAAAGAGTGAACAGTTTTTTACTTTGATATCCATAAAGATGTGCGGACCATTGATGATGCTACTATAGATAAGGTTGAGTCACATGCTGGAAAAGTTGTAGAGATGCATTGGTATGAAGAACAAACACATATTTTCAGCTTCTCGGTGGGAGATATATGACCCTACAAAGAAGTGGGAATGATATACCATGGACGGGGATTAAGTGTAATTGTGAAGGTGATTTCATCTTCATCGCCAATGAGATTTTTCACCATCATTTGACATGCTAAAGACAGAGGGCTTAAACTATAGTTTTTATTTTGTATGTTGCTTATATAAGAACAAAGGGGCTGCTGCTGTATTTCTTCTTTGGATAAGATGGTTGTGATACTTTTAACTCATTTGTGATCCTTTAAGCTTTCCTTATGGAAAGGCTGCTTTGTTCAGTTCGAAATTTTCATTATAACCTTGCCTTGCGAAATAGTTACTACACAACTTATGCCTATTAACTTAATTTCTACAGAACTATGCTGGACAAGGCAATAGGTTCTATGTAACTTTGTCCGAATAGACATAGTTTCTATAAAATCTTGTCCTGCGAAATAGTTACTACACAATTTATTCCTGTTAACTTATTTTCTACAAAACAATGCTGGACAAGGCATATATTATATGTAACTTTGCTCGAATAGGCATAGTTCTTATGAAACCTTGCCTTGCGAATAGTTACTACACAATTTATTCATGTTAACTTAATTTCTACGGATGCCTGACAAGATATATGTTTTATGTAGCTTTGACCGAATAGACATAGTTTCTATGAAATCTTGTCTTGCGAAATAGTTACTATACAATTTATTCCTGTGAACGTAATTTCTAAAAAAACTATGCTGGACAAGGCATATGTTCTATGTAACTTTGCCAGAATAGGCATAGTTTATAGGAAACATTGCCTTGCGAAATAGTTACTACACAATTTATTCTCGTTAACTTAATTTCTAAAGAAACTATGTCGGACAAGATGTAACTTTGCCCGAATATGTATAGTTTTTATGAAACATTGTCTTACGAAATAGTTACTACACAATTTATTCCTGTTAACTTAATTTCAAAAGAAACATGTCGGACAAAGCATATGTTCTATGTAACTTTGCCCGAATAGACATAATTTCTATGAAAACTTGTCTTGCAAAATTATTATTACACAATTTATTCATGTTAACTTAATTTCTAAAGAAAAAATGTCGGACAATGCATATGTTATATGTAACTTAATCCGAATAGGCATAATTTCTATGAAACCTTGGTTTGCGAAATAGTTACTACACAACTTATTCATGTTAACTTAATTTCTAAAAAACTATGACGGACAAGGCATATGTTCTATGTAACTTTGCCCGAATAGACATAGTTTGTATGAAATCTTGCATTTCGAAATAGTTACTACACAATTTATTTCTGTTAACTTAATTTCTAAAGAAGCAATGCCGGACAAGGCATATGTTATATGTAACTTAATCCGAATAGGCATAGTTTCTATGAAACTTTGCCTTGCGAAATAGTTACTACACAACTTATTCTTGTTAACTTAATTTCTAAACAACTATGTCGGACAAGGCATATGTTTTATGTAACTTTGCCCGAATAGACATAGTTTCTATGAAACATTGTCTTGCGAAACAGTTACTATACAATTTATTCATGTGAACGTAATTTATACATAAACTAGGCATAGGTTTTATGTAACTTTGCCCGAATAAGTAGTGTATATGAAACCTTGCCTTGCGAAATAGTTCCTATACAATTTATTCAAGTTAACTTAATTTCTGAAGAAACTCTATCGAACAAAGCATATGTTAAATTAAATAATCATTAAGCTAAATTTGATTTATTAGGCAAAATTTGTAAGTATAAAGGAACAACAAAAGAGATATCTTTATTATACGAACCATTTAAGCAAACTGCAGATGAAAAGGATATGACATCACACCTCTCGTTGGCTAACTATTAGATAATATTTTCATTAATCACAATATATATAGTTGTATAAAGGTGAATCATATACTAACAACTTTAGCGAGGGTCTGAAATGAAAATCAAACTAAACAATAATTAATAAAACTTCCACTTGTACCAAAATAAGGGCATTTGTGCCAATCGTGACACCCCCTAAACTAGGGATGTCAATTGGGTAGGTTAGGGCGGAACAAGTCTTGACCTGCTAAGGATTTGACCCGCCCTGTCTTGCCCCATTTAGTAATTTTCAAAAAATATGTCATGCCCTGTCCTGCCCCGCTAAGCCCTCCTCTGTCCCGCCCCGTTTATATTATTTTTCATTTTTCACTTTCAACTTGATATTTATTTTTCATTTGTCATTTATATAGCTTCTGTTATAGATCTTGACAAAACTGCTACTGGAAAATATGTCCTCAAAATCTTGAGGTCAACTACTGAAAAACTGGAAAATATTTATAGCCTATCAAAACCTGTTATTTACATACAAAACCCATTAAACAATACTTATTCATATCATTAACGCAGAAGATATTTATAACAGGTTTGCTATGGTCTGAATTTTTAACAAAATCCACCACCTGCCCTGTCTCATTTTAATTTTTAATAAAATTAATTTTGCTCTGCCCCGCCCTGACCTGCCCCGTTAAGAGCTTGCCCTGCCCCGCCCCAATTTCCATCCCTACCCTAAACATCAACACTCAGATTAAAAAGTTAGTCCTTTATCCCAAAATATTTATCACATTATATTTTTTAAGAGATTAACAACAACATACCAAGTAAAAGTGAAATCCATAACATGGGGTCAGGAAGGGTAGAGTGTACACAGACCCTACTGTTAGAATTCATATAATTTATGAATCATTATAAGACAATAACAAGAGTAAAGAAAAGAGAATAAGAATATTATTTAAAGTGAATTAGTAAATTAAAGAAAAACAACTATATCCCTTATATATAAGGTCTAATAGCTTTCCAAAATGGAAAGTTGAACGATATGGGACTATAATGTTAACATCTCCTCTCAAGCTCGCGATGGTGTAGAGAGAAACATCGAGAGTTTGCCAAGAAAGAACCGGTGACGCTGTAAGGTATGTGTCTTTGTGAAGAAATCTGCAAGTTGCATCGAAGATGAGACAAATGACAAGGATAGAGTGTCTTGTTGAAGATGATATCAAATAATATGACAATCAATCTCAATATGCTTGGTACGTTCATGAAAGATTGTGTTGTATGCAATCTGAATAGAACTCTTATTATCGCAGTACATCGGTGTCAGTGAAATAAAGACACTCACATCGATCAATAACCAATGTAACCATACAATCTCACAAGTAGTAGAAGTCATAGCACGATACTCTGCCTCGGTTGAAGAGCGAGAAACAATATTTTGTTTCTTACTTTTCCATGAAATGAGTGAATCTCCTAAACATACATAATAACCAGTAGTGGATTTCCGATCAGTCAGGTTATTAGCCCAATCTGCATCAGAAAATGCACGAAGCTCTAATGATGAGGTTGATGGAAATAAGATACTTTGATAAATCGTTCCTCGGAGATAGCGAAGAATACGCATAACCGCAACCCAATGTACAGATGTAGGAGAACAAACAAACTGACTGACAATGTGAACAACATATGCAATGTCAGGGCGAGTAATGGTAAGGTACACCAGGCTACCCACAACTGAACGATATAAAGTGGGACCAGGATCTCCGTCAGTAGGGGTATAACGAACATTGACCTCAAGAGGAGAGTCAACAATACGAGTATCTGTGAGACGAGCCCGCTCAAGAATATCTGTAGCATACTTAGACTGAGAGAAGATACCCCTTCTCAGAATAAGCTACCTCAATGCCTAAAAAGTAACGTAGATGACCTAAATTTTTCATCTCAAAGTGACGAGACAAAGTGATTTTAGGTTTGTGATACCATCAATATCATCACCTGTAATGATCATATCATCAACATACAACAAAAGCAAAATATGGCCTGCCGGGGATGATCTAACAAATAATGCCGAATCATGAAAGCTGGAAATAAACCCAAGAGAAGATACTATAGTGGAAAACTTGTCGAACCAAGCTCTTGGGGCTTGTTTGAGACCATACAAAGCCTTCTTAAGCCTGCATACCTGTCCTGGATTATGTGACACACCAGGTGGAGGGACCATGTAGACTTACTCTTGAAGATCCTCATTCAAAAAGACATTTTTAACATCCATTTGTGAAATATGTCAATGACGAACAGAGGCTACTGCAATAAGAACCCGGACAGATGTCACATTTGCAACAGGTGCAAAAGTCTCCTCATAATTCATACCATACTCTGGAGCAAAGCCCTTTGCAACCAAACGAGCTTTATATCGTTCAATAGAACCATCAGACTTGGTTTTAATCTTGTACACCCATCGAGAACCAATAGCTTTCTTAATAGATGTTAGAGAAACCAAATCCCAAGTACCAGTTCTGTCCAAAGCAGACAATTCCTCACTCATAGCCCTTTTCCAAAGAGGATCACGAGCTGCCTCAAAGTAAGAGGTAGGCTCACAAAGAGAATTAATAGAAACTAAAAAAGAGGCGAATGATGGAGAATAACAAGAATAATCATAATAGGATACCTGAGTAGATCGAGTAGTGCATTTAGGATAGCGGGGTGGATTTGGATCTACAATCACAAGAGATTCTGGAACAGTCATAGGAGGAGGGTGAGTATCAATATCATGAGACCTGCCAGAAGACAGAGAAGGAATAAAAGATATAGATGTAGAATCAGATGGACAATCAGTAGTAAAAGGATCAATATCAACAAGGTCAGATTTTAATATGCCATGTGAAGTAGATGGGATGGAGAAGAAAGAAACATGCTCAATAAAGGAAACATTACGATAAACATACAATTTTCCAAAAATTGGATCATGACAATGATAACCTTTTTTCCCAACCCCATATCCAAGAAAAACACAAATAGCGACACGAGATGATAACTTAGTACGCTCTGCATGTGGACGCAGAACAAAAACATGTTGAGCCAAAAACTCTCAAATGGGAATACAGTGGGGTGTGACCAAATAGTCTAGCATACGGTGAAATCCCAGAATTATGAGAGGTAGGAATCCTATTAATAAGATAAACAGATGTTAGGACAGCGTCTCCCCAAAATTCACTTGGAACACTAGCGAACAAAAGCATAGATCGAGCGGTTTTAATAATATGTCTATGCTTTCTCTCGACTATCCCATTTTATTGTGGAGTATCAGTACAAGAAGATTGATGTATTGTACCATCAACTTTGAAAATATCAGAAAGATCTCCACTAGTATATTCACCCCCTAAATCAGCTCGAAAACATTTCATAGTGGTAGAATGTTGAGTTTTCACATAGGCTTGAAACTCAGTATAAATATGAACAAGATCAGAACGTCGTTTTAGTAAATAAACCCAACAATAACGAGTATAATTGATCGGTGTATTTTATATACACCTTTTGAGTCATTTTTAATTAGTCTTTTGCCAATTTTTGTACAAATACGTGTCGTCTTAGGATAGATTTTCTTTCTTTTGAGTCATAATGGTTTAAAGTGGCTCATTGGCGAAAAGGAGCAAAAAGAGGGCAGAAACAGAGGTTCCAGAGCTCAAAAAGCTAGAAAGTTGGAGAACCGGGCAAGAAACAGGGCGGCGCCTCCAACCAGCAGCATCAGAGCGTCGCGGCGCCCAAAATCTGGAACTACAGAGTTTGCACGCGCGCCGATTCAGGTCGCGGCGCCGAGGCGGGAATTCTGCCAAATTCGAATGGGAATAGGCCAAGGCCTAAAAGGAAAAGGTTAAGAACGATTTGGAGGCTATAAAAAGGAGCTTTCTAGGTCATATTAAGGGTTCCAAACCCTTACCAATTCATCACAAACTTGGAGATCAAGATTGGAGACTACTTTTGTGTAATTTCTTGTTTCTTTGTTTTATTTCTTTATAGTTTATGTTGGATATTAGTTTAGTTCTTGGCATGTCTATGGATAGGAACTAACTTAATTTAGGGTTTTCCATATCAAATCACTTGAAACTCATTCTTATGAATTAATGCATGTTTTGGTTTCTTCTTATCATTGTTGAGATTTATTCAATATTTGTCTTGAATGTTTGGTAATTAATTGATCACTAATTATCATAATCTATATGATTTCTTATCGAAAGCCGAAAGGGGAGATTGTGACTATGCTATAGTTGAATAAAAATAGGTTAAATCATGGACGAAAGTACCCCGATACTTGTGTAGTTTAATAGGTTATTGTTCTTAATCCTCCTTTATAGTCAATCTTATCACCGAAAGGTAGAAAGGTTCTATATTGGGGTTGAGTGTTTATATTACCTTAACAGGAGTATAAAACGGCTTAGTTAACCTGCTATCTCAAAATAGAAGAAGAACCATAATTAATTGCATTAACAAGATGAGCGGATAGTTGAGGAGATTTGGAAGCCCTATTTCCACCATATTTGAAGTAAAACAAAGTAATTTAGTTAGCATTCATAAGTATAGTTATAAACAATTCATCAATCATCGGTTACCAAATAGATACCATAGAATAGAGTTTGAGAATTGGACACTAATCCCTGAGGACGATAACTCGGTCATCTAGACTATATTACTTGTCACGATACGTGCACTTGCGTTTAGCATGTGTATAAACCGCGCATCAAGTTTTTGGCGTTGTTGCCGGGGATTGGCGTAGTTCAATATCATTTTATCTATTCTTAATTTCTAATTTGGTTTTTATTTTTGTTTTTTTTATTATTACTGTATTTTTCTCTTTTATTCGTGAAACCAGTGCGCCGTGATCCGTTTGTTGATTTTGATCTGTTGTAGGCATCTAGTTTATGCGAAGGAGAAGAGGAGAAGATACACTTGTTCCCTTCAACCCGGAGATTGAAAAGACTTGCAAACAGAACAGGAGAAACAAACGAGTTTTGGCCTTAATAGCGATGGGGGGTTTGCAGAACAACAATGAGATGAACGAAGGGTTAGGTGATCATCAACCTAACCAAATGATGCCCTGGATATTGCCAATGGATGTGGAAGAGAGGTCCAAGTCTAAGCTGAGAGAAGCTTGGGAGATTATGTGCTACCAAGGGTGAATGGAGCACAAACTTGCATCAGACTCCCAGTAATAGGAGCAAATAATTTCGAAATCAAGCCTGCGATCCTGAGTATGGTGCAGAATACTGTTCAATTCGGAGGGTTGCCATCGGAAGATCCTCACATGCACATAGCGAACTTCTTGGAATTGTGTGCAACTTTCACGTATAATGGCGTTCATCGACGCCACGTCGATTGAGGCTCTTTCCCTTCTCACTCAGGGAAAGAGCGAAAGTTTGGTTGAATTCCTTGCCTACAGATTCGATATTCACATGGCAGGAGTTGACACAGAAGTTTTTAGCAAAGTTTTTTCCACCGTCCAAAGCCACTGTCGGTAGGAGTTGAACAATTTTTATCAAGCTGATGGAGAGTCACTCTATGAGGCTTGGGAGAGATTTAAAGATTTGCAAAGGAAGTGTCCACATCATAGCATTGAGTTGTGGAATTTGGTCCATATTTTCTACAATGGGCTAAGCGGGACCACAAGAACTATCATTGACGCAGCCACAGGTGGAACTTTCATGAGAAAGACAGCACACGAAGCCCATGATTTGTTAGAAGACATGACCACCAATAATTATGTAACAGAGGACAGAGGGGTGAGTGGAAGAAGAGCAATAGGAGTTCATGAGATTGATGCCATCACAGCATTAAATGCACAAGTTGCTCTCTTGACCAAGCAACTGCAACAAAACACAGTGTCAGTGAATGCAGTTCAAATGTCATTGAGTTGTAAGATGTGTGGAGGCCCACACACCTTTGATAGGTGCCCATCAGCAAATCCCAACAACATCTCGATCGAGCAAGCAGAATGCCAAGCAGTAGGGAATTATCAAAGGCCCCAGAACAACCCCTATTCAAATACCTACAATCCAGGGTGGAGGAATCACCCTAACTTTTTATGGAGGGGTGATCAAGGGCATCAGAACCAATTTCGAGGCCAATACCAAAATCAGCAACCATTCACTCAGGCCTCATCTTCACAACAATTTAATGCACCGCCAACAAGCAGGCGGATGAGTTGAGAGCAGCCTGACACTCACCAACTAATGCACTAGCCCGGCAGACCAGATCCTCTATCAGGAATTTGGAGACACAGGTGGGACAACTAGCGAAGATGACAAACAACAGGCCACATGGCACTTTACCTAGTAATACAGAGATGAACCCCAGAGAACAGTGCCAAGCGGTGCAGCTGAGGAATGAAAAACAGTTAGAACAACTTACACACCAGCTTGTGGTTGAACAGAGAGTAGATGCAGAGAGGGAGAGGGTCACTGAAGACCGTCCTATGTTAGAAAAAGTTCCAACAGTCCCAGTGAGGGAATACACTGAGAGGATTCCTTACCCACAGAGGTTGCAAAGGAAAGTGGTTGACAAACAATTCTCCAAGTTCTTGGAGGTATTCAGAAAGCTACACATTAACATTCCGTTTATTGAGACATTAGAGCAAATGCCTACTTATTTTAAATTCATGAAGGAAATTCTTGGGAAGAAGAAGAAGTTGGCGGAGTATGAGACGGTGGCACTGACAGAGGAATGCAGTGCAATTCTGCAGAAGAAATTTCCCCCCAAACTCAAGAATCCAGAGAGCTTCACATTGCCTTGCACAGTTGGCAGAGTGATATGTAATAGGGCCTTTTGTGATTTGTGGGCTAGTATAAATCTTATGCCCTTGTCTGTTTTTAAGAGGTTGGGGTTAGGTGAGGCCAAACCAACCACTGTGAGCTTGCAGTTAGCAGATAGGACAGTGGTACATCCCAGAGGAACGATTGAAGATGTCTTAGTTAAGGTGGGAAAATTCTTCTTTCCTGCGGACTTCCTCATCCTTGATATGAAGGAAGATGATGAGATCCCCATCATATTGGGAAGACCATTCTTGGCAACCGGGAGAGCCCTGATTGATGTGGAGAAGGGTGAGTTGACACTTAGAGTGAAGAATGAAGAGATGGTGTTCAAGGTGTTCAAACACATCATTGAACTCCCAGTCATGAGCAAGTGTTTTGCAGTTAGCATTGTCAGCACATCGGTTGAGCCAACACAAGCCAAAGCAAGGGAAATAAGTCCACCAAAACAGGTAAGCAATGCTAAACCTCCGCTTGAAAAAAAAAGAGAAAGAAAAACAGAAGGAGGAAGCGAAAAATGTTGATGAAATGGATAGACTGTGGGGTTAATCTACCTCATGCATCTTGAGTAAAGAACTTGCGTCCGGCTAAAATATGTTAAAGACAACGCTACTTGTGAGGCAACCCAAGGTTATTTTATTTTATTTAATTTAAAGCAATTTAGTTTTAATTAGAACAGTCTCACGGAAGGTATCGTTTGCATGTTGTGATGACAGGTACAGGGCCAAAAAAATTGAAGGACGAAAACTGAAAAATCAAAAGAAAAGAAAAATCGGCTCAGCGCCACGGCGCCGGAAGTGCAAAAGGGCGCAGAAAGTTGGGCTCCGTGGCGCCAAATCAAAGCGCCACGACGCTGGAAGTTCAGAGGATTGCAGAAGTTTGGGCGCCGCGGCGCCGCGATGAAAAATCTGAGTTTTTAAAAGGAGCCCTAATCCGATTTTCCTTTCTCCAAATCAAGAATCCAAAACCCTTCCACTCTGACAGGACCTCCGACGCTATCTGCCATGCATTATCCACCGCCACCACTTTAAACCAAGTTTGTAAGTTGTCCTGTTTTCTTTTATTTTATTTTTATTTTTTTTAGTCTTGCACACATTGGGGACAATGTGTGATTTAAGTTTGGGGGGGTGTCTTATTGTTTTTGAGTCTTTTTGATTTGTTATATATATTTTTAGTATTTTTGAGTCAGATTTTTTTTTAAGATCATGCATGCTGTAGTTACTGGAATCGCCTAGTGAAGTAATGTTGAATAATGTAATGGAATTAGAAGCAACCATCTAAACACTTAGGTTAGATATGTCAATAATTCATGAAATCGAACTATTTGGAGTAGTTTGCTTAATTTATACATTGTTTGTAATTAAACCTATGTGTATGATTGCTTGTTATTTGAGGTGAAATAATTAGGATATGCATGTTAGGGAGATGATTCAGGCATTTCTTTGTTAACCCTTTCTTACCATTTTTGCCTATCCCTGACATTCAAATTATATCCCTAGTCAGCCCCTTTGAGCCTAAAAATAAGACTTTTCTTTGAAACCCTATAATTCCACACTTGTGTCATAAGTGAAAAATTGAGGTGATTGGAATATAAAGTGTTAAAAAAGAGACAAAAAGAGTGAACAATTTTGATGCACCCCAATGAAAAAATAATAATAAATAGGCAAAAGCCTAAGTTTGAGGGTGCTGGCTATTCATAATTGTTATACCCCGTAGTTCTGGCCATGCGTATGAGAGCGTACGAAAGGGATTAAGACTTAAAATTTTCGAAAGATAGGTTGACGGATTATTTCGGACGGGTTTTTAGTCAACTTTGAGGCGGTTTGTGTCCAGTTGCATTATGAGTTCCTAGGTGTTTCAAAGACTTAGTGCGTAGTTCGTTGAGTCTAGTTCCCAACGCAACCAACCATTCATCGATAGGACATCAGAGTAGAAAGTTATGGAAGTTACAAGTTCAGTGCGCAGTCGGACAGAAAAATAATTCGGACAGGAGCCAAAGTAGCGGCATTGGAAGCGAGGCCACGGAAGATCCGAGGGTTGGCAGAAGTTTCAGCGCCGTGGCGCCGGCTGCAGGGCCGCGGCGCCGAGGCGGGTTCTGCGAGGGTAAGTGGAAAAATCTGAACTATTTTGTTTTAAAAAAGGCCATGGAAGGGTGACAAGTGCCCCCCCCCCCATCTGATTTTTGCATGCACTATTTATTGACCAAGTCTTGAAGACTTGGTCATTCTTCAAGCTCTCATCTCTCTCTAAGAATAAAAGCTCTTCCTTCTCTCTAGAAAATCAAGAGGAAAGCAAGGATTGAGAAAAATCTGAAAAGTGTGGCAAGAAGGAAACTTATTTGCAAGCTTGTAGGAGTTATTGTGGTGGTGTTTTTGGAAAAGAGGCTAGCAAATTTGTTGGATTAATTTGGCTAAAGCTCTAAGGTAACAATTCTTTCTCTTGTTGCTAGTTTTTGGTGTTGCATGTGAAGAAGAAAGAACTTGTAGTTAAAAATATTGCTCTTAGATAAAATGCATGTAAGAAATATGGTTTGGATATGAAAGAATGGGATAAGAAGGTTATGTAAGCATGTTGTAGCCAAAATACTACCTTAAACTTGTTAAGTTATTAGTTATGCATTGTGGGGCAGAATTTTACACATCCAAGTTTAGGTGTGTAATCCCCGTTGAATTGATTGGATTGTTGGGCCTTAAAAGTGGTGTTTGGATGTTGAATTCGGCCTTGAAAAAGGTGGCAAAGTATGTAGAAACAAAGGAAATGCTGCCCAATTTTCCATAGAATTTAGTGACTTTGAACTTGGAATATTCTACGTTGAAGCTTGAGGTTATTAAATGTATTATGGTCATTATAGGTTGACATACTACGTGCGGTATTTTGGACTTAGCAAGTGGATTGACCGAAGAGGTATGTGGAACTTTCCTATCTCTTGAGCATGAATAGTTTTACCTATATAGTACGATAGACGTACAAGGTTTTGATATCCCTTACTTGTTTTAAGGATGGCCAAGTTTTGTGAGTAAGGGGGGATTAACTCATTTCTTTAAAAAGTATTAAGGATGTCTTGAGTTTTCAAAGTTAAGGGACTTGATGTGTTCAAGTATATGATTCTTGTTTCTTTTTAATAGTGTAAGTCCCTTGGGTTTAGGAAAATGTATTTAACTAAGGTATAACGTTAATATAATGACTTTATGGAAAGTTGGTTATATTAGCTTTATGAAAGGTTAACAAAGGAAGATTTACTCTAAGTTAAATGAGTACGGATAAATGATTTGAAGTGTGAAAGGCAAATTAATTTTTAAGGCGTTAATTGCCTAAGGTTTTAAAAGAGTAGAAGTACATAGTACTTTGGGTTAAATTCCCGGATTTCATAAAGACATGTTAGTGCCTTAAGTAAACTAAAATGAGAATGTGTATGAACAAGACTAATAAGAAGTTAAGGGGTTTCTTAACTTGCTTGTATTATGTGTGATAGCCGGTTTGTGCTAATGATATATTATTATTTATTACGGGGTCATTCCCTGGGTTGTGGCATTTGCATATTCCGTGGATTTGCTACCCACGATGCGAGGAATACCTCATGCGAGTCCGTAGGGCTCATGCGGGTGAAATAGTCCCATGCGGGTGAGTACAACCTATGCGAGGAATACCTCATGCGGATGAAATAGTCCCAGGAGTAGGAGTGCTTAATGATACTGCGGGGCGGATGACCTTGCTTTGATTATGAGCTTCCTATTTTCATGCAGTACAGTATATGCTTGATATTCTCATTGTTAGTAAGGCACAGTGTTCTGTAAAATTGTTTATCATACATGTCTTCAGTTATTTTAGACTTATGAGGTATTTTCAGTATTTTCCAGTTCGCATACTTAGTACATATTGTGTATCGACCCCTTCATCGGATGCCGCGTTATGCCGCATGAGGGTAAGCGGTGGTGGATCCTCATTCTTAGGATCACCGGTGCAGTGTCAGAAGCTCCATTCCTCCGGAGGCTTGTTTTGTTGGTACGGTTTTCCCTGATGCTATAGGTATTATGTACATTCAGGGGTATGGCAGGGCCCTGTCCCGCCACATTTGTTATTCCTAGAGGTCTGTAGTCACGTTTGTGGTTTGGGATGTAAGGGCAAGTTGTACTTTTGATTAAGTATATTTTTATGGAAGTCAGCCTTATCGGCTTGCCAGTGATGTTTACTTTATACAGGTTATGTGTTATGTATGTTCCGCTGCTATTCTCTGATATATACAGCGATGTGCCCGGTAGGGCACCGATCGCGTCGAAGTCGGTCGTTTCAAAAGTGGTATCAGAGCAGTTAGTCCTCAGAAAGTGTCTACAGACCGTGTCTAGTAGAGTCTTGATTATCGGTGTGTTGTGCGCCACATCTATAATCAGGAGGCTACAGGATATTTAGGATTGGTTTCCATTCTTTCACTCTAAGATCGTGCAATAGAGCTGTGTTATAGGTTGAACTTCCTCTGATATTTTCCTTTATGTATCAGTTATGCCTCCACGCAAGGCAACTGCGGCCGAGCGGCGGCGCAAATGGCGAGCCGCTAGTAGGACGCGGAGGGTCACGAGGCAAGCCCGCCTTTACCAGAGATGATGTTTGGCGGCGAGTTCCACGACGCCGCCTCAGCGAGTTCGAGGTAGCGGCGGCCATCGAGACCGCAGTACTGAGCCTTCATCCCACAACAGTGAGTATAGAGATTACGGAGCAGATCCGGTTATTGACCAAAGATAGCGTAAGCAAATGACAGAGCAGATACCAACCCTAGAGCGGCGGGTTACTGATTCGGGATTTCTGGTTGTCATCCACCCTAGTTCTATGGTTCGAGATCCGGAGGATCCTCGGGAGTTTGTTCGGCGATTCTGACTATGCAGTGCTTAGGGCCTCGGAGTCGAGTCCATGCTAGCCTCTTCTGGGATTCAGCGATATTGCGTTGAATGGTTTGAGTCATGGGAGTTGTCTAGAGGTGAGGATGCTCTTCCCGGTGTTTGGGAGGAGTTCACGAAGCTTTCTGGATCACTTCTTGCCTCACGAGATGGGGAGAGCCGCGTAGATAGATTCTTGACCTTGAGGCGAGCAGGAGGACTATCGATAGTACACTGAGTTTGACTCGCTTGGCGGCGGTATCGCACACCATTGTTGGTGACATGGCGCAGTGGTTCATCGATATGTGATGAGGCTAGACCGTTATATGATTCGATGCTTGGGGTGGCTCTTCACCCGGTATGGATATTGCCGGAGATGCAGCGTATGCGCGTGGGATTGAGGCGAGAGAAGGAGGATCAACTAGACTTAGGCCACCAAGAGGCCGGGGACGTAGGTCTCGTGGCGATTTAGGCGGACAACCTCAGCAGCAGACTAGGTCCACATTTCAGCCAGCACAGAGTGCTCCTTCTCGGTTTTCTGGCGGGAGGTCTGATCAGCCGGGTCATTCAAGAGTAGGTCAGGGCTCCAGGACTTCGGGGTTTCAGGGAAGAAGAAACTGCTACCGATTGAGGCCATCCCCATCTCGGTGTGCTCGATGCGGTAGGTCTCACCCAGGCGAGTGTCGTGTTCCTTTCGGAGCTTGCTACTCTTGTGGCCAGCAGGGCCATTTGAAGAGAGATTGTCCGACCAGAGGTGGCGGGAGTGTGATGGTTCAGCCGGCGGTCGGTTCACAGATCTTCGCTTCGACGGTTATGCGCCGGAGGCGGGGTGTTCACGAGCGAGCGCGGCGAGAGGTCGTGGTGGGGTCCCGATTCCAGGTCCTCGAACCGTATTTATGCTATGTCCGGCCGCCAGACCGGGGCGTCACGGATGTCGTCACAGTACATTATTGGTTTCATCTTTGTGATGTATATGCTTTGATAGATCCGTGTTCTACCTTGTCCTATATATCTCCTCATATTCTTTGGTAGAATAGGGATAGAGCCCAGTCCATAAAACCTTTTGAGGTGGCTACGCCGCAGTAATTCGGTGGTAGCCGAGCGGGTATATAAGGCTTGCCCGGTGACTATATCTGATGCGGACTCTAGCCGACTTGATAGAGTTGGATATGACGGACTTTGACGTGATTATGGGTATAGATTGGCTGGCGTCTTGCTATGTCAATATGGGTATGAGAGAGATTGCAGTTCGGTTTCTGGTGGCCGATTATCGAATGGAAGGGAATCTTTGCGTCGTAGGGTAGGTTTATTTCTTACCTCAAGGCTAGGAAGATGGTGCGGAAGGGTATATCTACCATATGGTTCGGTATTCGATCGAGGTTGAGATACGGACCTTGATCGATTCCGGTCGTTAGAGAGTTTCCAGACGTGTTCCCAGACGAGCTTCCGGGTATCCCTCCTGAGAGGGAGATTGAGTTTTGCATTGACATGGCGCCAGACACTCGACCGATATCTATTCCGCCATACAGGATGACACCTGCTGAGTTGAAGGAATTGAAAGACCAACTAAAAGATTTGCTGGAAAAAGGATTTATCAGACCAAGTGTTTCTCCCTGGGGAGCGCCAGTGTTATTTGTAAAGAAGAAGGATGGGACGCTGCGTATGTGTGTTGATTACAGGCAGCTGAATAAGGTAACTATCAAGAACAGATACCCCCTTCCTGTGATTGATGATTTGTTTGACCGATTGTAGGGCGAGGTGTTTTCAAGATAGACTGCGATGCAGTTATCATCAGTGCGAGTTAGAGGCGGATATCCCAAAGATCGCATTCGGGACTCGGTATGGGCACTATGAGTTCGGGGTGATGTCTTCCGGGTTGACAACGCCCATCGGTATTCATGGATTTGATGAACGGGTGTTCAAGCCATTCTTGGATATGTTCGTTATAGTATTCATTGATGATATCTGGTTTATTCGCGCGCGAGCGAGAACATACGGATCACTGAGGGCGTTATTAGAGTCCTCCGGGGCCGCGATTGTATGCCAAGTTCTTGAAATCACGAGTTTTGGTTGGCTTCATGGCTTTCTTAGGGCATGTTATCGGGGCGATGGTATTGGGTTGATATAGCAAAGATGAGGCGATCAGACTTGGCGCACCACTACACCGACGGAGTGCGCAACTTTTGGGCCTTGCAGTTATTATCGGAGATTTGTGGAGAAGTTTGCTTCCATCTCAAAGACCTTGACTAGGTGACTCGAAGGCGGTATGTTCCGTGGGCGGATGCTTGTGAGAGAGTTTCCAGTTACTAAAGGAGAAGTTGACGACCGCCCCAGTCCTTACTCTTCCTGAGGGTTTAGACGGATATGTGGTTTATTGTGATGTGTCGGGTGTCGGGCTTGGGTGCGTGCTGATGCAGCACGGCAAAGTTATAGCTTACGCATCTCGATAGCTCAGGAAGCATGAGAAGAACTATCTCACACATGACTTGGAGTTGGCAGCAGTGATTCATGCCTTGAAGATCTGGAGACATTATTTGTATGGGGTTCATGTGGATATTTACACATACCACAAGAGCCTCCAGTATATCTTCAGCCAGAGGGAGCTGAACTTACGGCAGAGACGGTGGTTGGAGCTACTTAAGGATTACGATGTCGATATTCTATACCACCCAGGGAAGGCCAATGTAGTTGCGGATGCCCTTGTCGCGGTCGATGGGTAGTCCATGCGATGTCTGACAGAGAAGGGATATGGTCGGAGGTTAGATCGATTAGCGAGCCATGGGGTTCGTTTGTTTGATTCTGCGAGTAATGGAGTTCGTGTTCGAGAGGTTGCCGAGTCTTCCATCGTCGAGGAGGTGAAGAAGCGGCGATGAGGATTCGATTATGATGCGGTATCGAGATGCGACTCTTGAGAAGGAGAAAAGTCTATTTGAGGTAGCGCTGAGGGTGCTAAGATTTGAGGGCGGTTGTGTGTTCCGATGTAGCGGGGTATCGCGACCGACCGGGCGCGGCAGTACCTACCGGTACCTGTCGGTATATGTCGAGAGAATAGCGGCGGAACATACATAACACATAACTTATAAAAGGTAAACATCACTGCGGTAGATAAAATTTCCATAAAACATTCTTAAACAAAAGTATAGTAGTACAACGAGTTCTTATAGCCCCAAAACACATAGGTGACCACGGACCTCTAAAGATAACAAGCGTGGCGGACAGGGCCCGCCATACCCTGAATGTACAAAATACCTATAGCATCGGGAATATCCGTACCCAATGAACAAGCTTCCGGAGAATGGAGCTTCGACAGGAATAGTGATCCTAGAACGAGGATCCTCAATGCACTTACCACCTGTGGCATGACGCCCCAGGAAGGGGTCGACACAATATGTACCAAGTATGTAAAGTGGAAAATATTGTAATAATGATATCATAAGTCTAAGAGTGGTGAGTCATGGAAGACAATCAAAATACCTTTTACTGTGCTTTACTAACAATGAGAGTGACAAGTATATATATAATAATGCATAAAATAGGGGCCTTAGGATCAAAACAGGGTACCTCGCCCGTAGTATCAATAAGCACCCCTACTCCTGGGACTATTTCACCCGCATAGTCCCGTGGACCCGCATTGAGTATTCTCGCATAGGTCAGACTACCGCACGTGAGACTATTTCACCCGCATAAGCCCATAAGGACTTGCATGAGGTATTCCTCGCATCGTGGGTAGCAAATCCACTAGCAGGTGGTATAACGATCTTGGGACTTACCCTCGATATATCTTTACCCTGGCGGATGGTATAACGATCTGGGGCTTACCCTCGATATACTCTACACCGGCGGATGGTATAACGATCTTGGGGCTTGCTCGGATATACTCTTACAGAAGAAGGTGGTATGACGATCTTGGGGCTTGCCTCGCATACTCTTACCCTCGAGTAGGTGGTATAACGATCTTGGGGCTTGCCGCCGGATATACTCTACCCTAGCTCAACTGTCATCATATCATAATCATAAATAAGTTAAGAAAACTTATAACTTCTTATTAGTCTTGTTCATATACCCTCTCATTTTAGTTTACTTAAGGCACTTAATCATATCTTTAATAAAAGAAAACCGGGAATTTAACCCAAGTACTACATACTTGACTCTTTTAAAAATGACTCTTCTTTATACATAAAAACCCTTGGGCAATTGATGCCTTAAAACCAATTTGCCTCTTCATATACTTATCTTACTTTAGAGTAAATCTCTTCTCATTAACCTTTTATGAAGCTAATAAACCAACTTCCCATAAAGTTGTTATATTAACTCTATACTTTAGTAAAATCATACTTTTCCCTAACCAAGGGACTTATACATTCTTAAAACGAAACAAGTCATTATATACTTAAAACAAGTAAGAATACCAAATCTTGTACGTCTACCGTACTACATAGTTTCATCTATTCATGCTCAAGAGATAGGAAAGCTTCACATACCTCTTTGGTCAATCCACTTGCTAAGCTCAACTACCGCAAGTAATATGTCAACCTATAATAACCATAATGCGTTTATTAACCTCTAATTTCAATGTAGAAATAATCTAAGTTCAAAGCCCCTAATTCTATGGAAAATTGGGCAGCATTTCCTTTGTTTCTACATACTTTGCCACCTTTCTCAAGACCGAATTCAACATCCAAATGTCACATTTAAGGCTCAACAATCCAAACATATCAAAGGGGATTACACACCTAAACTTGGGTGTGTAAAATTCTGCCCCAAAAGGTACAACAATTCACTTAACAATTCTAAAGTAGTTTTTAGGCTACAACATGCTCATAATATCTTCTTAACCAATTCTTTCATATCCAAACCACATTTCTTACATGCAAGGACTCTAAGTGCATTATTTACTACTACACATCCCTTCTTCTTCACATGCAACATTAATAACTAAACCACAAGGGAAGAAATGTTACCTTAAGCCTTAGCCAAACTTATTCCAACAACTTTGCTAGCCTCCTTTCCAAGAACACCACCACAATAACACCAACACGCTAGCCACAAGCTTCCTTCTTGTTCTTAACTTTTCAGAGTTTTCCTAAGGCTAGAATTTCTCTTGGGATTTTAGAGAGAAGGAGGAGCTAAATTAGAGAGAGAGGTTTGAAAGATGACCAAGTCTTCAAGACTTGGTCAATATAAAACATCAAGAAAATCAGATGGGGGCACTTGTCACCCTCCCATGGCCTTTTTAAAAGAGAAAATCAGATTTTCCTAAGTTTTTCCGCCCAAAATCCCGCCGCGTCGCTGAAACCTCCGCAGCTTCTCTGAACTTCCGGCGCCGCGGCCCTGCTTCCCGGCGCCGCAGCGCTGCAACTTCAGCGCCCTCAGGTTTCCGCGCCGCGACTTGCATCCGCGCCGCGGCCTGCCGCCTTGTCCAAACACATTTCGTCCGATTGCGCCGAACTTGTAACTCTCATAACTTTCTACTCCGACGTCCTATCGACGAACGGTTGGTTGCGTTGGAATCTAGACTCAACTAACTACGCCCTAGGCCTTTGACACACTTAGGAACTCTCAATGTGCCGGGTAATAACCTGCCTTAAAGTTGACTAAAAACCCGTCCGAAACAATCCCTCAACTTATCTTTCGAAAATTTTAAGTCTTACATGCTTTCGTACGCTCTCATACGTAGGGTCAGAACTACGGGGTATAACATTCTCCCCTCCTTAGAAACATTCGTCCCGAATGTTCCTTCTAGGCTTACTCAAATCACACTATCGACATAGACCTTCTTAGCTATTCTTTTTGCAATAAAAGATGCTCCACGAGCCACAACAATACTCAAGCAAAATTTCCAATTAAAACTATCAAGCAAGAAAGTAGGTTACCTGGAGGTGTAGGGAATAAGTGAGGATACTTCTTCATCATGTCATCCTCTGCTTCCCACGTCATTTCCTCCCTGTTCTCGTTCCGCCATAGGACCTTGACGGAAACCACGTCTTTCGTCTGAAGTCGTCTAACCTGACGATCGAGTATCGCTATGGGACTCTCCTCATACGATAACTCCTCTGTCACTCGGACGTCATGAACCAGGTGCACTCTAGATGGATCTCCAATACATTTCCGCAACATGGACACATGGAAAACTGGATGTACCGCCTCCAAATCGGACGGCAGATCTAACTCATAGGCAACCCTGCCTACCCTACGGATAATCTGATACGGCCCAATGTACCTTGGGCTAAGCTTCCCCTTCTTTCCAAATCTCATCACGCCCTTCATGGGCGATACCTTTAGAAAAACTCAATCATCTATCTCAAATTCCAAGTGTCGACGCCGATGATCCGTGATACAACCGCCGACTCGAGCCGCTAAAACCGCCTCTGGATAAGCTTCACCTTATCCATCGCACGTTGAACTAAGTCCGCCCGACTAATCGAACTTCTCCCACTCGAACCAAATTTATCGGTGACCTGCACTTACTCCCGTATAAGGCCTCATAAGGCGCCATCTGAATACTAGAATGGTAGCTGTTGTTGTAAGAAAACTCCACAAGAGGCAAATGATCCTCCCAGCTACCCCTGAAATCAATAACACAAGCCCGCATCATATCCTCAAGTGTCTGGATAATGTGCTCGGCCTGTCCGTCGGTCTGAGGATGAAACGCCGTACTGAGACTCACATGTGTCCCTAATCCCTTCTGAAAAGACCTCCAGAAGTTAGCCGAGAACTGGGCTCCTCTATCTGATATAATCGACACCGTGACTCGTGCGCCTCACAATCTCTCTAATATATAATCCGCATAGTCCTCACCGAGAACGCCGTTCGACCTAAGAAAATGGGTTGATTTCGTCAGTCTGTCGACAATTACCCAAATGGAATCATGCTTCCTCTGAGTGGTAGGTAGCCCTGTAATAAAATCCATATTTACCACCTCCCACTTCCAAGTCGGAATATCAATAGCCTGCAATGACCCACCGCTTCGTGCTCAACCTTAACCTGCTGACAATTCGGGCACTGTGCTACGAACTCCGCAACGTCCCGCTTAAGGCCATCCCACCAATACACGCATCTGAGGTCATGATACATCTTAGTCGACCGATGAATGGAATAACGAGCACCGCGTGCCTCCTGAATCTGCGACGAAGTCCTCGCTACATCGGAACACACAACCGGACCTCAAATCTTAGCACCCCATCAGCGCCACTCAAATAGACTCTCTCTTCTCAACAGCATCTCTGCATCGTACCAAAATCGGATCCTCATATCGCCTCTTCACCTCCTCAAGATAGAAGACTCGGCAACCTCTCGAACCCGAATTCCATCACTATCAGAATCAACCAAACGAACCCCAAGGCTCGCTAGATGTATCTCTCTGACCATATCCCTCTTCTCTGGCTGAACATCGCACGCACTACCCATCGACCGCGACTAAGGGCATCCGCAACTACATCGCCTTCCCCGGTGGTATAGAATATCAACATCGTAATCCTTAAGTAGCTCCAACCACCGCCTCGCCGCAAGTTCACTCCTCCGTGAAGATATACGAGACTCTTGTGGTCTGTGTAAATGTCCACATGAACTCCATATAAATAATGTCTCCAGATCTTCAAGGCATGAATCACTGCTGCCAACTCCAAGTCATGTGTGGGATAGTTCTTCTCATGCTTCCTAAGTCGCCGAGACGATAAGTTATAACCTTGCCGTCGCATCAAAGACGCACTCCAAGCCCGACACTGACGCCACAATAAACCACATATCCATCTAAACCCTCTGAAGAGTAAGAACTGGGCGGTCGTCAATTTCTCCTTTAACAATGGAAACTTTCCTCACAAGTATTCGCCCACCGAACATACCGCTTCGAGTCGCCTTAGTCAAAGGTTTGAAATAGAAGCAAACTTCCACAAACCTCCGATAATAACTCGCAAGGCCCAAAGCCGCGCACTCCGTCGGTGTAGCTGGTCCGCCAAGTCTTGATCGCCTCAATATTCGCCAGATCAACCCGAATACCATCGCCCGATAACATGCCCTAAGAAAGCCACCGAGGCTAACCGTAACTCGCACTTCGAGAACTTGGCATACAATCGCCGGTCTCGGAGGACTCCCAATACCGCTATCAAACGATCCAGATGCTCTCGCTCTGCGCGAATACACCAAGATATCATCAATGAATACTATAACGAACATATCCAAGAATGGCTGAACACCCTATTCATCAAATCCATGAATCACCAAGGGCGCTGTCACCGAAAGATATTACCACAACTCATAGTGCCCATACCGGTCCCGAATGCGCCTTTGGGATATCTATCTCTAACTCACACTGATGATAACTGCATCGCAGTCTATCTTGAAAAACACTTTGCACTCGCAATGGTCAAACAAATCATCAATCCCGGGAGGATATCTGTTCTTGATAGTTACCTTGTTCAATCGCTCGTAATCAATACACATACGCAACGTCCCATCCTTCTTCTTTACAAATAACACTGGTGCTCCCCAGGGAGAAAAACTTGGCCTAATAAAGCCTTTCTCCAGCAAATCTTTCAGCTGGTCCTTCAATTCCTTTAACTCGGCAGGTGCCATCCTGTATGGCGGAATAGATATCGGTCGAATCCGCGCCAAATCAATGCAAAACTCAATCTCCTCTCCGAGGATACCCTAAGCTCGTGCGGGAATACATCCGAAACTCTCTAACGACCGAATCGATCAAGGTCGGTATCTCAACCTGATGTCGAATACTCGAACCATATGATAGATGTACCCTTCTCGCACCATCTTCCTAGCCTTGAGGTAAGAAATAAACTTACCCTACGATGCAAGATTCCCTTCCACTGATAACCGGCTCACCAGGAACCGAACCGAACTAATCTCTCTACACCACATTGGCATAGCAAGACGTCGACCAATCCATACCCATAATCACATCAAAGTCCGCTATGTCCAACTCTATCAAATCGGCCAGAGTCCGACGACTATCTATAGTCACAGTGGCAAGCCTTATATACCCGCCACTACCATCAATCACTCATCGCGTAGCCACCTCAAAAGGTCTTATGGACTCGGCTCTATCCCTACTTTACCGCAATATGAGGAGATATATAGGACAAGGTAGAACACGATCTATCAAAGCATATACATCACAAAGAAGAAACCAACAATGTACCGCGACATCCGCGACGCCTCCGGTCTGTCGCTTACCGACATAGCATATATGCGATTCGAGGACCGCTAGAATCGGAACCCCTACCACGACCTCTGCCGCGCCATCGCCCATAAGTACCACGCCCGGGCGTCGACCATCGAAGATGAAGATCCAAAGAATGCACGTCGCTGAACTGCAACGCCTCGCCGCCTAAGGACGACAATCCTTCTTCGATGGCCTCGCCACAAGAGTAACACGCCCCAACCCATACAAGACTCTCCCGGTGAGACCTACCGCATCGAACGCACCGAGAGGTAGGTGGTCTCGATTAGCGCCGTCTCTCGCCTCGAAACACAAGTCCCGAGCCCTCGACCGCTTCCCGAATAACCTGTTGATCGACTCCCGCCGGAAAGCGAGAAGGAGCACTCTGTCTTGGCCGGAATGTGGACCTAGTTCTGCCGAGGCCGCCCGCCAAATCGCCCCGAACTCGCTGCCTCGCCTCTTGGCCGCCCAAATCTAGCCGATCTCGCCGCTCTCGTCCTCAACCACGCGCGACGCTGCATCTCCGCAATATCCATCCTCGTCAAGAGCCACCCCAAGCATGCAAGAATCATATGACGGTCTAACCCATCACATATCGATGGACCACGCTCGCCATGTCGCCTACTATGGTGTGCGATATGCCGGCGAGTCGAACTCGTGTGTACTCCTGATAGTCCTCCCGCCCCGCCTCAAGGTCAAGAACCTATCTACGCGGGCTCTTCTCACATCGTGAGGCAGAAGTGGTCTAGAACGCCTCGTGAACTCCTCCCAATCATCCGGAAGAAAGCATCCTCACCTCGACAATACCCATGACTCAAACTACCAACGCAATATCGCAGAACCGTAAGAAGCTAGTATAATGCACTCCTCCGATGCCCTAAGCACTGCATGGTCCAGAATCGCCGGACAAACTCCTGCGGATCCTCCTCAAATCTCGAACCATAGAACTCGGTGGGTGACAACCCAGAAATCCCGAATCAAGTAAATCGGCTCTGTGGTCGCCGCCGCCCCGCTTGCCACGCCGCCACTATGTCGTTAGTAATCGAATCGTTTCGTAATCTCTATACTCGGACCGATCGTGGACTGAGGCTCCGCATCTGCGTCTCGTGAGCCGCTTCCACGCCTCGAAATTGCCGAGGTGGCGACGACGTGGAACTCGCCGCCTAAACATCATCTCTCGTAAGGATCGGGCTCAGGCCTCGTAACTCTCCGCGTCCCACTAGCGGCACTCACCGCCTTGCCCTTCTGGGCCGCGTTGCCTTGCGTGAGGCATAATCGATACATAAAGGAAAACATCGAGGAGGTTCAACCTATAACTCACTCTATTGCACGATCTTAGAGTGAAAGAATGGAAACCAATCCTAAATGTCATGCGACCTCGATTATAGATGTGGTGCGACGACACCGATAATCAAGACTCTACTAGACACGGCCTGTAGAGACTTTCCGAGGACTAATCGCTCGATACCACATTTGTCACGCGACCGACTCGGCGCCGCGATCGTACCTACCGGTACCTCCGGTATATGTCGAGAATAGCGTGGAACATACATAACACATAACTTATAAAAGGTAAACATCACCGCCACCGATAAGGCCGCTTCCATAAAACATTCTTAAACAAAAGTATAGTAGTACAACGGTTCTTATAGCCCAAAACACATGGTGACCACGCACTTAAAGATAACAACTGGTATGACGGGGCCCCGCCATACCCCTGAATGTACAAAATACCTATAGCATCAGGGAATATGCGTACCAATGAACAAGCTTCCGGAGGAATGGAGCTTCTGACACCGGAATAGTGATCCTAATAACGAGGATCATCAATCTGCTTACCCTTACCTGCGGCATGAACGCAAATGCGAGAAGGGTCGACACAATATGTACCAAGTATGTAAAGCTGGAAAATATTGTAATAATGATATCATAAGTCTAAGAGTAAGCTGGAGTCATGAAAGACAATCAAAATACCTTTTACTGTGCCTTACTAACAATGAGAGTGACAAGTATATATATATAATACTGCATAAAATAGGGGTCTTAGGATCAAAACAGGGTACCTCGCCCGTAGTATCAATAAGCACCCCTACTCCTGGGACTATTTCACCGCATAGTCCCGCGACCCGCACGAGGTATTCCTCGTGATAGTCAGACTACCGCACGGGACTATTTCACCCGCATAAGCCCATAAGGACTCGCATGAGGTATTCCTCGATCGTGGGTAGCAAATCCACTAACGTGGTATAACGATCTTGGGACTTACCCTCGATATACTCTTACCACGGCGGATGGTATAACGATCTTGGGCTTACCCTCGATATTTTCTTACTTTGAATCGGCGGATGGTATAACGATCTTGGGGCTTGCCCTCGATATACTCTACACCAAGAAGGTGGTATGACGATCATGGAGCTTGCCCTCGCATATACTCTTACCCCGGTAGGTGGTATAACGATCTTGGGGCTTGCCCTCGATATACTCTACCCTAGCTCAATGTCATCATATCATAATCATAAATAAGTTAAGAAAACTTATAACTTCTTATTAGTCTTGTTCATATACCCTCTCATTTTAGTTTACTTAAGGCACTTAATCATATCTTTAATAAAAGAAAATCGGGAATTTAACCCAAGTACTACATACTTCAACTCTTTTAAAAATGACTCTTCTTTATACATAAAAACCCTTGGGCAATTGATGCCTTAAAACCAATTTGCCTCTTCATATACTTATCTTACTTTAGAGTAAATCTCTTCTCATTAACCTTTTATGAAGCTAATAAACCAACTTCCCATAAAGTTGTTATATTAACTCTATACTTTAGTAAAATCATACTTTTCCCCTAACCAAGGGACTTATACATTCTTAAAACGAAACAAGTCATTATATACTTAAAACAAGTAAGAATACCAAATCTTGTCGCTCACCGTACTACATAGTTTCATCTATTCATGCTCAAGAGATAGGAAAGCTTCACATACCTCTTTGGTCAATCCACTTGCTAAGCTCAACTACCGCAAGTAATATGTCAACCTATAATAACCATAATGCGTTTATTAACCTCTAATTTCAATGTAGAAATAATCTAAGTTCAAAGCCCCTAATTCTATGGAAAATTGGGCAGCATTTCCTTTGTTTCTACATACTTTGCCACCTTTATCAAGACCGAATTCAACATCCAAATGTCACATTTAAGGCTCAACAATCCAAACATATCAAAGGGGATTACACACCTAAACTTGGGTGTGTAAAATTCTGCCCCAAAAGGTACAACAATTCACTTAACAATTCTAAAGTAGTTTTTAGGCTACAACATGCTCATAATATCTTCTTAACCAATTCTTTCATATCCAAACCACATTTCTTACATGCAAGGACTCTAAGTGCATTATTTACTACTACACATCCCTTCTTCTTCACATGCAACATTAATAACTAAACCACAAGGGAAGAAATGTTACCTTAAGCCTTAGCCAAACTTATTCCAACAACTTTGCTAGCCTCCTTTCCAAGAACACCACCACAATAACACCAACAAGCTAGCCACAAGCTTCCTTCTTGTTCTTAACTTTTCAGATTTTTCCTAAGGCTAGAATTTCTCTTGGGATTTTAGAGAGAAGGAGGAGCTAAATTAGAGAGAGAGAGAGGTTTGAAAGATGACCAAGTCTTCAAGACTTGGTCAATATAAGGCATGCAAGAAAAATCAGATGGGGGGGGGGACACTTGTCACCCTTCCATGGCCTTTTTAAAAGAGAAATCAGACTTTCCTAAGTTTTTCCGCCCAAAATCCGCAGCCTTCAACTTCCGCGCCATGACCACGCTTCCTGCGCCGCGCGCTGCAACTTCAGCGCCCTCGCATTTCCGCGCCATGCCCTGCCGCCTTGTCCAAACACATTTCTGTCCGATCACAGACCGAACTTGTAACTCTCATAACTTTCTACTCCGACGCCCTATCGACGGTTGGTTGCGTTGGAATCTAGACTCAACGAAATACGCCTAGGCCTTTGACACACTTAGGAACTCTCAATGTACCGGTCATAACCCGCCTTAAAGTTGACTAAAACCCGTCCAAATAATCCACAACTTATCTTTCAAAATTTTAAGTCTTACACGCTTCAGACGCTCATCGTAGGTCGAACTACGGTATAACAAGGACTTCACAAGATATTCGGGAGGCTCACGGTGCTCGTTATTCTATTCACCCGGTCGACTAAGATGTACCATGACCTCGTGTATCTATTGGTGGGATGGCACGAAGAGGACGTTGCGAGTTTGTGGCGCAGCTTCCCAATTGTCAAGCAGTCGGTGGAGCACCGAAGCGGTGGGCTATTGCGGGATATTGATATTCCGACTGGAAGTGGGAGGTGGTAAATATGGATTTTATTACGTGGTTACCTCACACTCGTGAGGAAGCATGATTCCATCCGGGTTATTGTCGACAGTCGACGAAATCACCACTTTCCGCCAACAGACGATCGCTTTTTCGGCCGAGGATTATGCCGATTATATATCGAGAGATTGTGAGATCGCACGAGTGCCTATATCGATCATTTCGCATGTGGAGCCAGTTCGGCTAACTTCGAGGTCTTTCCGGAAGGATTAGGGACACGATGAGTCTCGCGATCGCGTTTCATCTTCGTGATCGACGGACAAAGCCGAAGCGCACTATCCGCACTCGAGGATATGCTGCGGGCTTGTGTTATTGATTTCAGGGGTAGCTGGGAGGATCATTTACCTTTTGTGGAGTTTGCTTATAACAACAGCTACCATTCTAGTATCCAGATGACGCCTTATGAGGCCTTATACGGGAGGAAGTGCACGTCACCGATAGGTTGGTTTGAGGTGGGAGAAGTTCAGTTGGTCGGGCCAGACTTGATTCAGCAGGCAGTGGGTAAGGTAAAGTTTATCCAGGAGCGGTTATTGTCAGCTCAGAGTCGACAGAAGTCGTATGCAGATCATCGGCGTCGACACTTGGAGTTTGAGGTAGATGATTGGGTCTTCCTGAAGGTATCACCCATGAAGGGCGTGATGAGATTTGGGAAGAAAGGTAAACTTAGCCCAATGTACATTGGGCCTTATCAGATTGTCCGTAGGGTAGGCAATGTTTCATATGAGTTGGATCTGCCGTCCGATATGGAGGCAGTACATCCAGTTTTTCATGTATCTATATTGCGGAAATGTATTGGAGATCCATCTAGAGTGCACCCGATTCGTGAAGTCCAGGTGACAGAGGGGTTATCGTATGAGGAGAGTCCCATAGCGATACTCGATCGTCAGGTTAGGCGACTTCGGACAAAGGATGTGGCTTCCGTCAAGGTCTTATGGCGGAACGAGAACAGGGAGGAAATGACGTGGGAAGTAGAGGAGGACATGATGAAGAAGTATCCTCACTTATTCCCTACACCTCCAGGTAACCCACTTTCCTGATTATTAGTTTTAATTTAGCAATTATGCTTGAGTAATGTTGTGGCTATGTGGAGCGTTTTTATTTGCAAGAGAAATAGTTAAGAGGGTCTATGTCGATATTGGGATTTGAGTAAGCCTAGAAGGAACATCCGGGATGAATGTTTCTAAGGGGGGGGGGAGAATGTTATACCCCGTAGTTCTGGTCATGCGTATGAGAGCGTACGAAAGGGATTAAGACTTAAAATTTTCGAAAGATAGGTTGACGGATTGTTTCGGACGGGTTATTAGTCAACTTTGAGGCGGTTTGTGTCCAGTTGCATTATAAGTTCCTAGGTGTTTCAAAGACCTAGTGCGTAGTTCATTGAGTCTAGTTCCCAACGCAACCAACCGTTCGTCGATAGGATATCGGAGTAGAAAGTTATGGAAGTTACAAGTTCAATGCGCAGTCGGACAGAAAAATAATTCGGACAGGAGCCACAGGGTCGCGGTGCTGGGAAGCAGGGCCGCGGCGCCGGAAGATCCGAGGGTTGGCAGAAGTTTCAGCGCCGCGGCGCCGGTTGTAGGGCCGCGGCGCCGAGGCGGGTTCTGCGAGGGTGAGTGGAAAAATCTGAACTGTTTTGTTTTAAAAAAGCCATGGGAGGGTGACAAGTGTCCCCCCTCTGATTTTTGCATGCACTATTTATTGACCAAGTCTTCAAGACTTGGTCATTCTTCAAGCTCTCATCTCTCTCTAAGAATAAAAGTTCTTCCTTCTCTCTAGAAAATCAAGAGGAAAGCAATGATTGAGAAAAAATCTGAAAAGTGTGGCAAGAAGGAAACTTATTTGCAAGCTTGTAGGAGTTATTGTGGTGGTGTTTTTGGAAAGGAGGCTAGAAAATTTGTTGGATTAATTTGGCTAAAGCTCTAAGGTAACAATTCTTTCTCTTGTTGCTAGTTTTTGGTGTTGCATGTGAAGAAGAAAGAACTTGTAGTTAAAAATATTGCTCTTAGATAAATTGCATGTAAGAAATATGGTTTGGATATGAAAGAATGGGATAAGAAGGTTTTGTAAGCATGTTGTAGCCAAAATACTACCTTAAACTTGTTAAGTTATTAGTTATGCATTGTGGGGCAGAATTTTACACATCCAAGTTTAGGTGTGTAATCCCCGTTGAATTGCTTGGATTGTTGGGCCTTAAAAGTGACGTTTGGATGTTGAATTGGGCCTTGAAAAAGGTGGCAAAGTATGTAGAAACAAAGGAAATGCTGCCCAATTTTGCATAGAATTTAGTGACTTTGAACTTGGTATATTCTACGTTGAAGCTTGAGGTTATTAAACGTATTATGGTCATTATAGGTTGACATACTACGTGCGGTATTTTGGACTTAGCAAGTGGATTGACCGAAGAGGTATGTGAAACTTTCCTATCTCTTGAGCATGAATAGCTTTACCTATATAGTACGATAGACGTACAAGGTTTTGATATCCCTTACTTGTTTTAAGGATGGCCAAGTTTTGTGAGTAAGGGGGGATTAACTCATTTCTTTACAAAGTATTAAGGATGTCTTGAGTTTTCAAAGTTAAGGGACTTGATGTGTTCAAGTATATGATTCTTGTTTCTTTTTAAAAGTGTAAGTCCCTTGGGTTTAGGAAAATGTATTTAACTAAGGTATAACGTTAATATAATGACTTTATGGGAAGTTGGTTATATTAGCTTTATGAAAGGTTAATAAAGGAAGATTTACTCTAAGTTAAATGAGTACGGATAAATGATTTGAAGTGTGAAAGGCAAATTGATTTTTAAGGCGTTAATTTCCTAAGGTTTTAAAAGAGTAGAAGTACATAGTACTTTGGGTTAAATTCCCGGATTTCATAAAGACATGTTAGTGCCTTAAGTAAACTAAAATGAGAATGTGTATGAACAAGACTAATAAGAAGTTAAGGGGTTTCTTAACTTGCTTGTATTATGTGTGATAGCCGGTTTGTGCTAATGATATATTATTATTTATTACGGGGTCATTCCCCGGGTTGTGGCATTTGCATATTCCGTGGATTTGCTACCCACGATGCGAGGAATACCTCATGCGAGTCCGTAGGGCTCATGCGGGTGAAATAGTCCCATGCGGGTGAGTACAATCACGAGAATACTTCATGCGGGTGAAATAGTCCCAGGAGTAGGAGTGCTTAATGATACTGCGGGGCGGATGACCTTGCTTTGATTATGAGCTTCATATTTTCATGCAGTACAGTATATGCTTGATATTCTCATTGTTAGTAAGACACATTGTTCTGTAAAATTGTTTATCATACATGTCTTCAGTTATTTTAGACTTATGAGGTATTTTCGATTTTCGATTCGCATACTTAGTACATATCGGTGTCGACCCCTTCTCGGCCGCTCATGCCGCAGGTGGGTAAGCGGTGGTGGATCCTCATTCTTAGGATCACCGTCCGTGTCGAAGCTCCATTCCTCCGTAGCTTGTTTTGTTGATACGGTTTTCCCGATGCCTATAGGTATTATGTACATTCGGGGTATGGCGGCCCCGTCCCGCCACGATTGTTATTCCTGAAGTGCGTAGTCACGTTTGTGGTTTGGGCGTAAGGGCAAGTTGTACTTTTGATTAAGTATATTTTATGGAAGGCACTTTATCGGCCGATGATGTTTACTTTATACAGGTTATGTGTTATGTATGTTCCGCTGCTATTCTCTGATATATACCTGATAGGGTGCCCCGGTAGGGCACCAGTCGCGGCCCCGAGGTCTGGTCGTGACAATAATACACTTCATTCTCTCAAAACAAAAGAGGGGAAAGATAGGTATGAAGTGAAAAAGAGAATCACAAGAAAAGGGAAGAATTCAAAGCAAAAGAGCTTATGGTACGTAAATTGAGCCTAAATGCCTATTTTTACCTACCCATGTCTAAGCCTACATTACAACCCTGAAAAGCCCTGAAGATCTCTTACATGTGTACCCATGATTAGTGGAGAATAGCAAGTAAACATGTCATAGGATTTTGAAATTGACATGCATAGTTAAGTATTCTTACTTCCATTAAGCATGATTAAATTGAATTTGCGAAATATCTGACTTGAAGTGTTTAGAATGCTAAAAATTCATGCTATATGTTCCTGCATATTATTCTACTAACCTTCATGCTTTTCTAAGTAATAATGATGCAACAATTTGATCAATGTCTTTGAGTCATTTTATTTTCCTTTCTTTCGTGTCTTTGTTTATATTTTCGATCTTTGCTCGAGGGCGAGCAAAGGTTAAGTTTGGGGGTATTTGATCGGTGTATTTTATATACACCTTTTGAGTCATTTTTAGTTAGTCTTTTGCCTATTTTTGTACAAATACGTGTCGTCTTAGGATAGATTTTCTTTCTTTTGAGTCATAATGGTTTAAAGTGGCTCATTGGCGAAAATGAGCAAAAAGAGGGCAGAAACAGAGGTTCCAGAGCTCAAAAAGCTAGAAAGTTGGCGAACCGGGCAAGAAACAGGGCGGCGCCATGGCCTCAACCAAGAAGATCAGGCCGCAGCGCCAAAATACTGAATCGCAGAGTTTCGCACGCGGCGCCGATGGGCCGAGGCGAATTTCGCCAAATTGAATGGAATGGGCCAAGGCCTAAAAGGAAAAGGTTAAGAACGATTTGGAGGCTATAAAAAGGAGTTTTCTAGGTCAAATTAAGGGTTTCAAACCCTTGCCAATTCATCACAAACTTAGAGATCAAGATTGGAGACTACTTTTGTGTAATTTCTTGTTTCTTTGTTTTATTTCTTTATAGTTTATGTTGGATATTAGTTTAGTTCTTGGCATGTCTATGGATAGGAACTAACTTAATTTAGGGCTTTCCATATCAAATCACTTGAAACTCATTCTTATGAATTAATGCATGTTTTGGTTTCTTCTTATCATTGTTGAGATTTATTCAATATTTATCTTGAATGTTTGGTAATTAATTGATCACTAATTATCATAATATATATGATTTCTAATCGAAAGCCGAAAGGGGAGATTGTGATTATGCTATAGTTGAATAAACATAGGTTAAATCGTGGACGAAAGTACCTCAATACTTGTGTAGTTTAATAGGTTATTGCTCTTAATCCTCATTTATAGTCAATCTTATCACCGAAAGGTAGAAGGGTTCTATATTGGGGTTGAGTGTTTATATTACCTTAACAGGAGTATAAAACGGCTTAGTTAACCTGCTATCTCAAAATAGAAGAAGAACCATAATTAATTGCATTAACAAGTAAGATGAGCAGATAGTTGAGGAGATTTGGAAGCCCTATTTCCACCATATCTGAAGTGAAACAAAGTAATTTAGTTAGCATTCATAAGTATAGTTATAAACAATTCATCAATCATCGGTTACCAAATAGATACCATAGAATAGAGTTTGAGAATTGGACACTAATCCCTGAGGACGATAACTCGATCTTCTAGACTATATTACTTGTCACGATACGTGCATTTGCGTTTAGCGTGTGTATAAATCGCGCGCAATAATCACCAATAAAAGAAACATAATATCTGGAGCCCCCTTAGTAGAGATAGGTGCCGGCCCCCAGACATCAGAATGAACTAGATCAAATGGTGCAGAAGAAGTAGAAACACTAAGATTAAAAGGCAAAGCGAAATTTTTCTAACTTTACATCCACTACAGTCAGAAATATCATCGGGTTGTAAATCACCAAGAAATACCAGAAGTACACATAAAATTTAGGCGAGAGCCTGATATATGACCGAGTCTAGAGTGCCACAAATAAAATTTTGGGAAGAATGCGTCAAATGGAAATAAGACAAATTAACAGGCATAGCTGCTGCATGAGTAGGGAGGATGCAACTCATTCAAAACATATAGAATTTTCCCCTTCCTACGCTATGTCCCAATCACTATCTTGGATTTTAGATCCTGCAAATAACAAAAATTGGGGAAAAGGCCAATAAAACAACCAGAGTCACATATTTGACCAGCAGAAGCAAGATTCATATGTAATTTGGGAATGCAATAAACATCAGATAAAGATATAGTATATGTATGAATGGTACCAATGCTTGTCAATATCATAGGTGTGCCATCAGCAGTCACAACAAAAGTGGATGGAGTCACAAGACATAGATATAAAAGCAGAAGAATCAGGAGACATATGATTTCCAGCTCCAGAGGACTGTGGATGCTTCCAACCTTGAGGTTTCCAACCTAATGCCTTTCGTAGCTCAGGACATTGATCTTTCCAGTGTCCTGGTTCCTTGCAATAATTACAATTACCTATGAAAGATGTTTTATAATAGTGTGTAGCAGCTGCAAAGACTGATGTAGATGGAGAAGCTGTAAAGACAGAGGTAGAAGCAGTATGCACCCCTTTAAGAGTCTTTAAACAAGTTTCTGTGGCCATGAGTTCATTTACCACATTTTCAATAGATGGTAAGGGTTTGCGGTGCAAAAGGCCTGAACGACAATTTTTAAATTCTGGGTGAAGACCCATCAATAGCTGAACAAGACAGTATTCATCTCTACATTTAATATAAGCACCACATGTTTGTAATTCAATAGATTCCGTCAAAGCTAATTGATCCCAAAGAGTAGTCATTGCACAGAAAAACTCTTGAATACTCAAATCATTCTGTACTAGTGCACGAATTTCAAATTGTAATTGATATTTAACAGCAAAATTATTCTGCACAAACAATCTTGACAAATAATCCCAAATCTCTTTAGCATTTTTAAACTTAGCCAATTGGACATCAATTTTTTGTTCAACAGAGTTATTGATCCAAGTAATAATTTTTGAATTATTGGTCTCCCAAATACGAAATAATTCATCAAAAATTTCATCTTCAATTTTAGGACATTTGACTTTTCCAGAAATATAGTCTCAAAGCCCCTTACCCTTCAAAAAATTTACCATTACATAACTCCAATATGAATAATTTTTTCCATCTAAACGAACACCACTAGATTGTAATGAATCGTCACCTCCAGCCATCGAAAACAATTTAAATAGAAAAATCCCAAATAACAAGCAACAATCATAATCTCACCAATCAAAATGCGAAAGTGGTGGAACCGAATAGAATAAAAACCCAAATTTAACAAGAACGAACACAAATAGCGTAAACAAGATAGGCGGTAGAATCGACCAATATTATAATACAATAATTTATGTAATAGGCGATAGAACCGATCAATATCATAATGTAGGAATGTATATAATAGGCGGTAGAATCGACCAATAATTTAAAATAATATTAATTTTAAAATTAATATTATTTTATTCTCTCTGATACCATGTTAGAATTCATATAATTTATGAATCTTTATAAGACAATAACAAGAGTAAGATAGTAAATTGGTAAGTTAAAGAAAAACAACTACATCACTTATATATAAGGTCTAATAGCTTTCGAAAATGGAAAGCTAAACGATGTGGGACTATAATGTTAACACCTACGTCTACCTTGATAGGTAGATCGACTATTTCTGAAAGACTCTTCACTCACCAATCATAATCATAGGCAAAACAGGCAAAACAAAACCAGATAAACGGTCAGACTCAGACGAGTTATTATATTAATTTGTAAGAATTGCAACTTATATTATTTTTCATATAATTCGAATATGTAAATTTTAATTTTAAAATATTAAATTAATCTAATCTAATTTGATTTTAAAATTTAGTTCAATTGAATTAAAAAAAATGACAAGTATTTTGGGAAGGAGGGAATAATTACTTTGTATGTTAATTTTAAAATCTTACAAAAAACCAAAGTGTTAATTTTCTTCCTCCTTTGGGTGATTGTTTGGCTGCTTCTGGGGATTCGCACCAACGTAGTCGCCTGATGGTGCATGTAAAAATAGTACTTTAAATTATCAGTTCTGTTAGGTTTAATTTCAGAAATTGGGTTTTTCTAGTTTATTAGTTGTTTGGATAAGGGGTAAGGAGTTCTAAACTTAAATTTGAAGTGATTGGGAGTATATTTGAATTAAATTGTAGAAGAGACGCATGGAAGAAGAAGAAGTTAGTTTTTGTATAATATTATAGTAGTGTATATGAGTGTATTCACACCTCTTATATATTATTATATATTTTTATACATATATATACATAATGTATTTGTCTTGTATATAAAAGTGCAATTCTTATTCAAAATTAGTTAATATCTATATTTATACCCACTTATACAATATTGTGTTTAAATGCGTATTTTCGTGTATAATATTGTTCCCAAAATGACATAACCAAATAATTGTTTTTCGTGTATATACCTACAAATTTTACACTTTTAAGTGATCATGTATATGATGAGTGGAGAGTAAGTATTTGTCGCCCATTATCTGCTCTGCTAACTTTTATGTATCTGAATTTTTTCAAGAATATCTCATGGCAGCTGAGTAATAAACTAATAACATCTATTATGGATGTATGCACTAGTTTCTCATTTTGAAGGAATGATAACCTTGCCAGGGAGTTGCAGAGCACAGTTTATATTTTGGTTTACTTTGGTTCAGCAGCATATAGTGTGAAAATCAACTAACATAATGGGATATGGTTTATTGATGGATTATTTAATCACTTATATCATAGAATGATGTTGTTAGTAGCATCATTGATATTATTGATCGTGTCCAGAATATGGTTTTTGTCAAGAGAAGTTGTAATTCTAACAAACTCTTTGAACTAAGTACTTTTTATATCCTTGCACTTCTCAGTAGTATCTTTATGTTATATGCATCCAATAAAATTGTCCTCTCCTCCTTCCTGCTAGGCTGCACAAAGGTTTTTCTTTTTCCATTGACGCACAGGTTGAATAACTTGGAATCTGTCTCCCTCTTCATTGAAAAATGGAAGAAAGAAAGACTACAGTACAAGTTTTAACAGCTCTAAACCACGGGTAGAGCTGAAAATTCCAAATGCTAATTCTTTCAAGGTGCACATGACATAGGCAAACATTTAGCTTTTTGTTGCAAAAGCTATTTGTTGTCTCCGTTTGTTTTTGAAGTACTCTTTTTCGTTTGAACTCGATAATTCTATTCGAACTGTCAGTTGTTGATGGCTATTTCAGGAACTATCAGTGTGGTCCACAGATTACACTATTTTAGCACTCATTGAAAGATAGATATGTTGCATGCGATTCGTTGACAAAAAACAGAAAAGTTGGATCTTTGCATCTTTATGAAAATAAAGCAAAGTCAGCTATCACCCTTTTCAACTGACAAAAGGGTAATCATACTCATAGAACATCTATTCTGTCGTGCAGAGACTAGACAGATATAAATTCTATATGATTTCTCCGAAAGGAGTTTCACTTAAATAAGAAGATGGATGACAGTCAAGGAAAGAACATATAAATGACTGGTTCTTGGAAAGTATTAATGAGGAATCATTAGAATTCATTCTGGTGGAGGAACTGATCTAAGGATATTAGCTTTCATGATTAACATCTGCAGCTGCTCAAGACTTCATAATTACAAGCCTTTTGTATTCTACTTAAATAGGTTAACAGAGTGAAAGTGGTTACTCAATATTTAATTACCTGAATAAGTTGATGATTTCATGCTATTTTGAGGCTTCTCGAATAATTGTTTGCAAGGTGATGCACCTTATTTGATTTGAATGTGTTAATTTACTATCTTAATCCATGATACCAGTGCTTTTTTTTAGTAACTTGAGGGAGTTGGGATTTTAGTTAACTGCTAGATTTTGTCTGGTCGCCAGGTCCCTGGCGTATGAAATCATAAAGCTTATTATAGGGATCAACCACTGGATTTTTAATGAAGGCATATGCATCGAGAATTCAGTTGGCCTGTTGGAGATGTATGTATGGAATATGACCATCTTTAGCTGTGGAAAGCGGTATGCTGCTTATCTGTTAATGTCTGGTATTTTAAAACTCTTGAAAACATAGTGGAGTCTTAGATGTTGAGGTCCACCAATGTTAGCCAACACTAACTTTCTTTGCTAAGTGTCTTATAAAAGCATTTGTTGATAGGAAGTACTATACTTGCTTTTGCTGGCTTCACGGTTTAAACCTCAAAAAGAAGAAGAAAACCACACAGGAGGTACACATCAATTACCTCGTTTTCCAGGTCTCTCTTCATAAGTATTAGTCTCTATTTAATTTTTAAGAGCTTGAGGCCTGAAGAATTCACCACACAAGTCGTTTCGATGTGGTCTTAACCATAATTTAGGGGGAATATTTGTCTGATGAAAAGCGATCCGCGTATGTAGGCAAATGCTGATCTGATAGTTGTAAAGGTTGTAAAAAGCTGTCCTTAGTTGGAGTTTACTTTCATCGAAAGTTTTTTTTTTCTGTTTATGCTGGTTTCAAAAAGTTCTGCCATCTGTCAAAGCATTTTTTTTTTTTTGAATGGTTATAATTCTGTACGTGGCTGCAAGTATCCTAAATTCTTTTTATTTGGTCAAGTAACATATAGAATATCCTGAGTAGCAACTCCTTGTGCTTTCGGTCATTATTGGTATGTTAGTAATGCTGTTAGTGTCTATTTGGCAGAACAAGTTGACAGTTTTATCCAGAAGGAAGTGCCTTCTCATACCTTACTATAGAAATCATTTCTATTAAAAATAATTCAATACCACACATACAGTAATCCTACTAAAGGAAAAAAGAAGAAGAAACTCTATACTCTTATGCATAAGAATATGCAATCATTCTATATATGGTGTAATAGGGGTCAGCAAAAGTATGCCGGCCTCACAAATGAAGACACCAAAAATATAGGTAATAATCTTACTCTACTAGCATTGATCATGATCTGCCTGAATTTTGTTGCTCACTGGTTTGCCGACTTGTAAACAGTCAATTGGAGGTTGAGTAGGAGTAAATAATTCTCCGAACGTCTGCCAACAATATGGATCATACATGTGGTAATGCTCTTGTATTGGCTTTAGTTGGATATTTGTCAAGGTCACGTCTTGACATGGCATACTGTCACTGCATGCTAGATGCAACGGTTTTACTGTATATGTTCCTTTAATTCCTTCATAGTTGATTCCTGATAAAGCCACTGCAGCTGTCTGGTTCTTGCAATTTCTCTTGTCACAATAGAACTGATCAATTACAATTGGTAGCTGGACTTGGTTCATTTGAATGTTTGAGAAAAACACTCCTTGTACTGACCCTGACCCACCCTGTAGTAGTAGAATCGAATGTTAATGTTTGTTGTAGATACATTTGAACTCAAATCTGGTTAGTAAAAATATGCAGTTCAATAGTAAAAATATATTTTAGTCATTGTAAAAAACCCTACCTGCCATGTCTTAATCCTGACACCATTCATTGTGTTCTGCATAATAACATCTTTGACTGTAATATTTGAAACACAAGCCTTTGTGTAGTCTTTCCCTAGTCCTCCAATGCTGATTCCATGTCCTGGTCCACAATTTATGTTGTGTACATACACATTGGTGCATCCAGTTTGTATGGAGACACAGTCATCTCCTGTACAATAAAAAAATACCGATGAGTATTTTTAGCTTGTACTAGCATTTTAAATTGAAGGACAAATATGTGCTTGACTCTTTTGATGTTCAAATTGTTTATGCTATCATAAAGTTGTCATCTAGGTTTCCATCTTATTTTGAGCAGTTTTGATGTCAGCAGATAATGCAATAGGACTGAAATAAATGACAAAGATTCAATAGAGCTGAAATAATTGACATAGGGCAAATTTCCTGTGTGGGGCTAAAAGTCTCTCTCTAAATTGAAATTACTCTTTTACTATCTGGACAAGATCAGTTTTTGTAGGTAGGGTCTTAAAGCTTGTGGTGCACAAATTATATATAACAGATAGGTGGTTGCTATGTGTCTCAGTGTTAGTTGTTAAAAATTCAAGAATGTGGTCCTTATGGAATTGTCAAAGTGGACAATATTCTGGCATCTTCTCCCTGTTGTTAGTTATGTTTGTTGTAAAAAATTCACTCAGTGGTGAGGGGATTTTTTTCTTCAATCACTACACATAGTGGTGACTGAGCTCTTAATTTTGGAAGAAATAATTGCCTCATCTCTTAAGCATTTAACTGAACTGGTTAATTAAAAACTAAATTCAGTATAGGAATTACCACAAGCAATGTTGGAACTGCGGATTAGCGCGTCTTTGGAGTTCTGTAAATGAATTCCATCTGTATTAGGACTATCACCAGGAGATGAGACTGTGAAATTGTATACCACTACCCCTATGCAATTGTCAAACTTGAGATGACATTGTTGACTATTCTGAATTGTGATGCCTGTTACAGTAACATTGAAACTCCCATAGAATCGAAGAGCCTGCATTTCAACGATTCGTTTTAATATCAAATGTAACACTTAATAGCCAAATATGCAGCTTGAAAATATAAGTTGTTGGAAGTTGTCCTTACTGTTGGCTTAATGCTTGGCATTTTCCCACTAAGTGAGCTATTTAGCTGCCACAAATTTTTGGATAAGAGTATTAGAAAGGAGCATAAATCGAAACTAGATATCCATAATTGTGAATTCCAGGATTGAGAGATAATTACAGGAGTTGGAGGATGTCTCAATAATGTCTTGTTTAGTGGGATGATTAGTTTTAATTCATCATCTAAAGGATCATCATATGGGGTATCTTGCCACCATACTGAACCTCTCCCGTCGATCACCCCGCTTCCTTTAACTGTTATCCCTACCAGTTTGGTAAATTCAAGCCATTGCATAAGGCCTGAACCCCAAGATTTTGCATCTACTGGTGCAATTATCGTTCCATCAAGCTGCAAAACAGAGAGCATATTCATCAATATGGTCACTAAATGCTGCAAATTTGATAACACAAGTCCCTTATTTGCAATTTTAAGACTGACACATATAACTGTTCTTGAATTCTGCCTGATGAATTTGAATAATTCTTGAGGACAGAGTATAGAAGTAATTTTATATTTGCATAGCCGAAGAAAACAGAGTTATAGACCTTTTATTATAGCATACTGCATACAGTTTTAGACTATATTAAATGGACTTGTTCACATATGTGTATGAAATTATGAGCAGTTTTTTTGTTGATAATTTTTGTATACTTGAAATAGTTCATATAATGTATGAATACTCATATCACGCCCCTTCGACACAAATATGTCAAAGGCAGATTAAAGATCTACCAAGTAATATAGCAATTTACATATATATGCAGATAATCTGTATCTTTTACTGACCTGAAAAACAATGTTGTGCTGACAGTATGGACCTGAGAATGAAATTGGCCCTACAAGGAATACGTATTGCGAAGGAACGATCATCGTTGAAGCTTCCAATTTACAAGCAGCTGCCCATGCAGCTTGAAATGCCTGTGTTTATAATAATTCCACGGTTAGTAAAATATTATATGCATTTTTTACCTTCTATTTTATTTTTGTATTCAGGTGATTACTATGTTATCAAAATTTCATAACATACTCAGTTGTAAGTTAGTGTTAACTACCCTAACGAGAATCATTTAGAGTGGGAGCTACCTCATTTCTCTCTATGATTCTGCTTGTAATTCTGTCTTATCTTATTTGTATTATTAGTTTTTTCTTATTAAATAAGTGTTATTGTACTCCCAAAGTTAGTTCAATAATAATACAACAATGGAATTGTCACAACTCACAGACACACAGTTACCTAACTTTTTGTCCTGTAAAGATGAAATTATTTATGTGAATTCCCAGAACTCTTTTCGTCAACTTTATTTACAATGTCTAAATGGTGACCCGTGAGACCCTCTTATTGAACTTCGGAAACTTTTTTTCCTTCTTGAACGTGATAAAGGACAATTAGAAAGTGCCAATTTACAGGGTCTATGAGCTGACATTTTGGCAATTGAGCTCCAATAGGAATAGCAAAATTCTAGCCTATAGTTTGCTTAATTGACGTGTAAATAGCAAAATCAAAGTATTCACGACTGAAACAGACAATTGCCTAATGCTGAGTTAATTTCACGTATTGTCACTATACTTAGTGCAGTTAGTCAATCTAATAGTGAATAAAGTTCAGTGATGATACGTGAAAGTTAGCCTGAAACTTTCTAACTAGTGTCATGTCAGGTGAAAAATCCGAGTTTACCTTAGTGTCATCGGTCTTGCCATCGCCTTTGGCACCAAAATCTCTCACATTAAAGATGTTGGTCGAAGGTACATTGTCGTAGCCTTTGCTTGGCGGATTCGTTGGTGTATAGCCTTTGCTTGGCGGGTTCGTTGGCGTATAGCCTTTGCTTGGCGGTTTTGTTGGCGTACTTGCTGGTGGAGACGAGTATTTTGGCTTCGGTTTGCTCCCGCTTTTGTGGTGGTGATTGCTACCATGATACTTTCCTTTCTTCTTGTACAAAGAAGCAGAGGAAGTTCTTGTTTGTTGTTTCCAATGCTTGCCTCTTCTTGCATTGCAAATCTCTACATTTGACGACCATACGAGAAATGCAACTATGAACATAAATGTGAAGCTCCTAAAGCTTAATCCTCCCATTTTTTCCCCTAGTGGTGGAAGAGATAAGCAATGAAGCTGTGTCTTTTTTACTTAGCCAACAGAGGAGCTTCTGGTGGTTTATATAGGATAGAATATGCTAAGTGTTAAATGAAAACTGTACATGCATAAGCAAAAGTTTTTGTGCACCTCGACTAATTCCACAAGGTAGCAGGTATAATGTATATGCTAGGCATTTATGTCATTCATTCTTGGTCCCCTATAACCTTTTCTCCTTTATTTAATTAACTTCCCTTTCTTGATGTGATTTTGTTTGGCTGAAAAAGATTTGTTGCCATTGTCATATCCACCAAAAAAGAAAACAGTTGGTTTTAATTTCCATGCAAAGTAATGTACTAACATTATGTGTTAGATTCTTGCAAATAAGGGAAATTTAATTTAATTACATAAACATTGTGATTGCAAAAATTAAATTTAGATATGTAGTTGTTCACCTGTCATACTTAAGATATTGTTTTCTTGTGTTTTAAGTAAGCATGCATTTCCTTTCTATTTACTGTACCTTTGTGTGTTTTCATGCACAAATGATTATAATATAATTTTAGAATAGCTATTATTGGATTATAACTAGTATGATAGTAGCAATTATATGTTAATGTTAGTACTATTATTGTTTTTACCAGGACTATTAATTCTTGTTTCTTCGTTTTTTATTACAACAATAACATACCCACTGAAGTTCCACAACGTGGGGTCTGGAGAGGATAGATTGTACGTATGACCATACATATACCTTCGTTTTTTATTATAAAAGCCAAAAAAAGAGGCACGTGTTTGGCTGTATAAGTGGCACCGATTATAACAGCTCTTTTATGATCACATGCAACGTTCACGGGCTTAAAGTTTTTTGTACATCTTTGTCTTCCTTAGCAACAGTGGCTACTGATTCATAGTCTATTTTAACTTAAACTTCTCACTTTATTCTAATTAATCTGTTGTTCTTATAATTATAAAAATATTATGACGTGTTCAAGACCATAAATTTCAAAAATATTTTTGATATGTGATATCGTTATTTTTTTTAAACTAATATTCAAGCATCACTAATTAAAATGAGAGAGGGAAATATGATTAGATGCATGAGGATTCACAAAATAGAAGAAGCAACAAAAGATGGGGGGATATGGGAGGAAAAAATAACGCCCATGGTTTTGAGCTAAGGTTTTATATATGTGAATGAGTAGTAGCATGAGGTCTGTTGTACAATGTACTATATAATATGATAGTATACACATAGCCAAGTGTCCAAACTGACAATAATTTAGTCCACATAACATCAGCGTACGTAAAAAAAAAGGATCACATGCTTTAGCTGTTTATGGAATGGTGGGTTTAGAATAAAGAAAAATTTTGTGGGGGTTGTTGTAGGGTCTGAAATTCATGAATGTCACAATAGAATGTAGGTATTTTCTGCACTTTTTATGTGAACACAAACTGTTAAGAGTCCCACATCGGATATGGAACGGGAACATGAACTCTTATATAGACTTGTACAATCCTCACCCTACAAGCTAACTTTTGGGGTTGAGTTAGGCCCAAGATCTATTCTCTATATGGTATCAGAGTCAGACTCATTTCAATTTTTTGTTCACCGATGTTGGCCCTCAAATTATATTATCCACGTTTCAGTTAGCAAGGTCTGAGCGTGTGGGGAAGTGTTAAGAGTCTCACATCGGATATGAAATGAGAACATGAACTCCTTATATGGACTTGGATAATACTCACCATACAAACTAGCTTTTGGGGTTAAGTTAGGCCCAAAATTCATTCTCTACATGATATCAGAGTCAAACTCATTCAAATTATTTGTTCACCGATGTTGGGCCCCCAAATTATATTATTCACGCTCCAGTTAACAAGGTTTGGACGTAACATGAACTCTTATATGGATTTAGACAATTCTTACCCTACAAGCTTTGAGGTTGAGTTAGGTTCAATATCCATTCTTTACCGAAACTTCCCTTGATTGTGATCAAAGAATTGTTACCAAGATGAAATGGTATGTTTGAGTTTTCAATGACATTAAATCCTATACTTATTTTTCTCTTTTTCTTGATTGTCCAACTAAACTTTTCCCCCACTTTTCTGTGTATCTTTGCATTAGTACTCTAAAATACTAGTACTTGTAGTTGTAACCTTGGCATTGTTCTCCCTTAAGATTTACAGTGCAGGAGCGTAAAAATTTCACGAGCTACTCTATTTAATACTTTATTTAATATGTAACAATTTTTAAAAATATTCGCACTCACTTTATAATAACTTCAGACATGTGGTGTCTGAATTGTTATATAGCTTAACTTCAACGATTCGATGTATGCCTGAAGTTCAGGCAAATATGGTGGAAATATACGAGTAGATAACAACTATACAATAAGTATGAATTCATAATTTGAAAAACATGGGAGTAAATTGTTCAGAGTCGGATTTACACTGATTTTGAAAGCTTTTTTATATTGTCGGTGCATAAATCATTACAAAAGGATAGTGTTAAATGAAAGTCAGGCATGCCAGTCTCATAATGCGCACAAGTCTCAATTATCGCTCAGCAAGAATGCATCAGATATATTTGATATATATTATATTAGTCTTGTACCTTAATTAAGATTGTAATATTACCATAAATATATATTTAGTCTCTATATAGAATAGGGATTTAGAGAATCCATCTAAATCTCTATTCTATATAGAGACTAACTATACACTTATAGTAATATTACAATCCTAATTAAGGTACAAGACTAATATAATATATACTAAATATATACAATGCATTACTATTCACTTAATAATTCGACTTGGTCGAGACTATGAGGTTTCGGCAGTGACTGACTTCATTTAATAGATAAATCAAACTAAACTCCCGCATTATGTGGTTCGAAGTCTTTGGACTACAAAAGTCACAGACGCAGCTTTATCTTGCATTTCTGCCAGAGACTGTTTTCACGACTTGAATCCAACCTCCTGGTCACATGACAGTAACTTTACTAGTTACAAAACTTTGAAAATATTGTTTTTAGTTACTTGTTTATATGTTTGTGTTTGGCTATAACTTATAATATCCTCTTTTCCCCCCTCACATATGTGGAGGTATAAGGAGCTTGTATGTCTACATCACCCTACCTGTTAAGCTAAGACTAACAGATAGGCAGTATATTGGAACCACAATTCATTTTTACCACCCAACAAGTTTTGTCTTTTGCACTTTGACCTCTCTTATCCGTTTTTCTCTTTCAACCATGCACCAAACCTCTCGCATCTCTTTCTATCTATCTGGACATTACACATTCCACTCCGACACTTGGATTTCATGTGACTTTGTTCCAAAATATATATTTGATGCTTTAGGGAAAAAATAAGAAGCATTTATTAATTTGTTTTCAAATTCTGTTCAAATTAGTGAATATTAATGTTTTAAAGTCTATTGTCGCATTTACATGAAGAAAGGGGAGAAGAGAACCTAAAGAATGAAATAGTGACTCAGTCACAAAACTATCATCCCATACTCCAGAGAACTCAATCAAACATCCAATTTATAACAACCCCTTTAATTTTAAGATTAATAAATCTTAGCTAATTCTTTTATATACAATTTATGATAATACATGCTCGCTGATCGGAAACCTTTCTCAAGAAATACTTTTTTCACTGAAGGCTCTTCAACATAAGCAAATCTTACCAAATCCGGCTAAAAAGAAAAAGAAGAGATCAAGGAGAGGGAGCTAGACGAGCACTTGTAAGAGAGCGAGCGACAGATCTAATAAAGTAGAACGAAATTACCTCCCAAAGGTTCTATCTTTTCTTGTGCGTTCGGGAATAAATAGAAAGTTTTTAAATGTATAGAAGATTCTTGATTGATTGGTTGTAATGTTTACGAGGTGGTATATAATTCAATCTAGGCCCCCGAAGGACTTTCAAGGACTGGGGAAGACGGGTGGATTATAGAGCTAGGATAGGGGTAAATCAAAGGCACATCGGGATTGGGCATCGACAAGCCTCGACTAGGCCAACATTGATGAAAAAATAAAAACTTTCTCATCGCATCATTAACCGGTGTAGGATTCAAGATCAGAAAGGGATAGGAAGGGATTTGAAAAAAAAAAGGATCTCCAACTAAAGGCTACTCAATTTTATAACTAGATGCACGTGATCATACATTCATTCAAAATACCCTTTTGTAATCAATAATTTCATCCCATTTATGGGGCCATGATTTTTGCCTGTTTAATTGGCGTATACATCAACTTGGAGATTTATTATTTCTTTATAGGTTATCTAACAGGAATTTTAATACTTAAATTAAAGTCACTTCCCTCTTTCTTCACGTAATTTATAACTGTGGAAGCTGGAAATCCACCTGTATTAACGTCCAAATGACAATTGATTATATATAAATTTGAATAGGTACAAATAATAATTCTATATTAATAATCTAAAAACAAATTAACAATAAATTATGATTTAAAACAAGTCATATATATTTATGTGATTATAAAATTATATCTTCAAAGATAAAGTAAAATTACTTTAAAATATAAAATGATACCATTCTTTTTTTGCCAGACTAAAAAAAGAGTATCATAAAATTGAATATAATTCATAAGTGACTGATAAGAATTGTAATGGAGTGATAAATACTCATTCATCCTTAATCAAAAGACTCAAATTTGAGTCCCCTTGGATACAAAAGTCGCATTTATTAGGTATAACCGTATAAGTGACCAACAAAGATTATGGTGGAGTGACAAATATTCTTTAATCCTTAACTAGATGTCTCGAATTCGAGCGTTTTACCCCTCAATGTAGAGTTTTCCGACATGAATTCAAATTTAGTCAGACCTCAATACGAATACGGAACTGAAATATATTAATGTATAAGTGGATCACGAGTGAATAGAAATGGGACATTTGGAAAAGCAAAGAAGAAATATGATGAGTAGGGTACGTAGGACCTAATAAGGCGTCTTTTAGTGTAAGCTGGCTCGTGAACTTATTTGATATATACCTCCCGTGAACTTCATGCAACAGCAAACATTATATTCAGCTTCCCAATTTTTTATTTTTTAGTATATGATTGGCTTTAATTAATCGCCCCCTTCTCTTTGACAAATGGCGGCCAATTACCATGTTTTTTTTTCCAGATGCCTTATATTATCATGAGCACTCAAATATTTTTGATACCTTATTGTTCAAATTATAGTACTCACGAGTTCAAATTTCCATGACATGTTAGTATTTGTGTATATATTTGTATGCGCGTGTAAACTTGTGAGCATGCTTGTATTTGTGTTTATATATGTATAGGGGCGAATCTAGTAGTAATATAATCGTGAGTTTATTTGAATTTATAACTTTTAGTCGAGTGAATTTATTCGTGATAAATTCATCAAAATTGTTGAAAATACTAATCTATGAACCATCATTGGTTGTTGAGATATCCACTAGTATACCTAGTAGTATACACATACAATGTTAGTTTTAGTAGTATACACATACGATGTTAGTTTTAGTATTGTGGTTATTTCTGCAATGGCCATATTTGCAAGTTTAGTTATTATAAATAGACCAATAGTTGTAAATTCTAGTTTGAGCAAATTATAATACAAAACAGCAGAAGAGCACTTTGCTCCCCAATTCTCCATGACCGATCCTTTCTTCCTCCTCATCTCATCTCTTCACTTCTAATCTTCTTCTTCATTCTTCATACGCGATCCTAGATAATTTAACATGGTATCAAAGCCTACCGATTCGTAGGACCTTCGTATCACACGATCATCGAAGAAAAATCAGAAAATCAAAACGTTGAAGAATTTGAAATCTGCAATATCGATGTGATGAAATTGTTTTTAATCGATTCAATAGTTGCGAGAAGGAACGGATTATCGAGGAGAAGAGATCGAAGAAGGAGATTGAAAACCGAAATCGAAATCGCGATTTTCGACTGAAAATCAGAATTGAAGATCGAAACTTTGGATTCGAACTTCTGAGCTGTCCGGATAGATCCGAGAGACGAGTTTGAAGAAACTGAAAAGATAAAATCAAAATCAATCGAGAAAATCAGAATCGCCGAAATCGTGACTCTCTTTTGAAAATTAGAATCGATCGCGAATTGCAATTGCATCGATCACAAATCGATAAGCAATTTCTTCTGGAAAATCAGGAGAACAGAGAAATAGCAAAAACTCAAAATTGAAGAACGAAATCGCGTCCTTCCGAAAAACTGAGAATCGAAAATTGAGGTAATCTCTATAGTATATCGATCGATTTTTGTTGCGAGTGACAACATAATCGACAGAGAATCAAAGTCGATTCATTCTATTTTACTTATTTTTCGATTATCGCATTTGTCGATTTAGTCGGATGGAGATATTATCGTTTTATGCGGATACACTCCGCCTTTGGCTATCGTTGCGACGTTGCAGATCGTCGAGGATAGTCGAGTTTCTGGAAACTCAACTTCATTTAGTTTGTGTTGGTGAATCGACGAATTGGAGGAAAACTGTTTATTATTTTGGTTATGTGTTGGCTTATTGTTTTGCTGTTGGTGAAATTGGAGAAAAATGTTGTTTGTTGTTTTGGTTATTGTGATGGTTATATACTGGTGTACTGGCTGCTATGCAGCTCATGATGTTGCTGCTTCTGTTTCGTAGTAGCTATTGGTATTGCATTTTCTGCTATGTTTCAATGCAGGAGAATTGTGCACCACAAGAAACTGTGGATCAATAGGATTTCAGTTCAAAGAAACTGTGGTTCTGTTGCATATTCAATAGATCAATTGAAGGATCGAAGAGTTCTTAGCGACAAACAGACTGAGAACCGAGGGATACTTCGTCGACGACAATATGGATTGAGTTGAAGCTCAATTCAAAGAATAGCTTGCGTGATGAGAATCTAGAGATTCTCTAGTCAGAATGAGACTAGAGAACGAGGGGGTTCTTGCCGCTTATCAAAATAGTTGGTGTGATGAGAATCGAGAGATTCTTTAGTCCAAGCGAGACTATAGAACGAGAGGTTCTTGCCGCCGTCAAGATGAATCCAGTGGTTTCTGTCAAATTAAGAATAAAAACTGAGAGATTCAATTCTCGCTTTTTAGCAAATGCTTTATCAAGCTACTGCTTTGGAATTTATCCAAGTGGTTCAGTGGTTCAGAGGCTGCAGTCGAGGCTACTCCTACCGGCTTGGTCCCTTTAGCGTTCAGTCCGCTAATGCTAGTCTTGGTCGGAAATACGCAGTGATCTGCGGTGAGGTTGTTCTTTGGTAATACTGATCAAGAATGTATTATTCTTCGTAGTTGTTGCTTCGCCGCGGTGTGTCTTTGGTTTTCCTGTTTTTGTTGAATTTGTTGCTTGCTGTTATCAAGCATCCGTGATACATCAAGCCGCATTGGCTGGTTTATTGGTGTTGGTGTTGATTGGCGTGTTGTTGCTCTGCAGTTTTATGTGTGTCTAGATTCAGCTTGAATTGGGTTTGCAGAACCTTAATTTGTTGCTATAAAAGTGTCTTATAGGCCTCAAGTTGAGTCATTGGAATTGGAGCATATCCAGGAGACCATGTTGGTACAGAAGGATAAACAAAAGACTTCTGATAAACTGCAGTTGCTGTTGCAGCAGCTTGGATTCTAGTTTGGTGTTGGCTAAATAGCTTACAAACAGTTGGCTAAATAGCTTACAAACAGTTGATTTGTGGCTAATGGCACAAATCAATAGGAGGGCATTGATTGTGGTGAGATATTCAACCCGGTTGTCAAACCGGCTACTATTCGCACAGTTTTGAGTAATGCCATGGGCAAACACTGGCCGATCGACCAGCTTGATGTGAAGAATGCATTTTTACATGGGGATCTGAGAGAGACAGTCTACATGCATCAGCCGCCTGGGTTGACCCATCCAGCAGTTCATCACTATGTGTGCCAACTCCGTAAGTCACTATATGGCTCGAAACAGGCCCCCCGTGCGTGGTATGATCGATTTGCCAGATATATCTTGCAGATTGGGTTTGTATGCAGCAAGAGTGATACATCACTTTTCATTTTTCATCGAGGTAGTAGCACTACTTACTTATTACTTTACGTGGATGATATTGTTCTTACTGCCTCCTCCGACGGGTTGAAAATGAGATTATTGACTTGCTTAAGTCCGAATTTGCAATGACTGATTTGGGGAAGCTGAGTTATTTTTTGGGGATATCAGTGACCAGGTCTGCCAGCCACATGTTCTTGTGTCAGCGTAAGTATGCAGAGGAGATCGTGTACAGGACTAAGATGACGAATTGCAAAGTTTCACATACTCCAATTGATTCAAAATCTAAGCTCAGTGCTATGGATGGTGCTCCAGTCTCCGATCCTACTCTATATACGAGTCATGCAGGTGCACTTCAGTATCTCACATTTACAAGGCCAGACATTGCTTATGTTGTTCAGCAGGTATGCCTATTCATGCATGCCCCTAGGGTCTCATTTCACTGCTCTTAAGCGTATCATCCAATACATTAAGGGCACACTTGATTATGGTTTGCACCTATACCCCTCTGCACCAAACATGTTGCTCTCTGATACAGATGCAGATTGGGCAGGGTGTCCGGACACGCGACGCTCCACCACCGGCTTTTGTGTATTTTTAGGGGATAATTTAGTTTCTTGGGATGCCAAGCGACAGGCTACTCTATCTCGTTCCAGTGTCGAGGCTGAGTACAGAGGCTTTACAAATGTGATAGCTGAGATTTGTTGGCTCAGAAATTTACTGTTAGAACTTCAGTGTCCTCATACAATTATCTATCAGGTAATCGTGATAACATCTCTGCCATCTATCTTTCTCATAATCCGGTTCAACATCAGCGAACCAAGCACATTGAGATAGACCTACACTTCATTCGTGAGAAAGTTGCGCTAGACCATGTCAGAGTGTTACATGTTCCATCATCCTATCCAAATGCAGATATATTTACCAAAAGACTTCCCAGATAATTATTTCTTGACTTCAGATTCAGTCTCAGCGTCCGGCCTCCTCCCGCTCCGACTGAGGGGTGTGTAAACGTGTATAAGTGTAAAATAAAGATCCTCAACTATAATTAGAATATTTGTGTAAATATAATTATGGTAAGACTAGGATTCCTCTTGTATATAGGACTAGGATTCCTATTGTAATTGGGATGAACATTGTACACCTATATATATTTGATATTAATGAGAAGACTTCCGAAGGAAGATTAATATCATCTTACAAATATAATAATTATTATATACTTTATTTTTTAAATCTGTGTTTTATAAAATGTTGATCTTATATGCTACATGCATACATACATAATGAGTTATTCATATATCTACCTACTTTTATCGTATTGAATATCTTTATCTTAGATTCTCAATTTTGGTGCATAAGTTAGGAAGCATAAATACATACACCAAAACTATAGTGAAACAGATATTCGTTAGGAAGCATTTTTCTAAAGGTCATGCACGTGACTAAAAGTTAATGAGTTTACTGTAATTTGATTAATTAAATAGTTATATTTGAAAGGATGCATAAGGTTAACAGCAAGTTGATGTAGTATAATTATTTTAATTCTTGCATCTGAAGAGATCTATTACATTTATACAGTTAACAAAGTACTGTAAAGTACGTACATAATATTGGTTGTACCTAGCTCAGAGTTTATAACTTAACAAAATGTTCTCCTTCTAGATCTTTTTGGCCCTTCCATAATGTTTATATCGAAAATTTTGAAGAAATGAGTAGATTCATTAATTTTCTACTCTCTTTGTCCTAATGCTTGATAACTTTTGCTTCTCGAAAAATTCAAATTAAATCATAAGTTATAAATTATAGAATATGATGAGATGGATGATATTCCTTCACATAAAAAATTCGAGTTCGATTTCAAGTTTTGGAATGGAGAAACCCCTAATAAAAAGTGTTTACCCTTAATGAAACCAGGCGGCACACATTTGGGTGATATACACAAATATACTTCTGAGCAATTTTGTTTTTTTAAGCTTGCCAAAAATGAGCACTTTTGGTCTCCATAAAGTACTTAACAAAGTTTTTTGTTTGATTTGGCGGAAACCATGGAAAAAAAAATTAGCGAGAACTCACATTTGAAGGTATAGTTTTTGCAGTTTTTGCAGTTTCTGCTAGTTTTGATTTATTTCTCGAGTTGATACAATTGTTTGGGGTGCTAGTTTTGGTCTAGTTTTTTTTTTGTGTTTAGTGTAGTTTTATGTTGCAATTTCTAGGATTTGATTGGACTTTTCGAGTGTTTCTGGTTGCAATTTCCCTTAAATCTAGCGGACAAAGTTTGTAAAATATTGGACGAAAATTAAAAGTGTTCACTTTGCCAAACTTGAAGGATCAAGACTGCTCAAACATATATATATTTAAGGACTACTTTGAATTTATCCCAAACATAAAGGACCTTTTTGTCATTTTCTCTAATACTTTCTATGTAGTCTCTAGAATTTAAATTTATTTACATCTGAACTTGGTAACATTGACCCTCACAAATTGAAAAGTGTCCAACAAGTTAAGATTTAGATAAATATGGAATGATTTTAGAAAGCACTTCTTGTTATTATGGTGCATGTAAGTAGCAATTTCCAATTTTGAGAAGGTAGTTAAACATTATTTGCAATAAAAGGGAAGATATATAGCTGATTCTCAGAAGGGATAAGGAGGTTAATTAGCATATTTAGTTTTTTCTTTATTGTAATTAGTATTGTCTATAGTTGTTAATTACTTTTTCTTCTTTTGGAAACTCTCATTTTCATCAATAAGTATTTAAGTTACTTTTAATTAAAAAATCTGTTTAGTATTTTTTAACGTCAGAGTAGATGATCTTAGCAATCGAATTTAAGATTTTTGGGGGCAAAAGGCGAAATCCCTCGCCCACAGAGCCTCCATACCCCGGCTCGACAGAGATTGATGGAAGAGGTAAATCATGGTGACTCAACGATCACTATTATTATGCAAATCTATCGCAATTAACTGCAATACTTAATTTATTTGTGTTGAGAATGGAGATATCAACTTTTGAAAGGATTGACGGGTGAAATTGGAATTGACACAATGCATAACAGGAAAAGTCAAATAATATTAGTAAGGTGTCAACGGTTCAACCGATTATTAAAGATGATGATTTATTATGTATAATCACATTTAAATTTTATAAAAGCATCCCAATTATCTCAATTTCTCTTCGATTAATTGTCAATACTTTAATTTTGAAACATCACATAAGAGTTGCATTGGTATTATTATATAGTATTACTGACAAGTTTCTTAAGGAAACATAGTTTTATGTGGGCTCGAAACTAAAGTTTTTATTTAACGTTTTTTAATTTTACAGTATATAGTTTGATTACAGGGATAACATTATACATATAATATTAGTTATGCGAGTTTCTAAATTGCAAATCAAACAACGTATTAGATCTGTTGAATTTTATACATAACAAAACAATACTATCAAATATAGTATTACTGACAAGATTTAATACATAAATACCTTCTCCTAACCAGGTACTAAACAAGCCCTTAGAGTTTTTGATGTAATGTTTTCTCTATGGAACTAACTTCTAACCAGGAAAGGAACAAATAAGTCAAAGTCAAAATCAAAATATTAAACTCACATTCATGGAATGGATACAGACTAATAACTTTTTCCACCCAAAATTAGAATTACCATGTCAAAAACATTGCATTATATATATATACTATAGTGTAGACTTTAGTAGAATTTGTGTTCTCTGTGACTGGTGATGGCATTAAAGGTTGGTTCATGGATCATTGTAGAACTTTGTAAATTCAGACAGTGGGAGAGATATGACGACATGATTACCTCAAGGATGATTAACTTACTCTCTAATGACATCACAGATAGCTTGCATTATGTCAATAATGCAACAGAGCACTGACAGGAACTAGAAGACAGGTATGATCAAACCAATGACGCTAAACAATACCAGTTGCAAAAGGAAATTAATGACCTGAATCAAGGAACTTTGGACATAACTGGATACTACACAAAGATAAAAAAAAGCTACGGGAAAAGCTGAACACACTAGATGTGAGTGCTATGTGCGACTGCACTTGTACTTGTGGAGCAACAATAAATATGCATAAGGTCGAGCAAGATAGAAAACTCATTCAGTTTCTCATGGGACTGAATAAGGTCTATATTGTGGTAAGGGGAATCATTCTGATGATGAATCCTTTACCGACTATAGCACAGAGATTTTCCATTCTTATTCAGGAGAAAAAACAAAGGGAAGTCAGGCCAAGCCAACATATCATAAAGTCTACATCATTGAATGCTAGTACAAGCAGTGTTGGGAGAAGCAATTTCAAAACAAACTACAATCAACACACAAGTCCTCACACTAATGGAAGTGCATACAGACCTAATCACTTATCAGACAATAACATATTCCAGACTAACAAGTTTTATCAATTATTATGTGACTTATGTAAAAATCCAAGGCACACGAAGGATAGATTCTACAAAATGCATTGATTTCCACCAAACATCAAGTTCACAAAGGGTAGAAATACAGGTTCTGTAGCAAATGTTCATAAAACTGATGAATAGATGGTTCCAGTGAATGAAGTTGACAACAGAAGCCAGAATCAAGGGCATCAACTCTCAAAGGAGCAGTACGTTAGTGCGATTGTTGAACAAATTTCAAGTTTGAAATGTTGTAAAAGTCTCAAACAGTATTCTTCGTGGAGCTACAAACTTTGCAGGTATTTTGGCTTGCTCAACTCATTAAGAGATTCTGAGTAATCTGTCATGTAAATGCTTCAATTCAATTGTGATTGTTGAACTTTAGATTCTGGGGCTTCAAATCACATGTCATACAATAGAAATCTATTAATCAACACTAGAACATTGCCTTACCCTTTCCTAATTACCTTACCAAATGATTATAAAAAGTAAAAGTAACAGAAATTGGTGATGTAGTTTTGAGTCCAAAGTTCAATCTGACTCTGAACAAAGTACTCTTTGTCCCTAGTTTCAAGTCCAATCTCATTTCCATCTATTCCTTAACATTACAACTAATCAATTTAAATGTTAACTTCTCTGCCTACAAATGTACATTACAGACCCCTTCAATGAAGAGGCATCTGGAGATTGGTAGGGCAAAGAATGGCTTATACTACCTCTCTCAAGGTGTCAATCTCTCAGTTCAACTTTTGTTTCAATCCAAACTTTCAGTTCAAGTTTTGTTCCAAGTGTTAGCAATTTTCAACCACATGTTATGCTTACTTGTTCTACTTTTGACTGTAATAGCTCTATTAAGCATAAGAAAGTCTATTGCAGAATGAATAACAAAATCACACCTATTGGTTCTAATGTTGTAAATAGTCCAAGTTCACATGATGTCTCTCATATTGTAAAAACTCCATGTTCAGATAATAAAGTGGGTGTTCAAAGTGCCAGTTTGCATATTGTTCCTGTGTTTTCTTCTTATTTTTCCTCAAATGATTACTGTGTTGATTACTTATGGCATAATCGATTGCAACATGTACCTTTTTGTGAAGTTGAGAGGAATGCCCTGCATCCCAACCCATTTTGCACCTAAACAACCTTTTCTTTCCATAATTTTCCCCATGGCCAAACAAACCAGATTGTCTTTTCTAACCAGAACCACATCTACAACCAAGATTTTTGACCTGTTTCACCTAGACTTGTGGGTCACTTATCATGTGACCACCCATGATCACTACAAATATTTTTTGACTATGGTTGCTGACCATAGCAGGGCAACCTGGATACACCTTTTGAGCTGTAAAAGTAATACCTTACAAGTTATCAAATCTTTTGTCCAACTTATTAAAAATCAATTTCAAATCACTAAAAAGACTATGAGATCAGTTGACGGGATGGAATTTACTATCAATGAATACCTATCCTTTTACCAGTCCAAAGACATGCTCATACACACCACAACAAAATGGTGTGATGGAGAGAAAACATAAATATCTTCTTGAAGTTGCAAGAACACTTTTATATCGGTCTAAACTACCTATTAGGTATTGAGGAGAATGCATATTGACAATAACTTATCTAATAAATAGATTACCCTCTGCCATCCTCAACAACAAATGCCCTTATGAGATCTTGTATCACAAACAATCTACTTATTCACACCTAAGAAGCTTTGGGTGTTTGTGTTACCCCACAGTTCTCAAAACTCACAAAGATAAGTTTGAACCTAGAGCTACACCACATGTGTTCGTGGATTATACTCTTCACACAAATGGATACAAAGTTCTCAATCTAGTTATTAAGTCAATACATATCTCAAGAGATGTTCATTTTTATGAGAATATCTTCCCTTTTGCCATTCATTCTTCTTATTCTTCTTTATCTTCTGTTATCAAGTCTTTAGATTCTTCTTATGTGTCTCATATTATGTCACCTACTCATTGGGATAGTACTTTGAATGATGTTCAAGTTCACACTCAAAATATGCATATACCATTTTCTAGAACTGACACTTTAGAATCAACAAACTAAGATCAAATCTCTGAGCCTGTATCACCACACATGCCTACAAATTCACCTGAACCTATTTCCACCTCACCATCTCCCTCACTTAGCTTCAGAACTACTCCACATCCACCTGAACCAAGCCATATTAGCTAAGATCCTAGGAGATCTTCTAGACAACCAGCAAATTTGTAAGAGTATGTATGCAAATTACTCAACCTTAAAGCTTTATCTACCAGTTCTACTCAACCTAGTGATGCGCGATTTAATGCACACACTTTAACGCAAGTGCACGTTGTCGACTCAAGTAATATAGTCTTGAAGACCGAGTTATCGTCCTCAAGGATTAGTGCTCAAGTACCAATTATCTATCATTTGTTATCTATTTGGTAACCGATATTTGAGTTGTTGATTATAACTAACAATTATAAAGACTAATTAACTATGTGTTTACTTCAGTGATGATGGAAATAGGGCTTCCAAGTCTCCTCAACTATCCGCTTATATTACTTATTAATGCAATAAATTATGGTTCTTCTTCTTTTGGAGATAGCAGGTTTACTAATTCGTTTTATACTCCCGTTAAGGCTATATAAACACTTAACCCCAATAGCGCTCCTTTCTACCTTTCGGTGATAAGGATGACTCTATAGGAGGATTAAGAACAAAAACCCTGTTAACGTTTACGCAAGTAATTTAGGTATTTAAACCTCCGTTAACGCTACACAAGTAATTGAGGTATTTTCATCCCCAATTCGACCTATGATTACCCAACTACAGCATAGTCACAACCTCCTCCTTTCGAAGTTTGATTAGAAATCATATAAACAATGATAATTAATGATCAAGTAATTACCAAGCATTCAAAACACTATTGGATAAATCTCAACAATAAGAAGAACAACCATAAACATGCATTAACTTATAAAATAAGGTTCAAGTGAATTGACATGGAAAGCCCTATAATGGAATTAGTTCCTAGTCATTGACATGACAAGAACTAATTCAATATCCAACATAAAACTGAAATAAAGTAAAAAGAAAGAAAGAAAATTACAATAGAATGGTCTCCAATCTTGAACTCTAAGATGTGTTGTGTTTGTGCAAGAAAGGGAACCCTTGAAAACTGCCTAGGGTTCTCTTTTTATAGCTTCAAAACCGCCCTTAAGGTTTTCCTTCAGGCCTGGCCCATAAATTCGTCAAAAACCTGATTTTTCCCGCGTCGCGCTTACTCTCAGCGCGCGGCGGAACTCAAACTCTCGATGATGAGCGCGCGGCCGGAACTTCAAACTCTGCTCTGCAGGCGCCGCGCCGCAACTCGCTGTTCGAGTAGCCGCGCTGGAACTTCGGGCTCGATATCGGCGCCGGCGCTCGCCCTGTTGGCTGGAGCGCCATGGCGCTGCATGTGTCTCTGCTCAGTTCGCCACTTTCTCGCATTTTAAGCTCTGGAACCTCCACTTTTGCCCTCTTTTCGCTCCTTTTCCGCCAAAGAGCCATTTTAACCAATTTGACTCAAAAGAAAGAAAATCTATCCTAAGACGACACGTATTTGTACAAAAAGGGACAAAAGACTCACTAAAAACGACTCGAAAAGTGTATATAAAATACACTGATCACCTAGTACCTTAGCTGCCCTCTTCACTGACAAATAATACATTCCTTTCTCGACTTTCAAATGTGATAGTCAGTAGGCCATGAGAAATATTTCATATGACGGTAAACCTACATCTTATGAGGAGGCTACCATGAACCTTACTTGGCAAGAAACAATGACACAAGAATTTGAGGCTTTGCATGCTAACCATACTTGGAATTTAGTTCATTTGCCTGCAAGTAAGAAAGCCATTGAATGCAAGTGGGTGTACAAAATCAAATACAAGGCTGATGACAATGTTGAAAGATTTAAAGCCAGATTAGTGGTGAAGGAATACATCAACAAAAAGGTATGATTACATTGAGACATTCTCACCCGTGGTAAAAATGACCACAGTAAGGGCCTTACTAAGTATAGCAGTCAAAAGGGTTGGGATCTTTTCCAGTTGGATGTCAACCATGCATTTTTGCATGGTGACTTATATGAGGAAGTTTTTATGGATGTTCCTCAAGGACTCCACATTGACACTCCTGGTTTAGTTTGTCAGTTAAGGAAGTCATTATATCGCCTAAAACAGGCAAGCAGAAAGTGGTATGATAAGTTGACTGAAGCACTATGCTCTAGAGATTTTATCCACTCAGCTAGTGATTACTCTCTATTCTATAAAGAACATGATTCTTCAGCTATTTTTATTGTTGTCTATGTGGATGATATCATCCTCACTGGGACAGACATGGTGGAAATTCAGAATCTCAAAACTTTTCTTCGTCAATAATTTAAAATAAAGGACTTAGGCAAGCTACACTACTTCTTAGGTTTGGAGGTCCTCTATAATGACAATGGTCTGATTCTTTCACAGAGAAAAATCACCATGGATCTCATCAAAGAATTTGATTGCTTGTCCTACTCTCCTGTTACTTCTCCTCTTGACAACACCATCAAATTATAAGCTCCAGAAGGGTCATTACTCTCAGACCCTACTAATTCCAGGAAGCTTGTACGAAAGCTCAATTTTCAGACTAATACAAGATTAGATATAACCCGTAGTGTTCAACCTTAAGGCTGCAATTCATGTTGTGAGGTATTTGAAGGGTGATCCAACTTTGGGTTTGTTTATGTCAAATTCAACTAATCACACCCTTAGAGTATTTTGTGATTCAGATTGGGCCTCATGTCCTGATTCAAGGAAGTCAGTCAGTGGTTATCTTCTGTTTTTAGGGGACAGTCCTATTAGTTGAAAATCTAAGAAATAAGAAATTGTGTCATTGTCATCTGCAGAGGCTGAGTACAGATCTATCTGGAAGGTTGTTGAAGAACTAGTCTGGCTTAGAAGATTGTTGTAGGAGCTGACCATATGAAGACTAGATCCCACTCATGTATTCTGTGATAGTCAAGTTGCAGTGCACATAGCAAGAAACCCTGTCTTCCATGAACATACTAAACATATAGAAGTAGATTGCCATTTTGTTCGAGGAAAGCTACAAGAAAGGATGATTACTCTACATCACATTTTCATAGTTAACCAACTTACCAAGGATTTGACTGGAATAAAGCATATGCAACTCCTTGGCAAGTTGGATGTGACTTCCTCACTACCAACTTGAGAGGGATATTGAGAGCTGGAAGTTAGTTTGTTAGTTAAGCAGTTAGTTTGTTACTTAGATATTTATTTGTCATGTCTTAGCTGTAGCCAACTGGCAAGTTAGTTAAGCTAATCCACCCTTAAGTCGGTGAAGTGTAATTGCATTAGGTAGTTATCATTTCTTAGTTTAGTTTAAATGGGACTCAAAACAGTCCAAAGAATTTATTGTTTGTGTTGAAAAAACTCCAGTTTTTGTTTGTTGACCCACAAGGCTAATATAGCAGAAGAGAACAAGCACATGATACTATAATTTTACAATCTAGCTAGCACACCTACACTTTCATCTTCTTGATATGCATATCTTACCTTATCTTGTGAAGATAAAGAGTATATTTTCGAATAAAGCAATTCAAAGCAGGTTTAAAAAGGAAATGTAGCCGTGAAGAAATGAAAGGCGGAACGATCATTGATGGCAGAAAATCCGATCCCATTGTATTCTAACAGTAAGGAGTAAGCACAACACGAGCATTCACGGATTTGTTTTTGAATACCTACAAATATTGGCTATGTAGACCCCATTTAAATGGGACTCAAAAATAGCACACCTACACTTTCATCTTCATTACATAGCCACTTACATTAGCTAGGTCCCCTAGAGCCACACAAATTATAATGGTAAGTGGTAACCTACGTTTGTTGTGTGTATACACATGTAATATTTTTGATTTTTTAATTTCTATTTTGTTTTTAGCTTTGTTGTGTATACATTATGTACACATATGTATTCTGATATTTTTCTAGTTAGATCACTTCCTCTCTGTCTTTCTTCAATCTAGCTGCCTCTTAGCTTGATTGTTAGTTGACAAAAACGATTTATTGTTGTGAATGGAGCTCAAATTGTGGTTAGAGTGCTAATGTTGCAAGTTTTGGGTGGTAAAAATCATATTAGAAAGATAACCCACCATTTTTAAACAAGCTTGAAGAAGTGAATTTGAATTTCAAATATGATTTTTATGAGAAATGTTAAGAGTGCGTGTTGTTTAGACTTGTTGGAGATGGTCTAAGGAGATTATCTACAACATTAAGGTCATTTGGTTGAGTTTTGGACTATTTTTAAATAAGAATTGCAATTGAAAAACGTAGAAGAAGTTCATCTCTATAGCTAGCGACGTATTATACGCTTTTATATAAGGGTAGATATATTTTTATAGACAATTATATACTTTTATACAAGGTACATTCATTGTTTATATAGGCGTATAAATATTGTATAGTAATATATAATGGTGTATAAACATTATTGCAACAAAAAATAGTCATTATACATGTGTAAACCATATGATGCAGGCCTCTAGAGTCTAGATTCATCTTTCATAAAGTATGAAAAGAAAGGTACATCTTGGTAGTCAATTTATTAAAAATAATATCTTGGTAGTTATACATTTCTTTGCGCGGATATGAAAAGGTCTTTAATTTTTGTCCCTCAAATTGATGATTTTTATTTTTTTTACTACTTCTCCTTTAGTGAAAATTTATGGGTTAAATTATCCTTATTCGCTCGTCTACGAAATCAGAGATTTTGGGTTCGATTCACAGCAAGTCGAATACAAATATCACAGGGTTTCGGGAAAAGTTACATATAAACTTTGCCTTATCCGGCATAAATTTTGTAAAAATAAAGTTATCCGACATAAGTTGTGTATTAACTAATTCGCTTGAGAAACTTTGCCTTTGTTTTTCAAAATGGTTGTTGTTCATTCTCCTCTTGTTTTTTTCTTTTCTGGCAGTGAAATCTTTTTTCGATCTGAAATTTGCCATGGCCGGAGTTTGGAGCTTTTTCGGCTTCCGTTCCGATGAAGGGCTGCCAATGGACTATCTCGATTAGAGTTGAATTTGGTATTAAAAATCCACCAAACATGTAGACCAGCAGCCAACAACCTGAGTTGGAGTGAGGAAACCACATATGACTTCCAACAAAACATTTTTTTTAATATTAGAATAAGTACTAAAAAATAAAACAAAGAAAGACGGCTATATTGTGAAGAACGTGAAATTTGAAGCCAGCCCAAATCAAATTAAAAGTCAATAAAATACTAAGACGCCAATGCAGTACAGTCTTGACTAACTTAGGTTAAGTTGAGAGCAGGGATGTCAGTGAGAGGGTAAATGCGGGACCCGCACTCGCTTTAATTGAGACGGGTATGAGAATGATTTGGTGGATGGTAGGGCAGATATGAATATCAAAAGTGCTATCCGTCACTTACCAACTCGCTTGTGCCCCTGGGGTCAACTTAATTTCATTTCTAGAACTTATAAAATATTGGTTTAAAAGGTTAGATATAGATTGAAACTCTTTCTCTTGTTTCTTTGGACTTGTTTCGATGGTTCTTACTTATTATATTGTAAGTTTAAATATAATGTTTGTTTTAATTGTTATTTAAATTTTATTGTATCATATTGTTAAATTCAACATTGACGAATATTCTATTTTATATAACAACAGATTTGGTGTGATCCCGTTCTTATCTTCTTTTTTTTTCATTTTGTCTTTGTTTATTCCTCGCTAATAATCAATATTTTATCCTTTACCGCTCCTTGATAGCTTTATATCATATCCTACTTTTTTCGTAGATTTATCCTTCAAATTGCTTACGTCTTACATATTTAATGACGGGAAACACCACAATCTATCCAAACATTATATTAATCAAAATAATACAATATAATATGATACGTTATGAAATAACCACCATCCGAACAAGGTTTACTGTTTTTTTCTTTGTGGTGCAAATAGATTAGTCTGGTTTTGAAAGAGAACTGTCTTGAGAGGATTACTATACTGTTTTGGAGGTTTTATTTGGTAATTACAAATTACTTATCCTACAATTAACAATCCTACCTCCCTTGCTATATTAAATTCACAATTACCTTGACAATATTCAGTTCCATTGTCACTCGTGATACTAATTAAATGTTTTTTTAGCTAATTTGCGAAGTTATCGTATTCCCAAACACGAGTATTATACTAATTAATTCGAGTTGTCGATTAAAGAACTTTTGGCTTATGCCATTTTTTTTTTTTTTTTTTTTTACGAAGGAACCCGCCGTCGCTGCTCTTTCGAGTGCGCACAGGGTAAACCCCGGACTGACGCAATAGCCTGCAAACCACGTCAGCCAGTTAAACCACACTTGGCAAGCCAGGTGTGAGCTCCAAGAGCGGCGGCCAGGCGTTACCGGGATTTTGAACTTGTGCCTCTCCACACCACCCAACGAAAGGCCTTAGACACTCGTGCAGGGCCGGATGGCTTATGCCATTTCTGATTTCACATGAGGTTATCTCATGTAGATTAAATGTTAGAAGGAAAAACTTATTTATTTTAGTTCATGCACCAATTAATAAACTTTATCACGTTCATTTGATTCTTCAATTTCAAATAAAGAAAAATCAGAAAGCAAGATTATCAACTAAGTAAAGATTTCATCTCATTCGTCACTATATTTTGTTAATTACTTTAACCTAGAGTGGTTAAATTAACTAAAGGTGGGTGATACTTGTAATGTTTGAAATTTTATTATTTTAATCAGATTATCAATTTATGTTTATTAAGAGCAGTAACAACTTCAATATGTTAGCTATGGATTCGCGAAGACCTAGTAGCTCATCATACTTATATTTGTATTAGAATATCGATTAAATATAAATATTTATTATGAAGTCAATTATTATTGTATATAAACTTGAGGCCACTATATAAGTCCATATACGTTAAAGCACACTTATAATTAGAGATGACAATGGATTCTGGACCCGATCCGGATCCGGTGGATCCAGATCTGTTTTATAGGATATGGATATTCAAAGTTTGGACCCGACGGATCCGGATCGGACCCGGATCCGTTTATGATGGATCGATCCGATCCGATCTGGATCTTGTCTTTGAGATCCGTATCCGGTCCAGATCCGACCCGTGAATCCGTTTTTATTAAATTAATTATACATTTATTATTTATACATCATGACACCGAATCCTTTGTAGTCTTAATTTTATTTTATATTCAAAGGGCCGAAGACCATTACCTTTTTAATTGAGACACGTTTTGTGTGTTATTCTTTAATCATTATATTAATCATTTATGTGGTACTTATGTAGTAGCTTAGGTATTGAGAGAATTGTTTCTCACTACAGCAATAGTCAATAGGCATAACAATTGTCAACAATGTCATTTAGTCCTAATTTACGGATGCATTCCCCATGATTTCGTTAAATTAAATTGACTTTTTTTCTAGAAAATTTGGACTGATTAGAAGGTATAACTTAATAATCAGTCACTTTGATTTGGATCCAGATCCGATCCGTGGATCCGGTGGATCTGATGGATTTGGATTTGGATATAATTTTATAGACCCCATGGATCTGAATATGGATATATTTATATAAAACGGATCTGGATCTGGATCAGGTAGGATCCGGTCCAGATCCTACCAGTTGTCATCCCTACTTATAATTAACTATATTGATCCAATTATGTAAATATTCTTTAAAAATTTATCATATTTTATACTAGGTGGTGGCTATTGGCTAAATCCAAAAATAAGTATACCTTGTTTTACAGGTTAGTTGGTTGGTCCACATTGGTGTGCAAGCATTTTGCTTGTGCTTTTTATGTGTCCACTTTCCATTCGACTTACCAACAACTACTTCCCGCTAACATATTATCCTATTTTTTTACAATTCTTTTTTTAAAATCTTATTTTTTCCTCCTTTAAATTTCCAGTTTAACCATAATTTAATACCCATTTCTGAACTATAAATAGAGGTAGTAGAGGTCCCAAAGATTGTCAGTGTGTATCTTTCAACTTTGTCTGATACATTGAATAAGTTTTTTCTTGTTTTTAACGGTAAAGATCTCAATTTTCTTGCATTTTTGTCATCATAATTGATCTGTAAATGACATTACTTTATGATTTGATCTGGGTTTTTTGATCTGTTGCTGGGTTTTAAATTTCTTGTTTTTATTTATGAAAACAGTATAAAAAAGGGAAACAAAATGGCCCGAAAGAAGATCAGAGAGTATGATTCAAAGAGATTATTGAAAGAGCATTTCAAGAGACTTGGAGGTTATGATTTGTCCATTAAGTCTGCACAGGTAATACCATTGTTTATACATGTTTTTTTTTACGTATATAAAGTAGATGTTGAACCTCATTTGGCTTTTTGGTGTGTTTAATTCTTCATATTTTGAACCCCTCAGGTGAAAATACTAGCTCTGTCACTGATTGTTTATTTCAAGATCTTTGAAATGTTAAGATAAAATGGGAAAATGTAGGATTCCTGAATTCCTTTGTCTTGATAGCAAAATGTAGGAAAGATTTAGGTAGCATTTATATTAAAAATTAGGACACCTACTTGAATCCAAATACTGCATTTGTGGATGCAAATTTTAGTCTCAATGAACTTGAGTATGTATGTGAGTAATTTTTTGTGTGTGTGTCATTCCCAGTAATGATAGTAAAATGGATGGCTAATTTTTAAATCCAACTCAATCTAAAATCTACCTTTGAGAATGCTGATTTTGGCTCTGGTTAAATTTGAGTTTGTAGTATTGTCCTTTCTGCATTCATTTTGAAGTAATGGTTACAAAAATGGTTGATAATAAGTCTCAGCTACCTGTACTTTGGAGATTTATTTTTTGCCTAGCTGGGTAGAACAGGTAGGTCAGGTACAATGCTAAAACTTAAAGACAGTGCCTAAATTTTTTAAAGGCAAGTATAAAATTATGGGACCACCTGGCCTGAGAGCAGGTACTTGATCATCCTAACATTCTTTACACTCAAGTTATTAATTGACTAAAAAATTAATAACTGAAGAAACAAGAAAAGTAATGTTTCCAAACTCTTGAATTCTATGGAACTATTAGTTACTGCATCTCAACGATTAATGTATCTTCCTCAAATCTTTGATACTGCAAATCCACCCAATAAACTGAGGCCTTGAAGCAATTAGAAATGATGCTTTTCTCTTTTTGTTGGATGGGACTAGAAAAATAAAATTTTATGCTTATTGTAAAAATTATAATAGTCTAGATGACTAGATTTATAAGTTTGTA